>OY856410.1:1183534348-1185934348 GCA_963693085.1 Alisma plantago-aquatica | reverse complement strand
TTTAGGGTTAGTAAGGTAATTTTATACCAATTTCAATGTAAATCAAGTTAATTTAGAGCAATTCGTATCAATTTCAGTGTGTTAATTCTTAGGTTTGATCATTTATACATACTAATATTCAATAGATATGACAATTAGAGCAATTTATATCAATTACACATATATACATGACAATTAGAGCAATTCCAATCAATCACACATATATACATGACAACTAGAGTGCCAATTGTTAAATCAGGTCATTACACATCTTGGATGATCAGGTCATTACACATATCACTATGGTATAAAAGACCCATATCATTATATCACATATCACAAACCATTGGATCTATTGCCTCAATGACATTCAAACACATAAAAACATTAACATGCTAAGAAACAAAATCATGCACAAGATTAGGCATAACAGGGGCATTTTGAAGCACACATATGTTGGCTTCCAGCAAGAGGGTTTGACAATGGTGGTTGGAATGGAGGAAGCAGTAGCGAGGAGGAGAAACAATGTGAGCAGAGGTGAGGAGGAAGCAATAGTTGAAGCAGCATAGATTGGAGGAGTAAGAAGCAATAGCAGCATCAGAGCAGCACTGGTGAATTTTCATCCAATTTGAAAGATGATTGATTAAAAGGTGAAATAAAGAGAGAGAAAGTGAGTAGAACTTTTAAAATATTAATTTAAATATTAAACAACATAAATAATAGAAATAATGGAAAGTTAGTGTCTAATGCACTTACAATGACTTGTGGGTGAAGTTTCATCAATTTTTGATAATTTTATACGTCTCTAATGCATTAGGAAAGATAAAAAGTGATATACTTTAAAATAATTAAATAAAATAGAAAAAGTCTCCAAAAGGAAAAACTAATGCCAAAGTAAGATTCTACATATCCTAATTTGGTTAGATATAAAATTTCATTTAATTTGGACCTTGTTTGTACCTTCAATGGAAGAGAGAGAAAAAGGAAAATAATTTAATCA
Source organism: Alisma plantago-aquatica (assembly GCA_963693085.1). Taxonomy (NCBI): domain Eukaryota; kingdom Viridiplantae; phylum Streptophyta; class Magnoliopsida; order Alismatales; family Alismataceae; genus Alisma; species Alisma plantago-aquatica. The sequence goes on along the minus strand of OY856410.1, from coordinate 1,185,933,369 downwards.
ACACTTTACAAAATTTGAATAGGAAACACCAGCTCGCATAAATAGTAACCGCGGACCAAGGTCTGGTATTTTGGATATAATTTCCTCATTTCTTAATGAAATTTCACAAAAGAACTTTCTTTAGATTGCAAATTTAATTCTTCATCTATCCATACCCTATTCAGAGCCTAATGTGGAAAATTCGAGAACTGACTAAACGTTTTCTTCAAGTCTTCTGAAACAACTTCTCACACACCCCCACTTAATAATACCTCTACCCCAATCTTCCTCGATTGTTTTATAACCTCCTCTCATCTCAATTGAATCCTTTCTTGAGTTTGTATTTGCTAGTGGTCGAGATTTGATTTCTCTTTGCATTGTCATTTCACCCAAAAGCTGAACGTGGTTCTTGGTTTGAGTTTGCGGCACCGCTCCCCGACATCATATTTATTTTTCAGAGCGTAATTGGACCTCAGGTAAACAACTCTGGCACTTGTTGTTCATGATCAGTTAGTTAGTTTCACGAACGAACGACGAACAGATTTTTCTCCAAACTCTCGGATAAGTTTCTCCTTGCATATTCGACCTCTCTTCGTCTCTCGCAAATTCCGTACTAATTTGGGTTTTTCTAAGTTTGTGATTGGTTCATCTTTCAAAATTCATATCTTTTAATCTACTGGTCTAAAAATTATAAATAAATATGTTTTGGAATCAAAAAAACATTCTTTATCTAATAAAAATTATTTTTAGAGTCTGATTTCAATATTTTTTGAAGGGTGATTTTTGGAGAATAAAATACATGTATGAAACTCATAATAAATGTAACTCAATCATATAAACTCCAAATTGGATAAAAAGATATGTTTTCTTAATCGAGAGAATCTAATGAATCGTTTGATGGTGTTTTTAGAGTTTAATTTGAACTTAATAAAAAGGTGATTTTCTTGGATTGTAATATAATCATTAATTAATGATTTGCATCTAATATGAAATTAGGTGAAGAGATATTCTATTTGGATCTAGGGTGTGGACTCTAACCTAATACACACGTCATTAAGGTATGATTGCATCCCACATTATTTCTATATTGAGCAATTTCTAATTCTTATTTCTAAATGTATGTTTGCATCTCCTATTCTTTGATGTTGAGCAACAACCAATTTTTGTCTTACTCTTGGTCCTATGGACATTAGTCTATACACAATGCTTTTTCTTTTGAAATTATGATTCATGTGAATTACCATACTTGTTACTGATCTTGTGATCATGAATATTCGTTTGGACTCTTTTTCTTATGCCTTGGTGCATGTTGGACTTATTTGATGATATGTGTCCACTTTGAGGTGCATGTTTATTTGTTGATATGTGACATCTTGTGCCCACTTGGATGTGGATGTGTGTTGTCCATTGTGTGATGGAAACATTATATAATCTGATTATACATTCTACTTGCATCTACATTTTACATGCTATGTGATTCAGTAGCACTAGAGTAGTGTAATTGCATTAGTTTTTGGGTTATGTGCCCATGTTATTATTTTTGGGATGGAGGTTATGTGCCCCTTACCTAGGTTTCAAATTTATGAGGATTGGCCCACATTCATATACTGGGAGTTTGGTTATGTGCCATTCTCTATCAGGCTTCAAGTTTATGAGACTTGGCCGACTTTATCTTTATATTGTTCTAGGGCTATGCTTATCTCACATGCATGCAGGTTGACGTTGAAGATGATGGTTATGTTCCCTTATTCCAGGATATGTGCTTCATTTCCCACCACGGTAGTGGATGTATATTTGACACAATCTTTTTATGTTGTTTTATGGCAAGTATCTCCTTTAATGTGATTCTTTTCTCTTAATACCCACTTGGGTGGTACTTTTCTTTCCTATGGGAAGATTCTATTTACTTTGATGTCCTTTACTCCATATATTACTCAATTTACTTCTAGTATGCACATACCAGCCTTTGTTGATGTCATCTATTTTCTCTTCTTACTGGGGTATGCTTCAAACCCTATGTGAAGGATTTGGATGATATGGCATGAAGTCTTGGTCTTAGCTTAAGGAGTTAATGCTTAGAGACAAAGTTGTTATGGTTTAAACTTCCCTCTATCTTAGATCCTTATGTTGTATCATACATGTAAACCCTATGTGGGAGATTATGATTTACTTTTGTAATCTTGTTGAGAAATTGAATATAGTCCAAATTTTACTTCCACTACTATACTATTGGTTGTTTTGAATACCATTCATAAGATTTGAAAATTTTACACTCACTCTAACATATCTTTTGGGTATGTTTGGAGTGGAGGTTTTATTCTTCAAATTTTTAGTAGGGAGTGGATCCCCTATGGGTCTCATTCTTTACATATGCCTAGTTGTATATAAATGTGGCTACTTGTATGGTAATCTGCCTACTTGTATGTAAATGCGCCTATTTATATAGCAAATGCGCTTATTTGTACGACAAATGAGTCTACTTTATGGAAAATGCACCTACTTGTCTGACAAATGTGTCTACTTGTATAGAAATGCACATACTTATATGGAAAATTCACCTACTTGTATGGAAAATACGCCTACTCTATGGAAAATGCGCATACTTGCCTGGTAAATGTGCCTACTTGTCTGACAAATGCGCCTGCTTGTATTGTATGAAAAATGTGTCTACTTGTTTGGCAAATGTGCCTACTTCATGGCAAATGCACCTACTTATCTGACAAATGCGCCTACTTGTATAGAAATACACATACTTGTATGGAAAATGTGCCTATTTGTCTATTAAAAATGCCTACTCTATGTTAAATGTGCCTACTTGTCTGGAAAATGTGCCTACTTGTTTGGCAAATGCGCCTACTTGTATTGTCTTGAATGTGCCAACTTTTAATTGAATGCACTCACTTTTGATTGAATGCCCCTACTCATCCCCTCAATGCGTCACTTTTGATTGATTACACACTAGTGCCCTCAATGCACCAAATACTGATTGAATGCACACATTATGCCCTGAATGTGTCCACTTTTTATTGAATGTGCCTACTAATGTTCTCAATGCGCCCACTTTTAATTGAATGTGCCCACTAGTGCCCTCAATGAGCTTAATATTAAATGAATGTGTACATTATTTCCATGAATGCGCCAACTTTTGATTGAATGCACCCACTTTTGATTGGTTGCGCCCAATATTTGTAGAAAAGCGCACAATTATGGTGTGAATGCGCCCAATTTTGTTGTGAATGTGCATACTTCTTAGATGTATATAAATAGCAAATAATCACAAAATTTAAAATAATGCACCCAATATTTGTAGAAAAATGCCCAATTATGGCGTGAATGTGTCTACTTGATGTGCATAAATATCATATTAGCACAAATCTTAACATAATATGCTCAATATTTGTAGAAAAGTCCCAATTATGATACAAATGCGCTCAATTATGGTGTGAATGTGCATACTTTTTAGATGTTGTAGATTTCTCTCACTTATTTTTGCTCATTGTTATATACATATTCTTATATTGTATATCATTTTTTTCAAAATATATCAAATAAGTATTGTTGGATTGTATTTTTCGTAATGAATCCAATGATCTTTATTTCAGCTTCACGGGTCAAAAGTTATTAGTAAAAAAAATTCCTATTTTTTTTTCTTTCTATTGTCCGTTGTTCTTCACATACCACGTGACAAATAAAACCACCTCACATGAACAGAAAGGAGAAAAAGGAGGAGGAAAATCACCTACACGTGTGGTAGGTGGGAGCCAAAACCACCCAAACCCCCCACTTCAAAAGCGTGTAAGGGGTCGGGTGTGTCACCTATTTATTTTCTAAGAACTTGAAAACTCATCATGAAATTATTAATAGATATGTAATATAAAATTATACATGTGATAAGGTTTTATAAAAGTGATTATTTTTAAAATATCAACGAGATCTTTACATGAGCAAGATATGGGCGAGGATGTACGAATCGGTCGCAAGTCAGATCAGATTGGCTATGTTCAATATTTCTCTCTACTAATCCAAAATTGGGTGGGTTTAACCAGATATCTAGCTAAGCAAAAACTATATAAAATCAAACAAAGTCTACCAAATCTATGTGAAAATTAGGCAAATATTAAACTAATATATATTTATATAGATATTTATAGAAATATTCCTATTTAGTTAAATATTTACTTTTATGATATTGGGTCACTCCTTAGGAAGGTCACATTAGTGATTGTATAATTTTTTATTCTAAAGTGCACAACTTAAGTTTCGACTGAGATTCCTTTACTGGGGAACCCTTTCCTTAACTATCTAAGTTACTACCTTGTTGGTATATAAATATTCATAATTGTCTACTTTTATAAATATTATATGTGATTATTAAGTTGGGGTGTGTATTGACCAAAGTATGGGGGCATGTATTTACCAAAGTATTGTTTGGACCAATGCATGGCATGTATCCTATTCGAAAATTCCAACTATGGTTCACAACCACTAAAAACCATGGTGAGTCACTCTGAACTCATCTGGTTACCAAAATTTTGACATATAATTTTTCAGCATCACATTACATCACAAAAAAGTGTGGCTTAAGAACTACAATGTGGACAAATCATAGTACACATTAGAAATGAATGAAGTATGCATGAACTAATATTACACATTTTACATATATACAAAACCAACACCAACATTCATCAAATTTTCCGAAAACTCATTTTTTAATCAATTTAAACATTTCTAACATAGGTACGCTTTATCGGAAAAAAAACATATAGGTACGCTTAACTTGACTAGTGTCATTGATGTATAATTAGAATTACAATTTTTTATACTAAAATTATAACCGTATCACACCATGATTTTGAAAGTAGAAGTCAAATGCATGTCATAACCACTTGACGTACTTAAATAGTCGAAGAAAATAGTGTGGTTATTTGCATTTTGTACGACATTGAATTGTAATTCAATAATTTTAGGAAAAAATTTCATAGGACTCCTCCGGTACATTTTTTTATAAAAAAAAATATCATTACATGTATATTTGTGTAAAGCATAACAAATAATACCTTAGTTGTTGCATGGGAATTATCACAGATTGCAAGGTTTACGTTAGACTATAAGTAGAACAGCACGAAGCTCCTCACACCGTTGACGGAAAGTTAGCCCTGGGGGTTGTTGCCTTGTTGGGAATATAGAATAAAGGAGAGGGGAGGTTTAGGAATTTAGAATATGTGAGGGGTAATCCGGAATCTTTCCAAACGTGAGGGCGGAAAACGGAAAAAAACTCTATATATAACATTTACTACTAAAAGCATCGAATAGACAGCCTACCTACGTTGACCGTAAACTTGGGTCACTATTCACACCACAAGTCTGGCCGAAAGAGAGCGTAGACTGCGATCAGCAGAATATCTGTACATTGGCCTACTTAGGCTTTACACCACAAGATTGGCGCCCTGCCCTCTACAGCTAAGAGCTTCTTCATAGGAGATTCGGAAGTGGCATTAGTATTCACTATAATCTCAGGGTTGTTCTCTCTGAGCCTGCGTTTGGCACAGGACTGAGATTCTGGAATCTGGACTGGGTTAGTCAGGGTTAGTCTGGATTCCGATGTTGGGGCAGTCAGGATGCAGTCTGACTTTGTTTGGCAACGCAGTCTGATTCTGGTCAGCTGGTCTGATTACAGTCTGACTGCAGTCTGAATCTGTTTGGCTGGAAGTCTGATTTTGTTTGGCAGTGTAGTCAGTATGTGCTTATTCAGTCATGTTCTTGCATCACTGTTTGAACAAGTACGCAGAGTGTGTATTTGTGATGTCATTTCAACGTAAGTTTAGAATATATTAAAAATATATTTTATTTGTATTGTGTGGGTGTTATTTTGTATATTTATAACAGTGCAAATAAGATATGATAATTATAATTTTACGGAGTGATTAAAAATTAATGAAACGTTCATGCATCACTGTTTGAACAAGTACGCAGAATGTGTATTTGTGATGTCACTTCAATCTAAGTTTAGAATATATTAAAAATATATTTTATTTGTGTTGTGTGGGTGTTATTTTGTATATTTATAACAGTGCAAATAAGATATGATAATTCTAATTTTACGAAGTGATTAAAATTAATGAAACGTTCTTGCATCACTGTTTGAACAAGTACGCATAATGTGTATTTGTGATGTCACTTCAACCTAAGTTTAAAATATATTAAAAATATATTTTATTTGTGTTGTGTGGGTGTTATTTTGTATATTTTTAACAGTGCAAATAAGATATGATAATTCTAATTTTACGTAGTGATTAAAAATTAATGCAACGTTCTTGCATCACTGTTTGAACAAGTACGCAGAATGTGTATTTGTGATGTCACTTCAATCTAAGTTTAGAATATATTAAAAATATATTTTATTTGTGTTGTGTTGGTGTTATTTTGTATTTTATAACAGTGCAAATAAGATATGATAATTCTAATTTTACGGAGTGATTAAAATTAATGAAAGTTCTTGCATCACTGTTTGAACAAGTATGCATAATGTGTATTTGTGATGTCACTTCAACCTAAGTTTAGAATATATTAAAAATATATTTTATTTGTGTTGTGTGGGTGTTATTTTGTATATTTATAACAGTGCAAATAAGATATCATAATTATAATTTTACGGAATGATTAAAAATTAATGAAACGTTCTTGCATCACTATTTGAACAAGTACGCAGAATGTGTATTTGTGATGTTACTTCAATCTAAGTTTGGAATATATTAAAAATATCTTTTATTTGTGTTGTGGGGGTGTTATTTTGTATATTTATAACAGTGCAAATAAGATATGATAATTCTAATTTTACGGAGTGATTAAAATTAATGAAACGTTCTTGCATCACTGTTTGAACAAGTACGCATAATGTGTATTTGTGATGTCACTTCAACCTAAGTTTAGAATATATTAAAAATATATTTTATTTGTGTTGTGTGGGTGTTATTTTGTATATTTTTAACAGTGTAAATAAGATATGATAATTCTAATTTTACGTAGTGATTAAAAATTAATGCAATGTTCTTGCATCACTGTTTGAACAAGTACGCAGAATGTGTATTTGTGATGTCACTTCAATCTAAGTTTAGAATATATTAAAAATATATTTTATTTTTATTGTGTTGGTGTTATTTTGTATTTTATAACAGTGCAAATAAGATATGATAATTCTAATTTTACGGAGTGATTAAAAATTAATGTAACGTTCTTGCATCACTGTTTGAACAAGTACGCATAATGTGTATTTGTGATGTCACTTCAACCTAAGTTTAGAATATATTAAAAATATATTTTATTTGTGTTGTGTGGGTGTTATTTTGTATATTTTTAACAGTGCAAATAAGATATGATAATTCTAATTTTACGTAGTGATTAAAAATTAATGCAACGTTCTTGCATCACTGTTTGAACAAGTACGCAGAATGTGTATTTGTGATGTCACTTCAATCTAAGTTTAGAATATATTAAAAATATATTTTATTTGTGTTGTGTTGGTATTATTTTGTACTTTATAACAGTACAAATAAGATATGATAATTCTAATTTTACGGAGTGATTAAAAATTAATGAAACGCATGTGGTATATATGATATGTTGATCATAGTTAATTGTCGTCATTAGTGTGACAAATTACATCATCGTCGGTAACAGTCAAGCTACATGAAATATGAAATTGGCCTAATATATTTTGTTCATAACATAAACAAATTACATTATCGTGAGTAAAAGCAACTGATAATAATCATATTGTCGTCATTAATAAAACATAAATGATCACTGATAATAACATAATTGTTTACGGGTGATCTTCGTAAGGGGGGCAATAAACACCCAAACAAAAGTTAAGATTTTGACAATTCACTTGGGGGGGACATGGTTGGATTTGGATCTTGATTAAAATAGGCCAACGTTATGGCCTCATCGTACTCCTCCCAAGACACTGGGCATATTTCATCCACCGGATGCTTGTTTTGTTGTTTGATGTTGTCTTTTGGCCAATCAAACAACAATGGCAAATGAGGAACATGCTGACAGACTTTGCCCTTCACTTGATCATCGGTCACAACTTTGCCCTCGTCCTCATTTGTGTGATTGCAACATGGTTTTTTGCATACAAGGTTATCTTCAACATATTTATGAATTTTTTCTGGTGACATAAAAAGTTTTTCAAATTTTGTCATTGCCTTTGCCTTTGCACGCGATGTCGACATCTATAATTAATAAAAACAAAGGTATGAACAAATAACAGAATTCGTAAAGTAACTGTGGCAATAAGATAATAATGAAGTAGGAAATTTAATCGCATTATGGTAGCAACATATAATAATGCAACACATAAGTAGAAAATGTAAATTGTTTCGATGCAAAAACACAACTACATTTAGCACAAATGTTACAAGTTCATTTCTTTATTTCAATTGTCAGTGCTAAAAAAAATCCATGGTGGGTAAGTGCGACGCGTCATCAAGAAGTTGCGTTCAATACCTTGTTGCGCAGCCAATGTGGGGGGGCAATAAATTTGCCAATATGAACATATTGTCTCTTACAAACTCTCTCTTGATGTATTGCCATCGCATTTGCAACTAAGGCAATGAAATGTAAGGGCTTTCTGTTATGTATACAAACTGGTGCCATGCCTCCATCCAAGCTTGTGTAGAGTATACTCCATTCACACATCTACCCACGTGATATTGGGTTCTCATCAAACCCCTGAGAACCATATTAAGCTCGTGTGACCAGATAAAAGACGGTGTCGGCGGTTGGCCAGCCATATAACAGATTCTGTAAGTAATATATTTTTCAAAAAGTAAGGGTGTATATCACAATTAATTGTATTATTTGGTTAGAGCTAACATTAAGAAAAAATTCGAATAATAATATACATCGTTATAAAACACTCATCAACATGAAGAAAATTTTCATACCGCTTAAAATGTAATATGACGTTTATAAAAGTGCCTAAATTAAACAAGTGTATGATGTTCATAACATCCATTGATAGTCATTCTAAACAGAGAAGACAATGGAAATGCATTTGTCATTCAACGTCATGGAGTCATTTGAGGTGAAGGGATGTCGAGAAGCATACGATAATCTTCCTCAAGACTAGAAACGTTGCGTTCTAAAACCTCATGCTCATACTTTTTCGTAGCGTATGATTCATCGTAGTTGTAATGAATTTCAACGAAGTCCTTCGTGTTCATCGCATGACCCCACACTGACTTGCACTCAACAGTTAGTAACATAATCTCCGCTTTCAATGAATCAATTGTTGGGGGGAGATCGACTGCCCAATGGAAGTATCTGCATCGGTCTTTTCCCTAAAATGTAGTATGAGGTAGAAGTTAATGGCAAAGAATGTGGAGTCTCGACAAGGACAGTATATTATTTATTGATGTACTATCACACCTCACGAGTAGGGCATATGTAATACATTTCGCCCGACCTTTGACTCAGAATGGCAAAGTCATTTAACCCTGCATCCTCTGTGTTAAGCCGTAAGGCTGCATTTAGCCCACAATCACACCTCGGAACCTCAGATGGTATCATCGACATCTAATAAAATAGAATTGATGATTAATACAAAATTATCGGGTTCATGACATAGTTTTCAAAGATAATATGAAGACCGAGTAGGTAATTGTTGCAACAGACAAGTGGAGTTCATTTAGACATATCATAATATGGTATATCTATGACGTATTGTATCCATCTTCTTCTGATGAAGAGTCATTATCGCTCGTAATTTGAAGTTGGTGGCGAAGATATCGGCACTTCTCCCTCATATTTTTAATTTCTTCTTGTAACCTATCTGTGTCTGCTCTGGTTGAACAGACAAAGGCAGCATGTTCTGACCAGAACTTGCGTTCGCTACGTGCATATGCGAGTTGTGATACCATTGCATCCCTAATTGCAGTCAGCGTAGCCACTGTAGGTGGTACTTGCTGCGCAGGCAACCTCATATGGCATCTGGTTTGTACAAGACCCCTACCACATGTAAAATATGGCCTGTGGGGATTGTTGTCTTCAAACCGTCCATTTGCTGCATCTGTGGCATCCATGTACACTCGTACGGTGCACTGCATACCACATGGGCAAGACGGCATGTCTTTGTCCATTTTTAGACAGAAAATCTAATGAGACATAATTTCACATTGTTCATAAGTAGGCAAATAAAACGTTGAACAATACAGTTTGAGAACAAAAGTTGGTCGTTAGGTTACACAAATAAGGGAGTAAGTGAAACATGTTGTAGAACATGTATCAATGTATGCAAGTTAGAAAACAAATGTATAAATCACTGATTTGCCCACATAGAATTGGCAATAGTTTCGCGCAAGATATCTCCCTCTCTAGCATCGGCCTGGCTTGTTTGTTGGAGAGAACTCAATTCGTTCGAGATGTCAGTGGTAGTATGAGCCCCATCCAAGTTTTCGTCCATCAATGGATCACCATCATTTTGGCGTTGGATAAAATTGTGAACGATACAACAAGCCATTACAATCCGAGATTGAGACTGCACGCAAAAAGTCGCTCCTTTACGAAAGTAGGAAAACCGCTTCTTCAACACACCAAAGGCTCGTTCGACAACGTTACGTAGTTGAGCATGTCGGTGGTTGAACATTTCCTTTTTGCTTGTGTATGAGCCTCTGTTACCCCGATACTCTGCTATATGGTAAGCAACATTTCGATATGGTGCAAGAAATTGGCTGGTGTTGGCGTACCCTGCATCAACAAGATAGTACTTCCCAGCTGGTACTTTGAACCCGCTTGTGGTTGTAGCTGCGTGAAGTACCCTTTGATCAGCAGCAGATCCCTCCCAACCAGTCATGATATATGTAAACTCCATTGAGAAGTCTACCACAGCCATGACATTCATGGAAACATTCCATTTTCTATTCCTGTATCGGTTCTGCTTTTCGCGCTTCACGAAAACGGGGATGTGTGTCCCGTCAATTGCCCCAATGGCATCCTAAGACAAGTATATAGAAAATACACTCAACGATGACGACAGTGGTTATATTAACAATGGAATGGACAATGGTCAACTAAGTAATGGTCATACCTTGAAGTAAGGGTAAAATCTTGAACTCTCGGCGATGCGGCGGTGCAGAGTTGTGGATGCAGTTGGCATGAGAATATATTCGTTGCACAAAGCACACACTGCATCCAACACCTCATTAAACTTTCTACTTATGGTCTCACCACTGTGAATGTAGTCCTCAGCAAGAACACGATTGGTATGGCCATGGCCAACCATTTGAAGGAAGTAGCAAACTGCCTCCACTGATGACACACCTCTGGTACTTTTCAACAAACCTCGGTCCTCAAGTTTGTCGACAAAGGCTAAAACCGTGTTGGGTAGCATACGGTACAGATCTTACACCCTTCTTTCATGGCCAGTTATTATTTCTAAAACCTTTTGATGGCCACTCCTAATACTAACCGATCTCGGTATTGGTTGGTGTGTGGGTGCGGCGTCTGAATTTTGCATGATATTGTGGGAAATTTGGTCTGCTATTTGGTAGGATATTGCGTTAGCAATGCCATTAGCCGAACCAGACATAAGATCCAGTACTTGTACAATGTCATTAGTTGTTTCATATGGATGAATACCGGCCATCACAACTATAATTAAAAGTGATTATCCGCATCAGGAAAATATCGACATATTGCAGAAATGAAATTAGGGCTATAGCGACAAAATAGCAAATACTTACCAAATAGCAAATAACAACATAAACCAATCCATAGTACCACAGTTTAGAGATTGTTCCCAATGGAATAAAATAGTTCTTAATAAATTATACAACCTCAAAAGTACGGTGGAGATTGTGGCGTGAAGGGTAATTTGTGACGCAGAAGATGCAGAAGCTACGTTCTTCATTTCCCACAAGTCTTGCAACCAAATGGTAATTTTTTGTGGGGTGTCCATAAGGCCTAGGTAAATGTTACGGTTAGCTGGATCTTTTATGGCGTGCACAAGAGTGGTAAAAACTGGGACAGGGGCGTCAGGGTAGCTTGCATGAAAGTGGTGCAAAATTGTTTGATATTCATCTTTATCATTAGACCTAGCAGCAATTTCGTTGCCCATCTCATGTACCTTGGCAAACACCTTTGTGAATTCAGACACGACATCATTAGACAGGACACAACTATCCTGTGAGATTGACACTCGCTTCCTACGTCTCATCGTGGTGGGATTCGTTGCACCAACACCTTGGTTGTGTGATCCGTAGTTGGTGTCCTCACTTTGCATCCCAGAATTAACGTCTTCAGTGAAACCGGCAGGACCGGTTGGACCGGTAGGTTCTGGGCTGACAAATGAATCAGATGCATCTAGGTCAACAACAACATCATCTTCAGATGCAACATCAGAAGGAGGTTGTCTATCGGTTGAGGACATTGCATGATGGCCCCTAGCTATGTTCCTCCCCCCCATCAGCTCGACGTCGTGGTAGTGGTAGAATGGTTTGTTGATCAATCTCGATAGTTCCCTGTTTGCCTAAAATAGGGGACAACTACTGATTAGGTCAATATTAACAAGTTTAATTTTATATATAATAGTCAGGGGAGTGTATATTATTAGACATACCGCAAGTGCCTCCCTCCACTCCGGGGTGTCAGGCAATATTGGCATATGTCTGTTGTCATCCCATCCAACACCACTTTTGTTGGTCACCAGTTTTAACTTTGCATAGTCTCTCCTGAGGTTCTTCCATCGAGTTTTTAACTGATCCAATGTACCCTCATTCCTCCCCATCCTGATATGCCAATCACATAACGTCTCCCTCCACGCGTCCCTAGTAAAAATTCCATCGACGCACCTACCCATGTCATATTGTCTCCTCAATGCTGCAACCAGAGCCTCATCCAACTCTTTTGACCATACAATACGAAACCTCGGGTCGGGTGTAGCCATAGTACCAATGACACTGTGATATATCACTTTCGTATGTGTGTTTAAACAAAACTGTGATACGAACCTAGTATGAAACTACGCAGTTGAAAGCAATAACTTGTTTAAAGCAATAACCCATGTCATATTGTCTCATCAATCTCGCAACCAGACATAAGATCCACATTTTGTACAACAAATTTGAAATTGTTGTTAAATTTGAAATGCTTTTAGCAAACACATCATCCAATATGTTCATTACAGGAAAACTAAATAAATAGCAATGTAACATACTGAAATCTTCTTTGCGCCTCTTTGTACTCTTTTCTATAAAGCTTTGACCTTCATTTTCGTTCCTTTTGTCCTTGGTCTTGATTTAAAAGAAATTAAGATGGTTATTGGTTAAATATTTCCCATATGTTCTTATTTCAAGGTTTCATGTACAAAAGACTCAGTTAAAATTAGACAAGGGGTTTAATATGCAATTTCACCTTAAGAAATAAAAAGGGGATAAAATAATTCGTCCTAGAATCTTCTAGTGTTTCCTAGAATATAAGAAATAAGAAGAAAATCCGAATTTTATAAAACAAAGAAGATAAATATAATAAGTAAAGGAAATATGAGAAAATATGAGTAAAAAAGATTTTGTAACAAATAAGATAATCTAAAACCATCATGATAATTTGATAGTTTAATTCGTTTCCTTGGGTAAAGAGTAACTAAAGGGTCAAGTATTATTTAAAATAAAAATATTAATAACATTATCAAAGGAATATAGGAAAGAAGCCAATAAAAAGAAGTAAAATATTTAATGCTCTCAAATCAGGGAAATAACTTCAAATTCGTATTCTAAACATAAAAATAAGCCTCTGTGCAAATTTGCAACTAATTTGGATAATATATGAATAAATAGTAAAATAGGAGAGAGAAAGTGTGTAGAATGTTCTAATTAATTTAATAAATATAAAGATAATGTCAACTTGTGAAGATAATTGCAAAATCGTGTTTCAAACCATTAAGGAGACTTAAGGGTGAAGTTACATTAATTTTAGATAAGGTTATCACTTCTTTTGAGGGAGGAAAGAGAAAATGACATATTAATTATTTCACCTATTAAACTTTCTCAAAATGAAAAACTAACTCCATATTCGGATTCTACGCGTTGAAATAAATCAGAATATAAATTTTCATAATTTTTTGGCAACGTTTGGGCCTCTAAAATAAGAAAGAGAAAAACATTTAAAATCTAATAGTTTTAATCGACTTTTGCTCAGGGATATTTCCCTGATCTAATGTGCGATCGAACGGCCCAGATTGCTTGATGGACCCGCGTCCATCAATCCGACGGCACGTGGTCGTCTTCTAGCTCGGGTCGGATAAGGCAACAGGCCTTGGATTTTCGTTTTCTTAAAATCGTAATAACTTGAGATTTACTCAACGATTTTCCTTGATTTTTGTTGCGTTGGTTTCCTTGCGAGATTTCGCACAGGATTATCCCAACATTTGCGAGCTTTAACGCGTATTTGAGAAACGCCCAAAGTAGCCTCCGACCACTTTCCTTTGCTCCTATCCACATCCTAGTCTAGGGTTCCTTCCCTATAAATAACTCCACCCTCGCAACCGCAATCACCTTAGCAACCTTTTCGTACCTCCAATTTGGATTTTCGTCGACGTTTGGACCACCATCGAGCCGCCGTTTGCCCTGCTCTTGCGGCGCATATTGCTCCCTACTCGCTTCATCTCCGTCCAAATTAAAGGTACTACTGACTTCGTCTTCTCGTTCTCTTTCTTTCGAGTACCTAAGCGTTCGAATTGGTCGAGAATCGTGGTTTTGCCCAAACCGGCCGAGCAAGCTGCTCGCGCGCGACCAAGGTTGAAGACGACGCACATTTGACCGTTTTGCCCTCGCCTCTCTTCTTTTCTGGACTTCACGCGCATGGGTTTTCGGTCTTTCCGCCGTCCCGCCCGACCGCTTTGCGTTGCTGGTAGCGAGCGACCACGGGTCGCGGGTCGCCGCTTCCGGGCGCTCGCCACTGCTCGGCCATCCAGCTTTGCCTACGTGGCAAGCTGTGATTGGTCGAGATAAAATAATTTTTATAAATTATTTCGTTGGTCAAAAATTAAAAATAAATAGTGTTTTGAAATCAGGAAAATGAGATCTATTTAATCAAAATGTTTTTGAGTTTTTCGAAAAGGTGTTTTTAATATCGATTTAATTAACTTAAAAATCCCTAAAATTAATCCTAAAAATCTATATTTCCAAAATATACAATATTATATGTTATTTTGATCAGGAAAACCTAACTAAGACGATTATGAGGTTTTTGAAGTCTGAATCGAGAGTTTGTACAAAAAGTTAGTAAATTAGGGCTTTCAATCTTTTAAGTGAATACATGTAATTCTAATAAATGAATTAAATTATGTATTAGGAAGTTTGGGGTTATAGTTCGTGTGAAGACATGAAAAAGGGAACTTAGGACACCTGTGGCCAAGGTATGTGATTAGTATGTGTTTATTATGAGTCTTGTTGTACATCTACCTATCAATTGGGAAATACTTAATCCAATACCTAGATTTCTTCTATGAGGTTTAATTTGATCTAAACCATTGAATTTTCTTGAAACCCAAAATGTCTTATTTGCCTCAAAAATCAGATATAGTATTCTCTTGTTTGGGTATTCATACCCCATTTCCATGTTGAATATCTTTTGCTTATTCTTGCCATAAATCTCTTATTAGCATGAAATTAAATGTTCTATTTAAATTTTAAGTAGTGGTACTTATGTACAACCACCCATAGAGGGCATGTATAAAATCGCCCTAGGGGAATGTTTATTATTCTCCCCATTAAAAATTTGTAGGTGATTTGGAAATGTTTATAATTCTTCCCTCACCTAAGGTTAGAGGTTCGGTAGGTGCCTCAACCCTACTTAGTTAGATAGACATATTAATAAACATGCTAAAACCTTTTACTTACTTTGTTAATGGAAAGTTCTCTTATATAAACCTCATACTCCTTGATATCCTTTTACACCAAATACTTAGTTGTGTTTACTTGTTACATCTTTTCTTTACCTTTGAAAGATTATTAGTGTAACACATACTTTTCTTGTTTTCCCTCTTGCTGGGTGCCTTCCCAACCACCCAGGTGTTGGAGCTGTCCAAGGAGAAGGAAGGGCTTGAAGAAAGAATCTTTGTTGTGATCGTTTGCTTGAGAAGAAGGATGGCTAGGTTGCTATAGCTAGATCCTCTATTCTATCTTATCTTTTCTTTTAGAAAGCAATGATGTAATAAACTATAAAGCCATTAGAAGGCTTGATATTTCTTTCTTTCCGCTGCTATTGACATTTTATTATGTATCTGGAATCATGCTTATTTATTTGGATTATTATGCAACCATCCTCAAAAGTCTCAATTTCTGTTAAAATTGTGGATGTTTGTATTTCCTTTAAATTTTAGTAGAGAGGTGATCTCGCCTCTTTACAGCATGGTATCAGAGCCTTTGGGCGACTATTAGGGCATGCAGTTGAGGCAAGGGTGTCTAGAAAGGATCAGGGCATGGGGGCTGGCAAGATTTTCCTCCGACCCACTAGCTTGGCATACGGGGACTCCCGTGCCCATATGATTCGGCCTGGCCTGCGCCGATACGAACTGCCCGAAGTAGTATGCTTTTAGGCAATAGCATTCTAGTTGTCCTTTTCTCATCTCTATTTCTTTTCCCTCTCATCTATGATTCATTACTCCTGAAAATTTAATATGATAACCCTAATTTCAGGAGAGGTGACCTGTTTGACAACTCAAACCAGGAGTCCAACACTGACAAACTCGACACTCCTGCGACTCCTGCTGTTACTCAACCAACCTCTGGTGTACCTACCTTCACACCTGAGCAAGAGCTGGTGATGTTGCGACAGCTGTTGTCCTCCACCATGATGGGACAACTCAACACCATTGCTGCGGTTGCCACCAAGCCGAGGGAGTTCACCCTCACTGATTTCATCAAGATGCAGCCACCCTACTTCAAGGGTGAGAGTGAGCCTAACATGGTGGACAAAGCTGATGACTGGGTGTTGGCCCTGGATCGGACCTTCGAGGGTATGGCTTGCCCTCCTCACCAGAAGGTTCGGTTCGCGACGTACGTGCTGGATGGACCCACGCGTGTCTGGTGGAATGGAGTTGCCCGTACTCGAGACACCTCCTCCATGGAGTGGACTTAGTTCCTGAAGCTGTTCAGAGAGAAGTACATCTATCATGTGTTCCCGATGAAGAAGGAGGCTGAGTTTTATAGTGTCAAGCAAGGAAGCATGAGTGTGGCAGACTATGTTCAGAAGTTTCTGCTACTGGAACGTTACGCCACCGACCTTGGAGCTGACAGGAGAGCAACCTTGTTCTTGGAGGGCCTGAACTACCATGTTGGTCGAAGCCTCATTCCACAGTTGCCACTCACGTTTCAACAGATGGTGGACAAGACTCTCGCCATCGAGTCTTATCCGGGATTTCAGTCTTCCAGTAGCTTCAACAACAACAAAAGGAAGAATCCAAACCAGCATGAGAACTGTGGTCGTGATCATTGCAACAGATGCAATCGCCACCATCCTCCTGGAAGATGTCCCGCCAACAATGCACCTGCTCGTGTTGGCAATCGTCCTCCACCGACCTGTCATGAGTGTGGCCAGGTTGGGCACATCCAACCTAACTGCCCTCGTTTCCAGCAAGGGCAGAATCCGGCTCAGCAACCACAACAGCCGAGACAGAACCCTCCACCGCAAAACAACAACAACAACCAGAATCTGAGACGTCCGCCGGCTGAGAGGCGGAATGGGAGAGTGTTTGCTCTCAATGCTGAAGAAGATGGTGAAGGTAATGAAGTGATTGAAGGTACACTACACCTCAATATGCATCCTTTAAAAGCTCTATTTGACTCTGGTTCCTCCAATACCTTCATATCTAGTCAGTTTGCCTCTATGCTTGAAATTGAATCTGAATTCATGGATCATGTGTTAGATGTAAAAACTCCTAGTGGAAAAATCTGCTCCTCTTATCTCCAAACTCCTACCCTGAACCTCTGTATATCCGGGATAATGTTTCCCACAATTTTTGTTTTGCTTGATATGACTGTCTTTGACATCATCTTGGGCATGGATTGGTTGAAGAAGTTTAAAGTTGTTCTGTTCTGTGAGGAATCCAAGGTTAGTCTGTTCCATCCTGATGAAGGAAGAGTGTGTGTCAAGGGCAAGAAGCGAGGAGACCGACAGTTCGTCATCTCTGCCATCAAAGCTGAAAAGCTCGTCTCTCAAGGGTGTAGAGCCTTCCTAGCATCCATAGTTCTCGATGCTACACCTCCTGCCCTAGACCATGTTGTTGTGGTGAAGGACTTCCCAGATGTCTTTCCTGAGGAGTTACCCGGGTTGCCACCAAATCGCGAGGTGGAATTCTCCATCGAGCTCATACCTGGAACTTCACCGATATCGAAGCCACCTTATCGCTTAGCTCCTGCTGAACTGGCGGAGTTGAAGAAACAGCTTGAAGAGCTTCTTGACATGGGTTTCATTCACCCCAGTGTTTCCCCTTGGGGAGCCCCTGTCCTGTTCGTGAAGAAGAAAGATGGCTCTTTGCGGATGTGTATGGACTACCGCATGCTCAACCAGGTGACAGTGAAGAATCGTTATCCGTTGCCACGCATCGACGACTTATTTGATCAGCTGAAGTCAGCCACAGTGTTCTCCAAGATGGATCTGCGGAGTGACTACTACCAGATGCGGGTGAAGGATGATGATGTTCCGAAGACAGCGTTCAGAACTCACTATGGGCATTATGAATTCTTGGTCTTGCCTTTTGGTTTGACAAATGCCCCTGCTGCGTTTATGGACCTGATGAACCGAGTATTCCGCCCATACCTCGACAAGTTTGTGGTGGTGTTTATTGATGACGTTTTGGTTTATTCCGAGACGTTGGAACAACATCACGAACACTTGCGGATTGTACTCAACACATTGAGAGAAAATCAACTATATGCAAAATTCTCGAAATGTGAGTTCTGGATAAAGGAAGTGATGTTTCTTGTTCATGTGATTTCTGCCGGCCATATAGCTGTTGATCCTGCAAAGGTAGAAGCTGTGACAAAGTGGAATGCTCTGAGAAACCCGTCTGAAATCCGTAGTTTCCTTGGTCTAGCTGGTTACTATCGGAAGTTTATCAAAGGGTTTTCTGAGTTGGCTTTACCTTTGACCAAGCTGACTCGGAAGGAAGTCAAGTTCTCATGGACCCCTGAGTGTGAGGACAGTTTGAAGAAGTTGAAGATGAGTCTGACTTCTGCTCCAGTGCTTGCTTTGCCTGTAGAGGGCATACCCTATGTCATCTACACTGATGCGTCCCGACAAGGCTTAGGGTGTGTTCTGATGCAAGACGGAAAGGTGATCGCCTATGCTTCTCGATAGTTGAAACCTAATGAAGCTAATTGGCCTACGCATGATTTAGAGCTGGCTGCCATAGTTCATGCTTTGAAGATCTGGCGACACTACCTCTATGGAGAAAAGTTTGAAGTCTTTTCTGATCACAAGAGTCTGTGATATCTGTTGACTCAGAAGGATCTGAACTTGCGACAACGTAGGTGGATGGAATATCTTAAAGATTACAATTTCACCATCACCTATCATCCTGGTAAAGCAAATGTTGTAGCTGATGCTTTAAGTCGCAGGAAGGATGCTGTTTGTGCTGCTCTGAGATGTTCTGTGTGGGAAAACCTTGAGCTTGTGGCCAGTTGGAGACCTCAACCTGTCGATTCAATAGATGAAGATAAGTTGTGTGTTCATATGGCCAGTCTGACCGTTACACCAACTTGGATCTCAGAAGTTGTGTCTGCACAGTTGGAGAGTTCAGAGCTTGAAGAGTTGAAAGCTTTATCTGAGAAACCACAATCTGACTTCTCTGTCGGAGTGGATGGTGCTATCCGCTTTAGACAAAGGTTGTGGATACCTGATGTTGGTGATCTGAGACAGAAGCTTCTGAGTGAAGCTCATGGTTCCAAGTACACTATTCACCCTGGCACAACCAAGATGTACAAGGACCTACAGCGAAGTTTCTGGTGGAAGAATATGAAGAATGATATAGCTCTGTTTGTGGCAAAGTGCTTGACATGTCAGCAAGTCAAGATTGAACATCAACGACCTGGTGGTCTTCTTCATCCTCTTGAGATTCCAGAATGGAAGTGGGAGAAGATCACAATGGACTTTGTTACTGGTGTTCCTAAGTCCAAGAGAGGTTATGATGCTGTTTGGGTGGTGATTGATCGGCTTACTAAATCTGCTCATTTCTTGCCTTTCAAAACCACGTATAAAGTTGCTGAGATGGCTCAGTTGTATGTGGAGTGGATGGTTCGTCTGCATGGTGTCCCTGCTGTGATAGTTTCTGATCGAGACCCGAAATTTACTTCTCGTTTGTGGGGTCAGATTCAGGAAGATATGGGTACTGATCAGCGTTTCAGCACTGCCTACCATCCGCAAACTGATGGTCAGTCCGAGAAACAGTTCAGATTCTGGAGGACTTGCTTCGTGCTTGTGTGATGGATTGGAGTGGTGCTTAGGATCGGTATTTACCATTAGCAGAGTTTGCTTATAACAATAGCTACCAAGCCAGTATTGGTATAGCACCTTCTGAAGCTCTCTATGGTAGACCTTGTCGTTCACCTTTGCACTGGGATGATGTTGGTGAACGTTCCTTAGTGAAGTCTGATGACATGCAGATGATGCTTGAGAAGATACAGTTGATAAAGAAACGGATGAAAGCTGCTCAAGACAGACAGAAGATGTATGCTGATAAGAAGAGGTCTGATGTAAGCTTCTTAGTGGGTGACTATGCTTTTCTAAAGATCAAGCCTATACGTTCTATTGCAAGATCTAAAATAAAAGGCAAGTTGAGTCCTCGCTATGTTGGACCATTTGAGATCTTAGATAAAGTGGGAGATTGTGCATATCATCTAGCTTTGCCTCCTGCTTATGATAAGATTCACAATGTATTCCATGTTTCTGTGCTGAGGAAGTACGTTAAGGATCCGTCTCATGTGCTCACCATCGAACCTGTGGAAATTAATGAGAATCTGACTTATGAAGAACTACCTGTGAAGATCCTTGACTCCCGAGTAAAGCAGCTGAAGAATAAGGAGATAGAGTTAGTGAAGGTTTTGTGGAGGTATCATTGTTTAGAAGAAACCACTTGGGAGTTGAGAGATGAGATGTTACGTACTCACCCTTCCCTCTTTGTATGAGATTTTGGGGACGAAATCCTTTTTAAGGGGTGGAGTGCTGTAACATACTGAAATCTCCTTTGTGCCTCTTTGTACTCTTTTCTATAAATCTTTGACCTTCATTTTCGTTCCTTTTGTCCTTGGTCTTGATTTAAAAGAAATTAAGATGGTTATTGGTTAAATATTTCCCATATGTTCTTATTTCAAGGTTCCATGTACAAAAGACTCAGTTAAAATTAGACAAGGGGTTTAATATGCAATTTCACCTTAAGAAATAAAAGGGGATAAAATAATTCGTCCTAGAATCTTCTAGTGTTTCCTAGAATATAAGAAATAAGAAGAAAATCCGAATTTTATAAAACAAAGAAGATAAATATAATAAGTAAAGGAAATATGAGAAAATATGAGTAAAGGAGATAATTACAAAGATTTTGTAACAAATAAGATAATCTGAAACCATCATGATAATTTGATATTTTAATTCGTTTCCTTGGGTAAAGAGTAACTAAAGGGTCAAGTATTATTTAAAATAAAAATATTAATAACATTATCAAAGGAATATAGGAAAGAAGCCAATACAAAGAAGTAAAATATTTAATGCTCTCAAATCAGGGAAATAACTTCAAATTCGTATTCTAAACATAAAAATAAGCCTCTGTGCAAATTTGCAACTAATTTGGATAATATATGAATAAATAGTAAAATAGGAGAGAGAAAGTGTGTAGAATGTTCTAATTAATTTAATAAATATAAAGATAATGTCAACTTGTGAAGATAATTGCAAAATCGTGTTTCAACCCATTAAGGAGACTTAAGGGTGAAGTTACATTAATTTTAGATAAGGTTATCAATTCTTTTGAGGGAGGAAAGAGAAAATGACATATTAATTATTTCACTTATTAAACTTTCTCAAAATGAAAAACTAACTCCATATTCGGATTCTACGTGTCGAAATAAGTCAGAATATAAATTTTCATAATTTTTGGGCAACGTTTGAGCCTCCAAAATAAGAAAGAGAAAAACATTTAAAATCTAAAAGTTTTAATCGACTTTTGCTCAGGGATATTTCCCTGATCTAATGTGCGATCGAACGGCCCAGATTGCTTGATGGACCCGCGTCCATCAATCCGACGGCACGTGGTCGTCTTCTAGCTCGGGTCGGATAAGGCAACAGGCCTAGGATTTTTGTTTTCTTAAAATCGCAATAACTTGAGATTTACTCAACGATTTTCCTTGATTTTTGTTGCGTTGGTTTCCTTGCGAGATTTCGCACAGGATTATCCCAACATTTGCGAGCTTTAACGCGTATTTGAGAAACGCCCAAAGTAGCCGCCGGCCACTTTCCTTTGTTCCTATCCACATCCTAGTCTAGGGTTCCTTGCCTATAAATAACTCCACCCTCGCAACCGCAATCACCTTAGCAACCTGTTCGTACCTCCAATTTGGATTTTCGTCGACGTTTGGACCACCATTGAGCCGCCGTTTGCCCTGCTCTTGCGGCGCATATTACTCCCTACTCGCTTCATCTCCGTCCAAATTAAAGGTACTACTGACTTCGTCTTCTCGTTCTCTTTCTTTCGAGTACCTAAGCGTTCGAATTGGTCGAGAATCGTGGTTTTTCCCAAACCGGCCGAGCAAGCTGCTCGCGCGCGACCAAGGTTGAAGACGACGCGCATTTGACCGTTTTGCCCTCGCCTCTCTTCTTTTCTAGACTTCACGCGCATGGGTTTTCGGTCTTTCCGCCGTCTCGCCCGACCGCTTTGCGCGGCTGGTAGAGAGCAACCACGGGTCGCGGGTCGCCGCTGCCGGGCGCTCGCCACCGCTCGGCCATCCAGCTTTGCCTACGTGGCAAGCTGTGATTGTTCGAGATAAAATAATTTTTATAAATTATTTCGTTGGTCAAAAATTAAAAATAAATAGTGTTTTGAAATCAGGAAAACGAGATCTATTTAATAAAAATGTTTTTGAGTTTTGGTTTTGAGTTTTTCGAAAAGGTTTTTTTAATATCGATTTAATTAACTTAAAAATCCCTAAAATTAATCCTAAAAATCTATATTTCCAAAATATACAATATTATATGTTATTTTGATCAGGAAAACCTAACTAATACGATTATGAGGTTTTTGAAGTCTGAATCGAGAGTTTGTATAAAAAGTTAGTAAATTAGGGCTTTCAATCTTTTAAGTGAATACATGTAATTCTAATAAATGAATTAAATTATGTATTAGGAAGTTTGGGGTTATAGTTCGTGTGAAGACTTGAAAAAGGGAACTTAAGACACCTGTGGCCAAGGTATGTGATTAGTATGTGTTTATTATGAGTCTTGTTGTACATCTACCTATCAATTGGGAAATACTTAATCCAATACCTAGATTTCTTCTATGAGGTTTAATTTGATCTAAACCATTGAATTTTCTTGAAACCCAAAATGTCTTATTTGCCTCAAAAATCAGATATAGTATTCTCTTGTTTGGGTATTCATACCCCATTGCCATGTTGAATATCTTTTGCTTATTCTTGCCATAAATCTCTTATTAGCATGAAATTAAATGTTCTATTTAAATTTTAAGTAGTGGTACTTATGTACAACAACCCATAGAGGGCATGTATAAAATCGCCCTAGGGGAATGTTTATTATTCTCCCCATTAAAAATTTGTAGGTGATTTTGAAATGTTTATAATTCTTCCCTCACCTAAGGTTAGAGGTTCGGTAGGTGCCTCAACCCTATTTAGTTAGATAGACATATTAATAAACATGCTAAAACCTTTTACTTACTTTGTTAATGGCAAGTTCTCTTATAAAAACCTCATACTCCTTGATATCCTTTTACACCAAATACTTAGTTTTGTTTACTTGTTACATATTTTCTTTGCCTTTGAAAGATTATTAGTGTAACACATACTTTTCTTGTTTTCCCTCTTGCTGGGTGCCTTCCCAACCACCCAGGTGTTGGAGCTGTCCAAGGAGAAGGAAGGGCTTGAAGAAAGAATCCTTGCTGTGATCGTTTGCTTGAGAAGAAGGATGGCTAGGTTGCTATAGCTAGATCCTCTATTCTATCTTATCTTTTCTTTTAGAAAGAAATGATGTAATAAACTATAAAGCCATTAGAAGGCTTGATATTTCTTTCTTTCCGCTGCTATTGACATTTTATTATGTATCTGGAATCATACTTATTTATTTGGATTATTATGCAACCATCCTCAAAAGTCTCAATTTCTGTTAAAATTGTGGATGTTTGTATTTCCTTTAAATTTAGTAGAGAGGTGATCTCGTCTCTTTACAAGCAATCATTCAGCATGACATTCACATTAATCATGTTTGTATTGCTCGTGAGATATACCTGGTAAGCCGAATTGAAGGTTTAACATAGTTGCACCGCCAGCGACAGGGTCAGGGACGGTACATACAAGAAATTCAGAGGGAATACAGATTAGCCGAAATAGTTGGATTACTTGCATGACATAATCAACAGAATTGATCCAACTTAAAAAAATATATTATAATAAGATATTTGTACCTGAACAACTAATGACATATGAAACATAATACATGATACATACTAACATGAAAACACACGGACAGATGACCAAACAATATGCTACAACAATCATGTCTAAAATTTTAAATATAACCACATTCTAAATATAACCCTATCCTCGTAAATGAGGTATCTAGCAGGGACAAGTCATATATCTGGTTCATTACACAGAAAGAGATGAGCAAGTGACACTGTCAAGGACAATAGTAGCAGAATATTGTGCTCTACAGCTAATGCTGCTGTATTTCATGTTTATAACATGATTAACAACACCATAATTTAGGTGATGTACAACACATTAGGAGGCATTCAGATATATGTTTCCAACTAAAACAAAAAAATTACTTCATATTATTTTAAAGGGAACAAATACTGACCAAACAAATTAGGGCTTATAGCACATAATTGTTCCAACTAAAAACTAGTATTTTATGAGCATATACAATGTACACTTCAGACTAGTATGTTCCAAAAAAAACATAATTAATACGTAATAGGTGGATTCCAATTTTGGGAAATCATAGTAGACCTAATTGGGGGGGGGGCGCAGACCTCAGTCAAGGGATGTGTACAAGGTGCAAAAAGATATTAACACAAAGCAAAGTTGGTACTAAAGTTTACAAAATAAATGAAATGACTATGAAAAAGATCTACCTATACTAATGGGTGTACAATTTGCATGTATACAAAGCATAAGCAGTCTAGGAGCACAGTCATAACACAAATAAGAATAAGTTGAATGATTAAAATTAGGGTGTCCCAGTTGTAGTTTTGAAAAGTTGACATAAAAAAAACCTACATGAATGATTCAGACCTCAATGTAGGGCTTATAGCACATATTTGTTCCAACTTAAAGAAATATATTACATTATATTTTTGTATACCTGAACATATAATGACCTATCAAACATAATAAATTATACATATTAACATGAAAACACAACTGAAAACACATTAATTGAATATAAACCTGAAATCACTGATTTGATGTTTATAACATGATTAACAACACCATAATTCAGGTGATCTATAGTCGGCATTCAGATATATGTTTCAACATATATTATTTTAAATGGAAGAAATAGTGACCAATCAAATTAGGGCTTATACAATGAACACATAATAGTCACCATTTTAAATGGATAGCACAAAATTAGGGCTTATACAAAAAAAACCCTTCATTATTGATTCACACCTCAATGTAGGGCTTGTAACACATACTTGGTCCAACTTAAACAAATATATTATATAAGATATTTGTACCTGAACAACTAATGACATATGAAACATAATACATGATACATATTAACCTGAAAACACACTGACAGATGACCAAAAAATATGCTACAACAATCATGTCTAAAATTCTAAATATAACCCTGTCCTCATAAATGAGGTAACTAGCAGGGAGAACTCATATATCTGGTTCATTACACAGAAAGAGATGAGCAAGTGACACTGTCAGGGACAGGAGCAGCAGAGTATTGTGCTCTACATCTACTGCTGATGTATTTCATGTTTATAACATGATTAACAACACCATAATTTAGGTGATGTACAACACATTAGGAGGCATTCAGATACATGTTTCCAACTAAAACAAAAATGTTACTTCATATTATTTTAAAGGGAACAAATACTGACCAAACAAATTAGGGCTTATAGCACATAATTGTTCCAGCTACAAACTAGTATTTTATGAGCATATACAATGTACACTACAGACTAGTATGTTCCAAAAAAAACATAATTAATATGTAATAGGTGGATTCCAATTTTGGGAAAATCATAATAGACCGAATTGGGGGGGGGGGGGCAGACCTCAGTCAAGGGATGTGTACAAGGTGCCAAAATATATTAACACAAAGCAAAGTTGGTACTAAAGTTTACAAAAAAAAATGAAATGACACTGAAAACACAACTGAAAACACACTGACATATATAACATAAATCTACTTCTCGGGTTCCTTCCATGACCAAACAATATGCTAAGACAATCATGCCTATAATATAAACATGTCCTTGTAAATGAGGTTACTAGAAGGCAGAACTCATTAATGGAATTGTCCATATAAATATATAACAATTATTTTGTTCCTATCCCATTTGGTCGACCTATTTGATGTTTATAACATGATTAACATGCTGGTGTATTGATGTTTATAACATGAGGTAACTAGCACGGAGAACTCATATATCTGGTTCATTACACAGAAAGAGATGACCAAGTGACACTGTCAGGGACAGGAGCAGCAAAATATTGTGCTCTACATCTAATGTTGTTGTATTTCATGTTTATAACATTCATGATGTTACTAACAGGGAGAAAAATCATGTCTACTTGATGTTTGCAGGGAGAACAATCATGTCTACATATAACCCTGTCCTCGTAAATGAGGTTTCTAGCAGGGAGAACTCATTAAATAAATTGTCAATATAAATATATAGCAATATGGTCGACTTATTTCATTTCAATGCATCCATTTTTTTCTAGAAATAATACATGGTCAGTCAGCAGAAATCAAGGTTGTGTTCGTATTGATCAGGAGAAGAGGGTCGGTGAAGAGGGACGGTACACATACAACAAATGTAGAGGGACGGTAGACATAAGCCGCTAGCCTACTGAAACGGCGAAGAGGGTCGGCGAAGACATACCTCTCAAGCAGCTGGGCGACTTCTGAGTACAGGGGCTCGGCAACGGCGGCTTCAGAGAAGATTTTGTAGAGGATATGAATGTGAACAGGGAGGAGTTCAGATATGAATCGCAGCACTATATAGAAGCAACGGCACCGCTTGCCCTTGCTAGGGTTTACTGGGTTTGCACACAGTGAAAAGGGGGGCTTTGATGGGAGATGACAACTCCAGACGATGCTTGATTCTCGGCATCTAGACTGGCGGTGTAGGTCGGTGATTGCAGACGACCCACCGTACCCCTCCGTCGGCTTGATTGACCGGCTCTTGCGCCTACGCAATTGAACAAGCTTATCCATACGACACTGCCCTGCCATACGAAACGATGGGCTGCTGCATGTCTTGGGAGAGGTGGGAGAGGGCGTCATAACTGTTGGGAGGGCGTCGACTGCTGGGAGGGCGTCGACTTCTCGGGAGAGGGAGCAGAAGAGAGAGCAGAAGAGGAAGATGGGAAACGCGAAGGGGCGGGGAGGCGTCGGGGGGCGATGACATCATCGCAGAAAGGGAGAGACGAAAATGGACTGAGATCGCAAAAATCGGGTTATGAACCGGAATCCCGCCCCTTGTGGGACTGGGAGAACCCGGGTTAGGGGCTTCCGTTATCCCAAAACGGGGCTTTTTTAGGATTGCGAACCAAACAAAAATCAACCTCAAACCGGCATTTGTTAGGTGGGGTTGGCACAAAAAGACAAGGCCAAACCGGATTTCGGTCCCGTGTCAAACGCAGCCTGAAGGTCAGTGTTTAAACACCGTGATTTCAAGTTCAGGTGCCAAACGCAGCCTGAAGGTCAGTGTTTAAACACCGTGATTTCAAGTTCAGGCTGCCTTGCCTTTGTTTCTAGTTCTGCTTTCAGATTTCTATCAACGACCTCTACTATCATGTATCCTTCTTTTTGTTCTAACTGAAACCCAAAAATCGTATTGACGTGATTGTCCTTTGTCCGCTTTCTAGTTTCGGCTAAATATTGGCACAAACTCTTTTTTTTTTATAAACTATAACAAAATAAGACTCAAGATACCAAACTCAACACAGAAACTAGCTAAAAGGAGGTTCCTGGAACAAAGTAAAACGAAAGATATCAAAGAAGCTTGGATCAAGCTTCAGCCACCGGGAACAGCGTGTTGCTGGAAGCAACACAGCCACCATGCCAAGCTACCAGATCTGACCGGAA
The DNA here is from genome assembly GCA_963693085.1 of Alisma plantago-aquatica. Classification (NCBI taxonomy): domain Eukaryota; kingdom Viridiplantae; phylum Streptophyta; class Magnoliopsida; order Alismatales; family Alismataceae; genus Alisma; species Alisma plantago-aquatica. Next base: position 1,185,904,818 of record OY856410.1, on the reverse strand, counting down.
GTTAGAACAGGCAACGCACAGGATGCACCTTGAGAGATGCTAGTTCGCCTAGCTGCTATAGGAGCAGCATCCTACCATTAACGCCCCAAGAAATCCTCTAGGCACTGTCATGTTCGAGGAAGACCAAGAAGCCCAGATCCAAGGGCCAAATCCATCCGCGAGTGCGGATCTAGGGCTCCCGCACACGAGCAGGCTCGAAGGAACTAGAACCGTGGCTGGCGAGCGCCCATCAGCGCAAGCAGGCATATGGCGAAGGATTTGAGCCCAGATAAGAGGAGATCCAGACTACGTGCCTCCATGGCGGTGACCAGAAGGTGCTCCGCCGCCGTCATCCAAGTGTGCGGCAACAAGAAGCGCATCGGGCCACATCTATTTAGGTAGCTTCTACACGTGAGCAGGCTTGGAGGAGCTTTTAAGCGCCGCGCTACCCCCTCCGCGAGACCAGATCGACCAGATCCGGACGAAATCCAGAACAAAATCCAGGAGATTTCGTGAGCAAAGAAGGGCGAAGAAGACGAAGGGGCCCAGGGGGAGGAGGCATGAAGAGATGCACTACTCGCCTATGCGAGAAGGCTCGCTCGGGAGTGGTACAAGGAAGCCGGAGGCTGTATTGGATTTTTTTTTTTATTTATCATTGACTTAGTATAACATATAAATGTACTAAAAACGTTTTCGGGACAATCAAGGAAAATGTTTGCTTCCAACTTATTGTGACATAACTAATAGGAACTTTGGGATTACTTCTAATTAGGTAATGCTCAACTCCAACTTATCAAGATACGATGCATGTGAGCTTGCTCGACCAACCTACTAGTTGTGGATGCATACATTAGACCTCATAGAATTCAACGTCTACTTCCACAACAGCCGGATCAGCGATGATTTCAAAGGCCTGCTTAGAGAGGTTGATAGTGCCTTGACATCCCTGACAATGGTCGACGATGGTCACCAAAACACTCCCTTTACGGCAGGGATTGGTCGCACCGCTGGAGCTGACAATGTACTTCGTCCCACAAGCTGCACCGCCATTCCACAAAGCGTCACCCACGACGGCAATCATCACACCATGGTCTTGATTGCCATAACATGCAGAAGGTGTGTAATGGGTATAGAAGGTGGCGGTACCACTCTCCGCAACAATGCGAGAACAAATACCGAGCATTACCATTGCCATCGTCACCACCACGATGATTGTTGAAGATTTTGCCATGACTGAATACAAATGGCTGGATGGGTCGGCTGTATTGGATTGTATTTTAGACTCCAGTTCAACATATTTTATTTGTTCTCTCGGACGCCAAAATTCAACATAGCGAACGTCGTGGACACGAAAAAAAATACCGCACTTACAAAATTTAGCAAACCAAACATAAAATTTTATTTTGCGGGATTTTGACAATGCATCATTTTAATAATACGAGATGGATAAAATACATAATTTTTAAAAATCCAGTAAACCAAATGTGCCTTTATTCTTTTAATTAGGGGAAGTTAATAGGCACAAAATCTCACCTGGACTTGTATAAATCACATGGAAGTTTATAGAAGCGAGCTATAGGGCATATTTGGTTACCTGGATTTTGCCGTAATGGATTGTATTCTGGACTCCAGTTCAACAAATTTTATGTTTGGTTTGTAGGATTGGAGAATGAGGCTAATCTCGGGATTTTCAGACATAATAGGAATCCCGCATTTTGGTCTCCATCAAAATTCTCCCGGACGCTAAAATCCATCATGGGCAAGATGGTAGACACAAAAAAAATAAATCCTACACTTACAAAATCCAGCAAACCAAACATAAAATTTTATTTTGCGGGATTTTGATAATACAGTATTTCGGATGGACAGAATACAGTATTTCAGTAAATCCTACAAACCAAATGTGCCCATAGTGTAATTCAGAAAAATAATTACGCCAGTGGATGGAACACGATTTCTGGTATCAAGGGACTCGCTGGATATGGCTTTTTTTTCTTATAGTAAAATTTCACGTGTTCTGTATTATCTTTATCCTTGATTTCATAAATAGCAATTTTCTACCTTGCGATAAAATCCCGGTAACACCTAATCTCACACTCGTAAGACTTGTAGCTATTGCAAATAATGTGTGGCGGCTTGCACACCTCAGTAAGGGATGTCCATGACTATCTCAGATGGAAATCCGAGAGAATTCCTACCTATTCTAAAGAGCAACAAATTGAGTGACATTTCAATTCTTTAGAGAAAAAGAGAAATCAATAGAAAAACCTTATGTTAAATAAGTACAACAATAAATTTGGTGGAGCTCAATATGTATTATATTTGTTCATTGAAGGAAAAACATGTACATATGGTCGCAGTCACAGAGTGTGTCAAGTCCTTGGTAATCCTTTGTCAAACTTTTACTTCTCTTGGAAATCTAATTACAAAGCTAAAGAGAAAACTTCAATGTGTTAGTATCCTTTTTTATAGTGTTAATATCTACATCGGTTCACCTCATTACAACTTCTTTCAAAAGTGCAAATTCCTATGCCACATGTTCGCAAGTCGTGCACACATTCATCGACCTGTAAATGTACATAAATTTTATTAATTGAGAAAATGAGATGTGAATTAAATCAAATTTGAAAGTAGCTTTAACAACTAATATTGAAAAATAAAATAATGTTTGATTAGGAAACTAAGTATCAAATTAAAAGATTTAAGCATGTTTATGAATTAACCCAGGTCATGGGCCTTTAAACTATAAACCCCTTACACATATTTCACCACAAAAGCCTATACTAACAAAGATGGGTACTTCCTACACACCTCATTCTCTAATTCCCATGTGGATTCCTCTACATCACAGTGGTGCCACAACACCTTCACTAAAATTATATCCTTCTTCTTCATCTTATGCACACGTCTATCTAAGATCAAAATTGGACCTTCAAAATAAGAGACATCAACATCCAACTAGACCTTCTAAATAAGAGACATCAACATCCAACTAGACCTCCACATGTTGCATTGTCTGCTCGATGTATGGGTGACATTTCCTCAACATCAAAAGATGGAACACATTGTGCAACTTATGCAACTTTGACAATCACTCTAGCATGTATGCCACCCTTCCATTTCAAGTTGTGACAAGGTTATGTCCCATAAACCTAGGAGCCAACTTACCTCTCTTTCCCAACCTCAAAATACCTTTCCAAGGGGAGACCTTAGTATACACATGGTCTCCAACATGAAACTTTAAAGGTCAACGACAGTAGTCTACATACAACTTTGACCTATCATGTGTTGCCTTCAACTATTTCTTGATCACCTTGATCTTCTCTGTAGTTTGTTGAACCACTTCATGACCTAACAACTGATATTCATCAGTCTCGTACCAACAAAGAGGTTACCTACAAAGCCTTGCATACAAAGCCCCACACGTTGTCATATCTATGCTCCTTTGGTAATAATTGTTATAAAAAAAATCAATAATGTTAAGGTGAATATCCCAAATCCCAAGAAATTGGAGTACACATGCTCTCAACAAATACTCTTAACAATTATGTGGTCCTTTCCAATTGACCATTTGTTTGTGGGTGAAAGGTTGTACTGAACCTCAATTGTGTCATCAAAGATGCATGTAGACGCTCCCAGAACCTGCTATCTGATTGAGGACCCCTGTCAGATCCTATTGTATTAGATACACCATGCAGACGAACTACCTCATCGATGTAGATCTACACAAACTTCTTAGTAGTGTAGGTAGTCTTAATTATAAGGAAGTGAGATGGCTTTATCAACCGATCGATGATTTCAAATGAAATCATTACCCTTGGTTTTCCTAGAAAGACCAACCACAAAGTCTATAGTCACATATATTATTTCCACTATGGAACCGATAAAGGTTGCAATGTTTTTGTAGGTTTTTAATGTTCTACCTTAACATGCTGACAAACCAAACACTTGGCAACAACCTTTGACACATCAAGGTCCATAATGGGCCGCCAGTATAAGTCCTTAAAATTATGATACATCTCTATATTTCCAGGATGCATTGCATACATTGAGGAGTGAGCCTCCTCAAGTACCATCACACTCAAACTGCCCACATCAAAAACCACCATTTGGTTGTGAAAGTACACTATCCCATCATCTGCCTCATGAAACACATCATGCTTTCTGCTGTCAAACTTTGATCTAGTGTTCTTGATCACTATATCATCCTTCTCAACATCTCACATTTTCTATATCAAAGTTGGATTCACATGTATATGTGCCAGCAAACCTACCAACAATAAGACCCCCATGTGCACATTCATCTGTGGTAGCAATGCTAACATGTCCCACTTGTAACAAGACAGAAAGTACAACTATAATTTATCTACATATGATGACGAGGATAAAGATGACTTTCTGCTCAATGCATGAACCACTACATTTGCCATTCTAGGATGATGATATAACATATAGTTTTAGTCCTTGATGATCTCCATTAATATCCTTTGACTCATGTTCAACTCTTGCTTCAAAAAGATGTATATAAGACTTGTGATCCGTGAAGATTTGATACTTCACTCCATATAGATAGTGCCTCGAAATCTTCAAAGCAAGAACCACAACCGCTAACTCCAGATCATGAGTTGGGTAGTTCTCCTTGTCTGTCTTAATCTGTCTAGAAGCAAAAGAAATCAGATTTTGATATGCATCACGCACATACTAACTCATTTTTCAAAGCATCATAGATAATGATGTAGCCTTTCCCAGGCTCTGACAATACCAACGCTAGGGCAGGAGTCAACTTCTCCTTTAGTAGTTGAAAAGAATATTGTCATTTCTTGTCCCAAACAAAAGGCACACCCTTTCTAGTTAACATGTTTAAATGTAAATATATTGCATCAAAGTTCTTAATGAACCTTCTATAATATCTAGCCAAAACTAGGAAGCTTTGAACCTCAGTCGATGTCTTGATCTGCTCCAACTCCAACGTTGACTCCTCCTTAGGGTCTTCACAAACTTCATTTCCAAAAATGACATGACCTAGAAAAGACACCTTAATTAGCCAAAACACACAATTGCTAAACTTAACATATAGTCTATGTTGCCTTAACAACTTCAACACTTCACGAAGATGCTACTCATACTGCAGACCGTCTATAGAGTATATCAAGTTGTCATCTATGAACAACACTAGAAACTGGTCAAGGTGTGATCTAAAAATTTGTTCATCATCACTATAACATTTTCGGTGCATTGATTAGCTCAAACGGCATAACCAACAACTTGTAATGGCCATACCTAGTCCTAAATGCAGCCGTAGGTATGTCATATGCCTTGACCTTCAATAGTGATATACTTACCTCAGATCTATCTTGGAAAACTCTGTAGCACCTCTCAACTAATCAAACAAGTTATTTATCCTTAGCAATGCATACTTGTTCTTCACTGTGACCTTTTTCAATTGCCAATAGTGTATGCAAATCATCATAGAACCATCATTCTTCTTTCAAAATGACATTGCAGTACCCTAAGGGGACTTGCTCAGCCATATGAAATTTGTGGGCTCCGATCTCCAAACCACGATATAATCACGATTTAAACTTTAGCGGAAGCTATCGATAAATAGCGGAAGACAAAAATCACGGGAAATTAAAACTTTTCGAGATAAGATCTTGAAACCACAAACCTTTTCCATAGAAAAAGGATTTAAACTGTTTACATCTCAGATAATTACTTCTTGAGTAATTATATACAACATGATACAAAATCTCAAGAACTCATAACCAAAAGACTCCAAGACCTGAGAGTACAGATGACACATAGGACAGACTCTAACTACACCACATAGCAGGCTGAATCTCCACCTGAGATTTATTGCTGCTCCTGGTGTTGCTGCTGCTGGGATTGGTCACCTGTATTCTTGTTCCTCCGTCTTCGACGACCACCTAAAAAGTTGAAGTCTACGGGGTGAGACAATTTCGAATAATTCTCCCAGCGAGAGTTATAACTCTCCGCTAGAAGCTTTATAAGCAAAACAAGAATAACTTAAGCAGTAAAAGCTCTCAAGATATTCAATATCAGTTTTAGTATTAAGCAAGAGTTCAACATTTATGAAACATGAAGAAAATATACTTTATTCAGTGTAACATCAATCAAGTAACTCGTAGTTAACTCTAACAGATATACTATGTTGTTGATTATGATTTTCAAACATTATTATGCCCTGTGGAGATGAGGCATACCACTCATACTCCAACTGATCACTAAGAAGTCAGATCAGTATCATACATAGGTCATTAAAAGAGCTGGATTCTTAAGACCTCATCTTCCTCAGTCAGTTAGAGGATTGTTTGCAGGACATCTTGCAGGACGTCTGCTGTTATAGCTTACCAGGGTAATCTGGTCCTTTGCTATTTTACAGTTACAGTGGCATTCTGTACTCTCTTCAACATCAGAAGATTTCTTGTTTATCTCTCACCGATGCGGTGTTTATGTTTTCTTTGGGAGATTTGTGATACATCTCACCATTTGGTTTTGTAGTGAAGGATTGACGGTATCAATTCCTACACTAGGATGTAAGGATTTACGCATCCATTTCCCCCACATACTCAAAAGTATGTGATTCAGGAGTTCCCTTGGGAAAACCTGTTTCACCATCATTTAGACTCTGACAATGATGGATCTATGATCAGGGCTCTACATTACACTTGATTAGTTAGGTACATTCAGTATTCTTTTAACATCATACATTGTTCTTCAAACAATAACATTAGCATAACAGCTGTAAAAGGAGAATACTAAAATGTAACAAGCCTAACTCTTTTAAATCATCAGTTCTGAATCATCTCATCACAAGTCATCTGTTAAGCATGACCTTGATGGTATTTATGGCTCTCACAGCCCATAAATCTCAATAGATGTCACTAACAGTGCATCAAGATATTTTACTTATTCATAAAGCTAAGACATGCTTTCAATGAATAAAGTATCATAATCCATACCTGGGTATGATCATCAACTCATGACAACCTGCATGGTTAATTCAACTGATAACAGTAAATTCTAGAGATTATGCCTTCAAACTCTTAGAATGATCAAGTTCCCCACTTTTCACCAATCAGGGTTTACTATTCATATTATATGTCATTACCCTAAATTTAGGGTTTACTATTCATATTATATGTCATTACCCTAAATTTAGGGTTTACTATTCACCCCATGGTGAATTGTACTCATTACATCATCATGTATGAGAAACATCATCATTAAAGCTCTTAAATAAGATTAAGATTCACTAGACATCATAATTAGGGTTTCCATGATCTCACATAGGTGGATCATACCCTAATCATGCACATTCATGTGTATTGAAAGTATCTTACTTGAGTTTCCACCATAAAAGGGTACTTTCTCTCTCTTAGGATACTTTCTCTCTCCTCTTACTAGTAGATGGTGATAACACCACTCTAGATCAGGTTTGGTTAAGTCCTCATAGACTATCATAAGCCAAAACATCACTATCATGTGATTAGGGTTTGATTAGAACAAGGTATTACTCAATTAAACCCCTCAAGGGTATTTTGGTAAATTACCTCATGATCACCATCATGAGTCAACTCATTAATCACATAGTCCCTTAATGACCTAGGTTACCATTAGGGTTTAGATTAGATCACCATTGAACCAATTACACCATCAATTGATTAAGTACAAACCACCTTGAACACCTTCAAACGGTTTCAACCTTCAACCACCAAACGGTCTTGAGACCGTTTGGTCTCAAACGGTCTTGAGACCATTTGGTCTCAAACGGTCTTGAGACCGTTTGACCTCAAACGGTCTTGAGACCATTTGGGTGTGTTGACCGTTTTGACTTTCAAACCGTTTGAAGCTCATGCGGTTTGAAATCGTTTGATCATCCTATCTTGAGATCGATTGGTCCAAACGACCCTGAGATCGTTTGAGCCCAAATGGTCTTGCGACCGTTTGGACCTCCAAAGTGGTTCAAAAGTTACAATTGGTCATGGATATGTATATTGAACCCCTCAATTAACCAAATCCATGATAACCACTTATAAATTGAGTTAACTAAGATTAGCCTTAATCAATTGGACATCAAATTGACCCTCAATTGAAAGCCAATTAGGGTTAAATCCTTCTCAATTAGGGTTTCAAATCGGAAGGTCATCAATATTCAACAATGTGAATCAATTCAAGGTTGAACCTATCAATTGACCTCCAATTGGGCCCAAACTTGGCCCAAACGGTCTTGAGATCGTTTGGACATCATCCAAACGGTCTTGAGACCGTTTGCCCAAAGTTTGACCAAAAACCAAGTCGGTTGGATTAGGGTTGAACTCCAATTAGGTCTAAAAAATCAGCATTTTTATCAATTCATCAACTTATTGCAATTGGACCCTCAACCTATCAAATTATCTCAACCTTAGACCTTCAAACGGTCTTGGGTTGTTCCCAAACGGTCTTGAGACCATTTGGAGAAACCCCCAAATGGTCTTGAGACCGTTTGGGTCCTTCAACCCAAAACTCAACAAGATCTATGCTTAAAAACAGCAATTTCAACCCGATTAGGGTTAGGATGTTGAAGTGCCTTCAACTCTTAATTGGTTAAGAATTAAACTTTGATTCTTTGCAGGAATGAAATTCAATATATAACCAACAGACCCAAAAACGGTCGTCCCTTGGTCAACCCTATCAAACGGTCTTGAGACCGTTTCAATCCAAACGGTCTTGCAAGATCGTTTGAGAGCAAACGGTTTGAAACCGTTTGACCTTAAACGGTTTGCAACCGTTTGGACCAAAAGGGTCCAAGGTCGTTTGATAAAGTAACATAGGAATATACACCCATCATCTTTAACCTCTGTCAAGGTCGGTTAATTCACCGTTTTGCTTGCAAAAGTGCAAGGAAGAAGAGAGATAGAAGAAGAACTAATATACTAAATTGCAAGAACAAAGTATGCATATAAAGAAAAGAGTTTAGAGTTATAAAACCCGCCTAAAGGTTGTTCCTAGAGCTCCAAGATTTAATGGCGTCCTTGAGCTTCCACAGGTCGGCCAGAGGTGATTCTCCAAGGAAAAGGTAGGATTGGTCGGCTAGAACAAGAAGACTAAGTGAGCTATCCACAAAACCAACCTTAAAAGATGAATTCATGCAAGAATCCGAGCTTGAGGATGGTTCTTCTCACCTTAGCACCTAGTTGGTCGTATCCTGAGATCCAGAGCTTAGCCTTAGCCATTTTGAGAAAGAACAGAAGTGAAGAGAATGAGGAATCGTTCACTTGGTTTACTAGGAAAAGAGCTTATATACTTTAGGCTATTTTGCACCATAAGAACCTCTAAAGCATAGGATTTTCATCTAAGTACCTCCTTACTTCCTAGGCACATCCAAGCCATCTAAACTTAAATAAAGCTCACCAACATTCAAGATCTAAGGGTAGAAAAGATCAACCTTCAACTAGGGTACAAACATGAAAGATCTCCATACCCATATTAGGTGATTTTTACCACAAAGATCACTTTTCTTATCTGATTATTCATTGATATGTCCCTTCCATCATTTCTACTCTAAATGATGACAAGAGTTATAAAAGATGTTCCAGAAGGTGAATATTCCAAATTGCACCCCTCAATTTGGGTAAATTGCACTTTACTCCAAATTAGGGTTTTTAAGCACAATTATGGATCATTCCACAAGCTGCATCTTGATGCCCAAGCTTGGGAAATCCTTCTTACCTCATCATATTCACTCATATGATGTCTTATTATCAAAATAGCATCTCAACCTGTGAATATTGCAAGTTAACCCCTTTAACTGGGTAATTTGCACATAGGTCCCTGCATACAACATAATGCTACAACTTTGTTTAAAAAGGAGCAAAAATTGAAAATATATGTTCCTGAGGAACTTAATTACATGTCAGGGAGTATTCACAAGTGTTTAATTACTTATTTAGGCAAAACTTCCAGGGTTAGGTTATAACCCAGGTCAGGGATGTTACAAATTATCCACCCCTTCACAAGGATTTCGTCCCCAAAATCGATAAAGTGTATTAGGAGAAAAGAGCAGGGTATTTCCTTCTCATCTCATCCTCTAGTTCCCAAGTGGCTTCTTCAACACCACAGTGGTTCTAGAGGACTTTTACAAGGCTTATATCTTTTTTCTTTAACTTTTTGGTTCTGTTATCTAGGATTGACACTGGTCCCTCCTCATATGTTATATCTTCATTCAATTCTACTTCCATAGGTTGTAGAACTGACTCGGTGTCTGGGTGACATTTCCTCAGCATGGAAATGTGAAACACAGGGTGTAACTTCTGCAACTCTTGAGGTAACTCTAGTCTATAGGCCACCTTTCCAACTCTTTCAACAATTGGATAAGGTCCCATAAATCTAGGAGCTAACTTCCCTTTTATTCCAAAATGAAGGACTCCTTTCCAAGGTGAGACCTTGAGATACAATCTGTCTCCAACCTGGAACTCTAGGGGTCTACGACGTTTATCAGCATACGACTTCTGCCTATCCTGTGCAGTCTTAAGCTGTTGTTGTATAACTTTAATCTTCTCTGTAGTTTGTTGTACAAGATTAGGACCTAACAAGTGGTGCTCACCAGTCTCATACCAGCACAAGGGTGATCTACAACGTCTACCATATAAGGCTTCATATGGTGCCATATCAAAGCTATGCTGATAGCTATTGTTATAGGCAAACTCTATCAAGCTCAGATGTAGATCCCAACTCCCAGTAAACTGGAGAACACATGTTCTCAATAGATCTTCCAAGGTCTGTATAGTCCTTTGTGACTGTCCATCAGTCTGTGGATGAAAGGCTGTACTAAACCTTAGCTTGGTGCCTAGGGCTCTGTGTAACTGCTCCCAAAAACGACTTGTAAACTGGGGACCTCTGTCAGAAACTATAGTGACAGGAACTCCGTGCAAACGCACTATCTCTTGAACATATAACTGGGATAACCTTTCAGCAGAATAGGTTGTTTTGACAGGTAAAAAATGTGCTGTCTTTGTCAACCTATCAACAACTACCCAAATGGAATCATGTCCTTTGCTTGTCCTGGGTAGGCCAACGACAAAGTCCATGGTCACATGGTCCCACTTCCATTGTGGTATGGGTAAGGGTTGCATTGTTCCTGCAGGTTTCTGGTGCTCAGCCTTGACCTGCTGACACACAGGACACCTCAGAACAAACTCAGCTACATCCTTCTTCATCCCAGGCCACCAATACATATCTTTCAAGTTTCGATACATCTTGGTGCTCCCTGGATGCATAGCATACATCGAAGAATGAGCTTCCTCCAGAACTAACTTCCTCAGGTTATCTACATCTGGCACTATCATTCTCCCATGATAGCATGCCACTTGGTCATCTGAATCATGAAAACCTTCTCGTTTCTCATCACCAAACTCAGATCTAATCTGCTGAACTGCAACATCTACTTGTTGTGCCTCCTTTATCTGCTCTCTTAGAGTAGGTTTAATATGCATCTCAGCTAACAAACCAGCTAACAATAACACCTTCAATTGTACATTATTTTGCCTTAAAGAGATAAGCATATCTCTCCTAGAGCATACTAAGGAACTTAGTTGTGCTCTATCCATGGTTGATGTTGCTGATTTCCTACTCAAGGCATCTGCAACCACATTGGCCTTGCCCGGATGGTAATCAATCGTATAGTCATAGTCCTTGATTAACTCCATCCAGCGACGTTGCCTCATGTTAAGCTCATGCTGAGAGAAGATATACTTTAGGTTCTTGTGGTCTGTGAAAATCTGGAAGGTTTCTCTGTAGAGGTAATGTCTCCAGATTTTCAAGGCATGGACCACAGCAGCTAACTCCAGATCGTGTGTCAGATAATTTTCCTCGTGTTTCTTAAGCTGTCGGGAAGCAAAAGAAATCACTTGTTTATCCTGCATCAACACACATCCAAGTCCATTCTTGGAGGCATCACAGAAGACTACATATCCTTTTCCTTGTTCAGGTAGCACAAGCACAGGTGCGCTTGTCAACCTCTCCTTCAACAGCTGAAAAGATTGTTGACACTTATCATTCCAGGAAAAAGGAACATCTTTCTGGGTTAACTTGGTCAAAGGTAAGGCTATAGAACTGAAATTCTTAATAAACCTTCGATAGTAACCAGCTAATCCCAAGAAACTTCTAATCTCCGTCGGTGTCTTCGGTTGTTCCCACTGTAGAACAGATTCTACCTTTGTAGGGTCAACACGAATTCCCGAGGCAGATATCACATGTCCAAGAAAAGATACCTCCGGCAGCCAGAACTCACACTTGCTAAACTTTGCATACAGCTTATGTTCTCTTAGCAAAGTCAAAGCTTGGCGAAGATGCTGCTCATGCTGCTGAGCATCCTTACTATAAATCAATATGTCATCTATGAAAACGACAACACATTGATCAAGGAAAGGTCAAAAGACTTTATTCATGAGTTCCATGAATGCAGCTGGTGCATTGGTTAGTCCAAACGACATAACCGTAAACTCATAGTGACCATATCTTGTCCTAAAGGCAGACTTAGATATGTCACTGTCCTTAATGCGGAGTTGATGATATCCGGACCTCAAATCTATCTTTTACAAGACTATTGCACCACGCAACTGGTCAAAAAGATCAGCAATCCTCGGAAAAGGGTACTTGTTCTTTATTGTTACTTTATTGAGTTGTCTGTAGTCAATGCACAACCGCATTGACCCATCTTTCTTTTTAAAAAACAAAATCGGAGCACCCCAAGGTGAAGTGCTCGGTCAGATAAAACCCTTCTCAAGTAACTCTTGAAGCTATTTCTTGAGTTCTGCCATCTCGTCAGGCGCCATCCTATAAGGAGTCTGGGCTATAGGTTTTGTATCTGGGACCAAATTGATCTCAAAATCAATCTCCTGAGGTGGTGGTATACCAGGAAGTTCTTCAGGAAACACATCCTCGAATTCTGTGACTATAGGAACTTCAGCAGGGTTGGGACTCTCCTTGGTAACATCTATCACATGGGCCAAGAATGCATAACATCCTTGCCTCAACAACTTATCAACAACTATAGCTGATACAAGACAGGTGGGCAGAATCTTTCTTTCTCCTTGAAAGATCCATGTGTTGCTTTCATCAGCAAACACTGCCAACTTGGACTCACAATCCAAGACAACTCTATACCTCTCCAAGGTATCCATCCCTAGGATTACATCAAATCCTTGCATATCAAGCGGTATAAGGTCCACTTGGATGCGATGCTTAGAAAAGAAGAGGATGCAGGGAGAGCATACTTCCTGCAAAACAGCAGACCCACTCAACGGAGTCTCCAACAACAAACTATCTGCCCTATGACTAACTGTCATATTGCAGTTACGAATCACTCTTTGAGTGATGAAAGAGTGTGTAGCACCCGGGTCAATCAGAACACATACTACACAAGATTTAGACATATCAGAATATAAAAGTTCCATCTGACCTGTCACCACTTGTGGATCGACCACTGCCTCTGGTGGGTTCATAGCATAGAACCTCATTGTAGCCTGTTGTTGAGGTGGTGTTGATGATCCAGCTTGAGACGCTTGCCCGCGTCCTCAAGCTGCTCCTTGAGATTGCCTTCCCTGTGATCCCTGTTGACCTTGTCTCGGAGGCTATGTCACACTGACAGGCTTAGATTGACAGTCCTTCATCAAATGTCCCACCTTACCACAGTTGTAGCAGCTTCTTTCTTGTGGTCTTGGTGGTCCAGTAACTGACATTGATGCAGAACTCTGAGTCTCCCGAGGTGGTTGTCCTCGTCCTCTACCTCTACTTGGAGACCACTGAGTCTGAGAACTAGATCTAGGTGGTGGAGGGTTAGGTGCAGAGGATCTAGGCTTCTTAAAGTCCTTAGATGAAGAACCCTGGAATTGTGGATATCTTTTCTGAGTTTGCCTCTTCTCAACCACAGATCTCTCTATCCTTCGGACTGACTCAACGAAGGTAGATAATCTCTCTCGGTTTTCTAAGGCAGACACAGGGGTAGTCATGTCAGCATTCAAACCCCTCTCGAATCTCCTGATTCTTTCTTCTTCTGTGGCAGCTATGTGCAGACAAAACCGCAACAACTCCATGAACTTAACTTCATATTCGCTAATGTTCATCATGCCCTGCCTCAGTCTCTCAAACTAAGAGATCTTCTCATCTAGGAAGGTCTTTGGGAAATATCTATGAACAAATTCCCGCCGAAAGTCTTCCCACGAGATCTCCATTCTAGGTCTCTTCTGCTCTTCCATTGTCCACCAATGACTAGCGCTTCCTTTGAGAAAATAGACTGCATGTCTGACCTTCTCAGCTTTAGGGATATTGAGAATCCTGAAAGCCTTCTCCAACTCTGTCAACCACAGATCAGCATCTGCGGGGTCGGCAGTCCCATAGTACTCGGTAGCTCCGACACGACGTAGTCACTCGAACGTCTTTCCGATACCTTGACCTTCTGGCTGGACATGTGCCCTGGGTTCAGGCATAGGCATCCTGTCGGTTATGTGTGTCATGGCAGTCATAAACTGCCCGAACATCGTCTGCACTGCTGGGTTGCCCATGTCAGCTGGGTCAAACTGGGGTGGCTCTCTGGGTTGCTCAGGTGCAGGCTATTCTACTTCTGGAACCCTTGCACCGCCTTGAGGTGCACTAGCACTACTTTCTACCACATTCTCATCATGTGGCTCTGACATTCTTATGTATCTTCTTCTCATGAGGAGCAGAAGATTCTATTAGATAAGGAAAGAATACTACAGATAGACTCGACTTCCTAAGTCCTATGCCTCTGTAGACTCGGCGAACCTAGACCTCTGATACCACTTAATTGTGGGCTCCGATCTCCAAACCACGATATAATCACGATTTAAACTTTAGCGGAAGCAATCGATAAACAACAGAAGACAAAAATCACGGGAAATTAAAACTTTTCGAGATAAGAGCTTGAAACCACAAACCTTTTCCATAGAAAAAGGATTTAAACTGTTTACATCTCAGATAATTACTTCTTGAGTAATTATATACAACATGATACAAAATCTCAAGAACTCATAACCAAAAGACTCCAAGACCTGAGAGTATAGAGGACACATAGGACAGACTCTAACTACACCACATAGCAGGCTGAATCTCCACCTGAGATTTACTGCTGCTCCTGGTGCTGCTGCTGCTGGGATTGGTCACCTGTATTCTTGTTCCTCCGTCTTCGACGACCACCTAAAAAGTTGAAGTCTACGGGGTGAGACAATTTCGAATAATTGTCCCAGCGAGAGTTATAACTCTCCGCTAGAAGCTTTATAAGAAAAACAAGAATAACTTAAGTAGTAAAAGCTCTCAAGATATTCAATAGCAGTTTTAGTATTAAGCAAGAGTTCAACATTTATGAAACATGAAGAAAATATACTTTATTCAGTGTAACATCAATCAAGTAACTCGTAGTTAACTCTAACAGATATACTATGATGTTGATTATGTTTTTCAAACATTATTATGCCCTGTGGAGATGAGGCATACCACTCATACTCCAACTGATCGCTAAGAAGTCACATCAGTATCATACATAGGTCATTAAAAGAGCCGGATTCTTAAGACCTCATCTTCCTCAGTCAGTTAGAGGATTGTTTTCAGGACATCTTGCAGGACGTCTGCTGTTATAGCTTACCAGGGTAATCTGGTCCTTCACTATTTTAGAGTTACAGTGGCATTCTGTACTCTCTTCGTCATCGGAAGATTTCTTGTTTATCTCTCACCGATGCGGTGTTTATGTTTTCTTTGGGAGATTTGTGATACATCTCACCATTTGGTTTTGTAGTGAAGGATTGACGGTATCAATTCCTACACTAGGATGTAAGGATTTACGCATCCATTTCCCCCACATACTCAAAAGTATGTGATCCAGGAGTTCCCTTGGGAAAACCTGTTTCACCATCATTTAGACTCTGACAATGATGGATCTATGATCAGGGCTCTACATTACACTTGATTAGTTAGGTACATTCAGTATTCTTTTAACATCATACATTGTTCTTCAAACAATAACATTAGCATAACAACTATAAAAGGAGAATACTAAAATGTAACAAGCCTAACTCTTTTAAATCATCAGTTCTGAATCATCTCATCACAAGTCATCTGTTAAGCATGAACTTGATGGTATTTATGGCTCTCACAACCCATAAATCTCAATAGATGTCACTAACAGTGCATCAAGATATTTTACTTATTCATAAAGCTAAGACATGCTTTCAATGAATAAAGTATCATAATCCATACCTGGGTATGATCATCAACTCATGACAACCTGCATGGTTAATTCAACCGATAACAGTAAACAATTCATTCTAGAGATTATGCCTTCAAACTCTTAGAATGATCAAGTTCCCCAATTTTCACCAATCAGGGTTTACTATTCATATTATATGTCATTACCCTAAATTTAGGGTTTACTATTCATATTATATGTCATTACCCTAAATTTAGGGTTTAGGAATTGTACTCATTACATCATCATGTATGAGAAACATCATCATTAAAGCTCTTAAATAAGATTAAGATTCACTAGACATCATAATTAGGGTTTCCATGATCTCACATAGGTGGATCATACCCTAATCATGCACATTCATGTGTATTGAAAGTATCTTACTTGAGTTTCCACCATAAAAGGGTACTTTCTCTCTCTTAGGATACTTTCTCTCTCCTCTTACTAGTAGATGGTGATAACACCACTCTAGATCAGGTTTGGTTAAGTCCTCATAGACTATCATAAGCCAAAACATCACTATCATGTGATTAGGGTTTGATTAGAACAAGGTATTACTCAATTAAACCCCTCAAGGGTATTTTGGTAAATTACCTCATGATAACCATCACTTAGTCCCTTAATGACCTAGGTTACCATTAGGGTTTAGATTAGATCACCATTGAACCAATTACACCATCAATTGATTAAGTACAAACCACCTTGAACACCTTCAAACGGTTTCAACCTTCAACCACCAAATGATCTTGAGACTATTTGGTCTCAAACGGTCTTGAGACTGTTTGACCTCAAACGGTCTTGATACCGTTTGGGTGTGTTGACCGTTTTGACTTTCAAACCGTTTGAAGCTCATGCGGTTTGAAACCGTTTGATCATCCTATCTTGAGATCGATTGGTCCAAACGACCCTGAGATCGTTTGAGCCCAAACGGTATTGCGACCGTTTGGCCTCAAATGGTCTTGAGACCGTTTGGCCTCAAACGGTCTTGAGACCATTTGGATCCAAACGGCCTTGAGACCGTTTGGTCCAAATGGGCTCAAACCGTTTGGACCTCCAAAGTGGTTCAAAAGTTACAATTGGTCATGGATATGTATATTGAACCCCTCAATTAACCAAATCCATGATAACCACTTATAAATTGAGTTAACTAAGATTAGCCTTAATCAATTGGACATCAAATTGACCCTCAATTGAAAGCCAATTAGGGTTAAATCCTTCTCAATTAGGGTTTCAAATTGGAAGGTCATCAATATTCAACAATGTGAATCAATTCAAGGTTGAACCTATCAATTGACCTCCAATTGGGCCCAAACGGTCTTGAGATCGTTTGGACATCATCCAAACGGTCTTGAGACCGTTTGCCCAAAGTTTGACCAAAACCCAAGTCGGTTGGATTAGGGTTGAACTCCAATTAGGTCTAAACAATCAGCATTTTTATCAATTCATCAACTTATTGCAATTGGACCCTCAACCTATCAAATTATCTCAACCTTAGACCTTCAAACGGTCTTGGGTTGTGCCCAAACGGTCTTGAGACCGTTTGGAGAAACCCCCAAATGGTCTTGAGACCGTTTGGGTCCTTCAACCCAAAACTCAACAAGATCTATGCTTAAAAACAGCAATTTCAACCCGATTAGGGTTAGGATGTTGAAGTGCCTTCAACTCTTAATTGGTTAAGAATTAAACTTTGATTCTTTGCAAGAATGAAACTCAATATATAACCAACAGACCCACAAACGGTCATCCCTTGGTCAACCCTATCAAACGGTCTTGAGACCGTTTCAATCCAAACGGTCTTGCAAGATCGTTTGAGAGCAAACGGTTTGAAACCGTTTGACCTTAAATGGTTTGCAACCGTTTGGACCAAAAGGGTCCAAGGTCGTTTGATGAAGTACCATAGGAATCCACGCCCATCATCTTCAACCTCTGTCAAGGTCAGTTAATTCACCGTTTTGCTTGCAAAAATGCAAGGAAGAAGGGAGATAGAAGAAGAACTAATATACTAAATTGCAAGAACAAAGTATGCATATAAAGCAAAGAGTTTAGAGTTATAAAACCCGCCTAAAGGTTGTTCCTAGAGCTCAAAGCTTCCAAGCTCCAAGCTTTAATGGCGTCCTTGAGCTTCCACAGGTCGGCAAGAGGTGATTCTCCAAGGAAAAGGTAGGATTGGTCGGCTAGAACAAGAAGACTAAGTGAGCTATCCACAAAACCAACCTTAAAAGATGAATTCATGCAAGAATCTGAGCTTGAGGATGGTTCTTCTCACCTTAGCACCTAGTTGGTCGTCTCCTGAGCTCCAGAGCTCAGCCTTAGCCGTTTTGAGAAAGAAGAGAAGTGAAGAGAATGAGGAATCGTTCACTTGGTTTACTAGGAAAAGAGCTTATATACTTTAGGCTATTTTGCACCATAAGAACCTCTAAAGCATAGGATTTTCATCTAAGTCCCTCCTTTCTTCCTAGGCACATCCAAGCCATCTAAACTTAGGTAAAGCTCACCAACATTCAAGATCTAAGGGTAGAAAAGATCAACCTTCAACTAGGGTACATACATGAAAGATCTCCATACCCATATTAGGTGATTTTTACCACAAAGATCACTTTTCTTATCTGATTATTCATTGATATGTCCCTTCCATCATTTCTACTCTAAATGATGACAAGAGTTATAAAAGATGTTCTAGAAGGTGAATATTCCAAATTGCACCCCTCAATTTGGGTACATTGCACTTTACTCCAAATTAGGGTTTTTAAGCACAAGGATCATTCCACAAGCTGCATCTTGATGCCCAAGATTGGGAAATCCTTCTTACCTCATCATATTCACTCATATGATGTCTTATTATCAAAAGAGCATCTCAACCTATGAATATTGCAAGTTAACCCCTTTAACTGGGTAATTTGCACATAGGTCCCTGCATACAACATAATGCTACAACTTTGTTTAAAAAGGAGCAAAAATTGAAAATATATGTTCCTGAGGAACTTAATTACATGTCAGGGAGTATTCACAAGTGTTTAATTACTTATTTAGGCAAAACTTTTAGGGTTAGGTTATAACCCAGGTCAGGGATGTTACAAAATCTTTATCCAACAACTCATGCAATTGCTTCTTCAACTCATTCATTACAGCTAGAACCATTCTATAGGATCCCTCTGCTATGGGTTGTGTACCTAGAACTAGATTGATTTTAAAACCAATCTCTCTCGGGAGATTGAACTCTAAAAAACTCATCAGGAAAAGCATGATCAAACTCATGCACCATGGGTACATCTTTAATTCTAAGATTCCTTACCTTGGTATCTACTACAAGTGTCAAGAAAGCTTCACATCCTTGTCTCATCAACTTCTATGCCATCATAGATGACACCAGACATGTAAAAGAATTTGCTTATCTCCTTGCAAAATCCAAGATATATCCCTATCACAAAATTCTACAACATTAGAACCATAGTCCTAAAAAACTATATACATCTCCAAAGTATCCATCCCTAGGATCACATATAATCCATGAATTTCAAGCGGCATGACATATACTCAAATGTTGCATCATGAGAAAGAAAGAATCCAATATAGGGAAATATGGCGACAAAGCAGGCAACAATTTTTTTTTAACTGCCATATTTCCCGTATACCAATGGATCGCGTCAATAAATATGCAATGGGAAGGATGGTTTATGAGGATATACCTGATCTTGGAGCAAGTCCAATGACAATCTCCTCGTCGTGGTTGTGCACCCTTTTCTGAAGTCACACTCGAACAATGTCTGTGTTAGCCTCCTAGCTGATCATCGCAGACGGCAGGTCGACGTTGTCCTCCTGAGCGGCTGGCAACATCCTCCTCGTCTCTACAGTAGTTAGTTCACATGAACCACTGGGAAACTCTATCCTTCTAGTAAAACATACTGGAAGGAGTTGTCTCCTTCTGTCGGAGTACTAGTCACTGACTTGCTCTCCTACAATTGTTCTCCCTCGTTGTCCCGCCCTAGTCGGGTAGGACTTTCTTGGGCTCTCTTAGTTACCACAACCAGAGAGGAAAATAATTGTTAGATAAATTGATTCTCAATTGTGTGTGTTAGGAAGTTATTCATACCCCTCTATTTATAGGAGCTAGGAAGCACAAATACAGATACATTTCGGATATATGTACGAATAGGGGTACAAGAATACGACAATTTTTGAAAATATAGGATACGGGTATGACATGGATAAGGAATTTTTTTACTATTTATTTAAATATTTTCAAATAAATAGCATATTTATTTTAAAAATAGATGAATGTAGTCAAATTTCATTTATAAATCACAATATATCTAAAGGAAATGGAAACCGATTCCATAGTATCGAACGATGATATAAAAAGGGGGTCTTGTCTTTCATTCATATTAATGTCAGATAGAAGTTACAAAAAGACATCATAAAATCATATTCTAAACCATTCACATTTTATGTGTCATTTAATTGTGTTGTAAAGTGTGTCATGTCATATGTGACACCAAACCATCTTCTTTCGTCTATAAGAAGTAAGTAAATATTTATGTATACAAGAATTATATCCAAATTCCAAAATAAAAAAATGAACTGAAATATGAAACAACAGAGGCAATTATAGACAAGTAGGTATATCAACAGCAAGACACGATGAGAAAATCAGAACTACTAAATAGAAATAATAGAGAAAGCTAGAGAGGCTGACGTTCAAAAGGGATGAACAAAGACATTGCCAAAATAGAATTCTGAAGAGAGTTAAGGTAGAAATTTAGAGGCTAGAGGCTGTAACCACCAATAGAAAATTGAATCCCTTTAGAGAAGATGAGGCACAAAGGCTGTACATTAACCACAAACAGCCCATTGGTGAAGATGAGGCACAAGCCGCACAACAATAGAAATATGACGTGGACTGAAGAAAAACCAAGTTTCAAAATGTATCGCATAAGCCAAAGGAACCGTTTTACTGATTTGCTCAGAGAATCAGTAAAAACATAGGTCAATCCGTTAAAAGGTCTTAAAAATGAAAAAAAAAGGTTTATATTGGCCAGGTCGTATCCAAAACGTATCCAGGCAAAAAAAAGCAGAAAAGGGGATATGGTTGGAGAGGTATCTGATACATATTTAGGTGTATCCATGGAGTATTGGTATCCGATACGTATCATATACGAGTACGAAACCTATTTTGGGGTATCCGTGTTTCCTAGTATAGGAGTAAGGTTATTGGTTCCCAGTCTATGTGGGAGTAGAAGGGTATAAAACTTCCATGAATTAATTAGCTTGTGGCAGTTGAACCGGTCGGTTCACTAGTGAACCGATCGGTTGACAATGTGAGTCGATCAATTCACACAATGAACTGGTCATTTCACATGTTTCCCTAATCACGATTGAATTCACAAATTCATTTCCAATTAATGTCCAACATTAATCCTTATACCAATCAAATTGAACAAGTGAAACGATCAACTATTCTCATTAATCGGAAAAATCACCAGAAGCATCAGTTGGAACAACCATGCGGATTAGTTCACTAGGTGAACCAATCATCTCACCGATCGTGAGTCGGTCCATTCACCCAGTGAGCCGGTCGTTTGGTGCCCTGACTCATGCATAATTCAGCCAATTTAATTTTCCATCAACCTAACACTCCAACTAGTCAGTTCAACACTTGAACTTGATGGTTCTGAGTCAAGTCAGTTAATTGGTTGTTTGATTGAATACCTAATCATCTTTAGTAATCAACTTAAACATTATCCATGGATAAACTCCGATTACAAATGAATTTATATGTGTCTGACCCTATATGTCCCATATTACGTTGATAGCGAATGTGCATAACAAATTATGAGATCATAAGCAAAGAGTGGTGTTGAGTCACACAATATTGTTACTACCCAAGTAAATGGAAAGTTGGAGAACAACTTCAATCTACAACATGTGATTGGTGTTATAATGTTTGTATAGTTTCTTTGTCATTGATATCTAGATCAAACTGGAGGCATGGAGTAGTCATCCTCTTCAACATTCAATATTGTTCCTTGAACCAGATAGAGTGTGGGATATACGTAAGCTCAATATCACATATTGACTTACATGAGCATGAACATGCATTTTTCAGTCTCACTAATCAAGTGTCCATGATATCATACTCCTATAGGAGGGACCAATACCATCTACATCACTCACAATCAGTCCCCATGTGTCATAGTCACCCAATCGTCACAGTTATGCCAACCCTTATTCAGGATTATGTTGTATGATGTCAAAGCATGCCGAACGATATGTGATGAGTGTAGAGACTTCATGTTTAAGAACCACAATCACCACCAACACTATAAGAGATGATTTTGACTACCATTCACGGTCTCCATGTATTAATCTTATGGTGGGTCTGTCCGATACACTATTCTCTAACAAGTGTTTGTGTGCTTGGTTTGATATCACATATCATGACTAATGAGATTCTGTCATCAACCAACACACACTCTAGTCTTATGTGTTATATTTTCTATCATCCTTCTACAATAACATTCGACTAGGGACATAACAAGAATGTGTGTACTCTTAACATCCGTATGATCTCATTATTCAAGTCACATACTTGAACACATATGTCATTGAGTAATATCATCGTCTAGACATTTATTATGTTACTTCATTATCTCAGAACTGAATCAAAAAAGATAATTTGGAAGCTTGCCTTTATTATTAATTAAATTTTTTACAAGTTATACCATTACAATCAAATCTTTTACTAAAATGTCGATAAAAGTCACATGTCCCAAAAAGCTCCTAATACCTTTCACCGATGATGGAGGTAGTTTAGAGATCACCTCTATTTTTACAGATCGACTTCCACTCCTTTGTTGGACACCTTGTGTCTGAAAACAATCCCCTCAGTCACCATCATGTGACATTTTCCTAGTTCAAAACAAGGTCGTATCTTCACATCTTTGCAAAAATCAGTCTAGACTAGCAAAGTAGTCCTTAAAAGATTCTTTATGCATCAAAAAATCATCCACAAAAATCTCAAGACAAAATTCCACCATATCACAAATGATTGCAAGCATGCATCTTTGGAATGTTGTCGGAGCATTATACAAATCAAAAGGCATCAGTCAAGATGTAAAAATACCATAAGGGAAAGTGAACTTATACCTCTCTTGATCATGTGGTTTAATAGAGATCTGACTATAATCGAAATATCCATCTATAAAACAAAAATGTGAGCGGCCGACAAGCATCTCTAGAATTTGATCGATAAATGGAAGAGGGAAACGGTCTTTCAAAGTGGCGACATTTAAACAAAGCTAATCAATGCTCACACACAAACCATTCACTAACCTTCTAGAAACCAACTCACTAGAAATATTAGTAGTGACCATGATTCCCCCTTTCAACATGTATAGGACTAACCCATTTAGAATCAGAGATAACATAAATTAAACCTTCCAATAGAAGTTTGACTACCTCTTTCTTCATCACCTTTGTCATGATCGGGTTCAGATGTTGCTGAGGTTTTGCTATGGTTTTTTCTCATTCTTTAATATGAATCTTGTGTTGACATAAACTAGTAGAAATCCCCTTTATGACTGCAATGGATCACTCGAATGCAACCCTGTGATTTTTCAAAATAGTGAGTAGTTTCTCCTTCTTCAAGCACAATGATGCTAAAATTATCACTGGAAGTTTGTTGTCTACTGCCAAACATGTGCACTTTAGATGCAGTGGTAATGGCTTCAATTCCAAATGAGGAGGACACTATAGAGATGGGACTAATGGTGGAGGTGGCAGTCCCAAGTCTTCATAGTGTCTTGTGTAGAAATAAGGAAGGGCTTTCAGAAATAATACACGCTCCTCCAATAGATGATAACGAGTGCAGTCCTCTATCAGGCTCATAAGACAAGATTCTAGCAGTAACTATGGGTATGAATGTTGCACTGTAGAAAACACTACATCTATCATCAGATGCTCCTCTTCCTCTGGATCATCATGATGCTTCACTATTTTTATCAAGGAAATCTATTTTGTTAGCTCCATTATATCAACAACAAGAGTATCCTTGTCCACCTTTGTCATGATGTGAGCCATTTCTAAAAATGATTTTCCCAAGAATTATGACACATGACTGTCCAATTGCTACAACATATTGCATTATGCTCTTTCCTCCCTTGGCGGTTAATAATTATATAGCTTACTCTCAAACTGGTCATCCTGGATTTCCAATGTCAATCTTCCTCTGTCCATTTCTAAAATGACGTCTATTTTGAATTGCAATGGTCTACCCAATAGTAGCTCATTCCCATAACCATCTTGCATCTCCAAGACAACAAAATCTTCTAGATATATGAACTTGTCAACCTTTACCAGTACATCTTCCTAGATGTCAATGGGTCTAACTACAATGTTATCTGCCAGCTGAATAGTCATGTTGCTTTTCCTGGATTCTTTGAGTCCTAATTTCTTGAATGTAGTCAACAAAATCAAATTGATGCTTTCCCCTTAATCACAAAGTGCATCCCTAAACTTCACCCAACCAGTGTTGCATGGTATTCCAGAACACCCTGGATCCTGTCTCTTATGTGGTAGCTTTCTTTGTATTAATGCATTGACTTCCTCCTCAAGGACAACGATGTCTGAATCAACTATTCTTCTCTTCTTGTTAATAATATCTTTCAAGAACTTGTCATAGGAAGGAATATGATAAACAACATCAACCAATAGTAGATCTATCTAGAGCTTCCTGAATGTGTCTACTTCTTGAACTGTTGATCCACCTTCTTGACCTTTAAGCTGTTTGGAAATGGTACAAGAGTCACAATTTTTCTTTGATGTGGTGGAATGTAGGATTCTTTCTTGTCAGTAGACTCTTCTTCTGTGATCTACTCCTATGGTTTAGTATCTAGTGGCGACTCTAGAGAAATTGTTTTAGTTATCTCCCCTATATCAGTTGTGGTGGTGTCCTTTTCTTAAACTACCTTTTGATATCTAATCAGTACCTTGCCACTACGGAGAAGCAATGCCTTCACCTATTGATTTCTGGATGGAATATCTTTATTTCCTAGAAATCCTTGCTGACCCGACTTTCTGGGGATGCCACTTTCGCTGCTAGTTGAGAAATATGATTTTCTATATTGTGGATTTGTGCCCCTTGATTTTGCTACTCTCTTTTTGTCTAGCCTATTAATGCCTCATTCTGACTAATCAAACTGCCCATCATATCCATCTTCTCTTTCAGCACTGCGATCTCCTTGGATTCTCCAACACTTTTAGTGTTTGTTGGAAGTTCTCACTCTTCACCACATGACTGATTTTTGGCCATGTTTTTTAAGATTTCATGACACCTAGATGCCTTGTTGTTGAGAAAGAATCATGCCCCTGCACTTTCAAGAGTTGTTCTCTCCCTCCTATGCAGCTCATAATAGAATGTCTTTGCTTGGCCGTAGAGGTCAATCCCATGACGAGGGAACTTCCATAACATATTATAGAATCTCTCCCAAGCCTATGAATAAGACTTATCAACATGTTGACTAAAGTTGTAGATCTGCCCATCCAAGTCATGCTTCTTTTGTGGAGGAAAATATCTTTTGAAAAATGCATCTATCATTTCTCCCAGGTTGATATGGATTTTGACGGAAGTCTTAAGAATCAAGCCTTTATCTTATATGACTGCGAGTACAAAATAATTTCAAATATATAACTATCACTGATACCTTGTCAATTTTTAACATGTCAAAGCTCTCCACAAAATTGTTGATGTGAGCCATTGGGTCCTCCATGCCATGGTCATGGAATACTTGAGATTTTATCAGTGCCACCAGCCATGGGTCTATTTTGTAGTTGTCCACATCGATTTCTTGCTTTATAATTGGCTCAAGTTGTGCTCTGGTCGAAAAAGCTTTAATCTTCTCTCAGATATTCTGCTCCTCTGGTGGGTCCTTAAGATGATCATCACTGTTTTGAGACATGGTTGTCTCTTGTTTCTTTTCTGCATGTGGAGATGGGGTTTGGACAAGCCTCTCAATTGGGGCTCTAAACTCTATTTCTCTATGACGAATCTCCTCCTAATCTATGACCGGTGGAGTTGAATCTCCATAGTTTTTGATTTGTATATGAACCAAGTACCTGCACATGATATGAAAATGTGAGAAATCAATGCTAGTCAATTTTGATTAAAATGGATTTAAAAAATGATTAAAAAGAAAATAAAATTGTGGCATAGAGTGGCAAACACATCACTCATAGAGTTGGAGTTTCCATTTCCTGACAATGACGCAAAAAACTTGACACGCCCAAACTATATCGAAAAAATGCAAGTATACGCGCCGAGTAGTATAGGCCTATGAGGTCTGAATGTCAAACTCAGAGAAACATACTCCATGGATTTCTATTAACTATGACCTAATCAACTAGGATTAAGAAAAAAGTGATTAATTGTTGATTAAACTAAGTACAATAATTGAAGTCAAAATTAACTTGGATTGTGAACAAAACTGGATGGATTCCTTAGGAATTCAATTTCACCATGGCTCACAGTGTTATTAACTCTAATCATTGATAACTATTTAGCCTAAATCCTGGACCAAGGGACATGTGACAAATATTACCGGCTCACACAATGTGATACACTACTTATACTAAAATAAATCCTAATCACGTAGTAGGAGTTAGATAGATGCATAAACAATATCTCTCAGCTATTCCCTTCACACTTGTAGGCCCTCTCATGAGGAAAGATATCAATTATGTAATTCT
The DNA here is from genome assembly GCA_963693085.1 of Alisma plantago-aquatica. Classification (NCBI taxonomy): domain Eukaryota; kingdom Viridiplantae; phylum Streptophyta; class Magnoliopsida; order Alismatales; family Alismataceae; genus Alisma; species Alisma plantago-aquatica. Next base: position 1,185,877,838 of record OY856410.1, on the reverse strand, counting down.
ATGAGTTGTCCAACCTTTAATCCCTCTCACAAAGCAACTAACAGTCTAACGAATTGATTGTGGTGATCAAGCACATACAATTCATTAAGTTATTATAGATTTATATTTGGATTTCATGAAAATATATGTATGAATTTATTGAAGTCAATTATAATGGAAAGCCGAGCTACTTCTCGGTGCTTAGGAACAAGGAGATTAGCCCCGCATGATTTCTATTGCCATATCCATGGAAGGAAAGAAGAAAAATGTGGTAAACATGAGAAAACTAATGTAAATCCCTGGAGAAACCGGTTCAGAAGATCCCTTCTGGCTAGCATCTTGATCTGCGGTGTTCTGACTACAAATCCACTCTCACGAAGTGCCCAAATCACTTGGGATGTGGTTGTCTCCTGCATCTTCTCCTCTATCGGATATGTACTCGGTTGCAATAGATTGAAATGTGTCATCCTTTCTTGGACGAACCGCCCTTAAGTCATAAGTGGGACTTTGTCTATCATTAATTATCAACTGTCAGATCTATCTTAATTTTAAATCTGCTTTGATTATGCAAAGTCAGTACCAGCAACTGGGTGTCAATGGCACCGAGTTGTCGGCTGATTCGAGACCCTTATTGAGTGTCGATATTACCAACTATTAGGTCGTTATCACCGGGTTGACTATTTGCGGCTTCTGATCTCTTTTTCTAATAAACGTCGGTAGCACCAAGTTGTTAAAACTCGATTACTGATGCTCTCTGGACCATGAGTCAATTGCACCAACTCTTCTTTTTGGTAGCATCGAACCCTCTCTCCTTAGCACTGAGATGTATCTCTGCAGCACCGAGGTTTGTTTTAGACCCTGTTGGAATTTCTTGATTGATGTCGGTATTACCAACTTTATTATCGGTAGCACCAAGCTGTATTATGAGTGCTCAGCTTACTTAACATACAAAGAAACAATCATAAGTCTAAATAAAATATACAAATAGACACAATTTGGTAGAAATACTTAAAATCTGATGCAATAGCTAACGAGGATAAATAAAGTTCAGATCATGTCAAAATGAATAATTATGCCCGAAAATAGATAGGAAAACAGCCCGTGAAAAGTGATTGAAATCCAGTCCATCAGGATGCAAAAGGGAAAAAATGCCCAAGCCTATGAAAAATAATGCATGCCAAATCGAGGACACTTTGGTGACATTGCAACGTCGATTGCTTGATCAAAGAAAAATCCTCACTCGGTTGCAGCATTGAGTAGTGGAGGAAAGTAGAGAGAAGTAGTGACTTACAATGGTTTTCAAGATCAAAATGAGGTTTCCTTTAACTTCATAATTTTATGGAAGAGTCAAAGAAACTAACCAGTAACGCACGCAAGGGAAGATCGATTTGCAGGTTGCAAGAACCAAAGAGAGTGAGAATTATACTTGACTCGCAATAGATCTGGGGGTCTCAATGGATCAATATCGCTTTGTGGACCCCTAAGAAGTCTTCCTCTGGTTTCAGATTCCGTTGACTGGAGGTTCCTGCCTCCATGCACCTTCCCTAGGGTGGAGGCGGTCTCATGGGTGGAGTTGTGTGGGCTTTCGAAGCTCCCCTTGAGGGTTCAAGGAGTTCCTCCTAGGTCTAGTGGTGCTACTGAAGCAATTAATTGGAAGAGGGAGATGGCGAGAGCAGGAAGGCTCTGGTTCAGAGGAACACAAGTTGAGCTAAGTGGAGAAGGAGAGGGTTGTGCGAGTGAAATTGGAGGTTAAGGATGATTGAAGGTATGGTCTCAAAGCTATTGAAACCCTTAAATAGGGGTGGAGAGGGATTGGGTTAGGTGGGTTTTCTCTTACGTCAAACCTAGTCCTCCACCCTTTGGGCGTTTTTGTGGGCTCTGATCTCCAAATCACGATATAAACACGATTCAAACTTAGCGGAAGCGATTCGATTAACAGCGGAAGACAAAAATCACGGGAAATTAAAATTTTTTGAAACAAGAGCTTGAATCCATAAAAGCTTCTTTCATAACAAGAGATAAACTGTTTACATCTCATGATAATTACTTCTTGAGTAATTATATACAAAAAGACACAAAATCTCAAGAACTCATAACAAAAGACTCCAAGACCTGAGAGTACAGAGGACACATAGGACTAACTCTAACTACACCACATAGCAGGCTAAATCTCCACCTGAGATTTACTGCTGCTCCTGCTGCTGCTACTGCTGGGACTGGTCACCTGTAGACCTATGCCTCCGTCCTCGACGTCCACCTAAAAAGTTGAAGTCTACGGGGTGAGACAATTTTACATAATTGTCCCAGCGAGAGTTATAACTCTCCGCCAGAAGCTTTATTATAACATCAAAGAGTATCTTAAGAAGTAAAGCTTTCAAAGTATTCAATAGCAGTTGCAGTTATAAACAAAAGCTCAACATTTATGAGACATGAAGAATATAAGCACCATTACAGTGTATCATCAATCAACTAACTCGTAGTTATCTCTAACAGGTATACTACGCGGTTGATTATGTTTTACAAACAATATTATGCCCTGTGGAGATGAGGCATACCACTCATACTCCAACTGATTGCTAAGAAGTCACATCAGTATCATACATAGGTCATTAAGAGAGCCGGATTCTCATGACCTTCACCTTCCTCAGTCAGTAAGAGGATCACTTGTAGGACATCTTGTGTCTCTACTATTATAGCTCACCAGGGTAAACTGGTCCTTCGCTATTTTAGAGTTACAGTGGCGTTCTGTACTCTCTTTGTCATCAGGAGATTTCATGTTTATCTCCACTGATACGGATATCTATGTTTTCTTCGTCATCATGAGGTTTCATGTTTACCTACTACTGATACGGTATGGGATTGTAGTGAAAGATTGACGGATTACATATCTACATCAAATCCCTACACTAGGATGTAAGGTTCTACACATCCATGTACCCCACATACTCAATAGTATGTGATCCAGGAGTTCCCTTAGGAAAACCTGTTTCACCATCATTTGATCTCTGACAATGATGGGTCTATGATCAGGGCTCTACATTATACTTGATTAGTTAGGTACATTCAGTATTCATTTAACATCACACATTGTTCTTCAAACAATAACAATAGCATAACAGCTATAAAAGGAGAATACTAAATGTAACAAGCCTAACTCACATCAATCATCATTTATCATTATACTCATCACAAGTCATCTCTAAAGCATGACTTTAATGGTATTCATGGCTCTCACAGCCCATTATTATCATAGAATGCCACTGACAAGGCATCAAGATACTTTACTTATTCATAAAGCTATCAATATGCCTTTAATGAATATAGTATCATCATCCATACCTGGATATGATCACCTCCATATCAGAACCTGCATGGTTAATTCAACTAATAAAGGTAATTCAAAACAATGATTATACTTTCCACTCTTGTCATAAGAGCTAAGTTCTTTGATTCTTATCAAATAGATTTTAATACTCATATAACATGTCATCACCTTGAATTAGGGTTTAATATTCATATCACATGTCATTACCCTTGAATTAGGGTTTACTATTCATATCACATGTCATTACCCTTGAATTAGGGTTTACTATTCATATCACATGTCATTACCCTTGAATTAGGGTTTGCCCTAGTAATCATCCTTCAACTCTTAGCTCGTTTGGAAATAGTCCATCAAATTTGGTGAGTTATTAATTAACATTATTTTGAACAGTAATCTCATATGGTCAACGCTTGGTCAACGTTCTTACACGGTCTTGAGACCGTTTGCCCAAAAAGGGTCAGAAGTAAATTCAATTAAAGTTGTTGATTAAAAAGGCCATATCTCACGATTCCTTTGGAGTTATCATCTCAAATTTTGTGGGTGATTATCCTACATAATTATGAACAGAAATCTTATATGGTCCAAGCTCGGTCAACGCGGCTAAACGGTCTTGAAGACCGTTTGCCCTTACACGGTCCTGAGACCGTTTGCTCACCACACGGTTTTGCAAACCGAGAGAGCAATTTGTGGAGACCGTTTCGTAAAGTGAAAAGTAGTGGATTAACTTTGGAAATAACGTCTTCATCTCCTATCTCAAGAACAGCAAGGATTTCTCACGGATTTGCTTGCAAGGTAGCAAAGGAAGGTAGAGAGGAAGAAGATCTATCATCTAAAAGCATAAACGAGATGTATATAACAAAGCATAGGTTTAGAGTTATAAAACCCGCCTAAAGCTTGCTCCTTGAGATCCAAGCTTTTAATGGCATCCTTGAGCTTCCACAGGTCGGCCAAGGTGAAACCTCCAGGGAAAGTCGAGAAGAGATGGCTAGAAAGGTGGAGCTATGTGAGCTAGCCATCAATTTGACCTTGAATTCGAGTTCTAACCATGAACTTAAGCAAAAGGGAGGATTCAAACCTACCTTGCCCTCCTTGGTCATCCTCTTGAGCTCCACAGATCCTCTTTAGTTGGTTTGGGTGAATAGAACAGTGAAGGAAACAAAGGGAAAGTTCCCTTGCTTAGAGGGGTGGAGAGTATATATACTTGGGGTGAGGTTTTAACATAAACTCATAAGTTCTCCATATTTTCAACTTAGTCCCTCCATCCTTCTATGCTCGTCCCTTCATATTAATTCTAAGGACAAACCTTCTTCTAAGGTCAAGAAATGAGGGCAAAGAAGATCAACCTATTAGTTAAGCATACACATAAAAGGGCTATAGCACATACACCTTGATTATTCAATCACAAAGGTGTTTTTTTATTATATGATTGTTCAATTGAAGTGACCTCCTCATCATTTCTTCTCTAAATGATGAAAATAGTCTTAACAAATACTTTTGATGGTGTAAATTACAAGTTGCACCCCTCAAATTGGGTAAATTGCACTTTACCCCAATTTAGGGTTTTCAAGCACAGGGATTGCTTCCACAGTTGTACCTTGGTGCCCAAGCTTGGGAAATCCCTCAAACTTCATCATAATGATTCTCATGATGTCTCAATATCATAGGAACATCTCAACATGTGCAAATTGCAAGTTAACCCTTTTAACTGGGTAAATTGCACATAGGTCCCTGTATAACAAAACAATGCTACAACTTTATATAAAAAGGAGCAAAAACTGAAATATATGTTTCTGAGAAACTTAATTACATGCCCAAAGTTAATAACAAGGATTTAATTACATATTTAGGCAAAACACCTAGGGTTAACTCATAACCCAGGTCAGGGATGTTACAAATTATCCACCCCTTACAAGGATTTCGTCCCCGAAATCTATAAAACATTCTAAGAGAAAAGGGCAGGATACTTCCTTCTCATCTCATCCTCTAATTCCCAAGTGGCTTCTTCAACACCACGGTGGTTCCAGAGGACCTTCACAAGACTTATATCTTTCTTCTTTAACCTTTTAATTCTATTATCAAGGATTGACACTGGTCCCTCCTCATAGGATATATCATCATTCAATTCTACCTCCATAGGTTGTAGAACTGACTCGGTGTCTGGGTGACATTTCTTCAGAATAAAAATGTGAAACACAGGATGTAACCTCTATAACTCTGGTGGCAGCTATAGTCTATATGCTACCTTTCCAATCCGTTCAATGATTGGATAAGGCCCCATAAATCTAGGAGCTAACTTCCCTTTCCTTCCAAAACGAAGGACCCCTTTCTAAGGCGAGACTTTGAGGTATACTCTGTCTCCAACCTGGAACTCTAAGGGTCTATGACGCTTGTCAGCATAAGATTTCTGCCTATCATGTGCAGTCTTAATCTTTTGTTGTATTGCTTTAATTTTCTATGTGGTCTGCTGCACAAGATCAGGACCTAACAACTGACGCTCACTAGTCTCAAACCAACACAGAGGTGATCTACAACGTCTACCATACAAGGCTTCATAAGGTGCCATATCAATACTATGCTGATAGCTATTGTTATAGGCAAACTCTATCAAGCTTAGGTGTAGATCCCAATTCCCGGTAAAATGGAGAACACATGCTCTCAAAAGGTCTTCTAAAGTCTGTATGGTCCTTTCTGACTGTCCATCAGTCTGTGGATGAAAGGCCATACTAAACCTTAGCTTGGTGCTTAAGGCTCTGTGTAACTGTTCCCAAAAACGACTTGTAAACTGAGGACCTCGGTCAGAAACTATTGAGACAGGAACTCCGTGCAAACGCACTATCTCTTGTACATACAACTGTGATAACCTTTCAGTAGAATAGTTGTTTTGACAGGTAAGAAATGTGTTGTCTTAGTCAACCTATCAACAACTACCCAAATGGAATCATGTCCTTTGCTTGTCCTGGGTAGGCCAACAACAAAGTCTATGGTCACATGGTCCCACTTCCACTGTGGTATGGGTAAAGGTTGCATTGTTCCTGCAGGTTTCTGGTGTTCATCTTTAACTTACTGACACACAGGACACCTCAGAACAAATTCTGCAACATCCTTCTTCATTCTAGGCCACCAATACAGATCTCTCAAATTCTGATACATCTTGGTGCTCCCTGGATGCATAGCATATATGGAAGAATGAGCTTCTTCCAGGACTAACTTCCTCAAGTTATCCACATCCGGCACTATCATCCTTCCATTATAACAGGCTACTTGGTCATCTGAGTCATGGAAACCATCTCGCTTCTCATTTCCATACTCAGATCTAATCTGCTGAACTGCAACATCACCTAGCTGTGCTTCCTTAATCTGCTCTCTTAGGGTAGGTTTAATATGCATCTCAGCTAACAACCCGGCTAACAATGACACCTTCAACTGTACATTGTCTTGCCTTAAAGAGATAAGCATATCTCTCCTAGAGCATACTAAAGAGTTTAGTTGTGCTCTATTCATGGTTGATGTTGCTGATTTCCTACTCAAGGCATCTGCAACAACATTGGCCTTGCCCAAATGGTAATCAATTGTACAATCGTAGTCCTTGATTAACTCCATCCAACGACGTTGCCTCATGTTAAGCTCATGCTGAGAGAAGATATACTTAAGGTTCTTGTGGTCTGTGAAAACCTGGAATGTTTCTCCGTAGAGATAATGTCTCCAGATCTTCAAGGCATGAACCACGACAACTAACTCCAGATCGTGTGTCGGATAATTCTCCTCGTGTTTCTTAAGCTATCGAGAAGCAAAAGAAATCACTTGTTTATCCTGCATCAACACACATCCTAGTCCATTCTTGGAAGCATCACAGAAGACTACATATCCTTTTCCTTGTTCAGGTAGTACAAGCATAGGTGCACTTGTCAACCTCTCCTTCAACAACTGGAAAGACTGTTGACACTTATCACTCAGAAAAAAGAACATCTTTCCGGGTCAACTTGGTCAAAGGTAAGGCTATAGAACTAAAGTTCTTAATGAACCTTCGATAGTAGCCAGCTAACCCCAAGAAACTTCGAATCTCCGTCGGTGTCTTCGGTTGTTCCCATTGTAGAACAGATTCTACCTTTGTAGGGTCAACACGAATTCCTGAGGCAGATATCACATGTCCAAGAAAAGATACCTTCGGCAGCCAGAACTCACACTTACTAAACTTAGCATACAACTTGTGTTCTCTTAGCAAGGTCAAAGCTTGGCGAAGATGCTGCTCATGCTACTGAGCATCCTTACTATAGATCAGAATGTCATCTATGAAGACGACAACACACTGATCAAGGAAGGGTCGAAAAACTCTATTCATGAGTTCCATAAATGCAGCTGGTGCATTGGTTAGTCCAAATGACATAACCGTGAACTCATAGTGACCATACCTTGTCCTAAAAGCAGACTTGGATATGTCACTATCCTTAATACGAAGTTGATGATATCCAGACCTCAAGTCTATCTTGGAAAAGATGGTTGCACCACGCAACTGGTCAAAGAGATCATCAATCCTCAGCAGAGGGTACTTATTCTTTATTGTTACTTTATTGAGTTGTCTGTAGTCGATGCACAACCGCATTGACCCATCTTTCTTTTTAACAAACAAGACCAGAGCACCCCAATGTGAAATGCTCGGTCGGATAAAACCCTTCTCAAGTAACTCTTGAAGCTATTTCTTGAGTTCTTCCATCTCGGCAGGCGCAATCCTATACGGAGTCTGGTCTATGGGTTTCGTATCTGGGATCATATTGATTTCAAAATCAATCTCCCAAGGTGGTGGTATACCAGGAAGTTCTTCAGGAAACACATCCTCGAATTCCCTGACTATGGGAACTTCAGAAGGATTGGACCTTTCCTTGGTAACATCTAGCACATGGGCTAAGAATGCATAACATCCTTGCCTCTACAACTTATCAGCAACCATAGCTGACACAAGATAGGTGGGCAGAATCTTTCTTTCTCCTTGAAAGATCCATGTGTTGCTTTCATCAGCAAACACAGCCAACTTGGATTCACAATCCAAGACAACTCTATACCTCTCTAAGGTATCCATCCCGAGGATTATATCAAATCCTTGCATATCAAGTGGTATAAGGTCCACTTGAATGCGATGTTCAGAAAAGAAGAGGATGCAGGGAGAGCATACCTCCTGCAAAACGGCAGACCCACTCAACGGAGTCTCCAAAAACAAGCTATCTGCCCTATGCCTAACAGTCATATTGCAGTTGCGAATCACTCTACGAGTGATGAAAGAGTGTGTAGCACCCGGGTCAATCAGAACAGATACAACACAGGATGTAGACATATCAGAATATAAAAGTTTCATCTGACCTGCCACTACTCGTGGATTGACCACTGCTTCTGGTGGGTTCATAGCATAGAACCTCACTGTCGCCTGGTGTTGAGGTGTTGCTGATGATCCAGCTTGAGACGCTTGTCCACGTCCTCGAGCTGCTCCTTGAGATTGCATTCTCTGAGATCCTTGTTGATTCTGTCTCGGAGGTTGTGTCACACTGACAGGCCTAGAACAGCAATCCTTCATCAAGTATCCCACCTTACCAAAGTTGTAGCATCTCCTCTCCTGTTGTTGTGGTCGGGGTGGTCCAGTAACTGACATTGATGCAGAACTGTGAGTCCCTTGAAGCGGTTGACTCTGTCCTCTACCTCTGCTTGGTGACCATTGAGTTTGAGAACTCGATCTGGGTGGTGGAGGGTTAGGTGCAGAGAATCTAGGTTTCTTAAAATCCCTAGATGAAGAACCCTGGAACTGTGGATATCTTTTCTGGTTTTGCCTCTTCTCAACCACAGATCTCTCTATCCTTCGGACTGACTCAACGAAGGTAGAGAATCTCTGTCGGTTTTCTAAGGCAGACATAGGGGTTGATATATCAGCATTCAAACCCTTCTCGAATCTCCTGATTCTTTCCTCATCTGTGGCAGCCATGTGCGGACAGAACCGCAGCAATTCCATGAACTTAGCTTCATACTCACTAATGTTCATCATGCCCTGCCTCAATCTCTCAAACTGAGAGATCTTCTCATCTAGGAAGGTCTTTGGAAAATATCTATTGATTAATTCCCGATGAAACTCTTCCCATGAGAACTCTACTCTAGGTCTCTTCTACTCTTCCATGTTCCACCAGTGACCAGCACTGCCTTTGAGAAGATAGACAGCATGTCTAACCTTCTCAGCTTCCGGATAATAAGAATCCTGAAAGCCTTCTCCAACTCTGTCAACCATAGGTCAGCATCTGCGGGGTCGGCAGTCCCAAAGTACTCGGTAGCTCCGACACGACGAAGTCATTCGAACGTCTTACCGATACCCTGTACTTCAGGCTGGATAGGTGCCCTCGGTGCAGGCATGGGCATCCTGTCGCTTATGTGTGTCATGGCAGTCATAAACTGCCCGAACATTGTCTGTACAGCTGGGTTACCCATGTCGGATGGGTCAAACTGGGGTGGCTCTCTTGGTGACTCTGGTGCAGGCTGTTCTATTCTTGGAACCCTTGCACCGTCTTGAGGTGCACTAGCACTACTCTCTGCCACGTACTCATCATGACGCTCAGCCATCCTTATGTATCTTCTTCTCCTGAGGAGTAGAAGATTCTATTAGATAAGGAAGGAGTACTAAAGATAGACTCGACATCCTAAGTCCTATGCCTCTGTAGACTCAACTGACCTAGAGCTCTGATACCACTAATTGTGGGCTCTGATCTCCAAATCACGATATAAACACGATTCAAACTTAGCGGAAGCGATTCGATTAACAGCGGAAGACAAAAATCACGGGAAATTAAAATTTTTCGAAACAAGAGCTTGAATCCATAAAAGCTTCTTTCATAACAAGAGATAAACTGTTTACATCTCATGATAATTACTTCTTTAGTAATTATATACAACAAGACACAAAATCTCAAGAACTCATAACAAAAGACTCCAAGACCTGAGAGTACAGAGGACACATAGGACTAACTCTAACTACACCACATAGCAGGCTAAATCTCCACCTGAGATTTACTGTTGCTCCTGGTGCTGCTGCTGCTGGGACTGGTCACCTGTAGACCTGTGCCTCCGTCCTTGACGTCCACCTAAAAAGTTGAAGTCTACGGGGTGAGACAATTTTACATAATTGTCCCAGCAAGAGTTATAACTCTCCGCCAGAAGCTTTATTATAACATCAAAGAGTATCTTAAGCAGTAAAGCTTTCAAAGTATTCAATAGCAGTTGCAGTTATAAACAAAAGCTCAACATTTATGAGACATGAAGAATATAAGCACCATTACAGTGTATCATCAATCAACTAACTCGTAGTTATCTCTAACAGGTATACTACGCGGTTGATTATGTTTTACAAACAATATTATGCCCTATGGAGATGAGGCATACCACTCATACTCCAACTGATTGCTAAGAAGTCACATCAGTATCATACATAGGTCATTAAGAGAGCCGGATTCTCATGACCTTCACCTTCCTCAGTCAGTAAGAGGATCACTTGTAGGACATCTTGTGTCTCTACTATTATAGCTCACCAGGGTAAACTGGTCCTTCGCTATTTTAGAGTTACAGTGGCGTTCTGTACTCTCTTCGTCATCAGGAGATTTCATGTTTATCTCCACTGATACGGATATCTATGTTTTCTTCGTCATCAGGAGGTTTCATGTTTACCTACTACTGATACGGTATGGGATTGTAGTGAAGGATTGACGGATTACATATCTACATCAAATCCCTACACTAGGATGTAAGGTTCTACACATCCATGTACTCCACATACTCAATAGTATGTGATCCAGGAGTTCCCTTAGGAAAACCTGTTTCACCATCATTTGATCTCTGACAATGATGGGTCTATGATCAGGGCTCTACATTATACTTGATTAGTTAGGAACATTCAATATTCATTTAACATCACACATTGTTCTTCAAACAATAACAGTAGCATAACAGCTATAAAAGGAGAATACTAAATGTAACAAGCCTAACTCACATCAATCATCATTTATCATTATACTCATCACAAGTCATCTCTAAAGCATGACTTTGATGGTATTCATGGCTCTCACAGCCCATTATTATCATAGAATGCCACTGACAAGGCATCAAGATACTTTACTTATTCATAAAGCTATCAATATGCCTTTAATGAATATAGTATCATCATCCATACCTGGATATGATCACCTCCATATCAGAACCTGCATGGTTAATTCAACTAATAAAGGTAATTCAAAACAATGATTATACTTTCCACTCTTGTCATAAGAGATAAGTTCTTTGATTCTTATCAAATAGAGTTTAATACTCATATAACATATCATCACCTTGAATTAGGGTTTACTATTCATATCACATGTCATTACCCTTGAATTAGGGTTTACTATTCATATCACATGTCATTACCCTTGAATTAGGGTTTACTATTCATATCACATGTCATTACCCTTGAATTAGGGTTTGCCCTAGTAATCATCCTTCAACTCTTAGCTCGTTTGGAAATAGTCCATCAAATTTGGTGAGTTATTAATTAACATTATTTTGAACAGTAATCTCATACGGTCAACGCTTGGTCAACGTTCTTACACGGTCTTGAGACCGTTTGCCCAAAAAGGGCGATTTCAACAGATTGGAAAACAGAAGTAAATTCAATTAAAGTTGTTTATTAAAAAGGCCATATCTCACGATTCCCTTGGAGTTATCATCTCAAATTTTGTGGGTGATTAGCCTACATAATTATGAACAGAAATCTTATACGGTCCATGCTCGGTCAATGCGGCTAAATGGTCTTGAAGACCGTTTTCCCTTACACGGTCCTGAGACCGTTTGCTCACCACACGGTTTTGCAAACCGAGAGAGAAATTTGTGGTGACCGTTTAGTAAAGTGAAAAGTAGTGGATTAACTTTGGAAATAACGTCTTCATCTCCTAGCTCAAGAGCAGAAAGGATTTCTCACGGATTTTCTTGCAAGGTAGCAAAGGAAGGTAGAGAGGAAGAAGATCTATCATCTAAAAGCATAAACGAGATGTATATAACAAAGCATAGGTTTAGAGTTATAAAACCCGCCTAAATCTTGCTCCTTGAGCTCCAAGATTTCGAGCTCCAAGCTTTTAATGGAGTCCTTGAGCTTCCATAGTTCGGCCAAGGTGAAACCTCCAGGGAAAGTCGAGAAGAGATGGCTAGAAAGTTGGAGCTATGTGAGCTAGCCATCAATTTGACCTTGAATTCGAGTTCTAACCATGAACTTAAGCAAAAGGGAGGATTCAAACCTACCTTGCCCTCCTTGGTCGTCCTTCTGAGCTCCACAACTCCTCTTTAGTCGGTTTGGGTGAATAGATCAGTGAAGGAAACGAAGGGAAAGTTCCCTTGCTTAGAGGGGTGGAGAGTATATATACTTGGGGTGAGGTTTTAACATAAACTCATAAGTTCTCCATATTTTCAACTTAGTCCCTCCATCATTCTATGCTCGTCCCTTCATATTAATTCTAAGGACAAACCTTCTTCTAAGGTCAAGAAATGAGAGCAAAGAAGATCAACCTATTAGTTAAGCATACACATAAAAGGGCTATAGCACATACACCTTGATTATTCAATCACAAAGGTGTTTTTTTATTATATGATTGTTCAATTGAAGTGAAATCCTCATAACTTCTTCTCTAAATGATGACAATAGTATTAACAAATACTTTTGATGGTGTAAATTACAAGTTGCACCCCTCAAATTGGGTAAATTGCACTTTACCCCAATTTAGGGTTTTCAAGCACAGGGATTGCTTCCACAGCTGTACCTTGGTGCCCAAGCTTGGGAAATCCCTCAAAATTCATCATAATGATTCTCATGATGTCTCAATATCAGAGGACATCTCAACATGTGCAAATTGCAAGTTAACCCTTTTAACTTGGTAAATTGCACATATGTCCCTATATAACAAAACAATGCTACAACTTTATATAAAAAGGAGCAAAAACTGAAATATATGTTTCTGAGAAACTTAATTACATGCCCAAAGTTAATCACAAGGATTTAATTACATATTTAGGCAAAACACCTAGGGTTAACTCATAATCCAGGTCAGGGATGTTATAGTTTTTGAAATAGGGTGAGGGAGAACGCTTGTTGGGGGGGGGGGCTTTGGGTAGAGGAGGAGATTTCAGATCTAATAAACCATGTTAGACTAAGTGAGGATGAGAGAGTAGGGAGATATTGGAGTTTAAAAACTTTGCACTAAAATGCATGCTCCTCCCACGCAACAATCGGGCAGGGGAGATGACTCCTTCACGAGTTGTTCAGCCGGAGTCTAGGTCTGAGTCTTCCAAGATCTGTTTAGGTTAGATGATTTGGTTAAGTTTTAAATTAGTTTCCTTCTAAAATTCTTATCTTCTAATTGCAACGTCCAAGCATCACGAGATATTGACAATCCTTAGTTATGGTCGAACTTAGCTATAGAAAAAAATTCAAGTTCAAATGATCGATTTTGAGTCATGAATAAAATCAATCAATTAATAAAAATAATTCGACTAAATTGAATGTCAAAAAATAGCTACTTGGGAGCGCTAAGCGGTCTTTTTTTCTTTAACAACGTTGTGGCATACATGTTGTGTCCATTCTGAGCCAGTCTAGAGTACCCCCTTTAGTGAGCAGATTAACCGCCAAGGGGACTTAAATGTGCCACATTAGGAGAATACACCCTTGGTGAGCAGACAGTTGTTGCCGTAGTGTGCCATTTTTTATTTAGAAAACTATGCTATTTTCATAATTATTTTGGTAAAAAGTGTTGTTTTGATTTTTTTTGTTTCTAAATACTTTGTTTCGACATCCTGCACAAATGTATTACTTTGTCGCAACAAGTAATGCTATGGTGAATGAACTGTTGTCACTTGCTAGGTCGGTAGTCCCTTTGTTCTCGCCTCCCCTTATAGTTAGGGTGTTGGATAGCTATAAGAGGGATAAGACTCTAAGGAGGGAGAATGAAATAGAGATTCAATTCCTAAAAGATAATCTTTTAATTATTGAGGCCTACAAGAATGTGTTTTTCTTGGGCAAAACAGATGTATATGAAAGGTATGCTCTCTTGAAAGATATCATGTATAAAGGTGCGGATGCACTTGATTTGTATGCAATGGCTATTGAGACTGCTAATATCCACACTTTGAGGGGTTTCGTTAATAATCTTTTCTACACTCTTACCATTCATGCCCACAAGCCGCAGTGTACTGGTGTGTTTCTTTGTATAATAGAATGTGCTAATGAGGGCCTAGCTAAACTTACAGGAAAAGATAAGGTATAAGAAGACATGCAAATCATGAAATCTATGTTCTCGAACCATGAAAATCGTTGAAAATCATGAAAATTATGAGATTCTCGGTAGGGATGATAACTAAACGAAATAATGAAGATACTAAATGGTAATCTCACTAATGCAGCAAGTGGGACGTTGTCGGTGTTGGCCATAGTGGGCATGGGTGGGATTGGAAAGGCAATGCTCGCATAGGCTGTCCATGCAACAACGACACACGACTTTGATCTAAAGGGTTGGGTCGATGATAATTTTCTAGAGTTTGATGTGACAATGCTTTTGAATAAAATTTTAATAAAGTTTGGCGCTAATGTTCCTACCAATATAGCCTCAATATCGAACGAGTTGGTTAACTCCCTTGAGAAAACCATGGGAACAAAAAGTTTCTCTTGATAATAGATGACGTGTGGACCAAGGATGAGAACCATTGGGAGGCGATGTTAAACCCACTGGAAAAAGGGAAACCAGGGAGTTGGATGATAATAACTACCAGGGACAAAGCTATTGTTCAAACAATCAATAGGTGCAAGAAAGGGTCAGTGGCACAAGATATCAATCTCTCCAAGTTGGATGAGGAGATTCTTTGGGAAATTGTGAAACAACATGCTTTTGGTTGATTTGAATATGATGAAAATGAGAATCTTGAAGTGTTCAGAAAAAGAATTGTCAAGAATCTAGATGGTTCACCCTTAGCTGCAAAAGCAAGTAGTCGTGTTCTAAGGTCCAATACTTATGAAAAGTAGTGGAAACTGATAGAGGGAAGTGAACTATGGGAATCACTAAAAGATACGAATCTTATGTCGGCTCTTGTTCTAAGCTTTTTGCGTTTACCGAGCCGTGCAAAGCCATGTTTCACCTATTGTTCCTTGTTTCCCAAGGGGTAATGGATTAACTCATAGTTCATCCAACCTAGCATAGGGTACGCAATATCTGTGATATCATTGACATTCTTCAAGAAGGCATCCATTTCAGCCGTAGGTGCATTTGGAGCAGGTTTCTCTGGCTCTGGTCCTTCAAGAACATAGAGGTTTTGCTCATGTTAAAGAACACATCTTGAAAGTCCTAAACCAGATGTGGAAGTAAATTTCATTTAGTTTCATCCTTCTTCAATGTTTGATTTCAATAATAACATATTTGTGTTTGCCATCAAATTCTACAAAAAATATTACAACTTTTCAAAAAAAAAAAGATTTATTTGATTTGATAAGTTAACGATTTTAGTTAGGCCATCAATTAATTATCTCTCCCACTATTTTGTTCAAATTGATAACCCTCATGTATCAATTTGGAAGACTCCAGTGTACAATCTTCTAGTGAGCCAAGATCCAAAATAATTGAATTATTACCCGACAACACCAGCGTCCATAACCAATTATTAATGTAGGAAACTTTTGAAAATTGCATCATATGCAATTCTTAGATAGATGATATGCACAACTCCTTGCTATGATCATCCGCATGCTTCTGGCGCTTAACCTCATTAAGAATCATGAGTAAATCCTAACATAAAAGCCAACACGATAATAATGCACCATGCTTAGCATCCCACTGTATTACCATCACACTTCCACAAGATAGATGACGCACCATCCTCGGGGTGCCCACGCTTAGTCAATCAAGCTTTTCATCTGTGTTGCTTATGGAAAGAATGCAAGAATTGAATTATATTGAGGGATTTTATAAACAAATATACATATCCAATCGCCACATACTTGGTATGTATCATATACATGCTATGACCACAACTGATAACATGGAATAAAGAAAACACACAAGCGATGATTATGACTATACTATCGTAATTCTTTGTTGCCATAAGGAATTACTACAACCTAAGGTCCACATCAAATGCAACCTATTGTTGATGAAGATCCATGCTTGAACCAATCCAGGTTGATCACTTCAACTCTTGAACCGGTCAACTCGACTCTTGGTCGCTCGGCTCGTCTAGTTCTCAGGTCCAATTAGCGTCTGGACTGCTCCAATCGATCAATTGGGCCACCAATCGATCAGTTTGCCTCTTGTGGTTTGGCCTCCTCGATCCTCTAAATAGTTGGTCTGTCTCACGAGATGGTTGGTTCGTCCCTTGAGCCGGTGGGTTTGTCTCATGAGCTGGTCAATTCATCTAGTGCACAATATCATCTCATGACGATGCATAAATTAAACTATCTTATTTCTAATTATATTGTATAAGGGAAAATGCCGAGTTACATTCAAGGAGAAATAGGAAGAAGAGCATTAATTTAAATTTGGAAAAGAGAGAGAGACTCAGTATGCAAATTTAGTTATCAACAGGAATAAACAAAGACAACCATGCACATAAGATCTGGGGTTACTGGCCATAATCGTGCTTCACATCCACCATCAAAATCGATTTTAAGGCGACGCATGTAAATTGCATATATATATATAATATCTATATATATGCATATATATGTATGTATATATATTATATATATATATTATATATACGTACATATATATATACATATATATACATACATATATATACATATATATACATATATATATAGATATACATATATATACATATATACATATATATAGATATACATATATATGTATATATATGTATATGTGTATATATATATATATATATATATATATATATATATATATATATATATATATATATATATGTCTCACGAGCTGTTCGATTCGTCTGGTGCAGAACATCATCTCATGACGATGCATAAATTAAACTATCTTATTTATTATTATATTGTATAAGGGAAAATGTTGAATGACATTCAAGGGGAAATAGGAAGAAGAGTATTAATTTAAATTTGGAAAAGAGAGAGAGTCTCAGTATGAAAATTGAGATATTAATAGGAATAAACAACCACAACCATGCATATAAAATCTGAGGTTATTGGCCATAACTGTGCTTCACATCCACCATAAAAATCAATTTTAAGGTGACGCATGTAAATTGCATATATATATATACATATATATATGTATATATATGTATATGTATATAAATATATATATATATATATATATATATATATGTATGTGTGTGTGTTTATTTGTTTGTGGAACGTATGTGGTAATTAATCAGATAAGTACATTATCTAGTTTAATACTCACATTGTATGCAATAAAATAAATCTGATCATTCAATTTAAATCTAGATACACCATAGATTGACAATGGTCTAATACCACTATAGGGAAATCGAGGCGACAGATAAGGCAGCAGAAACAAAAATTTAAAGACTAATTCCCCTGAACAGCAAGATCGTGTCAACAATAATGTACCTAGGAAGGAAGGTTTGTAAGGTTATACCTGGTCGTAGAGCAAGTCCAGTGACATTACCTTTGGAATAACAATGTGATTCTTCTCCGAGTAGAAACATCGAACAGTCATCTCGAGCGACCTCCTGATCTAGCACTACATACGATGATTGACAGTGTTCTCCTAGTAGAAGACAATGGCCTCCCGCCTCTCGATTAGTCCACTCAGACCATGGGGAACTTCACGTTGCGCTACTAGAACCAACGGGAAGGAGTTGACCCTTTCAAACGTCAACTTACTAGAGTTGATACACCCTCTCACAATTGTCTCTCCTTGTTGTCCCTCTCTTTATCAGGTAGGACTTTGTTGGGCTCTTTGTTCATTACCACAACCAGAGAGGACAATAATTGTCTGAGAAATTGATGTGTTGTGAGAAGACCCCAATACCCCTCTATTTATAGGAGAGGCTAGGGTCAGGTTTCCCAGTCTTTGCGGGAGTCAAAATAGGCAAATTCATGAATTTTTCCAAACTTGTGAATGGAAAACAAGTTGGTTCGTGCATGAACTGATCATTTCACATAGTGAATCGGTTATTTCAAGCAGTTCTTATTCTGAATCAAATTGGTAATAAATGCACGATTAATTTACAACATGATGTCAAAACCAATCCTTGATCCAATCGAATTACCCATTGAAATGAGCAACCATATGATGAACCGGTCGGTTCACATCATCAAATTGTCAGTTGGGATGTGTGATCCAATCGGTTCACTATATGAATCAGTTGTTTCACTCCCTGGTCCAGCCATTAATTAGCCAATGTTAATTCCAATTGACCTTACACTCCAACCGATGAGTTCAACACTTGAAACTGTCAATTTAGAGTGAAGTCAGTCAATTTAGAATGTCAGTTATTTAATAGAATATCTAAAAATCTTTAGTAATCAATATAAACACCATTCATGAATACACTCCTTTAATCCAAGTATATCCTACGTGTGTGACCCTATACATTGAGAACTACATTGGCAGTGAATGTCCATAACTAACTTATGACATCACAAGTAGAGAGTGGTGTCTAGCAACACATCATTTCTATCCAAGTAATTTGGAAAGTTGAGGAGAAACTTCAACCTACAATCCATGTTAGTGTTACCGTGATCATATAGTTCCTTTGTCTCTAATATCTGGATTGAACTCAAGGCATGGAATCGTCATCCTCTCAACATTCAGTCTATGTTCCTTGAACTAGAGCAGACTATTTGAGATACATGTAAGTTCACATATCACATATTGAATCACATGAGTATGACTGTAACATACTCAATCTTATACATATAGGTTAATACTTCCCTCCTCAACACGCCTCATGACTATGTTGTCATCTAGCACTTTTATCGCTAATATAAGATATATTATGATAATTGAAGTGAAATAGCATAATATAGTTGTAATATCCTTCTCATGTGAGATAGTAAGATGTCAAGGC
Organism: Alisma plantago-aquatica; assembly: GCA_963693085.1. NCBI lineage: Eukaryota > Viridiplantae > Streptophyta > Magnoliopsida > Alismatales > Alismataceae > Alisma > Alisma plantago-aquatica. Next base: position 1,185,858,469 of record OY856410.1, on the reverse strand, counting down.
CAAATTAAATTAATAATATAATTCAATGTATGAATAAACCACTTAATAGGCTTGATTCTAATTTGACCCCCTACAATCCAATAGGATTGAAAGATAAAAGTAATTTATTTACTAGAATTGTGCCACCATTGATTATAGGAGCAAATACATTTAATGAATGGTTAATATACAATTAATGATTAGATTTTTTTTTTCAAATATAAAATCAATGCTAAAACTAGATTCCTCATATCCAATTTAGCCTACATATCAAAATTCATATCATTTGAATAAGGTTTTCTCAAACAATTAAATTAGTAAAGTAACAGATTAGAACTTATGTTTAATGTCTATATAGTCTCACTAATATCATTCAAAATTTATTTATAAACATGTCACCAGGTCAGACCCATCTTTTCTCATGGATCTCGTATGGGACTTATCCCCTACCTAACGATCGCTTCCTTCGCAGGGGAGCAACGACCATCGACCTAGTCTCTCACCTGTGCCCCTATGTTTCACAGCACTTTCCTCGCCCTCTTAATCCACGCCTCCAGCCTCACGAACATTCGAGTTTCTACCCCTTCCCGCTCGTCACATGCCTATTCCCCTCTGTTCACGCGGCCTACTGGATGTTGCCTCTACCTCCATCTTCCCCGCTACATCAGCTGACGTGACAACTTTCTGAGATCAGTTGCTGCGACCACCAGTCAAGCAGTCACGAAGGACTCACTAGCCACCCCCAAAAACCTACTCATACCTTCTTTCCACAACCATCGCAGTGTTCAGTGCCATCCAACCTCAATCAGGTTTTTCCCTTCAATCTGGTCGTGAATATCCATGCCACAGCCTCCGTCTGATTCTCCCTCACCCTTCCTCCATTTTCTCATCCTCCACCTGCACCCAACAACGTGAGGCAGCGCCTCCTCCTCCTCTTCTTCTCTTCCTTTTCACCTGACTCTTCACTTCCTCCTCTCCGACGAACCCATGGTAGCCTTGGAGCTGTAGCCATGGCCTGCTCCCTCATCACGGTCACCCAGCCCACACGCCAGTCATGTATGCTTAGCAGATGCTGCAACCTGCTTCAGAAGGGAGCAATGGACCTATAGGTCACCTACTTCAGCGAGATCACTGACCCTTCAACCCTGGCGGTGCCACAAACCCCACATCCCTACAACCAGCAGTGTCAAGCAACGCCCTAAAACTCCAAGCGTCGTCAGGTAGTGCTGACCAGTGCCAGGCAGCACCTCTTCCTCCTCCGAGAATGGATCCGCTGACAATGTGGCCCACTACCCTAGTCACTGTCACCACATATTCTCCTCTAGCTTCCCCATGATGAATTTCTGGCTCTTCTACAACTGCCGCCTCCTTCTCAATCCTCCAGCACCATCCAACCTCTTCTCCTCCCCTTGCTCGCACTGCCATCAACACCGCAGTGCTGCAAATGCCACCGCCTACAGCTATTGTGAGCAACACAGGCACTAGAGAGGATTGGGAGCTAGTACCCACCCTATCTTCTCTCCTATGCCTCCTTTTCTCACACCTAACATCGCCTCACCATACCTCCTTCCTCCTTGCATCAACTCTGGTGGCCACGGACTTCCTGACAGCCACCTCATATCTGCCTGCAATTCCAACGGCCAAGGATGGTGTCTGCACACCACAAAACCTCCTTTCTCTTCATCTGCATAAAGCTTGCAGCAACGCTACCATTTCTAAGATGCCTCCAATCAAATTTGCCTCCGAACAGATGCACTCTCACCCTGGTCGTCCTCCATGCACCTTCTCCTACCTTGTGCCTGCCACCAGGGCTGCTGGGCATGGCCGCCAAATCAAGTGGCCAACGAAAGACCTACAGCCCCACCGTCCTCCTCTTCTACTCCCTTGATCCCAACTGAACCAATTGATCATCTTGCTAGCTCTACCCATTGCTGGACTCATCAGTGGAGTTTGACACGTCAGATGCCACCATGTATGGCATAACTACTGGATACAACATGGAGTCATTGTCAGCTGGCCCATGAAGCAAGAATGTAGCAACATCATGCTTGTTGAATGACAACTCTAAATGGAGGTATGTACTACATTGTGTATTTCAATTTCAGAACTAGATCTTACACGCTAGATGGGATATAGACACGAAATATTAACTTGATGGACTTAGCAGACCCCTTACAATTATGTATATGCTTATCACGATGGCATGCATTTATTTACTAGAGTATTAGTCTATAGGGAACCTAAATCCAGTAGCTCATGTGTTCTTACTATTACAAAATCCATGGGTAACAATAGGTAAAAAAAAGATATACAATATGTTCCGAGTTCTTTGCATCAAAATGATGATAATGTATACTATTGGTTCCCATAATAGGAGGTAATTATGTGTTTAAAATACAAGTATATGAGAGACTTGGATCCTAAATTCCTTCAAGAGCATATTAATAAATGTTCCTAATGCATAATGCATACTCAGTCATAGTTGACTAAACATGAGCCATACAATAAATATATAAAGAGTAAACCTATCAAACCATAAATAAAGGAATGTAGATTACTATGGAACACCTATGTGTAACCTAGAAATATTTAGGCATATGTATGTCAAAGATGGATATTAGAGCTAATACTAATACCTAATGGATCATATATCCACTTAATAAGTCTCCAACACTTATGTGTCGTTGGTGATTGGGACTAGGATAAGGACAATATGAATATCTATAATAGAAATGTATACACATGTTAGCTTTGATTTGACTATCATACATAATGTATTCCTAGGATAAATACTCAACTTTGAGGATCAAGTGTATCCACTGAGTTAACCACTAGTCATGAAAATCAGGTATGTACATCCTCTATTTTATTTTGGGCATTATTTGACTGAACCTACCTTTCTTTAATGAGGCATCTCTTGAACTTTCGATTTTATTTAAAATCCAATTGTTTGACATTCATACTTTCTACTTTTGATTCATATAAATTCATGTGATTGCTGGAATATCCATTTATAATGGGTCTTTGGATTCCCCTTCTATGATTGCCATTTTATGTGAAATTGAATAAAATGTTAGTCTTGCCACTCTATTTATGCATGCTACATGTTTGACTAGAATATCTAGAATAGTGATACTTATGTACAACCATACTTATATAGGGCGTGCGTATTCCACCCGGGGTGTGCGTTTCCACCCTTATTTATTTTTAGGCCATGATCCTATGGTGTTATGGCCCTGTTTTAGGTATATTTAGTCTACATTGTTATGCATGCAAATATTCTTTGTTTTAATATGAATCTGTGGATGAATGTTATGGCAAGACACTCTCTTATTATCATGTTTGTAATCTGAAATTTTATATGCCTCATTTCTTTTGTTACTTTTCTCTTGAACATACCTAATTGCAAATAGCCCCTTTTTCCTATGGGAACATCTCTTTTGCACTTTTACCCCAATATAATGCCCAAAGTGTTCTATATATATACATACTCAGCCTTTGCTGACCTCTATATTTGTTTCCTATTTTATGGGTGATGTTCCTTTCCACCCAGGTATAGGTACATCATAGGACAACAACTCAAGAAGATCATCTACACGGTTTGGAATTAAGGATAGCTTGCAATAGTTAGGTTACCCTCTGTTGTCGGCTTTAGTTTTACCTAGTTCAAGTTTTTGTAAGATCTCCTTTTGTGGTGAGGAACAATTGTATAAATGAATCATGAAGTGACTTTGTAATAGTTTTGTTTCTGCTGCTTTATTATTACATGGCTCTTGTATTATATCATTTGAGTGGATCCCCTTTCGGGTCCCACTCTTTACAAAATGGTATCAGAGCCTAAGCAGTCGGTAACTTGACTATTTCAAGTTATCCTTGGTTGACCGTTAGAGGTTATTGATAAACCTATTTGCTAGTAGTGAATACCAATTAGGGTTTTCAACCCCTGATCAATTTGGTCACTTGCACTTCTCGACCCAGCTATGTGAGCGTGAGTTAGTCTTTAGTAACCCTTAACACCCACATATTCTTTGTGGAGGTGGGATGAAGTCACATCGAACTAACTCTTATAGTGTTTGGTTTACATCTCATAATTTTCTAGGATATTAGCCTAAGAGCTATGAAGTGTATATTGACTTTAATAGTCATACATAGGCATATTCTAGTTCTCACCTTAAATCCCTTTACCTTGTTGTTCTCTAGCACGCCTTGCATACACCTACTATGGGGGTGATGAGAACACATGAACTATAAATATAAAATTTCCAATGTAAATCTTAAGAATTTAGATGCCTCCCTTGTTACTAAGTGATGGTATGAATGAGCTTAGTTATTTTTTAGGCATACCTTGCCTTCAATATGAAGAATCACAACATAGATATGTCCCAAGACCACTCATCTAAGGTTTGGATACCATGTTTTATTAGCTTTTATGCCTCATACATGAGGTTTAGTGGGTGGAAGCTATTAAGTTTTGAATAATATTCTTAGGAGTTTGCCTCTCTCACCTCCATGGTGCAATTACATTACCTAGTGAATGATGTTATTGGTAAATTTACTAGATAGTTCATCTTGTCTTGTGATGGGACTATAGTTGTAAATCGCCAAGTGTAGGAGGAATACATATACCTTACTACAATTATTGGTATGATCATATGACTCCCTTAGGTCTTGCGATGGGGCTGTGTCAATTATGTTTAAGAGTGACATGGGGAATGGTGGATGTCTTACCTCATTAAGGTTTGATGAATTTGACCATGCGTAATAGGAAACCCATTCTCCCTCCCAAGTAAAACATAGTTGAGGTGTAGTTAATTGCCCTATGTGGTCTGAAGGATTAGACCCTTTAAGTAAAAGAATGTGATGATCAAATAATAGTACGTGGTGGTTGAGTTGGTTCTCTGGTTGATCTTGGCACCAATTTTGGATTTTCACCGCAAGTTTTGCATCGTCAAACTTATTTTAGTTATTAATTTATATGTATAAAATAAAAGTTTTCAGATTTTATCGATGGTTTTGGAACCAAGTCACCACCAAAAGAAAGTTTGAATTGTAGAGAAACCCTTTAATGAAGAAGCACTTGACTAGAATGATGAACCTAAAATCCTAGGACTGAGTGTGGTGTAGAGAGAAAGAAGAAGCTTTGGATACATAAGACATAGATTCACCCTTTCTTCCTCTTTAGGTGATTAGATAAGTCATAGGTTAACCCTTTTAAGGGGTGAAGTCTTATACGCTTAGGAGTGTAGCTTAACTTATGGAATAATCAGTTGTAATTGTGGGTGCAATAAGTTATATTTGGACAACTCTTAGTAATATAGACAAATGAAGGTGGCTACCACCTAATTAGGACTAGTGTATGAGCCTTACGAATTATATCACCACAAATGTTCTTGTGATTTACCAAGATACATAATACTAAGTTAGGAAAAAAATGAGCTACACCTAACCGCACGAATAAATACCATGTTCTCCAATTTTCTAGTTATTAAATTGCAAGGGTAACTGGACACTGGAGACTAGTTTGAACACATTTAGAATATTGGAATGTATGGACATATGTATATACTTGTAATATGATCATAATGGACTAGAGTGAATATGAAATATGTACACCTTAATCAAATTGGGTGTATAATCTGCGTGCTCAAGCCATGTTTGACAAATTGATTAGTTGCATACAATACACTATAGTGCTTGAATCAGATGGTAAGACATGCCTGCTAACAAAACCCTAACATTACACCTTAACACCTAATGTGCCTAATAGTACATGAAAAGGGCTTGGTCATGAGGCATGAGTTAAGACTAGGTTTGGATGTAACTTCCATGCCTCAACACCTTACCTGAGAAAGCCAAAGGAAACTTGATGCATGAATAATATAGTTTCGTCATGGGACTTTGACCATATGAATATGTCATACATTGGTATCGATTACAGTAAGTGAATTAAAATACTTAAATTGGTTTCTTAGTATGACTTGGTACATTAGGCTAGTGACAGATGGATTTCGGGGACGAAATCCTCTTTAAGGGGTGGAGTGTTGTAACATACTCAATCTTATACATATAGGTTAATACTTCCCTCTTCAACATGCCTCATGACTATGTTGTCATCTAGAACTTTTATCGCTAATATAAGATATATTATGATAATTGAAGTGAAATAGCATAATATAGTTGTAATATCCTTCTCATGTGGGACAGTAAGATTTCAAGGCCAAATTAAATTAATAATATAATTCAATGTATGAATAAACCACTTAATAGGCTTGATTCTAATTTGACCCCCTACAATCCATCGCTTTCTAAATTCCATAGGTCACTTCTCTCTATCTCTTCCCACCGGCTTTGTGAAAGCTCAGAACCTAGAACACGGCCAATTTCTTTCGCAGCTAAGGGAGAGCCATCTAGCTTCCCGACAATCCTTCTACCGATTTCTTCAAGATTCCCATGTGATTTGGGATCGAACTTGTGAAAAGAATGTTGTTTCACTATACCCCAAAGAGTTTCCTCATTCAATCGGGAGAGTTCTTCTGTCACTGTCCCTTTCTTACACCTATCGATTGATTGGACAACAGCTTTATCCCTAGTAGTTATTATCAGCCAGCTCCCTGGTTTCCCTGTTTTCAATGGTTTCAACAGATCCTCCCAACAACTTTGATCTGTGGTCCACACGTCATCTATTATCAAGAGAAACTTTTTGTTCCTTACGGTTTCCACAAGTGAGTTAACCAACTCGTTCGGTATTGAGTTATTGGGAGAAACACCGCCATTAAACCGTGTTAAAATTTTCTCCAAAAGTGTGGCCACATCAAATATTTTTGAATTGTCATCGGCCCAACCCTTTAAATCAAAGCCGTGCGTCGCAGTTACATGGATAGACTGTGCAAGGCTCGTCTTTCCAATCCCACCCATGCCCACTATAGCAAACACCGACAACGTTTCACTTGCTGCTCCGTTGTACTCATTATTCAAAGTCCTTACTATCTCATCTTTGATTTTATCCCTACCAAGCATATCATGCTCAGGATCAGCCAGCGATGTTGCGATACGTCTAAGTTTTTGCTGGTTCTCTGGAAAAGAATTTAACATTGGCAGCTCACCTATTATATTAACCTTTTCCAGAAGTTTAGCTATGTCATTGTTAGCGCGTTCTATTCTACGAAGAAACGCATTACTGCAGTGTGGCTTATAGGCATGGATGGTAAGAGTGTAACAAAAATTCTTAATTGAGTTTTTTAAGGTGTGGATTTTGTCAGTCTCAATAGCTTTTGAATACAACTCAAGTGCATCCACACCCGTCTGTATGATATCTTTCAGGGTAGCATACCGATCAGGTATGTCTTTATCATTCAGGATAAAAGCATTTCTATACGCCTCAACTGTAGAAATAAAGATTTCCAAAATTTGTATCTGTACTTTGTGCTCCCTTTTTAGAATCTTATCCCTCTTGAAGATATCCAAGACCCTAACTATAAGGGGAGAGGAGAATGAAGGGACTAACAGTTTCAGTGTTGAAGCCAATTCGTTCGCCATCAAATTACTGGCTGCGGAAAAGTAAAACACTTGTATAAGATATCGTCATAAAATATATATTTGTAGATAGTGCACACGTATGCTATCATGGCACTTTGTAGTAAATCAAATGTAATTGCATTCACTGCTTGAGACATTATTCTAGGGGCGGACAATTCAACTTATGGTTTGATGGTTTTTTGTAGCGAACTCTGTTGTTGTGTTCTCCCAATTATAGGAAATCATGCTCTCATAAGGAGAATGTCAAGAAGCACCTCATGAAAACATTATATTATTAGGCAACTATATCTTAGAGGGGTTGGGGTACATTTGTATATGATTGTAACTCCAAAATGCAAGTACATTTGTCTCATGTGTTGGAAAACACTTTCATATCCATGTACTAAAAATGAAGCAACATTTTCTTTCAAATGAATTGAAAAATGGGGTCTTCTAGTAGAAGGGGATGAGAGAATGACTTGGTCCATAACGAATCAGATTTTTTTCATGTGCTCCATTAATCTTTATCAGCTTGGAGTTGGTTATGGATATAACAATTTTTAATCATTGTGCAAAGGGGAACATCATATGTTCCTTGATTGATGAGACAACTTCTCATTGTAGTTTAGAGAGAGAGAGAGAGAGAGAGAAGCACAAACATCACAATACACCTAAATAAGTAAAATGAGATGATTGTGATTGTAATAGGAAAGGTTTTGACCTATTTCCTAAGTGAATTTTCACTTAATAGGAATTGTGTTTGTGCTTTACCATTCGTATTTGGATTAAAATCCAACTAAAAAAAAGATTTCTCCCTACATGAAACATTGATTATAGTTTGGAGTTTAAATATGACTTGTAACATTAAGTCCTAATTGCGAACAATGGCATGGAGCTTGGAGAGGCCAACATGATCATCTCATTAGTTAGATGTGATCGTACCAGATTCTCGCTACTGGTGCTCTTTTATGGTATAAGAGCTCGTATAAGAGTGATTAATGGAATCTCTCATCGACTGGAAAGGGTCAACAACTTTGTCTTGAGGTGAAGTAGTGCTTTGTAGTCAGTGATACATTGAGTGCTTCGATTGTGGAGCTCATTTGTGGATAAGAGAGAGCTAATGATCTTGCTATGAAGTAATGTAGATGTTGTGAGTCAGTGCCACAATAGGTCTGTCAAAAATGAAAACAGTTTGTCCATACAGTGGAGGAAGCACATCTTTTAGCTGAGGGCATAGTTGGTGCGCCAAAAAATCAATAGTTTGTCTATACAATGTATCAACAATGGTAGAAGTATGTATGATGAACGAAGGACAAGCATCAGGCGATGATCCATTTGAAGCATTAACAATGACAATGCTTTGTCCAATCAGAGAAGGAGATACAATCATTTGGTATCACATTTTTGGTACCCTGACACTAACAATTGTATGTCTAATCAGCAGATGGTGTGCATCTTTTGTCTTAGGGTAAGAGAGTTTCTAGTCAGTAGTGGCACAAAAGAGTTGTAATTGTAGAAACAAACAAAAACAATTAGGTGACCTTGTCATGAGGAGAGGTGTCCCAATGGGATGACACAACAACAATAAGAAAGGGTACATGTATGAGTCTGATTCCCAACAATGATAGTGACACATTGAGGAGAAAAGTTATGAAAAAGAGTTTTTACACATTAGGTTTAAACATCTTCTTATTTATCTTTATTATCGAGCGACAGAGCTATTTAAATTAAGGGGTAAATAAATATGGTTTGTTTGAGTTATAATCTTAGTGATATAGTACTAGTTTGGGATATGTGTTTATATCCATAAAAATGAAGGCCTCTTGGAAAATCTACACATCAAACTAGATCTGTAATTTGATTTCTCCCAGAACTTCTTTTACCAACCTATAAAATGCATTGACTATCTTGGAAGTAGTTCAGATCTTACCAGACTCGATGCAAAGTGTGAGGAATGCCTTTATCAAGCAAACATTTTCACTAACACCTTTAAGATGACTATGAGTGCTATCCCCGTATCACCATGTTTGATGAAGACCTATACAGATAGATTGGAATATGATGTTTGGGGCCACCACCCAAGGCTTTAATGGAGTTCAAAGAATAATGATCGGCTCCACATACCAGCATTGGCCTCAATTTCACACTTTGTCCTCACTCATCCACATCTCCTGATCAAATTCTTAATAGGTCACCCATCCTAATACTATATCGGTTGAGCATGCCTAAACATGGATTTCTTAGTCATTCCCCCTAAAAAGGAGGTGCACCTTGGTGATAGGGGTAGTCCAATCCTTCCTTTTAATGTCATAATTTTTAAGGCCTCAAATTTTGGGATGTTAAAATCTGCTTCACTTAGACTCTTGGCATTCTCATCTAGGCTCAACCATATGGGCTCATAATCCTTCTCCATTTTAGTACAGACCCATAATGGCCCATGGACATCAAGCTCCCAGCCAAAAATATCGACGCATGGGTGGCTCCATCACCAAGGATATTCCTTTTGATAATTCATGGACTAGATAGATCAAGGACTACATGCTAGATGCCCATATGGGCCCCAGCTATTGGAGCAATATTCGATTTGATGCATCTGTAATGTTCATAACCATTTTCCAAGTCTATAGTAGAGTTTCTAGAATGACGAATGGTCCCATAGACCACCACTAGCGTCGGTTGTGCGTGCGCATTGTCCTCACTCACACACAACCCCAGGTCATCTTCTCAACAGTTCACCCATCCTAGTATTGCTCTAGAATGAGCATGCTTAACCGCAAAGTTCTAAGTGATGGGCTCCTTGAAAAAAAGGTGCACCTTTGTGATATGGGTAGTCCAATTATTACTTTTAGGATCACTTTTATCTGAGAGCTAAATCCAAGGATATCACCATCTCACCCACTTAAACTCTTAACATATGAATCAAGGCTCAACCATGGCCTCATAATATCTTCCTTATTTTAGTGCAAACCCAAAATGGCTCATGTACACTGGGTCCCATTCATGGATACTGACACAAGGGTAGCTCCATCAACTAGGATATCCCATTCATACTTGCATGAACCGCATGACTAAAGACTGGCATACCACATACCCATGTGGGCCTCACCTACTAGAGTGAAATTGACACTAATACTATTTGTAATTTTTGGGCCATTGTCCTAGGTTCTGTAGACTCTCACAAATAACGAATGACCCGACATACCACTACTAGTCTCATATGTGTGTTTTTCGTCACTCGAGCATAACCCATGATCAACTTCTCTATAGGTCACCCATCCTAGTACTACTCCAAGTTGAGCATACTTAACCATGGATTTGTAATGAGATTTGGAGGTATGGTCACACCTTGGTTATGTGGGTAGTCCAAATCATTTCTTTTAAGATAATTTTATCTCAGGCCTCAAATCATGAGATGTTACAATTTCCCCCACATAGACTCTTCAAGTCCTCATCAAGGCTCAACCATATGACCTCATAATCCTTCCCCATTTCAGTGCAGACCTAGAATGGCCCATGTACATCCGACTTCTTACCATAGATACCAGCACAAGGGTGCTCCATCACCAATGATATCCCTTTCCAAGAGAGAGAGAGAAGCACAAGCATCACAATACACCTAAAGAAGCAAAATGAGATGATTGTGGTTGCAATAGGAAAGGCTTTGACCCATTTTCTAAGCGAATTTTCACTTAATAGAAATTGTGTTTGTGTTTTACCATTCCTATTTGGATTTAAATCTAAGTAGAAAAAAGATTTCTCCCTATGTGAAATATGGATTATAGTTTGGAGTTTAAATATGACTTGTAGCATTAAGTCCTAGTTGCGAACAATGGCGTGGAGGTCTATACATAGTGGCCCTTGGAGAGGCCAACATGATCATCTGATCAATTAGATGTGATCGTACCATATTCTCATTACTGGTGCTCTTTTGTGGTACAAGAGCCCGTGCAAGAGTGATTACTGGAATCTCTCATGGAATAGAAAGGGTCAACAACTTTGTCTTAAGGTGAAGTAGTGCTTTGTAGTCAGTGATACATTGAGTGCTTCGATTGTGGAGCTCATTTGTAGATAAGATAGAGCTAATGATCTTGCTATGAAGCAATGTAGTTGTTGTGAGTCATTGGCACAGTAGGTCTATCAAACATGAAAATAGTTTGTCCATACCATGGAGGAAGCATATCTTTTAGCTGAGGGCATAGTTGGTGCACCAAAAACAACAATAGTTTGTCTATACAATGTATCAACAACGGTAAAAGTATGTATGATGAAAGAAGGATATGCATCAGGCGATGATCCATTTGAAGCATTAACAATGACAATGCTTTGTCTAATTAGAGAAGGAAATACAATCATTTGATATCACATTTTTGGTACACCGACCCTAACAATTTTATGTCTAATCAGCAGACAGCATGCTTCTTTTGTCTTAGGCGAAGAGAGTTTCTAGTCAGTAGTGACACAAAAGAGTTGTAATTGCAGAAACAAACAAAAACAATTAGCTGGCCTCATCATGAGAAGAGATGGCCCAATGGGATGACACAACAACAAAAAGAAATGGTACATGTATGTGTCTGATTCCCAACAATGATAGTGACGTCTTGAGGAGAAAAGTTATGAAAAAGAGTTTGTACACATTGGGTTTAAACATCTTCTTATTTATCTTTATTCTTGAGCGGTGGAGCTATCCAAATTAAGGGGTAAATAAATATGGTTTGTGTGAGTTATAATCTTAGTAATGTAGTACTAGTTTGGGATATGCGCTTATATCCATGAAAATGAAGGCCTCTTGGAAAATCTACACATCAAACTAGATCTATAATTTGATTTCTCCTAGAACTAATTTTAGCAACCTATAAAATGAATCTACTATTCTGGAAGTAGTTCATATCTTACCTGACTCGATTTGAAGTGAGAGGAATGCCTTTATCAAGTAAACATTTTCACTAACACCTTTACGATGACTATGAGTGGTACCCCCATATCACCATGTTTGATGGAGACCTATACAAATAGATTGAAATATGATGTTTGGGGCCACCAGCCAAGGCTTTAATAGAGTTTAAAGAATAATGATCGGCTCCACATGATAGCATTGGCCTCAGTTGCACACTTTGTGCTCACTCACCTTCATCTCTTGATCAAATTCTTAATAAGTCACCCATCCTGATACTACATCAGTTGAGCATGCTTGAACATGGATTTCTTAGTCATTCCCCCCTAAAAGGAGGTGCACCTTGGTGATAGGGGTAGTCCAATCCTTCCTTTTGATATCATAATTATTTAAGGCCCCAAATTCTGGGATGTTACAAGCTGCTTCACTTAGACTCTTGGCGTACTCATCTAGGCTCAACCACATGGCCTCATAATCCTTCTCCATTTTAGTAAAGACCCACAATGACCCATGCTCATCTAGCTCCTAACCAAAAATATTGGCGCAATGGTGGCTCCATCACCAAGGATAGCCCTTTCGATAATGCATGGACTAGATGGATCGAAGACTACATGCCAGACGCCCATATGGGCCCCAACTACTGGAGCAATATTGGATTTGATACATTTGTAACGTACGGACCCATTTCCCAACTCTATAGTAGAGTTTCTAGAATGACGACTGGAACCATAGACCACCACTAGCCTTGGTTGCACGCGCATTGTCCTCACTCACACACAGCCCCAGATCATGTTCTCAATAGTTCACCCATCCTAATATTGCTCTGGAATGAGCATGCTTAACCACAAAGTTCTAAGTGATGGGCTCCTTGAAAAGAAGATGCACCTTTGTGATATGGGTAGTCCAATCATTACTTTTAGGATCATTTTTATCTGAGAGCTAAATCTAAAGATATCACTATCTCACCCACTTAGACTCTTGAGATATGAATCAAGGCTCGACCACCTCATAATATCTTCCCTATTTTAGTGCAAACCCAAAATGGCTCATGTACATCGGGTCCAATTCATGGATACTAACACATGGGTGGCCCCATCAACTAGGATATCGTATTTGAACTTGCCTGGACCGCATGGACAAAGACTGACATACCACATACCCATGTGGGCCTCACCTACTAGAGTGAAATTGGCACTAATACTATTTGTAATTTTGGGTCATTGTCCTATGTTCTGTAGAGTCTCACGAATAACAAATTGACCCCACAGACTACTACTAGTATCATATGGGTGTTTTGTCCTCACTCAAGCATAACCCAAGATCAACTTCTTGACAGGTCACCCATCCTAGTACTACTCCAAGTTGAGCATGCTTGACTGTGGATTTCTAATGAGATTTGGAGGTATGATTGCACCTTAGATATATGGATAGTCCAAATCATTTCTTTTAAGATAATTTTATCTCAGGCCTCAAATCATGAGATGTTACAATTTCCCCCACTTAGACTCTTCAATTCCTCATCAAGGCTCAACCATATGACCTCATAATCCTTCCTCATTTCAGTGCAAACCTAGAATGGCCCATGTACATCCAACTCCTTACCAGAGATACCAGCACAAGGGTGGCTCCATCACCAATGATATCCCTTTCCAACATGTCTATGCCACATAGATCAAAGAGTGGTAAGCCACACGCCAATCTAGGGCCCACCTACTAGAGGAGGATTGTCTTTAGTACCATTTTTTATGTTAATGTCCACTGCCAAGGCTGTAGTAGAGTTTTATGAATCACAATTGTTCCCACAGACCATCAATGGCCTCACCTGTGTGCTTTTCCCTCACTCACGCACAGCTCAGATCAACTTTCCAATGGGTCAGCCATGGATAATTTATCAAGAAATTGATCCTAAAATGTGGTTGAGTGAGGACAAAGCATGCAGGTAAGGTCAATGGTGGTATGTGGGGCCATTTCTTAATTCTGGAACTCTACTAGAACATTGGTTAGTGGGTGCATGCATTACATGAATTAGGCCTCTTTGGGATTTCATCCTCAGACAAAATGTTGATGATTAGCACAATGGTGTCAGCTAACTTCTCTAGGTGGATGTCCTTTGGTACAAATGCACCTTCGAGAATCTTCAACATAGATAAAATGTGTGATGAGATCTAGATCAAATCCCACATGTACATATTTATTTTAGTTTTCTTGTAGATATTTATCAAATTTTTCTATATATGCCATACTATATGATAGGATGTGTCTGATGAGATAATGTCAGATAAATGAGCGAGTGATGTCATGATGCAACCCTATTTTTCTTATATTGGAACATAGCAATTTATTGGTGGAGGAAATGATGAAGAAAAACAAGCTGGGGTGGCGAGCATTGAGGACAAATTGTGGGAGGGTCGACTTAGATGGTACAGACATGTGCAATGCATACCAACTAATATGCCTATATGAAGCAATGCTATTGAGTCAAGCACGATATATAGAAGAAGAGGAAGACCTAAATTTACATGGGATGAGCTTATATAGAGAGATTTTGAATCTCTACATCTGAACCAAAATATGGCCCACGATAGAGATGAATGGAAACAAAGGATCCATGTAGCTGGCCCTAACATAATTGGGACTAAGGCTTAGATGAAGATGACGATGGCGATGATGATGACGATGATGATGACAATGATGACGAAGACAACGACGACGACGACGATGACGACAACGATGATGATGATGATGATGATGATGAAGTGACTAGCTCAGACACAACTAGATTAGAGATTCATGAAGTTCAAGGAAGCGATGAAGAAGCTACATGACAA
This sequence comes from Alisma plantago-aquatica, assembly GCA_963693085.1. NCBI lineage: Eukaryota > Viridiplantae > Streptophyta > Magnoliopsida > Alismatales > Alismataceae > Alisma > Alisma plantago-aquatica. The sequence continues at coordinate 1,185,843,256 of OY856410.1, read as the reverse complement.
CATTCCATTCCTTGTTGCTCTGGTAAAAATTCTATGCTAGACCAAAATTTTCAATGCTCTCGTCACATAGAGACGCCATAGAAACACAAGATTCTAGGATGAAACATCTCTTACTTCATTGGGGACGCCATATGTAAAAAAGTTCTAGCTGGCCTTGGGGAAAGTATTTCTATCATGCCCTACAACATATGCTACAGACTCAACTTCACTTACATCCTTCACACCAATAAATTGATTCAACTCTCTAACATTTCCATGACCATCCTTATGAGTATTATAGGAGACATCCCTGTTAAAGTGTGCCCCAAATCTTTTGTCCCTTCTAATTTTGTCGTCATAGACAACAAGGAATACATTCAACATCACATCATATTTGGGTGTCGGATCCTTATAATAGATAGATCCTTCATTGACGTTGGATCTAGAATTCTAAAATGAAGGCTTGGGATAAACACACTTGACTTCATGGTCTTTGACTCTTTCCATGAATACGTTTTCATGTTGGATTTCATTAACAAGATGGAAAAACTATTGTAGGAGATGCCTACTTCTAAAGACCCTCTTGATTCAACCTTTGTTGATCCTTGTGATAATGAGCTGAAAGACGGATAGGTGGATCAAATTCCCTTTCACTCAGACAACACCAAGGAAGACCCTAAAACCGAAGTTTGGAATTTGTCTCCATCATTGAAGAAGAGTCAAGGAACCCAATTCACAATAAATATAACCTCTACCAAAAGGAATAAGATACATCTTCCTAGATAAGTAGAAAGTTCTCCCAATCATCATTAACGTTGATATCACTTTTGAGCAATAAAATATGTTGTTAACTAAGTTGAGAAAGAGGAAAAAAGTGTTGGGTAGGCAATCATGTGAGCATTAGAGGAATCAAGGTTGATAAGACAAAGATACTAGTGATGGGAAAGCTTGATCCTCCAACCAATATCAAACAAGTCAGATTATTCCTTGGTCACACTAGTTTCTACAAGAGGCTCATCCCAACTTCAATAAAATTCCCAAGCCTCTTGCTAATTTTCTAAAAAAGAATATGGAATTCATATTTCAATCTGAATGCATGAAGAGTTTCACCTTCCTTAAAGGATCTCTTATTTCCACCCCTATTAGTTGGGCCCCAGACTAGTATCTTCCTTTTTAAACCATGTGTGATGATAATGACTACAACATAGGCACAGTTATGGGATAGCACATCTACAAGAAGCACCATGCCATTTACTATGCTAGGACGATGGTGGACGACATACAACGAAAATTCTAGAAACACTACGAGGGAACTTATCTTCATTGTTTATGCCTCGACAAATTCTTCTCCTATCTAGTGGATGGCTGGTGGTAGTATACGTTGACAATGTTTCTATAAAATACATGATGACAAAGAAGAACTGGAAAGCCAAGTCTGATCAAATGGATCATTTTTCTACAGTAGTTTGATCTCGATATCAAAGACAAAATGGGAACTAAAAATGTTGTTTTTGATCATCTCAGTCGATTGTGTATCCAAGATAGTGACCATGTCCCTTCAATGATTCCCTCCATGGAGGCTAATTGTTGAAGGTAACCACATTCACTCTGTGGTATTCTAACTTTGACAGTTACTTAGATGTACATGTACTTTATCTAGATCTTATTGGGAATGAAAGGAAGAAGTTTATGTATGAGATATGCCATTACTAATAGGATGGGCCTTATCTCATCTGGTTGTGTTCAGACAGACTTTACCGTAGGCACACCTATGAATAGGAAGCTAGTGTCACTCTGGAAAAATGTCATTCTGGACCTACTAGGTGACATATTAGTCAAGACAAGACCTTTTCCAAAGTTATGTGATCAGTTTGAGATAACTGAAAACATCTCTAAGTGAGATGAGATGCTACTTAATCTTTGGAAGGTTGTAGAGACCTTTGTTGTCTAAGTATCATACTACATGTCCCTATTTTCTTCCTCCTTTGGCTTATCCACATTTTGAACATTGTTTATTGTGTGTGAAAGTGGGTTGAAACAATCCCCCAAGTTTCCAACGACTCTAATCCCATCATCATGCTATTTATAATCATCATTTTCCTTACTTCAGTCCCCACACACTATCATTTATGATGGAGGATCCCACTTCCTTGATCACAAATTTGAAGTGATCATTGGGAAGTATGGTGTCTCTCACGACATGGCTACTGATGAATGCATATTCATCTTAGTTTGGGTCGCATCTTAAGTTCAATTTTGCATATAGATTCTCAAAATTACCTTTGTTTTTTTTCTCTCTTATAGTTTCTCTTAGTTTTAGACAGATAACTAATTTGATCAAATCTATGGGTTTTCATGACTGACTTAGATCTACAACATGTGCATAGGATGCTAAGCCAGCTATCATTGAAGAATATGTAGAAGATCCATCAGTTTTACCATCGATAAGGAAACCATCAACTTCTAGTAGTCCAAGCTTGAAGGTTGATGGAGGCCAAATTACAAATTGTCAAACAATCAATTTCAGCTACTTCACTGCAACCATCCACCTTTTACACTCCCAACATTAAGTTCAATGGAACTCAAAATCAAACAAGTGGCCCATCAGTTGACAAAACTGATGGCATTGCTAGCTTCATCTCGTGAAGGAATGCTGGAATAGTAAACCATCAAAGGGCTATAATATCACCTTCCAATGGAGCTACGTTTATTTGACTTCTAAAGGCTTTCCAGCCAAAACCGTCCTTTGATGGCTCGACAGTCACCAATTAAAGGTCTAAATGAAGCATTGCGAGTAGTGGCATGAGAATGCCACCTTCAGATAGTGCAACTAGCCTACCCTCCCGATGGTCTATATATGTGTCTTCTACCGATGGTTGATGACCTCACTGGATGATAACAACCAATGGTATGACTTAGACTCTCTATTGATGCCGTTGTTGGGCTCTACACACTGAAGATCATAAGACCATCCTTCGATGGAGTGGCTAGATTTTCCAGATGAAGGGACAATCTGTGGGCCTCATCTACTGATGGCTTAGCAGAACTCCTCTGACCGATGGCTTGGCTAGATTCACTTCGATCGAAGGTGTGGCAGGCACCTCATGTTCCAGTGATCTCTCTAACCTCACCGACCGAAGGTTGAACTATCAAATCTCGATGAGGATGGCAGACTCCCCCAAATTGATGGATGATTTGCCAAACTCACCTACTGATGGATCAAATGATCATCATCCTCCAATGGATGAGTAGGGAAGCATCCTATCAAAGGAACCACACCACACACAAATGCCATATCTATCGAGTGTGTGCCTTGTGGCATGTTCCAAGTCTCCCTTGGGGTGCAATGAAGCTCACCCATGAGCTCTTCCCCCAACTACTATAAATAGACAACACACTCCTCCTTTGAGAGGGTCACTCCGCTCCACTCTCGCCTCCAGGATACTACTATGCATACAACCAAGGATGACCATTGTTTGATAGTTCCTCCTTCAATTTGTGTTGTCCTAGGATGATAGTCTCGCAGCTTTGAGCCTCCTCTTATGCCTCATTAATGCCATCTCTTCTTCACCAGGATGCTAAGAATCTACTATCCTACACATAACTAAGGAGATGGATCATTGTTCTTCATCATGCCACCATCGGTTCTTGACCATAATATGTCATTTAGTGTCAAAGGTCCATATATAGGAATAAGGAGAAGCATGAAGATGAAGCCACCAACAATAGTTAGGACCTCCCTCCATCGACTGGTCAAGTCCAACGGATGATGGCCATATTTTCTTCCTCTTCTTCTTATTCTGATCTTTCTATGATGATCAGATAGTTCCTCTCACTAGGGTGTGGGAACTAGCTCCACAAACATTCTTGCATGTTTATTTCTTGATGTTTCATGGCTTGTATATAACGATTTCATTACAATGTTAATCGTTTAATGCATAATTTGCGGATTGATCACCTACTCTACATGATCTATCATATTCCTATGTTGTAATAACTTCAATACTTTGGATTCAAATATTGATCAACTTGGTTTATGTCTGGATGAGAAGTTCAAAAAGAGATATCAATAGAGTAGTAGGTACATGATCCATAGGCAAGGAGACATCGACACATTTCTCACACCTAGAAGGTGTATCTTGCTTTTGATCCATTTGAATGGTTTTATCTAGTATGTACATGTTATGGATGTGTTTTAGAGGGTAGTGGTGGTGAAACCTGATTCCACCCCAGTAACTTCCATCACCAATCTAGACCTTATTTTAGTTCTGTTGTTTTACTTTACTTTCAATTAGCATAACATCCCAATTCAAATCTTGGTTCTAATTGTTAGCCTTAGTTCGATTGGATAGAAGGTAGAAGATTCTTAAAAGTATTTTCTCTTGGGATTCAATCCTTCAATATACTGCAATAAGACTCGTCCACCTACGGATGGAATTATTGCATGTTGTTTTGTTAAAATCTTAGGCATTTGACCCCTAGGTGAATTTGTTTGGATCAATAATATTCGACCACCTCAAATTTTGGCGTCATTGTCGGGGACAACATAATTATCTAGTTAATTTAGTTCTATTAAGATTACTTTTGGATTTTTCTTTTATAATTGACACGGTTGTATATTCACTTGAACTTAGTCCTCCTACGCTCATAAAACTTGTGGAAGATCTTTCCATCTCAGTTACCCCAAAACCTAGTGAATTTGAAGCTCCAATAACATCGGCCTTGCATCAACCTTGCACCTTAAGATAGACCATGTCTTTCATCCTTAGAGAAAAGAGAACCAAGCCAAAATGGCTGAGGAAGTCACACAAATACTGAACCTAGTCATTGCATCATAGACAGGGAGGTTTGTGCAAGAAGGTTGTTACGACCCGCGTCGAGCTTATCCCGTAAGTATGCTGTTAAGCATGTGTTTAGCTGATGTGTTAAGTTATAAGCCTGTTTTTGTTAATAATGTTTAAAATGGATATGACATGTGCTTAGTGTGTTTTCTAGCTCTTAAAGCGTGTAGGATCTTACGCTTGAAGCGTTTCCAGAGAAATCGTTCGAATCCGACCTTCGAGTCAAAAGTTGCATGTTTTTGGGCTTATAGGGACCCGTTTGTAGTTTTTGGAAGTGTTTAAACTTTGCAATTTGGCCCCTAGGTTTTCCTCCTTATCCTTTCTTTCTCACTTATCTCGTTTCATTTCCCAGAAACGAGAGAACGCAGTAGCGTTCTTCTTCCTTGCGCGCGCGCGAGAGAGAGAGAGAGAGAGGGAGCTGTGAAGGGAAGGACGTTGGAGCTTTGTTTTGCTCCGGCCAGTAGCTGCGATTCGTCCTCTTCCTTTCTTTCATCTTCTTCTCCATCAATTCGATCCGGCTAGCAGCAGGAGCTGCGTTTGCAGGGTGACGGCTTGGAGATTTGGGTGCAAGGAGCAGCCCTAGATCGTCCCTCTTCCCCCTTCAGGTTCGGTTTGGTGGTGTGCATCAGTTCCGACCGATTTGCGAAGTTAGTTTGAGTTTTGCCCGTCGATTCGAGAGAAATTGACTCTTGCAGGTCCATTTTCATTTTCTGCCTGTGCGCGGTTCGGCCGAGTTCGTATTCGGTCGGCCGAGTTTCTTGTTAGGGCAATCGAACAATGTTTTGGTCGGCCGAGTTTGGGTCTTGAATCGGCCGAGTTTCTTATTTAGGTAAACGAACAGCGATTTGGTCGGCCGAGTTTGGTCCTGATCGGCCGAGTTTCTTTGTAGGTATATCAAGCAGTGTGTCGGTCGGCCGAGTTCCCCAGAGGATTGGCCGAGTTTCCTGTTGATCGGCCGAGGTTGGTCGGCCGAGTTACAGAACCTGGGAGGTGTTCGGACGAGTTCCAAAGTGGTCGGCCGAGTTTCAAGTTGTGACTGGCAGTTCATTCAGAAATCATTATTTAACTCATTTTAAATGCTTATTTGCTTCAGTATCAGTTGATATGATTCTTAAACAGTGTAGCATATACATTAAAGTATGATAAGTTCATTGGAACTTGAAATGCGTGATATGAATAATGAAAAAGAGGAAATTCTGTGTCTTACATTTGCATTGTGATATTCCTGTTTAATTGTTTATCTGTTAACTAATTAATAGACTTAGGTGCCCTAACACCGTAGAACTCCTTTGAGAGGTCTGCATCCAGGGGGGGGAACTCGTGTTCAACATCAACGCGTGTGATGTCACGGTGGCACGAGGATGGAAAGACAATATTCAACAACAACGCGTGCGATGTCATGGTGGCACTGGAGTAAATAGGGGTTACTCAACAACAACGCGTGTGATGTCACAGTGGTAACCCGGTAAGACTCTCCGCCTGTGTTCTCAGGTTTGAGGAGGAGTCTAGAGTTTACTCTTTTGAGAGTATAGTGAGGCTGATGAGCCTGAAGGCCGATGAGCCTGAGAGTCCTACAGCAGACCAGGGCTAGAAGTCAGACTTAGCATTTCCCGGGTGTGTCGCTAAGTCTTGTACGGTGGGATCATAGTTCGCTATGGATCTTTATATGCAGGGTACACTGCATATGATTAGGGCAAAATAAAAATATAAATATGAAACATATAGGATTGTAGTAAAATTAATATGTTAAGAGATTTGAACTTTTGTGCTAAATCTATACATCTGTTTATTCGTCTAAATATTTGTCATTGCATAGAAATGTGATTATTATCTACAAATCTGCTATATCACTAGAACTGCTCTGCTTGTACTGTATAAATGCTTTATTTCAATTATAAACCTGACGAGTTGTTTAGTGATAGCTAAGTGAAATGATATTCACTGAGCGAGTAGGCTCATCCCTCGACTCAAACATTTTCAGGTCAGCTTCAGCATCAGGAATCGGAAGGATCATTTCATCCTAACGCCTAGTCGATAGAAGGTTTGTAGTTAGTCTAGTTAGAGGTCTCTTAGTCCTTTCCCCTCGATCTTCAGGACAAGGTGTGAGTGAGAGAGAGAATGTGTACAAAGATGTAAATTAACTGTTATGCTTTACTTTATGTTAATCACTGTATTATGCTGTAGACTTTGCTTGTATCTTCTATCAGTTTAATAGAAAAGTTTCTACAGTTTGCTTAGTTTCTGTTTACAGCTTAAACTTGGTTATCATTTAAATGTCTTTAATTGTTTTAAAAATGATGAGTGGTTGGTTGTATGTAAATCCCACCTGTCGTGCCCTAATTTCGTGGTTTGTGGTTAATGTGAAATTGGGGTGTGACAATTTTTGGTATCAGAGCTTAGGTTTGAGTACTTAGTTACTCAAGATCAGGGGACGATAAGAGACCAATAGGATTAAGGTTTAAGTGTCTTTCTTCTATCTGTAGTTTTCTAATAGGAAATATTCTATTATATCATTGCAGATGGCAGGAAGAGGCTTTGATCGTGATGATCAGGCCGAGAGCCATGTTGGCCCTGATCCTCTGCACTTGGGTCCAGGTGATGGTGACCACGTGGATGATGCATCCCGGATGTACAGGATGTTTTTGGAGACCAAAGAGAAATACAAGGCTGATAGGCAAGCTTCTACTTCTACCAGCAGTAAGGATCTGATGCGATCTTATGAGCTTGTGAAGAAGCTTGGTGGCACAGAGTTTAGTGGCACTACAGATCCCGCTGAGGTTGATGAGTGGTTCAGACAGACAGAGAAGGTCTTTCGCCTGATGGATCTTCCAGAAGATAAGAAGATTAATCATGCAGTCTATCTTTTAACAGGCGATGCAGAGTTGTGGTGGCGTGGTGTAGAAGAAAAGAGGAGAGGTACAGAGCTTTCTTGGCAAGATTTCTGTGAGGAGTTTCATCTTAAATTCTATCCACCCACTTTTCTTAATGAGAAAATCAGGCAGTTGCAAAACATTAAGCAGGGAAACATGACAGTTACTGAGTATGAAGCGCTTTTCACACGATTAGCGAACTTTTTTCCGCAGCTTGTTCCCGACAACATAGAAAGATGCAGAAGGTTTCAGGAAGGGCTAAGGCCAGAGATTCGGCATACAGTTTCTGCTACTAGTAGGAGGAACAGAGAGAACTTTGGCGAGTTTGTTGAGGCTGCCAGACAGGTTAAAGAATCTGTGAATGCTGAGAAGGTGCCTGAGTCTAAGAAGAGATCTGTAGATTTCAGTAGAGAACAGTCCAGTAGTGGATACAGAGGTGGAGGTAGAGGTTTCTTTTCTAAACTCGGGCGTGGCTTTAATTGTTTCAGCAGACAGAGATCTGAGGGTGTTGCTTCTTCTAGAGGCAGAGGGGGATACAACCCAGGGAGATGGGGGCAGTGCCACTAGTGGACAGTCTTCTGGGTCGTCAATGTCAGTGACAGGTCCCCAGGGACAAGGGACACCGCCATGTGACAAATGTGGAAAACTACATTCTGGTCCGTGTTGGGGTGCAAGTTGTTTTATCTGCGGACAAGTAGGACATTTCAAAAGGGAATGTCCTCAACTTCGACAAACAGCATCGCAAGATTTTCAGCCTCAGTACCATGATGTTCCGAGTTCTTCTGTGGCTTCTGGATCTAGAGGTGGTGGAGTGCCTAGTGGCAGGAGTGGTCAGAGAGGACAGCGTGGCAGAGGGAGAGCTTCAGCACGTTTCTTTTCTTTGACACCTCAGGAAGGTATAATCTCTTCACAAGTTGTTACAGGAGAGATGCTTTTGTTTAATAGTATACCAGTTTCAGTTTTGATAGATCTGGGAGCTACTCATTCTTTTATACGACGTTCTTTAGTTGGTGGACTTAATCTGTTGACTCAAGAGTTGGCAGATGAGTTAGTGTTGAGGGTTCCACTAGGTGGACCAACAGTTTTATCCGAGTTCTGTCCCGGATGCTTGTTATCTTTTGGAAGTTATACCTTTGCTGCTAATCTCATACCCTTGGATGTCAATACTTTTCAAGTCATCTTGGGTATGGATTGTCTTGAGACATATCGAGTGCAACTCGATTGTTGGAAGAAGGAAGCTACCTTTCAACTAGGAGAATTTTCTTGTGTCTTTACTGGAGACAGGAAAGTTCTGCCTACGTGCATAATATCAACTGCTGTAGCTGATAAGATGTTACAGAAAGGATGTGAAGCGTTCCTTGCTCATGTGGTTGCCACCAGAACAGAAAAGAGTACCGTCAGTGTTTATGATGTGCCTGTGGTTCGTGAGTTCTTTGATGTTTTTCCAGAAGAGTTACCAGGCATACCTCCTGTCAGAGACATTGATTTTGAGATTCAGGTATATCCAGGTAGTCATCCGGTAGCACTACCAGCCTATAGAATGGCACCAGTAGAGTTGAAGGAACTCAAGGTACAGTTGCAGGAGTTGCTAGATAAGGGTTTCATTAGACCCAGTTCTTCACCGTGGGGTGCTCCAGTCCTGTTTGTTAAGAAAAAGGATGGTACCATGTGTCTCTGTATAGATTACAAGCAACTGAACAAGATCACTATAAAGAACAAGTATCCATTGCCGAGAATAGATGATCTGTTTGATCAGTTGCGTGGAGCGACGATCTTCTCAAAAATCAATTTGAGATCTGGATATCATCAGCTCAGAATAAAGGCTTCTGATATTCCCAAAACAGCTTTCACAACCAGGTATAGGCATTATGAGTTTTTGGTCATGTCGTTTGGGCTGACCAATGCCCCAGCAGCCTTTATGGATATGATGAATCGGATTTTCAAACCATTCTTAGATCAGTTTATTGTAGTCTTTATAGATGATATTCTGATCTACTCCAGAGACGATGTATAGCATGAGCAACACCTGAGAGTAGTGTTGCAGTTGTTAAGACAACACCAGTTGTATGCAAAATTTAGTAAGTGTGAGTTCTGGTTGGCCGAGGTAGCATTTCTTGGACATGTTATCTCGAGAGATGGAGTTAGCGTGGATCCTAAGAAAGTTGATTCTTTGCTACAGTGGGAACGACCTAAGACTCCTACTGAGATTAGAAGTTTCTTGGGATTAGCAGGTTATTACAGAAGGTTTATACGGAACTTCAGTGTGCTAGCATCACCTTTGACACGCTTGACAAGGAAGGATGCACCGTTTGTTTGGTCTGATAATTTTGAGAAAAGTATTCAGATCTTGAAGAGAAAGTTGACATCAGCACCACTGTTGGTTTTGCCAGAAGCAGAAAAAGGTTATACAGTGTTCTGTGATGCTTCCAGGAGAGGTTTGGGCTCTGTACTGATGCAAGAAGGCAAAGTTGTGGCTTACGCATCTAGACAGCTTAAGAAGAATGAAGAGAATTACCCTGTTCATGATCTGGAATTAGCTTCTATAGTTCATGATCTTAAGACATGGCGTCACTATCTGTATGGTGAGACATGTCAGGTGTTTACAGACCATAAGAGCCTGAAATATATCTTCACTCAGAAGGACTTGAATTTGAGACAGCGCAGATGGCTTTAGCTGATCAAAGACTATGATGTGACAATCGATTACCATCCTGGTAAAGCAAACGTTGTAGCTGATGCCTTGAGTAGAAAGTCAAGTTCAACAGCAAATGCATTTTCTATGGCATGTTTCAAGAGAGACTTGCTTGTAGATATGCGAAAATTGAACTTAGACTTGGATGTGAATGGACAGAGTGGGTTGATTGCTCAGATGCAGGTCAGACCTACTTTCTATAATCAGATTAAGGACTTACAGCAGAGTGATGATGAGTTGTGGCAAATCATGCAGGAAATGTCAGAAGGTAAGAGAATAGAATTCAGGTTTTCTGATGATGGTGTGTTATATCTTCATGATAGGTTGTGTGTACCTGGGAACAGTGAGTTGAAAGAGCAGATTCTTGAAGAAGTGCATGCTTCTATGTATGCTATGCATCCAGGTAACACAAAGATGTACAGGAACCTCAAAGAGCTATATTGGTGGTCTGGCATGAAAAAGGATGTGGCTGAATACGTGGCTAGATGTGGAGTATGTCAGCAGGTTAAGGCTGAGCATCGGAAACCTGCTGGTACTTTGCAGTCGCTTCCTATACCAGAATGGAAATGGGAACACATCACGATGGACTTTGTGGTAGGATTACCCAGGACGCCTAAGGGTTCAGACTCGATATGGGTGATTGTGGATAGGCTAACTAAGTCTGCTCACTTTCTTCCTGTCAAGTCAACCTTTGACGTTCCAAAGCTAGCTAAAGTTTATGTGGATGAGGTAATCAGATAGCATGGGATTCCAGTTTCTATTATTTCTGACAGAGATCCAAAATTTACATCTAGATTCTGGAATCAGTTACATCGTGCGTTGGGCACAAGGCTGAAGTTCAGTACAGCGTTTCACCCACAGACAGATGGTCAATCTGAGAGGACCATTCAGACCCTTGAAGACATGCTGAGAGCATGCGTGCTACAGTTCAGATGCAACTGGGAAGAACAGTTAAGGCTAATGGAGTTTGCATATAACAACAGCTACCATTCTAGTCTTGGAATGGCCCCATATGAAGCTCTTTATGGCAGGAAGTGTAGATCGCCAGTTTGTTGGTATGAAGTTGGTGAAAAAGAAATTCTTGGACCTGAATTAGTTGATATAACTACAGAGAAGATATCTGTGATCAGGGATCAGTTGAAAGCTGCTCAGGATAGATAGAAAAGTTATGCAGAGAGACGACGTCGACCTCTTGAGTTTGAGGTTGGTGACGAGGTTTATTTGAAGGTTTCACCGTGGAAGGGAGTACTGAGATTTGGCAAGAGGGGTAAGTTGACCCCTAGGTATATGGGTCCATATCCTATTGTTGAGAGGATTGGACCTGTAGCTTACATGTTGGATTTGCCGTCTGAGTTGGAAAATCTTCATGATGTCTTCCATGTGTCTATGCTGAAAAAGTGTCATCCCGGTACAAAAAAGATTCTAGATCCAGAACCGGCGCAGCTTAGAACAGATGTGTCCTATGTTGAAGGACCAGTGCAAATAGTTGATCACCGAATCAAAAAGCTTAAGAACCGGGAGATACCTTTAGTGAAGGTTTTGTGGAGAAACCATAATCTTGAAGAAGCTATGTGGGAGCTAGAGTCTGAGATGTGCGGCAAGTTTCCTTTTCTCTTCTAGGAATTTCGGGATGAAATTCTTATAAGGGAAAGAAGAATTGTTACGACCCGCGTCGAGCTTATCCCGTAAGTATGATGTTAAGCATGTGTTTAGCTGATGTGTTAAGTTATAAGCCTGTTTTTGTTAATAATGTTTAAAATGGATATGACATGTGCTTAGTGTGTTTTCTAGCTCTTAAAGCGTGTAGGATCTTACGCTTGAAGCGTTGCCAGAGAAATCGTTCGAATCCGACCTTCGAGTCAAAAGTTGCATGTTTTTGGGCTTATAGGGACCCGTTTGTAGTTTTTGGAAGTTTTTAAACTTTGCAATTTGGCCCCTAGGTTTTCCTCCTTATCCTTTCTTTCTCACTTATCTCGTTTCATTTCCCAGAAACGAGAGAACGCAGCAGCGTTCTTCTTCCTTGCGCGCGCGAGAGAGAGAGAGTTGTGAAGGGAAGGACGTTGGAGCTTTGTTTTGCTCCGGCCAGTAGCTGCGATTCGTCCTCTTCCTTTCTTTCATCTTCTTCTCCATCAATTCGATCCGGCTAGCAGCAGGAGCTGCGTTTGCAGGGTGACGGCTTGGAGATTTGGGTGCAAGGAGCAGCCCTAGCTCGTCCCTCTTCCCCCTTCAGGTTCAGTTTGGTGGTGTGCATCAGTTACGACCGATTTGCGAAGTTAGTTTGAGTTTTGCCCGTCGATTCGAGAGAAATCAACTCTTGCAGGTCCGTTTTCGTTTTCTGCCTGTGCGCGGTTCGACCGAGTTCGTATTCGGTCGGCCGAGTTTCTTGTTAGGGCAATCGAACAATGTTTTGGTCGGCCGAGTTTGGGTCTTGAATCGGCCGAGTTTCTTATTTAGGTAAACGAACAGCGATTTGGTCGGCCGAGTTTGGTCCTGTTCGACCGAGTTTCTTTGTAGGTATATCAAGCAGTGTGTCGGTCGGCCGAGTTCCCCAGAGGATCGGCCGAGTTTCCTGTTGATCGACCGAGGTTGGTCGGCCGAGTTACAGAACCTGGGAGGTGTTCGGCCGAGTTCCAAAGTGGTCGGTCGAGTTTCAAGTTGTGAGTGACAGTTCATTCAGAAATCATTATTTAACTCATTTTAAATGCTTATTTGCTTCAGTATCAGTTGATATGATTCTTAAACAGTGTAGCATATACATTAAAGTATGATAAGTTCATTGGAACTTGAAATGCGTGATATGAATAATGAAAAAGAGGAAATTTTGTGTCTTACAGTTGCATTGTGATATTCCTGTTTAATTGTTTATCTGTTAACTAATTAATAGACTTAGGTGCCCTAACACCGTAGAACCCCTTTGAGAGGTCTGCATCCAAGAGGGGGGGAACTCGTGTTCAACATCAACGCGTGCGATGTCACGGTGGCACAAGGATGGAAAGACAGTGTTCAACAACAATGCGTGCGATGTCACGGTGGCACTGGAGTAAATAGGGGTTACTCAACAACAACGCGTGCGATGTCACGGTGGTAACCCGGTAAGACTCTCCGCCTGTGTGCTCAGGTTTGAGGAGGAGTCTAGAGTTTACTCTTTTGAGAGTATAATGAGGCCGATGAGCCTGAAGGCCGATGAGCCTGAGAGTCCTATAGCAGACCAGGGCTAGAAGTCAGACTTAGCATTTCCCGGGTGTGTCGCTAAGTCTTGTACGGTGGGATCGTAGTTCGCTACGGATCTTTATATGCAGGGTACACTGCATATGATTAGGGCAAAATAAAAATATAAATATGAAACATATAGGATTGTAGTAAAATTAATATGTTAAGAGATTTGAACTTTTGTGCTAAATCTATACATCTGTTTATTCGTCTAAATATTTTTCATTGCATAGAAATGTGATTATTATCTACAAATCTGCTATATCACTAGAACTGCTCTGCTTGTACTGTATAAATGCTTTATTTCAATTATAAACCTGACGAGTTGTTTAGTGATAGCTAAGTGAAATGCTATTCACTGAGCGAGTAGGCTCATCCCTCTACTCAAACATTTTCAGGTCAGCTTCAGCATCAGGAATCGGAAGGATCGTTTCATCCTAACGCCTAGTCGATAGAAGGTTTGTAGTTAGTCTAGTTAGAGGTCTCTTAGTCCTTTCCCCTCAATCTTCGGGACAAGGTGTGAGTGAGAGAGAGAATGTGTACAAAGATGTAAATTAACTGTTATGCTTTACTTTATGTTAATCAATGTATTATGCTGTAGACTTTGCTTGTATCTTCTATCAGTTTAATAGAAAAGTTTCTGCAGTTTGCTTAGTTTCTGTTTACATCTTAAACTTGGTTATCATTTAAATGTCTTTAATTGTTTTAAAAATGACGAGTGGTTGGTTGTGTGTAAATCCCACCTATCGTGCCCTAATTTCGTGGTTTGTGGTTAATGTGAAATTGGGGTGTGACAAAGGTGGTCGCAAGAGAAACATGATGTCTCCTTGTTGTGCTTCTCATGACTCATCTCACGTGGGTCCATAAGAAAATGGAGTGTGTCTAGTAAGTTCAATAGCATACATGATTTTTGGTCATAAATTGTGGTGTGGGCTCGACTCCTCCCTTATGCATGCATCTATTCCAGTATTCTAGTATACATGTATAATGTATTGGGTACTTGAAAGACTTCATTATTGTAGAGAAGTCATTAGAAATATTCATAATTCCTAATGCAATGAGGAAGATCAGAAATTTGTCAGATAATGAATTGTGTACCAGATGTGATAGGGAATATGAAACCTTCTTGCATGTTATTAGAGATTTCCTGATAGACAGAGAAATATGGAAACATATCAACCCAAACTTGAAGGATGGTTTTTAAAATATGATGAATGTTTCTGACTGGATCAAATGGAACTTGGTGCCAAATGCATCAACTGGCAACTGGAACATAAAATTCATGGTGACTTGTTAGTTGATTTGGAAAAATAGAAACACATGAATTTTTGAATGGGTAAAGAGGCCTGTTACTGATATTGTGCGGGAAATTTGAGTACATGTTATGCACAACAATTCCTTACGTTAGCAATTTAACATAGATACATGACTTTTTCTTAGAACCTAAATAGAAAGAGAGAAACGAATCAAAATAAATAAAAACCAAGGAGTTAGGCAACTTGGAAACCTACACCTTTGGGGTAGCTTCTGGTCTCGATAGATGTAGCTCTACACAAACAATCAGGGAAGTCATGCACAAGTTTCATATTGAGGGATGAAAAAGGGATATGGATGGGGGTGGGGGGAAAACATGCTGGTGTAGATCTACTAGAAGCGAGTTAAGCACGATCATGAGGGATATTCAAAGAGCTATAAACCTCCAATGTAGGAGACTGCATGTGTGTACTAACTCAAAGTTAGCCTTTGAGCTACTAGGGAAAGGTCGATTCATGCCCGAGTAAATATTATCTACTAATCAAAAGAATACACAGGGAGAGAAAAAGATTCCAAGACTGCTGCGTGGAAAAGATATTTAGAGAAGCCAGTAAATCAACAGATAAATTAGCTAATTGGTTCTTAGAGCAACCAGGAGAAGTATACTGGTCAATGGATCACATTCAAGAAGTTCAAGAAGCATTATCCAAGGACGTAACAATGATTAGTTTGTCATTTTGTTTTTTTGGATGTATTAACCCAAAAAAACTGTTGGTTTTCGTACTTTTCGTGGTTAGGGTTGTACAAGTCAATACAAAGAGTGAACCCATTTCCATCCGACCTATTAAAGTGTGGTTTTAGTTTTGGATTTTGTCAATTGGGGTAGGTTATGGGACCGGTCTCTAACGTTGGAATTGAATGTGGGTCGATTTTAATTGGTAAGTTTTTTCAACCTAGTCAAATCAAGACTAACAAATTTAGACAATTTAAGTTCTATTAATAGTATGAACAATTATATATCACAAGTAACTAATGAAATTGTAGAATCTCAGTTCAGTTCTGGGTCGTACATTATAAAACTAGATCAGGTTCCTGAGGTAGCACTTCATAAAAGAAATCCAATTCCATGTGCTTCTATTTTACATCAACCCAAATTTTGTCTAACCTACCTGAAACCCCCTTTTTAAACCCATAGTTATTGCTTATATGGTGTTTTGTAGGATAATAGATGATATGGTCGACATATGAAGAATTGATGTGGATCATAACACGAAATAGATACACCAACATCATCAAACCAAAAATATATTAAAAGGGTTATAAATGTTTCTTTTATAGTGGAATGAGGCTATTCTATAAATTTGAAAATGTTTATCAGAGAATGCAAACAACCACAGGTAAGGATTGCACACATAGAATTGGATTTTATACCTAACAAAATAGCAAACTGGCTTAAAGCAGAAGCAGTTGAGCATGGTTACATTGGTTGTTGTTGACATCCCGTATTGAGGTGTGCTAGCCACCATACATTCATTTGCAATAGCTATAAATCTTACGAGGTTGAGATTAACACTATGTTTGGTACGTGATGAATGAAGGGGAGAAGAAAGAAGGGGAGAGGAAGGGAAGGGAGGGGATACTTAGTTTGTTTGGTTAGTGTGGGGAGGAAAAAGGAGGATAACATCAAGAACAACACAAACATATAAAAATTGTCTAGTGATGTGGAACGTTGGTAATATAAAATGAGACTATCATTAATTTTTATATTCATTGTAGTTACAGAAGTAACCTCCTTCATATTTTTATATTTATATAAAAAGATCTCTATATATTTAAGTAATTCTGACTAAGTTCGATCCATTTCTACAAATTATCATCTTTATTTTACTTTTTATGTGTGAATAATAATAACAAAATTTTCATGTTTCTAACAAAAAAATAAGTTTTCTTTTATATATATATATATATATATATATATATATATATTTCAATTTTTTATTATTTTATTTTATTTTTAATTAAATTTATTCTCTATTTTGTAAAATAATTGTCACACAATCCATATGTCCCTCAAAGTGACGTAAAATATACATGATATACTAGATTTACTCTTTTTCCGTTTTTTGGACTATACTAATTTTCCTCTCCATATTATTTATATTTTTCCTCCCATGTTTCCTATTTATCTCATATCTTTCTAATATATTTCCGCTAAGTCTTTCCACTTCTCCTTGTCTCTACTTAATTCTGTAGAGATAATGATAGAGAAGTGACTGAACATATTGTTGATTCTTTCCTCTCTATTCCCCTCCATTTCCAACCACTTTGTCCAACCAAACAGGTCAAGTGTTTTCTCTTCCCTTCCCCTCCCCTCCATTCATTACATACCAAATAGGCCCTAGGTGTTGTTGGGATTTTATTGTAAGGTAGAAAAATGGCTATTAATGAAATTAGGGACACATATAATACAAAACACTGCTACTAAAATTTTACAAGAGACGCCATGTCCACCACGTCTCTTGATACCAGAAATCGTGTTCCATCCACAAAATTGGTGTAATTATTGTTCTAAATTACAATATAGCTCACTTTCTATGATGTGATTTATACTATTGTCTAGGTGAGATTTTGTGTCTATTAACTTCTCCTAATTAATATAGTATTTAACAATACGATTGTATTTATCGTCGGTGGTCAACCATAGATGATTCATGGTAACAATTTCTCACCGTCCGAACAATCAACACCACTTTGACAAAAGAAGTATAAAACAATAAGTGGGCCGCTCCGCCTTCAGGGATGGCAAATGGGCGGGTATGAGAAACCCATACCCATACCCATGATACCCATATAAATTTTGACCCAACCCATACCCACCCCATTTGAAGAAAAAATAAAACCATGCATACCCATACCCACCCCATTAGGAAATGGGGACCCATTAGAACCCATCTTAACCAACTCCACGCGTTAGCCACACAATACAAAATCATTTTCAGAACTTATAAAAGATGTGCTTTCTTATTATTCGTTTCAACACAATTTGCACCAAAACCCCTACATATATTATATTATATAATTAATGTTGAGACATTACTCACTTTGAATGTGATATGCATTCGAAAAGAACAACATTTGTTATATCTTGAAGGTGTAACTTTTACTTACGACATTTCTACGATAGATATTGAATGCAATATATGCATTTTATAAGAGAAATATAGTATATAATCTATTGACTAAGACACGAACCGATTACTTTACCGGTGTAGTCTATTATTAATATTTACAAAATAGCACAAAAGCCAGGAAATGAGATTCGTTAACTTCAGTTTTATTATGTTTCAAGCATTCCAACAAACAGTTCACGTGCACAAATCGAATCACACTGTTGCTACACATCAACGGACATGGACAATTTGTCCTACTGAAAAAGTAGAAGATGGACAGATCAATGAAATCCCAGGTAGAAAGCAACAGTCTCATGTAAGTTTAATCGGAACAGCACCACCACCAACTTCGTGGAGAGGAGGCTGGCCGCAGCTACAGCTCCTGATACTACTATGGAGGTGAGCCTGCTTGCGGAGGTTGTGGGTACAGTAGGTGTTTTATCTGTGGGACGCGAGCCATAGGTGGATCCAGATGCAGCATCACACAGGGAGGAGCCAGTATGGCTGCCATCTCAGTCAGACTCACCATTCGTCGACTGCTTCCTCGAGGCAGTCAAAGTCGTGGCCACGATCCTGGGAGATTACTGCAATGACATGCATGGCAGGCACTCTGTCGTGCTCATGAGGAGGGTCAAGCTCCCCGCCTCGCTCATCGAGAAGCTCTACGACGACGTCGAGGGCTGCGGGTAGCAGCAGCAGCACCAGGGGAAACGGCGATCGTCTGGGGCGGAAGTGGCTCTCATGGATTTCGGCGATGTGGTCAGTGATGGTACTACCATCATGGTAGGGACCTTCTGCTGCTAGTGACCCAGGAGAGAAAGACCTAGCCGGTGAGATTGTGTATTGCGAATTCCACATCGGCAGAGCCTCCTCCACAGCAGGCGTCCACGACGGAGTCAACCACGTGGCAACCGGTATGGTGCGGCATGGAGATGACGATAGGCAGCGAAGATGCCAGTCGGATAGGAAGGAAAGAGTCGGATAGGAAGGAAAGAGTCGAGAGCGAGGAGGTGCGACAGGAGATTGGGGCTGGGGGTTGGGACGGTGACTGTCGGGACTAGGATTAGATATTTGTGGGTATTAATGGGTCTTACTGGGCATCCCGTTGAAAACCGAACTCCACATTACTATCCCCATTAAAACCAAATAAGTAATTAAGACCCATCAGGCGCCGTTATATTTGGGTCAATTTATATTGGGTCTGTGTGACCCATTGAGTTATGGGGATTTCTGTCTTCTCTCTAGCAGCCTCTCTGCCTTCTCTTTGTGACTTGAAAACGATCTGAGTTTACATCCTCTGTGTCTAGGACAATGTGTCCGACATATCCGAGCCTTACACATTATTATGGGACCCATAAATTAAGGAACCATATCTTGTGGCATAGAGGTTGGAAAAGAAGTTGGGTAATGAATATTTGGACCCTGAACGATCTACCACTCCCGAGCAAGCCTTTTCGCTTGGGGGAGGAGTGCATGTCCTTCATGCCTCCTCCTCGCCCTTCTTTGCTCACAAATCTCCTGGATCTTGTACTATCTCTGAGAGGGTGGGATCTGGATTCCGTCTGGATCTGGTTGATTGGTCTCGGGGAGGGGGTAACTGTTGATGGTTTCAGACCTCGTCATTTGCTTGGATCTTCATTTAATGACAGCGGCTTGAAGCTACCCAAATAGATATGGCCCCATGCGCTTCTTGTTGCCGCACACTTGGAAGACGGCGGCGGAGCACCTTGGTATCCCGGATCCCCTTGGATCTGGTCTGGCACGCGAAGGGTGAGATTTGGAACGTTCTGATCACCGCCATGGAGGCACGTAGTCCGGATCTTTTCTGATCTGGGCTCAAATCCTTTGCCATATGCCTGCTTGCGCCGATGGGCGCTCGCCAGCCACCGATCAAGTCCCTTCGAGGCTGCTCGTGTGCGGCAGCCCTAGATCCGCACTTGCGGATAGATTTCGACCTCGGATCTCGGCTTCTTGGTCTTCCTAGAGCATGACTGTGCCTAGAGAATTTTTTGTGGCGTTAATGGTAGGATGCTGCTCTCAAGGTGCATCCCGTGCGTTGCCATGGCTTCCTTTCTGAAGGTGGTCAGGCTTTTATCACACCAGGGTCCAGGGTAGCGACGACTTCCTTTTGGAATTATCCGCTCCTCGCTCTTCGTTCTTGCGGCCAGGGCCTGCCTGCTCTGACTTCCGGTCAGTTCTGGTAACGCTGCCCCGAGAGGACGTGGAAGGTTGGTTGCTCGGGATGGTGGCTGTGGTAACACTGCCCCGCAACACGCTGTTTTCGGTGGTAACAAATTAAATTATTTTTATTTCGTTCAAAAATTTATCACGTTATAGAAATTATAAATAAAAAATTCTCTCTCATCACGTCACTTATTTATATCATTTTTGTACTTTTTTTAAAAAATATATCATTTTAACAACAAATCTAATGATTTTTGTTTCGTCAAAAAATTTATCATGTTTCAAAAATTATAAAAAAAAATTACTTATCTATTATACATCTATTCAAACTCGTCTAATTAAAGCCCACTAGGTCATCACTTCAATTCAACTTATCCCCGAACAAACTACCCAGCCGTCTAAGGGGGATGCGCATGACCCAATCATTTTAGTTTTTTTACCGGGGCTTGCACGAGGCCAGGAAGTTCTTCTCTACCACGTCACTCGCTTAGATCTTCCTTTAGCGGCCTGAAGGAGTCGGGATTCGCTGCTCCTGTTTTCACTTGGAGCACACTACTCCTGATATTATCCTTTTACACCTGTCCAATTAGAGTAGCAGCAGTGGTGGTGATCAAATCTTACAGACACGATGCTCCTTTTAAAATGAGGACCGGCCAGTGGCGGAGCCACTCACAGGCACCGTGAGGCACGTGCCTCACCCACTTGCCAAATTTATACCTACTAATTAATGTGGTGCACTTGGCAATGGGCACCCATAATCCAAGTCTGTTTCTGTTATACATCTATGGCTGATTATGAAGATAAAGTCTCTTATAACAGGGGTGCCTCAGATCAAAACCAATAGATCACCAAAACTGAAAGCATTCAATTGAAAACATCAGTAGATTGAATCCGCAAAGAAGTGTTGGACGCATATATGCGCTAAGTTATCTACGTGACATGTTATTTTGCCTGCTATATTCGGAACCGCAAAGAAGGCAAACACTTCTCTGCACATTTTTCTATTCACTTGTCAATCGCCACATGTTAATTGTTCAACCAATTTCACCAAAGTTGCCGCTTACCAATTTTTTCTAATTGATGGCAGCATGCTCCGCTATGTCTGGATTTATTTGCTTTCCCTTCCATTTATCAATTATTCGTTGATGTGCTTCTCCTTTAATTGATTTTTGTTGCACTCTTGGTATTCATAATCGTTTATTTTATTTGATCAATTTCGATGTATTGACGTAGTCACTTTTTATTTAGAATAGAATCACACAAAAGGGAAATGGACTAGCATTCAAGTGTATTATGAGTGACATTGCTTAATGTGAGAAGGGAAATAATTTTATTTTTGCATACTCACATATGAGTAATCAACGTATACACAAATATATATATAATTTATCAAAAGACATTATACTTGTTGGTTTTATCAAGATCATCATTTTATTGTTGTGCCTCACCCACATTGACATTCTGGCTCCGCCACTGGGACCGGCAAATCCGTTGGCGGAGCTGCTCAAATAGATGTGGCCCCATGCGCTTCTTGTTGCCGCACACTTGGAAGACGGCGGCGGAGCAGCTTGGTAACCCGGATCCCTTGGATCTGGTCTGGCACGCGAAGGGTGAGATTTGGAACGTTCTGATCACCGCCATGGAGGCACGTAGTCCGGATCTTCTCTGATCTGGGCTCAAATCCTTCGCCATATGCCTGCTTGCGCCGATGGGCGCTCGCCAGCCACCGATCAAGTCCCTTCGAGGCTGCTCGTGTGCGGCAGCCCTAGATCCGCACTTGCGGATAGATTTCGACCTCGGATCTCGGCTTCTTGGTCTTCCTAGAGCATGACTGTGCCTAGAGAATTTTTTGTGGCGTTAATGGTAGGATGCTGCTCTCAAGGTGCATCCCGTGCGTTGCCATGGCTTCCTTTCTGAAGGTGGTCAGGCTTTTATCACACCAGGGTCCAGGGTAGCGACGACTTCCTTTTGGAATTATCCGCTCCTCGCTCTTCTCTCTTGCGGCCAGGTCCTGCCTGCTCTGACTTCCGGTCAGTTCTGGTAACTCTGCCCCGAGAGGACGTGGAAGGTTGGTTGCTCGAGATGGTGGCTGTGGTGCTTCCCGCAACACGCTGTTCTCGGGGGCAGAAGCTTGATCCAAGCTTCTTTGATTGGCCTATGTGCCAAAGTGCGTGCAGTTTGGTGCATGTTCTGTGCTGGTTAAGTATAGGTTGATATCTTTGGTTTTAATTACTTTGTTCCAGGAACCGCCTTTTAGCTAGTTTTGTGTGTGCTTTATACTCTGTGTGGAGTTTGGTATTACATCTGGTCTGACTCTAATCCTTGTGTGTACTAGTATGTTGAGTCTTATTTTGTTACAGTTTATCAAAAACAGAGAGTTTGTGCCATTATTTCAGCCGAAACTAGAAAGCAGACAAATGACAATCACGTCAATACGATTATTGGGTTTCAGTTGAACAAAAAGAACGATACATGATAGTAGAGGTCGTTGATAGAAATTTGAAAGCAGAACTTGAAATCAACTGACCTTGAAAGACGAACTTGAAATCAACTGACCTTCAGAGAGAACAACCGACAATAATGAATACCGACGCCACTTCCTAATCTCCTCTGAAGAAGCTGTTAGCGGTAGTGGGCAGGGCGCCAATCTTGTGGTGCAAAGCCTTTTTGAGTTTCTCTACAGGATAAGTAGGCCAATGTACAGATATTCAGATACCGGTAGGGGGGTGGAACTCGAGCAGATGCCCCTGTTGCCAAACTGGTTCTTAAGGTGGTTTATACAAGATGCCCCTGTTGCCGGCCTATTGCCTTACACGAGATCCCATGTAACCGCGATGATTCCCTAATCATTTCCAACGGCCACGGCTGTCCTGGTACAGCTGCCTGTGGTGGCAGTCTATTCTCTGCCTGCTACGCCGGCGTGTCCCCTGTGCCAGTTTGGATTAGCTGTGCGTGCATCATATTCTGCTGATCGCAGTCTACACTCTCCAACAAAAAAGAAGAAGTCTACACTCTCCTTCGGCCAGACTTGTGGTGTGAATAGTGACCCAAGTAAACGGTCAACGTACAAGCAGGTACGCGGTCTATTCGATGCTTTTAGTAGTAAATGTTATATATAGAGTTTTTCCCGTTTTCCGCCCTCACGTTTGGAAAAACTCCTGATTACCCCTCACATATTCTAAATTCCTTAATCTCCCCTCTCCTTTATTCTATATTCCTAAAAACCCCCCAGGGCTAACTTTCCGTCAACGGAGTGAGTGGTCCCCGAGCTTCGTGCTGTTCTACTTATAGTCTAACGTAAACCTTGCAATCTGTGATAATTCCCATGCAACAACTAACGTATTATTTGTTATGCTTTACATAAATATACATGTAATGATATTTTTTATAAAATATATTATTGTAGATCTCGACTACGCATTATATGGGCAAGACATGGGTCAAAATATACGCATCGGATCGCATATCAGCATTAGATCTAATATTCAACCTCACTAAGTCAATACAACCATAATACTTGTACTGTGTTAATCTCGGAATCAGATCTAGCTAAGTAATGGTTAACGACGTCTACAAATGTCTATACTTATTTAAATTATAAATACTAAAATCATAAATGTATATTATATAAAAAAATGTACCGGAGGAGTCCTATGTAATTTTTTCCTTAAATTATTGAATTACAATTCAATGTCTGTATTGGTAATGCCGGGCTTGGCAATGAGTAATGAAAAAAGTACAAAATGCAAATAACCGCACTATTTTCTTCGACTATTTAAGTACGTCAACCGGTTATGACATGTATTTGACTTCTACTTTCAAAATCATGGTGTGATACGGTTATAATTTTAGTATAAAAAAATTGCAATTCTAATTATACATCAATGACACTAGTCAAGTTAAGCGTACCTATATGTTTTTTTTTTCTGAGAAAGCGTACCTATATGTTAGAAATGTTTAAATTGATTAAAAAATGAGTTTTCGGCAAATTTGATGAATGTTGGTGTTGGTTTTGTATATATGTAAAATGTGTAACATTAGTTCATGCATACTTCATTCATTTCTAATGTGTACTATGATTTGTCCACATTGTAGATCTTAAGCCACACTTTTTTTGTGATGTAATGTGATGCTGAAAAATTATATGTCAAAATTTTGGTAACAGGATGAGTTCAGAGTGACTCACCATGGTTTTTAGTGGTTGTGAACCATAGCTGGAATTTTTGAATAGGATACGTGTCATGCATTGGTCCAAACAATACTTTGGTAAATACACGCCCCCATACTTTGGTCAATACACGCCCCAACTTAATAATCACATATAATATTTAGAAAAGTAGACAATTATGAATATTTATATACCAACAAGATAGTAACTTAGATAGTTAAGGAATGGGTTCCCCAGTAAAGGAATCTCAGTCGAAACTTAAGTTGTGCACTTTAGAATAAAAATGTATACAATCACTAATGTGACCTTCCTAAGGAGTGACCCAATATCATAAAAGTAAATGTTTAACTAAATAGGAATATTTCTATAAATATATATATATAAATATATATTAGTTTAATATTTGCCTAATTTTCACATAGATGTACTAGACTTTGTTTGATTTTATATAGTTTTTGCTTAGCTAGATATCCGGTTAAACCCATCCAATTTTGGATTAGTAGAGAGAAATATTGAACACAACCAATCTGATCTGACTTGTGACCGATTCGTACATCCTGACCCATATCTTTCTCATGTAAAGATCTCATTGATATTTTAAAAATAATCACTTTTATAAAACATTATCACATGTATAATTTTATATTACATATCTATTAATAATTTCATGATGAGTTTTCAAGTTCTTAGAAAATAGATAGGTGACACACCCGGCCCCTTACATGCTTTTGAAGTGGGGGATTTGGGTGGTTTTGGCTCCCACCTACCATACATGTAGGTGGTTTTCCTCCTCCTTTTTCTCCTTTCTGCTCATGTGAGGTGGTTTTATTTGTCACATGGTATGTGAAGAACAATGGACAATAGAAAGAAAAAAAAGGAAAATTTTTCACTAATAACTTTTGACCCGTGAAGCTGAAATAAAGATCATTGGATTCATTATGAAAAATACAATCCAACAATACTTATTTGATATATTTTGAAAAAAAAATGGTATACAATATAAGAATAAACATATAACAATGAGCAAAAATAAGTGAGAGAAATCTAGAACATCTAAAAAGTAGGCACATTCACATCATAATTGGGCACATTCATATCATAATTGATACTTTTCTACAAATATTGAGCATATTATGTTAAGATTTGTGCTAATATGATATTTATGCACATCAAGTAGATGCATTCACACCATAATTGGGCATTTTTCTACAAATATTGGGTGCATTATACTAAGATTTGTGATTATTTGCTATTTATATACATCTAAGAAGTATGCACATTCACAACAAAATTGGGCACATTAGCAGCATAATTGTGCACTTTTCTACAAATATTGGGCGCAACCAATCAAAAGTGGATGCATTCAATCAAAAGTTGGTACATTCAGGGCAATAGTGTACACATTCATTTAATATTAAGCGCATTGAGGGCACTAGTGGGCACATTCAATTAAAAGTGGGCGCATTGAGAATATTAGTAGGCGCATTCAATAAAAAGTAGACACATTCAGGGCATAATGTGTGCATTCAATCAGTATTTGGTGCATTGAGGGCACTAGTGTGAGTAATCAATCAAAAGTGACGCATTGAGGGGATTTGTAGGGGCATTGAATCAAAAGTGAGTGCATTCAATTAAAAGTTGGCGCATTCAAGACAATACAAGTAGGCTCATTTGTCAAACAAGTAGGCACATTTGCCAGACAAGTAGGAACATTTACCATAGAGTAGGCATTTTTAATAGACAAGTAGGCAAATTTTCCATACAAGTATGTGTATTTCTATACAAGTAGGCACATTTGTCAGATAAGTAGGTGCATTTTCCATGAAGTAGGCACATTTTCCAAACAAGTAGACACATTTTCCATACAATACAAGCAGACGCATTTGTCAGACAAGTAGGCACATTTTCTAGGAAAGTAGGTGCATTTTCCATAGAGTAGGCGTATTTTCCATACAAGTAGGCGAATTTGCCATATAAGTATGCACATTTCTATACAAGTAGACACATTTTTCAAACAAGTAGGTGCATTTGCCATAAAGTAGACTCATTTGTCGGACAAATATGTGCATTTGCTATACAAATAGGCACATTTACATACAAGTAGGTGCATTACCGTACAAGTAGGCACATTTATATACAAGTAGGCATATGTAAAGAATGGGACCCATAGGGGATCCACTCCCTACTAAAAATTTGAAGAATAAAACCTCCACTCCAAACATACCCAAAAGGTATGTTGGAGTGGGTGTAAAATTTTCAAATCTTATGAATGGTATTCAAAACAACCAATAGTATAGCAGTGGAAGTAAAATTTTGACTATATTCAATTTATCAACAAGATTTCAAAAGTAAATCATAATCTCCCACATAGGGTTTACATGTATGATACAACATAAGGATCTAAGATAGAGGAAAGTTTAAACCATAACAACTTTGTCTCTAAGCATTAAATCCTTAAGCTAAAACCAAGACTTCATGCCATATCATCCAAATCCTTCACCTAGAGTTGGAAGCATACCCCAGTAAGAAGAGAAAATAGATGACAACAACAAAGGCTGGTATGTGCATACTAAAAGTAAATTGAGATATATATGGAGTAAAGGACATCAAAGTAAATAGAATATTCTCATAGAAAAGAAAAGTACCACCCAAGTGGGTATTAAGAGAAAAGAATCACATTAAAGAGATACTTGCCATAAAACAACATAAAAAGATTGTGCCATATATACATCCACTACCATGGTGGGAAATGAAGCACATATCCTGAAATAAGGGAACATAACCATCAATGTCAACATCAACCTACATGTATGTGAGACAAGCATAGGCCTAGAACAATATAAAGACAAAGGTGGCCAAGTCTCATAAACTTGAAGCCTGATAGAGAATGGCACATAACCAAACTCCCAATATATGATTGTGGGCCAAACCTTATAAATTTGAAACTTGGGTATGGGGCACATAACCTCCATCCCAAAAATAATAGCATGGGCACATAACCCAAAAACTAATGCAATTACACTACTCTAGTGCTACTAAATCACATAGCATGTAAAATGTAGATGCAAGTAGAATGTATAGTCATATTATACAATGTTTCCATCACACAATGGACAACGCATACATCCACATCCAAGTGGGCACAAGATATCACATATCAACAAATAAACATCCACCTCAAAGTGGACACATATCATCAAATAAGTCCAACATGCACCAAGGCATAAGAAAAAGAGTCCAAACGAATATTCATGATGACAAGATCAGTAACAAGTATGGTACTTCACATGAATCATAATTTCAAAAGAAAAGGCATTGTGTATAGGCTAATGTCCATATGACCAAGAGAAAGACGAAAATTTGTTGTTGCTCAACATCGAAGAATAGGAGATGCAAACATAAATTTAGAAAAAAGAATTAGAAATTGCTCAATATAGAAATAATGTGGGATGCAATCATATTAATGATGTGTGTATTAGGTTAGAGTCCACACCCTAGATCCAAACAAAATATCTCTTCACGTAATTTCATATTAGATGCAAATCATTAATTAATGATTATATTACAATCCAGGAAAATTACCTTTTTATTAAGTTCAAATTAAACTCTAAAAACACCACCAAACGATTCATTAGATTCTCTCGATTAAGAAAACATATCTTTTTATCCAATTAGGAGTTTATATGATTAAGTTACAATTTTTATGAGTTTCATACATGCATTTTATTCTCCAAAAAACACCCTTCAAAAAAATATTAAAATCAGACTCTAAAAACAATTTTTATTAGATAAAGAATGTTTTTCTAATTCGAAAACATATTTATTTATAATTTTAGACCACTAGATTAAAAGATATGAATTTTGTAAGATGAACCAATCACAAAATTAGAAAAAGCCAAACTAGTAGGGAATTTGCGAGAGACGAAGAGAGGTCGGATATGTAAGGAGAAACTTATCTGAGAGTTTGGAGAAAAACTTCATTCGTTGTTCGTTTGTGAAACTAACTAACTGATCATGAATAACAAGTGCCAGAGTTGTTTAACTGAGGTCCAATTACACTCTGAAAAATAAATATTATGTCGGGGAGCGGTGTCGCAAACTCTAACCAAGATCCACGTTCAGCTTTTGGGTGTAACGACAATGCAAAGAGAAATCAAAGCTCAACCACTAGCAAACACAAACTCAAGAAAGGATACAATTGAGATGAGAGGAGGTTATGAAACAATCGAGGAATATTGGGGTAGAGGTATTATTAAGTGGGGGTGTGTGAGAAGTTGTTTCAGAAGACTAAAAGAATTTTTTTAGCCATTTCTCAAATTTTTCACGTTAGGCTCCGAATAGGGTATGGATAAATGAAGAATTAAATTTTCAATCTAAAGAAAGTTTTTTTGTGAAATTTCATTAAGAAATGAAGAAATTATACCCAAAATACCAGACCTTGGTCCGCGGTTACTATTTATGCGAGCTGGTGTTTCCTAATCAAATTTTGTAAAGTGTAGATTAAATTATTTTCCTTTTTCTCTCTCTTCCATTGAAGGTACAAAAAAGGTCCAAATTAAATGAAATTTTATACCTAGACAAATTAGGATATGTAGAATCCGACTTTGGCATTAGTTTTTCCTTTTGGAGACTTTTTCTATTTTATTTAATTCTTTTAAAGTATATCACTTTTTCTGTTTACTAATGCATTAGAGATGTATAAAATTATCAAAAATTGATGAAACTTCATCCATAAGTCATTGTAAGTGCATTAGACACTAAATTTCTATTATTTCCATTTTTATGTCATTTATTATTTTAATTAATATTTTGAAAGTTCTACTCACTTTCTCTCTTTTGATTTCACCTTTTAATCAAACATCTTTCAAATTGGATGAAAATTCACCAGTGCTGCTCTGATGCTGCTATTGCTTCTTCCTCCTCCAGTCTGTGCTACTTCAACTATTCCTTCCTCCTCACCTCTGCTGACACCGTTTCTCCTCCTCACCACTGCTTCCTCCATTCCAACCACCATTTTCGAACCCTCTAGCTGGAAGCCAACATATGCGTGCTTCAAAATGCCCCCGTTATGCCTAATCTTGTCCATGATTTTATTTCTCATCATGTTAATGTTTTTATGTGTTTGAATGTGGTTGAGGCAATAAATCCAATGGTTTGTGATATGTGATATAATGATATGGATCTTTTATACCATAGTGATATGCGTAATGACCTGATCATCCAAGATGTGTAATGACCTGATTTAGCAATTGGCACTCTAGTTGTCATGTATATATGTGTGATTGATTGGAATTGCTATAATTGATATGTATTATGTGTAATTGATATAAATTGCTCTAATTTTCACATATATTGAATATTAGTATGGATAAATGATCAAACATAAGAATTAATACACTAAAATTGATATGAATTGCTCTAAATTAACTTGATTTACACTGAAATTGGTATAAAATTACCTTACTAACCCTAAACCCTAAACCCTAAACTTCCAAAAAGTAAATGCTAATTTGTAAACCCATTGTAGACTTACTCATTAGGAGTAAACCATGGACTATCCCCTATTTGGGACTGTTGTTGAGCACTTTATCTCACTTAGGATGTAAGTGTATAATGTGTGTTTGATTTCAATAAATTTTAACATCATTTCCCCTTTTATTCTTTGGGTACATATGTAGGTTGGTATTTGCCCATCTACATCAGTATACTTGGAGAATTGTTGGGAAATGCTATTGAAATTTATTAAAATTGAGCACGCATTATACACTTACTAGTGAGATGAAGTGCTCAAGAATGGTATATGTGGTACACATTCATCAATGTGAATGCTAATAGATGATTTAGGGCTCTATTCAAATGTATGTTTTTTCTTTTGAAATTAACTTATTAGATAACACCTTATGAGATACTCCTATCCCATCTGATTATAGAATGGATTGATCATGGATGTCTAATCTAAATTACTGCACACCAGAGTTTATCAATGGTCTTGATGAGTTTGTAAGAATTATAAAGGAGCATAGAAAACAACCTGGAGATATGTTCTATTGCCCATGTAGGAATTATAATAACAACTTGAAAGTTGACATTGTTGACATGATCAAAGATCATGTCATGTGCAATGGGATTGTATATGACTATATAGAATGGTACTACACGGAGATATTCCTAGTATGAGATCAACATATATCGGCAGTGGTAGTTGTGTTGAATAAGAAATGGCTGACGATGTTGATGAAAAAAAACCAATTCCACCAAACATGGTTGATGAGATGCTAGATAGTTGCGGGGTAAATGTTACAGACCCACCTCTCTTATTTAGAAATGGTGTGCACGATTCTAAAAATGATTATGATTAGGTTGTACTAAGTTTATGAAGTTGAGCGCTATGTTGAGATTGTATACTTTGAAGGCTAACAATAGATGGAGTGACAAAAGCTTCATTTCTATGTTGTCTTTGTTGAAAGAAATTATCCCTAAAGGCAACAAGCTTCCAATCTCAACATATGAAATGAAAAAGATGTTTTGCCCAATGGGAATAGAGGATAAGAAGATACATGCATGCCTTAATGACCATGTTGCTTCAAGAGGACTATATCAATCTAAAAGAATATCTGAAATGTGGGGTGACTAGGTACGAACAACATCGAGTAAGACCAGGACCAATATTCTTGACAGGATGATGTGATATCTGCCTATAATACCATTGTTTCAAAGCTTATTTGCTAATACCATTGATGAATTTTTTTTATCTTGGCATGCAGAGGTAAAGAAAAACAACGATGGTATGTTATGACATGCATCTAATTTCCCACAATAGAAGAAGATTGATTTATTGTATCCTGAATTTGACAAAGAATCTAGGAATTTAAGACTTGGAATTTGTACATATGGGATTAATCTATATGGAACATTAAGCATCCAACATAGAACTTGGCCTGTCATGATTTCTATATACAATATTCCTCTATGGTTGTGTATGAAGAATAAATACATCATGTTGTCCTTGCCTATTTTGGGCCCCAAATAACCTGGCAATGATATTTAGGTTTACCTTGAACCTCTGATTGATGACCTACATAAATTATGGGGGGAAAGTGTTATGACTTATGATGCTTTGCACAAAGAGTTGTTCAATTTATGTGCTATTTTGTTTTGCACTATTACTGACTTTCCAACTTATGAGAACTTGTCTCACTACAATGTCAAAGGAACCAAGGCATATCCTATAGGTGAGGAAAATACTGATTCAATCTGACTAAAATAGTATGAGAACCCGATACACTAAATGAGATTACTCGAAACGTAAAACACAATCAATCACTAATTAATCACATACCCAAAATATGGGTAAATTAAAATCGATTTCAACATCAAAACTTGCTAAAAACATTTGCATAAGAGCTCAACATCTTTCTTGTATCCATACTATGCCAAAAATTTGATACAAATTGGTCTATCTCCTTATCCACAACATATATACATACGAGAACAATATTCATATATGCCACACAAATAAGCATTAACATGCTAACAAAAGTTCTATTTGTTTGAAACACCATATACAAATTTTTCTTGCCTGGACCTGAGAGTACATCGATGACTCTAGGACACACTAGACATCTAATCAACTTTCTCAAAGATTCATTACTACAAATCCTCTTTACTGCCACATGTTTGTTTTTGTCACTTCCTATTACCTAAAAAACATGTGGCAAACCACAAGGGTGAGACCCATGTCCCAGCAAGGGATATAACCTTCAACAACATTTCTTGATTACATCATTGTTATACAATTAAACAATTAAGAAGTTTAATTTGATATAACAAATAAGATGAACTGTACTAATGATTAACAAAATGCATAAAGGAGCAGATAATAACTGTCATCATTAGCCAGACTATCATCCTTTATCTTATTGACAATATAAGCAATTCACTAGCATATGTAGTTCTAGCATCATGAGCAAGTCTAGTAATATAGCATAGCTAACAACATGAGCATGTATACTTGGTTGAACATATCAACATTATAAGAAGAGCTAACAACATATGCACAACTACCTGGATAAGCATGATTAGCAATATATGCATCTCTAGTTACAAAGGCATGGCTAGCATGCTAAACATAACTAACAACATGAGATATCTAGCATCATGATTATAATTAGCAGTAGTAGTATATGTAACATCCCTGACCTGGGTTATGAGTTAACCCTAGGTGTTTTGCCTAAATATGTAATTAAATCCTTGTGAATAACCTTGGGCATGTAATTAAGTTTCTCAGAAACATATATTTCAGTTTTTGCTCCTTTTTATATAAAGTTGTAGCATTGTTTTGTATTACAGGGACCTATGTGCAATTTACCCATTTAGAAGGGTTAACTTGCAATTTGCACATGTTGAGATGTTCATCTGATGTTGAGACATCATGAGAATCTTTTTTATAAAGTTTGAGGGATTTCCCAAGCTTGGGCACCAAGGTGCATCTGTGGAAGCAATCCCGGTACTTGAAAACCCTAATTTGGGGTAAAATGCAATTTACCCAATTTGAGGGATGCAAATTGTAAAATACATCATCTAATATATCTTTTAAGACTCTCATCATCATTTAGAGAAGAAATTATGAAAGGATCACTTCAATTGATTAATCAAGTTATGAAAAACACCTTTGTGATTGAATAATCAGGGTGTATGTACTATAGCCCTTTTTATGTATGTACCTTAAGTTATAGGTTGATCTTCTTTGCTCTCATTTCTTGACCTTAAAAGAAGGTTGTCCTTAGAAATAAGAAGAAGGGACGAGCAAGAAAAGATGGAAGGACTTAGTTGGAAATATAGAAAACTTATGGGCCTTTAATGAAATCTCACCCAAGTATATATATACACTTTACCTCTCAAGCAAAGGAACCTTTCCTTCGTGCAATTCACTGTTTCCCCTTGCTTTACCGACTAAGGAACAGCTTGGATCTCAGTAGGACGACCCAAGGTGTGCAAGGTAGGTTTGGATTCCTCTTCTTGCCTAATTTCATGGTTAGAACTCGAATTCAAGGTCAAATTGATGACTAGCTCACAAAGCTCCACCTTTCTAGCCATCTCTTCTTGACTTTCCCTGGCGTTTTCACCTTGGCCGACCTGTGGAAGCTCAAGGACGCCATTAAATATTAGAGCTCGAAAGCTTGGAGCTCAAGAAGAAAGATTTAGGCGGGTTGTATAACTCTAAACCCATGCTTTGTTATATACATCTTGTTTATGCATGTAGATGATAGTTCTTCTTCTTCTCTACTTTCCTTTGCTACTATGCAAGCAAATCCGTGGGAAATCTTTGCTGTTCTTTATATAGGAGATGAAGGCGTTATTTCCAAGGTTAATACACCACTTTCCACTTTACCAAACGATCTCTACCTTTGGCTCTCTCGGTCTCAAGACCGTGTAAGGGCAAACGGTCTTCAAGACTGTTTAACCCCATCGACCGAGCGTGGACCGCATAAGATTTCTGTACAAAATTATGTAGGCTAATCACCCTCAAAAGTTGAGAAGATAACACCAAAGGAATCGAGAGATATAACCTTTTTACTCAATAACTTTAATTGAATTTAGTCCTGATCTCCAATCTGTTGAAATCGCCCTTTTTGGGAAAACGGTCTCAATACCGTGTAAGGACGTTGACCATGCGTTGACCGTACGAGATTACTGTTCAAAATAATGTAGATTAACAAATCACCAAATTTGATGGACTAATTCCAAACGAGCTAAGAGTTGAAGGGTGATTACTAGGACTAACCCTAATTGAAATCAGTACTGAAATCTCAATGAATTAATTAAGTGTTTTTGGGTTGATTGACCCAAACGGTCTCAAGACCGTTTGGGGATCAACCAAACGGTCTCAAGACCGTATGGGGTATCACCCAAGACCGTATGGAGGTCAGGGGTAAAGTATAGTTGACCAATTGAAGGTACAAACATACCAAATTACATTGCAATTAAGTATTGATATGATCATCAACTCAATGGATCCAACCTTGAAGAATTTTCACTAGAATCCAAAAGTTGGATGGGAAAACGGTCTCAAGACCGTTTGGAACTCATCCAAACGGTCTCGAGACCGTGTGGTGACAACCCAAGACCGTTTGGAGGTCTAGGGTTAAGGTAATTTGATCAATTGAGAGCCCAATTGCAATAGGTTACCGAATTAATTAAAATACTGATTTGAGACTCAATCAAGGTTCAACCCCTATCAAATCACATTAGATTTTGATTAAATCTTGGGCAAACGGTCTCAAGACCGTGTGGAGTTCATCCACACGATCTCAAGACCGTTTGGGCCAAGTTTGGGCCCAATTGGAGCTCAATTGAAGGGTTCAACCTTGTGTTGATTCACATTGTTGAGTGTTGATGGTTGAACGTTGATGGACCTTAATTGAACCAACTTCAACCCTAATTGGATAACAATTGAGGGTCAATTGAGTGACCAATTGGTTAAGCATAACCCTAATTAACTCAATCTATAAGTGGTTACCATGGCTTTGACCATTTGGAGGCTTCAACATTGATAATCATAAACGATTGAAATCCTTGAACCATGTTGGAGGTCCAAACGGTTTGAGACCAAGTGGACCAAACGGTCTCAAGACCGTTTGGGGTCACACGGTCTCAAGACCGTGTGAGGCCTCACTGTCTCAAGACCGTTTGGGGCCAAACGGTCTCAAGACCATTTGGACTCAAACGATCTCAAGATCGAGAGACACCAAACGGTCTCAAACCGTTTGGAGGTTGAAGGTTGAAACTGTTTGAGGTTTTCAAAGGTTGATTTCACTTAATCACTT
Source organism: Alisma plantago-aquatica (assembly GCA_963693085.1). Taxonomy (NCBI): domain Eukaryota; kingdom Viridiplantae; phylum Streptophyta; class Magnoliopsida; order Alismatales; family Alismataceae; genus Alisma; species Alisma plantago-aquatica. Next base: position 1,185,808,062 of record OY856410.1, on the reverse strand, counting down.
GAAGACGTAAATGGTTCAATGATGCTCAAATCTAAACCCTAATGGTAACCTAGGACATTAGGGGACTAAGTGACTAATGAATTAACCCATGATGGTAATCAATGGGGTGAATTACCAAAATACCCTTAAGGGGTTCAATTGAGTAAAACCTTGTTCAAATCAAACCCTAACACTACTACAGAAATGGCTTATAAAGTCGGTTTTCAAGGTGTCGGTTGTATACAAAAACCGACACATAAACCCTACTGTGTCGGTTTTTAATAGAAACTGACATCCAATATGTCAAGGTCGACCAGACACGGGTACCGCTTTCAATAATCGTCGATTATTTAATAAACACCCGACACATAAACTCAACCGCCAAACCCAAAATTCCAGCGAAAAAATTGGCTCCAAAATTTGACATATGTTGTCGGTTCTTTAGTAAATAACCGACTACTAAAGGGTATGCGCGAGACAGGAATAGTTGTCGGTTGTCTTTTATTTATGAACCGACGAATATTATGTAGTATAGTAGTCGGTTTTTTTCAAAGAGCCGACACTGTTAGTTTAGTTGTCGTTTTTTTTAAATAACCGACACATATTGTCAACTTAATAGCCGTGCGAACAGAACTTTTCCCCATCGTCTCTGTTTCATTGCCGTGCGCGCTAGGTCTGGCGATTTCCCCCGCCGTTGCCGGTTCCTCCCCGCGCCGCCGTTCGTCTGCCGCACACAGCTCGCCGTCGTCGCCGTCGACGCTCTCGCCGCTGCTCGCCGTCGCCTCCAGCTCTCCGCTCACCGTCGCCGACGCTCTCGCCGCCGTTCCTCTGCCGCAGACCGCTCGTCGTCGCCGCTCGCCGTCACCTCCAGCTCTCCGCTCGCCGTCGTCGACGCTCTCGCCGCCGTTCCTCTGCCACAGACCGCTCGTCGTCGCCGCTCGCCGTCACCTCCAGCTGCTCTCCTTGCTCCTGCACTGTAAGCTTCACCTCCAGCTGCTCTCCTTGCTCCTTACTGAAAATGGTTCTGAAAACAATACAGAAACCTGATCGGTCGAGAAATCTTCGACCGAGCAGTCAGTCGGTCGAGAAATCTTCGACCGAGTAGGTTACTGATGTCAGTCTGAAATAAGTCTGCTGAATAATTCTACAAAGGATCAATGTGCTATCTATTTGCCATTAATAACTGTTTTACATGCACAAATCATCTTTGGAACACTTATATGAGATCATTTGTATCTATGAATCATATTTAAAAGATTACTGTTTTCATGGTAACCCTTGGAATATCTATACATGAACCATGTGTGTATTGAAATTTGTTTTAAATAATCATAATTATTGCATTTATATGTTTATCATTGTATATGCTTCAATTGTTCTATCATTACATCATGGATATGCTTCATCATGATCATTATGTTTCATTGGTTTATCTAAAATAATCTTTGATTCATATATACAAACCATGAATGGAAATTATTTTTGATCATTGTGATTCAGATAAATTGAAAATGCCATTAGCATAAAAGCATCTTGACACAATAAAAAATGATTGTGGACACAACTTGTGATAAAATAATGATGTTGCTATACGGTGCCTCTTAGAACAAAAATACTCATGTTTTTATCTATTTGTTTGTTCAAAGACCTCTTCTCCTGATTTATAATGTGAATTACTTTACAATGTGAATTTGCAGATGGCTGACCATTCTCCTGACCATTCTCCTGATGACCGTCTTGATGACTACCGTGAGGGTGAGGACATCAATGCGCCGCCTCACAATGTAGGTTTTAAAAATATATCATATATTTATATCTATATGTCCATTTATAGTTATATCTTCTAAATGTGAATTATTTTGTCAAATTTTAGGTTGATGATGCACAGGTACCATCTGCAGCACTTGAGGCATTTGATCAACAACAACAAAAAGTTGACAAGAGAAGGGGCATCACTATAATGAAGAAGTTAATTGCGCAAAAGGGCAATGGACCCAAACTTGTTGTGGATTTTGATAATGCAGGAAATGCATGTGGTGTGAATCGCAATTCATTTATTTCATATCTTGGATATGTTACTCGTAGCCATTGCGGTTGTCGCTTAGATTCTTGGCATAACGTTTCTAAGGAGAAGAAAGACACAATATGGAGGGATTTATGCGTGAGTTATTATTACTTTGCAATTCTATTTTGTAGATTACTAAATTTTTGGATACTAGTTAATAGCAATTCTATTTTGCAGAGTATATTTGCATTGGATGAAAAGCTGCATCGTAAAGGCGTGATGCAATGCTGTGGGAGAGTCCTAAGGAACTATAGGACAAATCTCACCAGAGAATACGTAAAAGAAGCCGAGAGGAGGAAGAAGACAGCCACTGAACAGTGGAACTTCCTGGACAAAGAAGAATGGGACGCGTTTGTCGCTTCAAGACAAACTGATGAATTCAAGGTATTAGGCGTCAGTCTCAATCTCACTAATTAATATATGTTGTATTCAGTTATTCAAGATTAACATTTAGTGTTACTAACCAAATCATTAATGTGCATACTAACTAGGCCCTCAGTGATGCACAAAGATCAAGGCGTGCGATGAATGTGCACGACCACACAATGGGTCCGAGAGGATATGCAGGCGTTCGCCAAAGACTACAGGCTGAGGCTGCTGCTGCTCAGTCTGCTGCTACTCAGGAGTCCTCTACCATAGGTAGCACACCTCTGCCTCGCCATGATATCTGGATAGCTGGGAGGCAAAATAAGAAGGGAGAATTAACTAAGGCCGCAACTGCTGAGGCGGCTGCAAAAATGGTAAAATACAACTCTTACAACAATCATTCGAATATTGATTATTTGTGTTGTTTACTTAAGTACAAATTTTTGTTTTGGCGATTAGCGGGAGCTGCACGAGCTGAGGAAACAAGGAAAGTTCATCCCTGAGGGAACAAGGGATGAATTGACAGTTGCTCTGGGTAACCCAGAGCATCCTGGACGTGTTAGGGCTACAGGCGCTGGTGTGGGCATCAAAGCTTATTTTGGGCCATCCCAGCGCAAACATGTCCCAAAAGCGGGACTTTCACAAGAAGAGGTAACATATTTTTCCCTTGTAGATGTTATTATAAAAGAGAATTCAAAAATTAGAATTTGACGTTTCTTTTATCCATGTATAGGTGGATAAGATATTTAACAGGAAACTCGAAGAAGCAATGCAAAAGTGGCAGGCATCTCAGACTGCCACTTACCAGACAATACCTACTGCAGCCTCTACTCCTACTCCTACTGCAGAGGTTGGGAGTAATCCTGTAGACCCACCACCTAGAACATCCACTGTAAGTATTTTTATGACATAGTAACTAGTTTTTTAATTCAAGATGATACGTATATATGACAGTGTAGTCGTTTCAAAAAAGATGATATGTATATATGTATATAACATTCTTTACACAAAAATTTGTAGGGGTTGAGGCCATGCCGTCTAAAAAGTAAAGAATATGTCGTGGCAGAGGCGTCAGCTTACCCATCCCTACCAGGGGATACGTGTCACGGGTCTCCAGTACCAGCTGGTTGTATTCGGGTGAGCCCGATACATGTATTCCCCCAATTTGAGGAACTTCAACTGCCATATGCCCACCCAGATTGTGAAACGCTTGGTGATGCAGTAGGTAGAGTGATATTGTGGGAAAAAGCGTATGTCTTATTTACTGAAAAGGTGTGGTAAATTTACATTACGTTCAATTGTTAGTGTTTGTATATGCTGACAGTTGATCTGAAATTATTATATATATATATATATATATATATATATATATATATATATATATACAGGTTAAAAAGAAGACACCCACAACATCTAGGCCTCCACTTCCACCTCTTGCATTACCTAGTTGGGTTCCACAGGACCTACCTGTCCCGTTAGGTCCTAACTGTAGGGGTATGGCAGTATGGTTAGGAGAACATGATATATACTCCCCTATAATTGTTTCTTCTGATTCAGATTCTACAGGTCAGTCATACGAAACAAAAATATTTATACAAGATATTTTGGAGATGTTTCGAAATGATTGGCTAAATACATCTGTGATAGAGCTATGGATAAGGTGAGATATTCTTTATACATCCATATACCTTGTGTATGATCTGGTGATCTGGTTTCTTATTTATTAATGCATGCGTAATTAATACATATTTTGCAGCTACTTAGACAACATATGTGCAGATTATGGATTCAAACATGTAGGGTTTTTGATTCCATCCTTGATTAGTCTAGTAGCTAAAGACCCTACATCAGTTCAACAATACTGCTGTGAGGCTTTTTCAATTTTTGCTGAAAAAAAGAAGACAGTGATAATGGCTCCATTCAATGTAGAGTAAGTTTATTTTGCTTATTATAATTTGGAATTAAGAAAATTACATTTTATTTTAATTTTGAGTTATTAATTTATAACTTTTTTTCCTCTAGTGGTAAGCATTGGGAGTTATTGGTTATTGCCCCCGAGACGTTCACTATCTATTATCTAGATCCTAAGGGGAGTAAATTGAATACAAGATTTGGACACATAATGAAAATGGCAATATTTCGGTGAGAAATATTTCATTTTTCATATCCGTTAACATATGTTATTACATTACTATTTAATTGCAATGTTCTGTGTTACATTAACATGTAGGGGTTTGGAGGAGTACAAAAAGGCTGGAGGAAAGGTCCCCACGAAAAAGAACAATCCAATAATTTGGAAGAACGTGAAAGTAAGTTCCCTACTGCAATATATGTATATATTATTTATGTGAACAATGCTTAATTAGTTGTATTTTTTAATATTTTGTATGTTTGAATTTATAGTGTGCTAAACAAGACAACGGATGGGCATGTGGATACTATGTCATGCGATATATGCACATACTTGTCAAAAATGCCGCAATGGACATCGGTTGTATTGCTGAGGTATTATATAGCGGACAAGAGATAATATGCAATATATCAATCTTATTTATAGCTCATTAATTATACATCATTCTCTTTACAGGTGTTTAAAATGGACCCCAATACAGGAAAGGACTTACCGAAAGTAGATGCTCCCTATACGAAGGAAGAATTAAATGAAGTAGTAGAAGAATGGGCAATAGCCATACAATTAGTGGGGGTTTTAAAATATAATTGGGATCCTGATAGTGAATAATGACTAAACAATGATACTTTGTAAATGAATTTCTGAATTATAATATATGTGTGAATGTTTCTACATGTCTGGATGTTTGTACATGTGTTTGAATGAAAATGAATGAAAGTGTTGGTTGCTATATGAAGTCTACATGTGTGAATGTGAATCAATGGAACTACAGATTTATAGCATGTGTGAATGTTTATAAATGTGTGAAAATAAAATGGAACTGCAGGTTGCATTGCTATATACATGTGCTATTTTATTATTGTTAATTTTGCAGGTTTGCGGCCTGTTGTCGGCTGATATCAATGGATGTCATAAAACCTGCAGTTCATAACTGAACTGAACAGGTTTCTCATCCTGCGACCAGCCACAGCAGGTCTGCAGACTGACAGCCAAAAAAAAAACAATAGTCGTCGGTTATTTGTAAATAACCGACACACAATGTTATAGTGTCGGTTTTTTACAAATAACCGGCATCTATTTTGTGTGGCGCGAAGGGATTGGTTGTCGGTTATTTGTAGATAACCGACAAGGATGGTGCCCAAGATGGCGCCCTTACTGTGGCGCGAAGGGTTTGGTAGTCGGTTGATTACCTAATAACCGACGACTATAGTCCCATGATGGCGCGTTTTCGGTGGCGCGCGAAGAGTTTGGGTGTCGGTTATGGAACCGGCGACCAATGGTTGGACTTTTAGTGTCGCCCACATAGGTGTCGCTTATAAACCGACACTACAGGCTTTAAATAACCGACACTAAAGGTAGGTTCTGTAGTAGTGTAATCACATGATAGTGATGTTTTGGCTTATGTTATCCCATGAGGACTTAACCCAACCTGATCTAGAGTGGTGTTATCACCATCTACTAGTATGAGGAGAGAGGAAGTATCTTAAGAGAGAGAAAGTAACTTAAGAGAGAGAAAGTACCCTTTTAGGGTGGAAACTCAAGCAAAGAACCTTCAAAATACACATGAATCACTACTACAGAAATGGCTTATAAAGTCGGTTTGCAGGGTGTCGGTTGTATACAAAAACCGACACATAAACCCTAATATGTCGTTTTTTGATAGAAACCAACATCCAACCCATGAAGGTCGACCAGACATGGGTACTGCTTTTATTAAGTGTCGGTTAATTAATAAACAACCGAAAGCTCAACTCAACCGCCAAACCCAAAATTCCAGCGAAAAAATTGGCTCCAAAATTTGACATATGTTGTCGGTTCTTTAATAAATAACCGACGACTAAGAGGTATGCGCGAGACAGGAATAGTTGTCGGTTGTCTTTTATTTAAGAACCGACGAATATTAAGTAGTATAGTCGTCGGCTTTCTTCAAAGTGCCAACACTGTTGGTTTATTCGTCGGTTTTGTTAAATAACCGACACATATTGTCAACTTAATAGCCATGCGAATAGAAATTTTCCCCATTGTCTCTGTTTCATTACGGTGCACTAGGGTCTGGCGATTTCCCCCGTTGTTGTTGCCGGTTGCCTCCCCGCGCCACCGTTCGTCTGTCGCACGCCGCTCGCCATCGTCGCCGTCGTCGTCGCCGCCGGTAGCTGCGCCGTCGGTTGCTTTTCTCGTCGACGCCCTCGCCGCCGCTCCGCCGAGCCATTGCCGGTTGCTGCCGCTCCACCGAGCCGTAGCCGGTTGCTTCCGGTTGCTGGTCTCTCCTCGCCGCCCTCGCCGCCGCTCCGCCGAGCCGTCGCCGGTTGCTGGTCCTCCTCTTCTCGCCACCGTCACCTCCAGCTGCTCTCCTCTGCTTCGGCATTGTCAGCTTCACCTCAAGGTACGCCGGCTTCTTCCTTCTTCCTCATCCCCTAGCTTAATACTGCCTGTCTAATAGACTCAACTCAAGTTTTTCTATCTTTATATTTGCATTATTCATTTCCATTGTTCTTTAAAATGTCAATGAAACTATAATGGTTATCCAATGTTAAAGTTGAATACCTTGTTGTAGGCTACACAACAGATGAAACTATAGTAGCGTTTTCGTGTATATGTGTTTGATATTCTTATATCACTAGAAAGAAAGACAACCATTTTCATTACTAGTAGATGAATAAATACATTAAATACAAATCAATTGGTAAACTAATATAAATCAGTAGATGATTACATAATTCCTAAAACAGTAATAAATAAAAACAAATAAGTAGATGAATAAATATAATATAATCAAATCAGTTGATAATTAAAGTTAAACAGTTGATAACTAAAGTTAAATAAGTAGATGATTAAAGTATAAGAATGACAACATATTATTTGTTGGCCTAAAAACCCGTCCAAATGCTGCCGAAATTTTCTTAATTTATAATGTGAGCTTAATTTACAATGTGAATTACTTTACAATGTGAATGTGAACTTTACAATGTGAGCTTTAGAACTTGAATTACTTTACAATGTGAACTTTACAATTTGAATTACCTTACAATGTGAGCTTTACACTTTGAATTACTACTTTACAATGTGAGCTTTACACTTTGAATTACTACTTTACAATGTGAATTTGCAGATGGCTGACCATTCTCCTGATGACCGTCTTGATGACGACCGTGAGGGTGATGACATCAATGCGCCGCCTAACAATGTAGGTTTTAAAAATATATCATATATTTATATCTATATGTCCATTTATAGTTATATCTTGTAAATGTGAATTATTTTGTCAAATTTTAGGTTGATGATGCACAGGTACCATGTGCAGCACTTGAGGCACTTGATCAACAACAACAAAAAGCTGACAAGAGAAGGGGCATCACTATGATGAAGAAGTTAATTGCACAAAAGGGCAATGGACCCAAACTTGTTGTGGATTTTGATAATGCAGGAAATGCATGTGGTGTGAATCGCAATTCATTTATTTCATATCTTGGATATGTTACTCGTAGCCATTGCGGTTGTCGCTTAGATTCTTGGCATAACGTTTCTAAGGAGAAGAAAGACACAATATGGAGGGATTTATGCGTGAGTTATTATTAATTTGCAATTCTATTTTGTAGATTACTAAATTTTTGGATACTAGTTAATAACAATTCTATTTTGCAGAGTATATTTGCATTGGATGAAAAGCTGCATCGTAAATGCGTGATGCAACGCTGTGGGAGAGTCCTAAGGAACTATAGGACAAATCTCACCAGAGAATACATAAAAGAATCCGACAAGAGGAAGAAGACAACCACTGAACAGTGGAACTTCCTGGACAAAGAAGAATGGGACGCGTGTGTCGCTTCAAGACAAACTGATGAATTCAAGGTATTAGGCGTCAGTCTCAATCTCATTAATTAATATATGTTGTATTCACTTATTCAAGATTAACATTTAGTGTTACTAACCAAATCATTAATGTGCATACTAACTAGGCCCTCAGTGATGCACAAAAAGCAAGGCGTGCGATGAATGTGCACGACCACACAATGGGTCCAAGAGGATATGCAAGCGTTCGCCAAAGACTACAGACTGAGGCTGCTACTGCTCAGTCTGCTGCTACTCAGGAGTCCTCTACCATAGGTAGCACACCTCTGCCTCGCCATGATGTCTGGATAGCTGGGAGGAAAAATAAGAAGGGAGAATTAACTAAGGCCGCAACTGCTGAGGCGGCTGCAAAAATGGTAAAATACAACTCTTACAACAATCATTCGAATATTGATTATTTGTGTTGTTTACTTAAGTACAAATTTTTGTTTTGGCAATTAGCGGGAGCTGCACGAGCTGAGGAAACAAGGAAAGTTCATCCCTGAGGGCACAAGGGATGAATTAACAGTTGCTCTGGGTAACCTAGAGCATCCTGGACGTGTTAGGGCTGCAGGCGCTGGTGTGGGCATCAAAGCTTTTTTTGGGCCATCCCAACGCAAACATGTCCCAAAAGCGGGACTTTCACAAGAAGAGGTAACATATTTTTTCCTTGTAGATGTTATTGTAAAAGAGAATTCAAAAATTAGAATTTGACGTTTCTTTTATCCATGTATAGGTGGATAAGCTATTTGACAGGAAACTCGAAGAAAAACTCACAGAAGCAATGGAAAAGTGGCAGTCATCTCAGACTGCCACTTACCAGACAATACGTACTGCAACCTCTACTCCTACTCCTACTGCAGAGGTTGGGAGTAATCCTGTAGACCCACCACCTCGCACATCCACTGTAAGTATTTTTATGACATAGTAACTAGTTTTTTAATTGAAGATGATACGTATATACGACAATGTAGTCGTTTCAAAAAAGATGATATGTATATATGTATATAACATTCTTTACACAAAAATTTGTAGGGGTTGAAGCCATGCCGTCTAAAAAGTAAAGAATATGTCGTGGCAGAGGCGTCAGCTTACCCATCCCTACCAAGGGAAACGTGTCACGGGTCTCCAGTACCAGCTGGTTGTATTCGGGTGAGCCCGATACATATATTCCCCCAATTTCTAGAACTTCCACTGCCATATGCCCACCCAGAATGTGAAACGCTTGGTGAGGCCGTAGGCAGAGTGATATTGTGGGAAAAAGCGTATGTCTTATTTACTGAAAAGGTGTGGTAAATTTACATTACGTTCAATTGTTAGTGTTTTTATATGCTGACAGTTAATATGAAATTATTATATATATACAGGTTAAAAAGAAGACACCCACAACATCTAGGCCTCCACTTCCACCTCCTGCATTACCTAGTTGGGTTCCACAGGACCTACCTATCCCGTTAGGTCCTAACTATAGGGGTATGGCAGTATGGTTAGGGGAACATGATATAAACTCCCCTATAACTGTTTCTTTTGATTCAAATTCTACAGGTCAGTCATACGAAACAAAAATATTTATACAAGATATTTTGGAGATGTTTCGATATGATTGGCTAAATACATCTGTGATAGAACTATGGATAAGGTGAGATATTCTTTATACATCCATATACCTTGTGTATGATCTAGTGATCTGGTTTCTTATTTATTAATGCATGCGTAATTAATACATATTTTGCAGCTACTTAGACAACATATGTGCAGATTTTGGATTCGAACATGTAGGGTTTTTGATTCCATCCTTGATTAGTCTAGTAGCTAAAGACCCTACATCAGTTCAACAATACTGCTGTGAGGCTTTTTCAATTTTTGCTATAAAAAAGAAGACGGTGATAATGGCTCCATTCAATGTAGAGTAAGTTTACTTTGCTTATTATAATTTGGACTTAAGAAAATTACATTTTATTGTGGATTTTGAGTTATTAATTTTTAACTTTTTTTCCTCTAGGGGTAACCATTGGGAGTTATTGGTTATTGCCCCCGAGACGTTCACTGTGTTTTATCTAGATCCTAAGGGGGGTAAATTGAATACAAGATTTGGACACATAATGAAAATGGCAATATTTCGGTGAGAAATATTTCATTTTTCATATCCGTTAACATATGTTATTACATTACTATTTAATTGCAATGTTCTGTGTTACATTAACATGTAGGGGTTTTGAGGAGTACAAAAAGGCTGGAGGAAAGGTCCCCACGAAAAAGAACCAGCAAATAATTTGGAAGAATGTGAAAGTAAGTTCCCTACTGCAATATATGTATATATTATTTATGTGAACAATGCTTAATTAGTTGTATTTTTTAATATTTTGTATGTTTGAATTTATAGTGTGCTACACAAGACAACAGATGGGCATGTGGATACTATGTCATGCGATATATGCACATACTTGTCAAAAATGCCGCAATGGACATCGATTGTATTGCTGAGGTATTATATAGCCGACAAGAGATAATATGAAATATATCAATCTTATTTATAGCTCATTAATTATATATATACATCATTCTCTTTACAGGTGTTTAAAATGGACCCCAATACAGGAAAGACCTTACCAAATGTACATGAGCCCTATACGATGGGAGAATTAAATGAAGTAGTACAAGAATGGGCAACAACCATTCAATTAGTGGGGGCTTTAAAATATAATTGGGATCCTGATAGCGAATAATGACTAAACAATGATACTTTGTAAATGAATTTCTGAATTATAATATATGTGTGAATGTTTCTACATGTCTGGATGTTTGTACATGTGTTTGAATGAAAATGAATGAAAGTGTTGGTTTCTATATGAAGTCTACATGTTTGAATGTGAATCAATGGAACTGCAGATTGCTAGCATGTGTGAATGTTTATAAATGTGTGAAAATAAAATGGAACTGCAGGTTGCATTGCTATATGCATGTGCTACTTTATTATTGTTAATTTTGCAGGTTTGCGTCCTGTTGTCGGCTGATATCAATGGATGTCGTAAAACCTGCAGTTCATAACTGAACTGAACATGTTTCTCATCCTGCGACCAGCCACAACAGGTCTGCAGACTGACAGCAAAAAAAAAAAAAACCAATAGTCGTTGGTTATTTGTAAATCACCGACACATAATGTTATAATGTCAGTTTTTTACAAATAACCGGCGACTATTTCGTGTGGCGCGAAGGGCTTGGTCGTCGGTTATTTGTAGATAAGCGACACAGATGATGCCCAACATGGCGCCCTTTCTTTGGCGCGAAGGGCTTGGTCGTCGGTTATTTGTAGATAAGCGACACTGATGATGCCCAACTTGGCGCCCTTTCTGTGGCGCGAAGGGTTTGGTTGTCGGGTTCTTACCTAATAACCGACACCTATAGTCCCATGAAGGCGCGTTTTCGGTGGCGCGCGAAGAGTTTGGGTGTCAGTTATGGAATCGACGACCAATGGTTGGACTTTTAGTGTTGCCCACATAGGTGTCGCTTATAAACCGACACTAAAGGCTTTAAATAACCGACACTAAAGGTTGGTTCTGTAGTAGTGAATGTGCATGATTAGGGTATGATCCACCTATGTGAGATCATGGAAACCCTAATTATGATATATGATGAATCTTAAGCTAATCTGAGAGCATCAATGATGATGTTCCTCATACATGATGATGTAATGAGTTCGATTCACCATATGATGTGAATAGTAAACCCTAATTCAAGGGTAATGACATATGATGTGAATAGTAAACCCTAATTCAAGGGTAATGACATATGATATGAATAGTAAACCCTAATTCAAGGGTAATGACATATGATGTGAATAGTAAACCCCAATTCAAGGGTAATGATATGTGATGTGAATAGTAAACCCTAATTCAAAGGTGATGACATGTTATATGAGTAATAAACTCTATTTGATAAGAATCAAATAACTTAGCTCTTATGACAAGAGTGGAAAGTATAATCATTGTTTTGAATTACCTTTATTAGTTAAATTAACCATGCAGGTTGTCATGAGATGATGATCATATCCAGGTAGGGATTATGATACTATATTCATTGAAAGCATGCTTCAGCTTTATGAATAGTGAAATATCCTGATGCCTTGTTAATAGCATCTTATAAGATTAAATGGGCTGTGAGAGCCATGAGTGTCATCAAGATCATGCTTGACAGATGACTTGTGATGAAATGATTGAGAAATGATGTTGATGTGAGTTAGACTTGTTACATTTAGTATTCTACTTTCATAACTGCTATGCTAATGATTAATGTTTGAAAACATGTATGATGTTAAAAGAATACTGAAATGTACCTAACTAATCAAGTATAATCATACCATGTAGAGCCCTAATCATAGATCCATCATTGTCAGGAGTTAAATGATGGTGAAATAGGTTTTCCTAAGGGAACTCCTGGATCACATACTTTTGAGTATGTGGGGAATATGGATGTGAGTACGCTAACATCGTAGTGTAGGAATTGATGTAGATGTATGTAATCCATCAATCCTTCACTGTATGTTTATGCCGGGGTGATGTAACACTAATCCCCCGAGGGAATCTGTTATACCACATCGATGAGAGATAAACAAGAAATCTTTCGATGGCGAAGAGAGTACAAAATGCCACTGTGACTCTAATAGCGAAGTACCAGAATACCCTGGTAAGCTATAGTAGCAGAGACATGAGATGTCCTGCATGTTGATCCTCATACTGACTGAGGAAGATGAGGTCATAAGAATTCGACTCTTTTGATGACCTAGGTATGATACCGATGCGACTTAACAGTGATCGATTGGAGTATGAGCGGTATACCTCATCTCCGCAGGGCATAATAATGTTTGTAAAACATAATCAGCCGCGTAGCATTTCTGCTTAGGTTGAACTACGAGGTACATTGTCTGAATTTACATTGTTTAATATACATGTTCTTCATATTCCTTGAATATTGTTGCTCTACTTAATAATCATCTACTGTTGATTACTGTAAGGGCTGTTATTGTTCATATTATTAAGTGATTCTATAATAAAGCTTTTTGCGGAGAGTTATAACTCTCGCTGGGACAAATATTTAAAATGGTCTCACCCCGTAGATTTCAACTTTTTAGGTGGTCGTCGAGGATGAAGGAACCAATCTGCAGGTGATCAGAATCAGCAGCAGCAGCACCAGGAGCAGCAGTAAATCTCAGGTGGAGATTCAGACTGCTGAGTTGTGTAGTTAGATAGTCAGTCTTATGTGTCCTCTGTACTCTCAGGTCCTTGGAGTCATGGTCTGAGATTTTTGATTTAACTCTTGAGATTTTGTATCTTGTTGTGTATAATTACTCAAGAAGTAATTTGTCAGAGATGTAAACAGTTTATCTCCTTTAATGAAGGAAATTTTATGGTTTCAATGTCTTATCTCAAAAAGTTTTAATTTCTCGTGATTTTTAGTATTCCGCTGTTAATCGAATCGCTTCCGCTGAATTTAATCGTGTTTATCTCGGGTTTTGGAGATCAGAGCCCACCGTTAAGTGGTATTACAGGTCTAGGTTCGCTGAGTCTACAGAGGCATAGGACTTAGGATGTCGAGTCTAATCTTAGTGTTTCTTCGTATCTAATAGAGTCTTCTGCTCCTCAGGAGAAGAAGATTGTTAAGGATGTCCGAACCACATGAAGAGTACGTGGCAGAGAGTAGTGTTGCTGCACCCCAAGGAGGTGCGAGGAACCCGGAGATAGAACAACCTGTACCTGAGCCACCCAGGGAGCCACCTCAGTTTGACCCAGCTGACATGGGAAACCCGACTGTTCAAACTATGTTCGGGCAGTTTATGACTTCCATGACACACATAACAGATAGAATGCCCATGCCTGCACCTAGGGCACCTACCCAACCTGAAGGACAAGGTATCGACAAGACATTTGAGCGACTTCGTCGTGTCGGAGCTACCGAGTACTTTGGAACAGCTGATCCTACAGACGCCGATCTATGGTTGAATGAACTAGAGAAGGCCTTTAGAATCATGAACATCCCAGAAGCTGAGAAGGTTAGACATGCTGTCTATCTTCTCAAAGGAAGTGTTGGTCACTGGTGGACCATGGAAGAGCAGAAGAGGCCAGGAGTGCAGATTGAATGGGAAGTCTTTCGACGGGAATTTATCAATAGATATTTCCCTAAGATGTTTCTGGATGAGAAAATCTCTCAGTTCGAGAGGTTAAGACAAGGTTTGATGAACATTAGTGAATATGAAGCTAAGTTCATGGAGCTGTTGCGGTTTTGTCTGCATATGGCTGCTACATATGAAGAAAGGATCAGGCAATTTGAGAAAGGGTTGAATGCCGAGTTGACTACCCCAGTGTCTGCCCTAGAGAACCGAGAGAGGTTTGCTACCTTCGTTGAGTCAGTCTGAAGGATAGAGAGATCTGTAATTGAGAAAAGGCAATCCCATAAGAGGATGAACCCTCAGTTTCAAGGTTCTTCATCTAGAAACTTTAAGAAGCCTAGGTTTTCTGTGCCTACACCACCACCTAGACCTAGTGCTCAGACACAATGGACATCTAACAGAGGTAGAGGACACATCCTACCATTACAAGGAGCTAACAATTCAACATCAATGTCAGTTACAGGACCACCCAGACCACAACAACAGAACAGAAGTTGTTACAACTGCGGTAAGGTGGGGCATTTGATGAAGGACTGTAGGGATAGACCATCAAGTGTGACTCAACCTTAGAGACAGAATCAACAGGGATCTCAGAGAAAGCAGACTTCAGGAGAAACTAGAGGACGTGGACAAGCGTCCCAAGCTGGTTCGTCAGCACCAAATCAACCTCAGGCGACAACAAGGTTCTATGTAATGAACCCAACTGATGCAGTGGTCAACCCACGGGTTGTGGCAGGTCAGATGGAATTTTTATATCCTGATATGTCTACATCCTGTGTTGTATCTGTTCTAATTGACTCGGGTGCTACACACTCTTTTATCACTCAAAGGGTGATTCATAACTGCAATATGACAGTCAGTCATAGGGCAGATAGTTTGTTGCTTGAGACTCCGTTGAGAGGGTCTGCTGTGTTGTAGGAGGTATGCTCTCCTTGTAACCTCTTCTTTTCTAATCATCGCATTCAAGTGGATCTTATACCACTTGAGATGCAAGGATTTGATATAATTCTTGGGATGGATACCTTGGAAAGGTATAGGGTTGTCTTGGATTGTGAATCCAAGCAGGCTATGTTTGCTGATGAAAGCAACACATGGATCTTTCAAGGTGAAAGAAAGATTTTGCCCACCTGTCTTGTATCAGCTATGGTTGCTGATAAGATGATGAGGCAAGGATGTTATGCATTCTTGGCCCATGTGGTAGATACTACCATGAAAAGTCCTAACCTTGCTGAAGTTCCTATAGTCAGGGAATTTGAAGATGTATTTCCTGAAGAACTTCCAGGCGTGCCACCGCCTCGGGAAATTGATTTTGAAATCAATTTAGTCCCAGATACAAAACCCATAGCCCAGACACCGTATAGGATGGCGTCTGCTGAGATGGAAGAACTTAAGAAGCAGCTTCAAGAGTTGTTGGAGAAGGGTTTCATCCGACCGAGCACTTCACCCTGGGGTGCTCCGGTCTTGTTTGTTAAAAAGAAAGATGGGTCAATGCGGTTGTGCATTGACTGCAGACAATTAAACAAAGTAACAATAAAGAATAAGTACCCTCTGCCGAGGATTGATGATTCTCTTTGACTAGTTGCGTGGTGCAACCGTTTTTTCCAAGATAGACTTGAGGTCTAGATATCACCAACTTCGTATTAAGGATAGTGACATATCCAAGTCTGCCTTTAGGATAAGGTATGGTCACTATGAGTTCACAGTTATGTCGTTTGGACTAACCAATGCACCAGCTGCATTTATGGAACTCATGAATAGAGTTTTTTGACCTTTCCTTGATCAGTGTGTTGTTGTCTTCATAGATGACATTTTGATCTATAGTAGAGATGCTCAGCAGCATGAGCAGCATCTTCGCCAAGCTTTGACCTTGCTAAGAGAACACAAGCTGTATGCTAAGTTTAGCAAGTGTGAGTCTTGGTTGCCGGAAGTATCTTTTCTTGGCCATGTGATATCTGCCTCGGGAATTCGTGTTGACCCTAAAAAGGTAGAATCCGTTCTACAATGGGAACAACCGAAAACACTAATGGAGATTTGAAGTTTCCTAGGGTTAGCTGGCTACTACCGAAGGTTCATTAAGAACTTCAGCTCTATATCCTTACCCTTGACTAAGTTGACCCAGAAAGAAGTTCCTTTTGTCTGGAGTGATAAGTGTCAACAATCATTTCAGTTGCTAAAGGAGAGGTTGACAAGTGCACCTGTGCTTGTGTTACCCGAACAAGGAAAATGATATGTAGTTTTCTGTGATGCCTCCAAGAATGGACTTGGATGTGTGTTGATGCAGGATAAACAAGTGATATCTTTTGCTTCCCGACAGCTTAAGAAACACGAGGAGAATTATCCAACACACGACCTAGAATTAGCTGCTGTAGTTCATGCCCTGAAGATCTGGAGACATTATCTTTATGGAGAGACGTTCCAGATTTTCACTGACCATAAGAACCTTAAGTATATCTTCTCTCAGCATGAACTTAACATGAGCCAACATCGTTGGATGGAGTTAATCAAGGACTACGATTGTACAATTGATTATCATCCAGGGAAGGCCAATGTGGTTGCAGATGCCTTGAGTAGGAAATCAGCAACATCAACCATGGGTAGAGCACAACTAAGTTCCTTAGTATGTTATAGAAGAGATATGCTTATCTCTTTGAGGTAGGACAATGTACAGTTGAAAGTGTCATTGTTAGCCGGGTTGTTAGCTGAGATGCATATTAAACCTACCCTAAGAGAGCAGATAAAGGAAGCACAACAAGGTGATATTGCAGTTCAGCAGATCAGATCTGAGTATGGTAATGAGAAACGAGATGGTTTCCATGACTCAGATGATCAAGTAGCTTGTTATCATGGTAGGATGATAGTGCCGGATGTGGACAACTTGAGGAAGTTAGTCCTGGAAGAAGCTCATTCTTCGATGTATGCAATGCATCCAGGGAGCACTATGATGTATAGAAACTTGAAAGACATATATTGGTGGCCCGGTTTGAAGAAGGATGTGGCAGAGTTTGTAATGAGGTGTCCGGTGTGTCAGCAGGTTAAGGCTGAACACCAGAAGACAGTAGGGACAATACAACCTTTGCCCATACCTCAGTGGAAATGGGATCATGTGACCATGGACTTTGTGGTTGGCTTGCCTAGAACGGACAAAAGTCATGATTCCATTTGGGTGATAGTTGATAGGTTGAATAAGTCAGCACATTTCTTACCTGTCAAGACAACCTCCACTGCTGAGAGGCTTGCACAAACATACATAGATGAGATAGTGCGTTTGCACGGGGTTCCAGCTACTATCGTCTCCGATAGAGGTCCCCAGTTCACTAGTCATTTTGGGAACAACTTCATAATGCTTTAGGCACCCAGTTAAGGTTCAGTATAGCCTTTCACCCACAAACTGATGGACAGTCAGAAAGGACTATACAGACCCCGGAGGACCTGTTGAGAGCATGTGTTCTCCAATTTACAGGGAGTTGGGATCTGCACCTAAGCTTGATAGAGTTTGCCTATAACAATAGCTGTCAACATAGCATTGACATGGCACCTTATGAAGATCTATATGGTAGACGTTGTAGATCACCCTTGTGTTGGTATGAAACTGGTGAGTATCAACTCTTAGGTCCTGAGCTTGTTCAACAGACAACTGAAAAGATTAAGCTAATACAACAACAATTGAAAGTTGCCCAAGATAGGCAGAAATCCTATGCTGATAAGCGTCAGAGACCTCTAGAATTCCAGGTTGGAGACAGAGTATATCTCAAGGTCTCACCTTGGAAAGGAATCCTGAGATTTGGGAAGAAGGGCAAACTAACTACTAGATATATGGGACCTTATCCAATCATTCAAAGGATTGGTAAGGTAGCTTATAAGCTAGAACTGCCACCTGAGTTGCATAGATTGCACCCAGTGTTCCATATCTCAATGCTGAGGAAGTGTCACCCTGACACTGACTCAGTGTTGCAACCTATGGAAGTTGAACTTAATGATGATATATCTTATGTGGAAGGGCCTGTGTTGATCCTTGATCAAAGAATTAAAAATCTGAAAAAGAAAGACATAAGCCTTGTGAAAGTCCTCTGGAACCACCGTGGTGTCGAAGAAGCCACTTGGGAACTAGAGGATGAGATGAGAAGGAAATACCCTGCTCTTTTCTCTTAAGTATGTTTTATCGATTTCGGGGACGAAATCCTTGTAAGGTGGATAATTTGTAACATCCCTGACCTAGGTTATGAGTTAACCCTAGGTGTTTTGCCTAAATATGTAATTAAATCCTTGTGAATAACCTTGGGCATGTAATTAAGTTTCTCAGAAACATATATTTCAGTTTTTGCTCCTTTTTATATAAAGTTGTAGCATTGTTTTGTATTACAGGGACCTATGTGCAATTTACCCATTTAGAAGGGTTAACTTGCAATTTGTACATGTTGAGATGTTCCTCTGATGTTGAGACATCATGAGAATCTTTTTGATAAAGTTTGAGGGATTTCCCAAGCTTGGGCACCAAGGTGCAGCTGTGGAAGAAATCCCGGTACTTGAAAACCCTAATTTGGGGTAAAATGCAATTTACCCAATTTGAGGGATGAAAATTGTAAAATACATCATCTAATGTATCTTTTAAGACTCTCATCATCATTTAGAGAAGAAATGATGAAAGGATCACTTCAATTGATTAATCAAGTTATGAAAAACACCTTTGTGAATGAATAATAAGGGTGTATGTACTATAGCCCTTTTTATGTATGTACCTTAAGTTATAGGTTGATCTTCTTTGCTCTCATTTCTTGACCATAAAAGAAGGTTGTACTTAGAAATAAGAAGAAGGGACGAGCAAGAAAAGATGGAAGGACTTAGTTGGAAATATAGAAAACTTATGGGCCTTTAATGAAATCTCACCCAAGTATATATATACACTTTACCTCTCAAGCAAAGGAACCTTTCCTTCGTGCAATTCACTGTTTCCCCTTGCTTGACCGACTAAGGAACATCTTGGAGCTCAGGTGGACGACCCAAGGTGTGCAAGGTAGGTTTGGATTCCTCTTCTTGCCTAATTTCATGGTTAGAACTCGAATTCAAGGTCAAATTGATGACTAGCTCACAAAGCTCCACCTTTCTAGCCATATCTTCTTGACTTTCCCTGGAGTTTTCACCTTGGACGACCTTTGGAAGCTCAAGGACGCCATTAAATCTTAGAGCTCGAAAGCTTGGAGCTCAAGGAGCAGACTTTAGGCGGGTTTTATAACTCTAAACCCATGCTTTGTTATATACATCTTGTTTATGCATGTAGATGATAGTTCTTCTTCTTCTCTACTTTCCTTTGCTACTTTGCAAGCAAATCCGTGGGAAATCTTTGCTGTTCTTGACCTAGGAGATGAAGGCATTATTTCCAAGGTTAATCCACCGCTTTTCACTTTACCAAACGATCTCTACCTTTGGCTCTCTCGGTCTCAAGACCGTGTGGTGAGCAAACGGTCTCAGGACCGTGTAAGGGAAAACAGTCTTCAAGACCGTTTAACCCCGTTGACAGAGCGTGGACCGTATAATATTTCTGTACAAAATTATGTAGGCTAATCACCCTCAAAAGTTGAGAAGATAACTCCAAAGGAATCGAGAGATATGACCTTTTTACTCAACAACTTTAATTGAATTTAGTCCTGATCTCCAATCTGTTGAAATCGCCCTTTTTGGGCAAACGGTCTCAAAACCGTATAAACGTTGACCATGCATTGACCGTATGAGATTACTGTTCAGAATAATGTTGATTAACAACTCACCAAATTTTATGGACTAATTCCAAACGAGCTATGAATTGAAGGGTGATTACTAGGGCTAACCCTAATTGAAATCAGTACTGAAATCTCAATGAATTAATTAAGTGTTTTTGGGTTGATTGACCCAAACGGTCTCAAGACCGTGTGGGGGATCACCCAAGACCGTATGGAGGTCTGGGGTCAAGTATAGTTGACCAATTGAAGGTACAAACATACCAAATTACATTGCAATTAAGTACTGATATGATCATCAACTCAATGGATCCAACCTTGAAGAATTTTCACTAGAATCCAAAAGTTGGATGGGGAAACGGTCTCAAGACCGTTTGGAACTCATCCAAACGGTCTCAAGACCGTGTGCTGACAACCCAAGACCGTTTGGAGGTCTAGTGTTAAGGTAATTTGATCAATTGAGAGCCCAATTGCAATAGGTTACCGAATTAATTAAAATACTGATTTGAGACTCAATCAAGGTTCAACCCCTATCAAATCACATTAGATTTTGATGAAATCTTGGGCAAACGGTCTCAAGACCGTGTGGAGTTCATCCACACGATCTCAAGACCGTTTGGGCCAAGTTTGGGCCCAATTGGAGCTCAATTGAAGGGTTCAACCTTGTGTTGATTCACATTGTTGAGTGTTGATGGTTGAACGTTGATGGACCTTAATTGAACCAACTTCAACCCTAATTGGATAACAATTGAGGGTCAATTGAGTGACCAATTGGTTAAGAATAACCCTAATTAACTCAATCTATAAGTGGTTACCATGGCTTTGACCATTTGGAGGCTTCAACATTGATAATCATAAACGATTGAAATCATTGAACCATGTTGGAGGTCCAAACGGTTTGAGACCAAGTGGACCAAACGGTCTCAAGACCGTTTGAGGTCACACGGTCTCAAGACCGTGTGAGGCCTCATGGTCTCAAGACCGTTTGGGGCCAAACGGTCTCAAAACCGTTTGGACTCAAACGATCTCAAGATCGAGAGACACCAAACGGTCTCAAACCATTTGGAGGTTGAAGGTTGAAACCGTTTGAGGTTTTCAAAGGTTGATTTCACTTAATCACTTGAAGATGTAAATGGTTCAATGATGCTCAAATATAAACCCTAATGGTAAACTAGAACATTAGGGGACTAAGTGACTAATGAATTAACCCACGATGGTAATCAATGGGGTGAATTACCAAAATACCCTTAAGGGGTTCAATTGAGTAAAACCTTGTTCAAATCAAAGCCTAATCACATGATAGTGATGTTTTGGCTTATGTTATCCCATGAGGACTTAACCCAACCTGATCTAGAGTGGTGTTATCACCATCTACTAGTATGAGGAGAGAGAAAGTATCTTAAGAGAGAGAAAGTACTTAAGAGAGAGAAAGTACCCTTTTAGGGTGGAAACTCAAGCAAAGAACCTTTAATACACATGAATGTGCATGATTAGGGTATGATCCACCTATGTGAGATCATGGAAACCCTAATTATGATATATGATGAATCTTAAGCTAATCTGAGAGCATCAATGATGATGTTCCTCATACATGATGATGTTATGAGTTCAATTCACCATATGATGTGAATAATAAACCCTAATTCAAGGGTAATGACATATGATGTGAATAGTAAACCCTAATTCAAGGGTAATTACATATGATGTGAATAGTAAACCCTAATTCAAGGGTAATGACATATGATGTGAATAGTAAACCCTAATTCAAGGGTAATGATATGTGATGTGAATATTAAAACCCTAATTCAAAGGTGATGACATGTTATATGAGTAATAAACTCTATTTGATAAGAATCAAAGAACTTCGATCTTATGACAAGAGTGGAAAGTATAATCATTGTTTTGAATTACCTTTATTAGTTAAATTAACCAGCAGGTTGTCATGAGATGATGATCATATCCAGGTAGGGATTATGATACTATATTCATTGAAAGCATGCTTCAGCTTTATGAATAGTGAAATATCCTGATGCCTTGTTAATAGCATCTTATAAGATTAAATGGGCTGTGAGAGCCATGAATGTCATCAAGATCATGCTTGACAGATGACTTGTGATGAAATGATTGAGAAATGATGTTGGTGTGAGTTAGACTTGTTACATTTAGTATTCTACTTTCATAGCTGCTATGCTAATGATTAATGTTTGAAAACATGTATGCTGTTAAAAGAATACTGAAATGTACCTAACTAATCAAGTATAATCATACCATGTAGAGCCCTGATCATAGATCCATCATTGTCAGGAGTTAAATGATGGTGAAATAGGTTTTCCTAAGGGAACTCCTGGATCACATACTTTTGAGTATGTGGGGAATATGGATGTGAATACCCTAACATCCTAGTGTAGGAATTGATGTAGATGTATGTAATCAATCGATCCTTCACTGTATGTTTATGCCGGGGTGATGTAACACTAATCCCTTGAGGGAATCTGTTATACCACATCGATGAGAGATAAACAAGAAATCTTTCGATGGCGAAGAGAGTACAAAATACCACTATGACTCTAATAGTGAAGTACCAGAATACCCTGGTAAGCTATATTAGCAGAGACATGAGATGTCCTGCATGTTGATCCTCATACTGACTGAGGAAGATGAGGTCATAAGAATCCGGCTCTTTTGATGACCTAGGTATGATACCGATGCGACTTAACAGTGATCGGTTGGAGTATGAGCGGTATACCTCATCTCCGCAGGGCATAATAATGTTTGTAAAACATAATCAGCCACGTAGCATTTCTGCTTAGGTTGAACTACGAGGTACATTGGCTGAATTTACATTGTTTAGTATACATGTTCTTCATATTCCTTGAATATTGTTGTTCTACTTAATAATCATCTGCTGTTGATTACTGTAAGGGCTTTTATTGTTCATATTATTCAGTGATGCTATAATAAAGCTTCTGGCGGAGAGTTATAACTCTCACTGGGACAATTATTTAAAATTGTCTCACCCCGTAGATTTCAACTTTTTAGGTGGTTGTCGAGGACGAAGGAACCAATCTGCAGGTGATCAGAATCAGCACCAACAACACCAGGAGCAGCAGTAAATCTCAGGTGGAGATTCAGACTGCTGAGTTGTGTAGTTAGATAGTCAGTCTTATGTGTCCTCTGTACTCTCAGGTCCTTGGAGTCATGGTCTGAGATTTTTGATTTAACTCTTGAGATTTTGTATCTTGTTGTGTATAATTACTCAAGAAGTAATTTGTCAGAGATGTAAATAGTTTATCTCCTTTAATGAAGGAAATTTTATGGTTTCAATGTCTTATCTCAAAAAGTTTTAATTTCTCGTGATTTTTAGTATTCCGCTGTTAATCGAATCGCTTCCGCTGAATTTAATCGTGTTTATCTCGGGTTTTGGAGATCAGAGCCCACAATATAGTTATCAATATATGCATGGCTACCACATGTATGCATCTACAATCTAAGCATATCCACAACATAAGTATATTTACTATCTCTTAATTGCATTAAGCCTCATCTTTATGTAAAGATAACAAACAACGGTTATCATCCAATGTGAAGCGTCATGTATAACCCTAAACAGATATGATATACGACTATATTACATCTTTTATTATGCCCTGAGGAAATTGAGGATACCACTCAAAATCCAACTGACCACTTCTAAGTCGAAATCAGTGCCATACAAGATCTAGGAAGACCCAGATGATAATCGTCACTTTGCACTATCAATCACTAAGATGGTTAATCCTAGAGTTTAAACCTTTTTTACTTCCGGTTTTAAGGGTAGTATACAAGGGTCGATCCCACAGGACAACTATTTAGAGATTGTTCTTAAAATCCAAAATTTTTGAAGAACTTTATTTTTTTTTGTATTTTTAGATTTGGAACGAGAATGTAAAAATTGAGTTTTGGAGTTGGTGATTACACTAAGGAGTGAATGCAAAAGAATTGAAAATGCACTAACAAGAATAGAAAAATGCACAAGGAAAATTTTAGACTATTGTTAGCACAAAAAGAACTATATGAATTGAAAAGACTAAGAATTAAAGAAAGCAAAGGCAAGCAAGATAGTCGATGATTGAAATCAAGAGATGGAAATGGAGGCGTTAGGGGATTTCACCACCTTAGCCAAAGCAAAACAAACTAATCCTTAAAAATGACGGATTCGATGAAGGCAAGTGAATTAATAAGAATCCATTAAAGATATACTCCACATGAGCCCATTGGTCCTGGTGCTCATGCTTCTTAGTTCATCATCCTAAAAGAAGAAAATCCACGGTCGTTTCAAATCTCCTATGCGATTAGATTTGTTGTTCTAAATCTGAACACTACTACAGAAATGTGTTATTAAGTCGCATTCACAGGCGTCGGTTGTATATAGGAAACCGACGCGTAATCCATACTTCTTCGGTTAGATAAAAATACCGACATCTATCTGTGAAGGGCGACTAGACAGGGGCATCACTTTTATTTTAGCGTCGGTTCCTACATAAGAAACCGACGCCTAAAATCACCCGCTAAATCCCAATTTTCCAGCGAAAAAATTACATCCAAAATTTAACATACAACGTCGGTTGTTAACAAAGAAACCGACGAGTAAAGATCTCAATTCGAGAACATTTATTTTTGTCGGTATATACATATAGACGTCAGTTTTCTAGCTGGAACCGACGACTATATACGAACAAAAGTGTCAGTTTTTAGTTGGTAACTGACACTTAGAACTATAGGCGCCGGTTTTTTTAATAATTGACGTCTGTGGTTAACTTAACCGCACCCGCGCGAGCCAAACTCTTCCCCTTTCTCTGTTTCATTCATTCTCGCACGATTGAGGTTAGGTCCGGTGATTTTTCTCCCACCTCCGTCGCCACTTGCTGGTCGTCTGCTTCTCTGCCCCCGTCACCGCCGCCGCTGCTTGTTGGTCCTCTACCCCCACCTGCCACCGTCGCTGCTCAGGCCGCGCCGCCACGCCGCCGCCTCTGCTGGACACCTACTGCTGTCCGTTGCCGCACGATACCCGCCGATCGCCCTCACTTCTCAGCGCCGCCGATCGACACCTGCTCTCCGCCACCGCCGATCGACACCTGTTCTCTGCCACTGCCGCTCAACAGAGGTACCCTCTTCGCTTGCTCCCTCTCTTTTGCTTGCTCGGGAAAAGGTTGGCCGCTGACTAGCCCCAACGTTCTACCCTTGGATTTCTGCTTCCCGATCCTCTGCCTAGAAGCAGCATGATTGTGCCCTAGCTATGAAATATATTATTGTTTTTGTTTATTTGTGCCCTAGTGATGTATTGTCTCATAGTTCTAAATTTGCATGTTCTGAAATTGTTCCAAAATTATATCTTCAATCTGCTTTTTTTCACCTTTATAATATATGTATTGCCTCTAAAATAGAAGATCTATTTGGTAGAACTGTCGACCTTTGTCCATACCCTAAAGTGGACTCTATGAACACAACCAATTAAAGTATCATATTAATATATAATAGTTTTTTATGGAAGTTACATAGAGATGCAATTTTTAGTACAAAATGATAAAAATAACCCCTATTATATTTTTCTACTATAAAAAAGTAAACCCTAGGAATTGATAGTATAAATGCATCTAAATATTCATAAGCTATTAATGTGTCACTTGGAGAGAAGCATTGAGATGTTGTTATGGCTTTCCACAAGTGTTTTTATAAGAAAATTGTGTGTTGAATGGGGTTGTGATCAAAGGATTGGTGTTATATTTGTGTACTACTTTTGAAATTATATAATCATCTTGTGATGTAACTTTATCACAGGCTCATTATGAACCATTAGATCTAGATGTTAGGGTACCTCTACCGTCCTAACTATGAAATTGGTAACTTGTTTCCTTGTTGAGTATATTGAGAATCCTAATCACCCTTCTTGCTTAATGATGAACTGTAAGGCACAAACATGACATGCTTAGTATCTAAATGATGAAATTTTCCCTAGATTGCCAATCATGCCTCTAAAGACATCAATAATCACCCTAACTTGAAGAACTAGGATTTAAATAACTGAGACTAGGATTGTAGGTATAAGAATGACATCACATGTATTTGTTGGACTAGAAACCCATCCAAGATTTACTCATTAGGAGTAAATCTTGGATAGTCCCCGGTTTGGGACTGTTCTTGAACACCTAATCTCACTTAGGATGTAAGTGTATAATGTGTATTGGGTTTTTGAGAAAATTTTGGTAGCATTTCCCCGTTTGTTCTCTAAGTACATATGTACTTGAAGAACAGCGGGGAAATGCTGCCGAATTTTTTTTGAAAACCCAATACACATTATACACTTACTAGTGAGATTAGGTGTTCAAGAATGGGATAGGTGGTACACATTTATTATATATAAGAATGACAACACATGTATTTGTTGGCCTAGAAATTCGTCCAAGATTTACTCATTAGGAGTAAATCTTGGATAGTCCCCAGTTTGGGACTGTTCATGAACACCTGATCTCGATTAGGATGTAAGTGTATAATGTGTATTGGGTTTTCAAGAAAATTTCAGCAGCATTTCCCCGTTTGTTCTCTAAGTACATATGTACTTGGAGAACAGCGGGGAAATGCTGCCGAAATTTTCTTGAAAACTCAATACACATTATACACTTACTAGTGAGATTAGGTGTTCAAGAATGGGATAGGTGGTACATATTTATTATATATAATAATGACATCACATGTATTTGTTAACCCTAGACCCTAATCTTGTTGTAATATATACTTGTTTCCTCTTTGATCATAGAATGGATAGATCATAGATGTCCATTCGCAATCGTTGCACCCTAGAGTTTATATCTGGTCTTGACCAGTTTATTAGATTTTCCGAGGAACATAGGAAACAACCTGGAGATAGGTTCTACTGTCCATGTAGGCATTGCGGTAACAACTTGAAAGTCAGCACTGGTGACGAAATCAAAAGTCATGTCATGTGCAACGAGAATATGCAAGGCTATACAGAATGGCACTGGCATGGAGAGATTTCAAACCCGAAACCAGTGGATGTCGATAGAAGTGCTTGTGTGGAAGAAGAAATTGCCTACGATGACGTAGATGTGAATGAACCAGTTCCAGTAGACATCGTTGATGCGATGCTGGATAGTTGTGGGGTAGAGCACACCGATCCACCTCCCATTTTTAGAAACATTGTGAATGATGCTGAGATATCGTTATACACAGGTTGTACTAAGTTTACGAAGCTTAGCTCTATGTTGAGATTGTATAAGCTGAAAGCTAACAATAGATGGAGCGACAAAAGCTTCACGTCATTGTTGTCTTTGTTGAAAGAAATGCTTCCTGAAGGAAACGAGCTGCCAATCTCAACATACCAGGTAAAGAAATTGTTGTGCCCAATGGGAATGGATGCCAAGAAGATACACGCATGCCCAAATGATTGTGTATTATTTCAAAAGGACTATGTGGATTTGAAAGATTGTTTAAAATGTGGTGCGTCACGGTATAAATTAACGACTTCGGGGGAGTCCAAAACTATTTCTCCTGCCAAGGTGATGTAGTATCTACCTATAATATTACGGTTTCAACGCTTGTTTGCCAATCCGATAGATGCAAAGAATTTGATGTGGCATGCAGATGTTAAGAAAAATAATGATGGGATCCTAGGACATGCGTCTGATTCCCCACTGTGGAAGAAGATTGATCTATTGTACCCTAAATTTGTTGAAGAAGTCAGGAATCTAAGACTTGGGATTTGTACAAATGGGATGAATCCGTACGAGACATTGAGCAGCCAGCATAGCACTTGGCCAGTCATTATTGTTATATACAATCTTCCTCCCTGGATGTGTATGAAAAATAAGTATGTAATGCTGTCGTTGTTGATATCGGGACCTAAACAACCTGGAAATGACATCGATGTTTATCTTGAACCTCTGATTGATGACTTAAAGAAACTCTAGGGTGAAGGTGTGATGACCTATGATGCTTCACGAAGAGAGACATTTCGTTTGCATGGTATGTTGTTTTGCACTATTAATGACTTTCCAACATATGGGAATTTGTCTGGATATAGTGTCAAAGGAGCTAAAGCATGTCCTATATGTGAAGAGAACACTGATTCAACAAGACTAAAACATGGCGGTAAGACTGTATATCTCGGTCATCGAAGGTTTCTTACAGAATTCCATCCGTATCGTAGGAAGCGCAAAGTATTCAATGGATTGAATGAGGAACAGAGTGCACCTAAACCTATACCAGGGGAGGTTGTTTATGAAAGAGTAAAAGACTTTGTAAATGAATTTGGTAAGAGATCACAATGTACTATGGCCTCACTGAGTGACAAATATTTATTCAAGAAGAAGTCAATATTTTGGGATCTTCTTTATTGGAGTTCTTTGACAGTCAGGCATTGTATCGATGTCATGCACATTGAGAAAAATGTCTGTGATAGTGTCATTGGTACTTTGTTGAATATACCAGGTAAGACTAAAGATGGGATAAAATCCAGACTGGACCTACATGAAATGGGAATAAGGTCAGAATTAACAGAATTTCGTGAAATGGGAAATCGGAGAACATACTTACCTCCCGCTTGTTACACATTGTCTAGAAAGGAGAATAAAGCTTTTTGTGAATGTTTGGTAAATGTTAAGGTGCGACAGGGTTACTCATCCAACATCCGTAGATTTGTATCAATGAAAGATCTGAAGTTGATAGGTCTTAAATCTCATGATTGTCACACTCTAATGCAACAAATATTGCCTGTGGCAATTAGATCTATATTGCCGAAGCATGTAAGGTTTGCAATCACCAGACTTTGTTTCTTTTTCAACAGTCTGTGCAACAAAGTTATTGACCCTGATACCCTCGATAAATTGCAAAGAGAAGTGGTTGTTACCCTATGTCAGCTTTAGGTGTATTTTCCTCCATCGTTCTTTGATATCATGGTACATCTTGTTGTCCACTTGACTAGGGAAGTGAAAATGTTGGGACCAGTTTTCTTGCATTGGATGTATCCCTTTGAACGATACATGAGTATTTTTAAAAGTGATGTTCGAAATTGTTATCGGCCTGAAGGGAGTATTATCGAGGGTTATGTGGCGAGAGAGGTTATGGATTTTTGCAATGACTTTCTCAGTGGCAATGACACTCATGATAATGACAAGAATATTGACGAGCAATTTGGCAAAGGAATTTTAGGATCACGTGTGAAAGTAATCAACCGTGAGCAGTTGGAACAAGGTCACTTGTATATTTTACACAACATGGACGAAGTGAACGTTTATATCGAGGAACATACCAATTTCATCAAGAGACAATATACTCGAGCCAATACAATGTGGCTTGCTAGAGAGCATAACAAGACATTTATTAAGTGGTTTGAAGATAAAGTCTTACATCAACTATCTCAAACACCAGATGATATTACTGAAACTATCAAATGCCTCGCCTTTAAACCAAAATTGACTGTTATGTCTTATGAAGGGTATGCCATTAATGGATTCACATATTACACAAAGTGCCAAGATGATAAGAGTGTCGTCCAAAACAGTGGGGTCACTCTTCAAGCATCGACTATGTTTTTTGCAAGTGCAAAGGATAAGAGTCCACGTGAAGCTAAAATGTCATATTACGGTGTCATTGAAGACATATGGGAGTTTGACTACATAGATTTCAGAATTCCGCTTTTCAAATATAATTGTGTTGATAACACCAAAGGAGTTATAGTGGATGAATTGGATTTCACGTTAGTGAACTTTGAAAAGATTGGCGAGAAGGGTAAACCATTCATATTGGCATCACAGGCGAAACAAGTATTTTATATCGATGATCCTGCAAATGATAAATGGTCGGTTGTTCTTCATGGTAAAAGACAGTTCATTGAAGATCCTATAGATGAAGAAGAGTACTATGATAAGTATGATGACTCCAGCCCATTCTCAGTTGGGTTGCCAACACCACCAAATATTGAAGCTAATGATGACTTGTATGTGCGCGGAGATCACAATGAAGGATTGTTAATTGATAAAAAATCGCAATATTAGAGGCATGTTTATATTTTTTATATGTTTTATTTTTCTGAATGTGAACTTTACAATGTGAATTACTTTACAATGTGAATGTGAACTTTACAATGTGAATTAATTTACAATGTGAACTTTACAATGTGAATTACTTTACAATGTGAATGTGAACTTTACAATGTGAACTTTACAGACTGAATTACTTTACAATGTGAATGTGAACTTTCAGATGGCTGAGCATTCTCCTGATGAGCATGCTGATGATTAACGTGAGGGTGAGGACATGAATGCACTGCCTCACAATGTAAGTTTTAAAAATATATCATATATTTCTAACTATATGTCCATTTATTGTTATATCTTGTAAATGTGTTTATTTTGTCAAATTTTAGGTTGATGATGCAAATATACCATCTGAAGCACTTGAGGCACTTGATCAGTAGCACCAAAAAGTTGACAAGAGAAGGGGCATCACTATGATGAAGAAGTTAATAGCACAAAAGGGCAATGGACCCAAACTTGTTGTGGATTTTGATAATGCAGGAAATGCATCTGGTGTGAATCATCATTCGTTTGTTTCATATCTTGGGTATGTTACTCGTAGCCATTACGGTTGTAAGATAGATTCTTGGCATAAAGTTCCTAAGGAGAAGAAAGATGTAATATGGAAGGATTTATGCGTGAGTTATTATTAATTTGCAATTCTATTTTGTAGATTACTAATTTTTTGGATACTAGTTAATAGCAATTCTATTTTGTAGAGTATATTTGAATTGGATGAAAAGCTGCATCGTAAATGCATGATGCAACACTGTGGGAGAGTCCTAAGGAACTATAGGACAAATCTCACTCGAGAATACATAAGAGAAGGTGACAAAAGGAAGAAGATAGCCACTGAACAGTGGAACTTCCTGGACAAAGAAGAATGGGACGCGTTTGTTGCTTCAAGACAAACTGATGAATTCAAGATATTAGGTGTCAGTCCCAATCTCATTAATATATGTTGTATTCACCTATTCAAGATTAACATTTGGTGTTACTAACCAAATCATGAATGTGCATACTAACTAGGCCCTCAGTGAGGCACAAAAATCAAGGCGTGCACTGAATGTGCATGACCACACAATGGGTCCAAAGGGGTATGCAGGCATTCACCAAAGACTACAGTCTGAGGCTACTGCTCAGTCTGCTGCTACTCAGGAATCCTCTACTATAGGTAGCACACCACTCTCTCGCCATGATGTTTGGATAGCTGGGAGACAAAATAAGAAGAGAGAAATAAGGAAGGCCACAACTGCTGAGGCAGCTATAAAAATAGTAAAACTCTTACAGTAATCGTTTGAATATTGATTATTTGTGGTGTTTACTTAATTATAAATGTTTGTTTTGGTGATTAGCGGGAGCTGCACGAGCTGAGGAAACAAGGCAAGTTCATCCCTGAGGGCACCACGGATGAATTGACAGTTTCTCTGGGTAACCCGGAGCATCCTGGACGTGTTAGGGATGCTGGCTCTGGTGTGGGCATCAAAGCTTTTTTTGGGCCATCCCAGCGCAAACATGTCCCAAAAGCTGGACTTTCACAAGAAGATGTAACATATTCTTTCTTTATAATGTTACTATAAAAGAGAATTCAATAATTAGAAGCTAACATTTCTTTTATCCATGTATAGGTAGATAAGCTAGTTGATAGGAAACTCGAAGAAGCAATGAAAAAGTGGCAGGCATCTCAGACTGCCACTTACCAGACAATACCTATGGTGTCTCTCACTACTACTGCAGAGGTTGCGAGTAATCCTGTAGACCCACCACCTAGCACATCCGCTGTAAGTATTTTTATGACATAGTAACCAATTTTTTAATTCAAGATGATATGTTTTCAAGATGATATGTATATATGTATATAATATTCTTTACACAAAAATTTGTAGGGGTTGAAGCCATGCCGTTTAAAAAGTCAAGAATATGTCATTGCAGAGGTGTCGACTTACCCATCCTTACCAGGGGAAATGTTTCACGGGTCTCCATTACCAGCTGGTTGGATTCGTGTGAGCCCGGTACGTATATTCTCCCAGTGGATGGATCTTCCATTGCCATATGCCCACTCAGATTGTGAAACGCTTGGTGAGGCAGAAGGTGGAGTGATATTGTGGCTAAAAGCGGATGTCCTCTTTACTGAAACTGTATGATAAATTTACATTACGTTAAATTGTTAGTGTGTGTATATGATGTCAGTTGATCTGAAATATATATATATATATATATGTATATACAGGTTAAAAAGAAGACACCCACAACATCTAGGCCTCCTCCACCACCTCCTACATTATCCAGTTGGGTTCCACAGGACCTACCAGTCCTGTTAGGTCCTAACTGTAGGGGTATGGCAATATGGTTAGGCGAACATGATGTAAATTGCCCTATAACTGTTTTTATATATTCAGATGCTGCAGGTCAATCATACGAAAGCAAACTATTTATACAAGATATTTTGGAGTTGTTTCGATATGATTGCTTATGTACTAGTGTGATAGAGCTATGGATAAGGTGAGATCTTCTTTATACATCCATATACCTTGTGTAGGATCTGGTGATCTGGTTTCTTATTTATTAATGCATGCGTAATTAATACATATTTTGCAGCTACTTAGACAAGATATGTGCAGATTTTGCATTCGAACATGTAGGATTTTTGATTCCATCTTTAATTAGTCTAGTAGCTAAAGACCCTCCGTCAGTTCAACAATACTGCTGTGAGGCTTTTACAATTTTTCTCTAAATAAGAAGACGGTGATAATGGCTCCACTCAATGTAGAGTAAGTTTACTTTGCTTATTATAATTTGGACTTAAGAAAATTACATTTTTATTGTAGATTTTGAGTTATTATTTTTTTAACATTTTTACCTCTAGTGGTAAGCATTGGGAGTTACTGGTTATTGTCCCCGAGACATTCACGGTCTATTATCTAGATCCTAGTGGGATGAAATTGAATACAAAATATGGACACATAATGAAAATGTCATTATTCCGGTGAGAAATATTTCATTTTCATATCTGTTAACATATGTTATTACATTACTATTTAATTATGCAATGTACTATTTTACATTAACATGTAGGGGTTTTGATGAGTTCAAAAAGGCTGGAGGAAAGGTCCCCATGAAAAAGAACCAGCCAATAATTTGGAAGAACGTGAACGTAAGTTCCCGACTGCAATATATGTGTATATTATTTATGTGAACAATGCTTAATTAGTTGTATTTTTTAATATTTTGTATGTTTGAATTTATAGTGTGCTACACAAGACAACAGATGGGCATGTGGATACTATGGGATGCAATTTATGCACATGATTATCAAATATGCCACACTGGACATCGATTGTATTGCCGAGGTATTATATAGTCTCATTAGATAATATGAAATATATCAATCTTATTTATAGCTCATTAATTATATATATACATCATTATCTTTACATGTATTTAAAACTGACCACACTACATGAAATGCCTTACCAGATGTACATGCTCCCTATACAATGGGAGAATTAAATGAAGTCAGAGAAGAATGGGCAACAACCATACAAGTAGTGGGGGTTTTAAAATATAATTGGGATGTTGATAGCGAATAATGACTAAAGAATGATATTTTGTAAATGAATTTCTGAATTATAATATATGTGTGCATGTTTCTGCATGTCTGGATGTTTCTACATGTGTCTGAGTGAAAATGAATGAAACTGTTGGTTGCTATATGATTGTTTCTACATATGCGAATGTGAAAATGAATGGAACTACATATTGCTAGCTACATGAATGTTTCTAAATGTGTGAAAATCAAATGTAACTGCAGGTTGCATTGCTAAATGTATGTGTGAATATTTTTGTTGTTAATTTTGTAGGTTTGTGGCCTGTTGTTGGCTGATATCAATGGATGTCATAAAACTTGTAGTTCATAACTGAACTGCAGGTTTCTCATCCTGCGACCAGCCATACAGCATGTGTACAGACTGACAGAATAAAAACAAACAATAGGGGTCAGTTATTTGAACAAAACTGACACTATAACTATGTGTGTCGGTTTCCGTACAAGTAATCGACGTCTATTTTCTAAACACCATGACCGTGCTGGCCAGCACGACTGTGGCAGCGGACCAGACAAAACGATCGTCGGTTATTAGTTTAAAACTGACACACAAAGTTACAGTCTCAGTTTCCAGTCTCGTAACCGACGTCTATTTCCTGAACACCACGGTCGTGCTGGCCAGAACGGCTGTGGCACCTGACCATACAACACGGCCGTGCTGGGATAGATATGGTGTTGGTTTTTTTATCTAATAACCTACATGTTTGGGGTGGCACGCAAAGGGTTTTGGCACGTTTTCGGTGGCGCGTGAAGGATTTTGGCGTCGGTTTTGGAACAGACGTGTAACGGATGGGCTTTTAGCGTCACCAACATAGGTGTCGTTTGGAAACCGACACTACATGCCTTAAACAACCGACACTAAATGTCTGTTCTGTAGTAGTGGAACTTCCACGGTCATATCCATCCAGATTAACTTTTGATCAAATCAATTAATTAATTTGATAGATCAATCAGTTATCAAACCCAAAAGCCATCTAGAGTCATTTTTTAGGAAAAGTCAATGAAGCCATGGCTAAGGGGTTATTCCCCTTGCCTCGATAGAAAACTACTCACTCATGGAGAAGGGGGAGACGGAGGAAGAAAGCACTGAAGCCATAGTCTAGCCCAAAATTAGGAGTCAATCCTTTTGCTAGATACAATAAAATGGCTTAGTTCTTTGTTCCTTGCTCTAGAATTAAAGAACGGAGAAAAGAAGATTAAAACTAAGGTAGAAAAAAAAGACAAGAACAAGTATGAAAGAGCTATGCTTGAACTGAGATCTACTTTATTGCATAATAAGGAAATGACTACAAGACTAATTGCTTCAGAATCCCAATACAAAGAAATCCAAGATGCCCAAAGAGGAGGAAGTG
Source organism: Alisma plantago-aquatica (assembly GCA_963693085.1). Classification (NCBI taxonomy): domain Eukaryota; kingdom Viridiplantae; phylum Streptophyta; class Magnoliopsida; order Alismatales; family Alismataceae; genus Alisma; species Alisma plantago-aquatica. The sequence goes on along the minus strand of OY856410.1, from coordinate 1,185,772,793 downwards.
CCCCTCCTTTTATAGGAGAAGGAGGGGGGTATACATTAGGTTTAGGGCAAAAGAAATGGCCACCGGAGGCTGCTAACTTTCTAGATCTAGTCAATAGAGGAAACAATTGATTTCTTTGCATCCCTTTTGCATTAATTTCCCGCAACAGCGGTTTCGAGTGTATTTTTGAGCCAGTCAAAAATTCATAAGCGGCCCGAACAAATTTTTTTCCTGTAGATAATTGAATTATCTTTCCAACGCATACTTGCACAATAAATTCTGCCTTGGGATGTGGGAGTTATACCAATTTTGGTGAAAGGTATATACTGAAATCAGACTCTGCGGGAAAACGTAATGCTACTTTCACTGGTTAATTGCACAGCCAAATAAACACGAAAATTCCCCCAAGATATGTCTTATTTGTAGCCAATAAAATTCTCTTTTCATTCCATACTTTTTCTTGAAATTCCGCCTTTAGACGCAAAAGATATGACTATTTTGGTTACGAGAATCTCAGGCACTACGGGAATATTTGAAAGCCTCATATCTTCATCTTTTATTTTCTCAATTTAATTACTTAGATAATTCCTAAAAATTAAGAAAAATATCATAAGAATTCAGGAAAAGTATATCTAGAAGATGAAAGTGTTATTTTTTTTTTGAATTAGCTAAAATTAATAAAAAAGCCCTAATTAATTATTCTAAATGAAGCAAAAAAATAAGAGATGAATATGCATTCATCAAAATACCCCAAACTTAAACTTTGCTCGTCCCGAGCAACATTAAAATCAAAAATACTTTCAAGACATACTCTCAACCTATCATCCTCACTCTCCTAATAACAACTTGATTCCTTCCACCAAAATATGGCCAAGCGACTCTGACTTCCTGAATTCACAAAAAGTGACTTTTATATTTCCTACTTCACAAACTTGCATTTATTCGAGACCTGCAATAAAATTGATTTTCATTTCACCTTTGCATTTGGTACTCCAATTTTTTTTTTAAGTTTTACACAAGAACAAGGCTGATTTGGATGGTTGGGGTTTTTGTAGTTTTCCCCTGGGTAGAAAATTGGAGTGAAGGAGGTATGGAAGAAGGACAGTCTCTCCTCTATTCGACTCGAGACCTTTTTATTTAGTGGACATGCAGTTACATTGACCACATTTTTTTTCTTTGATTTTTGGTGATACACCTAATTGCGTGGGTATGGAAGAAGCGGAAGAGGGGGAAGGGATGCCACCCCAAACTTAGCCTTTTGGGCATTATTGGTTTTTTTTCTTTTTGATGAATGGAAAGATTTGGAAGTGGTAGAAGAAGAGTAGAAGAGGTTGTTCTTGTGCAACTTTTTTTTTTCATCTTTTTTTTAGAGTACCATGCATTAGTTCAACTATTACCGAATCATGCAAAAAATCAAGAAAATTTATACAAGTTGTACATGATAAGAAAGCATCACTCTTGAATCCTATCAGTACTCTATGGCTTGCCATCTTTTCCAAAGAGTGATTATTATTTGAGGTCCTAAGTGACAGGAGGATTTCTAGTCATGAAAGTTTTAAAATTTTAGTTGCAAGGCAGTTACATCATTAAGGGGAGTATTTTGACAAATGATCATATTAAGACTGACTAGATAAAGGCCATTTTGCAACAAAAGTAATAAAAATATGGCCGACTAGATAATGACCATGAACAAAGTAACTATATGCAAAAAAAAAGTGGAAATAATGCAAGAATAAAAAGATAAGGGGGTGGAATAGAATCATACCACCCACCTCCACCCCAGACTTAGATTTTTGCTCATCCCGAGCAAAACCCAAACCCGAGATGGAGGGAAGAAAATTGTTGGGTTCACCAGGAGGTCCTGGTAGCTCAAAATATGTCCATCTGAAGGGAATGTCGATGATGGCTGGAGTTTTGAATAGAGGAGCTTCATGGTACACCCAATGGATGGGTAGTCGTAGAAGCCTAAAAAGGTTTTCTGAATGATGTTGTGTATCACCTCGTAGTCCTTCGAGTAGGATCCACATATCTTCCTTCAACAGTGAAAGTAGTGTTGGAGATGAATGTGGATTGGGGGGGATTGGCAGGTGTTAGTTGAGTAACAAATACAGTGTCAGATGTGGAAGATCGGATGGATAATCTGGCTCAAGCATCTTTTTTCGGCCTGGATCTACATGTGGTGAAGAGGGTGCCTGTATAAGAAGAATTGGTTTGTTAGCCGAGTAAACAATCATATGGAGATGTATGTCTTCTTGGTGGATTATGCAACAAGGTGCGTCCCGATCCTTTACCCCATAAATGGAAGCCAGTGGATTTGGTGTGGAAGACTCACAAAAGGCATAATTGTCATCATAATTATAAAAAATGATCAATCTAGGTTGTTCCATCTCTATTGAGGAGTTCTCCATCTCTTCTTCATAAAAGATCTCATCAACATGGATGTATTTGGAATCAATTGGATCCTTTACTATGCTGAAGGGGAGATCTGATTCCTTTATAGGGTAAATGCCCAACTCAATGGGCTCAGGAGGGATCACCTCACAATATAACAGTGTAATGTAAGGTTCTTGCAGTGGTAGAATCACCTCATCAGGTTCAACCAGATGTGGAAAAGGAGGTGGTTGAGTGAGGTCATAGTGCTCTTGATGATGAAGCCTTTCAAAAGAATCCATCAATGCATGTTGGGGAGGTGATGGTACATTGGTCACAATAGGCTCAACCAAGATGGGATGATTATTGCAAACATCCAAATATTGGTCTACAACTGAGAAGGGTGGAGTCTTAGGTTTTTGGGATGTTCTTTGAGCCCACCAGTCTTTAACCTTTTTGTTAAAAGATTCTTGATTCATGAATTTATCAACATAGGCCTCCATCCACTCATTTTCTGACTTACATGGATAGTCAGGGCCCCATACAGCTGCAACCCTAGTTAAACAAAGTTCTTCATTTACAACATCCTAAATTTCTTTAAAACACCTATCCATCTCCTGATCAAGGTTGTGTGGAATCTCAACTATATCACATTGGACTTCTTCTAAGGGTGGTGGTTCATTATAGAGAAAGGGTTCCAATGAAGTAGATTGGCCATTAGAATCAACTAGATTAACATCCACAATGGAAGTGATTGGTGGAGCGTTAGGTACTGGAGTTGGTTCTACTTTATTGAAGATGATATAATCATCGTCATCATCATCTATTAAAATCATCCTTAGCTTCTCTGGTTCCATATTTAAAAATTACCCCGCAGAATTGGCGTTCGACGAGCGTCTCAAGCACAAATAAAGTAGTTAATCGTGTGTAGAAAAAGCGGACTGCCGGAATGGAAACTCGGCATAAAGAGGAGTAGCACTTCCGGAATGTTACTCGGAAGGCATAAAAAAATAAAAAAAGTTTTTCAAAAGATTTTTGGGGGTTTGAGAAAACAATCCGTTGTCACCAGCAACAGTGCCAAATTGATAATCGTCGCTTTGCACTATCAATCACTAAGATTGTTAATCCTAGAGTTTAAACCTTTTTACTTCCGGTTTTAAGGGTAGTATAGAAGGGTCGATCCCACAGGACAACTATTTAGAGATTGTTCTTAAACCCATAATTTTTGAAGAATTTTTATTAATTTTTTTTTTTGTATTTTTAGATTTGGAACCAGAATGTAAAAATCGAGCTTTGGAGTTGGTGATTACACTAAGGAGTGAATGCAAAAGAATTGAAAATGCACTAACAAGAATAGAAAAATATACAAGGAAAATTTTAGACTATTGTTAGCACAAAAAGAACTATATGAATTAAAAAGACTAAGAATTAAAGAAAGCAAAGGCAAGCAAGATAGTCGGTGATTGAAATCAAGAGATGGAAATCGAGGCGTTAGGGGATTTCACCACCTTAGCCAAAGCAAAACAAACTAATCCTTAAAAACGACGGATTCGATGAAGGCAAGTGAATTAATAAGAATCCACTAAAGATAGACTCCACATGAGCCCATTGGTCTTGGTGCTCATACTTCTTAGTTCATCATCCTAAAAGAAGCAAATCCACGGTCGTTTCAAATCTCCTATGTGATTGGGTTTGTTGTTCTAAATTCGAACTTCCACGGTCATATCCATCTGGATTAACTTTTGATCAAATCAATTAATTAATTTGATAGATCAATCAGTTATCAAACCCAAAAGCCATCTAGAGTCGTTTTTTAGGAAAAGTCGATAAAGCCATGGCTAAGGGGTTATTGCCCTTGCCTCGATAAAAAACTACTCAGTCATGGAGAAGGGGGAGACGGAGGAAGAAAGCACTGAAACCATAGTCTAGCCCAAAATTAGGAGTCAATCCTTTTGCTATATACAATAAAATGGCTTAGTTCTTTGTTCCTTGCTCCAGAATTGAAGAACGGAGAAAAGAAGATTAAAACTAAGGCGAAAAAAAAAAGACAAGAACAAGTATGAAAGAGCTATGCTTGAACTGAGATCTACTTTATTGCATAATAAGGAAATGACTACAAGACTAATTGCTTCAGAATCCCAATACAAAGAAATCCAAGATGCCCAAAGAGGAGGAAGTGCCCCTCCTTTTATAGGAGAAGGAGGGGGGTATACATTAGGTTTAGGATAAAAGAAATGGCCACCAGCGGCTGCTAACTTTCTAGATCTAGTCAATAGAGGAAACAATTGATTTCTTTGCATCCCTTTTGCATTAATTTCCCGCAACAGCGGTTTCGAGTGTATTTTTGAGCCAGTCAAAAATTCATAAGCGGCCCGAACAAATTTTTTTCCTGTAGATAATTGAATTATCTTTCCAACGCATACTTGCACAATAAATTCTGCCTTGGGATGTGGGAGTTATACCAATTTTGGTGAAAGGTATATACTGAAATCAGACTCTGCGGGAAAACGTAATGCTACTTTCACTGGTTAATTGTACAGCCAAATAAACACGAAAATTGCCGTAAGATATGTCTTATTTGTAGCCAATAAAATTCTCTTTTCATTCCATACTTTATCTTGAAATTCCGCCTTTAGACGCAAAAGATATGACTATTTTGGTGACGAGAATCTCAGGCACTGCGGGAATATTTGAAAGCCTCATATCTTCATCTTTTATTTTCTTGATTTAATTACTTAGATAATTCCTGAAAATTAAGAAAAATATCATAAGAATTCAGAAAAAGTATATCAAGAAGATGAAGTGCTATTTATTTTTGAATTAGCTAAAATTAATAAAAAAGTCCTAATTAATTATTATAAATGAAGCAAAAAAATAAGAGATGAATATGCATTCATCACCAGACTCCTAAGATCTTCTCTGCCCCCGGTCAGTACGGGTCCGCCACAGTGACATATAAGGTCAATCTGCTAAAATCTAAGTCCGTCCTTGGTATAGGTCACATCACTAGTTAAAGGAGGTGGGTATCCTTACCCTACCATACGAGGTACAACCGCAGTTGTCCTCCAAACTTATCACTTATATAATCACATAGACACGACCGCAACCATTCTCAATCACATCAGATATATGAGGCATGACCATAGCCAACCTTCACAATCTGCATTGTGGATGACAATGATATATCCTCAACTTTCCACCCCCACATACTCAACAGTATGCGCTCCAAGCTTCCATTAGAAATACTCGTTTCACCATCTGGAAAATTCTGACACTCAGATGGATCAATGGCACAGGACGCTACATGATTAGAGTTTCACTTGATTAGTTATACCAATTAGGTGAATTAAGGATGCATCATACAAGTGGACATACAAACTCTAATTCACTTATAGCAAGCATATAAATGTCAAAACTTAAAAAGATATAAAACGTATGAAACATAATTCAAATTTCATCATCACATGGTACTCTTCACTTGCCATTCATGAGACTACACTAGTAATCATATTATCACAAGATATAAATCATTTTCACAATATCAAAGCGTATCAACCCTTATCAACATAAGAGGATTACACCTCATTCAGGGCTCAAACATGCCCAAAAGTCATTAAGACCATCATACTATCACAGGATATAAAATTCTTTTCACAATATCACAGGGTATCAACCCTTATCAACATAAGAGGATTACACCTCATTCAGGGCTCAACCATGCCCAAAGGTCATTAAGACTATCATATTATTCCCTGCAAGATCATCATTATCTTTGCATGCCTTATAACAAGGTTCAACAGCATCAATTATATATAATTCACTAGATCAACACAATATTGCATTAATGAGCTCGGAGATATTCATAAACAATCATAGCAGGGTTATATTAACATTAAGAACATTCTTTTATAACATAAACATGTAAGGAATCTAGATATGATTAACTCTCATCATATTCATTATACACATGCTTAGCATGAGAAAGTATCGACCATGTGGCTATAATAACCACCAATTAACATATCAAGGTTATGATCATAGTAAGGAGGTTATTATACCATCATTCCATCATATAAGAATGTTAAACATGAATACTCATCGTTATCTAATTGCATTAGAGTTAGGTTCAACATGATAAATTATATCAATATGACTAATCATCACTTATACTCAAACCCTAACTCATGGCATCCCCATTGGATCATGGATGCATAAGGTGAAGCATCACCATTACATTCCATAGTATTCTCAAGTATGAACCCACAAATGATTTAAGGTGTAACCATCAGGTTATAGCATACAAAGGTTTCAACAACAATAACAAAGTTTCCATGATTGTATTAGCCATTCAAGGACTATTCATACCCAATTACCATCATTTAGTTATATGAAAGATAGGTATAACAAGCTATACCTCATTAGGGTTACATATCAACACAATATGGTTATCATCACTTCTATACATATGAGTGAATAGGTAATACTACCTTATTAAGGGTAACCCTCCATTTGTTTCATCATCATTCAACCTGTATCACTATACCACAATGTCACCCAGAACCATTGGATGTTTAAAAGGTAAGACATTTGGTTGTTTACATAAGTAAACACCTTGGATAAACCACCTACTAAGTCATTGATTTGTTCTTTATAAAGAGTCATCATCTAACCCTAGGAATCCCTTGATTAACAACATAAAAAGTTCCATTGGAAGTAGGGTAAAACCCACAATCGACTATTTATTTAGAGCAAGTCATCCCTTGTCAACAAGTAAGATCCTTAAGTTGATCATACAAAGGAAACCATTTAAATTACATTATTAGGACCAACATATTACATTAGCCATCATTTAAATTTATTGGAGGAATAAACATTAGATCTTGACCATTGGGTCAAGTTCATATGCTAAAACCATCAATTACAGTATAGGTCCGACCATTACATCAAGTGACCCAAGAAACCATTAGTATAAGTCTTAATTGATGATACAAATACAATGATTAACTCAAAATAGGTTGTAGAAACCTGATCCACCATCATTAGTGATCATGAAATCACCATAGGTTGTCAGATCAATACTATATTCATTAATCAACATCAAATATTAAGCTAATGTCAACATTGATTGATAGCATCAGTAAGGTTCTTAATGGTTGATCATTATACTTCTAATTGATCCAAAACTGGACCTAAGGGGGTGACCATAGGTTGTCACCATAATTTGATAACCTTTATCATGACCATCAGTTGTTATGAAGACAAAACAAATAGGGTTGTTGCAATGGTACCATCATCGGGTCATGGTTTATAGAAGAAATCAACTTTAAACCCTAAAATTGACCATTGTTTGATAGGTTCATAGCACCATAGGTTGTCAAAACAACCTGATCCAAGTCATAAATACCTTAGGAATAATGTACACATGATCACATGTTCATATATAACTGAAATTAGATCAGGAAACATTATAAAAATCAAAATCCAAGTCAAGCATAGCTTTTTAGTGCATGAATCATCATTTTCAAGCAAGAACATGATCTAGAAAGCTTATGGTAAGCAATAAACATGGAGAAAGTATTAAAACTTTCCTCTAATGAGAAGATTAAACCCCACACAGAAGAAATCTCGAGCAGGTAAGGTAGAAAATCCAAAAATAAACTATGAATTCATCCATCTAACACCTTTCTTCATCAAATGAGCAAACCCTAAGCATAAGGAGCAAGAAATGTAGGTTTTTAGAGATTTAGAGAAATTTCTACCATAGAACAACAAGGTTCCGACCTGGAAAAAGCTAGGAAGGTAAAACTTACACTTTTAGGTCAAGATCACTAGGAAGAAGCTTTTTAGACCCAAAAAGGAAATTAATTGCAACCTTAGAATTGTTTCCAAGAAGATCCCCACTTTCTTCTACCATGAGCACCAAAATTCGCACCTGAACATAGGGATAATGAAGCTAGGAGAAGGGGAGAGGTGGTGGAGAGGAAATGCTCATTTCGGTTCTTGTGGATAAGTATATGACACTTTAATATAAAGAAAAAGAAAAAGTTGAAATTCTAGTATATATCCAAGTGTCCATGGCTTTAAATTATTAAGAATATATAAGCACACACACAAGAAGCTCTCCCACTGTCCCTCAAGACCTGATTAGATTTCTTTTGTCGAAATTCTAAGCCAATCACATAATTCCTTAGTTGATAGCTACTAAAGGTAGCTCATCCATGAAGGGGAAAACCCTAAAATACCCTTGATGAAAACACCTTCAAACCATGGATCAACTAGGAGCCCCATGGCTAAAAAATATCAAGAATGATAGTATAACATCTAAGGAACATAATTTATGTGACAAATTGCAAAGAAAACCCCTGAATTGGGTAAATTATAGAAAAGTTCAAAATGTACAGAAAATTGCATAACTTGCTCAAACAATGTCCGAATTGGACCAAATTTGAAAATTAAGCTTTTCTTATGATTTTAAAACATATCAAAAGGTTATATTAGAGCTATAAGCATTCAAATATGATAATTAAGCTCATTCAACTCATTAAGCAAGTTCAAGGGCCTTACAACTATAAACCCCTAACTAGGATTTCGCCCCCGAAATCCAAGGTAAACAAAGATAAGTATTTCCTTTGCACCTCATACTATTAACTTCACATGGTTACTTGCACATCATGGTGATGTACATCATTCATATATATCTCATCTTGGGTTAGCAGAAAAACCCCCACATAAGAAGACATTTGCAAATATGGAACATAAAAAACTTGTTGTGCCACTTGTACAAAGCTAATAGTAGTGTTCAACTTTAAATTCTAGCTATTGCCCTAAAATTATATCTATAGTATCAAAACATTACTCAAAATTCATACTTGCTAGCTTTTTACCAATCATGGCATGTGTCCCATACCCATTCCTTGAAGCATACACTGACACTAGAACTCTTGTCAGTTCTTTTTCAGCATCAAAAGAAATGCTGATGCTGGCAGCTATCATTCCATACAAGGAAACATCATTCCTGGTCAACCTTGTTAGGGGTGAAACAAAAACAATATATTCACCTTACTAGGATTTACACAACCTACTTAGAAGACATATCATGATCCCATAAAGACACTTAATCAACCCCATCTCACTCTTGTTCAACTTGTCTCATAGCTATTGCTGCTTCAGCAACCCTAGGTTTTTTTTGAAGAAATATTGATTATATTTGAAATACTTTGACATATTATCATTTAAAGCTTGATATAACTTGTATGACATGACTGGAACACTCTGTTTCTCCTATTCATATCTATTTGTACATTGGTTAGTCTAAAGGACATAATTCTAAACTCATCATGGTCATGTGAATTATGTCATCCAATATAAATCTTATACATTCATGTTTGATCATAGGTTTATCTTAAAGGAACATGGTATCACATATTTATTAACCAACAAACCATCTATCCTTGATATTGGTCTTGCCCAACTATCATTGAACTATACACACCATTATAAAATCACTTTTGTTTTTCCTTCCTAACAACATTTATAGGGTCGTCATCAAGTCTCTCTCTATCTAAGGGAGAGGAATACTTGTATTGTTAATTTAATAATCTCCAACCTTCACATACTTCCCATACTATTGACACATCTTAGATACTAGGATTCATTACCTTGGTATCCACCTCATGTGCTATGAGGAACTCACATCCTTATCTCATTTACTTTGACCAACATAATAAATTTCAAAACATATTAGAGGAGTCTTCCTAATTATTGGAAGGCTCAAAAGCAAAATCATCACCAATATTTTGATCGTGGAACCATAGTCCAAACAACCTTATTCTATAATAAGATATCCATCCTCATGTTTAGAATGAATCGACACATACCAAGTGGCAATGGTCCACTTGAAATTTGTTCCTTGTAAAGAAAAGAAACAAAGGGGAACACACTTCCCACATCATAGCAACAGTTTTCAAGTCACTAGCAAAAAGGTAACCAATTCTATTTTCATTATGCAAGTTACAACTTCTTACATATCATTTTACTTTTTTCATTTCAGGTTCCTTGCCATTAGCATTGGAATTATCACGATTAACATATCTCATTACTCCTTCCTTGACGACTATTTATCCCACTTGGGTATATTTTCTTATTTTATTATGTTTTTCAACCACTTATCGACAGTGAAATCATCACATTCCACATTTTCTTCATTAAATCAGGATCATCTCCCTTAATTTCTTACACATGCCATGCTGATTTTTCATTAACACTTTCTTACACACATAGGTTGGTCTGAGATTAACTTAGGTTCTACCTTATTTCTTTGTCATTGTTCCCATTCATCTTCTCATTTTGTATTTGTTATAGGAGTTCTTTCTATCTTATGTGGATTTCATACCTTGATTCACTTTATAAGCATAGACTTATCTGTCTTTTGCTTTATTATCTTCTTGAATCACATCTTCAAGAACTCCTCTTTTCCTTATTTTATTCAGATTTAGATTTCATTGTGTTGTATCTTTCTCTTATTTTTACCAAACATTCAAGTTTTGATAGATAATGATGAAATTCTCATCTTCTTTAAGGTAGGATTGAGATATTCACACCATGATTTCTTATTTGTTATGCTCTTTAGATTGTCTCAAAATGACTACTTGATCAGAGTAATCAGAAAGATAACAATCAAAGAGTTCCACACTTATCTTTCTTCAATAATTGAATACCTGGCCAGGGCATCCAAGTACTGAGATTAGGCAGTATGCACCATGTTTTTTGTGTCACATTCCGAACTTAGACATCATCCTAGTCTTAAGTCCTAGTGTCCCTGTAGACTCAGTAAACCTAAAGTGCTGATACCAACCCGTGAGAACCTAATACACTAAATGAGATTACTCAAAATGTAAAACATAATCAATTACTAATTAATCACATACCCAAAATATGGGTAAATTAAAATTGATTTCAACATCAACACCCACTCAAAAATATTTGCATAAGAGCCCAACATCTTTCTTATATCCATTCTATGCCAAGAATTTGATACAAATTGGTCTATCTCCTTATCCACAACATATATACAAAGGAGAACAATATTCATATATGCCACATAAACAAGCATTAACATGCTAACAAAAGTTCTATTTGTTTGAAACACCATATACAAACTTTTCCTGCCCGGACCTGAGAGTACAGGGATGACTCTAGAACACACTAGACATCTAATCAACTTTATCAAAGATTCATTACTACAACTCCTCTTTGCTGCCACATGTTTGTTTTCATCACTTCCGATTACCTACAAAAAATGTGGTGAGCCACAAGGGTGAGACCCATGTCCTAGCACGAGATATAACCTTCAATAACATTTATTGATTACACCATTGTTATGTAATTAAATGATTAAGAAGTTTAATAAGATATAACAAATAAGATCAACAGTACTGATGATTAACAAAATACATAAATGAGCAGATAATAACTATCATCATTAGTCAGACTATCATCCTTTATCTTGTTGACAATATAAGCAATTTAGTAGCATATGCAGTTCTAGCATCATGAGCAAGTATAGTGATATAGCATAGATAACAGCATGAGCATGTCTACTTAGTTGAACATATCAACATTATAAGAAGAGCTAACAATATAAGAACAACTACCTGGATAAGCATGATTAGTAGTATATGCATCTCTAGTTACAAAGGCATGGCTAGCATGCTAAACATAACTAGTAACATGAGATATCTAGCATCATGATTATAATCAGCAGTAGTAGTATAGTTATCAACATAAGCATGGCTACCACATGTATGCATCTACAATCTAAGAATATCCACAACATAAGTTTATTTACTATCTCTTAATTGCATTAAACTCATCTTTATGTAAAGATAACAAACAAGGGTTATCATCCAATGTGAAGTGTCATGGATACCCTAAACAGATATGCTATACGACTGTATCACATATTTTATTATGCCGTGAGGAATTTGAGGATACCACTCAAAATCCAACTGAACACTGCTAAGTCAAAATCAGTGCCATGCAAGATCTAGGAAGAGTCGGACTCCTAAGATCTTCTCTGCCCCGGTCAGTAAAGGTCTGCCACAATGACACATAAGGTAAAGCTACTAACAACCTAGTCCGTCCTAGGTACATGTCACGACACTAGTGAAAGGAGGTGGGTACGCATACCCTACCATCCGAGGTACAATCAAAGTTGTCATCCAAACTTATCACATATATAATAACCGAGACATGACCGCAGTCATTCTCAATCACATCAGGTGTATGAGGCATGACCATAGCCAACCTCCACAATCTATATATCCTCAACTTGCCACCCCCACATACTCAACAGTTTGTGCTTCGAGTTTCCCTTAGGAATACTCATTTTACCATCTGGAAAATTCTGACACTCAGATGGATCGATGGCACAGGGCGCTACATGATTAGAGTCTCACTTGATTAGTTATGACAATTGGGAAAATTAAGGCTGCATCAAACAAGTGGACCTTCAAACCCTAATTCACTTCTAGCAAGCATATAAATATCAAAACTTAAAAAGATATAAAACGTATGAAACATAATTTCTCATCTCATCATCACATGGTACTATTCACTTGCCATTCATGAGACTACACTAGTCATCATATTACCACAAGATATAAATCATTTTCACAATATCACAGGGTATCATCCCTTATCAACATAAGAGGATTACACCTCATTCAGGGCTCAACCATGCCCAAAGGTCATTAAGACCATCATATAATCACAGGATATAAAATCCTTTTCAAAATATCACATGGAATCAACCCTTATCAACATAAGATGATTACACCTCATTAAGGGCTCAACCATGCCAAAAGGTCATATTATTCCCTGCAAGATCATCATTATCTTTTAATGCCTTATAACAAGGCTCAACAACATCAATTATATATAATACACCAGATCAACACAATATTGCATTAATGAGCTAGGAGATATTCATAAACAATCATAGTAGGGTTATATTAACATTAAGAACATTCCTTTATTACATCAACATGCAAGGAATCTAGATATGATTAACTCTCATCATATTCATTATACACATGTTTATCATGAGAAAGTATCGACCATGTAGCTATAATAACCACCAATTAACATATCAAGGTTAAGATCATTGTAAGGAGGTTATTCTACCATCATTCCATCATATAAGAATGTTAAACATGAATACTCATCTTTATCTAATTGCATTAGAGTTAGTTCAACATGATAAATTATATCAATGTTACTAATCATCACTTATACTCAAACCCTAACTCATGGCATCCCAATTCGATCATGGATGCATAAGGTGATGCATCACCATCACATTCCATAGTATTCTCAAGTATGAACCCACACATAATTCAAGGTGTAACCATCGAGTTATAGCATACTAAGGTTTCAAAAATAATAACAAAGTCTCCATGATTGAATTAGTCATTCAAGGACTATTCATACCCAATTACCATCATTTAGTTATATGAAAGCTAGGTATCACAAGCTATACCTCATCAGGGTTACATATCAACAGAATATGGTTATCATCCCTTCTATGCATATGAGTGAATAGGTAAGACTACCTTTTAAGGGTAACCCTCCATTTGTTTCATCATCATTCAACCCGTATCACCATACCACAATGTCACCCAGAACCATTGGATCTTTAAAAAGTAAGACCTTTGGTTGTTTACATAAGTAAACACCTTGGATAAACCACCTATGAACTAATTGATTTGTTCTTTATAAAGGGTCACCATCTAACCCTAGGCATCCCTTGATTAACAACACAAAAAGTTCCATTGGAAGTAGGGTAAAACCCACAATCGACTATTTATTTAGAACAAGCCGTCCATTGTCAACAAGTAAGATCCTTAAGTTGATCATATAAAGGAAACTATTTAAATCACATTATTAGGGCCAACATATTACATTAGCTACAATTTTAATTTATTAGAGGAATAAACATTAGATCTTGACCATTGGGTCAAGATCATATGCTAAAACCATCAATTACAGTATAGGTCTGACCATTGCATCAAGTGACCCAAGAAACCATTGGTATAAGGCTTAATTGATGATACAACTACAATGCTTAACTCAAAATAGCTTGTAGAGACCTAATACACTATTTTTAGTGATCATGAAATCACCATAGGTTGTCAGATTAACACTATATTCATTAATCAACATTAAATATTAAGCTAATGTCAACATTGATTGATAACATCAGTAAGGTGCTTAATCATTTATCATTATACTTCTAATTGATCCAAAACCTGAACGAAGGGGGTGACCATAGGTTTTTACCATAATTGAAAACCCTTTATCATGACCATCAGTTGTTATGAAGACAAAACCATAGGGTTGTTGTAATGGTACCATCATCGGGTCATGGTTTATAGAAGAAATCAGCTTTAAACCCTAAAATTGACCATTGTTTTATAGGTGCTTAGCACCATAGGTTGTCAAAACAACCTGATACAAGTCATATAATTCCTTAGTAATAATTTACACATGATCACAGGTTCATAACTGAAATCAGAACAGGAAACATTATATAAATTGAAATCCAAGTCAAGCATAGCTTTTTAGTGCATGGATCATCATTTTCAAGCAAGAACATGATCTAGAAAGCTTATTGTTAGCAATAAATGTGGAGCAAGTTATAAAACTTGCCTCTAATGAGAATATAAAACCCCACATAGAAGAAATCTTGAGCAGGTACGGTATAAAATCTAAGAATAAACTATGAATTCGTCCATCTAGCACCTTTCTTAATCAAATGAGCAAACCCTAAGCATAAGGAGCAAGAAAGGTAGGGTTTTAGAGCTTCAGAGCAATTTCTACCCTGGAACAACAAAGTTATGACCTGGAGAAAGTTAGGAGGAAGGATAATAAAGAAATATATGGAGGAAAAAAGGTAAAACTTACACTTTTAGGTCAAGATCACTAGGAAGAAGCTTTTTAGACCCAAAAAGGAAATCAATTGCAACCCTATAATTGTTTCCAAGAAGATCCCCACTTTCTTCTTCCTTGAGCACCAAAATTCACAGATGAACATAGGTAAAACGAAGCTGGGAGAAGGAGAGATGTGGTGGAGAGGAAATGGCTCATTTTGGTGCTTGTGGATAAGTATATGACACTTTAATATAAAGAAAAAGAAAAAGTTGAAGTTCTAGTATATATCCAAGTGTCCATGGCTTTAAATTGTTAAGAATATATAATCACACACACAAGAAGCTCTCCCACCGTATCTATAGACCTGATTAGCTTTCCTTTGTCAAAATTCTAAGCCAATCACATAGTTCCTCAGTTGATAGCTACTAAAGGTAGCTCATCCATGAAGGGGAATACCCTAAAATACCCTTGATGAAAACACCTTTAAACCATGGATAAAATAGGAGCCCCATGGCTCGAAAATATCAAGAATGATAATATAACATCTAAGGAACATAATGTATGTGACAAATTGCATAAAAAACTTCTCAATTGGTAAATTATAGAAAAGTCCAAAATGTATAGAAAATTGCATAACTTGCTCAAACAGTGTCCAAATTGGACCAAATTTGAAACGTAAGCTTGTATTATAATTTTAAAACATATAAAAAGGTTAGGTTAGGGTTATAAGCATTAAAATATGGTAATTAAGCTCATTCAACTCATTAAGCAACTCCAAGGGCCTTACAAATAGTGTGGCAAGACTATATGTTGGTCATTGTTGGTTTCTGCCAAAGGTTCATCCATATCAAAAGTTACAAAAAAACGTTCAATGGCTCAATTGAAAAATAGAGTGCCCCTAAAACTATATTAGGGGAGTATGTTTATGCAAGAGTAAACAACATTGTAAATCATTTTGGTAAGGGACCATGTACTACTCCCACAAGTGAAAATTATTTATTCAAAAGAGGTCCATATTTTGGGATCTTCCTTATTGTATCAATGTATTGCATGTTGAGAAAAATATTTTTGATAGATTATTGGTACTCTACTGAATATACCTAGTAAAACTAAAGATGGCACCCATTCTAGAATGGACATATGTAAAATGGGTATAAGGAAAGAATATAAAAAAAGGTTACCAAGGGTCATTAAACATATCTACCTCATTCTTGTTACACCTTGTATACATAGGAGAAGAGAACATTATGCGAGTGCTTGTGTAATTTTAAGGTACCTCAAGGTTACTCAACCAATATTCATAGATTGATTCACTTAAGGATCTGAAGTCGATATATCTTATATCTCATGATTATTATACTCTAATGCAACATATATTTCCTATGGATATTGGATCTATCCTTCCTAAGAATTTAAGGTTTGCAGTCACTAGGATTTTCTTCTTCTTCAACACTCTAAGAAAAAAAGTAGTTGATTGTGAGATTGTAGATAAGTTGCAAAGAGAAGCGATCTTCACCCTGTGTCAACATGATTTGTATTTTCCCCCTTTATTATTTGATATCATGGTACATCTGGTTGTCCATTTGTCTATGGAAGTGAAAATAGTGGGTCCAGTTTTCTTGCATTGGATGTGTCCTTTTGAGTGGTACATGAGTGTTTTTAAAGGTGATGCTTGGAACCGTTGTCTCCCCGAAGGGAATATCATTGAGAGATATGTTTCTAGGGAGGTTATGGACTTTTGCGATGACTTTTTGAGTTGTAATTAAACTCCCACTAATATTGTGAATCTTGACATTTATTCAGGAAAAGGTATTTTGGGAGAGTGACAGATAAATATAAGTTGGGAGTAGTGGTAACAAGCACACTTGTATGTTTTAAAAAACATTGATGATGTGTGTATTTATATCACTGAACACACCAATAAGCTCAAGATAAGTTATCCTCAAGCCAGTTCGATATGGATTTGTAGAGACATAATGGGACATATATTAGGTGGTTTGAAGAGAAAGTATTCAATCAACTATCTCAAACACCAAGTAATATTACAAAAAACATTCAATTGACTCATATATAAGCCAAAGATTCTCATTACATCTTAGGAACGGTTAGACATAAATGGATTTTCATACTATCCAAATTATCAAGATGATAAGAGTATCGTCCAAAAAAATGGGGTCCCCCTTTAGGCGTCTTCGTTGTAATTCTCTATTTCCAAGGATAAGAGTCCACGTGAAGGAAAGATGTTTTATTAAGGTGTCACTGAAGACATATGGGTATTTGAATACACATAATTTAGAGTTCCATTATTTAGGCATAAATGGGTGGATAACAACAAAGGAGTTGTAGTTGACAAACTCTGTTTCAAAATAGTGAATTTTTAATGGACAAGAGAGAAGGATGAACCCTTCATCATGGCATCACATCGAAAAACAAGTAATCTATATCAACGATCCTGCAAAAGAAAATTGGTCTATTTTTCTTCATGGGAAAAGGCAGTTATTTCAGATCCTATTAATGAAGAAGAGTACTACAAAAAGTATGATGACTCTAATTCATTCTCTATTGGGTTACCAAGTGTAAATGTCGAATATAACAGTGATGACTATACATGTGAAGATCATGTAGAAGGAATATTAGTTTAAGGTATACTCCAACTAATATTTCATATGTTATTTGTATTATATAACATGTTTACTTTTTCATATTTGATCTAACTTTTTAATATGTGATATGAGTTTTTCATATGTGATATGATTTTTTTCATATGTGACATGACTTTTTAATATGTGATATAACTTTTTAATACGTGACATGACTTTTTTTATATGTTTACTTTTGATTTTATAGATGGCATCTGACCAGGAGCACAAAGATCCCGATCATCAGGATCCTACTAAGCATCCTGACCAAGGTGACAATGGTGATGATAATTAAAAACATAAAAGAGGGATACCTTTGATGAAAATTGCAATAAATAGGGAAGAGAAGAAGGGCATCCTTGAATTTAATGTAGTAGGCACACAGATTACTGAAGAGTTTGTCAGCTACTATGAGGTCCTTGCTCGAAGCAAAGTGCCTCTCTATACTAAGGATTGGTGACAAGTGAGTACGAACAATAAAGACCACATCTGCATCAAGTTAGAGGTGATATAAATTCATTAATAGTTTTATACTCTTTTGGTATTTTTTCATATTTCTAAATAGTAGTGAATGTTGAACGTTTTTAGGGCCAATATGAGGTTGATGAAAAGCTACATCACAAGTCTATTATGCAGCTTGTTGGGAGAAGACATAAAGATTGTCGGACAATCCTCAAAAGAGACTAAATCTTTAGATACAAGAAAAATAAGGATCTCACTCATAAATGGAACTATATTGATGAAAAGGATTGATTGGAGTTGAGCGGAGAAAAATAGATCCGTTCAAAGTATCAAATTAATTACATTTTAATGATTTCTTATTATTACATAATAATATTTCTTATTAAATTAATCAAGCCATTCATGATTCTAAAAAAGATAGGTGTAACAAGAATGTGCACAGCCACCAGTTGGTTTCAGGTGGTTATACTAAAAGCTGCCAATTGAGAGAGCAAGAGCAAGGACCTTCTACTTCTACTCCTTCCACTGCTGAGTTTTTTAGTGCTTATGGACGGTTGCTTAGATATATTGAGTGGATAGATGCAAGAAAAAAAAGCTAGAGAAATCCCAGCCCAATTAACCCAACAAGTGGATTAAAAAATGGTAAATTTCTTGGCCTCACAATATGTCAAAGTTGTTTTTTCACTAGATTGTTAAGTTTTCCTGATTAGATAGTTTTGATGATGAATAGATGGAGCTAGGTGAGAAAACAAAGGAGGGTAAGCTCACCACTCAAGGCACACACGATGAATTGATAGGTACTTTAGGGAAAGAAGAGCACCTCAGACGTGTTAGGGACACTAGAACTAATTTTGAGATCAAATCTTTTTTGGTGCATCCCAGCAAAAGCACAAATCTACTAAGAAAGGGGGAATGGGCACAAAGGAGGTGCAAAGATTGATAGTTGCAGCCTTATAGGAGTTTTAAGCTTCTCAGGAGGCTCAAGCTCCTCCAACAATCATGAAACCTTACATCATCACACATCCATAGAGTGTATTAAGAGTAGTCCTTCAGACCAACATGGCATGAATGGGGTAAGGTTCAATTTAAGTCAATTTATATATACATTGTGATAATAATTTAAGATTCAATAATCTCTCAAGTCAATATGTATGTGTCTCAATTCAAATTTTATGTTTTATAAAATTGTCGGTGGCCAGAAGATGCCATCTTGCCATCGATGTTCCATCATACAACTTCATGGAAAATGTTGAGGCTTATTCACTCGCCGATAAGGTTCATGGTATTCCCCTTCCCACTGATCACATTTGTGTGAATGTCATATGTGTAATTTGGCATTGAGAGATGCACATCTCCCATATGAGCACCTGGATGCCACCACATTGCGAGAGGTTGAAGGAAGATTTACTGGGTGGCCAGAATGATTCACTATATATCTTGAGGTATGACAAATGTATATTGAAATTTATATAATAATTGAAAGCTAATGTGAGAATACATGCATGCAGCCCATAAAAGCTAAGAAGCCCCCTAGGGTTCTAAAGCCTCTACCCCACATTTTCCCCATAAGGGTTATTTGACTCCTTAGGCCCTAACAACAAGGCGTTGACAAGATGGTTAGACAATATAGAGCAATTATATACCATGGTGATAAACCATTAGGAGGAGGTCATAGGTGTAGATCACATTATTATTATAGTTCTAATAGGTGTTTTTGACTTCTGAGCTATCTCAATATCAATAGCTAAATACATCAGTGATAGAATTTTGAATATTGTGAGTCTCAATACCCATCATACGTGAAGAATACATACTTTTTAATTGTTTCACATATATTAATTGATTATTTTATGTGCACACACACACACACACACACACACACACACACACACACACACACACATATATATATATATATATATATATATATATATATATATATATAATTTAGTCATTTTTATTACGGGTTTGTTGAGTTTGTAATATCAAATGTGACATCTCTAATGCCATCAATTATTAGAGATGTACTTGGAGATCTGAGTGGTATCAAAGACTATGTGAGCACCGCGATGAAGGGTTTTGGTGCTTCTAGGGATGTGATTATAGCTCCCTTCAATGTTGTGAAAGTTTTGGGCTTGTTGTTTATACGTCTAACTTATGAATACATTTTGTTGCAGAATTTATTTTTATTTTATTTGCTTTCTATTCATTAAAAATAAGCATTGTAAGTTGTTAGTGATTGTTCTCGATACTTGGGCTGTGTATTTTTTATCCTTCGGGTGTAAAACTAATACCAAATGAGGGACACCCAATGAAATTGGCAATTCACACCTAAGTATAGTTTTTCGTGCTTAACATATTTTTTAATGTTTACATCATATGATAGCTTAATAGTGCAACATATATGATAATTTAAATTATAGGGGTATTAAAGCATTCCTTATAGGTAGAGGGAAATCATATAAAGAAAAGAAACCAATATCTTAAAGGAGTGTTGATGTAGTATTTGTTGGTATGTAAGCCTAGAGAGCCAATCATATGATGATTGTAATGGCATAATATGTAAATGATTTCATTATTAATAAAAGGAAAGCTTCCAATTTATTTTTTTATGTTTTGTTATGCGATAATGATGTAACATAATAAATGTATAGAGAATGATATCACTCAATGACGTATGTATTCATGTAGGAGACTTGAACAATGAGATCATACATATATTAAGAGTAAACATTCTCATTATGTCCCTATTTAGATGTTATTGTGGAAGGCTGATAGACATTAGTAACTCATAAAACTAGAGTGTGTGTTGGTTCATGACAAAATCTCATTAGTCATGATATGGTATATCAAACTGAGAACACATATACATGGCAGAGGATAGTGTATAAGGCATACCCACCATGAGACTGACACATGGAATCCATTACAATGGTAGTAATAGTTAGCTCTCATAGTGTTGGTGGTGGTTGTGGTTCTTAGACCTGAAGTCACTACACTCATCACATGTCATTTGGTATGCATTGACATCATCAAAGGTAATCGTGACTAAGGGCTGCCATAAAGGTGATGATTGGATGACTGTGACAAATAGGGATTGAATGTGAGTGATGTAGATGGGATTTGTCCCTCCTATAGGAGCATGATATCTTAGGACTCTTGATTAGAGAGACTAAGAAATGCATGTACATGCACATGTGAGCCAATATGTGATATTAAGCTTACATATATCTCAGACAGTCTGTGGTGGTTCAAGAAACAAGATTGAATGTTGAAGAGGATGACTAATCCATGTCTCGAGTTCAATTTAGATGTCAGTGATAAAGGAACTATACAAATACTATAACACCATACATTAATTGTAGGTTGAAGTTGTTCTCCAACTTTCCATTCACTTGGGTAGGACTGATGTGTGACTAGACACTAGTCTTTGCTTGTGATGTCATAAAACAGTTATGGACATTCACTTCCAACGTGATATGGGACCTATAGGGTCATATACATAGGAACTCACCTAGAAGAGGATCCATGGATGATGTTTAAGTTGATTACTGGACTCAAAACCATCAAGTTCAAGTGTTGGACTGACTGGTTAGGGTGTCAGGTTGATTGGAAATTGAATTGGTTGAATTCTACATGATTTAGGACACCAGCTAATCGGCTCACTAGGTGAACTGATTTGCTCAGGCTTGATGAGACGACTAGTTCACCTGGTGAACCAATCAACTTGGTCATGCCAACCGAAGCTTCTAGTGATTTTTTAGATTCATGAGAATAGTTGATCGTTTCCCTTGTTCAATTTGATTGGTACTAGGAATTGATGATGGATGTTAATTAGAAATGATTGGGAAACATGTGAAATGATCGACTCACTAAGTGAACCGATTCAACTGACAGGTTCACCTATCTCAGGGCAATTAATTCATGGAAATTCTGGTCCCTTACAGTCCCACACAGTCTGGGAACCTAGACCCTAACCTTTCCTATAAATAGAGGGGTTCTGGGGGCTTCTCAGACACATCAATTGCCTCTGACAATTGTTTGCCTTCTCTGGTTGTGGTAACTGAGAGAACCTAGGGAAGTCCTACTCGATAAAGGGAGGGATAGCAAGGGAGTAAATTTGTCCGAGAGAAAGTTGGTGACTAGTACACCAATGGGAGGGACAACTCCTTCCTTTCCATTCTAGTAGAACGATAAGAGTTCTAGGCGGTCTGTGTGGGCATTCATAGAGGTGTGGAGGACATTGTCTGTTTCTAGGAGGATGACATCAACATGCTATCTGTGGTAAGATTAGGAGGCACACTAGATGAGTCCCAATGAAACTAGAAGACAACTGCTCATGTATAATGATGAGCATATATTGTTGACTTTCTCTAGTACTAGGTATATCCTCAAAACCATCCTTTCCATTTTATAGTTGTTGACACAATCTGCTGCTTTATGGGGAATATGGTAGTAATTTTTTTATTTTTGCTGCGTACTCTGTCGCCATATTTTCCTACAGTGGTATCAGAGCAACGTCAATCTACTATATATATAGGATAATCGATATGATGTGATTTTTGGTTTTATCCTTTATTTATTGCATGTGATGTAGAATTATTTTATCCAATCAAATACCACACATAATCCCAAATAATATATATATATATATACATATATATACACACACATATATATATATATATATATATATATATATATATATATAGAGAGAGAGAGAGAGAGAGAGAGAGAGAGTCAGGCTAAAATACACTCGAGTGTACAGATCGCACGAATACAGTCAAGTGTGTTTGCATATCAAGACTATTATTTGCAAAATGTAAACCATTAATCTTCACTGTTATACTATAACTAGGATACATACAAATTTTGAGTCCATTTGGATGAGTGTAGGACACTCATCCAAGGGCAACGAAATCGATGCAAGAAACTAATTTGAAATGCATAATTTTTGCAGTTCTTATAGAATGACCTATAAATGCCCAAATGTGCTCAAATTTTACATATGAGCTATTCAAAAGATGTTTAAAAAGATAAACAGATTATATTTTTGAAAACAATATTACATCATGAAAAACTACTTGAGTGTATTCTGCTCCGACTCTCTCTCTACACACACACACACACACACACACACACACACACACACACATATATATATATATATATATATATATATATATATATATATATATATATATATATATATATATATATATGCAATTGACATGCGTCACCCTAAAAGTGAGTTTTGATGGTGGATGTGTAGCGTGGTTATAGGCAATAATCCTAATTATCTATGCATGGTTGTGTAGTTGGTTAATCCTATTTTATTTCGATTTGCATATCGAGCCTCCATCGTATCTTCTAATTGTGAAAGTATTATTCTCTCTTACCTTTTCTCCCCTCGAATTTAACTTGAGGTTTCTCTATAATTATGTAATAGTAGGATAATTTATTTTCTTATTATGAAAAAGAAGAAAGACGCTTAGATCAGGCCTACTGACTGTCTCGAAGGCTATCTAGTAGAATGGAGGACTTAAAAGGACCTAGGAGGACAAGCCGAACTGACCATCTGGTGGACCCGACCGATCGGTTGAAGGACCTAGCAGATGGTGGACCATAGACTAGACAATTGGTAAGATGACCAATTGACTATCCAGGAGGTGAGAAAATTGGTTCAAGGGTTGAACCAACCAACCTAGATTGGCAAGCAAAAATATTCATCAACAACATGTTTCTGAATGAGAAGTGGACCCTAGGTTGTGGTAATTCCTTCTGCTCTAAGGAATTGCATTAGAATGGCCATAATCATCACTTTTTATTTATTGCATGTTTTTGTTGTCGGATATATCATGTATATGATGGATACTGTATATGTGGTGATCGGATAAAGCATATGTATTTATATATACAAACTCCCTCAATTAAATATTAAGTCTTAGATGCTTTCCAAAAGTAGCACACATGAAAAGCTTTATTGATTATGCATAGGTTATGCCCAAACGTTGTACACCCTCCATCTCGTGGAAGTGTGATGGTAGATATGTGGGTTCTACCCAAGTAGGGTGCATGTCTATTATGTTGGATTTTGGGTCAAGCTTAACTGTGTGTCCTTAATTGAATTAAGTCCCAGAAGAATGCACATCATTATGAAAAGGAGTTGCACATATCATCTATCCAAGAGTTGCATATGTTGTAATTGGCAAAAGTTGTCTTCCTTAATAATTGACTATGGATGTTGGCGAAACCGGGTAATAGTTGAATTTTTTTTGATCGTGGCCCTCTAGAATATTGTATGTTGCAATATTCTAAATTGATATGTGAGGGCTATCAATTTTAATATAATAGTGGGAGTGATAATTAATTAAATACCTAATTAATATCATCAATTTTTGAAATTAAATCAAAATCAAAAATATTTTTGACAAAAATACAATTTTCTCTTGTAGAATCAATGACGAACAAATCAATATTACAATCAGGTCCTTAGGATGGACAAACTTGATGAGACAAATTTCCACAACTAGTTTTGGTCTTTGAGAAGGGTTCTCAATGAAGAGTGCAAGCTCTATGTCCTTAATAAACCAGTGTTAGAAATATCTGCTCCTGATACGCCTAGGGTGAGGTGGATGCTTACTGGAAGTATGCTAATGATGCCTTAGACATAAAGTACCTTATGCTAAGATGGATGAACTATGAGTTTCATAATGAATGTGAAAATATGGGGATTCTTGAGATGGTAACACATCTTAGGAAAGTGAACCATGATCTCACAAAGAAAGAAAGGAACAATGTCATAAAGGCGCTTGTTGAGTGTAAACTGAAAGAAGAAAACTCAATAGAAAAATATGTGCTCAATATGATTGGACATGTTTATCATGTTAAAGAATCGATATTCTCTTTGATCCAAGAGTTGGCTATAGATTTGATTCTGAAATCATTGCTAAAATCATGTAGACACTTTATTTCATGTTATCATGTGAATAATATGGCCAGACCGATGTCAGATTTGCTTGGTATGCTGATTCATGCTGAAGTAAGAATGAAGAAGGACAAATCTATGATGGTGATTAGAAGAGAGGAGTCCAAGAATGAAAGAAAGGTAGTGAAGAGTTTTGAGGCCAAGACCAAATCCAGATCTTCAACACTCAAGATGAGGAGAAAGAAAAGTATAAGAGGAACTTATCCTTTGTACTTGAGGGCATTCAGGAAGATGAAGATGGGGATACATATATCCACTTTAGGTGTATACGTTCTTGAGATAAACCTATCTACTTCTTCATCTTGGGTACTAGATACCAGATGTGGATCTCATATATGTTCGAATATGCATGATCTAAAAAGAAGTAGGCCTTAGGGAAAGGGTGAGGCTGAACTATGAGTCACAAATGGAGCAAGAGTTGCTGCCACTATAGTTGGAACCTATATTTTATATCTACCCACATGGCTTGTAATAGAGTTAGTGAAGTGCTATTATGTAAATGCAATAAATAAAAACATCATTTCTGTATCTTGTATTGAGAAGGATGCATATGAATTTCATATTAAGAATGGTAGATTCTCTATTTCAAAAGATATGATCTTTTATGGTAGTGCCCCAATATCTTGTGGTCTTTATTTACTAGATCTAAAGACTGATGCTTATAATGTAAATATCAAAAGGCTAAAACTAAACAACAGAAACAAAACATACCTTTGGCGTGGTCATCTAGGGAACATAAATGAGAATCACATATATAGACTCCATAAAAATGGTTATTTGGACTCTTCTGATTTCAAATTAATCATGTGAATCTTATTTGTTGGGAAAGATGACTAAGACCCCTTTCACTGGAAACAATGATATGGCTTGTGATCTATCAGGAGTCATACATACTGATGTGTGCGACCCTTTTAGAACAACCTCTAGAGGTGGGTATCAATACTGCATTACCTTCACTGATGACTTAAGTAGGTATGGTTTTGTTTACCTGATGGAACATAACTCAAAATTCTTGAAAATTTCAAGGAGTTTATGAATGAAGTACATAACCAACTTGGGAAAAGTATTAAGACACTTCATTTTGATCTAGGTGGAGTATACTTAAGCTAAGAGTTTGAGGACATTCTGTGAGCCCGTGGTATTGTATCACAATGGACTCCACCTGGAACACCACAACATAATGGTGTATCAGAAAGAAGGAACCACACAATACTGGATATGGTGTAATCAATGATGAGTTTAGTTGAGCTTCTGACTACCTTCCGAGGTTATACTCTTGAAACCGCCACATTTACACTAAACAGAGTACCATATAAATTGGTTCAAAAGACTCCATATGAGAAATGGACTGAGAAGCATCCCAACGTGTCTTCTATGAATATTTGGGGATGTGAAGCTTATGTGAGGAAAATAATTCCTAAAAATCTTGGCCCTAAATCTGATAAATGTTATTTTGTTGGATATCCTAAAGAGACAAGAGGGTTTTACTTTTATTCCCTTTCTAAAAATAAAGCATTTGTTACCAGAGATGCTACATTTCTAAAGATGGATTTTATTTCCAAAGGAATCAATGGGAGGAAAGTGGAACTCGAAGAGGTTCGGGACCAAAAAGAAAGCATAGAATTGATAGATGTATAAGAGGAACAAAGAGAATCACAAAGTGTTGTGGAATCTCAAATTCCTCAAGTAACATAGGTACCTCATAGATGTAATAGGACACACCTTGAACCTAAGAGATTTGGATATCTTTTGACTTAGGCTGTGGCATACAACTCATAAAAACATAATTAATAATTGCGGAAGCGTTCATCAAGCAGCGGATTAGCAAAAATCACTAAAAATTAAAACTTTTTGCAAAGAGATCCATTCACTGGAAAACTCTTTCATTCAGAACCAAAGTAAAACTTTACATCCTGGTTCATATATATACATCTCATGTACTTTTTCTTCTCGAGGAAAACAAACATTAACTACTCTGTTTTAACTATACACATGTAGTATAAAACCCTCGAGGGTCTAAGCCAAAATCTCAAAATCACTAACTACTACTCCGAGGACCTGAGAGTACAGAGACGACACATAGGACTTCTATATACATCTGAACATGACATGACAGTCAATGTCTCCACCTGCGACTTTACTGCTATCCTTGCTACTGCTGCTGTTGTCCTTCACCACCTGAAGGATTCCTGTCTACTCGTCCGCTTCCATTTAAAAATGTGTTTCCCACGGGGGTGAGACAATTATAAAAATTGCCCCAGCGAGAGATATAACTCTCCGCCAGAAACATTATTATTGCAACTTGAGAAGATGAATATGAACATGAGAATCATATTTATTTGACAACAAATATTTTAATGTCTAACAGATTAGAACATTATTCTATATAAGAAGTATTGTAGTTATAACTTGATAGAATTAACATGTCACTTATCCTTTAATGAATAGGAAGAACATGTATAACATCTATTCAAACAACAGAATCATTACCAATGCATTAACTTTCTTCAGGCTTAGATCATATATCTAAAGCATGGCATTATCAATGTGGAGTCATGACCCATATCCATACTCTTTTCATAAGTGTTGGGATCTTAATCCCTCACTTCACCACTGGGTTTTTCTCATCCTTTCACAATTTCAATACCATAACCATGAAATCCTGGGTATTCAAACCCTTTGTTCATCACTTGAGCACTGTTACCTCTTTCTCAGGTAACTAACACCTTTAGGTCATTTGACCAAGGTAAGTATGATACTTGCTACACAAGCATCCATCATGGCACTTGATGCACATTAACTCTCTTGCCACCTCTTACCAGGCACAAGGTATATTATGGCACACAAGGCCCAATAAACAAATTCAAACTAATAACACATCATAGCTCATACCTGGCTATGCTCATCATCTCATGATACCTGCATGGTTAGCACATATAATAGCAGTACATCAATTATCTATCAATACCATGCAAAACAATGTATTAATAATTCAAGGGTATTACCCTTAATCCTTTACCAGGATTAGGATTTCCATCACACATGGCTCACAAAACCATTCACATCTTGTACCTCTCACTAGGCAACAACTTTATTCACATGGCGCACAAAGCCATTCACATCTTGTCACCTCTCACTAGGCAACAACTTAAAACAAAGGCTTACAAGCCCAACTCATCTTGTTACTTCTTTCTAAGTAACAAAAACATAATGGCACATTTGGCCAATCAATTCTTATCAAATAAACATCATAGCTCATACCTGGCTATGATCATCACCTCATGAGACCTGCATGATTGTCACACGTGATAATAGACTTATCAAGTTCACAACACATCATGCAATACAAGGTAACACCACTATTCCCTTACTAGGGTTAGGGTTTACCATCAATTAGGGCTTTCTCTCACATATCATTACCCTTCATTAAGAATAGGGTTTTCCATTATTAACCATTTAGGTTTTCAAGATCATATTATCAATGATCAAACCCTAGTTCATTGCTCCCCACATCTAGGAGCCAACATTTATACCATAAGTATTCAATCATACTTATATATTCTCATCAATTATCATTAAATGATTATCATCACAAGGTATGAGTATCTCTCTCATCCTTAAGTTGAGAATTAACAAAACGACCATGTTAGGTCACTTTCAATTCAGCTCTAAGTCAAGCATAGACCACCACAGCCGTGCTACCTTGCACGATCGTGCAGAGTGAAGTCGCCACGGCCGTGCTACCTTGCACAGTCGTGCAGAGTAAAGTCGCCACGACCG
Organism: Alisma plantago-aquatica; assembly: GCA_963693085.1. NCBI lineage: Eukaryota > Viridiplantae > Streptophyta > Magnoliopsida > Alismatales > Alismataceae > Alisma > Alisma plantago-aquatica. The sequence continues at coordinate 1,185,743,645 of OY856410.1, read as the reverse complement.
TGCTGCCTTGCACGGTCGTGCTACATAGGATCATCACATGAATCATATTTATATATATGAATTCTATTATTTGATCCTTTCAAGTTGATTAGGTCACATCAACCCTTCAATCAAATGCATACAACTATGATTAACATAGTGTACCAAGTCATTGGTCCTATAAGTAATTAGGGATGCATTCCCAATTAGGGTTTCTCATGAAATCACCCACAATTAGGGTTCCAAATGGATGCACCCTCAATTAGGGTTTCACTTGGAATCACCCTCAACTAGGGTTTCACATGGAATCACCCTCAACTAGGGTTTCACATGGAATCATCCTCAGCTAGGGTTGAATTCAATAACCCTGTCAATTAGGGTTTATGTTCATGTTTAGGGATTCATGATCTCTTTGCTTAAGGATCATAACCCTTATTCACCGCATGAATCATATTCATGTATGAATTCATGCTATCAACTTCTTAACTTGATTAGGTCATATCAACTCTTCAGTCGAGTACATACAACTATGATTAACATAGTGTATCAAGTCATTGATCCTATAAGCAATTAGAGATTCATCGCTTAATTGGCACTTAATCACTTAAGTACTATTAGGGTTTCAACCTCTGTACTTTCATTGATTATCATTATTAATCATCATTGTATCAATAGTAAATTCATCATCTTACTTCCCAAAGTTTGAATTACATTGGACCTCCATTACATAAGGTATCCAAATGAATTAGGGTTTTCAATGTTGATTCCTTCAATCATTGAATTTATGGAACCAATCATCAATTGGACCTTCACCCATACTTCAATTGAGTTTAATAGGTCAACCTTAAACTGATTTGACCCTCAATTGACCCTCAATTGATCTTCAATTGGGGTTGTAATCAATTGAATTAGGGTTTAGAATCAATGAACCTTCAATATTCATCAATGTGTAACTAGTTACTTCATAACTATTGAACCACCATTCAAATGGGGTATGACCTGACCCCAAACGGTCTTGAGGTCATTTGGATGACCTCCAAACGGTCTTGAGACCGTTTTCCCATCATATCACTCAAATCCAAGCAATCCAATTAGGGTTTGGTTCATTGAAGTGCTCACCAAATCAACAATCTATTGCAGATCAACTTGATATCTTTAGACCTTCAAACACTGAACTATACTCAACCCTAGACCTCCAAATGGTCTTTGGTGACCACCAAAAGGTCTTGATACCGTTTGGATGAGCTCCAAATGGTGTTGAGACCGTTTGGCCCATCCAACCTTTGGATTCTAGTGAAAAATCATCATGGATTGGTCTATCGAGTTGATCAACAAATCAGCACTACATTGCAATATGATTAGTACCTTTGGACCTTCAATTGGTCAACTATACTTGACCCCAGACCTCCAAACGGTCTTGGGGTGATCCCCAAATGGTCTTGAGACCGTTTGGGTGATCCCCAAACGGTCTTGAAACCGTTTGGGCTAATCAACCCAAAATCTCAACTTAACTCATTGGAATTTCAGCACTGTTTTCAATTAGGTTTTGCCTAATTGATTAGCCTACAACTCATGATCCCTTTGGAGTTAACCCCTCAAATTTGTAGGGTCATTAACCAACATCATTAGGAACAGTAATATAAAACGGTCAATGCTTGGTCAACTCCACCAAACGGTCTTGAAACCGTTCGCCCAAAAAGTACAATTAAATCAGATTGAAAATCAGCACTTAATCCAATTAGGTTTCCCTAATTGATTAGGCTTCAAATCACGATTCCTTGGAAGTTAATCCCTCAAACGTGGTGAGTCATTATCGAACATAATTAGGATCATTAATATCAAACGGTAAACGCTTGGTCATCGCACTCAAACGGTCTTGAAACCGTTTGCCCAAGCAGGTCAAGTTGATCAGGTTGAAAATCAGCACTTATTCCAATTAGGTTTCCCTAATTGATTTAGGCTTCAACTTAGGATTCCTTTGGCGTTAACCCCTCAAATTTGGAGGGTCATTAACCAACATCATTATGAACAGGAATACCAAACGGTCAATGCTTGGTCAACCATCTCAAACGGTATTGAAACCGTTTTCCCAAACAGGTCCAGTTAATCAGGTTGAAAATCAGCACTTAATTCAATTGGATTTTCCTAATTGATTGGCCTTCAACCTATGATTCCTTTGGAGTTAACCCCTCAAAGTTGGAGGGTCATTAGCCTATATAATTAGGAACGAGATTCCCAAACGTTCAACGCTTGGTCAACTCAACCAAACGGTCTTGAAACCGTTTTCCTCCAAACGGTTTCCAAACCGTTTGGTCACCAAACGGTTTTGATGAAACCGTTTGGTTCCCACCTTTAGAAACCGTTTTCTCCCAAGATATTTGGTGAGGTGCTAGCTTATGATGATGTTATCACCACCTTCCTTCGTGCACCCAAGAACAGCAACCGTTCTTGATGGAAATTGCAGCAAAGAATCAAGTATGTATCAAATTGAAGAAATCAATCAACAAAGCATAGATGATTGATACAATAACAATGATTAAGGGTTTGAGTTATAAAACCCGCCTCCAATTGATCTCCAAAGCTCCAAGCTCACGCCATTAATGGTGGATGAAGCTCTAGAAACTCCCCCTAGGCTCGTCCTCCAGCTTTTGATTGCAAAAGTTGGCAAGGGTTGAAGAGGAGATCAAAATAAGAAGGAATCCATGATTTATTTTTGCTTTCCACCATGAAATCAAGGAGAACGAAGGTCAAGAGCTTACCAACATGTTGGGATGCGTCCTCCTGCTCCTCCCTAGCTCCTTGGTCGGTTTTGAAAGCAAGGGAAAGAAGAAAATCCGAAATAGCCTTTCATTTGGCTTGAAAAAGGCACTTTTATAAGGAAATTAATGAGAGAGAAAATGCATTATTAAAATGCATTAAATTCCAAAATTATGGCCGCCTCTTCCCCCTCAAATCCCTTAAGGACGAGGCACCTTCCTTTGCCTTTAATTCTCCTTTATTATCCTTGATTTAAAGAAAATCAAATTATGCACCTTAATGCTTATTATATTAATATCCATATGTGAGTGGGTTTTCTTTTTCTTATAATAAGGTGAGTGGAATTTCACCTACTTAAGATATTTTCGTTCCTTATCTTGGCAAAGGAACGTACATCCTTATTCAAAATCAACCCAAAACATTTTGGTTGAAAGCCCTTCAATTATTTTTATTCATTTTTTCCCTAAATCAAATTAGGGTTTCAATTAGGCATTAATCTTGATTATTTTAATATCAAGATTCTCTCTCCTCCAACTTAATTCAAATGAGGCACCCATCTCATTTTATTTGCTCTACATGATTCCAAGAAACATTAGGGACCTTATTGAAGTGGTAATTTGCATATTGAACCCTAGGTTTTGGGTAAATTGCACTTTACACCAAAACTAGGTTTTAATGCACAACATTGTCCAACAAGCTCTATCTTGGTGTCCAGGCTTGTAGAAGACTTACCATTACACCATATTCATTCTCATGGGGTATCAACATCAGAGGAACATCTCATCATGCAACATTTGCAATTTAACCCCTCAACTTGGGTAATTTGCACTTTGGTCCAAAATAAGCAAACATTGCTTCAACATTGTTCAAACATGACCAAAATTGAAACATAAGTTTCTCATAAGCCCTAATTACTTTTCCAAGATAAAATTAAGAATATACTCAACCTTATTAGGAAAAACATCTAGGGTTAATTCATAACCCAGGTCAGGGATATTACAAATTATAAACCCCTAACAAGTATTTCATCCCCGAAATCCCAGACAAAAGGAGGAACATATTATTCATTAATCATGCCTTCAAGTCTCCACATATCATATTAATATCATGGAGATATCTTGAACCCTGTGATTCCACACAAGGCTCCTTTCATTAGTTCAACCTTATCAATGTTTATGTGTATGCAAAGCATAAACCCCTAACATATGATGTTCATATCATTGAAAAGAAAATGCATAAAAGAACATATTTCTATCATCATCCAAAAATATTCACCAAAGAGAAACATATATATCTAACAGAGATAATTCATTCATCAATCTTTCATTTGTTTTTGAAAATATCCACAGAGCAAGTTAACTAAGTTTGTTGAGAATATCCACTTAGCATGTTCACTAAGTTTGTTGAGAATATCCACTTAGCAAGTTCACTAAGTTTGTTGAGAATATCCACTTAGCATGTCCACTAAGTTTGTTGAGAATATCCACTTAGCAAGTTCACTAAGTTTGTTGAGAATATCCACTTAGCATGTTCACTAAGTTTGTTGAGAATATCCACTTAGCAAGTTCACTAAGTTTGTTGAGAATATCCACTTAGCATGTTCACTAAGTTTGTTGAGAATATCCACTTAGCATGTTCACTAAGTTTGTTGAGAATATCCACTTAACAAGTTCACTAAGTTTGTTGAGAATATCCACTTAGCATTTCACTAAGTTTGTTGAGAATATCCACTTAGCATGTTCACTAAGTATATTTTTGAAAATATTCACTGAGGAAGTTCACTGAGTATATTCACTAAGTATGTTTTTGAAAATATTCACTGAGGAAGTTCACTGAGTATGTTCACTAAGTATGTTTTTGAAAACATTCACTGAGGAAGTTCACTGAGTATGTTCACTAAGTATGTTTTTGAAAATATTCACTGAGGAAGTTCACTGAGTATGTTCACTAAGTATGTTTTTGAAAATATTCACTAAGGAAGTTCACTGAGTATGTTCACTAAGGAAGTTCACTGAGTATGTTCACTGAGTATGTTTTTGAAAATATTCACTGAGGAAGTTCACTGAGTATGTTCACTAAGTATGTTTTTGAAAATATTCACTGAGGAAATTCACTGAGTATGTTCACTAAGTATGTTTTTGAAAATATTCGCTAAGGAAGTTCACTAAGTATGTGCACTAAGGAAGTTCACTGAGTATTATCACTAAGTATGCTTTAGAAAATATTTACTGAGGAAGTTCACCGAGTATGTTCACTAAGTATGTTTTTGAAAATATTCACTGAGGAAGTTCACTGAGTATGTTCACTAAGTATGTTTTTGAAAATATTCACTAAGGATGTTCACTGAGTATGTTCACTAAGGAAGTTCACTGAGTATGTTCACTAAGTATGTTTTTGAAAATATTCATTGAGGAAGTTCACTGAGTATGTTCACTAAGTTAGTTTTTGAAAATATTCACTAAGGAAGTTCACTGAGTATGTTCACTAAGTATGTTGTTTGGGAAAAAATTCACCTAGCTCTTCCTATTTAATTTCATTATATTCTCTAGATTGTCTCAAAATGACTACTTGATCAGAGTAATCAGAAAGATAAAAATCTAAGAGATCCATACTTGCCTTATCTTCAATAATCATATACCTGGCCAGGGTATATAAGTATTGAGATTAGGTTGTATGCACTTTATTTGCTATCACATTCCTCACTTTTCATATCACTATACACACATGATTTTCCATTCTTGAATTTTCTTCAGGCATCACTTTCTAAATCTCATCTTATGGCCCCTCCTTGGGCACTACCATCACAGATATACTGTTTGTCTAAACTCATGGCAGAGTCTACTTTCTTGCCATAAGTTAATCTTTTCCATATTTTCCCTTGTTCCAACATGACTAAGTCATTTAGGAACTCATTTAAAGCTCAAGATTTCTGTACCTAGGACTGATAATCTAGGTTGTAAGGCTAGTATCCAGTCCCCTATAAGCAATATTGTTGCCCTAGTCTGCCCAATAAGAGCATGATCATAGGATTATCTATCCTGATCAGGTCTTAATGGGGATTCTCAGGCACTTGTTCTCCTCTTGCCTGGTCCCATGCACCCTCTCCTGGTGCAACAACATTGCCCTTATCAATGTGTTCCTCGTGTTCTCCAGTCATTTTCAAGTTCTTCTTCTCCTATGTGAGTACAAGATACTATCAGATAAACTGGAAGACACTTAGAACAGACTCTACAACCTTAGTCCTATGTCTCTTTAGACTCAACAAACCTAGAGCTCTAATACCACTAAATTGTGGCATACAACTCATAAAAACATAATTAACTAATGGGGAAGCGTTCGTCAATCAGCGGATTAGCGAAAATCACTAAAAATTAAAACTTTTTGCAAAGAGATCCATTCACAAGAAAACTCTTTCATTCAGAACCAAAGTAAAACTTTATATCCTGGTTCATATATATATACATCTCATGTACTTATGCTTCTCAAGGAATACAACATTAACTACTCTATCTTAACTGTACACAAGTAGTATAAAACCCTCGAGGCATTAAGCCAAAATCTCAAAATCACTAACTACTACTACTCCGAGGACCTGAGAGTACAGAGACGACACATAGGACTTCTATATACATCTGTACATGACATAACAGTCAATGTCTCCACCTATGACTTCACTACTCTCCCGGCTGCTGCTGCTGTCCTTCACCTCCTGAAGGATTCCTGTCTCTTCGTCCGCGTCCACCTAAAAATGTGGTTCCCCCGGGGGTGAGACAATTATAAAAATTGTCCCATTGAGAGATATAACTCTCCGCCAGAAACATTATTATTGCAACTTAAGAAGATAAATATGAACAGAGAAATCATATTTATTTGACAACAGATACTTTAATGTCTAACAGATTAGAAAATCATTTTATATCAGAAGCATTGCAGTTAAAATAGAATCAAGATATCATTTATCCTTTAAGGATTATGAAGAACATGTTTAACATTTCTTCAACTACAAAATCATTATCACTGTATTAACTCTCTTCATGCTCAGATCATACATCTAAAGCCTGGCATTATTATTGTGGAGTCATGGCCCGTAGCCACACTCTTTTCACAAGGTGTTGGGATCTTAATCCCTCCTTTCAACACTGGGGCTTCTCACCCATTCACAATTTCAATACCATACCATGAAATCCTGGGTATTACATTCCTTAGCTCATCACCTGAGCATTGTTACCTCTTTCTCAGGGAACTAACACCTTTAGGTCATCAGACCAAGATAAGTGTGATACTTGATGCCCATTAACTCTCTTGCTATCTCTTACCAGACAACAAGATATATTATGGAACACAAGGCCCAATAATGAAATTCAGATTAATAACACATCATAGCTCATACCTGGCTATGCTCATCATCTCATGGTACCTGCATGGTTAGCACATATGATAGAAGCACATCCATTATCCATCAATATCATGCAAAAACAATGTATTGATAATTCAAGGGTATTACCCTTAATCCTTTACCAGGATTAGGATTTCCATCACACATCTCATGTATCATTCATCCAATTATATTGGATTTATAACACAACAAGGTATACCAGTATTTGGGGTGTTGGATACGATATCTATCATATCTTGATGTATCACTTCCCTCAATACCATTAACTTTCTTGAGTTCATATACTCAGCTTGTATTAGGGTATTACCCATCCTAATACTTTATGCACCAGTTTATCACATTCAACATGTAAAGTAGTGATCATTAGTCACTCACTTGGAATATACAACTATTACCATTACTATGGATTCATCCATAAGTCATGAATTAACAAAAAGACAATGATAGGTTCTTTTCAAAACAACTCCAAGTCAAGCATAGAGTACCACGGCCGTGTAACCAAGAACGGCCATGCAAAGAAAGTCACCACGGCCGTGCTACCTTGCACGGTCGTGCAAAGTGAATCCACCACGACCGTGCTACCTTGCACGGTCATGCAAAGGAAAGATACCACGGCCGTGCTGCCTAACACGGTCGTGCTATAGGAGTTCACCTCATGTATCATATTCAAGTATGAATTCTATTCTTTCATTAGGGAATTATGGTTTCACATACCATTTCCCTTCATTAGAATAGGGATTGCATATAGCATCACCTTTCATTAGGGTTTCATATCACATTGCCCATAATTAGGGTTTACTAATCATTCCCAATTAGGGTTTCTCATGAAATCACCCACAATTAGGGTTCCACATGGATGCACCCTCAATTAGGGTTTCACTTGGAATCACCCTCAACTAGGGTTTCACATGGAATCACCCTCAACTAGGGTTTCACATGGAATCACCCTCAACTAGGGTTTCACATGGAATCACTCTCAACTAGGGTTGAATTCAATAACCCTGTCAATTAGGGTTTATGTTCATGTTTAGGGTTTCATGATCTCTTTGCTTAAGGATCATAACCCTTATTCACCGCATGAATCATATTCATGTATGAATTCATGCTATCAGCTTCTTAACTTGATTAGGTCATATCAACTCTTCAGTTAAGTACATACAACTATGTTTATCATAGTGTATCAATCATTGATCCTATAAGCAATTAGGGGTTCATCCCTTAATTGGCACTTATTCACTTTGGTACTATTAGGGTTTCAACCTTTGTACCTTCATTGATTATCATTATTAATCATCATTGGATCAATAGTACATTCATCATCTTACTTCCCAAAGATTGAATTACATAGGACCTTCCATTACATAAGGTATCCAAATGTATTAGGGTTTTCAATGTTGATTCCTTCAATCATTGAATTCATGGAACCAATCATCAATTGGACCTTCACCCATACTTCAATTGAGTTTAATAGGTCAACCTTAAACTGATTTGACCCTCAATTGACCCTTAATTGATCATCAATTGGGGTTGGAATCAATTGAATTAGGGTTTTCAATGTTGATTCCTTCAATCATTGAATTCATGGAACCAATCATCAATTGGACCTTCACCCATACTTCAATTGAGTTTAATAGGTCAACCTTAAACTGATTTGACCCTCAATTGACCCTCAATGGATCATGAATTGGGGTTGGAATCAATTGAATTAGGGTTTTCAATGTTGATTCCTTCAATCATTGAATTCATGGAACCAATCATGAATTGGACCTTCACCCATACTTCAATTGAGTTTAATAGGTCAACCTTAAACTGATTTGACCCTCAATTGACCCTCAATTGATCATCAATTGGGGTTGGAATCAATTGAATTAGGGTTTAGAATCAATGAACCTTCAATATTCATCATTGTGTAACTAGTTACTTCATAACTATTGAACCACCATTCAAATGGGGTATGACCTGACCCCAAACGGTCTTGAGGTCGTTTGGATGACCTCAAAATGGTCTTGAGACCGTTTTCCCATCATATCAATCAAATCCAAGCAATCCAATTAGGGTTTGGTTCATTGAAGTGCTCACCAAATCAGCAATCTATTGCAGATTAACTTGATATCTTTAGACCTTCAACCACTGAACTATACTCAACCCTAGACCTCCAAACGGTCTTGGGTGACCACCAAACGGTCTTTATACCATTTGTATGAGCTCCAAACGGTCTTGAGACCGTTTGGCCCATCCAACCTTTGGATTCTAGTGAAAAATCATCATGGATTGGTCTATCGAGTTGATCAACAAATCAGCACTACATTGCAATATGATTAGTACCTTTGGACCTTCAATTGGTCAACTATACTTGACCCCAGAACTCCGAACGGTCTTGGGGTGATCCCCAAACGGTCTGGAGACCGTTTGGGTGATCCCCAAACGGTCTTGAAACTGTTTGGGCTAATCAACCCAAAATCTCAACTTAACTCATTGGAATTTCAGCACTGTTTTCAATTAGGGTTTCCCTAATTGATTAGCCTTCAAATCATGATCCCTTTGGCGTTAACCCCTCAAATTTGGAAGGTCATTAACCAACATCATTAGGAATAGTAATCGCAAACATTCAACGCTTGTTCAACTCTACCAAACGGTCTTGAAACCGTTTGCCCAAAAAGTACAATTAAATCAGATTGAAAATCAGCACTTAATCCAATTAGGTTTCCCTAATTGATTAGGCTTCAAATCACGATTCCTTGGGAGTTAATCCCTAAAACTTGGTGAGTGATTAGCCAAAATAATTAGGATCAATAATCACAAACGGTCAACGTTTGGTCTACGCACTCAAACGGTCTTGAAACCGTTTTCTCAAGAAGGTCAAGTTGATCAGGTTGAAAATCAGCACTTAATCCAATTAGGTTTCCCTAATTGATTAGGCTTCAACTCACTATTCCTTTGGAGTTAACCCCTCAAATATGTAGGGTCATTAACCAACATAATTATGAACATGAATACCAAACGGTCAATGCTTGGTCAACCATCTAAAATGGTCTTGAAACCGTTTGCCCAAACAGGTCCAGTTAATCAGGTTAAAAATCAGCACTTAATTCAATTCGATTTGCCTAATTGATTGGCCTTCAACTCCTTATTTCTTTGGAGTTAACCCCTAAAAATTGGAGGGTCATTAGACTACATAATTAGGGACAAGATTCCAAAACGGTCCATGCTTTTTCAACTCAACCAAATGGTCTTGAAACTGTTTGCCTCCAAACGGTTTGCAAACCGTTTGGTCACCAAACGGTTTTGATGAAACCATTTGGTTCCCACCTTTAGAAAACGTTTGCTCCCAAGATATTTGGTGAGGTGCTAGATTATGATGATATAATCATCACCTTCCTTCTTGCATCCAAGAACAGCAATCTTTTTTGATGGAAATTGCAGCAAAGGATCAAGTATGAATCAAATTGAGGAAATCAATCAACAAAGCTTAGAGAATTGATACAATAGCAATGTTTAAGGGTTTAAGTTATAAAACCCGCCTCCAATTGAGCTCCAAATCTCCAAGCTCACGCCATTAATGGTGGATGAAGCTCTAGCAACTCCCCCTAGGCTCGTCCTCAAGCTTTTGATTGCAAAGGTTGGCTAGGGTTGAAGAGGAGATCGAAATAAGAAGGAATCCATGATTTATTTTTGATTTCCACCATGAAATCAAGGAGAACGAAGGTCAAGAGCTTACCAACAGGTTGGGAGGCGTCCTCCTGCTCGTCCCTATCTCCTTGGTCGGTTTTGCAAGCAAGGGAAAGAAGAAAATCCGAAATAGCCTTTCATTTGGCTAGAAAAAGGCACTTTTATAAGGAAATTGATGAGAGAGAAAATGCATTATTAAAATGCATTAAATTCCAAAAATATGGCCGCCTCTTCTGTTGGCTAAATGGACATCTATAAATCCCTTTGTTTTGATTATGACAAACATTTCATTCTTATTAATCTAACGAGCTACTTGAGTGTGCAGGATTAAGATGGATGACAAAGCAACTAGGGAAAATCCAAGAGCTTACATATTTATATTTCCATGCAATGTAATCGCTGTTGTAAAAACTTGTACAAATATATAATGTACAAGTACTTAGATTGCATGTAAATCAAGCTTTAGATTCTCCCTAGCTAAACACCACAGATAGACAAGTCATCTCATTCAAATAGGATCACTTATGCACACTCACACATATAATTAGTGCCTAAATTGAAACCTTGAAACAAGATCATTCTCGGTCGACAAACTCCTCGACTGAGACACTCTCGGTCGACAATCTTCTCGACCGAGAAAGATCCAAAGTAGCCGTTAGACACAACTGACAAGGTAGTTGGCAGTTGGAGATAGACGTTGCAAATCACTTGATCCAGAGAGCCTGTCGGTCGACAAAACTTCGACCGAGTAAGTGTCTCGGTCGACCATTCCTCGACCGAGACGATCTCTGACAGAAACTGCAGAGTAAAGTAATTAGCCGTTGCAAAAGCAACAAACTTGTACCTAACGGCTAGTTAAGCACTTAGAAACCCCTAGAAGTTGTCTAGAACGTCCTTAAGCATCCTTAGGCCATTCCTATAAATAGGACAAGCCATAGGACACTAAAACACACTTGCTACACTTGAGAAACACTTGAGCATACTTGAGCAATCTGTTGTGAGCAAATTGAGCACTGTGATCATTGGCCTACTTTCTCCTTAGCTCAAATTCGTGTCCTATAGGCTAGAATCTCCTACCCACTGCAATCACAAGTTCACACACTTGGTTAGGAGATCTATACGCTTGATCTAGGCAAATCAAGCTTTGGGCTATAAAGGATAAGTTGTAATTTCCTTTTTCTTTCTTATTCCCTATTATTGTTTGTACTCTCCTTGCTACTCCTAGGTTGGAGGCTGCGGATTGGAGAGGGTGAAGATCTTCTTTGCGAAGAAGGAGACTTTGAGCTACTTCAGAAGGCTGGTGCAACGGGAGGTTACTTCTAGAGAGGAAGGCTACTTCAAGGGGGAGCTTGGAGTTACTTCAAGAAGGCTACCTCAGAGTTGGTGCACCTACTTCAAGTGAAGGCTGTTCAAAGGGTGTAGTTGAATGTATTGTATTTTGTATAAATCCTCGAGAGGTAATAAAATAAATACTTTCAAATCCCAGTTGGGTAAGCAACCGGGTAGTGGACTGACAACTATAATATTTGCTATAGTTGGAACCACTCTAAACACCTGTCTCATTCTTGTAAATCTCAATTTTGGTTGTTTGAGTTAAATAATCATTAAATTTTTTATAAAACTCTATTCACCCCCCCTCTAGTAGTTTTCAGTTGGTATCAGAGCGGGCTTCAAGGAAACCTAACCAGGTCTTGAAGAATGGAGGGAAATGGTGAAAGGTGCTGCTTGGACAAAACCACAACATGCTACAATTGGTGCTTAGCAACAAGACACAAAACAACTGGATGCCCATGGAGATCAAAGGAAGAGGATAAGCACAAAGAATGTCTTATTGCTACAACTAGTGAAGAAGAAGAGGAGGTAAGTCTTTATGATTTATCTAAGGAAGAACTAGTTGCTAGTCTTGAAGAAACACATATTAAATATGTTGAGTGCAAGAAGAAATTAAAGAAATCAAATAAAGCAAACGATGAATTACATGCTAAGCTTCTTGCATGACATCCGAAAATGAAGATCTTAAAAAGATCATTGAAAATTATGATAGTAAGATAAAGTCTATAGAGGAAAATTGCAATTTACTTTCTTTGGAAAAGATCAATTTGCAGACTCAAGTAAACGATCTTCAAAAACAACCATTATTGTGCACCCATATAGATTATGACACTATTGTTAAAGAAAGAAATTCATTGTCATCTAATCTAGACCAAGCAAAAATAGATATCAAGAAAAGAATGGATGAGATTGCCAAGGTACAACAACAAGTTCGTAGTTTGAATAACAATGGCATTCTTGATCAAATTCTAGAAAATCCCTATCAACAAATTGGGAGAAGGGGACTAGGTTACAAGCCTAAAGGGAAATCCCATCAACAACCTAGTCGGAAAAAGTCACAAACCCATCAATTTATATATGTACCTAAAAGGACATCCTCACCCAATGACAACATAGGACACAACCATAGAAAAAGATATGAGGTTGACTCAATATGTTGTCATTACTGTTTGCGCCTGGGTCACTATTCATTTTCATGTCCTTACAAGAGAAGAGATGTCGAGTTAGTTTGGATTCCTAAACCTCCAAACTAAACAAAGAAGATTAAGTTTAGATATGACCAAAGACATTAGTTGCATATTTCTATGTCTATCTCAACTCAACATAATGAGATTACAAATAAATGTAAGAATTTAAATAGTTAACCCACATAATAATGTTTTATTTCGAAACAAATAAATAGTTCCAGGAATCTTGTCGGTCGAGAGACTGTCGACCGAGAGCACATCGGTCGAACAATTGTCGATCGAGCATATCACTGTTCTCCAGTCTACTACAAAAATTGCTACATATTTTAAATCTGATGAAATTGCTATCTTCTTGTGATTGATGACTGGGTATATTTTTGGAAAGCATCTATATAAATTTAAATGAAATTAATATTAGTTTATTGTCTAGAAGATTTAAGTTTAAATTGAAATTATGCTTAGTTAAATGAAAAGAAAATTCCTATTTTCACATGATTGTTTCTAAAAGTATCTTCTGGTCTATTCATATACAAATCATGTGCTGGAATTATCATTATATGATGTTATTGTTCTATCATTACACCATGGATATGCTTTCATTATTGGGTGCGCATAGATAATGATAATTGTATGCATGGATTCATGAAAATATATATATAGGCAAGCAAAATGAATTATTGGTTATATGTTATTGCTTGCAAAACATAAGATAAAAATCTCTAAATTAGTATCTTTGAATAATTGAGATATTAATTGTGCCTTCATTTAAGAATCATATTAAGTATTATGCTTCAACTTGATATTTATTGCAGACATTATACTCAATATATTCAATTTGAAAATCTGCAAAATTTGCCTCTTGGTCAAAATCAAATTTGACCAAGGGGCGCTATGGTCATAGTCAAAATCGACCTAAAATAAGTTTGAAATAATAACTATTTGGATATCATTAAAAGTATAATTAATTTATGATCACAACTTGTTCAAATATTGTCAATAATAAACACAATATTACTCCCTTAGAAAATCTATATATATGCTCTACAAATATAATCTGTCATTTACATTAAAAATCAACTTCAAAAATTCATACTCAATAAGTCTATCGGTCGACGAACTCTTCGACCGAAAACCTTTCGGTCAGTCCCTCTCTCTCGACCGACAGAATCTAGATAGACTTAATATCAAACACACTTTCGGTCGACAAATGTTCGACCGAGGCAATGTCGGTCGACAATTGTTCGACCGAGAGTTAGCCGTTGGATACGACCGTTGTAAACCGACTGTTATGACCGTTTATGACCGTTGTAAATCCTACCGTTGGGGAGCCGAGTGGCGCGTTTGCAACACGACCGTTGCGGACGCTCGGTCGACGAATCGTCGACCGACCTGGTCGCTGGATTGTTATAAAAGGGACCAAAAACGGGTCACTTACTCACACTTGCATACTCTTGCTTCCATAGGCCCTCTCTAGTGCATTTTTGTGTAACTCTTTAGCATCCTCATCCCCAAGCCTTCCTTGCTTCTTCTCCACCTTCAAGCAACACAATGGCCTCATCATCAGCTGCCCGTGGGAAGAAGAAGGTGGCCGACAGGAAAGGAAGGGAAGCTCGGGAAGCTACTCCACCACTGACGATCATCAACGACATCGCCTTCGTCGACGGAGATGCTGGTGATCGATATCTACGGCTTTCCTCCAAAGCTCCTCTTCCACGACGACTAGTTGAAGTTTTGGATTTCCTCAACATCGTCGATCTGGAGGATCTCTTTGAAGTGCAAAAGTTGAAGGAATTCATCAACCCTTCTTTCCCTTCCTATTCCATAAAGATAGTGAATGAATTCTATGCCAACCTTATATCCCATTCTGAAAATGCAACCACTGTCTTCTATACTATGGTCAATGGGCATAGCTTTAGATTTACTGAAGAGGATATTCTAGACATGCTAAATATTGACATAGATGAATATCTAGACTTCCTTGACCTTGCCACCGGAAATCCACTAAATCAATTTTCCCAAAGAGACCATACCATTAGTTTAAGTGACATAAAACGAGCCATTTTTCAATCCAATACTACTTGTCACGAAGATAGGGGAACCTACTACGCAATAAATCTCAAACCTGCATGTAGGATTGTAAATCTCATTGTTTCTACAAATATACACCCTAGAGCCAATAAGTCTTAAGTTCTAATATTCCGCATGTGCCTAATTTATGCCATCATAAACCGCATTCCCACAAACTTCATCCGCATAATCCTTAAAAACATGCTTGAGTTTTCTGGCAACCCACCATATGCTGATTTTGTATGCCAAATCACTCAACATTTTCTTAAGTTAGAAATTGAGGATATGGGATATACATGGGAGCGTAGACCACAAAAGATAAGTAAGAATACCGTAGAAAAAATGGGAATAGATTTTGGTCATAAAAGGGATAGAGTAGAAGCAGAACCATCTCATCAGGACATACCACCACCTCCTCCTCCTACTAATCTTTCACATGATCCCATTCAAAATACTCTTACTTATATTGCTGGCTCCCAATATCACCTTAGTAGACAACTAGACTATAATCATCATGCCATGACTTATTTAAACCAAAGAATGCAAACCCTTTCCCCAAACCAACCTGATGAATATCCATATTCTTTAAATCCAGGCATGCTCAATCCATACAATCCCTCGTACAACTATTATCAAACTCCACCTCCACCATCTATGGATCTTACGCACACCCAATTTTCATCCATGCAATTGCAAGATATTGCCGCTCATTTCCGATTTGACCGATTTCCTACATTCTTGGAAGCATATGCTTTAACCAAGACAGGTGCTCTGGAATGGCAAACCTTGGTTAAATACTATGGAGCTGAAACGTTTCTTGGGAAAGACCCTGACATTGATGTAATTCTTAAGTCTTTCCAGTGAGTGTTGGAGTTATATTGGTTGTAATGACATGTTTTTAATGATTGTAATGGGTCACTTCTGTATGATGTGTTTATCTTTCCATGCTTGTAAAACACTCCATGCTTTTAATGAAATTGGTCATCCTTTTATTTGATTTCAATGGATATTATGAGACATCTTCTAAAAATGGATTATAAGATTATCATTGTAGAGCATACAAAATAAGGGGAGTAATAAATACAAATGCAACCTTAAAATTGTGGTTAAATTGACAATGATCTATGGCACACTTACTTAAAACAGTTCTGAAACAATACAGAAACATTCTCGGTCGAGAAACTGTTCGACCGAGAACACTTTCGGTCGAGAAATCGTCGACCGAGCAGGTTTCTGTTGTCAAGTCTGCAATAAATATGCTGAATATGTTTCAAGTAATCTATTTGCTATCAATGAATTTTTTTTAAAAACCAAGAATATGTTTCAAGTAATCTTAGTATACTCTTGATAAAGGTCAAAATCAAAATTTATCATTTGTGACCTTAGAAGTCTTATATTGCTCTAATTGTAAGATTAAGGGGGAGCTCATTAAAACAAATTTAATTACTTGAGAAGCTTACAAAACCATTGTAAACATCATTTGAAGCTTGTTAATATCTTAGTATTTTTATTCTTGGATATGAAGAAATCTATAAATGATATATATTGTACTTAAAGGAACTCTCTAAACAAATCAGGGCTTAACATCCCTTGCATTTGGGTGGAGACATTTTTATGTACTCCAAGATTAAAGGATTCTCATTTAATTTAGGGCTTAACATCCCTTGATAAATGAGATATAAATAAATAAATATACATTCATCATAAGCTTAAGGGAATCTCAAATCATTTCAAGGCTTAACATCCTTTGCAAATGATTGAGAAACAAATTGTGGATAAATTAGACAACAATGATATTAAATCCATGTTCCTAATAGATATCTAATTAAGGGGGAGCATAATATAAAATTAAGAGGGAAAAGAAAAATTCAACTTGGATATCTTTTTGAAATGACAAGGGGGAGAAAGAATATAAAATCAAAAATATAATTGAGTTTCATAACATCTTGGCTTTATATTGAAAGTTGCTATATTCCCTAATGAACTGGATTTCATTTTCCATAACTCATGGTGAATAATAAGCACACATTTTATAAACAAGAGGAAAAGCTACAAAAGGTAATCCGAAGGTATGAAACTCATATGTTTTATATTTCCTCAATTTATATTTTGGAAATGTTTGTCATCTTCAAAAAGGGGGAGATTGTTGGCTAAATGGACATCTATAAATCCCTTTGTTTTGATTATGACAAACATTTCATTCTTATTAATCTAACGAGCTACTAGAGTGTGCAGGATTAAGATGGATGACAAAGCAACTAGGGAAAATCCAAGAGCTTACATATTTATATTTCCATGCAATGTAATCACTGTTGTAAAAACTTGTACAAATATATAATGTACAAGTACTTAGATTGCATGTAAATCAAGCGTTAGATTCTCTCTAGCTAAACACCACAGTTAGACAAGTCATCTCATTCAAATAGGATCACTTATGCACACTCACACATATAATTAGTGCCTAAATTGAAACCTTGAAACAGGATCATTCTCGGTCGACAAACTCCTCGACCGAGACACTCTCGGTCGACAATCTTCTCGACCGAGAAAGATCCAAAGTAGCCGTTAGACACAACTGACAAGGTAGTTGGCAGTTGGAGATAGACGTTGCAAATCACTTGATCCAGAGAGCCTGTCGGTCGACAAAACTTCGACCGAGTAGGTGTCTCGGTCGACCATTCCTCGACCGAGACGATCTCTGACAGAAACTGCAGAGTAAAGTAATTAGCCGTTGCAAAAGCAACAAACTTGTACCTAACGGCTAGTTAAGCACTTAGAAACCCCTAGAAGTTGTCTAGAACGTCCTTAAGCATCCTTAGGCCATTCCTATAAATAGGAAAAGCCATAGGACACTAAAACACACTTGCTACACTTGAGAAACACTTGAGCATACTTGAGCAATCTGTTGTGAGCAAATTGAGCACTGTGATCATTGGCCTACTTTCTCCTTAGCTCAAATTCGTGTCCTATAGGCTAGAATCTCCTACCCACTGCAATCACAAGTTCACACACTTGGTTAGGAGATCTATACGTTTGATCTAGGCAAATCAAGCCTTGGGCTATAAAGGATAAGTTGTAATTTCCTTTTTCTTTCTTATTCCCTATTATTGTTTGTACTCTCCTTGCTACTCCTAGGTTGGAGGCTGCGGATTGGAGAGGGTGAAGATCTTCTTTGCGAAGAAGGAGACTTTGAGCTACTTCAGAAGGCTGGTGCAACGGGAGGTTACTTATAGAGAGGAAGGCTACTTCAAGGGGGAGCTTGGAGTTACTTCAAGAAGGCTACCTCAGAGTTGGTGCACCTACTTCAAGTGAAGGCTGTTCAAAGGGTGTAGTTGAAAGTATTGTATTTTGTATAAATCCTCGAGAGGTAATAAAATAAATACTTTCAAATCCCGGTTGGGTAAGAAACCGGGTAGTGGACTGACAACTATAGTATTTGCTATAGTTGGAACCACTCTAAACACCTGTCTCATTCTTCTAAATCTCAATTTTGGTTGTTTGAGTTAAAAAATCATTACATTTTTTATAAAACTCTATTCACCCCCCCTCTAGTAGTTTTCATCTTCCCCCTCAAATCCCTTAAGGACGAGGCACCTTCCTTTTCCTTTAATTCTCCTTCATTATCCTTGATTTAATGAAAATCAAATTAAGCACCTTAATGCTTATTATATTAATATCCATATGTGAGTGGGTTTTCTTTTTCCTATAATAAGGTGAGTGGAATTTCACCTACTTAGGATATTTTCGTTCCTTATCTTGGCAAAGGAAAGTCCATCCTTATTCAAAATCAACCGAAAACATTTTGGTTGAAAGCCCTTCAATTATTTTTATTCATTTTTGCCCTAAATCAAATTAGGGTTTCAATTAGGCATTAATCTTGATTATTTTAATATCAAGATTCTCTCTCCTCCAACTTAATTCAAATGAGGCACCCATCTCATTTTATTTGCTCTACATGATTCCAAGAAACATTAGGGACCTTATTGAAGTGGTAATTTGCATATTGAACCCTAGGTTTTGGGTAAATTGCACTTTTCACCAAAACTAGGTTTTAATGCACAACACTGCTTTAAAAGCTTAATCTTGGTGCCCAAGCTTGTGAAAACCATACCACTACATCATATTAATTCTTATGATGTCTTAATATCAGAGGAACATCTCATCATGCAACATTTAAAATTTAACCCCTCAACTTGGGTAATTTGCACTTTAGTCCAAAATATGCAAACATTGCTTCAACATTGTTCAAACATGACCAAAATTGAAACATAAGTTTCTCATAAGCCCTAATTATTTTTCCCAAGACAAAATTAAGAATATACTCAACCTTATTAGGCAAAACATCTAGGGTTAATTCATAACCCAGGTCAGGGATGTTACAATAACAATCTAAGAGTTCCATACTTGCCTTATCTTCAATAATCATATACCTGGCCAGGGTATATAAGTATTGAGATTAGGTAGTATGCACTTTATTTTCTATCACATTCCTCACTTTTCATATCATTATACACACATGATTTTCTATTCTTGAATTTTCTTCAGGCATCACTTTCTAAATCTCATCTTATGGCCCCTCCTTGGGCACTACCATCACAGATATACTGTTTGTCTAAACTCATGACAGAGTCTACTTTCTTGCCATTAATTAATCTTTTCCATATTTTCCCTTGTTCCAACATGACTAAGTCATTTAGGAACTCATTTAAAGCTCAAGATTTCTGTACTAAGGACCGATAATCTAGGTTGTAAGGCTAGTATCCAGTCCCCTATAAGCAATACTGTTGCCCTAGTCTGCCCAATAAGAGCATGATCATAGGATTCTCTATCCTCATCAGGTCTTAATGGGGATTCTCAGGCACTTTTTCTCCTCTTGCCTGGTCCCATGCACCCTCTCCTGGTGCAACAACATTGCCCTTAGCAATGTGTTCCTCGTGTTCTCTAGTCATTTTCAAGTTCTTCTACTCCTATGTGAGTAGAAGATACTATTAGATAAACTGGAAGACACTTAGAACATACTCTACAACCTTAGTCCTATGTCTCTGTAGACTCAGCGAACCTAGAGCTATGATACCACTAAATTGTGGCATACAACTCATAAAAACATAATTAACAATTGCGGAAGAGTTCATCAAGCAGCGGATTAGCAAAAATCAATAAAAATTAAAACTTTTTGCAAAGAGATCGATTCACTGGAAAACTCTTTCATTCAGAACCAAAGTAAAACTTTACATCCTGGTTCATATATATACATCTCATGTACTTTTTCTTCTCGAGGAAAACAAACATTAACTACTCTGTTTTAACTATACACAGGTAGTATAAAACCCTCGAGGCTCTAAGCCAAAATCTCAAAAGCACTAACTACTACTCCGAGGACCTGAGAGTACAGAGACGACACATAGGACTTCTATATACATCTGAACATGACATGACAGTCAATGTCTCCACCAGAAACTTTACTACTGTCGTTGCTACTGCTGCTGTTGTCCTTCACCTCCTGAAGGATTCCTGTCTCCTCGTCCGCGTCCACCTAAAAATGTGGTTCCCACGGGGGTGAGACAATTATAAAAATTTCCCCAGTGAGAGATATAACTCTCCGCCAGAAACATTATTATTGAAACTTGAGAAGATGAATATGAACATGAGAATCATATTTATTTGAAAGCAAATATTTTAATGTCTAACAGATTAGAATATTATTCTATATCAGAAGCATTGCAGTTATAACTTGATAGAATTAACATGTCACTTATCCTTTAATGAATAGGAAGAACATGTATAACATCTATTCAAACAACAGAATCATTACCACTGCATTAACTTTCTATAGGCTTAGATCATATATCTAAAGCCTGGCATTATCAATGTGGAGTCATGATCTGTATCCATACTCTTTTCATAAGTGTTGGGATCTTAATTACTCACTTCACCACTGGGTTTTTCTCATCCTTTCTAAATTTCAATACCATAACCATGAAATCCTGGGTATTCAAACCCTTTGTTCATCACTTGATCACTGTTACCTCTTTCTCAGGTAACTAACACCTTTAGGTCATTTGATCAAGGTAGGTATGATACTTGCTACACAAGCATCCATCATGGCACTTGATGCACATTAACTCTCTTGCCACCTCTTACCAGGAACAAGGTATATTATGGCACACAAGGCCCAATAAACAAATTCAAACTAATAACACATCATAGCTCATACCTGGCTATGCTCATCATCTCATGATACCTGCATGGTTAGCACATATAATAGCAGTACATCAATTATCTATCAATACCATGCAAAAATAATGTATTAATAATTCAAGGGTATTACCCTTAATCCTTTACCAGGATTAGGATTTCCATCACACATGGCTCACAAAACCGTTCACATCTTGTACCTATCACTAGGGGACAACTTTATTCACATGGCGCACAAGGCCATTCACATCTTGTCACCTCTCACTAGGCAACAACTTAAAACAAAGGCTTACAAGCCCAACTCATCTTGTTACTTCTTTCTAAGTAGCAAAAACATAATAGCACACATGGCCAATCAATTCTTATCAAATAAACATCATAGCTCGTACCCTGCTGTGATCATCACCTCATGAGACCTGCATGATTGTCACACGTGATAATAGACTTATCAAGTTCACAACACATCATGCAATACAAGGTAACACCACTATTCCCTTACCAGGGTTAGGGTTTACCATCAATTAGGGCTTTCTCTCACATATCATTACCCTTCATTAAGAATAGGGTTTTCCATTATTAACCATTTAGGTTTTCAAAATCATATTATCAATGATCAAACCCTAGTTCATTGCTCCCCACATCTAGGAGCTAACATTTATACCATAAGTATTCAATCATACTTATTTATTCTCATCAATTATCATTAAATGATTATCATCACAATGTATGAGTATCTCTCTCATCCTTATGTTGAGAATTAACAAAACGAACATGTTAGGTCACTTTCAGTTCAGCTCTAAGTCAAGCGTAGACCACCACGGCCATGCTACCTTGCACGGTCGTGCAGAGTAAAGTCGCCACGGCCGTGCTGCCTTGCACGGTCGTGCAGAGTAAAGTCGCCACGGTCGTGCTACATAGGATCATCACATGAATCATATTTATATATATGAATTCTATTATTTGATCCTATCAACTTGATTAGGTCACATCAACCCTTCAATGAAATGCATACAACTATGATTAACATAGTGTACCAAGTCATTGGTCCTATAAGTAATTAGGGATGCATTCCCAATTAGGGTTTCTCATGAAATCACCCACAATTAGGGTTCCACATGGAGGCACCCTCAATTAGGGTTTCACTTGGAATCATCCTCAACTAGGGTTTCACATGGAATCACCCTCAACTAGGGTTTCACATGGAATCACCCTCAACTTGGGTTGAATTCAATAACCCTGTCATTTAGGGTTTATGTTCATGTTTAGGGATTCATGATCTCTTCACTTAAGGATCATAACCCTTATTCACAACATAAATCATATTCATTTATGAATTCATGCTATGAACTTATTAACTTGATTAGGTCATATCAACTCTTCAGTCGAGTACATACAACTATGATTAACATAGTGTATCAAGTCATTGATCCTATAAGCAATTAGAGATTCATCCGTTAATTGGCACTTAATCACTTAAGTACTATTAGGGTTTCAACCTCTGTACTTTCATTGATTATCATTATTAATAATCATTGGATCAATAGTAAATTCATCATATTACTTCCCAAAGATTTAATTACATTGAACCTCCATTACATAAGGTATCCAAATGAATTAGGGTTTTCAATGTTGATTCCTTCAATCATTGAATTCATGGAACCACTCATCAATTGGACCTTCACACATACTTTAATTGAGTTTAATAGGTCAAACTTAAACTGATTTGACCCTAAATTGACCCTCAATTGATCATCAATTGGGGTTGGAATCAAATGAATTAGGGTTTAGAATCAATGAACCTTCAATATTCATCGATGTGTAACTAGTTACTTCATAACTATTGAACCACCATTCAAATGGGGTATGACCTGACCGCAAACGGTCTTGAGGTCGTCTGGATGACCTCCAAATGGTCTTGAGACCGTTTTCCCATCATATCACTCAAATCCAAGCAATCCAATTAGGGTTTGGTTCATTGAAGTGCTCACCAAATCAGCAATCTATTGCAGATCAACTTGATATCTTTAGACCTTCAACCACTGAACTATACTCAACCCTAGACCTCCAAACGGTCTTGGGTGACCACCAAACGGTCTTGAGACCGTTTGGCCCATCCAACCTTTTGATTCTAGTGAAAAATCATCATGAATTGGTCTATCGAGTTGATCAACAAATCAGCACTACATTGCAATATGATGAGTACCTTTGGACCTTCAATTGGTCAACTATACTTGACCCCAGACCTCCAAACGGTCTTGGAGTGATCCCCAAACGGTCTTGAGACCGTTTGGGTGATCCCTAAATGGTCTTCAAACCGTTTGGGCTAATCAACCCAAAATCTCAACTTAACTCATTGGAATTCAGCACTGTTTTCAATTAGGGTTTGCCTAATTGATTAGCCTTCAACTCATGATCCCTTCGGAGTTAACCCCTCAAATATGGAGGGTCATTAACCAACATCATTAGGAACAGTAATCTCAAAAGTTCAACGCTTGGTCAACTCGACCAAACGGTCTTGAAACCGTTTTCCCAAAAAGTACAATTAAATCAGATTGAAAATCAGCACTTAATCCAATTAGGTTTCCCTAATTGATTAGGCTTTAAATCACGATTCCTTTGGAGTTAATCCCTCAAACTTGGTGAGTCATTAGCCAACATAAATAGGATCAATAATCTCAAACGGTCAAAGCTTTGTCAACGCACTCAAACGGTCTTGAAACCGTTTTCCCAAGCAGGTCAAGTTGATCAGGTTGAAAATCAGCACTTAATCCAATTAGGTTTCCCTAATTGATTTAGGCTTCAACTCACGATTCCTTTGGAGTTAACCCCTAAAATTTGGAGGGTCATTAATCAACATCATTATGAACAGGAATCCTAAACGCTAAATGCTTGGTAAACCATCTCAAATGGTCGTGAAACCATTTTCCCAAACAGGTCCAGTTAATCAGGTTGAAAATCAGCACTTAATTCAATTCGATTTGCCTAATTGATTGGCGTTCAACCTATGATTCCTTTGGCGTTAACCCCTAAAAGTTGGAGGGTCATTAGACTACATAATTAGGAACGAGATTCCCCAACGGTCAATGCTTGGTCAACTCAACGAAACGGTCTTGAAACCGTTTTCCTCCAAATGGTTTGCAAACCGTTTGGTCACCAAACATTTTGATGAAACAGTTTGGTTCCCACCTTTAGAAACCGTTTTCTCCCAAGATATTTGGTAGGTGCTAGCTTATGATGATGTCATCATCACCTTCCTTCGTGCACCCAAGAACAGCAACCGTTCTTGATGGAAATTGCAGCAAAGAATCAAGTATGTATCAAATTGAAGAAATCAATCAACAAAGCATAGATGATTGATACAATAACAATGATTAAGGGTTTGAGTTATAAAACACGCCTCCAATTGAGCTCCAAAGCACCAAGCTCACTCCATTAATGGTGGATGAAGCTCTATCAACTCCCCCTAGGCTCGTCCTCAAGCTTTTGATTGCAAAAGTTGGCTAGGGTTGAAGAGGAGATCAAAATAAGAAGGAATCCATGATTTATTTTTGATTTCCACCATGAAATCAAGGAGAACGAAGGTCAAGAGCTTACCAACAGGTTGGGAGGCGTCCTCCTGCTCCTCCGTAGCTCGTTGGTCAGTTTTGCAAGAAAGGGAAAGAAGAAAATCCGAAATAGCCCTTCATTTGGCTGGAAAAATGCACTTTTATAAGGAAATTGATGAGAGAGAAAATGCATTATTAAAATGCATTAAATTCCAAAAATATGGCCGCCTCTTCCCCCTCAAATCCCTTAAGGACGAGGCATCTTTCTTTGCCTTTAATTATCCTTCATTATCCTTGATTTAAAGAAAATCAAATTAAGCACCTTAATGCTTATTATATTAATATCCATATGTGAGTGGGTTTTCTTTTTCTTATAATAAGGTGAGTGGAATTTCACCTACTTAGGATATTTTCGTTCCTTATCTTGACAAAGGAACGTCCATCCTTATTCAAAATCAACCCAAAACATTTTGGTTGAAATCTCTTCAATTATTTTTATTCATTTTTGCCCTAAATCAAATGAGGGTTTCAATTAGGCATTAATCTTGATTATTTTAATATGAAGATTCTCTCTCCTACAACTTAAGTCAAATGAGGCACCCATCTCATTTTATTTGATCTACATGATTCCAAGAAACATTTGGGACATTATTGAAGTGGTAATTTTTCATATTGAACCCTAGGTTTTGGGTAAATTGTACTTTACACCAAAACTATGTTTTAATGCACAACATTGTCCAACAAGCTCTATCTTGGTGTCCAGGCTTGTAGAAGCCTTACCACTACATCATATTCATTCTCATGGGGTATCAACATCAGAGGAACATCTCAACATGAAACATTTGCAATTTAACCCCTCAACTTGGGTAATTTGCACTTTGGTCCAAAATAAGCAAACATTGCTTCAACATTGTTCAAACATGACCAAAATTGAAACATAAGTTTCTCATAAGCCCTAATTACTTTTCCCAAGATAAAATTAAGAATATAATCAACCTTATTAGGCAAAACATCTAGGGTTAATTCATAACCCATGTCAGGGATGTTACATAGGCAGGCAGTGAGTTGGGCATAGATGATGAGACAACAACCTATCTAGAAGCTAATGAGGGAATAGAGTATGAGAAATGGCTTGATTCCATGAGATCTGAGATGGAATCCATGTATACAAATAAGGTATGAACCTTGGTGGATCGATCTGAAGGGGAAAAACCCATAGGGTGCAAGTGGGTCTTCCAGAAGAAGACCACATGGATGTTAAAATACAAACCTATAATGGAAGATTGGTTGAAAAGGGTTTTAGACAAGTTCAAGATGTTGACTATGACGAAACCTTTTCTCTAGTGGCCATGGTTAAGTCCATCATGATCATGCTTGCTATTGTAACTTATCATGATTATGAGATTTGGCAAATAGATGTTAAAACTGCATTCCTCAATGTGAATCTTCAACAAGATGTGTATATGACATAACTTGAGGGTTTTCTAAATCCAAAGGATGCAAATAAACTCTTTAAGATACAAAGATCAATCTATGGATTGAAGAAAGCATCTCAGAGCTAGGATCTTTGTTTTGACGAGACACTCAAAGATTTTTGGCTTTGATCAAAATGAAGACAAACCTTATGTGTACAAGAAGGTTAGTGGGAGCATAGTAACATTCCTCATATTGCATGTAGATGACATATTTTTGATGATGATGAACATCCCTACTTGACAAAAGGTAAAGACATGGTTGGGAAATACATTTTCTATGAAAGACTTGGGAGAAGCATCCTACATCTTGGGGATCAAGATCTATAAAGATAGATCTAGAACGCTTCTTGGACTAAGTCAAAGCACATACGTTGAAAAAGTGTTGGAATGGCTTTGCACGGAGAGCTCAATGAGAGGAAACCTTCCCATGCTCATGGAGATACCATCTCTAAAGCTTAGAGTCCCACTTCTTGTGAAGAAAGGCAACACATGAGTTTGATTCTATATGCATCAACAATTGGATCAATCATGTATGTAATGTTGTGTACCCATCACGATGTTTCATATGCCTTGATCATGATGAGTAGATATCAGTCAGATATAGGTGATGCTCACTAGAAAATTATGAATAACATTCTTAAGTACTTGAGAAGAAATAAGGATCAATTCTTCATTTACAATAGAGAGAGTTGGTGGTAAAGTGTTACACCGATGCAATCTTCCAAGATGACAAAGATGATTATAGATCACAGTCAGGAGTCATGTTTCAAGAAATTGACAGTAAATGATTCTACAATAGAGAACGATTATATTGTTGCATTGAGTGCAAAAAAGGAGGTTGTATGGATCAAGAAGTTCATATCTGAACTTGGGGTTGTTCCAAGCATCAATGATACCATTAAGCTATATTGTGACAACGATGGAGGTATTGCACAAGATATGGAATCCAGATCGCATCACTACTCAAAGCATATACAAAGGTAGTTTCATATTATATGAGAGATCATACAACGAGGAGATGTGAAGATGTGTAGAGTACCAACTGAGAATAATGTTGTTAATTCCTTGACTACGTCACCTTTGCAGCAGAAGCATGATGGACATGTTTGATCACTTGGAATAAGATTTATGGGTGTTTGTCTTTAAGTGAAAGTGGGAGTCTATTGGTATGTATGCCTAGAGAGCCAATCATATGATGATTGTAATGGAATAATATGTAAAGAATTTGATTTTTAATAAAAGGCAAGCTTCCAATTCGTTCTATTTTATTTAGTTATGAGATAATGATGTAACATAACAAATGTCTAGAGAATGATATGACTCAGTGACATATGTCTTCAAGTACGTGACTTAAACAAAGAGATCATACAGATGTTAAATGTATACATTCCCATTATGTTCATAGTCAAATGTTATTGTGGAAGGCTAACAGACAACAATAACACATAAGATTAGAGTGTATGTTGATTGATGATATAATCTCATTAGTCATGATATGATATATCAAACCAAGCACACAGATACATGTTAGAGAATAGTGTATCAGGAAAACCCACTATGAGACTGATACATGGAAGCCATTACAATGGTAGTCATAGTCAGCTCTCATAGTGTTGTTGTGGATTGGGGTTCTTAGACCTAAAGTCACTACACCCATCACATGTCGTTCGATATGCTTTGGCATCATCAAACATAATCCTGAATAAGGTTGTTATAAAGGTGATGATTGGGTGACTGTGACACATGGGGACTGACTGTGAGTGATGTAGGAGGGATTTCTCCCTTTTATAGGATCATGATATCCTAGGCGCCTATTGATTAGCAAGAATGAGAAATGCATGGCCATGAACATGTGGGTCAATCTGTGATATTGAGCTTACATATATCTCACACAGTCCGCTCTGGTTCAAGAAGCAAGATTGAATGTTGAAGAAGATGACTACTCCATGCCTCGATTTCAATCTAGATATTGCTGCCAAAGGAAATATTCAAACATTATAACACCATACATAGATTGTAGGTTGATGTTGTTCTCCAACTTTCCATTCACTTGGGTAGCAATGATGTGTGACTGGGCACCACTCTTTGCTTGTGATGTCATAAACCATTTTTGGACATTCACTGCTACCGTGATATGGGACCTATAGGGTCACACACATAGGAACTCACCTAGAAGAGGAATTTATCCATGGATAATGTTTAAGTTTATTAATAAAAAAAATTATCCAGTAAATCGAACAACCAATTAATTGTATGGATTCAGAAAGATCATGTCCAAGTGTTGGACTGACTAGTTAGGGTGTCAAGTTGATTGGAAATTGAATTGGCTGAATTATGCATGAGCCAGGACACCAATCGATTGGCTCACTGGGTGAACCAATCGACACAAGGTTGGTGAGATGACTAGTTCACCTGGTGAATAGATCATCTCAATCATGCCAACCAAAGCTTTTGGTGAGTTTCCTGATTCATGAGAATAGTTGATCATTTCACTTGTTTAATTTGATTGGTATAAGGAATTAATGTTGGACATTAATTGGAAATGAATTGTCAATTCAAATTGGAATTGAGAAATATGTGAAACAATCATCTCACTGGGTGAAGTGATTGGCTCACTGTGCCATCCGACCAATCCACCAGTGAACCAACCAGTTCACCAATTGTACAACAATT
The DNA here is from genome assembly GCA_963693085.1 of Alisma plantago-aquatica. NCBI lineage: Eukaryota > Viridiplantae > Streptophyta > Magnoliopsida > Alismatales > Alismataceae > Alisma > Alisma plantago-aquatica. The sequence goes on along the minus strand of OY856410.1, from coordinate 1,185,714,370 downwards.
AATTCATGGAAATTCCAGTCCCTTCCACTCCCATACAGACTAGGAACCTAGACCCTAACCCCTCCTAAAATTGAGGGGTATTAGGGGCTTCTCAGACACACTAATTGCCTCTAACAATTGTTTGTCTTCTTTGGTTGTGGTAACTGAGAGAACTTGAGAAAGTCCTACCCGATAAAGGGAGGGATAGCAAAGGAGAATAATTATAAGAGAGCAGGTTGGTGACGAATACACCAATGGGAGGGAAAACTCCTTCCTATATGTTCAAGTAGAAAGATGGGAGTTCTAGGCCATGTGGATTCCATAGAGGCATGGATATTGTTGTGTACTTCTAGGAGGATGACGTCAACCTGCTGCCCATGGTGAGACCAGGAGGCACAACAGACGAGTCCTGGTGCAACTAGAAGACAGGTGCACATCAACAACAATGAGGAGATGTCGTTGGACTTGCTCCAGGATAAGGTAAATTCTCAAAACCATCCTTTCCATTATAAAGTTTTTGATGCGATCCGCTGGTTTATGGGGAATCATCATCATCTAAGCCTCAGTCCCAACTATGTTAGGGTCAGCTACATGGATCCTTTGCTTGCATTCATCTCTATCATAAGACATATTATGGTTGAGATGTATAGATTCAAAATCTCTCTTTATAAGCTCATACCATGTTAATTTAGGTCTTCCTTTCCTTCTATTTATTATGCATGACTCAATAGCATTTCTTCATATAGGCACATTAGTCAGTCTATGTTGCACATGTTTGTACCATCTGAGTCGGCCCTAACACAACTTTTCCTCAATGCTCGCCTCCCCCAATTTTGATACCTAATATAGTCATTTCTCAAGCGATCTTTTCTTGTCTTCCCACACATCCATATCACCATACGCATTTCAACCATTCTCATCTTCTTGAGACATTGCTTCGTCACCTCCCAAAAATTACTCCCATATAGCATGGTTGGTCATATAGTTGTTCTATAAAACTTACTTTTTAACCTAGGAGGGATCTTCCTATATATCACATAATACTCTAGTTGCACTCCTCCATTTCGACCATCCTATGGTGATCATGTGACAAATGTCATTATGTACATTCCCATCTATTTGAATAATAGAACCCAAGTAATGAAAATTATCACATTTTGGTATATCTACTCCCTTCAACTTGGCTTCAACATTCACACTTCAGGATTGGCTGAAATTGCAATGCATATACTCAATTTTAATCATGCTGATCATCAATCCATTTGATTCCAATGCCTCACTCCACTATTCAACTTTATCATTTAATCCATCTTTAGTTTTGTCAATCAAAACAATATGATCAACAAATAACTTACACCATGTAATATCATCTTGAACATTCTTTGTCAGCTCATTCCTAACAAGAACAAACAAATATGGGCTAAGTATGGATCCTTGATGTACCCTAACTGTGATAGGAAAAGTTGGTGTCTCTCCTCTAGGAGTCCTCACATTTGTAGTAGAGCTATCATACATGTCTTTAATCAAGTTAATGTATTGGATGTGCACACCCTTTCTCTTCAAAACCATCCACAACACTTCTCTTGGTACTCGAAGATAAGGCTTTTCCAAATCAATAAACACCATACAAAGATCTCTTTTTCTTTCTCTATATGTGATACCCTTTTCCACACAAAATGAGATTACTCAAAACCATGTGCGGAATTAACACTAATAACCACATTACCACAAAACATGATAAATTAAAACCGATTTCTTAATCATACATCAAGCTGAACTCATCCTATTTAAAGCCATAAAATGGAGTCACTTCTATTTCATTTATATCAAAAGACCTTACATAACATAACTCATTGGCCAACTAGCCACAACATGTTACATGTGATAATCTTTTCGAATATACAAAACATCTCTGTACAATCATCATACAAACTCAAAACCCCAAACCGATGTACAACATCTATCAAACACCCCCAAGGATTTGAGTGTATAAGGACAACACATAGGACTCTATTACTAGACACTAGCTACATAACCATAACCAACAACTACCACACCTCAGGATATCTGTCTCAGCAACACAATATCTAGACAAGCATGCACATCCACCTAAAAATATGTGGAAACCCATAGGGTGGGACCAAACATCCCATTAAGAGATATAATTCTCCACCAACATCTATTAAAATCACATATAAGTAAAATAGCAGATTATACTATTAACAGATATGTAGATTTAGCTAAATGATACAACATGGAAATTAACACTATATAAGTAGTTCACATATTACAACTGATCAGTAGAAAATCTTAATTATTTATAAGGAATATGAAGAAAATGTATATTTTCTACCACCCAAGTTATACAAAAGCAACGCAAGGCCTCATCTGATATTTTCATGTTTGATCTTATGAAAGTACCACTACTAAGTCCTTAGTAATAACACACATGGTCAACGGAAGATCTGGATTCTATGACCTTTCTAACACCTCCCGTCTAGCACAAGAGTGACACCACAATGACATGTTAGTAAACTTGTACAAGTGACATATAGTCAATAGATGGATTGGGTCATGTATGGCCATCCATATATTACAAGGGAATCAGCTCGCACATGGCTATCCCAAAAGAAGGAGTGGCCCAGGCATGGCCATCCATATATCACATGCAAACTAGATCACGCATGGTCGTTCCATATATCACGACGAGATTGGATCATACATGGCCATCTCATAGTTGTGCCAATTAAGTTTTAGCATCAGTCAAGTTACAATGTTTAATACCATAACAAGCATTACAAAGATAAGGCATTATACAACTTTTGCAGAGATAAAATGTATAAAGTATGAACATGCCACACTATCACCACATAACACCTATAACACTGTCATTCACAAGACCATCATCACTGTTACACAACCACTCAAGGTTATCACTAATGTCACATTAGTATGGGATATCAATCCCTTAATCATAGCACTAGAGGGTATCACCTCACAATAGGCATCAAGCCACCACAAGGTCATATGACCCATTCACATCATTCATGTTTCACAATTAATTCAATCATGTCTCATAAAGTCTCATTCAACCAGTGTCACTATACTCATCATTAGGGTAAGGGTTTTCCACTCATAGCTGATTAGGGTTTGAAGCTAAGCTCAATCACCAATCCTAGGTTCACCATATCCCACCATCTTGGAGTGTATGAGGGTTAAGGAACATCATTAGGATTGATTAGACATTATTCAAAACAACACCATTCATGGGTCATACCTTACACATGCAAGAGTATCATTAGGTGTTCAAGCATACCTTTCAACCACCATAATTAACATGTTTCTCGACCACTCATGTCACTGAGAGACAATCATGGGATGATTGGTGGGTTACATTAAGATTGATTTGATAAAGATCAAAGGCAACCTTCCAATTCTTTCTAGTTCTGTCATATGAGATAATGATAGAACATATTGAATGTCTAGAGAATGACAGTACTCAATCACATATGCCTTCAGGTTGAGGACCTGAACGATGAGATCATACGGATGCTAAGAGTTTGTACATTCTTATTATGTCCCTAGTCTGATGTCATTGTGGAAGATTGATAGACAACAATGAAACACAAAACTATATTGTGGTGTTGGTTGATGACAGAATCACATTAGTCATGATATGGAGATATCAAACCAAACACATAGGTACTTGTTAGAGAACAAGTGTACCTGAAAGACCCACCCTAAGTTTGACACATGGAACCATGACATGGTAGTCATAGTCAGTTCTCACAGTGATGGTGGTGAGTGTGATTCTTTGACCTGAAATCACTACACTCAACACATGTCGTTGGGTACACTTTGAAATCATCAAACGCAGTACTGAAACATGGGTTGTTATAAAGGTGATGATTGGGTGGCTTTGACACATGGGGCTTCTGAGGGGTGAGTAATAGATATGGGATTTGTCCCTCTTGAGGGAGTTTGATATCCATGGACACTTGATGAGTAGGATTGAGATAGGCGTGCACACGCATGTGTAAATTAGTATGTGATATTGATGTCATACATATCTCCTCCAATCTACTCTGAGAGCAAGAAAGTGAATGAACGTTGACATGATGACTGTTCCATGCATTGAGTTCATTCGGGATATTTGTGACAAAGGAATTATACATTCCTTATAACACCATAGACGTAATATTGGATTGAAATTTGTTCTCCAACTTTCTATTTCACTTGGGTAGCACTGATTTGTGAATAGGCACTACTCTTTGCTTGTGAAGTCATAAATTTTATAGACTCTCACTCCCATTGTGAAATGGACTTGTAGGGTCACACACATAGAATTTAACCTAGAAGAGGAGTTTATCCACAAATGATGTTTAGATTGATTACTAAAGGAGGTTAGTAGTTCAATTAAATGCCCAATCAATTGATAGCTCAATATCATAGTGTTAAAGGTGTTGGACCAATTGATCAGAGTATTGGATTGATTGAAACTACAATTGACTAATTCACAAAATCTACTGCTCCAACTGATCGGCTCAAGAGTTGAACCGATCGGCTCAGGTTGGTGAACCGATCGGCTCATGTGATGAACAGATCAGCTCAAGACAGGCTGAGATGACCAGTTCAAGAGTTGAACCGATCGGCTCAACTAGTCTGACCGAGATAGTTTGGAAAGTGAGAAGACTATTTTGCAAATAAAATTTGTTTCACTTGTAAAAATTCGATTTGGACAAGGATTAATATTTGATTAATCAGAACAAATTTGAAAGTCAATTTGAGTTGGATTAGGACCACAAACCGATCGGCTCATAAGTGAACCGATCGGCTCAGGGGTCCCAACCGACCGGTTCAGGTGTGAACCGATCAGATCAACTCCCCAACCGACCGTTTCATGAATGAAATGATCAATTCAGGTGGGGCAGTTGGTTATTTTGTGGAAAATCTGGAACCATTCTAGTCCTGCTTTAATCCTGCATTGCCCGGGGTAGAGAACCCTATCCCATGACCCTCCTATATATAGGGGTAGCGGGGGCTTCTCAGGACAATAACTTTGTGCACTAGTTTCTCTGTAAAGTTGTCGTTCTCTTTGGTTTTGGTAACTGAGAGAGACTCCGAGCAAGTTCTACCCGATAAGGGAGGCACAACGAGGGAAAGACCACTGCAGAAAGGCAACTGGTGGTAGGAGAGTGTGTCGGTGATTAGTACGCCAACAAGAGTATGTGAATCCTTCTGATTCCTTGTGGTACAAGGAGATCAGAGTTCCACGTGGTCTGTGTGGACTACTTCAGAGGCGGGAGACTTCTTCCTCTCAGAGGACAGTTGTCAATCCCGACAGTCCCGGTGAGACCAGGAGCTACACAGACACCGTCCTAGATCAGAGGTGAAGACCGCGCAAGCCGTGAGGTAACGTCGTGGAGCAAGCCTCGAGACAAGGTACGCTTCTACAAACCATCCTTCCTATTCTATAGAGTTGACGTGATTCCTTTATCTAGGTTTGGGAGAAGAAATGTTTTGTTTCCACTGCCTTCTCTATCTCCCATAAAACCAACAGTGGTATCAAAGCCATGTCAACTGCTCTATACTTTAGGATTATTGATGTGATCGATTTTGGTTTGTCGACTTTATTTATTGCATACGATGCGAATAATATTGGCTTTATGCATGTCCAATCCAAAATCCACAAATCCCAATATACATATATGATATGTAATATGAATGCACTCGATTTGTGTCGCCCTTAAATGAGTTTTGTGGTGGATGTATAGTGTGGTTATGGCCAATAAACCCTATGTATGTGTTATTGGTTGAATGTGGTTTCTTGCATCTCGGTCTACGCACTGATTCCGTATCTCCTATTTCTGGTGTAACTCGAGATTTCTTTCCTACCTTTGCTCCCCCCAAATGTAACTTGGAGTTTCCCAATTCAAATGTAATTTGGATAGATTTTTATTTCCTGTTATTTCAAAGAACGGCAGACAATCTGACGATGACTGAGACGATCAGATCAAGGCGTGAACCGATCGATTGGCGATCCAGACGACCGGTTCAAGGTGTGAGATGAGCGGGTGGTGACCTGAGGAAATGCATGACGACCAGGCGAACCGATCGGTTGGAGGAGCCAACCGATCGGCTGGTGGCACCCAGACGACCAGGCATGGACGAGCAGGTCATTCATGTGATGAGCTGATCAACTCGGACGACTATAGCACTTCATCATGGAAAGGTTGCATGTGATGTAGACCTGGATGATTGTGATTCCTCTTGGCTCGAGGAATCAAATTAGGATGGCCATAATCATTGCTTTTATCATTTCACATGTTTTATGTGGGATATAGCATGTATATGATACATACTATATATTGTGGTGATTGGATATGTATATGTACCTGTAAAACCAAATCCATCATTAAATATTAAGTCTTTTACGCCTTCCATTAGGGAAACACTTGAAAATCTTGATCGACCAAGCATAGGTTACGCCAAAGCGTGGTGCGACGTCTATCTCGTGGAAGTGTGAAGGGCAAAGATGTAGATTCTGCCAAAGCAGGGTGCATGTTTACTGTGTCGGCTTTTGGGTTAGACTTAACTGGTGATTCTTAGAGCGTCTAGGCCCAGCGACACGAAATGATCATGGCAAGGTGTTGCACATGTTCATTCATCAAGAGTTGCATATGATGCAATTGGCATGATGGCCTACCTAAATAGTCAAGATTGTGGACGATCAGCCAAAGCTGACTCATGACTTGATGAAATACAAATCTTGACCCACTAGAAGGTTGTACGCTGTAATCTTCTAAATTGATAGTGAGGGCTATCAATTTGAAAAAAAATAGTGGGAACGATAATTAATTAAAGTCCTAACTATATCGTCAACCTTTCAAATCAATCGAATAAGTCAAAATTATGTTTTGGACTGAATTGCATATATTTCCTTTTGTACTATAAATGGATAATCAACAATAATCACTTTATTTGTGATCAATATTTGAGACCAACAAATTAAATGGGAATAATTTAATGACTGGTTAGGACGTTGAGAAGTGTTCTCAATCGAAGAGAGAAAGCTCTAAATCCTAGTTATACCAGAACCAGATGAACTTGGTCTCACCAAACTAATGGCTTAAAGGATGCTTATGGAAGCATACTGAAGATGCCATTGATATGGAGTGCTTGATGTTGTATTCTCTGAACTATGAGTTGCAGAGACAACATGAGACATATGATGTCTCTAGTGCACTGTTCAAGTGCGTCATGATAGAAGGAGATCCAGTTGGTCCTCACACACTCAAGATGATTGGGTATGTGGAGAACCTGACGAGATTAGGATTTCCCCTGAGCCAAGAGTTGGCTACTGACGTGATACTGCAATTGTTGCCAGAATCCTATAGTTAGTTTGTGATGAACTACAACATGAACAACTTTGACAAGCCATTGACAGAGTTGTTGGGCATGTTGAGGATAGCCGAGACACAGATGAAGGACAAACCTAAGTCTGTGATGATGATCATCGACAAGAAAGGCAAGTCCAAGAGCAAGGGCAAGGGTAAAGCTAAGAAAGGTTCTGACGCTAGCCAGCAACCCCAGTCGTCTTCAACTCTCAAGGCCAAGGGATACGTGACCAAGAGAGGCAATTGCCACCATTATCAAATGCCATGACATTGGAAAAGGAATTGTCCACTCTATATGGAAGAACTAAAGAAGAAGGAGGCGACAAACGTCTCCACCTAAAGGTGTCATGAAATAAACTAGTAACACTTTTGAGGTATATGATACTAAGATATAAAGTGTAAAGCACTCAATTATGGGGCAAGTGTTGCCACCATAGATAAGAGTACTTTAGTTTATTTTTAGCCTTGACGACATGTAATAGAGTTATGAATTGCTATTTCATATTTTCCAAATGAATAGTAACACTTTAATTTTTGCATAATGACAATAATAGTAATTAATAAAGTTGATGTTTCAATTCCAAAAGATATGATCTTTATGGAAATGCCTTGTTTATCTTATGGTACTTGGTATGCATTAGATAAATTCATACCTAAAGGTTATTGATAACTCAAACAATCAAATTAGCAGAAATCATGAAGAATTGATTTGTAGTTTCCATATGATGGATAAGTCTAGACTCTTTTGGTTAAAGAACCAGTGAGAGACATGAATCTCTTGGACATGATTAATCAATCTTCACTAAGGTAGTGGGAGAATGATTATCCTATTAGGTATAATACATGTGATGTATTTACATACTTATTAGATTTAATGCTAATACTTCAAATGGTGTTTAGAGAAATACACATATGAATATCTTAAAGTGTTCAAGAATATCATAGATGAAGTACGAATTTGGTAAATTTTTAATTCTTGATGAGATCAATGAATGAAATACTTGTACCAAATGTTTGAGAACCTTGTGAGTGGTATGATAATGTATCACAGTGAGCTCGTGATTAAGGCATGGTGATGTCTAAATCAAAAGGAGTCATACTCTAAGGAGTTAGAGGATGATTATCAAATAACTAAATTCTTCTTAAATAAAGAATACCCACACTAATAAAGGACATTAAGAATCACAAAGAGTTGTGAGTTCTGATACCCTTGACAGATACACCTCAATTATCTATGTGATAAGTTGGTCACGTGATGAGTCAACTATCTATATGAATATGAGGAACCAGATTTTGATTTATGGTTTATGACCATTACATCCTAAATGACTTCCATATAAATCATAAAGTATGACCTTGATGGTAGCACCCATTGGAATGAAATCCATAAGTGCAAATGAGGCTTAAGCGTTAAGACACATGGATAACATTTGAGAAGGATGATGCTTGTTGCAACTTAATGACTAAGAGATTTGGCATACAAATACTTAAACTGCATTCCTGTAAGGAATACAACAAGGATGTGTATGTGACACAATTTATAAGGTTTATGAATCCATTAATGCAAATAAAGTCTATAAGTTACAATGGACTAATCAATGTGATTGATTGAGTACAAGCAACTCATAGTTGGGATCTTTATAGTTAAAGGGTTTGACTGATATGACAAAGATAAAGAAGGGATATGTGATTTAGTGGGAGCATGTTCACATTCCACATGTTGATGTGAAATGGAAATGTTCTATAATGGAAATCCAAAGTGGGAATTATCTTTAGGGAAGAAAGAGACATTTCCTATGTGATAGGAATAGAGATCTACAGAGATAGTTCTCGAAAACCTCTTGACCTGAAAAGAGAGCGCATACATTGGCAATCTATACTGAAGGGTTCAGTATGCATAGATTCAGTGGGAGAAAACATGTCCATGTTACATGGAGTTAGTATCCCAAGGCCAAGTGTCCAATTCTTATGAAGAATGGGAACACTAAGAATAGATGTGGATCTATCATGTATGTAATCATCCCATCATCTTGCATGTATGGACATAGAAAGAATAAAATGCATTCATTGTCTTGTATGTAGGACATGACAATATGATATGCTCATCCTGATAACTCGTATGTGGGACATGACGAGTGGATGTCTGTCTAGTTCCAGTAAGGGTTACTGGAATACCATAAGAACTTGATGAGTACTTAAGAAGTACTCATTCTATGGAAATTAGGAAGGATCCATTGTAATGAGTTACACTGATGCAAACTTCCGAAAAGGATAGAAAGTTAATCACAAAATATATATGGGATATATAAAAGTGAATGATTGTTGATAAATGGAAACGTTCCAATAAAGTTGTTTTAAAAGGAAATGTTGAGTATCCATGAGTTAAAGAACAACAGTGGATACTATATAGATCTAGGAGTTCATAGAGATGAACTTATAGTTATTCCAATCATTGATGGCAAGTTAGGAGCGCTTGGTCATGCAATGTGGCTAAAGGTTAGTAAAGGAATACTAGATCACATATTATGAAAACTCCATCTCATACGTGTGACGTACAACGAAGAGATGAGAGACATGCAGTTAATACTGACTTTGGCAAGGTGTTGCCATAACTCACTATGTTAGCACTAGAGCACAGTATCATGTGAGACATGTTTGAAGATCACTACGAATATGATTCAAGGGTGATTGTCTTGTAGTGCAAGTGGGAGTCTGTTGGTATGTATGCCCTGAGAGCCAATCATGGGCTGATTGGTGGGATACATTAAGATTGATTTGATAAAGATCAAAGGCAAGCTTCCAATTCTTTCTGGTTCTGTCATATGAGATAATGATAGAACAAATTGAATGTCTAGAGAATCACAGTACTCAATGGCGTATGCCTTCAGGTTGAGGACCTGAACGATGAGATCATATGGATGCTAAGAGTTTGTACATTCTTATTATGTCCCTAGTCAAATGTCATTGTGGAAGGTAGATAGACAACAATGACACACAAGACTACATTGTGGTGTTGGTTGATGACAAAATCTCATTAGTCATGATATGGAGATATCAAACCAAACACATAGGTACTTGTTAGAGAACAAGTGTACCAGACAAACCCATCGTGAGTTTGACACATAGAACCATGACATGGTAGTCACAGTCAGTTCTCACAGTGATGGTGGTGAGTGTGATTCTTTGACCTGAAATCACTACACTCAACACATGTCGTTGGGTACACTTTGACATCATCAAACGTAGTCCTGAAACATAGGTTGTTATAAAGGTGATGATTGGGTGGCTTTGACACATGGGACTTTTGAGGGGTGAGTGATAGATATGGGTTTTGTCCCTCCTAAGGGAGTTTGATATCCATGGCCACTTGATGAGTAGGATTGAGATAGGCATGCACACGCATGTGTGAATCAATATATGCTATTGATGTCATACATATCTCCTCGAATCTACTCTGAGATCAAGAAAGTGAATGAACGTTGACAAGATGACTGTTCCATGCCTTGAGTTCATTCAGGATATCAGTGACAAAGGAATTATACATTTACTATAACACCATACACGGATTGTAGGATTGAAATTTGTTCTCCAACTTTCTATTTCACTTGGGTAGCACTGATGTGTGACTAGGCACCGCTCTTTGCTTGTGAAGTCATAAATGTTATGGACTCTCACTGCCAATGTGAAATGGGCATGTAGGGTCACACAGATAGGATGTAACTTCGAAGAAGAGTTTATCCACAAATGATGTTTAGATTGATTACTAAAGGAGTTTAGTAGTTCAATTAAACACCCAATCAACTGATAGCTCAATATCATAGTGTTCAAGGTGTTGGACCGATTGATTAGAGTATTAGATTGATTGAAACTACAATTGACTGATTTGCACAATCTGCTGCTCCAATCGATCGGCTCAAGAGTTGAACCGATCGACTCAGGTTGGTGAACCGATCGGCTCATGTGCTGAACCGATCGGCTCAAGAGAGGATGAGACGACCGGTTCAAGGGTTGAATCGATCAACTCAACTGGTCTGACTGAGATCATTCGAAAAGTGAGAAGACTATTTTGCAAATACAATTTGTTTCACTTGTACAAATTTGATTTGGACAAGGATTAATATTTGATTAATTAGAAATAAATTTGAAAGTCAATTTGAGTTGCATCAGGACCACGAACTGATCGACTCATAAGTGAACCGATGGCTCAGGGGTCTCAACCGACTAGTTTAGGTGTGAACCGATCGGCTCAACTCCCCAACCGACCATTTCATGCATGAAACGACCAATTCAGGTGGCGCAGTTGGTTGTTTTGTGGAAAATCTTGAACCCTTCTATTCTTACTTTAATCCCACATTGCCTGGGGTAGAGAACCCTATCCCGTGACCCTCCTATATATAGGGGTAGTGGGGGCTTCTCATGACAACAACTCAGTGCACCAGTTGCTCTTTAAAGTTGTCGTTCGCTTTGGTTTTGGTAACCGAGAGAGAGCTTGAGCAAGTGCTACCCGATAAGGGAGGCACAGCTAGGGAAAGACAACTGTAGAAAGGCAACTGGTGGAAGGAGAGTGTGTTAGTGACTAGTATGCCGATAGGAGGGTGCAACTCCTTCCGATTCCTTCTGGGATAAGGAGATCGGAGTTCCAGGTGGTCCGTGTGGACTACTTCAGAGGCTGTCAATCCTGACAGTCCCGGTGAGACCAGGGGTTGCACAGACACCATCCAAGATAGGAGGTGAAGACTACGTAAGCCACGAGGTAAATGTCGTCGAGCAAGCCTCGGGACAAGGTACGCCTCTACAAGGCATCCTTCCTATTGTATAGACGTTGATGTGATTCCTTTATTCTGGGTTTGGGAGAAGAAATTTTTTGTTTCCGCTGCCTTTCTGTCTCCCCTAAAAAACAACATATATTACAAGGGAATCAGCTCACACATGGCTGTACCAAAAGAAGGAGTGGCCCAGGCATGTCCATCCATATATCACATGCAAACTAGATCACGCATGGTCGTTCCATATACCACAATGAGATTGGATCATACATGTCCGTCTCTTAGTTGTGCCAATTAAGTTTAAGCATCAGTCAAGTTACAATGCTTAATACCATAACAAGCATTATAAAGATAAGGCATTATACAACTTTTGTAGATATAAAATGTATAAAGTATGAACATGCCACACTATCACCACATAACACCTATAACACTGTCATTCACAAGACCATCATCACTGTTACACAACCACTCAAGGTAATTACTAATGTCACATTAGTATGGGATAGCAATCCCTTAATCATAGCACTAGAGGGTATGACCTCACAATAGGCATCAAGCCAACACAAGGTCATATGACCCATTCACATCATTCATGTATCACAAGTACTTCAATCATGTCTCATAAAGTCTCATTCAACCAATGTCACTATACTCATCATTAGGGTAAGGGTTTTCCACTCATAGCCGATTAGGGTTTGAAGCTTAGCTCAATCACCAATCCTAGGTTCACCATATCCCACCATCTTGGAGTGTATGAGGGTTAAGGAACATCATTTGGATTGATTAGACATTATTCGAAACAACACCCTTCATGGGTCATACATTACACATGCTGTGGCATACAACTCATAAAAACATAATTAACTATTGCGGAAGCGTTCATCAAGCAGCGGATTAGAGAAAATCACTAAAAATTAAAACTTTTTGCAAAGAGATCGATTCATAGGAAAACTCTTTCATTCAGAACCAAAGTAAAACTTTACATCCTGGATCATATATATACATCTCATGTACTTTTGCTTCTCGAGGAATACAAACATTAACTACTCTGTCTTAACTGTACATAGGTAGTATAAAACCCTCATGGCACTAAACCAAAATCTTGAAATCACTAACTACTACTCCGAGGACCTGAGAGTACAAAGACGACACATAGGACTCTATATACAACTGAACATGACATGACAATCAATGTCTCCACCTGAGACTTCACTGCTGTCCCTGCTGCTGCTGTTGTTGTCCTTCACCTCCTGAAGGATTCCTGTCTCTTCGTCCACGTCCACCTAAAAATTTGGTTCCCACGGGGGTGAGACAATTATAAAAATTGCCCCAACGAGAGATATAACTCTCCGCCAGAAACATTATTATTGCAACTTGAGAAGATGAATATGAACATGAGAATCATATTTATTTGACAGCAAATATTTTAATGTCTAACAGATTAGAACATTATTCTATATCAGAAGCATTGCAGTTATAACTTGATAGAATTAACATGTCACTTATCCTTTAATAAATAGGAAGAACATGTATAACATCTATTCAAACAACAGAATCATTACCACTACATTAACTTTCTTCAGGCTTAGATCATATATCCAAAGCCTGGCATTATCAATGTGGAGTCATGGCCCGTAGCCATACTCTTTTCATAAGTGTTGGGATCTTAATCCCTCACTTCACCACTGGGTTTTTCTCATCCTTTCACAATTTCAATACCATAACCATGAAATCCTAAGCATTCAAACCCTTTGTTCATCACTTGAGCACTGTTACCTCTTTCTCAGGTAACTATCACCTTTAGGTCATTTGACCAAGGTAACTATGATACTTGCTACACAAGCATCCATCATGGCACTTGATGCACATTAACTCTCTTGCCACCTCTTACGAGGCACAAGGTATATTATGGCACACAAGGCCCAATAAACAAATTCAAACTAATAACACATCATAGCTCTTACTTGGCTATGCTCATCATCTCATGATACCTGCATGGTTAGCACATATAATAGTAGTACATCAATTATCTATCAATACCATGCAAAAACAATGTATTAATAATTCAAGGGTATTACGCTTAATCCTTTACCAGGATTTGGATTTCCATCACACATGGCTCACAAAACCATTCACATCTTGTCATCTCTCACTAGGCAACAACTTTATTCACATGGCGCACAAGGCCATTCACATCTTGTCACCTCTCACTAGGCAACAACTTAAAACAAAGGCTTACAAACCCAACTCATCTTGTTACTTCTTTCTAAGTAACAAAAACATAATGGCACATATGGCCAATCAATTCTTATTAAATAAACATCATAGCTCATACCTGGCTATGATCATCACCTCATGAGACCTACATGATTGTCACACATGATAATAGACTTATCAAGTTCACAACATATCATGCAATATAGGGTAACACCACTATTCCCTTACCAGGGTTAGGGTTTACCATCAATTAGGGCTTTCTCTCACATATCATTACCCTTCATTAAGAATAGGGTTTTCCATTATTAACCATTTAGGTTTTCAAGATCATATTATCAATGATCAAACCCTAGTTCATTGCTCCCCACATCTAGGAGCCAACATTTATACCATAAGTATTCAATCATACTTATTTATTCTCATCAATTATCATTAAATGGTTATCATCACAAGGTATGAGTATCTGTCTCATCCTTAAGTTGAGAATTAAGAAAATGACCATCTTAGGTCACTTTCAATTCAGCTCTAAGTCAATCTAGACCACCACGGCCATGCTACCTTGCACGGTCGTGCAGAGTGAAGCTACCACGGCCGTGCTACCCTGCACGGTCGTGCAGAGTGAAGCTACCATGGCCGTGCTGCCTTGCACGGTCATGCTACATAGGATCATCACATGAATCATATTTATATATATGAATTATATTATTTGATCCTTTCAACTTGATTAGGTCACATCAACCCTTCAATCAAATGCATAGAACTATGATTAACATAGTGTACCAAGTCATTGGTCCTATAAGCAATTAGGGATGCAATCCAAATTAGGGTTTCTCATGAAATCACCCACAATTAGGGTTCCACATGGATGCACCCTGAATTAGGGTTTCACTTGGAATCACCCTCAACTAGGGTTTCACATGGAATCACCCTCAACTAGGGTTTCACATGGAGTCACCCTCAACTAGGGTTGAATTCAATAACCCTGTCAATTAGGGTTTATGTTCAAGTTTAGGGTTTCATGATCTCTTTGCTTAAGGATCATAACCCTTAATCACCACATGAATCATATTCATGTATGTATTCATGCTATCAACTTCTTAACTTGATTATTTCATATCAACTCTTCAGTCGAGTACATACAACTATGATTAACATAGTGTATCAAGTCATTGATCCTATAAGCAATTAGAGATTCATCCCTTAATTGGCACTTAATCACTTAAGTACTATTAGGGTTTCAACCTCTGTACTTTCATTGATTATCATTATTAATCATAATTGGATCAATAGTACATTCATCATCTTACTTCCCAAAGATTGAATTACATTGGACCTCCATGACATAAGGTATCCAAATGAATTAGGGTTTTCAATGTTGATTCCTTCAATCATTGAATTTATGGAACCAATCATCAATTGGACCTTCACCCATATTTCAATTGAGTTTAATAGGTCAACCTTAAACTTATTTGACCTTCAATTGACCCTCAATTGATCATCGATTGGGGTTGGGATCAATTGAATTAGGGTTTAGAATCAATGAACCTTCAATATTCATCAATGTGTAACTAGTTACTTCATAACTATTGAACCACCATTCAAATGGGGTATGACCTGACCCCAAACGGTCTTGAGGTCGTTTGGATGACCTACAAATGGTATTGAGACTGTTTTCCCATCATATCACTCAAATCCAAGAAATCCAATTAGCATTTGGTTCATTGAAGTGCTCACCAAATCAGCAATCTATTGCAGATCAACTTGATATCTTTAGACCTTCAACCACTGAACTATACTCAACCCTAGACCTCCAAACTGTCTTGGGTGACCACCAAACGGTCTTGAGACCGTTTGGATGAGCTCCAAACGGTCTTGAGACCGTTTGGCCCATCCAACCTTTGGATTCTAGTGAAAAATCATCATGGATTGGTCTATCAAGTTGATCAACAAATCGGCAGTACATTGCAATATTATTAGTACCTTTGGACCTTCAATTGGTCAACTATACTTGACACCAGACCTCCAAATGGTCTTGGGGTGATCCCCAAACGGTCTTGAGACCGTTTGGGTGATCCCCAAACGGTCTTGAAACCGTTTGGGCTAATCAACCCAAAATGTCAACTTAACACATTGGAATTTCAGCACTGTTTTCAATTAGGGTTTGCCTAATTGATTAGCCTTCAACTCATGATCCCTTTGGAGTTAACCCCTAAAATTTGGAGGGTCATTAAACAACATCATTAGGAACAGTAATATCAAACGGAAACGCTTGGTCAACTCCACCAAATGGTCTTGAAACCGTTTTCCCAAAAAGTACAATTAAATCAGATTGAAAATCAGCACGTAATCCAATTAAGTTTCCCTAATTTATTAGGCTTCAAATCTCGATTACTTGGGAGTTAATCCATAAAACTTGGTGATTCATTAGCCAACATAATTAGGATCAATAATCCCAAACGGTAAACGCTTGGTCAACGCACTCAAACGGTCTTGAAACCGTTTTCCCAAGCAGGTCAAGTTGATCAGGTTGAAAATCAGCACTTAATCCAATTAGGTTTCCCTAATTGATTAGGCTTCAACTCACGATTCATTTGGAGTTAACCCCTCAAATTTGTAGGGTCATTAATCAACATCATTATGAACAGGAATCCCAAACGGTCAATGCTTGGTCAACCATATCAAACTGTCTTGAAACCGTTTGCCCAAACAGGTCCAGTTAATCAGGTTGAAAATCAGCACTTAATCCAATTCGATTTGCCTAATTGATTGGGCTGTAACTCACGATTCCTTTGGAGTTAACCCCTCAACTTTGTAGGGTCATTATCCTACATAATTAGGAACAAAATTCCCAAACGGTCCACGCTTGGTCAACTCAAGAAACGGTCTTGAAACCGTTTGCCTCCAAATGGTTTGCAAACCGTTTGGTTCACCAAACGGTTTTGATGAAACCGTTTGGTTCCCACCTTTAGAAAACGTTTGCTCCCAAGATATTTGGTGAGGTGCTTGCTTATGATGATATAATCATCAAATTCCTTCGTGAACCCAAGAACAGCAACCGTTCTTAATGGAAATTACAGCAAAGAAACAAGTATGTATCAAATTGAAGAAAACAATCAACAAAGCATAGATGAATGATGCAATAGCAATGTTTGAGGGTTTGAGTTATAAAACCCACCTCCAATTGAGCTCCAAAGCTCCAAGATCACTCCATTAATGGTAGATGAAGCTCTAGCAACTCCCTCTAGGCTCGTCCTCAAGCTTTTGATTGCAAAAGTTTGCTAGGGTTGAAGAGGAGATCGAAATAAGAAGGAATCCATGATTTATTTTTGATTTCCACCATGAAATCAAGGAGAACGAAGGTTAAGGGCTTACCAACAGGTTGGGAGTCGTCCTACTGCTCCTCTCTAGCTCCTTGGTCGGTTTTTCAAGCAAAGGAAAGAAGAAAATCCGAAATAGCCTCTCAATTGATTTAGAAAAGGCACTTTTATAAGGAAATTGATGAGAGAGAAAATGCATTATTGAAATGCATTAAATTCCAAAAATATGGCCGCCTCTTCCCCCTCAAATCCCTTAAGGACAAGGCACCTTACTTTTACTTTAGTTATCCTTCATTATCCTTGATTTAAAGAAAATCAAATTAAGCTTCTTAATGCTTATTATATTAATATCCATATGTGTGTGGGTTTTCACCTACTTAGGATATATTCGTTCCTTATCTTGGAAAAGGAACGTCCATCCCTATTCAAAATCAACCCAAAACATTTTGGTTGAAAGCCCTTCAATTATTTTTATTCATTTTTGCCCTAAATCAAATTAGGGTTTCAATTAGGCATTAATCTTGATTATTTTAATATCAAGATTCTCTCTCCTCCAACTTAATTCAAATGAGGCACCCATCTCATTTTATTTTCTCTACATGATTCTAAGAAACATTAGGGACCTTATTGAAGTGGTAATTTGCATATTGAACCCTAGGTTTTGGGTAAATTGCACTTTTCACCAAAACTAGGTTTTGATGCACAACACTGCTTTACAAGCTTAATCTTGGTGCCCAAGCTTGTAAAAACCATACGACTACATCATATTCATTCTTATGATGTATCAATATCAGAGGAACATCTCATCACACAACATTTGCAATTTAACCCCTCCACTTGGGTAATTTGCACTTTGGTCCAAAATAAGCAAACATTGCTTCAACATTGTTCAAACATGACCAAAATTGAAACATAAGTTTCTCATAAGCCCTAATTACTTTTCCCAAGATGAAATTAAGAATATACTAAACCTTATTAGGCAAAACATCTGGGATTAATTCATAACCCAGGTCAGGGATGTTACAAATTATAAACCCCTAACAAGGATTTCGTCCCCGAAATCCCAGACAAAGGGAGGAACATATTATTCATTAATCATGCCCTCAAGTCTCCACATATCATCTTAATATCATGGAGATATCCTGAACCCTGTGATTCCACACAAGGCTCCTTTCATTAGTTCAACCTTATCAATGTTTATGTTTATGCAAAGCATAAACCCCTAACATATGATGTTCATATCATTGAAAAGAAAATGAATAAAAGAACATATTTATATCATCATACAAAAATATTCACCAAAGAGAAACATATATATCTAACAGAGATAATTCATTCACCAATCTTCCATTTCTTTTTGAAAATATCCACAGAGCAAGTTTACTAAGTTTGTTGAGAATATCCACTTAGCAAGTTCACTAAGTTTGTTGAGAATATACACTTAGAATGTTCACTAAGTTTGTTGAGAATATCCACTTAGCATGTTCACTAAGTTTGTTGAGAATATCCACTTAGCATGTTCACTAAGTTTGTTGAGAATATCCACTTATCAAGTTCACTAAGTTTGTTGAGAATATCCACTTAGCATGTTCACTAAGTTTGTTGAGAATATTCACTTAGCATGTTCACTAAGTTTGTTGAGAATATCCACTTAGCATGTTCACTAAGTTTGTTGAGAATATCCACTTAGCATGTTCACTAAGTTTGTTGAGAATATCCACTTAGCAAGTTCACTAAGTTTGTTGAGAATATCCACTTAGCAAGTTCACTAAGTTTGTTGAAAATATCCACTTAGCAAGTTCACTAAGTTTGTTGAGAATATCCACTTAGCAAGTTCACTAAGTTTGTTGAGAATATCCACTTAGCAAGTTCACTAAGTTTGTTGAGAATATCCACTTAGCAAGTTCACTAAGTTTGTTGAAAATATCCACTTAGCATTTTAACTAAGTTTTTTGAGAATATCCACTTAGCAAGTTCACTAAGTTTGTTGAGAATATCCACTTAGCAAGTTCACTAAGTTTGTTGAGAATATCCACTTATCAAGTTCACTAAGTTTGTTGAGAATATCCACTTAGCAAGTTCACTAAGTTTGTTGAGAATATCCACTTAGCAAGTTCACTAAGTTTGTTGAGAATATCCACTTAGCAAGTTCACTAAGTTTGTTGAGAATATCCACTTAGCAAGTTCACTAAGTTTGTTGAGAATATCCACTTAGCAAGTTCACTAAGTTTGTTGAGAATATCCACTTAGCAAGTTCACTAAGTTTGTTGAGAATATCCACTTAGCAAGTTCACTAAGTTTGTTGAGAATATTCACTTAGCAAGTTCACTAAGTTTGTTGAGAATATCCACTTAGCAAGTTCACTAAGTTTGTTGAGAATATCCACTTAGCAAGTTCACTAAGTTTGTTGAGAATATCCACTTAGCATGTTCACTAAGTTTGTTGAGAATATCCACTTAGCATGTTCACTAAGTTTTTTGAGAATATCCACTTAGCAAGTTCACTAAGTTTGTTGAGAATATCCACTAAGCGTGTTCACTAAGTTTGTTGAGAATATCCACTTATCAAGTTCACTAAGTTTGTTGAGAATATCCACTTAGCAAGTTCACTATTTTTGTTGAGAATATCCACTTAGCAAGTTCACTAAGTTTGTTGTTTGGCAAAAATTCACCTAGCTCTTCCTATTTAATTTCATTATATTCTCTAGATTGTCTCAAAATGACTACTTGATCAGAGTAATCAGAAAGATAACAATCTAAGAGTTCCATACTTGCCTTATCTTCAATAATCATATACCTGGCCAGGGTATATAAGTATTGAGATTAGGTAGTATGCACTTTATTTGCTATCACATTCCTCACTTTTCATATCATTATACACACATGATTTTCCATTCTTGAATTTTCTTCAGGCATCACTTTCTGAATCTTATCTTATGGCCCCTCCTTGGGCACTACCATCACAGATATATTGTTTGTCTAAACTCATGGCAGAGTCTACTTTCTTGCCATAAGTTAATCTTTTCCAAATTTTCCCTTGTTCCAACATGACTAAGTCATTTAGGAACTCTTTTAAAGCTCAAGATTTCTGTACTAAGGACTGATAATCTAGGTTGTAAGGCTAGTATCCAGTCCCCTATATGCATTACTGTTGCCCTAATCTGCCTAATAAGAGCATGATCATAGGATTCTCTATCCTGATCAGATCTTAATAAGGATTCTCAGGCACTTGTTCTGCTCTTGCCTGGTCCCATGCACCCTCTCCTGGTGCAACAACATTGCCCTTAGCAGTGTGTTCCTTGTGTTCTCCTGTCAATTTCAAGTTCTTCTTCTCCTATGTGAGCAGAAGATACTATCAAATAAACTGGAAGACACTTAGAACAAAATCTACAACCTTAGTCCTATGTCTTTGTAGACTCAGTGAACCTAGAGCTCTGATACCACTAAATTGTGGCATACAACTCATAAAAATATAATTAACTATTGCGGAAGTGTTCATCAAGCAGCGGATTAGCGAAAATCACTAAAAAGTAAAACTTTTTGCAAAGAGATCCATTCATAGGAAAACTCTTTCATTCAGAACCAAAGTAAAACTTTACATCCTGGATCATATATATACATCTCATGTACTTTTGCTTCTCTAGGAATACAAACATTAACTACTCTGTCTTAATTGTACATAGGTAGTATAAAACCCTCGAGACACTAAACCAAAATCTCGAAATCACTAACTACTACTCCGAGGACCTGAGAGTACAAAGACGACACATAGGACTCTATATACAACTGAACATGACATGACAGTCAATGTCTCCACCTGAGACTTCACTGTTGTCCCTGCTGCTGCTGTTGTTGTCCTTCACCTCCTGAAGGATTCATGTCTCTTCGTCCACGTCCACCTAAAAATGTGGTTCCCACGGGGGTGAGACAATTATAAAAATTGCCCCAGCGAGAGATATAACTCTCCGCCAGAAACATTATTATTGCAACTTGAGAAGATGAATATGAACATGAGAATCATATTTATTTGACAGCAAATATTTTAATGTCTAACAGATTAGAACATTATTCTATATCAGAAGCATTGCAGTTATAACTTGATAGAATTAACATGTCACTTATCCTTTAATGAATAGGAAGAACATGTATAACATCTATTTGAACAACAGAATCATTACCACTGCATTAACTTTCTTCAAACTTAGATCATATATCCATAGCCTGGCATTATCAATGTGGAGTCATGGCCCGTAGCCATATTCTTTTCATAAGTGTTGGGATCTTAATCCCTCACTTCACCACTGGGTTTTTCTCATCCTTTCACAATTTCAATACCATAACCATGAAATCCTGGGTATTCAAACCCTTTGTTCATCAATTGAGCACTGTTACCTCTTTCTCAGGTAACTAACACCTTTAGGTCATTTGACTAAGGTAAGTATGATACTTGCTACACAAGTATCCATCATGGCACTTGATGCACATTAACTCTCTTGCCACCTCTTACCAGGCACAAGGTATATTATGGCACACAAGGCCCAATAAGCAAATTCAAACTAATAACATATCATAGCTCATACCTAGCTATGCTCATCATCTCATGATACCTGCATGGTTAGCACATATAGTAGCAGTACATCAATTATCTATCAATACCATGCAAAAACAATGTATTAATAATTCAAGGGTATTACCCTTAATCCTTTACTAGGATTTGGATTTCCATCACACATGGCTCACAAAACCATTCACATCTTGTCACCTCTCACTAGGCAACAACTTTATTTACATGGCGCACAAGGCCATTCACATCTTGTCACCTCTCACTAGGGAACAACTTAAAACAAAGGCTTACAAGCCCAACTCATCTTGTTACTAATTTCTAAGTAACAAAAACATAATGGCACATATGGCCAATAAATTCTTATTAAATAAACATCATAGCTCATACCTGGCTATGATCATCACCTCATGAGACCTGCATGATTGTCACACATGATAATAGACTTATCAAGTTCACAACACATCATGCAATACAGGGTAACACCACTATTCCCTTACCAGGGTTAGGGTTTACCATCAATTAGGGCTTTCTCTCACATATCATTACCCTTCATTAAGAATAGGGTTTTCCATTATTAACCATTAAGGTTTTCAAGATCATATTATCAATGATCAAACCCTAGTTCATTGCTCCCCACATCTAGGAGCCACAATTTATACCATAAGTATTCAATCATACTTATTTATTCTCATCAATTATCATTAAATGATTATCATCACAAGGTATGAGTATCTCTCTCATCCTTAATTTGAGAATTAACAAAACGACCATGTTAGGTCACTTTCAATTCAGCTCTAAGTCAAGCATAGACCACCACGGCCGTTCTACCTTGCACGGTCGTGCAGAGTGAAGCTACCACGGTCGTGCTACCCTACACGGTCATGCAAAGTGAAGCTACCACGACCGTGCTGCCTTGCACAGTCGTGCTACATAGGATCATCACATGAATCATATTTATATATATGAATTCTATTATTTGATCCTTTCAACTTGATTAGGTCACATCAACCCTTCAATCAAATGCATACAACTATGATTAACATAGTGTACCAAGTCATTGGTCCTATAAGCAATTAGGGATGCATTCCCAATTATGGTTTCTCATGAAATCACCCACAATTAGGGTTCCACATGGATGCACCCTGAATTAGGGTTTCACTTGGAATCACCCTCAACTAGGGTTTCACATGGAATCACCCTCAACTAGGGTTTCACATGGAGTAACCCTCAACTAGGGTTGAATTCAATAACCCTGTCAATTAGGGTTTATGTTCATGTTTAGGGTTTCATGATCTCTTTCCTTAAGTATCATAACCCTTAATCACCACATGAATCATATTCATGTATGAATTCATGCTATCAACTTCTTAACTTTATTAGGTCATATCAACTCTTCAGTCGAGTACATACAACTATGATTAACATAGTGTATCAAGTCATTGATCCTATAAGCAATTAGAGATTCATCCCTTAATTGGCACTTAATCACTTAAGTACTATTAGGGTTATAATCTCTGTACTTTCATTGATTATCATTATTAATCATCATTGGATCAATAGTACATTCATCATCTTACTTCCCAAAGATTGAATTACATTGGACCTCCATTACATAAGGTATCCAAATGAATTAGGGTTTTCAATGTTGATTCCTTCAATCATTGAATTCATGGAACCAATCATCAACTGGACCTTCACCCATACTTCAATTGAGTGTAATAGGTCAACCTTAAACTGATTGAAGGAATCAATTGAATTAGGGTTTAGAATCAATGAACCTTCAATATTCATCAATGTGTAACTAGTTACTTCATAACTATTGAACCACCATTCAAATGGGGTATGTGTTGGTATGTATGCCCTGAGAGCCAATCATGGGATGATTGGTGGGATACATTAAGATTGATTTGATAAACATGAAAGGCAAGCTTCCAATTCATTCTGGTTCAGTCATATGAGATAGTGATAGAACAGATTGAATGTCTAGATGCTTTCAGGTTAAGGACCTGAACGATGAGATCATACGGATGCTAAGAGTTTGTACATTCTTGTTATGTCCCTAGTCAGATGTCATTGTGGAAGGTAGATAGACAGCAATGACACACAAGACTAGATTGTGGTGTTGGTTGATGACAGAATCTCATTAGTCATGATATAGAGATATCAAACCAAACACATAGGTACTTGTTAGAGAACAAGGTACCGGACAGACCCACCGTGAGTTTGACACATGGAACCATGAGATGGTAGTCACAGTCAGTACTCACAGTGATGGTGGTGAGTGTGATTCTTAGACCTGAAATCACTGCACTCAACACATGTCGTTGGGCACACTTTGACATCATCAAACGCAGTCCTGAAACATGGGTTGTTATAAAGGTGATGATTGGGTGGCTTTGACACATGGGGCTTTTGAGGGGCGAGTGATAGATATGGGATTTGTCCCTCCTGAGGGAGTTTGATATCCATGGTCACTTGATGAGTAGGATTGAGAAAGGCGTGCACGCATGTGTGAGTCAGTATGTGATACTGATGTCATACATATCTCTTCCAATCTACTCTCAGATCAAGAAAGTGAATGAACGTTGACAGGATGACGGCTCCATGCCTTGAGTTCATTTGGGATATCAGTGACAAAGGAATTATACACTCGCTGTAACACCATTCACGGATTGTAGGATGAAAGTTGTTCTCCAACTTTCTACTTTCACTTGGGTAGCACTGATGTGTGACTAGGCACCGCTCTGTGCTTGTGAAGTCATAAGTGTTATGGACTTTCACTGCCAACGTGAAATGGACCTGCAGGGTCACACACATAGGATTTAACCTGGAAGAGGAGTTTTTCCACAAGCAATGTTTAGATTGATTACTAAAGGAGTTTAGTAGTTCAATTAAACACTCAATCAGTCGATGGCTCAACATCGTATGGTTCAAGGTTATGGACGCATTGATTGGAGTATCGGATTGATTGAAATCGCATTTGACTGATTCTGCACAATCTACACTCCCAACCGATCGGTTCATGAGATGAACCGGTCGGCTGAGGTGCTGAACCGGTCGGCTCAAGGGTTGAGTTGATCGGGTCATGCATAGGGTGAATCGATTGGTTCAAGTGTTGAACCGATCGGTTCAACTGGTGCAATGGAGCAACTCGGGAAAGTAGGATTGGTGCGAGTTTACCTTTCGTTTCGATTTCTAATTTGATTGGAAATGGGATTTCCAATTCGATTGGAAAAGTGATTGGTATTTCGATGCCAATTGGGAAAGAAACAAGGAATGTCAATTTGACCCGGATCAGGACCATGAACCGATCGGTTCAGGGCACCAACCGATCGGTTGGAGTGCCCCAACCGGTCGGCTCATGTCCAACCGATCGGCTCAGTGGGTGAACCGACCGGTTCAGCCATGAACCGATCAGTTCAGGTTGCGAGATGGTTGCTTTTTGTGGAAAATCCCGAACCCTTCTACTCCTGCTTTTAGTCCCGCATTGCCCGGGATGGAGAACCCTGTCCCATGACTCTCCTATATATAGGGGTACTTGGGGGCTTCTCACAGTACAACTCAGTGCAAGCAGTTGCTCTGCGAGTTGTCGTTCTCTCTGGTTTTGGTAACCGTGAGAGAGCCCGAGCAAGTGCTTCCCGCAAAAGGGAGGTGCAGCAAGGGAAAGACAACTGCAGTTGCAGCAGCAGGAAGGAGAGCAGGTAGGCGACTAGTACGTCTACAAGAGGGTGCGACTCCTTCCACTTCATTGTGGGACAAGGAGTGTGGAGTTCCAGGTGGTCCGTGTGGACTACTACGGAGGCGGGAGGATACTGCCACTTTGGAGGACAACTGTCATCCGACAGTCCGGTTCGAGCAGGAGTTGTGAGTCCCGGTGTGACCAGGAGCTGCACAGGCACCGTCGAAGTCCGGAGTTGAAAACCGCGCATTGCACGAGGTATTGTCACCGAGCAAGCCTCGGGACAAGGTATGATTCCGCAAACCATCCTTTCCTAATTCATAGACGTTGACACGTTTCCTCGGTATGGGTTTGGGGAGAAAATTTTTGTTTCCGCTGCCTTCTCTGTCTCCCCTAAAACCCAACAGTGGTATCAGAGCCACGTCAACTGCTCTATGTTTTAGGAATATCAATATGATCGATTTTGGTTTGTCGCCTTTATTTATTGCATGCGATGCGAATAATATCGGCTTTATGCATGTCCAATCTTAAATCCACAAATCCCTAATTACATATATGATATGTATTATTAATGCACTCGATACGCGTCGCCCTTAAATGAGTTTTGTGGTGGATGTATGTAGCGTGATTATGGCCTATAAACCCCTTTCTGTGATTGGTTGTGTGTGGTTGCTTGCATCTCGGTCTGCGCACCGATCTTCCCTCTCTTATTCCTGATGTAACTAGAAATAATTCGAGATTCTTTTCTACCTTTGCTCCCCCCGAATGTAAATCGGGGTTTCCCTTTTAAAGCAAATGTAATAAATAGAATAGGATTTTATTTCCTGTTATGACAAAGACCGGAGGCCATCAAGACGACTTTTCAGACGGTCGGTTCAAGGAGTGAACCAATCGGTTGTGGGCCGGTTTGAGGAGCGAGATGAGCGGGTGGCGGACATGACGAGATGCATGACGACCAGGCGAGCCAATCGGTTGAAGGAGTCAACCGATCGGTTGGTGGCACCCAGACGACCGGCTAGAGAGTACAGATCATTCATGTGATGAGTTGATCTACTCGGATGGCAAGGCACATAATTCATCTTGTACAGGTTGCATGTGATGTTGACCTAGATGACCGTGATTCCTCTTGGCTCGAGGAATCACATTAGGATGGCCATAATCATCGCTTTTTATCGTTTGTGCATGTTTTCTGTGGGATATAGCATGTATATGATACGTACTATATATTGTGGATATGTATATATATAAAAAACCAAATGCCTCATTAAAATATTAAGTTTTAGATGCCTTCCAAATGCGACACACGTGAAAAGCTTGATCGACCAAGTGTGGGCACGCCCAAGCGTGGTGCACCGTCTATCTCGTGGAAGCGTGAAGGATGAATGTGTGGGTCTGCCCAAGCAGGGTGCATATTCATCGTGTTTGCTTTGGGTCGGACTTAACAAGGTGACCTAGATAGGATCTAGCGCCTTGAGGCATGGAGATGTTCATTGCAAGGAGTTGTAGATGACATCTTATCAAGAGTTGCATATGATGCAATTGGCAAAAGTTGCCTACCTGAGAGATCTATGTTATGGGTGACAGCCCAAGCTGGTTCATGACTTAGAGGATTTCAGGATCTTGCCCACTAGAAGGTTGTACGCTGCAATCTTCCGAATTGATGGTGAGGGCTATCAATTTGAAGTAAAATAGTGGGAGCGATAATTAATTAAAGGCCTAATTATATCATCAAACTTTCAAATCAATCAAATAAATCAAAAATGAGTTTTTGGACTAAAATTGCATATTTTCCTTTTGTAGTTCAAATGGCAACAAACAACAACAACTTTTCTTTGCGATCGGTCCTTGACAAGGACAAGATGAATGGGACGAACTTCCACGACTGGTATCGGACTTTGAGAATTGTTCTCACTCAAGAGCGTAAGCTCTATGTCCTGGATACTCCAATTCCAGAGGAACCCGCTCCAAATGCACCAAAGGCAGAAAGGGATGCTTACAAGAAGCATTCTGATGATGCCATTGATGCAAAGTGCTTGATGCTATGTTCAATGAACCATGAGTTGCAGAGGCAACATGAGAACATGGGTGTCATAGAGATGATTCTGCATCTCAGGAACATGTATGAAGATCAGGCACGGCAAGAGAGGTACAATGTTTCTAGGGCGCTGTTCAAGTGCGTCATGACAGAAGGAGATCCAGTTGGTCCTCACACACTCAAGATGATTGGGTATGTGGAGAACCTGCAGAGACTGGGATTTCCACTGAGCCAAGAGTTGGCTACTGACGTGATACTACAATCGTTGCCAGAATCTTACAGTCAGTTTGTGATGAACTACAACATGAACAACTTTGATAGGCCACTGTCAGAGTTATTGGGCATGTTGAGGACAGCCGAGTTACAGATGAAGAAGGACAAGCCTAAGTCCGTGATGGTGATCACGAGCAAGAAGGGCAAGTCCAAGTGCAAGGGCAAGGGCAAAGCTAAGAAAGGTTCTGAAGCTAGCCAGGAGTCCAAGCCATCTTCAGCTCTCAAGGCCAAGGGAGGTGTGACTAAGAAAGGAAATTGCCACCATTGTCAAAAGCCAGGACATTGGAAAAGGAATTGTCCTCTCTACCTGGAAGAACAAAAGAAGAAAGAGGCCACTGAAGCTTCTACTTAAAGGTGTCATGAAAGTAAACTTGTAACACTTCTGAGATATATGATATCAAGATGTAAAGTGTAAAGCATTCTTACTTTGGGCAAGTGTTGCCTTTATAGATAGGAATACTTTAGTTTATTTTCAGCATACAAGGAATGTAATACAGTTATGAACTGCTATTTCATATTTGCCAATAAATAGAAACACTTTATTTTTGCATGTTGTATGACAATGATGGCAATTAATAAAGAGATGTTTCAATTTATAAAGATGTGATCTTTGTGGCAATGCCTTGTTTATCTTGTGATATATGATATGCATAAGATAAGTTGATACCTAAAGTTATAGATAACTCAAACAATATAATTAGCATTGATCATGAGAAATTCATTTCTATTTTCCATGTGATGGATAAAGATAGACTCTTTTGGTTAGAGAACCAGTAAGAGACATGAATATCTTGGACATGATTGATCAATCTTCACTAATGTAGTGGGAGAGTGATTATCCTATTAGGTATAATACATGTGATGTATTTACATACCTATTGGAACAAATGCTAATACTTCAAATTGTGTTTAAAGAAATACCAATATGAATATCTTGAAGTGTTCAAGATTATCATAAATGAAGTACAAATTTGGTAAATTATTAATTTTTGATGAGATCAATGAATAGAATACTTGGACCAAATGTTTGAGATCCTTGTGAGTGATTATGATAGTGTATCATAGTGAACTCATGATTAAGGCATGGTGATGTCTAAATCAAGAAGGAATCATACTCTAAGGAGTTAGAGAATGATTATCAAATAACTGAACTCTTCTTAATAAAAGAATACCCCACACTAATATAAGAAATTAAGAATCACAAGGGTTGTGAGTTCTTATATCCTTAACAGATACACCTCAACTTATCTATGTGATGAGTTGTTCATGTGAAGAGTCAACTGTCTAGATAAATATGAGGAACCGAATCTTTAGTTATGGTTTATGACCATTACATCCTAAATGACATCCATGTGAGCCATAAAGTATTACCTTGATGGTAGCACTCATTGGATAATATCCATAAGTGCAAATGAGTCTTAAGTGTTAAGACACATGGATAACATTTTGAGAAGGATGATGCTTGTTGATTGCAACTTAATGACTAAGGCATTTGGCATATGGATACTAAAACCGCATTCCTATGAGGAATAAAACAAGGATGTGTACGTGACACAACCTATAAGGTTTATGAATCCAATAATGCAAATGAAGTCTATAAGTTACAATGGACTAATCAATGTGATTGATTGAGTACAAGCAACTCAAAATTGGATCTTTACTTTGATGATATAGTCAAAGGGTTTGACTGATATGTCAAAGATAAAGAAGGGATCTGTGATTTACTGGGAGCGTATTCACATTCCACATATTGATGTGAAATGGAAATGTTCTAAATTGGAAATCCAAAAGTGGAAATTATCTTTAAGGAAGATAGAGATGTTTACTATGTGATAGGAATAGAGATCTATAGAGATAGTTCTCGAAAACCTCTTGACCTGAAAAGAGAAAGCATACATTGGCAATCTGTACTGAAATGTTCAGTATGCACAGATTAAGTGGGAGAAAACTTGTCCATATCAAATGGAATTAGTATCCCAAGGCCAAGTGTCCAATTCTTATGAAGAATGAGAACACTAAGGATAGATATGGATCTATCATGTATGTAATCATCCGATTGTCTTGCATGTATGACATGACAAGAATAAAAGGTATTCATCATCTTGTATGTATGACATGACAATATGATGAGATCATCCTGATAACTCGTATGTGGGACATGACGAGTGGATGACTGTCTGTTTCCAGTAAGGGTTACTGAAATACCATGAGAACTTGATAAGTACTTGTGAAGTACTAGTTCTATGGAGATAAGGAAGAGTTCGATGTAAAGAGTTACATTGATGCGAACTTCCGAAAACACAGAAAATTAATCGCAAATTATACATAAGATGTATAAAAGTAAATGTTTGTTGATAATTGGAAGTGTTCCAATAAAGCCATTTAAAAGGGGAAATGCCGAGTATCTGTGTGTTAGTGAACAGCAGTAGATACTATATGGATCTGGAAGTTCATGAGATGAACTTGTAGATATTCCAGTCATTGATGACAAGTCCGGAATCCTTGATCATGCAATGTGACTAAAAGTTAGCATATGGAATACTAGATCGCATATTACGGCAACTCCATCTCATATGTGTGACATACAGTGAAGAGATGTGAGACATGCAATTTGTACAGACTTTGGCAAGGTGTTGTCATTACTCACTATGTTGGCACTAGAGCACAGAAACATGTGGGACATGTTTTGAAGATCACTGTGAATATGATTCATAGGTGATTGGCTCGCAGTGCAAGTGGGAGTCTGTTGGTATGTATGCCCTGAGAGCCAATCATGGGATGATTGGTGGGATACATTAAGATTGATTTGATAAACATGAAAGGCAAGCTTCCAATTCATTCTGGTTCAGTCATATGAGATAGTGATAGAACAGATTGAATGTCTAGAGAATGACAGTACTCAATGACGTATGCTTTTAGGTTAAGGACCTGAACGATGAGATCATACGGATGCTAAGAGTTTGTACATTCTTGTTATGTCCCTAGTCGGATGTCATTGTGGAAGGTAGATAGACAGCAATGACACACAAGACTAGATTGTGGTGTTGGTTGATGACAGAATCTCATTAGTCATGATATAGAGATATCAAACCAAACACAGGACAGACCCACCGTGAGTTTGACACATGGAACCATGAGATGGTAGTCACAGTCAGTACTCACAGTGATGGTGGTGAGTGTGATTCTTAGACCTGAAATCACTGCACTCAACACATGTCGTTGGGCACACTTTGACATCATCAAACGCAATCCTGAAACATGGGTTGTTATAAAGGTGATGATTGGGTGGCTTTGACACATGGGGCTTTGGAGGGGCGAGTGATAGATATGGGATTTGTCCCTTCTGAGGGAGTTTGATATCCATGGCCACTTGATGAGTAGGATTGAGAAAGGCGTGCACGCATGTGTGAGTCAGTATGTGATATTGATGTCATACATATCTCTTCCAATCTACTCTGAGATCAAGAAAGTGAATGAACGTTGACAGGATGACGGCTCCATGCCTTGAGTTCATTCGAGATATCAGTGACAAAGGAATTATACACTCGATGTAACACCATTCACGGATTGTAGGATGAAAGTTGTTCTCCAACTTTCTACTTTCACTTGGGTAGCACTGATGTGTGACTAGGCACCGCTCTGTGCTTGTGAAGTCATAAGTGTTATGGACTTTCAGTGCCAACGTGAAATGGACCTGCAGGGTCACACACATAGGATTTAACCTGGAAGAGGAGTTTTTCCACAAGCAATGTTTAGATTGATTACTAAAGGAGTTTAGTAGTTCAATTAAACACTCAATCAGTCGATGGCTCAAAATCGTATGGTTCAAGGTTATGGACGCATTGATTGGAGTATCGGATTAATTGAAATCGTATTTGACTGATTCTGCACAATCTACACTCCCAACCGATCGGTTCATGAGATGAACCGGTCGGCTGAGGTGCTGAACTGGTCGGCTCAAGGGTTGAGTCGATTGGGTCATGCACAGGGTGAATCGATTGGTTCAAGTGTTGAACCGATCGGTTCAACTGGTGCAATGGAGCAACTCGGGAAAGTAGGATTGGTGCGAGTTTACCTTGCGTTTCGATTTCT
This sequence comes from Alisma plantago-aquatica, assembly GCA_963693085.1. Classification (NCBI taxonomy): domain Eukaryota; kingdom Viridiplantae; phylum Streptophyta; class Magnoliopsida; order Alismatales; family Alismataceae; genus Alisma; species Alisma plantago-aquatica. Next base: position 1,185,682,049 of record OY856410.1, on the reverse strand, counting down.
AATTTGATTGGAAATGGGATTTCCAATTCGATTGGGAAAGTAATTGGTATTTCGATGCCAATTGGGAAAGAAACAAGGAATGTCAATTTGACCCGGATCAGGACCATGAACCGATCGGTTCAGGGCACCAACCGATCGGTTGGAGTGCCCCAACCGGTCGGCTCATGTCCAACCGATCGGCTCAGTGGGTGAACCGACCGGTTCAGCCATGAACCGATCAGTTCAGGTTGCGAGATGGTTGCTTTTTGTGGAAAATCCCAAACCCTTCTACTCCTGCTTTTAGTCCCGCATTGCCCGGGATGGAGAACCCTGTCCCATGACTCTCCTATATATATAGGGGTACTTGGGGGCTTCTCACAGTACAGCTCAGTGCAAGCAGTTGCTCTGTGAGTTGTCGTTCTCTCTGGTTTTGGTAACCGTGAGAGAGCCCGAGCAAGTGCTTCCCGCAAAAGGGAGGTGCAGCAAGGGAAAGACAACTACAGTTGCAGCAGCAGGCAGGAGAGCAGGTAGGCGACTAGTACGTCTACAGGAGGGTGTGAATCCTTCCACTTCCTTGTGGGACAAGGAGTGTGGAGTTCCAGGTGGTCCGTGTGGACTACTATGGAGGCGGGATGATACTGCCGCTTTGGAGGACAATTGTCATCCGACAGTCCGGTTCGAGCAAGAGTTGTGAGTCCCGGTGCGACCAGGAGCTGCACAGACACCGTCGAAGTCCGGAGTTGAAAACCGCACATTGCACGAGGTATTGTCTCCGAGAAAGCCTCGGGACAAGGTATGATTCTGCAAACCATCCTTTCCTAATTCATAGACGTTGACGCGTTTCCTCGGTATGGGTTTGGGGAGAAAATTTTTGTTTCCGCTGCCTTCTCTGTCTCCCCTAAAACCCAACAGTATGACCTGACCCCAAACGGCCTTGAGGTCGTTTGGATGACCTCCAAACGGTCTTGAGACCGTTTTCCCATCATATCACTCAAATCCAAGAAATCCAATTAGGGTTTGGTTCATTGAAGTGCTCACCAAATCAGCAATCTATTGCAGATCAACTTGATATCTTTAGACCTTCAACCACTGAACTATACTCAACCCTAGACCTCCAAACGATCTTGGGTGACCACCAAACGGTCTTGAGACCGTTTGGATGATCTCCAAACGGTCTTGAGACCGTTTGGCCCATCCAACCTTTGGATTCTAGTGAAAAATCATCATGGATTGGTCTATCGAGTTGATCAACAAATCAGCACTACATTGCAATATGATTAGTACCTTTGGACCTTCAATTGGTCAACTATACTTGACTCCAGACCTCCAAACGGTCTTGGGGTGATCCCCAAACGGTCTTGAGACCGTTTGGGTGATCCCCAAACGGTCTTGAGACCGTTTGGGCTAATCAACCCAAAATATCAACTTAACTCATTGGAATTTCAGCACTGTTTTCAATTAGGGTTTGCCAAATTGATTAGCCTTCAACTCATGATCCCTTTGGATTTAACCCCTCAAATTTGGATGATCATTAACCAACATCATTAGGAACAGTAATCTTAAACGTTAAATTCTTGATCAACTCCACCAAACGGTCTTGAAACCGTTTGCCCAAAAAGTACAATTAAATCAGATTGAAAATCAGCACTTAATCCAATTACGTTTCCCTAATTGATTAGGCTTCAAATCACGATTCCTTGGTAGTTAATCCCACAAACTTGGTGAGTAATTAGCCAACATAATTGGGATCAATAATATCAAACGGTCAACGCTTGGTCAACGCACTCAAAAGGTCTTGAAACCGTTTGCCCAAGCAGGTCAAGTTGATCAGGTTGAAAATCAGCACTTAATCCAATTAGGTTTCCCTAATTGATTAGGCTTCTACTCACGATTTCTTTGGAGTTAACCCATCAAATTTGGAGGGTAATTAATCAAAATCATTATGAACAGGAATCCCAAACGGTCAAGGCTTGGTCAACCATCTTAAAAAGTCTTGAAACCGTTTTCCCAAACAGGTCCAGTTAATCAGGTTGAAAATCAGCACATAATTCAATTCTATTTGCCTAATTGATTGGGCTTCAACTCACGATTCCTTTGGAGTTAACCCCTAAAATTTGGTGGGTCATTATCCTACATAATTAGGAACAAAATTCCCAAACGGTCCATGCTTGGTCAACTCAACCAAACGGTCTTGTAACAGTTTGCCTCCAAACGGTTTGCAAACCGTTTGATCACCAAACGGTTTTGATGAAACCATTTGGTTCCCACCTTTAGAAAACGTTTTCTCCCAAGATTTTTTGTGAGGTACTTGCTTATGATGATGTAATCATCACCTTCCTTCGTGCACCCAAGAACAGCAACCGTTATTGATAGAAATTACAGCAAAGAAACAAGTATGTATCAAATTGAAGAAAACAATCAACAAAGCATAGATGAATGATGCAATAGCAATGTTTGAGGGTTTGAGTTATAAAACCCGCCTCCAATTGAGCTCCAAAGCTCCAAGCTCACGCAATTAATGGTGGATGAAGCTCTAGAAACTCCCCCTAGGCTCGTCCTCAAGCTTTTGATTGCAAAAGTTTGCTAGGGTTGAAGAGGAGATCGAAATAAGAAGGAATCCGTGATTTATTTTTGATTTCCAACATGAAATCAAGGAGAATGAAGGTCAAGGGATTACCAACAGGTAGGGAGTCGTCTTCCTGCTCCTCTCTAGCTCCTTGGTCGGTTTTGCAAGCAAAGGAAAGAAGAAAATCCGAAATAGCCTCTCAATTGATTTAGAAAAGGCACTTTTATAATGAAATTGATGAGAGAGAAAATGCATTATTGAAATGCATTCAATTTTAAAAATATGGCCTCCTATTCCCCCTCAAATCCCTTAAGGACGAGGCACCTTCGTTTGCCTTTAATTCTCCTTCATTATCCTTGATTTAAAGAAAATCAAATTAAGCACCTTAATGCTTATTATATTAATATCCATATGTGAGTGGGTTTTCTTTTTCTTATAATAAGGTGAGTGGAATTTCACCTAGTTAGGATATTTTCGTTCCTTATCTTGGCAAAGTAACGTCCATCCTTATTCAAAATCAACCCAAAACATTTTGGTTGAAAGCCCTTCAATTATTTTTATTCATTTTTGCCCTAAATCAAATTAGGGTTTCAATTAGGCATTAATCTTGATTATTTTATTATCAAGATTCTCTCTCCTCCAACTTAATTCAAATGAGGCACCCATCTCATTTTATTTGCTCTAAATGATTCCAAGAAACATTAGGGACCTTATTGAATTGGTAATTTTCATATTGAACCCTAGCTTTTGGGTAAATTGCACTTTTCACCAAAACTAGGTTTTAATGTACAACACTGCTTTACAAGCTTAATCTTGGTGCCCAAGCTTGTGAAAACCATACCACTACATCATATTCATTCTTATGATGTATCAATATCAAAGGAACATCTCATCATGCAAAATTTGCAATTTAACCCCTCAACTTGGATAATTTGCACTTTGGTCCAAAATAAGCAAACATTGCTTCAACATTGTTCAAACATGACCAAAATTGAAACATAAGTTTCTCATAAGCCCTAATTACTTTTCTCAAGATAAAATTAAGAATATACTCAAACTTATTGGGCAAAACATCTAGGGTTAATTCATAACCCAGGTCAAGGATGTTACACATGCAAGAGTATAATTAAGTGTTCAATCATACCTTTCAACCACCACAATTAACATGTTTCTCGACCACTCATGTCATCATGTGTCTCCACCACGTAAACATCTAGGTCGTGACCACCCAACCTGGTCCATGTCATGACCGTGACACCTAGGGCATCCCACCCATCTAGGGTTAGGGTTTCACAAAGCATATCGACCAAAGGTGTCTCGACCTCAACATGTCTCGACCAAACCTATCATGATCTCAAGGGTGTCTTGACCTCCACCCATGTTGCAACCCAAGACCATCATGGTCATGACCCTACACTCTAGGGCAAGTCTCAAAATAGGAACAAAACCAAGGGGTAAACCATGATCATCAAGAAGGAAAAACTCATATGAACGATCATCAAAAACCCAAAAGCATAGATCAAGAAATCACCAAGAAAGAACTTCTTCCAAAGGAAGAGAAAACCATGACCGAGTATTCAAAATAAAAGGTAAAACTAAGAAAATCCATTCTTATCATGGAGGTGGAACCTCATGCAAAGTCGGTCACAAAAATCCTTAAAACTTGAGTCATGAAACTACCATGAGAGAGCCTTATACAAGAGAGAGAAAACTGAACCATTTCTCATGATGAAAACATCTAAAGTACCATGGAAAACAATGTGGCCAAAGTTAGATCATGATTATAAAACCAATTATTAGGTTTCATGTATCAAAATCCCCTTAATCAACACATTACAAATCCAATTCATGAATTTTGGGTTTAAGAAAAAGAGTATTCTACATGAGAGTTCAAAGTTTTGAACCCTAAATTCATGGTAACATTTCTAGCTCATTTACATCATATTTAGAGGTTAAAATAGTAGATTTCAATAAGAGTAATCCATCATCTTCAAGTGGGAAACTTCATACAAAAATCGATCATCAAAACCCTAATAACAGGCACCATCACATCATTGTGAAACAACCTTGTGCAAAAGAGATAAACCCACATTTGACAGCACCAAACTAGGACCTAAACCTCTTAGAAAATAAAGACACTCTTCCATCCAATCATTTGATCAAAACCATGATCATGTCATAGGGGATAGGTCGTTGTAACAGATCCATCTCCAAAATCAGGTACTTAACAATAGGATTTCAAATTTTGAGGATATAAAGCATGATAACCACTATCATTTAAGCTCTAGATTATGATATCATCTACTAGGACATTAAGGGCATGTTTTAGAGAAAGGAACATTAATATTCAAGTGATATTAAGAGTGCTAATAATATAGGCAGTTAGAGAGTTATAAAACCTTCCTTAAGAAGCTCAACACCAAAGATTCCAAGCTCCAACATCAAGAATTCAAAGCACACTATCAAGGTTTGAAGAAGCTCCACATTCAAACATAAGATCACCTTGATAATAATAATCTACCATGTTCAAAGATTTCTCAAGAAAAGAGGGCACGAATCTCTTGGCCGAACCAAAAGAAAGAGAGAAGGAATCCCCCTCACACTAGGGTCTACCTTGTCAAAACATGGTCTATGGCCTTTGTGATGAGGACTTCACTCCTTAAGAACGACCACCATGGAGAATCCCTGATCTAGGTCTGAGAAAAGAGAAGAAGATGAGATGGGGGATCCAAGGAAACACCATCAAAGGAAGGCAAACACTTACCAAGGTAGAAGATGAACAAGGATCACCACATGTAAGGGATCCGACCACCAAATCTCTAAGGATCAACCCTTCTTTGCTCAACCAATCTCCAAGTATGAGCAAAAGAGAGGGAGGAAGAAGGTGGACCTAAAGGTTCACTTGAAAGAAGAAGAAAGGATTTTTATACCAAAGGAGGAGGGAAGGAAGGTGAAGATGAGGTGTCAACAAGATAGGGTTCTACTAGGACACTTGTCCTCCCAAGAAACCAACATGCAACCACATACAACCACCTTAGACATACATGAAATACATGGTGATACACTCCAGGTAGTGCCTCTACCACCATATCAACCCACATGGTCACGGTCATAACCCTCCCACGGTTCACCATCCATGGTCGCCACACATACACCACCATCACCATATCATCGAGACAACCTATGTAAGGGTCACCATCTCAACCCAACACCACCCTAGAACTCCTTGTTCGTGACATCAACATCTAGAGGGGGTGTCTCAACTTTGAAACCCACTGAGGCCAAACCTAGGTCGCAACCCTAGGTTGAGACAACACACCAAACAAACATGGGTTGAGACACTCAACACCCATACAAACCCTAATCACCACCTTGGGTGATACTCCTCATCCAAGGCTCAAACAAGGCACCAACCTCTTCCTCTCTCTTCTATATGGTGTCACGAAAGAGAAGGAACACTCTAGAGGTGGGAATTTTCACATCAACCCCTATTTTGAGTAAATTGCAATTTGCACCAAAACTAGCACATAAAGCACAAACATCATTCAAACAAGCTCAAACTTGAAACTTAAGCTATCCACAAGCCCTAATTACACCTCAAAAGATTAGAGAAAGGTTCTAAGCACATGATTAAACCAAATAAAATAGGGTTATCCACAATCCCTAATTACACCTCAAAAGATTAGAAAGGTTCTAATGACCTTTTAGAGTGATACTACCAGACATGACATACCCGCGTTCATGAGCGCAGTCATACACTGACTGGGAATCATCCTCAACTATCCTAAAAGAGAAAACAACACTCATTTATTGTTCACACTCATGCTTTTATCATCTGCATTCTATTTTTGTGGGCCTGGGTGAGAACTATATAGATATTTTGGGATTTTGTGGGCGGCCAAGCCTCTTTTTGCACATTTTTATATTTTTCATCTTTTTGACTCGATCTAATGTGAGAAGGCATGCAGTCCATCATGGAAAAGCACTTCACCTTGATCATGGCTCAAAACTCATCATGATCTGCTTGATACATGTGTAAGAAGATAGCAATTATGATTCAAGAATCCTTAGAATAGAGGCAAACTTGTGAATCCATAGCTAGGTTCATTGATTGTGTTTTAACTCATTCCAACGGTCCTTTACCATGGATTTGCCATTCATGACATAGAGCAAGGGAATTTAGCTTTAAGCTATGAAAAAGGGACATAACCTTAGATTTATTACCAAACTCAAGGAAAGAGTCAAAGAGCAAGTCAAGAAAAAGGTCAAGCAATTTTTAAGATGAAAATTGTGCATCTAGGCATGAAGTGAAGCATTTATCTATTAGATTCACACCACATAGCCATAATTGCTTTTAAACTAAATGCACGAAGTAAACATGCATACAAAAAGGGTGAAGAGAAAGAAGGGCGAAGCCTACCACCCCAAGCTTAAAATTTTGCTCGTCCTCATGCAAGACTTAAACTTGGAATAGAGAGGCAGGAATGCATGATTTTAACATCAGTTATTGAAGTTCTAAAGATGATGCATGGATGCAAGGAAACAAAATAGTTAGAGGAAAGAAGCTAATTAACAAGAATAGGAACACTAAAATTTATTGTAATAAAAGGGCGGGAGGGTGGGTAAGAGAAAAGGGGGTGGCTGCGCCACGATACCGACACTAGGATCCCAAATCCTGAGTTTTGGGACCAGTGTCACCTGTGTCTTGTTGACGGGTTCCACCACATAATATGAGTAGAATAGGCGGATGTGTTGGCCCTACCGAGTCTGAAGAAGAAAAGTAAAATATGGCAACTCTGTGAAGTCATCTTTGTGTTGGAAGTGACTTGAACTGCACTGGGGTGACTTCTTTGGCAAATCATCCTCAGGGTACCTTTCATTATATGAATCTAAATATGAAGGTCCTAGGATGTCGACATGAGATGAGATGGAGGGGATAGGTTGAATGACTTGGGTGGGATCCATTTCTCCTCCCTCCATCTCTAAACTTGAGGTTGGATGCTCAGATAAATCATCATGTACAGTCTGAGTCATCCAATCATCCTCTGAAGAAGAAGTATCCCCTGAAGAATCTATTTGTGGTTCTACCACCCCAAGCTTATCACTTGGCATGGAGTCAGGGTTGTCTTCATGCTCAGCAACCATGTTGTAGTGCACCGTCCATCCTGCCCCCTTGACGTCCACCCTACCTTGTATGGGTGTAAATGGCAGCTCGTGCTGCTCTAACTCGTCGTCGGCAATATAATAACTACTCCATGTCGAGCAATTGTCGTCGTCGTCATCATCGTCATTGAACAAATCATTCCAAACCATGGTTGGCATACTACTCAAAGCGAAGTGACAAGTCTCAATATGAGAAATGTCACTCTGGTCTGGTTCAATATCTGACGCTGGTTCCTCTAGCCAACCTTCTATCTGTGAGGAAACTTGGCTTTTAGACTCTTCATCATTGTCATCATAGCCCCATTCATGTCTATGACTCATATCTTCCATTGGTTCATCAACTGGGTCATCTGGATATAATGAAGGGTTTCCTGGAGTGGGTTGGTCTTCACAGAAAAATCCTGATGAATCCAGTTGATGGTATGAATAGGATGGTGATGCATACTCCACTTCAGACCCAATGGAATGGTCTTAATGACTAACATCTTCATTATCTTGTGGTGGCATTTGTAATTGGATTGTAACCAAATCAATGAGCTCTTGGAGCCTCCTGCCTTGTTCAACATCTTTATCATGAAGTTATTGTACTTGAGCAACAATGCTTTCGAGAGCCATCGATTCTGCCATGCACATCGGTTGCTGACTTGCTGTACCAAACTGATGCGCTTGAACGTATCCTCGCACAACAGTTTGAACAAGACTTCTACTGCAGTCTGCAGCCTCGGTGGCTACTTTGAGATGACGATCCTGCTTTTCTAGTAGTTGTTGCATGGGATCGACATCTTCTTGGAGATGAGGGACTAGGGAGGTGAGTGCCTTGACACTCTCTCCAGCTAACTCCACTGCCTTAATTAGTTCTTGATCCCATGATAGCATGGGAGTTGATGGTTGACTTGCAGTATCCTTTGTTGTAATTGCAACATATGAAGACAGTGGAGGTGAGTATAACTCGACTAGTTGTAGAGCACGACCTTCAATTATTTGTCAGCAATCAGAACTACGGAAAAACTCGGGAGGACAGGTGGACAAGATGACTTGTCTTACCGAAGCGAGGTCCATGGCTGTAAAAGGTATAACAAAAAGAAAATGTATTCAGTATATATGAACAAGTATGTTTAAAACAAAAGAAAATTTATGCATATATATACATGATTATAGTGACAAAACAAAAATCTACTAGACGTGTAAACGTGGAAAACCATGTCCTCGGCAACGACACCAAAAGTTGATCGGCCTTTTTCTCACGTCCAGATTCGAACGCGGGACAAAGGATGGAGTTAAGCTTTAAAATTATAACCTGAAACCTCCTCTGCCCCCACAACTTTATTACTGGGTCGAAGTAGATATACGGGGTCGAACACAGGGACGTGGTGACGTTTAGGATGCCACAGATCTTTTTCTTGAGTTAGATAAGCCAAAACGATGGTCGATAAAAGTAAGTGCTAGAACTATTCTAGTGGGTTGTCACAATTAAAATAAGGAAAAGAAAAGAAAACAAAAACAAAACAAAATAGAGCTCGAGGTTCTACTAATCAGAGAAAGAGAGTTCTTGGCTATGTCACTACAAACGGAGCAGTCTATGCACTCGTTCTCGGGTGTAGACAACCCTCAAACACCCAAGCAAGCATCTAGCACGCACAGTGGCATCAGTCCTGTGGGGTCATCCCATCGCTCTCGCGGTGTGTGAATAAAACCATCAACAACATGCCACTGACCCTCTCTCTAGGAATGACATATCAACACCTCAGAATGTGCTAAGTTCCCTCTCGGGTCTTAGGATATTCCAAGGTGTTAGGAACATAATACCTTGGATCGTCCTCCTCTCGAGTTCGGATCCAAACTATCGTCTCTTAGCTATTCCTACAACGGATCTCTCAATACAGGCAGAAATAGCAGTTCAAGCGAGTAAGAGATCAACCAAACTAGCAATCATAACTAGGAAAGAGAAAATAGAACATGTAACATACTAGATAAGAAATGAATCTACTTTCTTAAGGCAACATTACATATACATGCCCAGATCAGGCTACATAGACAAGAAGGAGCTAACTAGCCATAGACAAGCATAACTAGCACCGAACAAAGATGGATGAACATCGTTTGTACAAGAAACAAAGGAATGCAGTGGAATGAAAGAGAAGAAGGAAGAGATGTAGCCCGTAGACGAGAGGTGGCTCTCGCTCCTTGGTCTCCATGCAGGCCGGATCTCGCCCATTGGGTCTTATCTTCATCCCTCTGGACTCCTCGATTCTCTCTCTCTAGGCGTTATCGGGCAACCGTATCGGGAAGACCATATCGGGCAACCGTATCGGGCAGACCGTATCGAGCAACCGTATCGGGCAGACCGTATCGGGCAACTGTATCGGGCAGTAGACTTTTGGGGAACCCAACACACTAGCTCCTTGGTCAAGGAACTAGCTCTTGTAGGGTCCTCCCTCGAGGCCCTCAACTCTCTCCAGGGCCCTCCAGCCCCCTTTCTTGTAGGCTGGTAGTTGATATTTATAGATAGCTAGTTGATGGGAGTTGTAGCTTTTATTGGTCCATGTGTCCTTCATATGTGGCTTTGATCTTGAGGCATCAGGTCGGCCAATATGACTGTCTCTCGACGACCGTGTCGGGCAGGGGGAGTGTCGGGGGGCTATATCGACAAGCCGTATCGGGCAGGCTGTATCCGCCAGGCCGTTTCTGGTAGCCGTATCGGCCAGGTTGTATCAGGCAACCGTATCGACCGGCCGTATCGGGCGGCCGTATCTGCCTGGTTGTATCAGGCAGCCGTATCGGCCAGGTCGTATCAGACAAGCTGTATTGGCCAGGCCGTTTCAGCCAACTGCTAGAATTCTTGTCTTTTCAGGCTCGGTGCTTGAGAGTCCCAAAATTGGCTAGTTTCGGTGCCTGCAAGTCTAAAATTGGCTAATTAGCTACATTTATTGGCTATTTTGACTATTTTATCTAATGAGAGACAAAAATCATAAAACATGAGAAAAATGGTGCATATTAGGACTAAAGTGATATAAAACCATAGATAAAATGCATAGAAAATATGCACTAATTTGGGTGTTATCAAGAAGTCATAGACACTTCCACTATTCCTGATCCAAAAGTCCAATAAAGATACTCCACCATTGTAGCATGATTCCTGCAAGGAAACTAAGGAGAAAAGGTAGAGGTTAAACCCCTTCCATGGGGGTTAAGGTATTATTTTCATGATTTTGATTCTATATCTATTGTGATAATAAATGATGATTTAACTAATAAATAAGAAATCAATTTGCTTAACAAATTATGTTTGCATAAAGAAGGAATCAATTATTCCATCAATGATTTTAAGGGAATCAATCCTTCCATTTGCATGCACCCAATCAATTTACAAGATGATGAATAATCATGCGTAGAGCCTTCTTGGAGTTAAAATCAAAACATGTTTGAGGTTATAAAGAGGGAAATTGTGATGAAGTGAGTTTCCTAATTCTTTTATACTTTGTTCCTTTAATCTTCAGTATATCTTAAAACCCTAATTCTCCTAAAATTTAGTTAGTCATTCAATGATAGGAATCTTGATCCCAAACTTTAAAAACATGTGGGATATGTTATGGTGAAGCTATGGTCCAAATTTCATGTCATTTGGACATTCCTAGCTCCCTCTATGATTTTTACAAGTTCTAGTAATGTTTAATCAAATACATGTCACGATTTCAATCATCAAGCCATAGTTTCGATTATTTTTCCTCCTTGATTCGCGACGCTGACGTCACCCGACCCTCCTGGGCAATTGTGACCGTCGGATGGCGCGTCCATGGATCCTGAGTGGATCGGACGGCCATCCGGTCGTCCTCTTCCTCCGATTGACCCGCGAGGACGTGGCTGCAGCCACCTCGGACAACTCCTCGCCACTCCACGCTGCTTCGCGAGCAACTAACCGAGGCGTTGCCTCCACCTCACCTCCACGAATCCACTGACCCCTCGCACGACCTCCAAAAGCGAGCACAACCCCGCGCACGACCTCGCCGGTGAGACCTCTTCTCCAACCACCGCGGAGCCCATTTGGGCGTTTACGATTCACGCACCCCCACCTCTATTTAAGCACACCAGGAGCTTCGCCAACACCCCTTTACATACTCACTCGCTCCAATTCGCCCGAAGCAAGCCGACATCGCTCCACCCTCAAGCTTTCCCCCTTCCAGTCTATCCGCCGCCGTCGAGCTGCTGGACGAGGCTCCTACCGGCCTGCTCGTCCCCAATTGGGTACACCCGAAACTCCGAGGCACCTCCACCCACCTTGGCGGCCCCTCACCTTGAAGTTTCATCGCCTGCTCCTCCCTCTTCCTTCACCCTCCGCCGCGAGCTCTACACCTCGCCGGATTCTTGGTCGACCCAGCATCTCGCGGGGAGCTGCGACCTGCAAGCTAGCCGCCCGAGTCCGGATCTGCCTCCCGAAGGTGAACCCGACCCCTTTCTCGCGCAAGGACGAGCACCGCCTCCGCTCGAGCTCGCCGGAGTCCACTTCCCCTACCTGCTGTTCGTGAGTGGAGCAAGAAGGAGGAGGACCCGCTTGGCTTAGCTGAACCAATCGCGCGGGTCCACGTCAGGCTGACTCAAGCCCAGGTGGACGAACCACAGTTCGCCAAGTAAGCAACCCGTGACCCGCCACAACCGTCTGGAACACATACGCGCACAATCTCGACCGTTGGATCTGAACATCCAACGGTCCACGCTTTTCCTTTTCCTTTCTTTTATCAACTCGAATTTCAGTTTCTGACCTAATCTTGGGAAATTCGTAGAAATTAGTAGGAGTGTCAGAAAAATATGAATAAATACTCCATTTTGATCAGAAAAATACGAGGATCACGTTTTTGACATCTGTTGACCCTAAATATGACTCGAGTAAATTCTCATGTTTAAATATGTTCATATCTTGATTAATTAATTAGAAAATACTCGAATCTGTTTAAATCACCAAAAACCTGTGATAATCATCTTTTTTGCATCCTTATCATCATGGATTGATCAGATCCTTTTTATTATGGCTCAATTATCAATAAAACCTATTTATCACTCATTTCCCTATTTTGACCTACCAAAATTTGCATAATTAATTAATATGATCTTTAGACCTTGTTTCTGACTTTATGAACCTACTCTGATGTGACAATAATTATCTTGGACTCAACTCCATACTCTAAGATCCGTACTCCACTCTCATGACTCCAAATCTATAAAGGGCCTTTTATATACTCTTTAGAATAAGGGTAATTTGAACAATATATCTAATAAATGTCAAATCTCTAATAATTTCAGGAAATCAAAGGTACCAGTGAGGAGCATCTCTGGACTCCCCACTTCTGAGTAGAAGGTACGCCATTAACTCTCACTTGGCCTATAATAATGTATGGTTGTAAATAGTGTACGAACTTGGCATATGGTATTGTTTGAAGTGGAGCTATGTGAGTATCCAATTTTGATGACGTTTGCTTTATATATATATTTTGCAAAAACATGAACATAATATATACTTGTCCATTATATCCAAAGCACTTCAACTCTTTGGAAGTAAAGTGCTGGGAATTATAGTACTTCAACTATTTGGTAGTAAAGTACTTATCGGTGATCCAACTCTTTGGTAGTAGATCACGTATTGAAATGATCCAACTCATTGGTAGTAGATCATAAAGGGCCTTGATGCATTCAACTCTGAGGTAGTAAATGCAAGGATGATATAATGGAAATATGCTTAAAATCTATGAGATTTCTTTGTTAATCATACAGTTTCTTTGTTCAATAATGTTTTTGTTATACCGCTTATTACTGCCAAGTCTACTTTTAATGTATTGCCAAGATATGATGAGAGTTGAATTTGAATAATGCGGAGGCGTACTCAGTACAATATATTTATATATTGTGCTGACGTGTACCATTTGTACATGTTTTATAGGTACCATCTGCTTATGATGCTTATGATGAAAGAAAGATGATGTTGCTACTCTATATGCTGGCTCACAAATCAGATCTATCATGGGGATGCTAAAGCTAAATGGGACTCTTAGATTATGTTTCTTTTTCTTCTGTATTAGTTTCTCATGTATTAAGTTTCTTCTGTAGAACTCCTATGCCTTCGGGCCCCTATGTAATGAACAATTTGGTTTATGTATGGAAGCTTTTTATTCGGTGCATTTATATATTCATGTGTTTGATCCACTCAGGGACGGGCAACTTTAACTCTATTGTACCCCTTATGTTGGCGCCTGAGGTGTACAGTGGAGTTAGGTTGTTAACCCGTGACAGATGGTATCAGAGCAGGCACATGGATCAATATAGATGTATCAAATAATTAGTAACCTTACCTAGAACTAGGGTAACCCACATTTAACAGTAAATTGCCGAGGTGTCTAGAAGGGTACCTTGCGGAAGGTTCTGACATAATACTCTCCCCATCCGTTTTCACGGTGCGAGGGTTCCCGTCGCAAGCTATCTGCCTGGCTAACGCAATTATTGTTAAAGTGGGCATCCTTACCTTAGAAAAATCCTTCCTCTCATCTTTTCTCAATTAAGGACTACCCCCCCCCAACCAACCTATTTAGTGAATAATATACACTAGGTTTCTCATCTACTTTCTCTCTCATGACCATGATCGACGATATACTCTCTCTATTATGTGGGTAGATTAGGAAAATGGGAACAACTAAAAGACATGAAAAATTGGAAAAAAAGAAAAAATATATGCCATGATTGCTAAATCTTTAACACTTGTTTTATGATCTATCTCAAATAAATCTCTAAATTGCCTTTTATACAAACTTGCAGATGCCTCCAAAAACTAGGTCCAAGAGAACAAGGTCTAGTGATGACTCTGGTGATGAATCTCAATCACGCCCTAATAAGACCAAGGCTGTAGGCAATTGGGAAGAACAAAAGAAGGTGATGTTGGAATGCATGCATGCCCTAGCCCTAAAAGAAACCAGCAATAGCGCCTCATCCTCTAGGACCAACCATGAAACCACCATTAGTGACTCCTTAAACTCAAGCCCGAATCCTTTCATGGAGAAGACTTAGGTGAAGTTCTAGATAAAGCTGATGCATGGATCATATCTGTTGAAAATGCCTTTAGAGCCCTTAAGTGTCCTGAGGAAGATAGGGTCACCTTTGCTACCTACCAGCTTAGGGGGTCCGCGAAGTTGTGGTGGGAAAATTATTACCATACACGAGAACTTCCAGATGCCCCCATAGGTTGGGAGGAGTTTAAGGGGATCTTTACCAACCGTTTCATGCCCATATCAGCTAGGAAGGAGAAGAAGAAACAGTTCAATAACCTCACCCAAGGAAACCTATCTGTCGCTGACTATGTTAGGGCCTTTAGACTCCTAGAGCGTCATGCTCGCAACCTGGATGAAGATGAAAACATTGAACACTTCATAGATGGCCTTAACCAAGAAATCAAAGTTCACCTTTGCACCTCCACCCATCCTACCTTTGAAGCTGCCATCAACAATGCCCTCATCCAAGAAAGAACCTTAGGCAAGAGCAAAACACCAAGCTTGGGATACCTGGGTCTAACCGATGCATCCGTCACCAAGGGCAAGGAGTAGGAAAATGATAAGAAGAAGCCTAACAGCCATGGCATGGGCAGAGGAGGAGGAAATCACCATAGGGGTCCATCATACCGAGGAGGACCACACCGAGGAGGCCGAGGCCGAGGTGGGCCACACCGAGGCCCACCCCCTAATACTGTCAGATGCAGGATCTGTGGAGGTATGCATGGGGGAAAGTGCAAGTTCGAAAAACCAGTGTGTTACTACTGCAAGAATGAAGGGCATATGAGGTATAATTGTCCAAATCTGGTCCGGGGGGCACCTCAGAATCGTCCTGCCCCATTACCTCAGCCTGGAGCTCCACCTGCTCAACCAGCTGTCCCGATAGCCCAGGCTCAGCCAGAACATCGTCAGGGCCGAGTCTTTGCAATTGATGCAGAGGAAGCTAAAGCCAATGATAACCGTCTCATTGAAAGTAATAATGTTAAAATTTCTTTATTGTAATAAATCTTTGAAACCATGATCTCATATAAAATCATAATGTAGGTATGATATGTCTCCAAGATCATCCTGTTGTGGCCCTATTCGATTCAGGATCAACACATACTTTCATATCTAGAAATCTTGCTTCCATGCTCAAGTTTGAGATCAATGATCTAGGTTATATCTTGGATGTGACAACTCCCAGTGGAAAAATTTATACTTCTCTTCAGAAAACCAAAACCTTGCCTTTTTCTTTTGGTGGTCATAAATTTCAATCTGCTTTTATCCTTCTTGATATGGAAGATTTTGATCTAATTTTGGGGATGGATTGGCTCTTTTCCAACTTTGTTATGCTTGATTGCCGAGGCAAGAAAGTAATCTTTTGTGCACCCAATTCAAAACCTTTGACTATTTCCGGGAGAAAAGAAAGACACCGAAATATGATTATTTCTTCTCTTAAAGACGAAACTTTGATAGCCAAGGGATGTAGAGCCTATCTTTCTGTTGTATCCATGCCTGATCCTAAGGTGAGACCTATAGAGAGCTTGGATGTGGTGAGAGATTACCCGGACGTTTTTCCTGAGGAGCTTCCAGGGCTGCCTCCAGATCGTGAGATTGAGTTCTCAATTGAGATAGCACCGGGCACCGCACCAGTCTCTAAGGCACCTTATAGGATGGCACCTGCCGAGCTTGCAGAGCTCAAGAAACAACTAGAGGAACTTCTTGATAAAGGCTTCATCCATCCTAGTACTTCTCCTTGGGGTGCTCCTGTTCTTTTTGTCAAAAAGAAAGATGGGTCAATGCGAATGTGTATTGATTATCGCATGATCAACCAAGCCACCATTAAAAATAAATATCCCCTTCCAAGAATTGATGACTTGTTTGATCAGCTTCGTACTGCCACTGTGTTCTCCAAGATTGACCTTAGATCAGGTTATCATCAATTACGAGTAAAAGATTGTGATATTCCAAAGAACAGCCCTAGTTTGGAGGAGATGACAGCTCTTGTGGCAAAGCCCCAGACACATCTATCTGTTGGTATGGACGGTGGACTAAGGTACAAGCATAGGATGTGGGTACCTGAAGAGTCAGAGATTAGGAAGCGTATCCTGCAAGAGGCACATGGGTCTAAGTATTCCATACATCCTGGATCTACTAAGATGTATAAGGACCTGCAGAGACACTTTTGGTGGAGGGGTATGAAGAATGATATTGCTGAGTTTATCTCTAAGTGTCTCACTTGCCAGCAGATTAAGGCCGAGCACCAACGTCCCGGTGGTCTATTGCAACCCTTACCAATTCCTGAATGGAAATGGGAAAATATCACCATGGATTTCGTGGTGGGACTACCCAGGACCAGGAAGGGTCATGATGCGGTTTAGGTCATAGTAGACCGGTTGACCAAGTCTGCACATTTCTTACCTATGCGGACTACGAACAAGGTTCCTGAGCTTGCCGAGTTGTATATAAAGGAGATTGTACGGTTGCATGGAGTGCCCGTTTCTATCATTTCAGATCGAGATCCAAAGTTCACATCACACTTATGGAAGCAGGTGCAGAATGAGTTGGGTACACAGTTGAACTTCAGCACAGCATATCATCCCCAAACTGATGGCCAGTCAGAACGCACTATCCAAATCTTAGAAGATGTTCTCAGAGCATGTGTCTTAGATTGGGGAGGATCTTGGGATTACTACCTTCCATTAGCAGAGTTCGCTTACAATAATAGCTATCAATCTAGTATTGATATGCCGCCCTATGAAGCTCTCTATGGTAGGCCATGTAGATCTCCTCTCCATTGGGATGAAGTTGGGGAAAGGAAGATGCTAAAGTCCGAGGAGTTACAATTATATGCTGATAAGGTGTCTTTGATCAAGCAGAGGTTGAAACGGGCCCAGGATCGTCAGAAGTCGTATGCAGATGCACACAGGTCAGACAGACAGTTTAGTGATGGAGACTATGTATTCTTGAAGATCAGACCTATCCGTGCCATAGCCAAGAACAAGGGGAAGCTTAGTCTGAGATATGTGGGTCCTTTTGAAGTTCTAGAGCGCATTGGCGAATGTGCTTATCGACTTGCTCTTCCTCCGCAGTACAGCATGATGCATAACGTCTTTCATGTATCCAACTTGAAACAGTATGTGAAGGATGATAGTCATGTGCTGAATCACGAGCCTCTTGAGTTACGGGAGAACCTCTCTTATCCAGAACAACCTACAAAGATTCTCGACTCTAGGGTAAAGGAGCTCAGGAACAAGCAGATCCCGATGGTGAAGGTACAGTGGAACCATCACGGTGCAGAAGATGCCACCTGGGAGCTACGAACAGACATGGAGCAACGTTTTCCTCACCTCTTTCCTCCAGTTTAATTTTGAGGACAAAATTTCTTTTAAGGTGAGTAGGATGTGATGAAGTGAGTTTCCTAATTCTTTTATACTTTGTTCCTTTAATCTTCAGTATATCTTAAAACCCTAATTCTCCTAAAATTTAGTTAGTCATTCAATGATAGGAATCTCGATGCCAAACTTTAAAAACATGTGGGATATGTTATGGTGAAGCTATGGTCCAAATTTCATGTCATTTGGACATTCCTAGCTCCCTCTATGATTTTTACAAGTTCTAGTAATGTTTAATCAAATACATGTCACGATTTCAATCATCAAGCCATAGTTTCGATTATTTTTCCTCCTTGATTCGCGACGCTGACGTCACCCGACCCTCCTGGGAAATTGTGACCGTCGGATGGCGCGTCCATGGATCCTGAGTGGATCGGACGGCCATCCGGTCGTCCTCTTCCTCCGATTGACCCGTGAGGACGTGGCTGCAGCCACCTCGGACCACTCCTCGCCACTCCACGCTGCTTCACGAGCAACTAACCGAGGCGTTGCCTCCACCTCGCCTCCACGAATCCATTGACCCCTCGCACGACCCCCAAAAGCGAGCACAACCCCGCGCACGACCTCACTGGTGAGACCTCTTCTCCAACCACCGCGGAGCCCATTTGGGCGTTTACGATTCACGCACCCCCACCTCTATTTAAGCACACCAGGAGCTTCGCCAACACCCCTTTACATACTCACTCGCTCCAATTCGCCCGAAGCAAGCCGGCATCGCTCCACCCTCAAGCTTTCCCCCTTCCAGTCTATCCTCCACCGTCGAGCTGCTGGACGAGGCTCCTACCGGCCTGCTCGTCCCCAATTGGGTACACCCGAAACTCCGAGGCACCTCCACCCACCTTGGCGGCCCCTCACCTTGAAGTTTCATCGCCTGCTCCTCCCTCTTCCTTCACCCTCCGCCGCGATCTCTACACCTCGCCGGATTCTTGGTCGACCCAACATCTCGCGGGGAGCTGCGACCTGCAAGCTAGCCGCCCGAGTCCGGATCCGCCTCCCGAAGGTGAACCCGACCCCTTTCTCGCGCAAGGACGAGCACCGCCTCTGCTCGAGCTCGCCGGAGTCCACTTCCCCTACCTTCTGTTCATGAGTGGAGCAAGAAGGAGGAGGACCCGCTTGGCTTAGCTGAACCAATCGCGCGGGTCCACGTCAGGCTGACTCAAGCCCAGGTGGACGAACCACAGTTCGCCAAGTAAGCAACCCGTGACCCGCCACAACCGTCTGGAACGCATACGCGCGCAATCTCGACCGTTGGATCTGAACATCCAACGGTCCACGCTTTTCCTTTTTCTTTCTTTTATCAACTCGAATTTCAGTTTCTGACCTAATCTTGGGAAATTCGTAGAAATTAGTAGGAGTGTCAGAAAAATATGAATAAATACTCCATTTTGATCAGAAAAATACGAGGATCACGTTTTTGACATCTGTTGACCCTAAATATGACTCGAGTAAATTCTCGTGTTTAAATATGTTCATATCTTGATTAATTAATTAGAAAATACTCGAATCTGTTTAAATCACCAAAAACTTGTGATAATCATCTTTTTGCATCCTTATCATCATGGATTGATCAGATCCTTTTTATTATGGCTCAATTATCAATAAAACCTATTTATCACTCATTTCCCCATTTTGACCTACCAAAATGTGCATAATTAATTAATATGATCTTTAGACCTTGTTTCTGACTTTATGAACCTACTCTGATGTGACAATAATTATCTTGGACTCAACTCCATACTCTAAGATCCGTACTCCACTCTCATGACTCCAAATCTATAAAGGGCCTTTTATATACTCTTTAGAATAAGGGTAATTTGAACAATATATCTAATAAATGTCAAATCTCTAATAATTGCAGGAAATCAAAGGTACCAGTGAGGAGCATCTCTGGACTCCCCACTTCTGAGTAGAAGGTACGCCATTAACTCTCACTTGGCCTATAATAATGTATGGTTGTAAATAGTGTACGAACTTGGCATATGGTATTGTTTGAAGTGGAGCTATATGAGTATCCAATTTTGATGACGTTTGATTTATATATATATTTTGCAAAAACCTGAACATAATATATACTTGTCCATTATATCCAAAGCACTTCAACTCTTTGGAAGTAAAGTGCTGGGAATTATAGTACTTCAACTCTTTGGTAGTAAAGTACTTATC
Source organism: Alisma plantago-aquatica (assembly GCA_963693085.1). NCBI lineage: Eukaryota > Viridiplantae > Streptophyta > Magnoliopsida > Alismatales > Alismataceae > Alisma > Alisma plantago-aquatica. The sequence continues at coordinate 1,185,661,776 of OY856410.1, read as the reverse complement.
GGTGATCCAACTCTTTGGTAGTAGATCACGTATTGAAATGATCCAACTCATTGGTAGTAGATCATAAAGGGCCTTGATGCATTCAACTCTGAGGTAGTAAATGCAAGGATGATATAATGGAAATATGCTTAAAATCTATGAGATTTCTTTGTTAATCATACAGTTTCTTTGTTCAATAATGTTTTTGTTATACCGCTTATTACTGCCAAGTCTACTTTTAATGTATTGCCAAGATATGATGAGAGTTGAATTTGAATAATGCGGAGGCGTACTCAGTACAATATATTTATATATTGTGCTGACGCGTACCATTTGTACATGTTTTATAGGTACCATCTGCTTATGATGCTTATGATGAAAGAAAGATGATGTTGCTACTCTATATGCTGGCTCACAAATCAGATCTATCATGGGGATGCTAAAGCTAAATGGGACTCTTAGATTATGTTTCTTTTTCTTCTGTATTAGTTTCTCATGTATTAAGTTTCTTCTGTAGAACTCCTATGCCTTCGGGCCCCTATGTAATGAACAATTTGGTTTATGTATGGAAGCTTTTTATTCGGTGCATTTATATATTCATGTGTTTGATCCACTCAGGGACGGGCAACTTTAACTCTATTGTACCCCTTATGTTGGCGCCTGAGGTGTACAGTGGAGTTAGGTTGTTAACCCGTGACATAAATTTTCAAGTTGAAAGATGGAAGGATCATCTACCCTATAAGTGACAACCCTTGGGTTAGTTCTATTCATGTAGTACTCAAGAAGGGGATCATATGATGATTGTAATGGAGCATTGGATACCTGATTTCATAATAATAAAGGTAATTCTGTCTATTATGATTGTCTCAATCATGAGATGATGACATAGAAATAGTAGATTTTCAAAGAATGATTTTACTCAATAACATATGTCTTTAGGTTGAGGACCTAAACAATGAGATCATATGCATGATAATAGCACATACATTCTTGTTATGTCCCTAGTTGGATATTACTGTTGAAGCAAAATAAACAACAATATCACATAAGACTAGAGTTTCTGTGGGTTGATGATAAAATCTCATCAGTCATAATATGTGATATCAAACCAAACACATATGTACATTTTATTGAATAGTTTATCAGATAGACCCACCTTGAGAATGATACATGGAGACAATGGAATGGTAGTTAGAATCAACTCTCATAGTGATAGTGGTGATTGTGGATCTTAGACCTTAAGTCACTACACTCATCACATGTCATTCAATGTATTTTGACACCATCCAAAGTGACTTTTAATAAGGGTTTCCATAAAGGTGATGCTCGATACATTGTGACACATTAGGATTGATAGTGAGTGATGTAGATGGGATTTTTCCCTCCTATAGAAGATTAATATCCTGACCACTTGATTAGTGAGATTGAGAAAACATATGGCCATACTCGCGTGACTCAATATGTGATATGCAAGCTCATATGAATCTCATACAGTCTTCTCCAGTTCAAGGAATATGGATTGAATATTGAAGAGGATGATGATTCCATGCCTCTAGTTCAATCTGGATTTTAGCGACAAAGGAACTATACGACCACTACATCACTGATCATAAATTGTGGGTTGAAGTTTCTCTCCAACTTTCCAATTACTTGGGTAGCAATGGTGTATTTCTAGATACCGCTCATTGCTTGTGATGCCATGAATTGGTTATGGATATTCATTGTTAATGTAATTTGGGACCTATAGGGTCACACACATAGGATGCACATTGAAAAAGAGTTTACTGATGAATATGTTTTAACTTGATTATGAAAGTGTTTAGGTATTCAATTTAAACAATATTGATTGTCTATTGGCTGAACTTGAATTTGAACCGCCCATTTTAGAAATGAACCAACTGATTCAAAATATGAATCGACCACTTCAAAATTGAACAAACAATTTGAAAATGTGAACCAACGGCTTCACTGTGTGCCCTCTATTGACATATGCAGTGTCTGGCATAATGCTCCCTCTGAATCTTCTCGAGACTCTCTGGTGAGGACTTATCCTATAATGTATATAATTAATGTTCTGATGTCATTTTCTATCTCTGTTCTTAATTTCTTATCTCTAAATCTTAATCTCTTATCTCTGAATCTTAATCTTTTAACTATGAATCTATTCTTAATTTGTTGTCTTTGTATCTTAACATATTATCTTTGACTCTGTATCTTTGTTCTTTGATTATAAATTGAATCTTAATTATATAATGTCTACAATCTATAATTATATATCCTCACAACATAAGTTCATCTGAACAATATCTTATTCATAGACAAATTACTGATATGAGATGTGCATTCATAACTAAATGTCTAAAATAACATATTCTCTAAATTACTTTGCATATGGGTAGGCTGAATCATAATAATAATAACATTCAATGGACATGGCCCGCTTACCTCATTAGAGTACATTCTTAGCATAGTGTAAATTCCTTGTTCCATAACCTAATAACCTGGACATCAACAAATATCTATAAGTCCATCTATATTTCCCTTCTTCATTTCAAATTCTCAAACCCCATAATCCCAACCTTGTATACCAATTGAGGGTTCTTATTTAACTAAAATTATCTCTGATTTAAATCACATCTAATTTTTAAACATTAAATTAAACTCAATTCACACATTATATAGCGTATCTATACTGAAATATCCATACAAACCAAAAACATTATATGTCATATATATAAGTATATAAAATAGTAAACTTCAAACAAACTCACATATATTGCCCTTACTGACTTAGTTCTAAAATAAAAAAATATAACTAGAATCATTTTCCATACTATATAGGCAGATAAAATACATGTTGCCTCACATATAATCATAAATTATCTTACATAATAGCCACTTAGGCCCAAAAATCATATACTAATATAAACATACGTGAAACTCTAGAAAAACATTACAAAAGGTAAGAACAATGTATACTACAGTTTAGGTAGAGATTTATGACCGATTTGTTGTGAAACATTGTGTAAAATATCCATAATGTCCATATTAGGATTAGCATTAAAAAACTAAGGTAAAATATCAAATAGGAAAAATCAGACTTTAGAATCATGTTTTTTTGGTCGGCAAAAAAAACGTGTTACTATAAAACCAAAAACTTTAGGTACAACAATGCCTCAAAATAAAACTAGATCTATGTACCTCCACGCTGGAGGAGCACATCAAATCAAAGCCAGGAAAAACACCTCAGATATCTGAAAACTAAGAGCATCATACAGACCTATCATGAAGAACATAATTAGAAAACAAGAAGAAGATCACACAGAAACATTAACCACACCCACAAAAAAATCTATGTGATGCTCCTAGATAATATACTAAAGACCATTCACCAGACACATCTTAATCCACAACTTGAGTTGGCTGATAGTTGAGAGATGCACAAGGAGCAGATGAGAAATGCATGACCTGCCACGTCTTGCAATATCCCTGGAGATACATGAACTGCCACTTCTAACCCAGCTCCATACATGATAGGTGACTATTCAGGTGACATACATAGACTAAAGGAACCCCATCCAGGACAAACCTAGGTCTTCAGCATCCAGCCATCGTCAATCCATGAACACTGACAGTCTGCGCACCCACATAGTTGTGTTGCACGAAGAGAGTCCAACCAGCCACTTACAAACCAGGCTAATTAACAGAAAAATAAGCTCACTTCAGTCTGAGTATTACACCTGTTAAGATACCAGCACACCCATCCACGGAAGGATCATAAAAGGGATTCTAAACAGACCCAAAAAAGTCCATCATGGGAATCTTTTTTGTTCCAGACCGCCTGTGTTTCTTCTTCTTTTTCTTAGACCTTGGTTCCTTGTTCACCCTAAAATCCTCTAAAACCTCCGGGTCGAGATCATCAAAACTGATCAAGGATCCATCATCAGAATTCCAAGCATATTTTTGGTGATATTCTAAGGCAATCCCTGTATCCTGTGCAAGTTGCTTCAAACAGGGAGGGGTAGCAATTGAATTGGAATAAGAAAGCTCCCAGTCCAAATTCAGAGCACCCTCACTCTCTACAGGAGACCTGCTTTTCATATCTGGTTCTGAATGTACATAATAGGGAGCTTCATCAACCTTTTGCTCAGATTCTTAGTTAATCCTAGGATTGTCTTCATAGAAGGGGATGCTCTCCTCAATAGGGCGTCGAGCACCTTGCCTCCTTGCATTCTTCCCAACTCTTAACTATAGTAGACTCGGCATCAACCTACTCCCCGTGGCACTGGGACAGGAGGGCAGATGGTGGCCGAACTGAGAGCAGCCAGAGCAAACTTGAGGATTCGCCACATAGTTGACCTTCAAGTTTCTGGGAGTACCATCGACTCTGACCTTAACATTCCATGGGAGATCGGAGTTGGCTGTGATCTCCACACAAATAGTGGCATCGCCCAAGAAAAGGACAGAGAGGCTAGCATCTTCAATGTCAAGGGGCTTACCAACTAAACTCGCAATGCCGTTGAGTCTCTTCACGGTCTAGTGCATCCCCAGATTTTCGAGCGTGATCCACACAACAAGTTTGGGGATGGAAAGAGCCTACAGCGGAAGACCCAGCTCCCAAGCCTGGACGATGATGAGAGACCCGTCCATCATCCACGGTGCCTCTCTGAGGATCCTCCCCCTTTTCTTAGCCGTTGAAAGTTTCACGACGAATCCTTATGTTTCCTCCGCAACGATGTCGAAAGCACCACTGGGCCTCCACTGACGACATATCCAACCATGGAGCTGACTATGGAAAGGTTTTCTCCCCATGAATCTAATCGAGGTGTTCTCTTGCCATGAAGGGAGGGGTTCATCCTTACTCAAGATGGAAAAGCACTTGACCCCATCGATGACTTCCGGCTAGATGAAGTCAATTGTTGGGGCAACTTCGCAAGGCACCCCTGATCTACTGGTAGACAGACAGTCGATCAATTTACAACTTGTCGATGAGACCCCACTCTCCTATGGAGGCCGAGTCATAGAAGCAAATGAGGCTGATGTTTTTATTAAGGAGGACGATGCCCCAGGCTTTTCGCCGATCTGGGGTGACAGGGTCCCCCACACTCCTTCAGCCTCGCTTGAGCTCTCAGGAGGAATCGATGAAGGTTCTGGTGATGGAATCCCCGTCCCTACATTGGCGCCACCCCTAGGGTTAGCCCCCCTCCTACGACCTCGACCTCCCCTTCCGCCTCTCTATGACATCCTACTCTAAAGTGAGCATATAAAAATATTCATGAATTTATAAAGTTGTTTACTATTTTTAATGCTCAACACATTGAAATCTCATAACTTTTATTAATCTAATTAAAATAAATAGAATACATCAAAAATACCCATAAAATCCATTTTTAAAAAACAGTATACACTATATGATTTCCAAAGACATCTTGTTTGCTAAAAACCGAGCTTCCTATTAGAAGATATGATTTTTTTAAGAATTACTTAGTTGAAGCGGTCCTGGCCATCGAAACGCCAACCAATGGTGGTGATCGAGCCACATTGTGTGCCCAAGAGCACATGACCTTGGTCTCTCGCGGACCCTTGTGTGGATCTGGATCGATTTAGAACTCATTGACCCGTCTGGGTCTCCTTCCTTGCACACATATGCTATGTTCATGGGACATAACAGAGCTATCGCTGCCCTCCGGCAAGGCCGATCTCGCCTCTCCGGCCGAGCTGGCTCACATGCTAGCCTTCAAAACCATCCACAATGCCACAGAAACTAGGAAAGCACCATTAGGACCAAGGAGAAGTCATGATTGAATATCCCAACATGCAAACCTCACAGCCGCCAGAAGCAGCTCTCCTCCTCCTCTTCTTTCTTGATCTCCTAAGATATCCCACGATTCAGGCCGAAACCCTAGTTAGGAACTGCTCCCTCTGATTCTATAAAATGAGGCACTTATAGCCCTTGATTACTCATATAGCCCGCTAGAATTCTAACCCAACCGCATACTCTATTTCGGTCCTGTTCAAGGGCACACAGAGAACGCGGCCCGATATCCACTTTTGTATTTTTCTTTTGTTCGTCCAATTTCAAGAAATATTTGTAAATCCCAAATATGAACTCCGTTTAATATCAAATTTTGATACATGTAATTTTTCATAATTACCTCTTCATGGAAATGATATCAGGTCCAAATTAATAGGATAAACTCTTTAAAAACATATTTTAAGTTATTGTTGTATAATTATAAATTTAATTACCTAGAACACTAGATAATCCAAAATTATCTGAAATTTCTCTCACCATATTATATTCTAATTATTCATCAAATAAAAATATTGCGAGTATTTATCACGAGTAAGATATACTAAATCCCCAAATGTGAACTCCAAGGAACCATGTGTGAATCTTAATTGGTCTAATTAGGCTTGAGTTGGTTTCTGGGGCACATAGCCCATAACACGGTCTTCCAAATGGTTCATAAGCTTAATAATTTTCTCCATGACAAATTTTAATGGTTGTACTAACATAATTCCTCAATTGAGGCATTCTATGATACATATGATCAATGAAAACCTAAACTAACTCTAGAGCTTGAATCCATTAACTAGAGTCATCATATTTCTTTCATTGTTCTACATTGGTTGTCACTTCATATCATCGAAGTTAATTTTAAATTACTAAACTTCAAAGATATTAAAAAACTGACCAAATTGCACAAGAGATCCTTTCTACATGTCTTTCTCTCTTGTATCCAAAACGATGAAAATTGGATGTAAAATCATGTATTCCCTATGTCATGAAAATTAGGTTGTGACAATACTACCTACCTTTTTGCAAATTTGTCCTCAAAATTCAGTTAAAGAATAAGAGGATACCCACCTTAGGGCCTCGTATACACTAACTCTTGACAATTGTCATAAAGTCTCACAAAAACCTTCAAAGTGTGACCTTCTCATGATTAACTAACTATGTTTAACATCCTTATCAAACTATCATATAAAATCAACATGGAAATCTGTGGGAAAAACTTATGCATAAATAACTATTTTTTTAATATTAATTATTTCTTTTTACGTATCTCTCTCTGGAGACCTACACGCCGGTACCTAGGTCTCATTACTTGCACTAAGGTGTCTATTCACATAACTTGCATAATCCCATTTCATCTCACTAAATTGGATCTTAGATGAATTTTGATGCATCTATAACTCATGGTCATACAGTGATCTTAAATTTGAATATAGAGATCTTTTCTTGGGAACAAAATCATGACTTAATGCATTCAAAAGTTATAATCTTATCATCTATTTAATTCTTAGATATTGATCATTCTAAGAAATATTATTAACATGTCTTTACTTGAGATGTTAGGCACAGTGAGGACATACCCATGAAAGTGCCAATAAAAGTCTCACTTACATATTTTATCTTAAAATCATGGAACATATGATCATGAAAGTCTTATACAAGAATATGTACTAACCTTTAAATATGAATACTCATGGGTATGGACAACATACTTTGGCTTGTGAAGTCCCACACTAAATTCATTCAGACTCCCTCCTCCTCTAATCATATACTACATTATCAGGTCAACATGTCGTTTACTCATCTTATCATGGTTCTCTTAACGAGATAAGAACAAGCAATTTGTACTCACATCTTACCATATAACCATTATTATCCCTAGAAATATCCAAAGAAACATTAATCTATCATTTTTTCTAACCTCTATCTGATATTAACATCAGGTAGATTCCATATTATTGTGATCATAGACTAATGACCCATACTATCACATATATATTGTAACACCTTATCCTTAAATCATCTTCATGTATAACATTAAACACTAACGATCATCAAACCTTAAGCTTAAACTCGGTTCATAACATTAGTTCTATTATCCTTAAGTATTTTCATTAACAACCATCATGGTTAGACTTGCAACTCTGATCCCTCCTTGGGATAGAGGTCCTTTGGAAATCAAGTATAGTAGGAAAAATACTTCATTTCCCTCCACTCTTAATTCCACATTAATGTCAATTCACTCATATATTTCAAAATATTTATCTATCGTATGCATTCTTGGGTTCTAGTAGGTATGCAATTTGGTTCAGGTGACCATATACCTTAAACTTTTTGTGTTGACTTTTTTGTGTTACCTTCAGATGCATGCTACACCATCATATATCTAAAAGTTCCATGTCTTATCATGTGTATCTTACCTGACAATACACATGTCCCATACCATATGCACCAGAAAGAGTGTGACAAGCATAATAAGTTTATATTTATGGATATAAAATCCCCGCTACAAAATCACATAAGCTTGTGTACCATACCACAAACATGTGGGGAAAAGAGAGAGTAGGATATTCTCAAATATAAAGTCAACATAAAAGTAAAAATCAGCTAGACACTAACCCTAATACATATCTAAACTTTTATTTCTTGACTAAACCTCTAACCCAGATTTTTCTACCTTTCATCCACTTACTTGATTACTAGGATTACTAACTATATTTCTAAATTTTTCTAGCCTCACTTGGTTTGTAGTGGTCAATCTAAACTAATATGAGATTTTTCCGTGACAGCCATCTACATTATTGCTCTGATACCATATTGTAACACCCCAATTTTCTTATCACATGCCTGGAAGCTAATTTTTTTCCAACTAGGGAGTGTTACAAACATGACATAAAATTACAATAATGATAGATAAGAACCGTTATAGACTATGTGTGAAACACATTCTCATCATATACTCAGAAAAGAAACTTACATCAAACTTGATAGTAAAGTCTATATACATGATGCTACAATCTATATTGTGCCTTAAAATCTCAGATATTGTAGATGCCAACCCACCAAGCAAACCTCCTAAAGTTGTCTCTGTATCATCTTGTAATGAATATCTTCTAAAGTTTTATACCTACAAACATCTCATTCCCAACCATGCACAAAGGGAAACCTAGGTTAGAGTAAGTGACATTGAATTTCTAATAAGATAAACATGAATATGATATAACTTAATGCTAAACTAATATCTAAATTCTATAAGCTTATACTGAATCTATGGGTCTAGAATTTATATCTTTTGTAACGACCCTCGAATTTTAAAATTTGAAATAAAAAGGTTTACATATTTAGCCCAATTGTTTTTCCATATTTAATAATGGTGAAACCCTAAGTTGAAATATTTCGTCTTTCAATTGTTGATTAAAGTGAGACCATGCTTAATTCATATGCCAAAATTAGTTTATATGACACCAAGATATCATGTAAAACTTAAAATGAATCATTCATCAACACTTATTCACATCAATGTCAATTAATGTACAAAACCTAACCCTAATTATGCAATGGTGACTAGTTAGAGTTGAATGATAGATTGGATACATGTAAAATGTATTCTACTGTTTTGGATATGAGTCGATAATAGAATATTAGTGCTTCCATCAAATTTTGGTGACACAATTTCCTTTTCAGTGATTATTAATGTGTTAATTACCTTAAGTAGCTAATAATGTAAAACACACATGTCCCTAACTCATATCTAAAATCTAATTGGATATTTAAAATCGTCATGGTCGAATTAATAATCACAAAGGCTCCAAAAGATATTAGGAAACAATGAGGAGATAATGATAATTTGCATCTTATTTTTTTTTTTTTTGGAATAGGTAAATATTGTATTGCCAAAAAACGTTGCTACATCAGAGAGAGCTCAAGGCTCCTATCTATATACAGGTAACACAAAATCCTGTAGTATAGTAACCATAACAAGCAAAGAAAAATTGTGAAAGGTATGAACTCTACAAAAGCCCCCACAATCTTTTTGAATTGTCATCTATACGTTTGAGCAAATGTTTTCTGTTTCTGCAAACCGCACGTAGCTCCCTGCTGAATTCTTCCATGATTTGGATGTAGCTTCTTTGCTTGTTCTCATGCCTTCTTCTATTCCTTTCCTTCCATATTGTAAACATCAGTCTTCCTATTAGCACCCCTTTCAGAGCCTGCGTCCACGGATCTGAGGAGTTAGAGCTGCTCCATTGGATGATCCCATGGATATCATGGGGTATGTTGTTGCCCCATCCGCTTCTTAAACCTGTGATGCGCCAAACCGGAAGAGTGAAGCTTAATTATCCTATTTGCATCTTAATCTTGTAATAATATACATAATTATCCTAAGTTTTGCCCAAAGTTTAGGATAATGGGCTAATTTACAGTATGCCACATACAATTTTTATAATTGACTTTTTAGACCCATCTGATCGAGATCATAAGTCAAGGACTTCGTCCCCTACCTCGTGCAGAGCCCGCACGAAGGATGGAATGGCTCTAAGTTTCCTCATCCCTTGATAACTCCCCTTTCTCTCAACCTCTTTGATTGATTTGGACACCGTTATCTTCAAAAGACAATCCTGAGTCTAGGAAACCCTAGCATCGCTCCTATATTTATCCCTAGAGGAAACACCTATGTTTCCCTTTCTCTAGTTTGCATGGAGGACACACCCACCCTACGTATTTGGATCAAAATGACTCCAGTAGATATCTATAGCACCGAAAGACGTCGTAGGATGTGTTCCTATTTTCAATTTTGGGAGAGGCCATCTGTGGAGCCACCACACAATTGACTTTCTCTAGCAAAGGTGATGAGATTGAGGAGAGTTCTAGTGACTTACAGTCTAATTAATCCTCTAGTAAGAATCCCCACCCCCTTTCTATTTGTTCATGATGCCCTTAGCCCTCATGCTTCGTCCTTGTGTTGTACCAATGAGTCTGTTTTTTCATCCAGTAGAGCCACACCTCCGGTGAGACCTGTCGATGACTTTTTGACCTCAAAATGCATCCAAAGGATTTTGAAGACCATCTAAGATCTATCTAACTCTCTATTTTTGTGTGTGTCGGTGTTTAGTCAAAATTGAACTTTCAATTGGGTCCCCTTTTTCTGAATGGCGCACAACATCATTGGACCTTTGGAGCATCATTGTTCATTTTTGAATGGTTCATTATTTTCATTAGGATTTCTCGAAGTTCTATTATGCATTACATTCATTCTCTTTCCCTTTTTTTTCTTGATTTTGTGATCATCTTACCTGCCAGCTATAGTGACAAGGTTTTTGAGTGACCCTGACCATCTCAGGGTCAGAGTAGGGGGTCTTCTAGACTAAGGGAAATCAAGAAAACAACTATAGTTGTTGGTTTTGTGAAATCGGTCACTTACTCTCGATTTGAGTTGGATCCTCATCACATAGGGTGACTTCTCACATCATGGCTGACAATCGAGGGGGAACAATCTTGGTCACTGAATGACCTATGTACCCCTGCCATCTTAATTGTCTAATCTTTATCACATGGATTTTAAGGTATTTTAGCACTCCTGGGTTTTATCAGATGCACAACTGTGAATTGGCTCAAATAACACTTCTACCCTTGTACTCGATATTTACTTATAACGCTCACCTAGGTTGTTTTAGTCTTCTCACCTTTCATTCAAATTGCTTACCTTTTTATTTAAATGATGTCATGCCTATAGTTTTCATAGTTCTGATTGGTCACATCTCCCAAAATTCATAACTTGTGCATCCAAAGTCAGAAAATCATGTTTAAATACTTGTTGAAAAGTGTATGAGATAATATACATCTCTAACCTATAGTAAGACTATTTTCCCAACCCAATTCTCATATTTAATTAAAAATCATACACCTATGTTAAGGAAATATAATTAATTCATGATTATGTTATGCACATGATATTAGGACTGATCAAGACCCAATCTACTATTAGTATACCTTCTCAACTCCAGGTGAGTGGTTCATGCACACTGAGTATAATTCTAGGGTTATGGGTTTAAATTATTCGTTTATTTATTTATGATTTTTCCATTAAAGTGCCATTATGTTATTACTCAGTTGTTCTCAAGAAAAGCATGCACATGTTATCAATTTATGTTTCCTATTGACTGAATGATTCCACTTTCAATTGAAACACTATGCATCACTACCATGCACATTAATCAAGAAATTATGAAAATCATGTCCAAGTATAAGAAATCATGTTATGTTAGTATAGTTCTCTCAATCATGTTATGTGAGCCTTAATCGGCCTTATGTGAGCCTTAATTGGACTTATACAAGCATTATGTGAGCCTTAATTGATCTTATGTGATCCTTAATTGGCCTTATGAGCACTGTGGGTAAATTAAGAGAGAGGGAAACTATATTAACTCAAGATAAACTACACACCATTATTTTAATATGTCACTTTATTAAAGTTCAACTAATCATGTTCACCATGTTAAGTTACTAGGTTTTTCTAGCTATCTCATGTCATTTCAATTATATGTTATTTTCATGATATAACTACTCACTGCCACTCACATAGTTTTATGTTTCTTTGCCTGGGCTGGGGACAAGATGTCCGAAGACGAGGAGAATGATAATAAGTAGACCTCAAGGACATCAGCTCAAGCTCAATTATAGATCCTACCTGGTGGAGTGCCATTCTAGATAGTTATCAGTTCATTTTAGTTATGTTATGTTGGAGTTTCATTCATTGAACTATTTTATGTTTGGACTTGTAGTACCTATTTATGACATGTAATTAGGCACTCTGGTGGTTATCTCTTTTTATTCTATGGATTTTTCTTGGTCAATGATATCATTTCACAATTTGTCATGATCTCCATTATGTGAAAATGCTTCCGCTATGGTTGTGTTAGTTTTAGAAAGGGGGTCATGACAAAAGTGGTATCAGAGCAATCCTAGAATGGCCACTGTAGTAGGATATTATATGCCACCCCTCGTTCTTATGAAAGCCTCCTTTCCTATTCTAGATGGCCCCTAAGCATCACCCTAAGCATGACAGGTCACCCGCTCACTCTAGTGGAGAGAGTGAACATGACTTTAAGCATGAGTAGAACACACATGGAGCAAACTCTCCCCTCTCGTACTATGTGTTGGTTAGAGCTTAATCTGATGCAATGGGGGGATGGGTTGGAGGACGTCATTAGAGGAAGAATGAAGTCACATTGATAGACTTCCTCAAGGTGAAACTAGAGACGTTTGCTAGAGAAGAAGAGATGGATTTTGTAGATAAGCCTAAGGCCTGGATCTGCAACCTGCAACATTGCTTCCATGACTTGGACTGCTTTGAAGAGTCCCATATCAGGTTTGGAACACACATGCTGAGAGGACCAACTCGTGTCTTGTAGGAGAACTTTTGTGATGCTAGAGACCCAAATTAAGAGTTCCTCACGTGGGAGGAGTTTGTGGAGGCTTTCAAGAGCCACTATGTGTCAGAAGTGATGATGGACAAAAAGGAGTTAGAGTTTCTTCATCTATGACAACATAGTGACATGACGGTTATGCCATGAAGTTCCACATCCTCCAGAAGTACAGAGATGAGATGACTGTGCTGAAGTGAGCCAAGAAATTCATTCAAGGTCTGAAGGATGATCTCACCTAATCGCTTTCTGGGAGAGGCCACAAGACAATGCAATATTCCCTTGACACCGATCTAGAGCTTGAGGATAACCCATGGAGGGCTTGGAAGAAGAACTCCCACAATGGATAACATCACCACCATGGCTACCACGATCAGGACCAACACCACAATGATCACAAGAAGCGCAAGGCCCCAGTGGATTCCCCGATAAAGGATGCATGCCCTAAATGTGGCAAGTTCTATGCAGGGCTATGTAGGTTGGGCTTAGGTGTCTGCTTCTACTATGGAGGAGAAAGGTACTTCAAGGACAAATGCCCTATGTTAGCTACTAAGAAGGGTGCAGATCAAAACCCTATCCCCCGGAGAAGAAGGAAGCTAGGATTTTCACCATGGTGGATGATGAAGGTAAGGTATAGTTTAAAGTTATGTTAGTGACCCATACACTCTTTAGTTTTACTAGTCATGTTAGACATGATGCAAAAGTTATCCATGTGAATACCATACCATGTTAGTGCTTCCTTTTAAAAAGTTATCACCGGATAATGAGTTAGTGAACATATATGTGCAACCCTAAGGTGAGTAGTACTTTAAAATGACATGAAAATTTGACTACAAAATTTCTATAAGGTGGGTAGGTTGTAACGACCCTCAAATTTTAAAATTTGAAATAAAAAGGATTACATATTTAGTCCAATTTCCTTTCCCATATTTTATAATGATGAAACACGAAGTTGAAAGAATTCCTCTTTCAATTATTGATTTAAGTGGAGACCATGCTTAATTAGTATGCCAAAATGAGTTTATACGACACTGAGATATCATGTGAACCTTGAAATGAATCATACATCAACACTTATTCACATCAATGTCAATTAATGCACAAAACCTAACCCTAATTATGACATGGTAACTAGTTAGGGTTGAATGATAGATTGGTCCCACATACATGTATAATGTATTCTACTATTTTGCATATGTGTAGATAATAGAATATTAGATCTTCCATGGAATTTGGGTCACACAATTCCTTTTAATTAGCAATTATTTTGTGTTAATTACCTTAAGTAACTAATACTGTAAAATACACGTGTCCCTAACTCATCTAAAATATAATTTAATATTTGAAATCCTCATGGTCGAATTGTCGATCCCCAAAATTTGGTTGGATTTGGATAATCATAAAGGCTTCGAAAGATAATAGGAAACAAGGAGGAGATAATGATAATTTGCATCTTAATCGTGTAATGATGCACGTGATTATCCTAAGTTTTGCCCAAAGTTTAGGATAAAGGGCTAATTTACAGTATGTCACACATAATGTTGATAACAAACTCTTTTAGAGCTGTGTGATCGAGATCGTAAGGCATGGGCTTCATATCCTACCTTGTGTAGAGCCCATGCGGATGAGGGAACATCGCCCAATTTCCTCATCCCTTGATAACTCCCCATGCTCTCAACCTCTTCAACTAATTTGGACACCGTTATCTTCGGGAGACAATCTCGAGTTCAGGGAACCTTAGAATTGCTCCTATATTTAGCCCTAGAGGAAACACCTATTTTCCCCTTTCTCCAGTTTGCACGGAGGCCACACCCACCCTACCTATTTGCATCAAAATGACTCCACTTGATACAAAGATCACTAGATGACACTATAAGACATGTTCCTAATTTCAATTTTGGGAGAGGCCATATATGGAGCCGCAACACACTCGACTTGTTGGTATGTATGGCCTGAGAGCCAATCATGAGATGATTGATGGGATACATTAAGATTGATTTGATAAAAATCAAAGGCAAGCTTCCAATTCTTTCCGGTTCAGTCATTTGAGATAGTGATAGAACAGATTGAATGTATAGAGAATGACAATACTCAATGACGTATGCCTTCTGGTTGAGGACCTGAACGATGAGATCATACAGATGCTAAGATTTTGTACATTCTTGTTATGTCCCTAGTCGGATGTCATTGTGGAAGGTAGATAGACAACAATGACACACAAGACTAGATTGTGGTGTTGGTTGATGACAGAATCTCATTAGTCATGATATAGAGACATCAAACCAAACACATAGGTACTTGTTAGAGAACAAGTGTACCAGACAAACCCACCGTGAGTTTGACACATGGAACCATGACATGGTAATCACAGTCAGTACTCACAATGATGGTGGTGAATGTGATTCTTTGACCTGAAATCACTACACTCAACACATGTGATTGGGTACACTTTGACATCATCAAACACATTCCTGAAACATGGGTTGTTATAAAGGTGATGATTGGGTGGCTTTGACACATGGGGCTTTTGAGGGGTGAGTGATAGATATGGGATTTTTCCCTCCTGAGGGAGCTTGATATCCATGGCCACTTGATGAGTAGGATTGAGAAAGGCGTGCACACATGTGTGAGTCAGTATGTGATACTGATGTCATAACATATCTCTTCCAATCTACTCTGAGATCAAGAAAGTGAATGAACGTTGACAGGATGACTGGTCCATGCCTCGAGTTCATTCAGGATATCAGTGACAAAGGAATTATACATTCGCTGTTACACCATTCACAGATTGTAGGATTGAAAGTTGTTCTTCAACTTTCTATTTCACTTGGGTAGCATTGATGTGTGACTAGGCACCACTCATTGCTTGTGAAGCCATAAGTGTTATGGATTTTCACTGCCAACGTGAAAAAGGACATGTAGGGTCACACACATAGGATTTAACCTGGAAGAGGAGTTTTCTCCACAAAGCATTGTTTAGATTGATTACTAAAGGAGTTTAGTAGTTCAATTAAACACTCAATCAGTCGATGGCTCAAAATCATATGGTTCAAGGCATTGGATGCATTGATTGGAGTATCAGATTGATTGAAATCACAATTGACTGATTTTACCCAACACGTGCTGCCAACCGATCGGCTCATGTGATGAACCAGTCGGCTGGGGCAGCTAAACCGGTCGGCTCAAATGTTGAACCGATCGGCTCATGCCCAGGTTGAACCGATCGACTCAACTGGCACAACCGAGCAATTGGGAAAATCATGTCGGCAAGAATTTTCCTTTAGTTTCAAATTTCCAATCCGATTGGGAATAATATTGGTATTTGATACCAATTGGGAAAGAAACAAGGAAAGTCTTTTTGAGCCAGACTGGAACTATGAACCGATCGGTTCAGGGCACCAACCGATCGGTTGGAGGCCCCAACCGGTCGGCTTAGGCCTAGCCGATCGGCTCAAGGGCCGAACCGATCAGTTCAGGCTGTGAACCGATCGTTTCAGGTTGCGAACAAGTTGCTTTTTGTGGAAAATCCTCGAACCCTTCTACTCCTGTTTTTAGTCCCGCATTGCCCAGGATAGAGAACCCTGTCCCATGACCCTCCTATATATAGGGGTATTGGGGGCTTCTCGAAGAAAAACTCAGTGCAACCATTTGCTCTGCAAGTTGTCGTTCTCTCTGGTTTTGGTAACCAAGAGACAGCCCGAGCAAGTGCTTCCCGCAAAAGGGAGGTGCAACAAAGGAAGGACAACAACAGTTTCAATTGGAATCAGGAGAGTGTGTGGGCGACTAGTACTCCTACAGAAGGGTTTGACTCCTTCCACTTCCTTGTGGGACAAGGAGAGTGGAGTTCTAGGTGGTCCGTGTGGACTACTATAGAGGCGGGAGGTCACTACCGCTCACGAGGACAACTGTCAACCCGATAATCCTGGTGCCATGAGGAGTTGTGAGTCCTGGTTCGACCAGGAGCTGCACAGACACCGTCCAAGACCGGAGGTGAAGACCACACTAGCTGCGAGGTATTGTCACCGAGCGAGCCTCGGGAAAAGGTATGATTCCTCAAACCATCCTTCCTATTGTATAGACGTTGACGCGTTTCCTCGGTTCGGGTAAAGGGGAGGAGAAATTTTTTGTTTCCGCTGCCTGCTCTACCTCCCCTAAAACCCAATAGTGGTATCAGAGCCACGTCAACTGCTCTATACTTTAGGATTATCGATATGATCGATTTTGGTTTGTCGCCTTTATTTATTGCATACGATGTGAATAATAATGGCTTATGCATGTCCAATCTTAAATCCACAAATCCCAAATATTATATATATGATATGTAATATTAATGCACTCGATACGCGTCGCCCTTAAACAAATTTTGTGGTGGATGTTGCGTGATTATGGGCAATAAACCCTATCTGTGATTGGTTGTGTGTGGTTGCTTGCATCTCAGTCTACACACTGATTCCCTCTCCTATTACTGATGTAACTCGAAATAATTCAAGATTCTTTCCTACCTTTGCTCCCCCCGAATGTAACTCGGGGATTCCCTTTTAAAGCAATTTAATAATAGGATAGATTTTATTTCCTGTTATGTCGAAGACTGGTGGACCTCCTAACGACAGCTGAGACGATTGATTCAAGGCGTGAACCCATCGGTTGGCGTTCCAGATGGTCGGTTCATGGAGTGAATCGATCGGGTAGATGCCCAGTTCGAGGAGAGAGACGAGCGGGTGGCAGACATAGAGAGATGCATGATGACCAGGCGAACTGATCGGTTGGAGGAGCCAACCGATCGGATGGTGGCACCCCGACGACCGGCCAGATAGTGGAGATCTTTCATATGATGAAGTGATCAACTCGAATGGTTAAAGCACAGAGTTATCTTGTACAGGTTGCATATGATGTAGACCTAGATGACCGTGATTCCTCTTGGCTCGAGGAATCACATTAGGATGGCCATAATCATCGCTTTTTATCGTTTCAAATGATTTCTGTGGGATATAGCATGTATATGATACGTACTATGTATTGTGGTGATTGGATATGTATATGTATATAAACCAAATCCCTCATTAAATATTAAGTTTTAGATGCCTTCCAAATGCGACACACGTGAAAAGCTTGATCGGCCAAGTGTGGGCACGCCCAAGCGTGGTGCACCGTCTATCTCGTGGAAGCGTGAAGGATGAATGTGTGGGTCTGCCCAAGCATGGTGCATATTCATCGTGTTTGCTTTGGGTCGGACTTAACAAGGTGACCTAGATAGGATCTAGCGCCTTGAGGCATGGAGATGATCATTGCAAGGAGTTGTATATGACATCTTATCAAGTGTTGCATATGATGCAATTGGCAAGTGTTGCCTACCTGAGAGATCTAAGTTGTGGGCAATCAGCCAAAGCTGACTCATGACTTAGAGGATTTCAGGATTTTGCCCACTAGAAGGTTGTACGCTGCAATCTTCTGAATTGATGGTGAAGGCTATCAATTTGAATTAAAATAGTGGGAGCGATAATTAATTAAAGGCCTAATTTTATCGTCAAACTTTTCAAATCAATCAAATAAGTCAAAATGAGTTTTGGACTAAAATTACATATTTTCCTTTTGTAGTACAAATGGAAAAAAACAAAAACAACTTTTCTTTGTGATCGGTCCTTGATAAGGACAAGTTAAATGGGACAAACTTCCACGACTGGTATCAGACATTGGGTGTCATTGAGATGATTCAGCATCTCAGGAACATGTATGAAGATCAGGCACGGCAAGAGAGGTACAATGTTTCTAGGGCGCTGTTCAAGTGCGTCATGACATAAGGAGATCCAGTTGGTCCTCACACACTCAAGATGATTGGGTATGTGGAGAACCTGCCAAGACTGGGATTTCCACTGAGCCAAGTGTTGGCTACTGACGTGATTCTGCAATCGTTGCCAGAGTCATACAGTCAGTTTGTGATGAACTACAACATGAACAACTTTGATAGGCCACTGTCAGAGTTGTTGGGCATGTTGAGGACAGCCGAGTTACAGATGAAGAAGGACAAGCCCAAGTATGTGATGGTGATCATGGGCAAGAAAGGCAAGTCCAAGCGATGGGGCAAGGGCAAAGCTAAGAAAGGTTCTGAAGTTAGCCAGGAGTCCAAGCCGTCTTCAGCTCTCAAGGCCAAGGGAGGAGTAACCAAGAAAGAAAATTGCCACCATTGTCAGAAGCCTAGACATTGGAAAAGGAATTGTCCTCTCTATCTGGAAGAACAAAAGAAGAATGAGGCGACTGAAGCCTCTACTTAAAGGTGTCATGAAAATAAACTTGTAACACTTTTTGAGGTATATGATACCAAGATGTAAAGTGTAAAGAACTCATAATTAGGGCATGTGTTGCCTTCATGGATAAGAGTACTTTAGTTTATTTTTCAGCCATAAGGCATGTAATACAGTTATGAACTTCTATTTCATATTTGCCAATAGATAGAAACACTTTATTTTTGCATATTGTATGACAATGATAGCAATAAATAAAGTTGATGTTTCATTCTTTAAAAGATATGATCTTTATGGCAATGCCTTGTTTATCTTGTGGTATTTGATACGCATAAGATAAGATGATACCTAAAATGTTATTGATAACTCAAACAAACAGATTAGCATCAATCATGAGAAATTCATTTCTAGTTTCCATATGATGGATATATCTAGACTTTTTTAGTTAGAGAACGAGTAAGAGACATGAATATCTTGGACATGATTAATCAATCTTCACTAATGGGAATGGGAGAATGATTATCCTATTAGGTATAATACATGTGATGTATTTACATACCTATTGGAATACATGCTAATACTTCAAATGGTATTTAGAGAAATACCAATATGAATATCTTGAAGTGTTCAAGAATATCATAAATGAAGTATGAATTTGGTAAAGTGTTAATTCTTGATGAGATCAATGAATGAAATACTTGGACCAAATGTTTGAGAACCTTATGAGTGATTATGATAGTGTATCATAGTGATCTCATGATTAAGGCATGGTGATGTCTAAATCGAGAAGGAATCATACTCTAAGGAGTTAGAGAATGATTATCAAATAACTGAATTCTTATAAAATAAAAGAATAACCACACTAATAAAGGACATTAAGAATCACAAGGAGTTGTGAGTTCTTATATCCTTGACAGATACACCTCAATTATCTATGTGATAGTTGGTCATGTGATGAGTCAAATGTCTAGATAAACATGAGGAATCGGATTTTGAGTTATGGTCTATAACCATTACATCCTAAATGAATTCCATGTGAACCATAAGGTATGACCTTGATGGTAGCACCCATTGGATGGAAATCCATAAGTGCAAATAAGTCTTAAGCATTAAGACACATGGATGACATTTTGAGAAGGATGATGCTTGTTTAATGCAACTTAATGACTAAGACATTTGGCATATGGATACTAAAACCGCATTCCTATGAGTAATAAAACAAGGATGTGTACGTGACACAACCTACAAGGTTTATGAATCCACTAATGCAAATAAAGTCTATAAGTTACAATGAACTAATCAATGTGATTGATTGAGTACAAGCAACTCAGAATTGGATCTTTACTTGGATGATATAGTCAAAGGTTTTGACTGATATGTCAAAGATAAAGAAGGGATCTGTGATTTAGTGGGAGTGTATTCACATTCCACATGTTGATGTGAAATGGAAATGTTCTAGAATGGAAATCCAAAGTGGAAATTATCTTTAGGGAAGATAGAGATGTTTCCTATGTGATAGGAATAGAGATCTATGATATAGTTCTCGAAAATCTCTTGACCTGGAAAAGAGAGAGCATACATTGGCAATATGTACTGAAGAGTTCAGTATGCATAGATTCAGTGGGAGAAAACTTGTCCATGCTTTATGGAGAGTTAGTATCCCAAGGCCAAGTGTCCAATTATTATAAAGAATGTGAACACTAAGAATAGATATGGATCTATCACGTATGTGATCATTCCATTATCTTGCATGTATGACATGGAAAGAATAAAATGCACTCATCATCTTGTATGTACGACCTGACAATATGATGTGCTCATCCTGATAACTCGTATGTGGGACATGAAGAGTGGATGTATGTCTTCTTCCAGTAAGAGTTACTGGAATACCATGAGAACTTGATAAGTACTTGTGAAGTACTAGCTCTATGGAAATGAGGAAGAGTTCGATGTAAAGAGTTACATTGATGCGAACTTCCAGAAAAGGTACAGAAAATTAATCGCAATATATATGAGATATATAAAAGTAAAAGTTTGTTTGTAATTGGAAGTGTTCCAATAAAAACCATTTAAAAGGAAATGTCGAGTATCCGTGTATTAGAGAACAGTAGTGGATACTATATGGATCTAGAAGTTCATGAGATGAACTTATAGATATTCTAGTCATTGATGACAAGTTTGGAATCCTTGATCATGCAATGTGGCTAAAAGGTTAGCAAAGAAATACTAGATCGCATATTGCGGAAACTCCATCTCATACGTATGACGTACAACGAAAGAGATGTGAGACATGCAATTTATACTGACTTTGGCAAAGTGTTGCCATTACTCACTATGTTGGCACTTGAGCACAGTAACATGTGGGACATGTTTGAAGATCACTATGAATATGATTCAAAGGTGATTGGCTCGCAGTGCAAGTGGGAGTCTGTTGGTATGTATGCCCTGAGAGCCAATCATGAGATGATTGATGGGAAACATTAAGATTGATTTGATAAACATCAAAGGCAAGCTTCCAATTCTTTCTGTTTCAGTCATTTGAGATAGTGATAGAACAGATTGAATGTCTAGAGAATGACAATACTCAATGACGTATGCCTTCAGGTTGAGGACCTGAACGAGGAGATCATATAGATGCTAAGAGTTTGTACATTCTTGTTATGTCCCTAGTCGGATGTCAATGTGGAAGGTAGATAGACAACAATGACACACAAGACTAGATTGTGGTGTTGGTTGATGACAGAATCTCATTAGTCATGATATAGAGATATCAAACGAAACACATAGGTACTTGTTAGAGAACAAGTGTACCAGACAGACCCACCGTGAGTTTGACACATGGAACCATGACATGGTAGTCACAGTCAGTGCTCACAATGATGGTGGTGAATGTGATTCTTTGACCTGAAATCACTACACTCAACACATGTGATTGGGTACACTTTGACATCATCAAACGCAGTCCTGAAACATGGGTTGTTATAAAGGTGATGATTGGGTGGATTTGACACATGGGGCTTTTGAGGGGTGAGTGATAGATATGGGATTTGTCCCTCTTGAGGGAGCTTGATATCCATGGCCACTTGATGAGTAGGATTGAGAAAGGCGTGCACGCATGTGTGAGTTAGTATGTGATACTGATGTCATAACATATCTCTTCCAATCTACTCTGAGATCAAGAAAGTGAATGAACATTGACAGGATGACTGGTCCATGCCTCGAGTTCATTCAGGATATCAGTGACAAAGGAATTATACATTCGCTGTAACACCATTCACAGATTGTAGGATTGAAAGTTGTTCTCCAACTTTCTATTTCACTTGGGTAGCGATGATGTGTGACTAGGCACCGCTCATTTCTTGTGAAGCCATAAGTGTTATGGATTTTCACTACCAACGTGAAAAAGGACCTACAGGGTCACACACATAGGATTTAACCTGGAAGAGGAGTTTTGTCCACAAAGCAATGTTTAGATTGATTACTAAAGGAGTTTAGTAGTTCAATTAAACACTCAATCAGTCGATGGCTCAAAATCATATGGTTCAAGGTGTTGGACGCATTGATTGGAGTATCAAATTGATTGAAATCGCAATTGACTGATTTTGTGCAACCTGTGATGCCAACCGATCGGCTCATGTGATGAACCGGTCGGCTGGGGCAGCTGAACCGGTCGGCTCAAATGTTGAACCGATCAGCTCATGCCAAGGTTGAAACGACCGGTTCAAGAGTTGAACTGATCGGCTCAACTGGTGCAACCGAGCAATTGGGAAAATCATGTCGGCAAGAATTTTCCTTTGGTTTCAAATTTCCAATTCGATTGGGAATAATATTGGTATTCGATACCAATTGGGAAAGAAACAAGGAAAGTCTTTTTGAGCCAGACTGGAACTATGAACCGATCGGTTCAGGGCACCAACTGATCGGTTGGAGGCCCCAACCGGTCAGCACAGGCCAGGCCGATCGGTTCAAGGGCCGAACCGATCGATTCAGGATGTGAACTGATCGTTTCAGGTTGCGAACAGGTTGCTTTTTGTGGAAAATCCTCAAACCCTTCTACTCCTGTTTTTAGTCCCGCATTGCCCAGGATAGAGAACCCTGTCCCATGACCCTCCTATATATAGGGGTATTGGGGGCTTCTCGAAGAACAACTCAGTGCAACCAGTTGCTCTGCAAGTTGTCGTTCCCGCTAGTTTTGGTAACCAAGAGAGAGCTCGAGCAAGTGCTTCCCGTAAAAGGGAGGTGAAACAAGGGAAGGACAACTGCAGTTGCAATTGGAAGCAGGAGAGTGTGTGGGAGACTAGTACACCTATAGAAGGGTTTGACTCCTTCCACTTCCTTGTGGGACAAGGAGAGTGGAGTTCCAGATGGTCCGTGTGGACTACGACATAGGCGGGAGGTCACTTCCGCTCAGGAGGACAACTGTCAACCCGACAGTCCCAGTGCCAGGAGGAGTTGTGAGTCCCAGTTTGACTAGGAGCTGCATAGATACCGTCCAAGACCGGAGGAGAAGACCGCACTAGCTGTGAGGTATTATCGCCGAGCAAGCCTCGGGACAAGGTATGATTCCTCAAACCATCCTTCCTATTATATAGACGTTGACGCGTTTCCTCGGTTCGGGTAAAGGGGAGGAGAAAATTTTTGTTTCCGCTGCCTGCTCTGCCTCCCCTAAAACCCAACACGACTTTCACCAACAAAGAGGACGAGCTCAAGCGAGAATTCCAGTGGCTTGTGGTCCAATGAAACCTCTAGTAAGAATCCGCACACACTTTTCTATATGTTCATGATGCCCTTAGCTCTCATGCTTCATCCCTGTGTTGTACCCACATGACTATTTCTCCGGCTAGCAGAGCCACACCATAGGCGAGACCTGTCAATAATTTTCTGACCTCAAAATGCATTTGAAGGATTCAGATGACCATCTAAGAGCTATCTACACTCTCCATTTTTGTTTATGTTGGTGCTCAGTCTAAAACAAACTTTCATTTGGGCCCCCTATTTCCGGTTGGTGCACAACATCGTTTGACCTTTGGAGCATCATTGTTCATTTTTGAATGGTTCATTGTCTTTGTTAGGACTTCTCAAAGATGTCTTTTGCAGTATGTTCATTCTCTTCCCTTTGTTTTCTCACTTTCATGATCATCCTACCTACCAGCTATAGCAAGAAGGTTTTTGAGTGACCCCGACCATCTCAGGGTTAGAGCAAGGGGTCTTCCAGATCGAGGGAACTTAGGAAAATAGTTATAGTTGTTGGTTTTTCTATTTACTCTCAATTTGAGTTGGAGCCTCACCACATAGGGTGACTTCTTGCACCATGGTTGATGATCGATGGGGAAGAAGCTTGGTCACTAAATGACCTATGTATCCCTACAGTCTTAATCGTCTGATTTTTATTGCATGGGTTTTTTAGGTATTTTAGCACTCCTATGTTTTAGCAGATGCACAATCATGAATTGTCTCAAATAACGCTTCTACCCTCATATTCTAGATTTACCTATAAAGATTGCCTAGGTTGTTTCAGTCTTCTCACCTTTCATTCAAATCGCTTACCTTTTAATTTAAATGATATCACACCTATGGTTTTCACAGCTTTTATTGGTTAGATCTCCCAAAATTCATAACTTGTGCATCCAATGTCAGAAAATCATGTTTAAATACTCATTGGAAAGATTATGAGATAATATACATCTTTGACCTATATTAAGACTACATTTCCCAACCCAATTTCCATATTTAATTAAAAAATGGACACATATGTTTAGGAAATGTAATTAATTCATGATTATGTTATGCACAAGATATTAGGACTGATCAGGACCCAATCCACTATTAGTATACATTCTCAACTCTAGGTGAGTGGTTAATGCACATTGAGTATAATTCTAGGGCTATGGGTTTACATTATTCATTTATGTATTTATCACTACTCCATTAAAGTGCCATTATGTTATTACTTAGTTTTTCTCATGAAAAACATGCACGTGCTACCAATTTATGTCTCCTATTGACTTAATGATTCTTATTTCAATTGAAACACTATGAATCACTGCCATGCACATTGATCAAGACGTTATGAAAATCATGTCTAAGTATAAGAAATCATGTTATGTTACTATAGTTCTCTCAATCATGTTATGTGATCCTTAATCAGCCTTATGTGAGCCTTAATTAGCCTTATGTGCACCGTGGGAGCATTATGTGAGCCTTAACTGGCCTTATGTGAGCCTTAATTGGCCTTATGAGCACTATGGGTGAATAGAGAGAGAGAGACTATATTAACTCAAGATATACTGCACACCATTATTTTATCATGTTAATTTATTAAGTTTCAAGTAATCATGTTCACCATGTTAAGTTACAAAGTTTTTCAAGCTATCTCATGTCATTTCAATTATTTGTTATTTTCATGTTATAACTACTTAGTGCCACTAACATATTTTTACATTATTTTGCATGGGCTGGGGACGAGATGTCCGTAGACGAGGAGTAGGAGAAGAAGTAGACCCCAAGGACATCAGCTCAAGCTCAAAGACATATAATACCTTGTGGGGTGCCATTCTTAGATAGTTATCATTTCCTTTTAGTTATGTTATGTTGGATTTTCATTCTTTGAATTCTTTTATGTTTGAACTTGTAGTACCTATTTATAACATGTAATAAGACACTCTGGTGGTTATCTCTTTTTATTCTATGGATTTTGCTTGGTTAATTATATCATTTCACAATTTGTCATGATCTCTATTATGTGAAAATGCTTCCACTACGATTGTGTTAGTTTTAGAAAGGAGGTCGTGACATATTTTATCTAATTTGTGACACAACATCATATGATAAGTCCTCTCCTATTGACATCCAAGTTTTCTCTATGGTGCAACACACCCTCTTTTGGCACTATGTGCCCTCTGTTGAAACCGAAGTGTCCTCTATGGTGCAACACACCATATGTTGATATTGAAGTGTCCTATATAGTGCAACACACCATCTGCTGACCCTAAAGTGTCCTTTATGGTGCAATACACCCTCCGTTGGCACTATGTCTGCTTTGTTACACCGAAGTGTCCTGTATAGTGCAACACACCCTCTATTGACACCAAAGTGTCCTCTATGGTGCAGTGCACCGTCTATTGGCACTATGTGCTCTCTGTTGACACCTACATTATCTAGTACACTGCACCCTCTGAATTGTCTCGGGACTCTCTAGTGAGGAATTATCCTGTAATGTATATTATTAATGTTCTATTGTCATTTTCTATCTTTATTCTTCGTTTCTTATCTTTGGATTATAATCTCTTATCTCTGAATGTTAATCTCTTACCGTTGCATCTATTTTTAAATTTTTATCTTTGTATCTTAATCTATTATCTTTCACTTTGTAGCTCTGTTCTTTAATTATAAACTGAATCTAACTCTAAACTATAAACTCTGAATCTGAGTTTGTATCCAAATTACTAGATAACTGAGATTGGATCAGAGGATCTTATTAAGTATCTAGATCTAATTTATGACTAATTATAATGAGTAATATAGATATTAAATATGAAATCTAGATTCTTGTTGTCGAAATAACTCTTCATCTAAAACTTGTATTCAATTGACTTATTAATTAAATGCTAATATTGAATATATGACTTATGTGTCTAAATGCTTGAGAAATAAACTAAACTAAATAATTGAATACGAATAATCTAAAAGTAGCTTAAATGTCTAAAATCTATAATTTGATATCCTCACAACATAAGTTCATCTGAACAATATCTGATTAATAGAAGCATTATTGAATATGAGATGCACATTAATAGTTAAATGTCTGAAAGTAACTTATTCCCTAAGTTACTTTGCATATGGTTAGGCTGAATCATAATAATAATTAAATGGACATGGCCCCCTTACCTTGTTAGAGTGCATTCTTACATGGACATCAACAAATGTCTATGAGTCCATGTATATTTCCCTGATTCATTTCAAATTCTCAAATCCCATCATCCCAACCTTATATACCAACTTAGGGTTCTTATTAAAATAAAAGTATATCTAATTTAAATCACATTTAATATCTTAACATTAACTTCAACTCAATTCACACATTATATAGAATGCCTATGTTGATATATCCATATAAACCAAAACATTATATGTCATATATATAAGTATATAAGATAGTAAACGTCAAACAAACTCACATATATTGCCCTTACTGTCTTAGTTATAAAATTGAAGGAAAGTATAATTAGAATCATTTTCCATACTATATAGGCAGATACAATACATGTTGCCTCACATATAGTCATAAATTATCTTACATAATAGATACTTAGGCCCAGAAATTATATATTGATGGAAATATACATGAAACTCCAGAACAACACAAAAGGTAAGAACAATGTATACTAAAGTATAGGTATAAATTTCTACTTTGTAAAATATTCATGAATTTATAAAGTCATTTGCTATTTTTAATGCACAACATGTTGAAATCTCATATTTTAGTAAATTATAATAAATAGCAGACATCAAAAACACCCCCGAAATCCATTTAGCATACATATAAGATTTCCAAAGGCATTTTGTTTGATAAAAATTGAGCTTCACATTAGAAAATATGATTTTTATAAAAATTATATAGTTGAAAAGATTGTGGCCTTCAAAACTTGATCCAATGGTGGTGATCGAGCAACGTTGTGTGCCTAGCAACACACGACCTTGGTCCCTCACAGATCCTTGTGTCGATTTGATTCAATTTATAACTATAAACCCATCTCGGTCTCCTTACTTGCGCATGGTTGCTCTGCTCATAGGATAGAATAGAGCCATCACCATGGTTGCCCTCCGACAAGACCGATCTCAGCTCTCTGTTAAACCTAGCTCACATGTTGGCCTTCAAAACCTTCCATGATGCTTCAACAACTAGGAAAGAACCATTAGGAACAAGGAGTATTCAGCATCAAAGATCCCAACATACAAACCTCATAGCCGTCGACAACAGATCTTCTCCTTCTCTTCTTCCTTGATCTCCTTTGATATCCCACGATTCGAGCCAAAACCTAGTTACGAACTCGCCGCCCCCTCTAGTTCTATAAAATGTGGCTCTTATAGCCCTCAATTCCTCAGTCTGCCTCTATAATTATTCCAACCGTGGTCTCTGTTTCGGTCCTGTTCGGGGACGCATAGAGAACATGACCCGACATACCCTTTTTTTTAAATTTTGTTTTTTCTTGTCTTTTAAATTAAAGTCCAATTTGAAGAAATATTTTCATAGACTATATATGAACTCCATTTGATCTCAAATTTTGGTACAAGAACTTTATCATAATCACCTCTTCACGGGAATGATATTAGGTCCCAATTTAAAAGG
Source organism: Alisma plantago-aquatica (assembly GCA_963693085.1). NCBI lineage: Eukaryota > Viridiplantae > Streptophyta > Magnoliopsida > Alismatales > Alismataceae > Alisma > Alisma plantago-aquatica. Next base: position 1,185,632,985 of record OY856410.1, on the reverse strand, counting down.
ATAAACACTTTGAAATATATTTGAAGTTGTTGTTGGATAATAATAAAATTAATTACCTAGAACACTAGACAATCCAAAATTATTTGAAATTTCTCTCACTATATTATATTCTAATTATTCATCTACTAAAAATATTGAAAGTATTTATCATGAGTAAGAAATACTAAATCCCCAAATTTGAACTCCAAGAACCCATGTGTGAATCTTAATTGGCCTAATTAGGTTTGAGTTAGTTTCTAGGGCACATAGCCCATACCATGGTCTACCAAATGGTTCATAAGCTTAATCATTTTCTTGATTACACAAATTAATGCTTTAATTGACATAGTTCCCCAATTGAAGAATTCAATGATACATCTAATCAAAGAAAACCTAAACTAACTCAAAGGCTTCAATCCATTATCTAGAGTCATCATATTTCTTTCATTGTTCTACTTTGGTTGTCACCTCATATCATCGAAGTTAATTTTAAACTACCACACTTTGAGGATATTACAAAATTGACCAAATTGAACAAGATATGCTTTCTAAATTTCTTTCTCTCTTGTATCCAAAACCATGAAAATTGGATGTAAAATCATGTATTCACTAGGTCACAAAAATCAGTGTGTGGCACTTATCCCATATGTAATGGACATATTCTCTCTAACTAAATCCTTCATGCTAAACACTTTCAACATACTATCCCAAACTATCTCTATAGATCTCAATCCCTATCTCGATGTTTAATCTAATCCTTTACATTGAAGGTGTTTTGCATGCCAGGTTTTTATAGTATTGTTATGTTATTCCCCATCAATATGTGGAACATATGTATATACTCCCACTAAATCTTTTTTAATCACATATTTAATGTTTCATCTTGACTCCAGTCAACCTCTTTGAATTTCTTGTCAAAATAAAGATTCCATCTCTGAGGTGGTTGTTTCAATCTCTAGATTGAACTTTTTGGCTTATAGACTTTATTTGCATTAATGGAGTTATACAACCTTCAGGTTGTGTCACATACACATACTCTCAATTATTCCTATTAAGGAATGTGGTTTTAATAATCATATGCCAAATATTATAGTCTTAGTAAGTTGCAATAATAATCATGTCAATTATTGAAGGGATTTCATCATGTTCAACACTTTGAACTTGTTTGAAAACCTTTACAACCAATTTGTCCCGTTAGGTTATCCATGTTGATCTTCCTCCTGAAAACCTAAATGCACACTTTGGGTTAGTGGTACTGCCAAGGTCATACCTTGTTAGTGTTGATGAACTCGATAATGGCATTAAGCCACTTTTTAGATTCTGGTCCCTCATTAGTTTCTGTTCGATTGTTGGCTCATCATTTTATGACCAACTCACAACTTATCTGAGTTATCAGATTATCAATAGTTTAATCTCAAGCATGTTTTACTAGAACTACAAGTTTTGTGTTACATAAGAAAACTTTGCGATACCACAACAAATAGTGACTCTCCTTATCCTCATTGTACTTTCTTGTTGACCTCAAACTTTCCAAGTTCTACTTTATTCCCTCATTCTTTTTGAACTTAGCAATCCTAATAACAAATATTTTTGTTGTCGGATTGACATTAAAGGTAGTAGTCAACATTTTATGATTTGTGGATAAACCTTTTCAAGAAACTATTTTCTTTATAAAAGTTTTAATTCTTAGACATATTGAGACTTTTGCCATATCATATCTCATATGGTGTCTTTCAAACCATTTCAAAAGGTATATTGTTTAGTGTAAATCATGTTTCTATAAGGAAATTAAAAGACTAGATTAAATGATAATCACATCATGAGTCATTAGGATGTGACTCGTTCTTTTCGATACATCATCATGTTTCAGGTGGATTTGATTATGATACACCATCACACTCTCTTGAGAAGGCCCTCAAACTATTAATGTAAAATATTTTAACATTTGATCATATCAAAGTTTCTTAATACATTTATCAACGTTTTACTCCATTTATAATCTCCTTGAACACTTTAAGAGATTCATGTTTGTATTCCACAAAAAAAACCCATATCAATCGAGATCATCAGTAAATATAATGAAGTAGAAATAGCTACCTCTAACACTTATTCGAAAAGATCTTCATACATCAATATGTATAATCCCTAATAGAATTATTGCTCTCCCACTACACCTAGTAAGAGGTGTTTTGTGATGTAGCTCGTATATAAGACATGTATGTTTCTTATTGGTTCAATAAGAAAAAAGTCTAGATAAGCATCAACATGTATTCTAGAAGTGAATTTCTCATATTTGTGCTCTTGATGACAATGGTATAGATTGTTTGAGTTATCAATTGTAATCATGTCAGTATTTATGTTATAAACATTCAACTTTAGATCCTTTCATATAAATATCACTAGATATTTGGGGCATTTCCATACAATATCACATCTTTGAAATAGAACCATTAACATCCTTTATTAATTATCATCATTGTCCATACATGATGCATAAAGTAAAATATTTTCATTATTTGCATAATGAAATAGCGGTTAATCTAACTCTATTAAATATCCTATGGGCAAAGATAAATTATAAATGTAGACTGAAGTTGCAGTCACTCTTGCTTCACACAGTCTATCCTTGCTATTTTGTAAAGGCTTAATTCTTATCAGATCCCGCATATTCAAACATATGCCAGATCTACATCCGGTATCACATATCCAAGATGAAGAATTATTTAGATTTATCTTATAAGGTATATATGTAAGGAAGAGTTCTCTATCCCCTCCTACATTTTTGTTAGTTCCTCCATGTAGAGAGGGAAATTCCTCTTCCAATGTCCAGGATGGTGATAGCAGTGACAATTGCCTTCCGTATTTACTCCTCCCCTTTGCCTTGAGTTCTAAAGACTTTGGATTCTAGGAAGCTTTAGAACCCTTATTAGCTTTGCCTTTGCCTTTATAATTCCTCTTTGGTTTGCTGATCATAATCACAAACTTGGGTTTGTCTTTCTTCATTTGTGCCTTAGCTGTTCTCAACATGCCAAGTAACTCTGTCAATGGCTTGTCAAAGTCATTCATGTTGCAGTTCATGACCAACTGATTGTATGACTCTGGTCAAACACTATAGAATCACATCACTGTCCATCTCTTGACCCAAGGGGAATCTCAGTCTTAAAAGGTTCTCCACATACCCAATGAGATTGAGCACATGCGGACCTACTGGATCTCCTTCTTCCATGTTACATTTGAACAGTGCCTTAGAGACATCAAATCTCTCATGACTTGCCTAATCTTGGAACATGTTTAGAAGATGTGTGACCATATCAATAACATCCATGTTCTCATACTGTCTTTGCAACCACATAGTTCATGGAAAACAACATTAGATACTTGACATCAATGATATCTCTACTATTTTCTTGTAAGCATCCCTGTCAGCCTTAGGTGCATTGAGAAGAGGTTCTTCTGGCTTTGGTGTCTCTAGGTTATAGAGTTTGTGCTCCTATTTGAGAACAATTCTCAGCCTCTTGAACCAGTCATGGAAGTTATCCCCATTCAACTTGTCCTTCCCAAGGACTTATCATAGACAAAATATGTTTTTGCATGTTGCCATTTGATTCTACAAGAGAAATTTGCAATTTTTTCAAAAACTTCAATTTTGATTTGATTTGATTTGTGTAAATTTGACAATGTTTAAATAGACCTTTAAATAACTATCACTCGCATTATGTTGTTCAAATTAATAACCCTCAATTATAAATTTAGAAGATTGCATCCCGTGAACTTCTGGTGAGATACATAATTCAATTATTACCCAACCAACACCAACGTCCATAATCAATCATTAAGGTAGGAAACATTTTCCAATTGAATCTTACGTAATTCTTGGATAGATGTTATGCACAACTCCTTGCCATAGTCATCTACATGGTTCTGGGTGCTTCGTCTCATCAAGGACACCCAGTTAAGCCTAGCCCAAAAGACAACATGATCGAAATGCACCCTGCTTGGCAGGCCCACATAAATACCATCATACTTCCACGAGATAGATAATGAACCACACTTGGCATGCCTACACATAATCGATAATCTTTTCATATGTGTTTCTAATGGAAGACATCTTAGACTTAGTATGTTTGATTACGGGATTTTATAAATATATATATATATATATATATATATATATATATATATATATATATATATATATATATATATATACATATATGTATACAATAACCACATACCATAGTAGGTATCATATACATGCTATATCCCACAAATGTAAACATGCAATATAAAACATTAGTGATGGTTATGTCCATACTAATATAATTCCCTGGAGCCACAAGGAATTACAATCACCTAAGTCTACATCTCATGCATGAATCTATTGTTGGTGTAGATCTATGCTTGAACCAATCAGGGTTGATCAGTTCAACCCTTGAACCGATCAACTCACCTCTTGGTCGGTCAGTTGGCCTATCAGACTGGTCATCTGCCTCCTATCCAACTACTATATAGATGTCTCCGAACGGTCGATTGGGCCACCAATTGATTGGTCTGTCTCCTTTGTTTTTCCTCCTCGGTCCTCCAAATGGTCGGCTCATCTTGTGAAATAGTCGATTCACCTGATGTTGGACGTCATCTTTGTCGTAATAAGAAAAGAAACTATCCTATTGCTATTAAACTTTTACATAGTAATGAGAAACCTCAAGTTACATTTGAGTGGATCATAGGAAGGAAATAGTAATACTTTTACATTGAAGAAGAAGTTAGAAGCTCAATATCACTAGTATAGATATCACCTTTAACGAATGTGAAATAAGACTTTTGACGTTAGTTTCCAAGTGGCACCCAAGTGGGTGACACTAAAAGAAGATGCCTTTAGCATCGGTTACAAAATCGACGACATAGAGTTGTCCCCGATTGCAACCAAAAAAAGAACTGCCAATAGTTGGACCATAGGCGTCAGTTATTCATTCAAAACTAACACGATTCTCCATCCAGAACAAAAAAAATTGGCCCCCGGTTAGACCATATTTGTCAATTTTCTATAAATAATCGACTCCATCGACCTCAATTTATTGATGGTTTTTTAGATAACCAAAAAATAACCGACACCATTAGAACAAATGAGTCAGTTTACTAAAATTAACCGACAAGTTGGACATTTGTTGTTGGTTTCTTTTTTCATTTAACTGACGACTATGTTTTTTTCTTATTAGCTTGCAGGCCTACTGTCCGGCAGGTCAACTAGATGCAGAACCTACAGTTCAATTCTGAACAACAGGTTTACAACATCCTCTGATTTCAGCCAACAAGAGGCCACAAACCTACAATATTAACAAGATGGACAGTATTATATACAGATCATGTGATTCACACACGTGTATAAGCATATTTAATTCATTCATATGATTCACTCTTATGTTAAAACCTATAGTTCCATTCATTCATCTATTTCATATTCACACACATGTTGCAACCTGTAGTTCCATTCATTCACCTCTTTTCACATTCACACACATGTAGAAGCACATTCATTCATTCATCTTCACATTCACACTCATGTATATAGATAAGACAATTCAAAAAAATTCATTCAAACATGTATATATTGGTGTGTCTTTAAAAGTTTAACTTACCATCAAATATAGAAATAATATTATGACATCAAAGTTTGGAAATGTCATTCTTTACCATCATCATCGTCGTTATTGGTACTCCATCGATAATAATAAATTCCCAGTGCTTCTAAGGCTTTTGCCCATTGTTCTCTTATATCATCTAATTGTTCCATCGTATCGGGACTATGTACACCTAATAACTTTTCACCTATAGTGAAGTCACTAGTTTTAAACACATGCAAATAGAATGACGTATATATATAATTAATAAGATTGATATATTTCATATTATCTAATAAAACTATATAATACCTATTGTATGGTATCCATTTCCAGTGCAGCATATCGGACAATTAGGTCCATATATCACATCACATAGTATGCATATGCCCAATTGTTGTTTTGTTTAGCACACTATAAATTTCAACATAAAAAATGTTAATAAATAAAAACATGCATAGTTCATATAAATAATATGTACATTGGAGTCAGGGAGCTACATTCACATTCTCCCAAACTAATGGTTTATACTTTATCTTGCACGTGTTTCCTCCAGGTTTTTTGAATTATTTTAATGCCCTAAATGTTAATGTAACACATTAAATTGCATTACTAAACAATAATGTAATAATATATGCTAACGAATATATATATATATATATATATATATATATATATATGTATATATATATATATATATATATATATATATGAAAAATTTCTTACGTGAATAATGATATTTTCATTATGTGTCCATGCATGTCTAATTGGTTCTCCTCAATATCTGGATAATAAACAATGAACGTCTTGGGGACAATAACTAGTAACTCCCATTGCTTACCACTAGACATGAGAAAGTTAAAAATATATAACTCAAAATCCACAATAAAATGTAATTTTGTTAAATCCAAATTATAAGCAAAGTAAACTTACTTAACATTGAATGGAGCTATTATCACACTCTTCTTTTTTACCAAAATATTTAAAAGCGACAGAGTTGTATAAGGTAACTGATGAAAGGTCTTTATGTGCAAGACTGATCAAAGATGGAATTAGAAATCCCACATGAGTAAATAAAAATTATTTACATATCCTGTGTAAGTGGTTGCAAAACATATATTACGTATGTATCAATATATAAGAAACCATATCACCCTATATAAAATAAGGTATATAGATATATAAACAAGATCTCACCATATCCATAGCTCTACCATAGATATATTCAGCCAATCATACTTAAACAACTCGAAAATATCTTGTATAAATATAGTGTTATCATATGATTGGCCTGCAACATCCTCTAGAATAGAAACATTTATAGGACAATGTTTGTTATGTTCGCCTATCCATGTTACCATACCCCTACAATTAGGACCTATCGAGTTGCATAGGTCCTTTGGAAGCCAACTAGGTACTACAGGAGGAGGTGGAGTTGGAGGCGGAGCTGTAGTGGGTTTCTTATTTTTCTCATATATATACAACTTCATATCAATTGACTTGTATATACACGCTAACAAATTAACATAATGTAAATTTACCATATAAGATCAGTATAGAAGACATCTGTTTCAAGCCATAATATCACTCTAGCTTCTGCTTCACCAAGCGTGTCAACATCTCGGTGGGCTTATGGCAATGGATGTTGCCTCCAATGAGGAAACACAAGCCTTAGGGCTCACACGAACCACACCATCAGGTACTGGAGTGCCATGAATCGTGTACCCGAGAAGGTGTGGGAAATCCTCGGCTCTGCAATGATGAATTCTTTGAATCTTAGATGGCATGACCTGAACCCGTACAAATTTACATAGAGTATGTTAGATACATATATACATAAACATATCATCTTGAAAAGACTAGCTACTATGTCATAAAAATACTTACAGCGGATGTGCTAGGTTGTGGGTCTACAAGATTACTCCCAACCACCTCTACGTAGGGGAAGAGTGGCATGGCACATGTACGGTCTGAGTGGTAGCCTGGGACGCCTGCCACATAATTATTACTTCATGGAGTCTCTTATCAAGTGCTTCCACGACTCTCTTATCAAGTGCTTTCTCGAATCTCCTATCAATTAACTCATCTACCTATACACAGACAAAAGAAATGCTAGCTTTTGATTATTGAATTCCCTTTGCAATAACATTCTAAAAAAAGAATAGGTTACCTCACCTTTTGAAAATCTCACTTTTGGAACAAGTTTACACTGTGATGGCCCAAAGAACACTTTTATACCCACACCAGCGCCTGCATCCCTAACACATCCAAGATGCTCTTGGTTACTAAGAGCAACTACCAATTTATCCCTTGTACCCTTAGGGATGAACTTGCCTTGCTTCCTCTACTCGTGAAACTCCCGCTAATCACCATCTTTAGAAATTGGTAAATAAACATAACAATCATCAATATTGATTGCTCTGAGAGTTGGATTTTACCATTTTTGCATCTGCCTCAATAGTTGCGGGCTTGGCTATATCTCCTTTCTTGTTTTTCCTCCCAGCTATCCACACAACATGGCAAGGCAGAGGTGTGGGAGTAATAGTAGAGGACTCACCAATCTCCTGAGTAGTAGCAGACAACAACAACAATAGCTAGTAGTTTTTGGCAAATGCCTGCATAACCACTTTGACCCATCGCGTGGTCATGCACATTCAGTGCACACTTTTCTCTTTGAGCATCACTGATAGCCTTGTTAGTAAGCACATTGAATTGATTAGTAATACTAAAGGTTAATCGTGAATAGGTGATTTCATAAAAATGTATATTGATTAAATTGGGAGGTACGCTTAATACCTTGAATTCATCACTTTTTCTTATGTCAACAAACGCCTCCCAGGCCTTCAGGTCCAGGTAGTTCCATTACTCAGTGGCTGACTTCTTCCTGTTCTCACTATCTCATATGTATAGTTGGGTGAGATTTGTCCTATAGTTCCTTAGGATCCTCCCACAGTGATGCATCACCTTTTTACGATGTAGGCTTTCATCCAGTTCAAATATACTACAAAATTTCATATATTTAATAGACAGTATCCTAAAAATTAGTATTTTGTAAAATTGAACTGCAAATGATAATAACTCACACATAGTTCTTTCCATACTAAGTCTTTCTTCCCTTAATGAATTTTATGCCAAGATTTTAAATTAGGACAACAATGTCTACGAGTAAGAACCCCAATATATGAAATAAATGAGTTGCAATTCACTCCAACTAGATTTCCTACATGATCAAAATTCATAGCCAGTTTTGGTCCATTGCCCCTTTGTTGTAGTAACTTGTTCATCATAGTGATGCCCCTCACTTTTTCAAAATTTTTTGCTGCTCATCAAGTGCCACAAGGTTTTCAGGGGGTACATCCTTAGCCTAAAAATTGACAAAAAAAACTTATAGGATATAACTTATAAATGTACATACAGATAGAAATATAAGATATATTTTAAAACTTACATTGTGAGATGGTGCTTCATTGATATCCTCACCCTCATTGTAATCATCATTGTGATCATCATACTCATGGTCAGCCATCTGAAAGTGTCATTAAAAAAATCAAACATTTAACATTTAACATAACTAGAAGATAATATAACATTATAAAGTTCACATTGATGTAACATTCAAAAAAAATAAAACATATAAAAAAATTAAAAACATGCCTCTAATACTGTGATATTTTTTTCAATTAAAATTCCTTTGGTGTGATCTCTGTTCACATATAAGTCATCATTAGCTTCAATATTTGGTGTTGGCAACCCAACTGAGAATGGACTCGAGTCATCATACTTATCATAGTACTCTTCTTCATCTATAGGATCTTCAATGAATTGTCTTTTACCATGAAGAACAGCTGACCATTTTTCATTTGTAGGATCACGGATATAAAATATTTGTTTTGCCTGTGATGCCAATATGAATGGTTCATCCTTCTCGCCAATCTTTTCAAATTTCATTAATGTGAAACCCATTTCATGCACTATAGCTCCTTTGGTGTTATCAACCCAATTACATTTAATGAGACGAATTTTGAAATCTACATAGTCAAACTCCCATATGTCTTCAATGACATCGTAATATGACATTTTAGCTTCACGTGAACACTTATCCTTTACACTGGCAAAAAACAATGAAGACGCTTGAAGGTTGACCCCACTATTTTGGACGACGCTCTTATCATCTTGACGCTTTGTATATTATGAGAACCCATTTATGTCAAACCCTTCATAAGACATAACATTCATTTTTGGTTTAAAGGTGAGACATTTAATATTTTCAGTAAGATTATTTGGTGTCTCAGATAGTTGATGTAAGACTTTATCTTCAAACCACTTAATAAATGTCTTGTTATGTTCTCTAGCAAGCCGCATTGAATTGGCTCGAGGATATTGTTTCTTGATGAATTGGTATGTTACACGATATAAACACTCACTTCGTCGATGTTGTGTAAAATATACAAGTGAGCTTGTTCCAACAGTTCATTGCTGATTACTTTCATCTGTGATCCTAAAATCTCTTTACCGGAATACTCCTCAATATTATTGTCATTTACAGGAGCATCATTACCACTCAGAAAGTTATTGCAAAAATGTATAACCTCTCTCGCAACATAACCCTCAATTATATTCCCTTCAGGCCGATAACAGTTTCGAACATCACCTTTAAAAATGCTCATGTATCATTCAATAGGATACATCCAATGCAAGAAAATTGGTCCCAAAATTTTCACTTCCCTAGTCAAGTGGACAACAAGATGTACCATGATATCAAAGAACAAAGGAGGAAAATACATCTCAAGCTGACATAGGGTAACAATCACTTTGCTTTGTAACTTATTGAGAGTCTCAGGATCAATAACTTTGTTGCACAAATTGTTGAAGAAGAAACAAAGTCCGGTGATTGCAAACCTTACATGCTTCAGAAGAATAGATCAAGTTGCCATCAGCAATATTTTTTGCATTAGAGTGTGACAATCATGAGATTCAAGACCTATCGGATTCAGATCTTTAATTGAAACCAATCTATGGAAGTTGGACGAGTAACCCTGTGGTACCTTAACACTAACCAAGCACTCGCAAAAAATTTTCTTCTCCTTTCTAGACAACATGTAACAATCACGAGGTAAATACATTCTCCGATCACTACTAACTACTTCTATTAATTTTATCCTTATTCCCATTTCACGTAGGTCTATTCTAGATTTGATCCCATCTTTAGTCTTACCTGGTATATTAAACAAAGTACCAATGACACTATCATAACCATTTTTGTCAACATGCAATGCATCGATACAATGCCTGACTGCCAAAGAATTCCAATAAGGAAGATTCCAAAATATTGAGTTCTTCTTGAATAATGATTTGTCACTCTGTGTGGCCATGGTACATTGTGATCTTTTACCAAATTCATTAACAAAGTCTTTTACTCTTTCATAAACAACCTCCCCTAGTATAGGTTTAGGCGCACTCCGTTCCTCATTCCATCCATTGAATGCTTTCTGCAACCTTCAGTACGGATGGAATTCTGGAAGAAACCTTCAATTACCAACACTAGTACATATATCACCTTTAGAGTCGGTTAAATATGATCTTAGAAGTCAGTTCCCAAGTGAAACCCAAGTGGGTGACACTAAATGTAGGCGCCTTAAGCATCGATTTAACAACCGACGCCACAAATCCGTCCCCCGATTGCAAACCCAAAAACCGCACCAACAGGGGGACAATATGCGTCGGTTAAAATCCATAACCAACACCAGGTTAGACCATAGGTGTCTACTAGAAACAAAAAACCGACACCAGTAAAGGATAAAGATATCGGTTAAATATTTTTCACCAATGAGTTAGTTTTTGTTGTTAGTTTCTATTGTTAATTGACGTCTATGTTTTGATTTTTTTTCTTATCATCTTATAAGCATGCCGTCCGATTGGTCAGCATGATGGAGAACCTACATTTCAGTTCTGAACTGTAGGTTTACAACATCCATTGATTTCAACTAACAACAGGCCACAAACCTACAAAATTAACAAGGATGGACATCATTTTTAATATATGGAATGATTCACACACATGTATAAGTACATTTAATTATTATGATTTAATCACACACATGTAGAAACATGTAGTTTTCATTCCTCCATTTCATATTCACACACATGTAGCAACCTAAAGTTCCATTCATTTCATCTCTTTTCACATTCAGATACATACATGTAGAATTAAACATTCATGTATTCATCTTCAGATAAGAAAATTCATAAAAATTCATTTTGACATGTATATATAAGTGTGTCTTTTAAAGTTTAACATGAGATCAAATACAAAAATAATTATGACAAAAAAGTTTAGAAATATCATTCTTTATCATTATCATTATCATCATTGCCATCAATATTCCAATGATAATAAAAAAATCCCACTACTTGTAAGGCTTTTCCCCATTGTTCTCTTATATCATTTGATTCTTCCATCGTATATGGAGTATGTACATTTAATAACTTTTCACATGTAGTGAAGTCACTAGTTTTGAACACCTGCAAAGAGAATGGTGTATATATAAAATTAAAAATATATAATAAGATTGATATATTTCATATTATCTAGTGAGACTATATATAATACATGTTGTATGGTATCGATTTCCATTGTATCTTGTTTGATAATTAGGTTCATATATCACATCACGTAGTATGCACATGCCCAACTGTTGTCTTGTGTAGAACACTATAAATTGAAACATACAAAATGTTAACAAATACAAACAAGCATAGTTCACATAAATAATATATATATTAGAGTTAGGAAATTACTTTCACATTCTCCCAAAGTAACATTTTCTTTGCCTTAACCATGTTTCCTCCAACGTTTTTGAATGCTTTTGAAGCCCTACATGTTAATGTAACACATTAAAATGCATTATTAAATAATAATGTAATAATAGATGTTAACAGATATAAAAAATATGAAAGTTTTCTCACGTGAATAATGGCATTTTCATTACGTGTCCATATAATGAGTCTAATTCCTTCCCCGAAGGATCTAGATAATAAAAAATCCACATATTGGGGACAATAACCAGTAACCACCAATGCCTACAACTAGAGGTAAGAAAGTTAAAAATAAATAACTCAAAATCTACAATAAAAATGTAATTTTCTTAAGTCCAAATTATAAGCAAAGTAAACTTACTCAATATTGAATGGAGCTATTATCACCATCTTCTTTTTTTACCAAACTATTTAAAAGTGGCAGAGCAGTATATGGTAACTGATGAAGGGTTTTTGTATACAAGACTGGTCAAAGATGGAACTAGAAATCCCACATGGGAAAATGAAAAATCTTTATAGACCGTGTGTAAGTGGCTGCAAAACATGTATTGCGTATGCATTAATATATAAGAAACCATATCACCGTATATAAAACAAGGTATATGAATATATAAATAGGATCTCACCATATCCATAGCTCTATCATAGATGTATTCAGCCAATCATAATGAAACAACCTCCAAAATATCTTGTATAAATATTTGGTTATCGTATGATTCTCCTACAACATCCCTTGGAATAGAAACATTTACAGGATAATTTGGGTCATGTTCGCCTATCCAAACTACCATAACCTTACAATTAGGACCTAATGAGTCGTATAGCTCCCTTGGAAGAAAACTAGGCACTTCAGGAAGAGGTGGAGGTGGAGGCGGAACTGTTGCGGGTTTCTTCATTTTGACCTATATATACAATTTTAGATCAATTGACTAGCTCGTATATACATGCTAACAAATTAACATAATGTAAATTTACCTTCCTATATCAATATAGACGCCATCTGTTTGGGCCATAATATCACTCCACCTTCTTCTTCACCAAGCATTTCAGAATATGGGTGGCCATATGACAATGGATGATGCCTCCATGCGTGGAGTACAAGACTTGGGTTCACACAAACCACACCAACTGGAACTGGAGTGCCATGAAATATGCCCCCTGGAAGAAGTGGGTAAGCCTCCGCCTCTGCAATGATAAATTCTTTTTTTTAGATGAAATAGCTTCAAACCCTACAGATTTATGTAAAGTAAGTTATATTCATATATACATAAACATATCATATTGAAAAGACTAGCTACTATTTCATTAAAATACTTACAGCGGACGTGCTAGGTGGTGGGTCTAAAGGATTACTCCCAACCACCACTATAGTAGGAGAAGAGCAGCATGCCAAAGGTACTATCTTAGTGGCAGTTTGAGACGCCTGCCACTTGCACATTGCTTCATGGAGTCTCTTTTTAAGTGCTTCCTCGACTCTCCTATCAATTAACTCATCTACCTATACATGGATAAAAGAAATACTAGCTTTTGATTATTGAATTCCCTTTTCCAGTAACATTCTTAAAAAAGAATAGCTTACCTCAGCTTTTGAAAATCCCACTTTTGGGACATGTTTGTGATGTGATGGCCCAAAGAACGCTTTTATGTCCACACCAACGCATGCACCCCTAACACGTCTGGGATGCTCTCGGTTACCAAGGGCAACTGTCAATTCATCCCTTGTGCCCTTAGGGATGAACTTGCCTTGCTTCCTCTACTCGTGAAGCTCCCATTAATCGCCAATAGAAATTGGTAAGAAAACATAATAATCAATATTGATTCCTTTGAGAGTCAAATTTTACCATTTTTGCAGCCGCCTCAGTAGTTGCGGGTTTGGTTATATCTCCTCTCTTATTTTACCTCCCAACTATCCACACAACATGGCGAGGTAGAGGTGTGGGAGTAGAAGTAGAGAGACTCTTAGTCTCCTGTGTAGCAGCAGACTCGGCAGCAACAACCTGTAGTCTTTGGCAAACGCCTACATAGCCTTTTGGACCCATTGTGTGGTCATGCACATTCAGTGGACGCCTTGCTCTTTGAGCATTGCTGATAGCCTTGTTAGTAAGCACATTTGATTTGGTTAGTAACACTAAAGGTAATTGTTGAATAGGTGAATACATAAGAATGTACATTAACTATATTGGGAGTGGCGCTTAATACCTTGAATTCATCAATTTTTCTTTTGGCAACAAACTCCTCCCAGTCATTGGAGTCCAGGTAGTTCCATTTCTCAGTGGCTTACTTCTTCCTCTCCTCAAAATCTCGTATGTAATCTGGGGTGAGATTTTTCCTATAGTTCCTTAGGACTCTCCCACAGCGCCGCATCACGCATTTATGATGCAGACTTTCATCTACTTCAAATATACTCTACAAAATAGAATTGCTTTTAACTAGTATCCTAAAAATTAGTAATCTACAAAATAGAATTGATAATAATAATAACTCACACATATTTCCTTCCATACTAAGCCTTTTTTCCCTTAAGAACATTACACCAAGATTTGACATTAGTACTACAATGGATACGATTAAGAACCCCAAGATATGAAATAATCGAGTTGTGGTTCACTCCAACTGGATTTCCTACATGATCAAAATCCACATCCAGTTTCGGTCCATTGCCCCTTTGTTGTAGTAACTTGTTCATCATAGTGATGCCCCTCAATTTTTCAATTTTTTTTGTTGCTCATCAAGTGTCCCAAGTTCTTCAGGGGGTACATCATCAACCTAAAATTTGACAAAAAAAACACACTTACAGGATATAACTATAAATGGACATATAGATAGAAATATAGGATATATTTTAAAAACTTACATTGGCAGGCACCACATTCATATCCTCACCCTCACAGTAATCATCATCACGGCCAACGTACTCATGCTCAACCATCTGAAAGTGTCATTAAAAAATCAAATATTTAACATTTAACATAACTAGAAGATAATAAAACATTGTAAAGTTCACATTCAAAAAAATAAAACATATAAAAAAATAAAAATATGCCTCTAATACTGTGATCTTTTATCAATTAACATTCCTTCAGTGTGATCTCCGCGCACATACAAGTCATCTTTAGCTTCAATATTTGGTGTTGGCAACCCAACTAAGAATGGACTAGAGTCATCATACTTATCATAGTACTCTTCTTCATCTATAGGATCTTCAATGAACTATCTTTTACCATGAAGAACAACTGACCATTTATCATTTGCAGGATCATCGATATAAAACACTTGTTTCACCTATGATGCCATTATGAATGGTTCACCCTTCTCGCCAATCTGTTCAAAATTCACTAATGTGAAATCCAATTCATCCACTATAACTCCTTTGGTGTTATCAACCCAATTACATTTAAAGAGTATAATTTTGAAATCTACGTAGTCAAACTCCCATATCTCTTCAATGACACAGCAATATGGCATTTTAGCTTCACATGGACTCTTATCCTTTGCACTTGCAGAAAACAATGAAGACATTTGAAGGGTGACACCACTATTTTGGACGACGCTCTTATCATCTTGTTGCTTTGTGTAATATGAAAACCCATTTATGTCAAACCCTTCATAAGACACAACATTCAAATTTTTGTTTAAAGGCAAGGCATTTGATAGTTTCAATGAGATTATTTGGTGTTTGAGATAGTCGATGTAAGACTTTATCTTGAAACAACTTAATAAATGTCTTGTTATGCTCTCTAGCAAGCCACATTGAGTTGGCTGGAGGATATTGTTTTTTGACAAAATTAGTATGTTCCTCGATATAAACACTCACTTCGTCGATGTTTTGTAAAATATACAAGTGACCTTGTTCCAACTTCTCACGGCTGATTACTTTCATCTGTGATCCCAAAATTCCTTTGCCAGAATACTCCTCAATATTCTTGCCATTAATAGGAGCGTCATTACCACTCAGAAAGTCATTGAAAAAATCCATAACCTCTCTCTCCACATAACCCTCAATAATACTCCCTTCAGGTCGATAATGGTTTTGAACATCACCTTTAAAAATGCTCATGTATCGTTCAAAGGGATACATCAAATGTAAGAAAATTGGTCCCAACATTTTCACTTCCCTAGTCAAGTGGACAACAAGATGTACAATGATATCAAAGAATGAAGGAGAAAAATACATCTGAAGCTGACATAGGGTAACAATCACTTCTCTTTGCAATTTATCGAGAGTATCAGGGTCAATAAATTTACTGCACAGACTGTTGAAAAAGAAACAAAGTCTGGTGATTGCAAATCTTACATGCTTCAACAATATAGATCGAATTGTCATGACAATATTTGTTGCATTAGAGTGTGAGAATCATGAGATTTAAGACCTATCAACTTCATATATTTCATTGATACCAATCTACAGATGTTGGTTGAGTAACCATGTGATACCTTAACATTTACCAAGTAATTGCAAAAAGCTTTCTTCTCCTTTCTAGAAACGTGTAATAAGAAAGAGGTAAGTATGTTCTCCAATCGCTACTAACTACTTTTGTTAATTTTGTCCTTATTCCCATTTCATGTAGGTCCATTCTGGATTTTAACCCATCTTTATTCTTACCTAGTATATTCAATAGAGTACCAATGATGCTATCATAGACATTTTTCTCAATGTGCATGACATCGATACATGCCTGACTTCCAAAGAACTCCAATAAGGAAGATCCCAAAATATTGACTTCTTCTTGAATAAAAGTTTGTCACTTTGTGTGGCCATGGTACATTGTGATCTCTTACCAAATTCATTGACAAAGTCTTTTACTCTTTCATAAACAACCTCCCCTAGTATAGGTTTAGGTGCACTCTGTTCCTCATTCGTTCCATTGAATGATATGTGTAACCTACGGTACAAATGGAATTTTGGAAGAAACCTTCGAAGACCAAGATATACAGTCTTTCTACCATGTTTTAGTCGTATTGAATTAGTGTTATCTTCACATATCGGACACGTTTTAGATCCTTTGACACTATATCCAAACAAATTCCCATATGCTGGAAAGTCATTAACAGTGCAAAACAACATAGTGCGCAAATGAAATGTCTCTCTTTGTGAAGCATCATAGGTCATCACACTTTCACCCCAGAGTTTCTTTAAGTCATCAATCAGAGGTTCAAGATAAACGTCGATATCATTCCAGGTTATTTAGGGGCCGATATCAACAACGCCAGCATAACATACTTATTTTTCATACACAACTAGGGAGGAAGATTGTATATAACAAACATAACTGGCCAAGTGCTATGTTGGCTGCTCAATATCCTGTATGGATTCATCCCATCTGTACAAAGCCCAAGTCATATATTCCTGACTTCTTCACCAAATTTAGGGTACAATAAATCAATCCTCTTCCACTTTGGGGTATCAAACACATGTCGTAGGATCCCATCATTATTTTTCTTAACATCTACATGCCACCTCAAATTTTTCACATCTATGGAATTGGCAAACAAGCATTGAAATCATGATATTATAGGTAGATACCACATCACCTTGGCAGGAAAATCAATTTTGGATTCCCCCGAAGTCATCATTTTATACCTTGACGCACCACATTTTGGACAATCTTTCAAATCCACATAGTGCTTTTGAAATAATACACATTCATTCGGGCATGTGTGTATCTTCTTGGCCTCCATTCTCATTGGGCACAACAATTTCTTTAACTGGTATGCTGAGATTGGCAGCTCGTATACTTTAGGAATAATTTCTTTCAACAAAGACAACAATGACGTGAAGCTTTTGTCGCTCCATCTATTGTTAGCTTTCATCTTATACAATCCCAACACAGTGCTAAGCTTCTTAAACTTAGTACAACCTGTATATAACGATATCTCAGCATCATGCACAATATTTCTAAACATGGGAGGTGGATCGGTGTGCTCTACCCCACAATTATCCAGCACCACATCAACGATGTCTAGTGGAACTAGTTTGTTCACATCTATGTCATCAGAGGCAATTTCTTCTTCCACACAAGCACTACTATCAACATCCACTGATTTTAGGTTTGAAATCTCTCTGTGCTAGTGCCATTCTGTATAGCCTTGTACAATCCTATGGCACATGACATGACTTTTGATTTTGTCACTAGTGGTGACTTTCAAGTCGTGTATATATTAGGGTTGAAGGTGTTATATATGATAAATGTGTACCACCTATCCCATTCATGATCACCTAATCTGACTAGTAAGTGTATAATTTGTATTCAATTTTCAAGAAATTTTGACAGCATTTCCCTACAGTTCTCCAAGTACACCGATGTACATGGGCAAATGCCCACCGACATATGCACTTAGAGAACAAACGGGGAAGTGGTGACGAAACATCATGAAAAATGAATACACATTATACACTAGCATCCTAAGTGAGATTAAGTGTTCAGGAACAGTCCCAAACTGAGGACTATCTATGATTTACTCCTAATGAGTAAATCTTGGATGGGTTTCTAGGCCAACAAAATACATGTATATATGTTGTCATTCATATGCCTACAATCATATTATCATCATTCATATCCTAGCTTTTGTGTAACATCATTTAATTCAATTCATTATTCCATTTGGATAAGTTCATTCATTCATCATTAACCCAAATCAATCATAATCAACTACACAATTTTGAAGAATAATTATATATTGAAATAAGTTAAATCAACCACTAACAAGAGAGAAAGAAAGAAATAACAATTTATTAAATTCATTGATTCATCATTAACCCTAGTTATATAATCGTTATTAATCAACTACAAAATTTTGGAGAACAAATTATATGTTGAACTAAGTTCATTCATTCCTCTTTTAACCCTTAATAATAATTATTAATCAACCCTAATTAATTAATAATAATCTTATAGAAAACTCACCGCACTAGTGGAGTAGGATGTGGTGGCGGCGGCCAGAGGTGGAGGTGGTCGCAGTTTTGGCCAGAGGTGGAGGCAGAGATAACTGAAGCTGCAGTGAAGCAGGTGGCGAGCGGTGGCAGGATGGTGAGCTGTGGTTGTGGTCGTTGGCAGATATGACTGAGCAAACGAGCGGCGGCAGTGGCGGTGACTAAACTAGAGCAGCGACGTCAAGCTCCTCAGCAGAGGTTCCTCTCCATAGTGGCAGCGGGGAGATCCTCTCCATAGCGGTGGCGGCGAGCTCCTCTCCACAATAGCAACAGCGGTGGCGGTGAGTGGCAACACAAAGTCGCGAGACCTAGCTTAGCGGCAATAGAGAATCGAGAATGAAATAGAGAAGGGGAAGAGATTGGCTCATGCAAGTGCTATTTAGTTAATTATTGGCGTCTGTTGTTTCTTAAAGCTGACACTTTAAACCATCTACAAACACCTAGATGGGGAATTTTTTTTTGCGGGGACAACACACGAACAAACATCCTCGTCGGTTCCCATGCAACATCCGACGCAAAATACAATATGAAATTTTTCCTTGTGAGGGGTATTTAGGCATCCGTTATGTTCTAAATAATTGATGCCATAGGGGGGGGATTTCACGGGGCTTGGCACGAAACATGATTCATCGGTGCGTACACAACCGACGTCGAATTGAAAATTTTGGAGGAAATTTTTTTCCCTAGAAAATTGTATTTCACAGGTAATTTTGGATGTCGGTTATTGTTTCTACCTTTCGACGCTAAAGAAAAAGCGATACCCGTGTCTTTTTTAAAGAGACTGACCTCCAGACATAGGTGTCGTTTGATAGTTTTAACCGACATCATAGATTACTAGCGTCAGTATTTGATTTATAACTGACGCCAGCAAATGTGACGTTATACGTTATTTCTGTACTAGTGTAATATATACAGTCTTACCGCCATGTTTTAGTCGTATTGAATTAGTGTTCTCTTCACATATAGGACATGCTTTAGATCCTTTGTCACTGTATCCAGACAAATTCCCATATGTTGGAAAGTGATTAACAGTGCAAAAAAACATAGCTTGCAAATAAAATGTCTCTCTTCGTGAAGCATCATAGGTCTTCACACCTTCACCCCATAGTTTCTTAAGTCATCAATCATAGGTTCAAGATAAACGTCGATATCATTTCCAGGTTGTTTAGGGCCTGATATCAACAACGAAGGCATAACATACTTTTTTTTCATAAACAACTAGGGAGGAAGATTGTATATAACAAGAATAACATGCCAAGTGTTATGTTGGCTGCTCGATGTCCCATACAGATTCATCCCATCAATACAAATCTCAAGTCTTATATTCCTAACTTCACCAAATTTAGGGTACAATATATCAATCTACATCCACTGTGGGGAATCCGACTCATGTCGTAGGATCCCATCATTATTTTTCTTAACCTCTACATGCCACCTCAAATTCTTCGCATATATCACATTGGCAAACAAGAATTGAAATTGTGGTATTATAGGTAGATACCACATCACCTTATTAGGAGAACCAATTTTGGACTTCCCCAAAGTCCTCATTTTATACCTTGACACCCCACATTTTGGACAATCTTTCAAATCCGCATAGTTCTTTTGAATTAATACACAATCATTTGGGCATGCGTGTATCTTCTTGGCGTCCATTCCCATTGGGTACAACAATTTATTTAACTTGTATGTTGAGATCGGCAACTCATTTCCTTCAGGAAGAATTTCTTTCAACAAAGACAACAATGAGGTGAAGCTTTTTTCGCTCCATCTATTGTTAGCCTTTAGCTTATACAATCTCAACATAGTGCTAAACTTTGTAAACTTAGTGCAACCTATGTATAATGGTCTCTCAGCATCATGCACAATGTTCCTAAACATAGGAGGTGGATCGGTGTGCTCTACCCCACAACTATCCAACATCTCATCAATGATGTCTACTGGAATTGGTTCATTCACATCTACATCATCAGAGGTAATTTCTTCTTCCACACAATCACTGCTATCGACATCTATTGAATTCAGGTTTGAAATCTCTCCATGCCAGTACCATTCTATATAGCCTTGTACAATCCCATTGCACATTACATGAATTTTTATTTCTTTACCAATGCTGACTTTCAAGTTGTTACCGCAATGCCTACATGGACAATAGAACCTATCTCCAAGTTGTTTCCTATGTTCCTCTACAAATCTAATAAACTGATCAAGACCAGAAATAAACTCTGGGGTTCATCGATTGGGAATGGACATCCATGATCTATCCATTCTATGATCAAAGAGAAAACAAGTATATATTAGGGTTTAGGGATTTCATATTAAGCTAAGGGTTTAGCATTAAAAGATTAGGGTTTAGGGTTAAAAGATTTAAAGATTAGGGTTTAGCGTTAAAAGATTAGGGTTTAGGGTTACAAGATTAAAAGATTAGGGTTTAGCATTAAAATATTAGTGTTTAGGTTTAAATAATTAGATTCCAAGGTCCTATATATATAATAAATGTGTACCACCTATCTCATTCTTGAACACTGAATATCACTAGTAAGTGTATAATGTGTATTGGGTTTTCAAGAAAATTTTGGCAGCATTTCCCCGTTGTTCTCTAAGTAAACTGATGTGCAAGGGAAAATACCCACGAACATATGTACTTAGAGAACAAACGAGGAAGTTCTAATGAAACATCATGAAAACCGAATATACATTATACACTTACATCCTAAGTGAGATTAAGTGTTCAAGAACAGTCCCAAACTGAGACTATCCAAGATTTACTCCTACTGAGTAAATCTCAGACGAGTTTCTAGGCCATAATATAATGTTGTCATTTATATAAGTACAATCTTAGTTTCATCATTCATATCATATGTTGATTTACAATAGCAACATCATGTATTATTAATCATACCCTAGTATAGGTACCATATTCTATAACATTGATTTCAACATCTCCAATGTACATGCATGTTTGTCATCAAGATAATCATTACACATAAATGTAGGTATCCTGTCATTCATAAGTTATTTCAAAATTTCAAACTAACTCAAGCATTATCATCATCAATCCACATAATACAATATGGATTCATGTAAATGTTAGGGTGACACATCACTACCAAATCAAAGATCAAACATTAGGGTTTTATTTGAATCCTAGCTCAAACATGCATATCAGTTTATTGATATAGGGACTGATTGGGGGATATAAAACTTACCTATAGCAGCAGGGGAAGTAGTTCGACAGTGTTGAGCTCTAAAGCTCTAGTGGCATTGAGCTCCAAAGCTCTGACGACATTGAGCGCAGTAGTTCCTCAAGCTGTGAGCACAACAGCTCGATCCGCCGGAATCCTCAGGTGGTGAGCACAGTAGCACGTCGGTGTCCTTGGGTCCAAGCTCCTTGCTGTGAAAGGCAAGCAGAGATAGAAGGATGATGCATGGCAGGCGAGTGGATGGAGTAGCGGAGGAGCAGAGGCAGTGGCTGGAAGATAGAGATCAGTGGTGCAGTGAGCGGCAACAAAATCGCCAGACCTAGCTAGTGAAATTGAGAATGAAGTAGAGAAGAGGAAGAGTCTAGTTCACATGGGTGCTATAAATTTAACTATTCAGTTATTACAAAAATCTGATGCCTAACACCAATAGGCATCGGTCACACATGAAAATTGACACCTATCTACAACTATAAAAAAAATTGAACCCGGTCAGGGTGTTTGTCTTCAATTTCTACATAAAACAATCGACGTCTATCCACATATCCTGACAAAAAATTTGTTATTGAGTTACAATCATAATTTTCAGTTGCCAACCAAAAATCGACGTTGAATAGGAAAATTGGGGGGAAAATATTTTGCAGGGACAATGCGTGAACGCACATCCTCTTCAGTTCTTTGGTAAAAACTGACGACATATGAGGGGATAAATTTTTCCTCGCAAAGGATGTTTAGTCATTGGTTCCTTCTCAAAATTCAATGACTACTTAGGGATAAAAATTTCCATGGGGGCTTGGTGCCAAACATATGTCTTCAGTTTTAGTACAACCGATGCCACATTGAAAATTTTAGAGGCAAATGTTTCCCTGGAAAATTGTATTTTGTGAGTGATTTTGGGCATCGATTTTTATGTCAACGAAGCGACGTTAAAGAAAAAGTAATACCCGTCTCTTTTGTAAATCAACTGGCCTTCACATATAGGTGACAATTATCATTTTTAGCTGACATCGTATTATAGTGGCGTCAATTTTTTAGTTTAAACCGACACCATCAAACATGACGTTATATGTCATTTCTGTACTAGTGTATGCAAATCGAGATATAATAGAAATTAACAAACAATCCAACCACAGATAGATATTTGAGTTATTGGCCATAACCATGCTACACATCCACCATAAAAATCAATTTTAGGATGACTCATGCAAATTGCATATATATATATACATATATATACATATATATATATATATATATATATGTATATATATATATATATATATATATATATATATAAAAGTTTGGGATTGTATGTGGTCTTTAATCGGATATGCACATTAGTCACTTTTACTATTTGTATCATATGCAATAAATAAAAGGCAAAAACCAAAACCCAATCATATGATTAAATCTTAAAACACTGTAGATTGATGTGGCTCTGATACCACTATTGGGAAAAATGGTGGCAGAGCAGGCCGATAGAAACAAAATTTTTTTGTCATATTTCCCATAAACCAATAGATAGCATAAACAACTATGTAATGGGAAGGGATGATTTACGAGGTCATACCAGGTCTGAAGCAAGTTCATCGACTATTCCCCGTTGATGTATGTGTCTTTCTTCAAGTCACACTAAAAAATTTCTACAACAACTCCTAGTTGATCACCACAGATAGTAGGCTGACATCATTCTCCTAGTGGGAAAAGCACCACGCCACTACAGTAGTCCACACAGACCACCAAGAATTCTTGTTGTTCTAGTTGAACAACTAGGAAGGAGTTCTCCCACTTCATTGGTGTACTAACACCAACTTGCTCTCCAACAATTGTTATCCTTTGATATCCCTCCCGTTATAGGGTAGGACTTGTTTGGGTTCACTCAGTTACCATGGACAGAGAAGATAAACAATTGTTAGAGAAAATTGAGTTGTGTCTGAGAACTCCTCAATACCCCTCTATTTATAGGAGGGTTAGGGTCAGGGTTTCCAGTCTTAGTGGGAGCAGAAGAGACTGAAATTTGATGAAAATTTGCAACCTAAGATAGGAGATCAATGGTAGGTTTGTGGGTAAACCGATCGATTTGCAAGTGAGTTGATCGGTTCAACCCTTGAACTGATCATTTCATCATGTTTTCCAATCACAATTGTATTGATAATTCTAATCCAATTAATTCACAACACGATGCTATTATTAATCCTTGATGTAATCAAATTTTATCCATGAACTGGGCATCTCACTCCATGAGATGGCCATTCCTGACCTTGAGATGATCGATTCACTATGTGAACTCATCGGTTCATGCCCTAGTACTTCCATAATATGGACAATGAATCTTCCAATCTACCTGACACTCCAACTGGTCAGTTAAACACTTGAATGGATTGGTTGGAGTCTAGTCAATTATTTCTTTGCTTAAATTGAATACCTAAACACTTCAAGAATTAATTTAAATATCATTCATGAATAAACTCCTATTCCAAGTGTATCCTATGTGTGTGACCCTATAGGTTACAAGTTATGTTGACAATGTATTTCCATAACCCATTTATGACGTCACAAGCAAAGAGCAGTGTCTGGTAACATATCATTGCTACCCAAGTAATTGGAAAGTTGGAGAAAAAATTCCACCATAAATCTATGATTGGTGTATTAGTGATTTTCTTATTACTTTTTCTCTGATATCTAAATTGAACTTGAGGCATGGAATCATCATCCTCTCAATGTTCAATCCATGTTCTTAGAACTAGAGAATATTGTCTAAGTTATATGTGAACTCAATATAATATATTGATTCCCATGTGCATGCACATGTTTTTATCAGTCTAACTTATCAAGCAACCTAGATATCATAGTCCAGTAGGTGGGCCAAATCCCATCTACTTCACTCACAGTCATCTGCATATGTCACAATGCATCTGATCATCACCATTATAGAAACTATTATTCAAGGTCATGATGGATGATGATAAAGTACACCATGAATGAAGTGTTATAAGTGTAGTGATCTTAGGTCTAAGAACCACAATTACTACCTTCACTATGAGAGATGACTATCATCACCAATTATGGTTTTCATGTGTCACTCTCAAGGAAGGTTTGTCTGATACACTATTCTCCAACAAGTATATGTGTCCTTGGTTTGGTATCACATATCATGATTGATGGGATTTTGGACCAACACACACTCTAGTCATATGTGTTATTTTTGTCTATTAGCCTTCTACAATAACATCCTATTATAGACATAACAAGAATGTACATACTGTTGACATTCATATAATCTCATTTTTAGGTCATCAACCCAAATGCATACATCATTGAGTGATGTCATTCTTTGGAGTTTCATGATGTTTCCTCACTATCTCGTAACTAAGTGAAATAGAATAAACTGGAAGATTTCCTTGATTATTAATCAAATCCTTTATAAGATATGCCATTACAATAATCATATCATTGGCTCTCGAGGCATACATACCAACAGTCACACCCTAGTCTCATGTTGAACCTTAATGACATATGTAGAATTTGTTGATGACTACATTTATAATTGAAATGTAGATACCAAATGATAGTTGTTTGATACCTAGACCAAATTATAGTTGTTTAATCCCAAGACTCTAGTGGACATCCACCTATATTTGGATAAGCATCTTATGTCACCAATTTTCTGATCTAACCATATATTGTGATTGGTCCTCATGTCTTGATGAGTACCCTATTATGAGTCTTTGGACCCTGAAATGTGCTTAAATGACTTAAATCTTGTAATGGCCATATAAATTAGTGGAACCTCGAAATGACTTGAAACTTTAACTAAATTTTCATGATGGCCTCTAAGTCAGTAAAAGATCATATAATGTACGAATAAGTAACTTGGAACGCAGAAAGCTTGGTGCGCTCCCGCCAATGGTGTTACACACTACTCAATTGTAGTTTTGAATAGATGCAACCCCGCGGACGGAAGCACACGGTGAATTCACTTTCAAAATTTATATTACCCTAAACTGCTTACCTACGTCTACCAAAACATTACACCCGCAAGTGCACAGGGTCGTGTCGTAGTATAGGTAAGCGACAAGTAAAGGGTCTATCCGCAGGGTGAAGTGGGGGCACTAGAGCTAGGTTTAGTTTTGTTGGGTTCCTACTGCGGAGACTAGGGTTAAGGGTTTGGAGGTTGTTTTGGTTGTAAACTATTATGGACAAACAAATAATTAAAGGCAAAAATGAAATATGAGTTAATCTTAGGCTAGAGTAAGGCTAAATAGGCAAGAAAGGATTAAGCTAGGTATGTAAAGGCAAATTACACTAAGACAGGCAAGAGAGAAGGAAAAGAGCAGTTAAAGAGCTAAACTAACATGAGCAAGACAAGAACAAAACAAGAAACTAACTAAGTAAGAAAAGAACTAATTAAGCTAAGCAAGCACAAAACTAGGGTTTTAAGTAGTAAAGAGAGGTATGGGCTATTTAGGGGTATGAAATTATCACTTAAGTTGGGGGGTGACATATGAACATTACGATTCCATTTAGATCATCCAAACCAAACAATGAGTTAGATTCTAATGTATTAACCTAAGCTACTAACTGGCCATGGATATGGTAGGTTGTGTGTAGGGGAACTAGTCCCTAACACCCCTACTACCCTTACGAGGCTGAATTGGGTTAGGGATTTGATTCGATTCAAGTAGAGTCTAATCAAGTCTAGGTGTCTAGATTAGACATTCCTAGGGCAATCAAGGGCTGAGGGTAGCAACGGGGAGGTGAAATTAGGGTTTTGGACCCCAAATTCCCCCACATTCTAGCCTCGAGAAGGCTCCATGCTAATTGCACTAGAATTATCTAATCTAGCTACTTAGATCTCTCACTTAGGTTTAGGGAGATTGATTAGGATGAAGGAAGATAGGAGGCAACCTAGGGATCCAAGAATTGGACCTTGGGGTAAATCCCAAAATTCACACATATAAGTGATTTCCATAAATTCTGAGGTGATTTCACACACAAACCAGCAAACAATTTGTGGAGAATGAGATGCAAATAGAATATAATCAGTAAAAAATGGAATTACAAAGTTTACATGCCATTTTCCCCAAATATGGTATCAAATTAACATAATTTCCCCCAAACAGCCCTCTCAAGGGGCCTAGCTACTCATAGACATGGAAAACACAAAAAGAAAGCAGAAAGTGGTAGAAGTGGCCATGGAGCTCAGTGTAGATGAGGGATCTCCTCTCTCCAACTACTGTAGGGGCATCCTCCTTCTTCTCCTTGAATGAAATGGTGTGGAATGATGGAGGGAAGTGGATGGAAGTCTTAGATATGGGGGGTTATGTGGTGGAATTGGCGAAATGGAGTGGATTTGAGGTGGATATGGAGTGGAATGGAGTGGATGGAGATTTGGGGAGCTAGGAGGGATAGAAGTTAGCTAAGGGTGGCCTCCTTCGTGCCCCAGCTGCCACTTAGGTATATATAGGTGTGGGGGAAGCAGTAGCATAAGTCAAGGTAGGATACGAAAAACAGTGTAAAAATATGGTACGGTTCGTTGGTCACCACGGTCGTGGTGAGGGTGGTATGGGATGGTTGTGGAGAAGGGACACAGGTGTTGTATGGAAAGGGTGGTGAAGAGCCTAAGTAGAAGGTCACCACGCCACGGTGAGTAGCACCATGACCGTTTTGGGTAATACAACCGTTTTGGAGTAGCACGTGGTCGTGGAGCAACAACACATGCGGGTTTAACTTCATAGGCCACGGTCATGGCGGCCTACCATGGTCGTGGTGAATTGGAGGCAATTCCGTATTGATTTCAAGGATTTTTCATCATGAATGACATGACCGTGGGGGTGAGCCCACCACCGTTTTACTCTGTTGGCCACGACCGTGCGGATGGCCATGACTGTGGTGTCTTCAATGGACCACGGCTGTGCTGATGGCCACGACCAACAAAGACATCTTTGACTACGACCATGGTGTCTTCAATGGCCACGACCAAAAATTCCCTGTAGACTCTGTTGATCTTTCACAATAAACACCATGATCGTGGGGTTATTCCCACGACCATGTTGGGGTCTACAGTAGGAAAATTAACTTCAAACTTCATCATTCGTGGGTTTCTTTGCTTGAAGTCAATCCTTGGCCATTGAAGGTGGTTTGATGGATCTTTGCAGCCTTCTTTGGTCCCCTCCTTCTCTCTCATTCACCCTAATCATGGTCCAAGTACCTGAAAATGATGCAAAGAACGTCCATGAGTGCATTTGGTGATGATAAACATATTAGGGGAAATAGCCTGTAATCTAACATGTTTATATGTGATTTAAGTACAAAAAGGCACAAGATGGAGCCCTAGAACAGGGCTACACCACCACCCCAAACTTAAAACATACTTGTCCTCAAGTATGATCCAACTCAACCTCTCTTCTAATTTTCCACAAATAAGAAATGACAAATGCGATGTAAAAGATAATTATTGCTGAATGGGATCAAAGATGTCTGAATACATGCATTTCACTTCTCTCCTCTCCTACTTCCACATTCTAATCATGAAAAGAGAGAAAAGCATATGAAATTCAAATATAGCACATAGAATACACAAGTTATCCATATTTCTTCCATAAAGTTTCGGGTAAACCGTTTCATGATGGTGTTAATCAAGGGAAACTAGGAGTATTGTTTCACATTCATGCATTCAATCTTATGTTTCAAATCACACCAAATGACCCATGTAGCTGCGGAAAGGGGCAAAATGATCTAGGTTTGATGTTTACTAGCTCAATAGGTATGAAAGTGAAAGAAAGGGTTGTGGTAAGATTTTGGAGTGTTTTGACACACTCATCTTTTCTTTATTTGAATGCTCTTAAACAAGAGAATCCTTTTATTATGTTTTTTCTTTTCTTTTTTCTTGCACTTGGTGTAGATAGGGTATATGGTGGATAGAGTGAAGCGAGGTGATAAAGATATGGCCACCCCAAACTTTTGGAGGTGGCCAAGGCTGATTATGTGCATGAGGGCATCTTTTTATGAGGCGGAGGGGTATGAAGACGGTGGAAGAATAGTGAGATCAAAAAGGGGTCATTGGTATGATTACCCACATCAAACATCCTAAATGAAAATTAATCCAATACTTTATCTTAGATATGACACCACATGAATGAACACGATGAAATTGATATATCAAACAAGTGATTCCCCAAACACTAAGCGTTCAAAGCATGCTCAATTTCACAATTCAACCAAATCAATAACAATCATAAGAGAGGTGATGCACATGTAAAAAGTCAAACATTGATACCACTTAGCAATAATTCATGACATTTCACTTACATTTATCAAAGGTCATCATTTTTACTCAAAACAGTAGAGATTGGGTCAACACACACTTTTTAGATAAGAAATCTCAAATTTGGGCAAAAATGGCAAAAAGGGTGACAATTTGCCTTCAATCACATCTAAACCTACATTATTGAACTTAAAACAATAAAGTAAGGAAATCCTAGCTAAACATGCGAGAATTACCAAAAATCTACATGAAATGCAATGCATGGTAAAAAGGAGCAAAAATTCTGAAAATTAGGCAAAAATGCAAGGAAGCAACTACATGCTATGCAAAAATGCAATAAAAAGAGCAGTAATAAGAAAACTGAACTGGATGACAAAGGTGGAACAAAATGAATAAAAGAGAGACAAGGTGGTGCATACCGCCCTACCCACCCCAAACTTTAGAATCATGCTATCCTCAGCATGAAACTATAGCTTAGGGTAGATAGGGAAAGTGTCACGACTGCTATGGCGTCTGGTCTTACATGTGAGGAGGATCTGGAGGAGGAGCTGAGGGAGGAAGTGAGCCTATAAGAGGATGCTGGTAGTAATGTCCCCGGTAGTCATCTTGGGGTTGAGGGCATGTCTCTGGATATCCAGCTATGCCACCCCAAAAATCTCCACCCCATTTGGGGTTTCTTGCTGCTTGGGCATGGTGGTAGTGATACAAGTGGTTGACCTGGTGGTGCATTTGTTGTTGGTCTTGCCACATGTATTGCTAGATCAGTTGCATATCAACTTGCATCTTCTGAATACCCTTGAGTTGTGCCTTGATGGTGGACATGTCGTAGGCGTTCACTGAGGGCTGCTGCAACTGGGATGTTCCTTAATCCCTCCTTCTTGTCCTTCGGGGTTGCCTTTGTCCTTCATCTTCTTGTTCCTTACCTTGCACATTTGATTTAGCTATATCTTCATGTGTGGCAGTGGATCCCCTAGTGTA
Source organism: Alisma plantago-aquatica (assembly GCA_963693085.1). NCBI lineage: Eukaryota > Viridiplantae > Streptophyta > Magnoliopsida > Alismatales > Alismataceae > Alisma > Alisma plantago-aquatica. The sequence goes on along the minus strand of OY856410.1, from coordinate 1,185,602,196 downwards.
TGACTCTCAGGGGTTTTCTTGCTTCCATTTCAACAATTTTTCCTTCAATCTATAGAAGACCCCCAGCATGCATAGAAGTGGCAACACATGGTATGGCAACTCAAGCTCAATGTCCAACACACTACTTGTGAGATATATCATCCTTTTGTCCTTCATCTTGATAGTGTGAGGGCACATAAGATAGTTGAGGTCAACAAACTCTGCCTCTTATGCATCTTCGAACCCAGAAATATCATACCTCAAAGTGAGTGCAATTGAGGTCACAAACCCTCCCATAACAAAAGGTATTGTACTCTTGAAGGGTATGGGCCTCATGTGATCAATCAGTAGCACTCCAAGGTCTATATACCATTTGTGGTTCATTTCCATCAAGACAAACATATCTTTTTGAGAAATGGATCCTTGATTATCATACTATCCCACAATGGTATTTGATAAGACCTTTTGCACATAAAGAATGAGGGGGTTGCTTAATGCAGAAGTTTTGGACCTCCCCGTGTTGTAATCATCTCTGCTTATCAGAGTCTTCCAAAAATGTGCATAATCAAAATATACCTCTTTTCCAAGTAGGCCGTCATCCATCTTCGTGGCCTCTTTAGGATTTGCAGCAAAAATGCCATTCAACTCAGTAGCTGTGAGGGTGTGCATGTTTCCCATCAAGGAAAACTTGATAGTTTCACTACCCCTCACCTTTGTCTTCTCTAGAGTGGCAAAGAACTCTCTAGTAAGAGTGTTGTAGGTTGTTTGGGGTGTGAAAAGGACGTTCCACAACCCCATTTGCTTTAAACTTCCTTCCACCGCTTCTTTGATCCCTAGGTCATCAATGAATTTCTCACACACATATCGAGTGGGGACAACTGTCCTTGTCATGCATTCCAGGTATGTGAGAGTGATCGTTCTTTTCCTGTGTCCTCTACCATAGGACACTCCTGTTGGGGCCTTTCCTAAGGCCTTCAACTTGTTTGCCTCCAATCGTTCCAGAACATCATCCTACTCAGGCATCAGTTCCACCTCTTCCTCATCACTTTCATCTTCATCTTCCTCCATTCTGTAAGATTGTGACCCCGAACTTGTGTTGAGGTTGTACCAATGTGCATATTGCTCTTCATCACGATGCAATTGTCACGTGGGTTGCAGCTGATCACTACGCTCCACTACCGTGTGAGACGTCGAGTAGCATGCAGGCATAGGTCTTGGCATCCGCTTTGATGATGACGATGTTGCTTTTGATTTATACCATTTCTTTGCAATCACCGGCTCAATTTCATCGATCAAGTCATACAAATTTTCCTCGTATCCCTCTTCTTCTTCTTCATCCCCCTCATACGTCGCATCTGTGATGTGGTGGCTGTCAGATGAATGTAAGTGGGATGCACTCACTGATTGTGAGCGACTAAGGGATTGGTATGCGAAGGTGGTTAGGGAGGGGGTGTGTGAGGGCAAAAAAACATCAGAGGAGGCATTTTTGGAGTGCCTCTTTCCTCCAATGATAATGTTGGCCCCCCTGGTTATTTCCTTTCCAATCTTCTTCATGGTTGGGTGTGGAAAAGGAGGCGAAATTCAGATTTTGGTGAATAGGGTGATGTGGATGTCGATTTGGATGTGGAATGGAAGGAGAAGGAGGCTTGGATGGTGGATATGTGGTTTTTGTGGATTTGGGTGAAAAATGGAGGGTTTTATGTGGAGGTTTAGTGTAGGGGGAATGTTGGGAAGATTGGATATGAAGGTGGAGATGGAGGGCCGATTGAGAGAGGAAAGGTGGTGGAAATGGAAGGGGTGACTGGGGAATGATTTGATATTGATTTGGGTTTGATTAGGGGTGTTTTGAGGTGTTGGAGGTGGAGAACGGTGGAGGGTGGAGTAGCAGTGTGCCGCCATGGTTGTTTTCTTGAGGAACAAGAAGAAGAAATGAAGAGGGGGGGTCGAGTTTTGATGTTAAAACCTATATTTTTTTCTGGATCGGGTCGGGCCACGGTCGTTGCAAAGGCTTGGTAGTACGGCCGTGGAGGGTGCCACGGTCGTGTTGTCAATGAAGAACGTCCCAAACTGACCTTGACACGGTCGTGGTAGTCTGTAACGTTCGTGGCGATGCATCTTCAACAGGGTCGTGGCGTGTGGCCATGGTCGTGGCCATTCTCCCCAAAAACTCTTCCGTCTTATGTAACTTTGATTAAATAAAGCCCACGACCATGGAAGTTACCCACGGTCGTGGCCAAGCTCTTCAACACGACTGTGGCGGTTGGCCACGATCATGGCCATTCATCCAAAACAACCTGAAATTCTCTGATGAAATAAAACCAACGACCATGACAGGATACCATGGCCGTAGTTGTCTTTTTTAGCCATGGCCGTGGTTGAGCTCCACATCCATTTTGGGGGAAATCCCTCAGTTTTCTCAATTCAAAAACAAGAACTTCATTTTTATTTGTCATTTGGCCACAAATTTGCTTTAATGACAATGATTCAACTTTAATCCTCTCTCTAGAGTACCTAAAAAAACTATTAGACAAAAGTATGTGTGTGTGTTTGTTGGAAAAATGTAAAAACAAAGAAAAAGTATAACAAATGTAGGTTGGGTCAAAAATTCCCAAAGTTAGGTGGGTTGCCTCCTACAAGCGCTGAGTTTATTGCCTTCATCTAGGCTTCTTGGTGATTCTTCATTCATTCATCTGTTTGGAATTCTCATGTGTCTATTCTTGTAAAACATGCATCCCTCATTTGCACTCAATTTGTTTTCCTCAACCCTTTCATCACAATAATCATCAACCATTTCTTCACCTTGGTGCCCTCTCAAATGCCAATTTGGACTAGTGATGTGATCATGCCCAATATCCATATCTGGGACTCATCAGGTTGGGGTCTTGTACATGTTGATGTTGATCTTCATGTCCATGAATGAGATTATCATAGTGCCACTATGCACATGAATGTCAGCATCAGTTGTAGACAGGAACGACCTTCCCAAGATAATGGGAATCTTCCTATCCTCCAACTCCATATCAAGTACAATGAAATCCACCGAGAACACCACACCTTTTTTCTTTATCTATCATCACCAAGACATCATCCACTCTACCCCTAGTAAATTTTATGGATCTATCCACCAACTGGAGAGTGCAATGTGTCGGCTTCAACTTGCCTAAGCCTTGCTCAACATAGACATTATATGGCATAAAATTCACACTAGATCCCAAATCAAGTAAGGACCTATCTATGCGATGTCCCCCTATGTAGCTAGGTATGAGTGGGGATCCTAGGTCATTTCTCTTCATGGGAAGTGAGTGTTGTATGACGAAACTCACTTGTTCAATCAATCTCACCTTCTTTAGAATCCATCCTGTTGACCTTCTTTTCACAGTGCATAGGTTCTTGAGGAACTTGGAGTATGATGGGATTTCCTTAATAGCATCCAAAAGTGGAATGTTCACCTTCACTTGGCGAAACACCTCAAGAATATCAACATTGTGCTTTTGCCTGCTTTTCAATTCTGGTGGCTCATCTAGTGCTTCTACGAATGGAGGATCACTACTTTTTTTTGTACTTGCATGAACATGAAGTGAAAAACTCGAGATGGTAGGACCTACAAAGGAGATATGTGGTGGATCACATGGAATCCCAAACTTAACATACGATATCACAACATCATCTTCAACAACATCAATCACTGTATCACCACTTGGTTGCCTTACTTTGCTTTATCAACCTTTCTTTGACTTGCGGGCTGCTCAAGAGTTTTCCCACTCCTTAGAACTATCAGAACACTACCTGGCTCATGGTGGAGAAGGGGAGCATGTTGTGGCTGTGGAGGAAGTGGAGGTGACACATGGAGTTGAAATTGAGATGGAGAAGAGAATTGAGAGGGAGGAGAGAATTGGGGTTGGAAAGTGAAATTTTGGGAAATTTGAGGTGAGGGAGGTGGTGGAGGAGTGTAAGGCTTAGGATAGCCTTGGAAGGAGTAAGTGGGATGAACTTGCATGGGGTTGGACTATAGAAAATGTGGGAAGAAGTCATAGGTCCACTTGCTTCATGGTGGCTCATGATGGGTTTTAAAGACAATTTTTCTTCTTGGAGAGCGATTATGGAAGACAGCTGCTCTATTCTCTCTTCTAGCCTTTTAACATCTCTTTGAACATCATCAAATACTTTCAATCTAGAGAGAACTTCTTCCTCAAACCTTGAGCTATATGTGGGACTTTGTGGTTCCTGGTATCTATAAGAGTGAGGTGTCTTCTTTTCCTCTGCATAGAACTCAATGGAATTGATCGAATGACAAGGAGGTTTGACTACTTGGTTTCTCATGAAGCTCACAATTTCACCAAACATTTTCATCAATTGTGGGATTGAATCATCATGAGTTGGAGATGTCACACCAAAAGACAGGTTAGTGCCACTGACCATACTAGAAGCTTTCATCCTTGAACTTTCTTCCAAACTCTCAAACTAGGGCCATGTCTCCTCAGGTGGTTTAGCCATAACCCCCCCTCCACAAGAAGAATCCACTATAGCTGACTTACATGAGATAGACTAGAGTAGAAGGACTAAACAAGCTGCCACAAAATGGATCTAATGATGTGGACATTCTCACAACATCTTTTGAAATCTCTCCCAAGCCTTGTGAAATCTCTCATTATCTATTTGACTGAAACTTGCTATGGTACGCCGCATCTGTGTCAATTTTTCTACAGAGTAGAATTTCCGCAAGAAGGCATTTTTCATCTCTCCCCAACTCATGATGTCCCTTCTTGAATCATACCACTCTTTGGCTTTGTCTTTGAGGGAGAAGGAGAACAAAGTCAACCTGATTGTATCATCACTTGCTGTCAGCGTCCTGAAGGTGGAGCATACTTCAAGAAAGGAGTCCATGTGCTTGTAGGGGTTCTCACTCTCTGAGCCATAGAAGATGGGCAGGAGCCCAAGAAGACCTGGAGGAATAGAGAATTTCTCCCCTGGCATTTGATCAACCCTTCTAGCAATTGGCAATTTGTAGTTGCTAGGCATGAAGTAGTCTTGAAGTGGCTTGTGAAGTGCATTTTTGTCTTCCATCTTGTCTTCCCCCGAATGGCTTGTCACATGCACAAAGCACAACCAAGAAAAAGAGAACAAGTTAGTAAACCAATATACACAAAGAATACAAAGAATAATGAATAAAGAATAGCAATGATGAGGGCAGTAGGAAAAGTCAAAGCAAAACTTACTAGCTAGGCTGAGCGCCTCTATCCCCGGCAACACGCCAGAAAGCTTGGTGCACTCCCACCAATGGTGTTACATACTACTCAATTGTAGTTTTGAATAGATGCAACCCTGCAGACTGAAGCACACGGTGGATTCACTTTCAAAATGTATAAAACCTAAACTAGCTACCTACATCTACCAAAACACTACACCTGCAAGCGCATGGGATTGTGTCGTAGTATAGGTAAGTGACAAGTATAGGGTCGATCCATAGGGAGAAGAGGGCCCACTATAGATAGGTTTAGTTTCGCTAGGTTCCTACTGCAGAGACTAGGGTTAAGGGTTTGAAGCTTGTTTTGATTGTTAAACTATTATGGACAAACAAATAATTAAAGGCAAGGATGAAATCTAAGTTAATCTTAGGCTAGAGTAAGGCTAAACATGCAAGAAAGGATTAATCTACATATGAAAATGAAAATTACACTAAGGAAAGCAAGAGAGAAGCAAAAGAGAAATTAAAGAGCTAAACAAACATGAATAAGTAAAGAACAAAACAAGAAGCTAACAAAGTAACAAAAGAACTAATTAAGCTAAGCAAGCACAAAACTAGGGTTTTAAGCAGTAAAGAAAGGTATGGGCTGTTTAGGGGTATGAACTTATCACTTAATTTGGGGGTGACATATGAACATTATGATTCCATTTATATCATACAAACCAAACAACAAGTTATATTCTAATGAATTAACCTAAGCTACTAATTGGCCATGGATATGCTAGGTTGTGTGTAGGGGAACTAGTCCCTAACACCCCCTACTACCCTTACGAGGCTCAATTGGGTTAGGGATTAGGTTCGATTCAAGTAGAGTCTAATCAAGTCTAGGTTTCTATATTAGACATTCCTAGGGCAATTAGGGGCTGAGGGTAGTAATGGGGAGGTGAAATGAGGGTTTCGTCCCCAATTCCCCCACATTCTAATCTTGAGAAGGCTCCATGTTAATTGCACTAGAATTATCTAATCTAGCTACTTAGATCTCTCACTTAGGTTTAGGGAGATTGATTAGGATGTAGGAAAATGGGAGGAAACCTAGGGATCCAAGAAGTGGACCTATGGGCAAATCCCAAAATTCACACATGTAAGTGATTTCCCTAAATTCCTAGGTGATTTCACACACAAACCAACAAGCAATTCATGGAGACTGAGATGCAAATAGAATATAATCATTAACAAATGGAATTACAAATTTTAAATGCCATTTCCCCCCAAAATGGTATCAAATTAACATAATTTCCCCCAAACAGCCCACCGAAGGGGACTAGCTACTCATAGACATGGAAAATACAAAAATAAAGGAGAAAGAGGTAGAAGTGGCCATGGAGCTTGGTGTAGAAGAGGGATCTCCTCTCTCCGGTAGCTGTAGGGGCATCCTCCTTCTTCTCCTTGGATTAAATGGTGTGGAATGATGGAGTGAAGTGGATGGAAGGCTAAGATATGGGGGGTTATGTGGTGGAAATGGTGAAATGGAGTGGATTTGAGGTGGATATGGAGTGGAATGGAGTGGATGGCAATTTGAGGATCTAGGAGGGGGTATAAGGTAGCTAAGGGTGGCCTCCTTCATGCCCCAGCCACTACCTAGGTATATATAGGTGGGGGGAAGCACTAGGGTAATTAGGGGTAGGATAGGAAAAATAGTGAAAAAATATGGTAGGGTTGGTTGGTCACCACGGCCGTGTTGATCTGCTACGGCCGTGGTGAGGGTGGTATCAGACAGTCATGGAGTAGGGACATGGGTGTTGTATGGAAAGGGTGGTGAAGAGGCTAATTAGAAGGTGGCCACGGCCGTGGCGAAGTGCCACGGTCGTGGTGGGTGAGTAGCACCACGGTCGTTTTGGGTAACACTGCCATTTTGGAGGAGTAGGTTGTGGTCGTGGTGCAGCAACATTGGCGAGTTAAACTTTATAGGCCATGGTCATGGCAACCTACCATGGTCGTGGTAGCCTGCCATGGTCGGGGTGAATTGGAGGCAATTCTCTATTGATTTCAAGGATTCTTCATCATGAATGACACGACTGTGGGGGTGAGCCCACCACTATTTTTACTCTGCTGGCCATGACCGTGGTGTCTTCAATGAACCACGGTCATGCTGATGGCCATGGTAGTGGGAATCCGGGTGAAAATTCCCTGTTGACTCTATTGATCTTTCACAATAAACACCACAATCGTGGGGTTATTCCCACGAGTGTGTTGGGGTCTGCAGTCGGCAAATTAACTTCAAGCTTCATCATTCATGGGTTTCTTTACTATATGTCAATCCTTGGCCATTGAAGGTGATTTGATGAAGCTTTGAGTCCTTCTTTGGACCCATCCTTCTCTATCATTCACCCTAATCATGGTCCAAGTACCTGAAAATGATGCAATGAACATCCATGAGCGCATTTGGCAATGATAAACATATTAGGGGAAATAGCTTGTAATCTAACATGTTTAGATGTGATTTAAGTACAAAAAGCCACAAGATGGAGCCCTAGAATTGGGGTACATTAGAACCTAACTTAAACAAAACCCTAAAATGTAGCTAGTAGGGTTAATGATGAGAATCTAATACATGTATGTAATCTTGTCCTTAAGCAGGTGTTGCTTGAGATCTAGATGGTTAGTGATAGGTTATGAAGCCTCTGAATCAGGTACAAGATTAATAATTATCTGACGATGGCTTTCTCACTTGAAATTTGATACATATGTATGCTTGTTTACTTGCTCAAATATTTCCATGTAGTATTCCATTATAGTACTCGATATTTGTCTCATATTATTGTTTTATAACTTGCAAACATAATATAGAAACTCCATTATACAAACCTTTTCCACCCACCTATATTCTCAGGGTAAGGACATAAGGATGGGTGTCCTACTTGAGTTAGTGAAGATAAGACAGACCATGTCGATAAAAGGGTTATCTCTTGGCGATGGCCTTGAGGCCCCTTACGCAAAAAAGGTTTTGCTAACCTTGATCACCTTTACAGAATCTTACAGTGGGAAGTTAGTCAAAGACCTTATGATATATAATGTTGTTGGTATGATTGGAGTAAAATGATATAAAGCAAGGTCTCTTGCTTTGCTAAATACTTAACTTGTTTATTCTTATTTGTTTACTTCTAGAAACCTTTTTGAATTATGAAAAGATTATTTATATGTATCTTTCATCCCTATACTCAACACCTCGTGTGTTGATCCACATTGTTTCATGTATTTTATAGGTTTAGATATGGCTTGAAGTTCATGGACTTGGTGAGATATGCCAGGTGTACTTGTTGTAAAATCCCTAGTGTACATGAGTATACTATTACAATGGTACTCTTTAATATAAAACTAAAATCATGTAATAATACTATGTTGCTTAATAATACTTGTTGAGTGTTGAGACTATGATTTGTGCTTTTGTCTTGGAATTTGTTCATGTATACTAATCTTTACACTTACATATTCATGCTTTGTTAATACCATGGTGCGAACAGATGCCTAGGTCCTATCACCATTTATTTTGTAGTCATTTAGAGTTCAAATTTGGGTAATAAATGGTTTCGTGACATATGGTATTAGAGCATGAACAATGATTATACCAAACATTGCTCAGATGAGTCACAAATTAAACTCACCTTACATCTTAACCATAGAAACTTAATGACTTGTTCTTTGTGGACTAAGTTGACTTAGCCTCTAGGTTAAAACCTAGATGTTCTGGAACTAGGTGTAAGCTTGTGCAATCCTTAGAGCCCTTCTTTTCTCCTCCATCTTTCTTGTAGTATGAGATGTAGGTTTAGGAGGGTGAGAAAAGGGAGATCTTGTTACAACCATAGACATATGTTCCCGACATGTTCTTAGGGTAGCTACAGAGGTGTGCACCATGTTCTTACTAGTTCTCTAGGTGTCATGGTATTAGAGTGCCTAATGAGTGTGGTGACTCATTTTGGTTTTGTTTTGTTTCAATGGAGTACGGTGGTTTCCATTTCTTGTTTCAATGTTGGAGAAAAATATTTTCAAATATTAGTATATATGTAGGTATGAAAAAGTTACCCCACACAAAAAGGCTATGATTATCCATGTAATCTAAGAGAAAGATATGTAACATCAAGTCTTGATGAGAGAATTTAGATGGTAGTTGTAGTTTCTAGAGTTGTCTAGAGCCATGATAAAGGTTGGGCTAGTAAGTATCCTAGATGACCTATGATGATGATGATGATGTTGATGATGATGATGATGATGATGATGATGATGATGATGATGATGATGATGATGATGATGATGATGATGATGATGATGATGATGATGATGATGATGATGATGATGATGGTGGTGGTGGTGGTGGTGGTGGTGATGATGATGATGATGGAGATGATGATGATGTCAATGATGGCGATGATGATGATGATAATGATGTTGATGATGATGATGATGATAAAGATTTTGATGATATGAGCTTGTTTCAAAATGACATAATTTTGTATTGGAAGGGTCAAGTAGGATTTGATGATATAAAATGATTTGAACCATGAAACCCTAGCTAAACCTAGCTCCTTGTATGCTACAAATAATTTGGTTGAAAATATAGCTAGTGGGTTGGCATGCTTGCTTATGCCTAGTCTTGTATATGTCAAGATACGATACACGAGATATGGTTTGAGACCAACCTAGGCTTCAATCTCTTTACAAAGAAGGAACTCTAGCGTGGGACCAATGAATAGTGTGAACTCTTAAAATGAGTCAACCCGACATAGGAGAAGGCCAAGGTAAAATATGCATGATGAAATATATAATGATGAGTCCCTAGCTAGAATACTTCTAATTATATGAGTTGAGTCACCTAGTCTATGGCCCCCTTTGAAAATGGTGAGCCCAAGATTTCCTATGGAAAAATCTAACCCTAGAGAAAGAGGCAATTGAATATATGATGTTTTTGATATAGGTGAGGGGGATGTCCCAAGATTCAAAGATGATGTACATTATTTGTGATCTCCATAATGAGCCTCGTACTCAGGTTAGAGGTTTTATGTAAAGGGGATCTAGTGGTTGCCCTTGTTTTTGAAAGTGGGTAGAAATTTTGTTATGGGTCGATGGTTGTGGTTAGCATGTTGGATGTGGATGGGCCTTAGATTGAGTGGATTGCGCTTGTGGAGCCCCATTGACATACACGTGAGAGAATTACTAAACTCCAATGTTAATGATAATGTCGTTTCATAAATGATGCTTATTACACGACATATCTCACTTAAGTTAAAATTTTATACACGTATGGGATTTCACTCTCACAAGCTAGACCTAATATGAAATCATATTATACATGAAAGAAAAAAGTTTGAAATCACGAGAATGATATGATGATGCCTTTAGATGTTAATTTGAATAGTCATGACATATAATTTCTTAGTTTCAGGCCAAAAATGGAAAATAATAACATGGTGAACATGTAATAATGATGATAATCCTTATTGGAGGTCATAATGATGAACATGTACGTTTTTTGAAATTGATACATAGACTTTGAATACACCTTCAACTTGTATGATTAAATGAATAAAACCCTAATGCAGCAGAGATACAAGATGAGTAACCCTAATATTGAGATGATGTCATAATATGATAAAACATCAAGTAACGTGAATCTAATTGGGATGGGTACACCATTGATGATGATAATCTAAGTATGAACCTAGTAGTGGGGGATGCCTTGACACTTAGGCTTTGTTTGCCTGAACGCGATGAATAGGAATTTTGACCTTTAACCATGACCCTGGCAATTTTTTAGGATGAAATTTCTTTTAAGGAGGGAAGAATGTGACAACTTAAAATTTTACTCTCTTTTATTGTACTTGTCCTTTCTAATCAAGTGGCCTTCATAATCATTTATATATCTAGTCATATGTTCAGGTGTTATAATAACCAAATTTGCACACCTCGATGACTAATTCCATGATATGTGGCTCTAATTTGAGAAATTGAAATGTGTACCATTCCTTATTATGTATCCATCTTACATTTAAGATTGAACCAAATTAGTATCATCATCTTATATACTATAGTATTTCATGTAGATGAGGTCACAATTATTTTTCTAATGGCATAAAAATTATGCCGGTTGGACCTTTGGAGTCCAAGTTATGATACCTTGAAATGTGGCAATTTTTGCCTTGTTTTAGCTCAATTCTATGCATTTTCTCTATTGAGCCTGTCCCTCCTTAGGCTCAAGTGTTGTGCCTCCCAGCCGTGTCACCTGTGTCCCTCCATCCCCCCTTATTCTGACTTGATCATCTTGGATTGTTGGATCGGGTCCCTCAGATCAACCCCTCCCCCATACAACAACTACTACCATGTCTCTCAACTCCATACACAACTGACAAAAGTGGCACTGGCACCATATACCCCCATCCTTGAACCACCTATCAAAACTATTCCCTCCATCCTTGGCTACAATCAGGTGCTAGATTCTCCATTTCTTCATTCATCCTCTTTTCCCCCTTTCTTCTCATCCTTTTTCGTGCACAACAACTCCCCTCCACACCTTCTTCTTCTTTCTCTCATTCTATGGTACCTCTGTGGACATGTCTCTTAGGATTTCTTTCCCAGTCACTGTATGACTTGAGGGAGCATCTTCTTAGCTTCATAGGATGACAACGGACTTGGGTAGTTGGTTTTTAGGCATGTGGTGACCTCTTCCCTCTCTCGCAGTGTGGCTCTGGCAAGTTGATCAACACCGACCTCTATAGAGCTTGCGCTCAACACGAGCAAGCATGGTTGGGAGGGGTTACGTCCTCAGTCGGTGGACTGTGAAGGGTCCATAATGCTCCTATGATAGAGGGCTTGGATTCTCCTCTATGAGCCTCTCCTACATGATGTTTGACCAAGGAAGGGCGATGGATGGCGATGACTAACGTCCAACAACCTGATGGTTGCAGTCAGTCGGGATGATCAGTGATCTGGCGGTGTGGTCTATAACTTACATGACTAGGAGGAGCACCTTTCCTAGCTCTAGATATCACACCAACGATTAGGATCAAGCACATGATAAATTGGTAACACCCCCCTCTTGACCATAGTTCTTGATGCAAACATTCAAATAATCATAACTCTGTAGTCCCTCATCCAAATATAACGAACCTATAAACCAAATTGATCACCTCAATGTTCCCTACACCATGAACATGTTTGAAGACCATGGGTATACTTCTAGTGTCCCTATTTTCATAATAATTCAATCTTTGTATATTGGCCACATTCAATGCATTGCTATGGTAAATATTGAGACTTTGGTGTACCACTGCCAATCTGATCACAATATCAGTATCTTTTGTGCTTCCTTGAACTAAACCATGGTCATAATCACCCCTAATTCTCGTAAATAACTCTTATTGGACATATGTGACTAGTTTCAGACTTTAATGATTTAGTTTTCCCTAATTCCTATTTTGCATCGAATATGACATCTAGCCTCACCCTAACTTGTAGATCAATATCTTTATGTTACTGACTGGTACACATATCCTCCCTTGCCATCCTTCTATTACATTTGAGTCACATGGGACCTAAATGCATGAATGTGACTTATGTATGGCAAGGAATATTACACCCTAGTCATATGGGGTTTTGGACCTCTTTGATGCATACAACCAATTTGGTCTTTGAAATCAATAATTTTAAGATTTTTTGTGACTTAAATGCCTAAGTCTACCTAATTTTGTTCTATGACGGTACTTGTGACACGAAATACATCCATAATAAGCTAATGTATTTCTAAAGTGCCTTGACTATCTTCCTTGTGCCCCAAATATGACATGGATCTTAACCTCTTATCATTTCCTTCTAAATTTGGAAATCCTCTATCTCTTTTATATCTTGGATGAGGATGTCCCACCCTGGTCTCGTGTTGAACCTTAATGACATGTACAAAATATGTTGATGACTACACGCATAATTGAAATGTAGAAACAAAATAATGGTTGTTTGATGCCTAGACTCTAGGGGACATCTTCCTGTCTTTGGATAAGCATCTTATGTCACTAATTTTCTAATCTAAACCATATATTATGATTGGTCCTTATCTGTTGATGAATGTTGACCATGTTTTCCCCATTCTGTGCCTTTGGACACTAAAATGTTCATAAATGACTTAAATCGTGTAGTGTCTGTATAAAATAGTGGAACATCGAAGTGACTTGAAACTTGAACTACATCTTCATGATTGCCTCTAAGTCAGTACAAGATCATCTAATGTACTAATAAGCAACTTGGACCTAACTTGGTCAAAATCCTAAAATGAAGATAGTAGGGTTAATGATCAGAATCTAATAGATGTAGTAATCTTGTTCTTAATCAGGTGTTAGTTGAGATCTAGATGGTCAATGATAGGTTATGAAATATTTGAATCACTTAAGGATTTAATAATTCTATGAATATGTCTTTCTTGCTTTAAACATGATACATATGTATGCTTGCTTACTTTCTCAAATATTGACATGTAGTATTATATTATTATTCTTGATGTTTGTCTTGTATCATTGTATTATAACTTGAAAAGATAATATAGAAACTCCATTATACAAACCTTGTGCACCTGCCTATATTCTTAAGTCAAGCACATGAGGTTGGGCGTCCTACTTGAGTTGTCAAGATAGGGAGGACCATGTCCATAAAAGGGTTTGCTCTTGGCGATGTCCTTTAGGCCCTTACATAGAAAAGGGTTAGCTAATCTTGAGTACCCTTACGTACTCTTCCAATGGGAAATTAGTCAAAGACTTTATGATATATAATGTTTTTGGTATAATTGGAGTAAAATGATATAAAACATGGGATCTCACTTTGCTAAATACGTAACTTATTTATTCTTGTTTGTTTACTTATGAAAACCTTTTCAAATTATGCAAAGCTCATTTATATGCATCTTTTAGCCATGTACTCAACACCTCATGTGTTGATCCGCATTGTTTCACGTATTTTATAGGTTTAGAGATGGATAGAGGTTGATGGGCTTGGTGAGCTATATGAGGTGTACTTGTTGTAAGATCCCTAGTGTACATGAGTAGACTTGTACAATTGTACTCTTTAATATGTAACTAAAATCTTATAACAAGACAATATTTCTTAATAAAACTCATTGAATGTTGAGACTGTGAATGGTGTTGTTATCTTGTTATTTGTTCATGTATGCTAATCTTTACGCTTCCACATTTGTAGTTCGTTAATACCATGATAGGGACAGATGCCTAGGTCCTATCACCATTGACATTGTAGTCATTTGGAGTTAGGGTTTGGGTAATAAATGATTCCGTGACACTCACTCTGTTAGTTTGCACTTAGGCTCCGCTTCAGAGTATTATATCTTTCATGCTTTACATAATTCTTAAGATGTATTACCATCTCAAGAATGTCCATGTTTTCAAGTTGTTTATGCAACTCATAGTTCATACAACCCAATGTAAGGTATTTTTTTCTACAATATCATTTCCATGCTTCAAATAAGCACCCATTTCAGCCTTAGGCACATTTGGGTTCGTATGACATTGGTGTTTCAAGAACATAGAGCTTGTACTCTTTTGTGAGAAGGTTACTCAAATGCCCTGAACCATTCATGGTAGTTGGTCCCATTTAATTTTTATCTTTCTCAAGGATTGATCACAATTAGAGTGTGTTTTCCATTTATTTCTATAAAAGAAAAAAAATGTTTTGTCAAAATACATTTTATTTGTTTTATAATATGGACGATATTAATTAGGCCTTAAATTAATCATTCCTCCCACTTTTTTATTCATATTGATAGCTCTCACTATCAATTTGAAAGATTGAAGTGTACAACCTTCTAGTGAGCCAAGATCCATATTTCATCATATCATGAGTCAACTCGGGTTGATTTCCCAGAACTTGAATATTTAGGTCGACAACCTTTTTCTATTGCAGCTAAATGCAACTGTTGGATATATGGTGTGCACAACTCCTTGTCACATTCCATTTTTCTGCTTCTAAGCACTTAATCTCATTATTGCCACCTAGTTAAGCATGGCCCATAGTTCAACACAATAGAATATGCACCCTGCTTTGAAAGACCCACATATCTATCATCACACTTCCACAAGATAGTTGGTGTACCATGTGTTGGTGTGCTGATGCTTATTCGATCAAGTTGTTCATGTGTGTTTCTTATGGAAATCATCTTAGACTAAATATTTATTGATGGATTTTATATATATATACATATACATATCTAATCACCACATACTTATAATATGCATCATATAAATGCTATATCCACAAATAAAACATGCAATCACAAAATTCTAGTGACTGTTATGCCCATACTAATGCAATTATTTGAAAAAAAAAAGAATTTCTACCACCTAAGGTCCACATCACATGTAGAACCCTATTCTTGTAGAAAATTTATGTTGGAACCCGCCCAGCCGGTTGATTGGACCCATCAGTTGATCTGCTTGCCTAATGGTCGAGTGGTTGGTCTTCATAGATCGATTGACTGACTCCTGGCTCAATCGGTGTTTAGACTCTTCTAATCAATAAATTGGGCATCTAGTTGATTGACTGGTTCCACCTATCTATGGGCTCTTTGGTCCTCCAATCGATCAACTCGACTCCCATTCGGTCCACTCATCTGGTGTAGAACATCTTCTCTTATCGAGAAATAGATAAAAATATCCAATTATTATTAACTTATTACATGGAAATAATGAAAACTCAAGTTATATTCAAAGGGAGTATAGGGAGCACTAGTATAGATCTGACGTTTAATGTCACTTTCACTAATGTCGGTTCCTTCAAAAAACCAAAAACAATTCACCATCAACGTCAGTTTTTCAAGCCAACCGTTACCATATGTAAAGTCGTTCTCATTTAGAAAAAACACGAGTACCACTTTAACTTGGGGAATAACAATCTTGGGGAAAAACAATCTAAGCATGTAAATTGTAACATGATGAAAATGTAATAATGATGATAATACTTATTGGAGGTCATAATGATGAACATGCACGTTTTTTTGAAATTGATACATAGACTTTGAATACACCTTCAACTTGTATGATTAAATGAATAAAACCCTAATGCAGCAGAGATACGAGATGAGTAACCCTAATATTGATATGATGCCATAATATGATAAAACATCAAGTAACAAGAATCTAATTGGGATGGTTACACCATTGATGATGATAATCTAAGTATG
This sequence comes from Alisma plantago-aquatica, assembly GCA_963693085.1. Lineage (NCBI taxonomy): Eukaryota > Viridiplantae > Streptophyta > Magnoliopsida > Alismatales > Alismataceae > Alisma > Alisma plantago-aquatica. Next base: position 1,185,585,805 of record OY856410.1, on the reverse strand, counting down.
AACCTAGTAGTGGGGGATGCCTTGACACTTAGGCTTTGTTTGCCTGAACGCGATGAATAGGAATTTTGACCTTTAACCATGACCCTGGCAATTTTTTAGGATGAAATTTCTTTTAAGGAGGGAAGAATGTGACAACTTAAAATTTTCCTCTCTTTTATTGTACTTGTCCTTTCTAATCAAGTGGCCTTCATAATCATTTATATATCTAGTCATATGTTCAGGTGTTATAATAACCAAATTTGCACACCTCGATGACTAATTCCATGATATGTGGCTCTAATTTGAGAAATTGAAATGTGTACCATTCCTTATTATGTATCCATCTTACATTTAAGATTGAACCAAATTAGTATCATCATCTTATATACTATAGTATTTCATGTAGATGAGGTCTCAATTATTTTTCTAATGGCATAAAAATTATGCCGGTTGGACCTTTGGAGTCCAAGTTATGATACCTTGAAATGTGGCAATTTTTGCCTTGTTTTAGCTCAATTCTATGCATTTTCTCTATTGAGCCTGTCCCTCCTTAGGCTCAAGTGTTGTGCCTCCCAGCCGTGTCACCTGTGTCCCTCCATCCCCCCTTATTCTGACTTGATCATCTTGGATTGTTGGATCGGGTCCCTCAGATCAACCCCTCCCCCATACAACAACTACTACCATGTCTCTCAACTCCATACACAGCCGACAAAAGTGGCACTGGCACCATATACCCCCATCCTTGAACCACGTATCAAAACTATTCCATCCATCCTTGGCTACAATCAGTTGCTAGATTCTCCATTTCTTCATTCATCCTCTTTTCCCCCTTTCTTCTCATCCTTTTTCGTGCACAACAACTCCCCTCCACACCTTCTTCTTCTTTCTCTCATTCTATGGTACCTCTGTGGACATGTCTCTTAGGATTTCTTTCCCAGTCACTGTCTGACTTGAGGGAGCATCTTATTAGCTTCATAGGATGACAAGGGACCTGGGTAGTTGGTTTTTAGGTACGTGGTGACCTCTTCCCTCTCTCGCAGTGTGGCTCTGGCAAGTTGATCAACACTGACCTCTATAGAGCTTGCGCTCAACACGAGCAAGCATGGTTGGGAGGGGTACGTCCTCAGTCGGTGGACTGTGAAGGGTCCATAATGCTCCTATGATAGAGGGCTTGGGTTCTCCTCTATGAGCCTCTCCTACATGATGTTTGACCAAGGAAGGGTGATGGATGGCGATGACTAACGTCCAACAACCTGATGGTTGCAGTCAGTCGGGATGATCAGTGATCTGGTGGTGTGGTCTATAACTTACATGACTAGGAGGAGCACCTTGCCTAGCTCTAGATATCTCACCAACGATTAGGATCAAGCACATGATAAATTGGTAACACCCCCCTCTTGACCATAGTTCTTGATGCAAACATTCAAATAATCATAACTCCGTAGTCCATCCAAATATAACGAACCTATAAACCAAATTGATCACCTCAATGTTCCCTACACCATGAACATGTTTGAAGACCATGGGTATACTTCTAGTGTCCCTATTTTCATAATAATTCAATCTTTGTATATTGGCCACATTCAATGCGTTGCTATGATAAATATTGAGACTTTGGTGTACCACTACCAATCTGATCACAATATCAGTATCTTTTGTGCATCCTTGAACTAAACCATGGTCATAATCACCCCTAATTATCGTAAATAACTCTTATTGGACATATGTGACTAGTTTCAGACTTTAATGATTTAGTTTACCCTAATTCCTATTTTGCATCGAATATGACATCTAGCCTCACCCTAACTTGTAGATCAATATCTTTATGTTACTGAATGGTACACATATCCTCCCTTGCCATCCTTCTATTACATTTGAGTCACATGGGACCTAAATGCATGAATGTGACTTATGTATGGCAAGGAATATTACACCCTAGTCATATGGGGTTTTTGACCTCTTTGATGCATACAACCAATTTGGTCTTTGAAATCAATAATTTTAAGATTTTTTGTGACTTAAATGCCTAAGTCTACCTAATTTTGTTCTATGACAGTACCTGTGACACGAAATACATCCATAATAACCTAATGTATTTCTAAAGTGACTTGATTATCTTCCTTGTGCCCCAAATATGACATGGATCTTAACCTCTTATCATTTCCTTCTAAATTTGGAAATCCTCTATCTCTTTTATATCTTGGATGAGGATGTCCCACCCTAGTCTCGTGTTGAACCTTAATGACATGTACAAAATATGTTGATGACTACACGCATAATTGAAATGTAGATACAAAATATTGGTTGTTTGATGCCTAGACTCTAGGGGACATCTTCCTATCTTTGGATAAGCATCTTATGTCACTAATTTTCTAATCTAAACCATATATTATGATTGGTCCTTATCTGTTGATGAATGTTGACCATGTTTTCCCCATTCTGTGCCTTTGGACACTAAAATGTTCATAAATGACTTAAATCGTGTAGTGTCTGTATAAAATAGTGGAACGTCGAAGTGACTTGAAACTTGAATTACATCTTCATGATTGCCTCTAAGTCAGTAAAAGATCATCTAATGTACTAATAAGCAACTTGGACCTAACTTGGTCAAAATCCTAAAATGAAGATAGTAGGGTTAATGATGAGAATCTAATAGATGTATGTAATCTTGTTCTTAATCAGGTGTTAGTTGAGATCTAGATGGTCAATGATAGGTTATGAAATATTTGAATCAGATAAGGATTTAATAATTCTATGAATATGTCTTTATTGCTTTAAACATGATACATATGCATGATTGCTTACTTTCTCAAATATTGACATGTAGTATTATATTATTATTCTTGATGTTTGTCTTGTATTATTGTATTATAACTTGCAAAGATAATATAGAAACTCCATTATACAAACCTTGTCCACCTGCCTATATTCTTAAGTCAAGCACATGAGGCTGGGCGTCCTACTTGAGTTGTCAAGATAGGGAGGACCATGTCCATAAAAGGGTTTTCTCTTGGCGATGGCCTTTAGGCCCTTACATAGAAAAGGGTTAGCTAATCTTGAGTACCCTTACGTACTCTTCCAATGGGAAATTAGTCAAAGACTTTATGATATATAATGTTTTTGGTATAATTGGAGTAAAATGATATAAAACATGGGATCTCACTTTGCTAAATACGTAACTTATTTATTCTTGTTTGTTTACTTATGAAAACCTTTTCAAATTATGCGAAGCTCATTTATATGCATCTTTTAGCCATGTACTCAACACCTCATGTGTTGATCCGCATTGTTTCACGTATTTTATAGTTTTAGAGATGGATAGAAGTTGATGGGCTTGGTGAGCTATATGAGGTGTACTTGTTGTAAGATCCCTAGTGTACATGAGTAGACTTGTACAATTGTACTCTTTAATATGTAACTAAAATCTTATAACAAGACAATATTTCTTAATAAAACTCATTGAATGTTGAGACTATGAATGGTGTTGTTATCTTGTTATTTGTTCATGTATGCTAATCTTTACGCTTCCACATTTGTAGTTCGTTAATACCATGATAGGGACAGATGCCTAGGTCCTATCACCATTGACATTGTAGTCATTTTGAGTTAGGGTTTGGGTAATAAATGATTCCATGACACTCACTCTGTTAGTTGGCACTTAGGCTCCGCTTCAGAGTATTATATCTTTCATGCTTTACATAATTATTAAGATGTATTACCATCTCAAGAATGTCCATGTTTTCAAGTTGTTTATGCAACTCATAGTTCATACAACCCAATGTAAGGTATTGTTTTCTACAATATCATTTCCATGCTTCAAATAAGCACCCATTTCAGCCTTAGGCACATTTGGGTTTGTATGACATTGGTGTTTCAAGAACATAGAGCTTGTACTCTTTTGTGAGAAGGTTACTCAAATGCCCTGAACCATTCATGGTAGTTGGTCCCATTTAATTTTTATCTTTCTCAAGGATTGATCACAATTAGAGTGTGTTTTGCATTTATTTCTATAAAAGAAAAAAAATTGTTTTGTCAAAATACATTTTATTTGATTTATAATATGGACGATATTAATTAGGCCTTAAATTAATCATTCCTCCCACTTTTTTATTCATATTGATAGCTCTCACTATCAATTTGAAAGATTGAAGTGTACAACCTTCTAGTGAGCCAAGATCCATATTTCATCATATCATGAGTCAACTCGGGTTGATTGCCTAGAACTTGAATATTTAGGTCGACAACCTTTTTCTATTGCATCTAAATGCAACTGTTGGATATATGGTATGCACAACTCCTTGTCACATTCCATTTTTATGCTTCTAAGCACTTAATCTCATTATTTCCACCTAGTTAAGCATGACCCATAGTCCAACACAATAGAATATGCACCCTGCTTTGAAAGACCCACATATCTATCATCACACTTGCACACGATAGTTGGTGTACTATGTGTTGGTGTGCTGATGCTTATTCGATCAAGCTGTTCATGTGTGTTTCTTATGGAAATCATCTTAGACTAAATATTTATTGATGGATTTTATATATATATACATATACATATCTAATCACCACATACTTATAATATGCATCATATAAATACTGTATCCACAAATAAAACATGCAATCACAAAATTCTAGTGACTGTTATGCCCATACTAATGCAATTATTTGAAAAAAAAAGAATTTCTACCACCTAAGGTCCACATCACATGTAGAAACCTATTCTTGTAGAAAATCTATGTTGGAACCCGCCCAGCCGGTTGATTGGACCCATCAGTTGATCAGCTTGCCTAATGGTCGAGTGGTTGGTCTTCATAGATCGATTGACTGACTCCTGGCTCAATCGGTGTTTAGACTCTTCTAATCAATAAATTGGGCATCTAGTTGATTGAATGGTTCCACCTGTCTGTGGCCTCTTTGGTCCTCCAATCGATCAACTCGACTCCCATTCAGTCCACTCATCTGGTGTAGAACATCTTCTCTTATCGAAAAATAGATAAAAATATCCAATTATTATTAACTTATTACATGGAAATAATGAAAACTCAAGTTATATTCAAAGGGAGTATAGGGAGCACTAGTATAGATCTGACGTTTAATGTCACTTTCACTAATTTCGGTTCTTTCAAAAAACCAAAAACAATTCACTATCAACGTCAGTTTTTCAAGCTAACCGTTACCATATGTAAAGTCGTTCTCATGTAGAAAAAACACGAGTACCACTTTAACTTTGACGTTGATTTCTTTTCATAGAAACCAATGTCTAAAATTGCCCACAAAATACAATTTTTTAGGGAAAAAATTTGCCTCCAAAATTTTCAATACGACATCAATTTTCTATACAACCGATGATAAAGTGTTCATGCCATGCCCTAACAAAAAAATTATCCCTGTCATTTCATTGGTTCTACTAGAAAATCTAATGACTAATTCCCCTTGGTGAGTCATAATTTTATTTTTGGACATGGGCCTAAATCGTCAGCTTTTTAGAAGAAATCTATGACTAGGTATTCTCACACCATATCTCGGGAAAATATTCCCCCTCCCTCAAATTCCTTCTTCTTTGTATCTTTTTCTTACTAAATCGACGACTAAGTTCCCTTGGTGAGACCAAATTTTTTTTTGGGACATGGGCCTAAATCGTCAATTTTTAGAAGAATCGGACGACTAGGTGTTTTCATACCATGTCCCCGTACAAATAATTTCTCCCCCCAAATTACTTCTTCAGTGTCGATTTTTCTTGCTAAACCGATGACTATACTCCTAATCTGAGGGCAACTTTTTTTGTTTTGATATGTAGTTAGTCGTCAATTTCTCAGACATAACCAACAAATATAGCCCTAAACTGATGTCTATTTTTCTCTTGGTTTAGGAGTTAGTTGTTGCATATTTTTTTCATGCGGACGACTATAACCCTAACCCAAGGGAATTTTTTTTTGGACATACAGTTAGTCATCAATTTGTACACACTTAACCGACTACTATGGCCCCAATTGGTGTCTATTTTTTGTTTGGTTTAGGAGTTAGTCGTTTGTTTTGTTGTTCGAACCGATGATGATGTCCTTAGTTGTTAATTTTACAAAACAAGCGACGACTATGAGTAACTTAATAGCACCCACATTGTATAGACTTTCTCCACATTCTCTATTACATCACGATAGACCTGCTTCTTCTTTGGTGATTTGCGATCCCAGCTACTGCCTCTATAGCTCGAAGGTCTACCACCGCCACTCAGATCCTCTCTTCCTCCAGTCGTCGCCGCTCCACTCCTCTCTTTCTCCTGCAATCATTGTTGCTATAGCTGCTTGCCACCGGCTCCAAGTAGGATTTTTGGAGGATGCCTTTATCTTAGTAGCTCTGCTACTTGAGGATCTTAGTAGGATGTTGCCACCACCGCCTCCATCCAGGAGCTTGGAAGGATGCTAGAGCTTCTTCCCCTACATCTAGGTAAGATACCCTACAAACCACCATACTACCCATGGCCAAATAATAGGATGTGATTCATTATCTAATTTCATAGCTTAATTGTTGGATGTATGGGCATGAACATGGCCCTTTCTACTTAAATTATTGTAGTTACCTTATTGATAGTGAACAATTTTTTAATGGCAAGTTACTTACTGCTCTTACATTGATTATTGTTAATTAAGATTTCTATATCTTAGTTAGTGTAATTTTCCTTCTTTCCTTAGTTTTTTAACCTTAATTTCTAGTTTACCTTAGGCCATCTCTCCCTCCCTAGGCCATGAATAAATTATGTGTAATGATTATCTTAATGATGAACATGCATGTACATTGGAGATGTTGAAATTAATGTTATTGAATATGGTACCTAGACTAGGGTATGATTAAGAATCAAGAATGAATTGAATTAAATGATGTTACATGAAACCTAGTATATGAACAGTGAAAATAGGATCATAGGTATAGGAATGACAACATACATGTATTTTACTGGCCTAGAAATCCATTCAATATTTACTCATTAGGAGTAAATCTTGGATAGTCCTTATTTTGGGACTGTTCTTGAGCACTTAATCTCACTTGGGTTGTAAGTGTATAATGTATATTAGTTTATCAAAATGTTTCATCAATAGTTTCCCATTTGTTCTCTAAGTACATATATTGGTGGACATTTTCCCATCTACAAAGGTGTACTTGGAGAACTACGGGCAAATGCTACCAAAATTTCCTTTAAAATCAAATACAAATTGAAAAACACTAGAGGGGGGGGTGAATAGGGTTTTATGATAATTTTAAAAATCATTCAACCAAGCAACTACAAAAATATTGGAGAAGAAGACAAGGCGTTTAGAGCGGTTCCACCATTACCAAATACTAAGGGAGTCAGTCCACTACCCAATTGTTTCCAATTGGGATTTTGAAAGAAATTGTATTTAATTACCTCACAAGGATGTTACATAAGATACAACTACCTTCACAACCCTTTGGATAGCCTTCACCCCAAAGTCATCTCACCAACCATGAAGCAACCTTCACTTGAAGTAACTTCAAGCTCCCCCTTGAAATAGCCTCCCTCCTTGAAGTAGCTTCCTGTTGAGACCTTCTAGAAGTAGTCCAAACTCACGTCAAGCTACCTTCACCACCAAAGAAGCTCCTACAACCTCCTTTCCACAACCTCCAACCTAGGAGTAGCAAAGGTGAATAAAATACAATAGAAGGAACACGATTGGAAGAAAGAAATGATGTTACCAATAAAGTACAACGCTTTGATCCTATATCCAGTGTATTGATCTCCAGTCCACTGTGGATGAATGTGGTAGTGTGGTGGCTAGGAGATGCTAAGATATATGATACTAATGTAGAATAGATTGGAAGTGTAGCTCAGCTTGTTGCTCACAAAGATTGAATCTCAAGTGTAATTGTATGCACAAGTGATGCCTTGGGTGTCCTATAGCTTGTCCTATTTATAGGAGTGGTTTTCTAATGCTTGGGGACATTCTAGACACCTTCTAGGGTGTTCTTAGTGCTCAACTAGCTATTATGTGTCCACTAATTACATGGCAATGGCTAGTTGTTTAATGCTGAAAAGTGCAGTCCAGAACCTTTCTCGGTCGAGAAGTTTGTCGACCGAGAGTCTCTCAGTCGAGGAATTTGTCAACCGAGGGTAAGTCTGGAGTAAGTGTATTGCAACGTTCAACTCAACTCCCAACTAATTTTTCTAACTGAGCCTAATGGCTAGGAGGGTCTATTCTCACTTGAGAATTTTGTCGACCAAGAGTGTCTCAGTCGAAGTTTTTGTCGATAGAGAATATCCCAGATTCAATGTATTGAGTCATCTACTTAGTGTATCAACGTGTAATTGTGACGCTAACTTAGGAAATGACCTATCTAAGTGTTGTGTGTGGATAGGGAAGTTCTAAACTCTTGATTTACATGATATCTAAGTACTTGTACATTATACACTTGTACAAGTTTTTACATTTGATTACAATCATGAAAATAAAGCAATTTTAACAAATTGATCTTCCAAGTCTTTGCTATCCACCACATTATATAATTGTCCTAGGAATTTCAAATCCCCATTCAGATTTATTAATGCTTGGGTTCGTAAGCAGGGTTTTATTGATATTGTTAAAGATGCTTGGAGCATTGATGTGGGGGTACTAAGATGTTCATTCTTTACAGAAAGTTGGAAGCTGTCAGGAAAGCTCTTCGAAAGTGGAACACTAAAACTGTTGAGAATCTTTTTGATAATGCTAGAACGATTCGATGTAAAGCTAATGAGGCTTAGGCTTGTGCTTACCTTGATCCTTTGAATGAAGAGAAAAGACAACTTGCTAAAGTTTTAAGGCTAGAAGCTAGGGATGCTGAGTTGGCTGAGGAGTCTTTATTAAAGCAAAAGTCGAGGGTTCAATGGCTTAAAGAAGGTAACATGAACTCAAGGTTCTTTTATTCTTCTTTAAAGACTAGAAGACATAGAAATTGTTTGAAGAGTCTTGTGGTTGGTAATGGAAATATAACCAATTATGAAGATATTAAGCATGCTGTTAGGGACTTCTACTTGAGGCTTTTTTATAATAGTGATTGTGATGGAAATGTTTGGAATGGGATATGGGAAGGTAAGTATTTATCTAAAGAACAAGATGCTGGTATTATGGCTCCTGTGACGAGGAAGGAGGTGGATGACATTGTCAAGAATCTCAATAGTGATAAGGCCCCTGGGCCTGATGGTTTTAATGGGTTGTTTTTCAAATCTACTTGGAATCTTATAGGAGATGATACTTTTCAAGCTGATGCTGAATTTTTTCCGAAAGGGATAATGCTCAAAGAAGCTAATAGAGCTTTTATAACCTTGATTACTAAAGGGCAGGATACTACTATTGTGTCTAACTGGAGACCTATTGCGCTTTGCAACATCTTTTATAAGATCATATCGAAGATCATGGTGAACAGGTTGAAGGCTGTTTTGCCTTATGTTATTGATTCTAATCAATGTGCTTTTGTTGAAGGCAGAGGTATGAAGGATGCTATCTTGTTGACCAATGAACTTCTCAGCGATTTTAGTAAAGATACTAATAACATATGTGTGCAAGCTGATATTTCGAAGGCCTATGACTCAGTTAGCTGGAAGTTCTTGTTTTCTATTCTCTACAGAATGGGTTTTCCTTTGAGATGGATTCGTTTAGTGGAAACTTTATTCTTGTCTACTTCTTATCAGGTTTTAGTCAATGGGGAGCCTACGGAACCTTTTTATCCAACTAATGGCATTAGGCAAGGGGACCCTATTGCTCCATACTTGTTTGTTGTTGTCATGCAGGGTTTCTCTGAAATCATGAAACATGGGCTTTAAAATAAAATGTATCAAACTATTAAAGTGGCCAAGTGTGAAGCTATTTCTCATCCTGTGTTTGCTGATGATCTCATGCTGTTTATGAAGGCTAGTAGTGATAATGCTGATTTCATTATTGACTCTTTTAGAAGTTTTGGTAACTTGTCCGGCCTGAAGCTCAACAATAAGAAGAGTTGTGTGGTGTTCAGTAGAGGAGTTAAGACTGATAAGTTTCTTAAAATTCTTGACATGAAGGAAGGTAGGTTGGAGGATATGAAATATTTGGGAATTCCCCTTTTTGTTGGTAGACTTTCGAAGAGTCATTGTTATGTCTTGATTGAAAAAATGAAGAAGAAGCTTGATTCTTGGAAAGCTAAGGTGCTAAGTCTAGCTGGGAGATTGGAGTTGGTTATATCCACTCTGTCAACTTTGTATTTACATTGGACTGTTTTGTTTCCTTTACCTTCTTCAGTTACTGAAGCTATTGATAAAATTGTGAGAGATTTCTTATGGGGAAATTCTGAAGGGAAGAGTAATGTTCATTTGGTGGCTTGGGATAAAGTGGCTCTTCCTCTTAATGAGGGTGGTCTTGGTACAAGAAAGTGTAGTGATATTTCTCGAGCTTGTACTATAAAGAATGTTTGGGATATTGCTAGAGAAAAAGAAAGCTTGTGGGTCAAGTGGATTAATGCCAAGTATCTAAAAAAGGAAACCATTTGGTCTGTGGAGGCTTCCCCCAATTTTTCTTGGTTATTTAATAGATTGATTGCTGTTAGGAGGTCTTTACTATCTTTAATCAAGTTTCATATTGGTGCTGAATCTCAATTTAAAATCTGGAAGGTGCCTTTGTTGGAAGGCAGGTTTCTCTCGGAGTATGGTGATTGCTGGAATTCTTCTACTTCTGGTATAGGCTCTGATGATAAGATTGGTTGTTTTATTAAGAATGGCGTGTGGTCCTTTCCTAATAACAGAGTTGCTCTCCCTATTCTTAATTGTATTAGAAGTTTGTAAGTCAAAATCTGTGGTAGTGATGCTATTTCTATTCTTGGCAAAAGCGATGCGAGACTGAAAGAGATTTGGGATGCTATAAGAATCAAAGGATGTCATGTTGAGTTCCTATCTTGGCTTTGGAAGTGTAAAATTCCTAAAAATTTCTTTGTCCATGCTTGGAAGCTCTACTTAAACAAGCTTCCTACTATGGATTATTGCAGAAGAATGGGGATTCCTGTGGTTTCTATTTGTTTGCTCTGTTTGAGTGATTATGAAGATGGTGAACATCTCTCCTTTAACTGTTCCTATGCTACTGAAGTTTGGAAGCTCTGCTTTGTTGGACCTTTCTCTAACGAAGTCCCAAAGAAGATTACTGATATTTTGAACTACAGTGTTAAGATGAAATACAGATTCTTCTTTGCGGTCCTTTAGTATTTGTGGCTGGAGAGGAACAAAAGATTCCATGAAGGTATTAAGAGAGATTCTGATAGCTTGGTGAAGATTATTAGGAGGTCTGTTGAAGAATTGAGCTAATGGTATTGCTTGTTTCTTCGCTGCTCTACTGTTCTTTTGGCTACTGGCGTTTGGTTGTCTGTTTGCTGCTGTTTGTTTTTCTGCTGATTGGCGGATGGGTTTTCTGCTGTTTGTTCTTGTTGCGGACTGCTTTGGGGCCCTAGTTCCTGGTTAAGGTGCAGTTCAGAGGTGCCTTTCTAGGAGTTTTTGTTGTTCCTTTTGTGGGGTTCCTCTGTGCATTCTTGTCTATCTCTTTGTTTGATCCTTATCTTTGGGTCATTAGCTTTTATTCAGATGTAAAGATAGGATCCTTTAGTTGGACTTGTTTGAGTTCCAACAAGCATTGTACATATTTACAAACAAAAATACAAAAAAAAGCAATAGAGTTTTGGCCGACCAAAAAAAAAAGAAAGAAATGTTTGTCATCATCAAAACAAAGGGATTATAATAATGTCCAATTTATCCAACAATCTCCTCCTTTTTGAAGTTGACAAACATTTCCAAAATATAAATCATGGCAATATAAATCATATTAGTTTCATACCTGAAGTTTACCTTTTACAGCTATTCTCTTATTTGTGAATGCAAGTGTGTGCTAGCTGAGAGATTATGAAACTCATTTTACTTTATGTTATTGATTTTATATTATTTCTCCCCCTTTGACATTTCAAAAAGATAACCAAGCTAAACATTAAGTATGACTTTGATTTCTCCCCCTTAATTTGATAATTTGATTCTCAATTTTTAAAGCAAGGGTAATCAACACAATTTAATGCAGACCACTTATTTTTATTTCAAATTTGGTGACTATTTACTTTTCAATCATTTGCAAATGATGTTAATCCTTGAAATGATATGAGATCCTTTTAGGTTCATGGCATATGTGTTTTGATTTCTCAAGCATTTACAACGGATGTGAAGCCCTGAAATAATGTGAGATCCATCTAGGCTCATGATGGATATATGTATTGATTTCGCATCCATTTTACAAAGGATGTTAAGCCCTGAAAATGATATGAGATCCATTTAGGCTCATGATATGAGATCCATTTAGGATGTTAAGCCTTGAATTTATATGAGATCCTTTTAGTTTTATGGCATATGTGTTTTGATTTCTCAATCATTTACAAGGGATGTTAAGCCCTAAAATGATGTGAGATCCATTTAGGCTCATGATGGATACATGTATTGATTTCTCATCCATTTTACAAGGGATGTTAAGCCCTAAAAATCATATGATATTTTCTTTACGACATATTTGGATCAAGAAATATATCGCCAATAAATAATGAATGATGTTTAGCACATATTGATATAGATAGTCCATTTTAGATCAACATAATTCAATAATCCTAAGGTCATAGCTAGTTTTTGAAGTTTTGATTTGATCAAGAAATGTTTACAAATTTTTGTGAGCTCCCCCTTAACCTTATAATCAAGATAGTTTAATAATAAAAAGTATTAAAGTTTAATTACAATTAGTCAAACCTTTTATAAGAGATTTGCTCTAAAATCTTATTTGTAACATGATGAACAAGTTTTGGATCAATATACTAAGATTGAGTGCAAAGAAATGATTTTAATATCACAAATAAGCATTCTACCAGGCTTATTTTAGGTCGACCATGACTTCGATCGGGGTGCCCCTCGGTCGAACTCTTTTTCGATCGAGAGGCATTTCTACAGATTTCCAGTTTAAGCATTCACAATGATCCACTTGATTGAATATAAATCCTTTATGTAACAGGTGGACACCAATTCGAAAGAGTTTATATCAATTTGAAATATTATAGCTTAGGATCAAGTTTGTATAGAACTTAATTCATGTGAGCAATATTTGATTTTGAAATGGGGTCTTGCTCATGATTTGCTTAGAATACGCTTTAGATAGAATAATTATATTCTAAGCAAGATCTCTTTTCCCTTTTAAACTTTTCTCAATTATGATCATAAAGTATGTCTTTTCTTCATATATAAAGGAAAATTCTTTTTAAGAGTTTGCAAGGAATTCTTATATATGAAAATATAAGAATTTTCCTTTATATATGAAGTTACAGGTTTAAAATATAGCATTGATTGCAAGTTCTTTTAATTGAAAATAGCAATTGAAAATATATGAACTTGCAATCAATGCTATATTTGTATTGATTCATTTTTGTAAGAAAGCATGTCCAATTTCAGTTTGCAAAAAGTATACAGGTTTTCAATCAACACATTTTGTAACAAGTTCAATAAGAATGCTATAATCAAAGTATACTTTTTTTAATAAGTCATGATGCAAGCTTATCAATATGTTTAAAAAATTTCCTCCAAGATTCATTCTTGATTTGCAGATGAACTTGCAATCAATGCTATATTTTACAGGTCGAGGAATTCTTTTAAATAGCAATTGAAAATATATGAACTTGCAATCAATGCTATATTTGTATTGATTCATTTTTGTAAGAAAGAATGTCCAATTTCAGTTTGCAAAAAGTATACAGGTTTTCAATCAACACATTTTGTAACAAGTTCAATAAGAATGTTATAATCAAAGTATACTTTTTTTAATAAGTCATGATGCAAGCTTATCAATATGTTTAAAAAATTGCCTCCAAGATTCATTCTTGATTTGCAGATTAAATCAACATTAATAGAAAATTGATAGCAAACTGAAATAAATTAAGCAGGTTTTACAGAAACTCAGTCGATCGAACATTTTCTCGACCAGAATGTTCTCGGTCGACAACTTTCTCTCCCGATTCAGTTACTATTTGTCCAGAAAGTGGAGGTTTGAGACAGAAACTTCTTTGGTCGACTATTTTCTCGACCGAAGTGTATCTCGGTTGAGGATTTATTTGACCGAGAATGTTTCTATTTCAGCAATTTTTTTCAAGTAAAACATAAATTACTTCAATACAATTACAGAAATATGCAAATTAAAGCTCAGTTTGGTTGAGATAAGACATTTTGAGTATCAAAGAAAAGTTTTAGGTCAAATATCACATAATCAAGTTCAATATTTCTATGTTTGGGGTTTTGAAATCCAAACTAGATCAACATCATTTTCCTTGTATGGGCAAGAAAATGAATAATGTCCAAGACCTAAACAGTAATGACAACATATAGAATCAATTTTATTTCTCTTCTTAGCTAGATTGTCTTTAGGCACATACATGACTTTAGTATTGGGTACTTGTGTCTCTTACTCTAAGTTTTTGATAGGATTTACCTTTGGTCTTATAACCTAGTCCTGTCCCTCCAATCTGACTAGAAGAATCTTTTAAAATCTTATCAAGAATACCATTGTTTTTCAGGCTACGAATTTTCTTTTGTAACTTCAAAATTTCATCCAATCTCATTTTAATATCTAAGTTTGCTTGATCTAAGTTAGATGACAAACTATCTCTTTCTTTTACAATTGCATCATAATCTAAATGAGTGCATAAAATAGGTTGAGTTTGATGATTATTCAACTTAGCAAGTAATTCAACCTTTATTTGAGAAAGAAGATTATAGTTTGTCTCTAGAGTAAGTAACTTTGTATTGCAATCATTAAGAGAAGATTTCAAGGTAGAATTTTTAGAAATAATACTTTCTTTTTTAGAAGCAAGATCATTTAATTTAGCATACAACCCCTTATTAGTTTTAGTAACTCTTTTCAGTTTCTTTTTACAATCAATATACTTATCATGCAATTCATCAATGCTAGCAACTAACTCTTCTTTAGATAAATCAAATAAGCTTACCTCATCCTCTTCTTCATCGATTGTTGCAATGATACAACATACTTTGTCTTCTTTATGAGTACTTGATTGTTCCCTTCTATCTTTGTGGAACTTTCTCTTTGGACAATTAAATGTTGTGTGGCCCATTGCTTCACATTCAAAGCACCACCTATTTCTTATTAAAGGTTGACTCGCATTCTCCTTTCTTTGTAGAGGTTGTAGAGATAACCACCCTCCATCTTCAAGACTCGATTAGAGCTCAATGAAACCTGCTCTAATACCAATTGAAAAACACTAGAGGGGGGGTGAATAGGGTTTTATGATATATTTAAAAATTATTCAACCAAGCAACCACAAAAATATTGGAGAATGAGGCAAGGTATTTAGAGTGGTTCCAACCTTAGCAAATACTAAGGGAGTCAGTCCACTATCAAATTGTTTCCAATTGGGATTTTGAAAGCAATTGTATTTTATTACCTCGCAAGGATGTTACATAAGATACAACTACCTTCACAACCATTTGGACAACCTTCACCCTGAAGTCATCTCACCAACCTTGAAGCAGTCTTCACTTGAAGTAACTTCAAGCTCCCCCTAACAACATAACTCTGTCTTATTCATGGATTTGCACAATTAAAACTTTTAAAAGATATAATCTCCTAAATTGGGGTTTCTAAGCCCATTAATGCAAACTTAGGTATATGAAACCCTAAATTATGCCAATTATGTACAAAGATCATTCTTTTAGATCTAAATCATCCTTTTTATTATCAACATGTTAATATTCGCTCAAAACATTCAGAGATCATCATATATTCAACTATCATCAATTCTAAGGGTATATACACTTTTTGAATTGCAAGAAGAATATGGCTTTCATTATAATTTTGATGAATTATTTGCATTTTTCTGGCCAACTTTCATATATAACACATTTTAATCTGAATTACGAATCTTTTGTTATGATTTTTCTAAATGAATTACCTCTGAACCAATAGTAGATCGCCATGTCATCCCCGAGCATCTCATGAGGCGAGTGCCTGGTTAGGGCCGAAAGGACACTTACATCCTTTCCTTGATGTGTCGATCCTAGGGGCAAAAGCATCAATTCCTTCTCATCATCTCCTTCCTCTCGACACTCAGGTTCTAGCGTCGGACGAGTCAACCAGGTAGTTGACTCCGTGCTCAAGGGCGCCGGAGAGTTGGGTCAATAGGTCAGCACCACCGCCTGGTCCTCCCGAATCCAATGGAGGACTAAATTCTAGGAAGAGGATACCTGTATAGTGTAGTCGATGAGAAGGTCCCCAATGGCAAAAACTCTAAAGAAGAAGGAGAAGAACATGTCCGATGTTTGAAATTGAAGACTAGGAATTATACGCTTCAGTTCCGCAGAACTCGTCGCACATTTGGGTGATTGTAGATGATCCTATAACCTTGTATTTATACTTCCCCCATATTGTCTAGTTTTCTAATGGAGGAGGGGTTTGGGTGAAGCTTCTAGGATTCTCTAAATCCTATCAAATCTAGTATCCTTGGGTCCGTAACCCTCTCCCGATCACATTGGAAGACTTTCCAAGAGCACTCATGAACTGGTCAGTGAGGAAATCGGTCCCAAAATCTTACTTCCATATTCCTCCTTTCCCATTTCTACTTATAATGTGCAAAGTGCAGCCACCGTTGGATCTTAGCTCCAACGACTATCAGCCATGTGCTAAGATCAACATTTTCCAATTAAATTGGAAAATCGTGACATTAAAAGATTCCCTCTCACTTTAGGAAATATTACAAAAGTCATATCTCCTAAACTACTTATGTGTTTGATCCCAAATTTTCAGAGATACTTAATAATAACTTAATCTTTAATCCTGCCAAACTTGGTCTCATTATTTTAGTGCAAGTTATTACTTTATTATGCATATTTCTCATACTTTCTCTTTCTTATTTCTTTTTATCTCCTTGATCCTGATCCCTTTCCATTAGAAACCATGTGTACACAAAATCTTTTCCAAGATGGATCCACTATCCAAATATCCACATATTTCTTATAATATTATTATTATCTCATATTTCCTCTACTAAATCAATACTTAATTGATCTTTTCTCTTTCTTGTTGCATTAACTTTGCAACTTGGACTCCTTGGAACCCAAGGAACCCAAAAGGAATGAAATCCACCTTCGGTGAATATTCCTTTGCCTTCTAGGGGTTTCTACATATTTCTTTGCTCTATTTTTTATTTATTAAGTTAATAATTGAATTTCCTTTTTCTTTTCCTTATTATTTGGCCCAATAGCCAATAAAGCCCACAAAGCAACCAATAAGGCTATTGTAAACGAAATTTATTCAATTGTGGCCATTAATGTCACTTTCTAGATGTTTCCAAGTATTTCTCATAAATACTTTGCTTAATATTCATTATCTTGTATCTTTTCCTATTATTTATACTTTTCTTCTTTTACTCTCTTTTGTATCCATTATTGGATTAACATAATAATAGGAATCATGAAATTCCTATCCAAAGGGATATTTGCAAATAAATCCATCCTTTAAAGAAAAGCATACAACCTTTTCAATTAAGTCCAAATTCATAAAATCATTACATTTCAATTACGAAAACATATGCAAAATTGAGGTTGTAACAACATGGGACTGACATGGATTGAGAAATCTAAAACCTAGAACCAAAAATAGACATGGATTTGAGATAATTTAAAACAAAATATTTCTGGTAGAATCACCCATATTATTGCAAATAGTTTAATAGAACTCCAAAAGTGACAATGATTATGTAAACTTTTACACCAGTTGTAATATTATTTCTACTTTACTTTTATTAGAGAAAAACAATACATACATTAAAACACCTAAGAATAAAAAAATATCAACACAAGTGCAACATCACATATATTATATTAAAACAACACATATTAAAATATGTTATGACATCACCTATGTTATACACAAATAACACAAATATAACACAAAAGTATAGCCTAATAAATCAACAGGGTTGGCTATACCATATCAAAATAATATTTATATGACATCATAACAAAAAATTTGTAACAAAATGCATCATTACATGTTAATTAACACATAAGTAAATTCTAACACAACAAGAATATCAAAATACCATTAGAAAACAACATATATATCACATGATATAACTAAAATATGTTGTAATATCACACATATTATACAACAACTATACATATATCACTTTAGAATATAGTCTATTTGAGTAAGTATTTAATATACGGTTTATTCCAATTTTCAAATCTCAGACCCAACCCAATTCAGATTTGGACACATAATCGTTGACCCAAAATCGACCTAGAATGTCATAGTTGAAACCTGGACCCAATTTTATCCAATTTAGACACAATTAGATTCATAGGTTCAGACAAATTTTAACATCCCTAGCATGACTTTTAATATTGGTGTGTAAAAAAGTAGAACTGGGTGTTATAATTGCATTGAACTTTGATATTTCATAAAATATAAAAATGTTTTTCACCACAAAGTTTGATGTAATACTTGGGGCTAGTTTTGTTGGGTGTAGTGCGGTGTAGTGGCGTGAATTCACAATATAAAAATGTACATCAAACTCACACTTCGTCATCTGACCACACCCTACAACACATACCATATTACAAATTGTGTAACCCTAATCAGTAACAACTCACAATAATAAGAAAGATAAGGTAAATAAACCCATACTAGTAGATCGAGGTGAATAGGAACATGAACTCTACACTAGATGCTACCCTATGCAACCAATGTTTGGTCTCCTCGCACTCACAACTCACAATAATGTTTCTTTTATTTTTCTATTCTAATGTTCAAGACACCATCACTTCACATGGCCTACGTGGAACCTATGTCTACGACAGACAGTAGCACAAAGGTCCTCACATAGCTCCCAACCCTCATGTTACATTGCCATTGGTCTCCCTCCTTAACCTTTTGCTTGTCGTTGACATGGAGACTGTTCCCATCAACCTTAACTTTGATTCCTCTTTTATGACTTAGTGAAGGTTGACCATAAATATTTGTAAATGAGATATTTCTTTCCATCCAACCTTTCGCTTAGAGACACAATCCTTGTTGACGTATATGCGCTTGACATGGTTGTCATTGAATCTGGAGGATCAGAGCTCATCTAATCTTGGGATGTATTGTGAGTCTCGTGTCCTTTCGGCTTATCAACCTCTAAGTTGAGTGAGGGAATATTTAATCCCACCACCAAGATGATGACAATGATCAACAAACAATAAGATATTTCTACAATGACGTCCAATTCCACTTCATCTAGCTCGGCCAACACTGTCTGCATCTCCCTCTCTTTCAAGTGCCAAATGCACCTTGATTCCTCTTGGTCCCTCTCTTCTAACTGTACCTCCATTCCATCCCTCTTGTTCAAGTGCTAAACAACCTCCGACTCATCTTTGTCTGACTTTGTTGACACTATCAAATAAGAACTTGAGGTCTCGCTTTGGTATGCATCAATGAAAGGATCGTAAAAGTTGTCTCCTCCCTTCTACCTCATCAAAGATGTGAAGGCTACTGAAGAAAATATCGCAATGGATGACAAAACTATAGGTAAGAGGATGACCTAAAGCCTGTAAGGAACCCTGATACTCTAGCAATGAAAAAAACCTAGCAGCATGGAGGGTCATTCTTTTATTCTTGACTAAAAATGTGGGTTAGTGGTTTGTCATGGCCTCCACCTTTCTTTGGATTTTATTCCATCATTGTTATGTCAACATGTTACAAGAACCATTCAAGTGACCTATCAACTTTTAATAAATCAATTAAGCTATAAGATACTGGAAACACTCTTTAAAAAAAGAAATATAATTGATAAGAAATTACTAATAAATCTAAAACATCATAATAGTGTTGCATATTTACCTATCTATAGTTTGGGATCTTATCATAGCACTGACTCGATATGCTATAGCATGTTTGGTTGGGTGAAATTTGTTTTCCTAAATCGAAATTTGAGCTTTTGGAATTATTATTTTGTTTGGTATGATGTTGTGGGGCGTAGTTAGTTTATTTGCAACCTCACATTTAGCTACAAATTCTTGAAAAAAAGGCAATGTCCTATCAGAACACGGTTTGAGTGTGAGGGCCCATTTAGTAGCGTGTAGTTGGAGGGAGTTGTATGAATTACAAAGCAATAGTTTTAAAAGAAGTGGTTTTAAATTGTAGATTATATATTTGGTTTGGTGTATTTAATACACAACATTTTCATCTGCTTTGATTTGAATAGAAAGCTGTGTACAAAGACTGATCCGAGCATTTGGACAATGAGAGATGGAAATATTATATAAAACCTTTAACTGCACCTGACCACATGAAAAATGGATGACGTCAATGCATGTTGAGTTTCACAGAATTCATTTGCGTGTACACAATAAATAAAAATACTAGTTAAAAATGTTGAAATATGTAGTGAGTTTGTTAGGCATTGTACCAGAAAGGCTTGAAACCATTTTGTACAGTTAGTTATTTAGAAAAATGTGTCACCATACTCGTCACCTATTTTATGATCTTTAACCTCATGATCTATTTTCACCAGTCAGCAGCACGCCCCAGTGAATCTGACATACACCCTAGGTTCTGAATCATATCAATGATCAAATCACATTTACAGCTACCGACACCATGAGAACAAGAGGAATCATATCCAACATCCTCATAAAATTTTGTAGGCAACATGAACCTTTCGACAATAAGATCAACATTGCATATAAAAAGAAGAGCAGAAAGTAGGAAAGATATCCAATATACATAATACTGCCTACATTATAACACCACCAATGAAATCTAATATCCCTTTCAAGGACTATATGCTCAATTCAGATACGATGAAATCTTCCCTCACCCCCTAAACTCTGCATGGCCTCATCTCCACCCCCATCCCATGCAAAGATCTTCATTTCATGTCTACCTTACCTCCCCAAAAAGTCTTTCCATGCAATGAGAGCATTTTCTCCTTTCCACGCTCTCAGCCTTCTCTCCATCCCACTTCTGCACCCACTCACCCTCTTAACTTTTTTTCTTATATTTTTATTCCTGACAATGTCTCTGACCCACCACATTCTTCCACCGCACATTGCCCCCACAAACCCTCATCCCCCCAACCCATCCCCTCCCAATCATCCTCCACCTCTCTGGCCCCTTCCCACCCCTCTCTCTTTTAAACCTATCCTTTCCAATCCCCCAACCCATTCACCTACTTTATCCCTTCTACACTCTGGCACCATTATGGCACCATGTATTCCCCTTAAGATTGAGTTTCCCATCAACCTACCTACAAAATCATGAGACTAATTAGTGTTTTCACAAGTAGAAGTATTCTGGTTATGATCATAAACAAGCTTGAAAACCACATTATCAACATCCTCATTGTCACTAGGGCTATCACTCTCCTTCTCACTAGACATACTATTCTCAAACCAAAGATCCTCACCCCATCACAACTCCCATATTCTATCCCAAAATGACCAAAACTTAATCATCTACCCAGACAAGTCATGATCATCTCTTATGGAAATAGTTTTACCCATGATTCCATCTCTAAATGGTCTACTCACCATTCCTCCTCTCTTGAAGGATCTGGTGGCTCGAGATGGGTATCCATCTCTGACCGACCTCCACATCTTTGGGGGTTGGAAATTTTTTGTGCTATAACACAAGCTACTATATCTACCCTTCAGTTTGTCAACAGTGACACTCCTCACCCTACAAATTGCATCAAAGCCTTCTATGTTTTTTCTAAAAAAACTATCATACTGCCTTTCTCTATTAAAATCTGCTTAGATGAAAAAAAATACACTATCAAACTCTCTGAGAACCCCGCACACTCGACCACCACATTCACTAATATCACAAACCACCCTCATCATGGTTCAACCTAGTCAACAATGCTAACTACAGACCACCTTTTGCATAAAGATATTGACAGTAAAATGGTTTGAGGAAGAAGACAACAATATCACCCAAAGTCCCAAGAACAACAACACATAAAAAATACCAAGTGTTGTCTCTTTTTCTAGCTCCATTGTTGCCACACCAGAATGACATTACAAGAAAAACTATTTTGTGTTGGAGGAAGATGGTAACTCATCTCAACATCATATTATTTCTTGTCTTAAAGAGTTGTCTATTTTATTATCACATAAAAGATAATTACAATGCTTTACCAATAGATGAAATTAACAACTTAGATTCATGGCCCGATTACACAACCTTCACAGATTTTGCCACAACCCTAGGTATCACATTTGATAATGAATCATCTGCCAACTCAACACTAAATGAAATTGAACAAATCATGGGGTGGCACAACCAAATATATATTCATAATATAACATAGAGCTTCAATGAATGATCATATGTTAAAAACCCCACATTATATCTTTAGTATTATACAATTTCCTATGACCATTACAACCTAGAATATCTATGGAGCTTAAATGCTAAAATAGAGTGAGCTATCCCTAGATTAATTTACAAGAACAACATCACTATTATCACTTTACAAGAGACAAACACTTTTAAACCCTTTTACTCTTATAAGTATAGGAGGTAAACACATCAACAAATGGCTCCAAATATCGCCAAAAGGTTTCAAAGGGGTCCTAGTTGTTGAAATAAATAACAAACTCTTCCAAATCACAAACCACGAATATCGTGAATACAATGTTATGACTCATATCACAAACAACACTAATTCACACTCATGGATCTTCCCTGGAACCTAAGGGAACCAAGTCAAGACAAACAATGATTTATTAATAAATTATCTGACCTCACTAATAAATATTCTCTATCCTCTTGGCTCATTTTAGGGAATTGCAACTTCATTATAGACATAGAGTATATACTAAATACAAATGGCACACCAACCCCATCCTCATGTTAGCTATTAAATAACATTATCACTAAATACCAGATGTTAGAACTTCTTCCATTAAATGCTAAATTCTCATGGAATCAAGGAACACTCAGGGCTAGAATAGACCACTAACATTGTACACAATCATTTGTGGACCACCACCAAAAACTTTTTTCATTATGACATCTAGACCCATATTTGATCATTTCCTCTTTACTATCAACACTTATCAGATATCATGGGGACGCAAACCTTTCCATATTAAAAACTTCTGGATCACTAACCCTAGACTTGAAAACTATCTACACATAAAATGGATACCCACCTCAAAACCTTTTAGAACCTGGATAACACATTCTCAACAACATAAAAAGAATCAGAATCACTCTTAAAAATTGGAATTAAAACAAGAATGGAAACATTAGAAACAAACTAGAAGAATTGGAAGACAAATTTCATAGAGCTGATAAAGACCTACATATTGACCCACCCTACACTCAATACATTAAATAGGATATCAAAAATATGCATAATAAACTTGATACTCTTTGGAGACAACTAAGATCAAATGGATGAAAGCGGATGTCAGAAATACCAAATTCTTACACATGTTGTAACAATAATGCAATATCCAATTCAATTCACCACCTCACCATAAATGCTTCTCAAACTACAAACAAACACCCGATCACCACCAACATTGTCTTATACTTCAATGCTAATTTCAACACTGGGCATAACCCAACCATTCACATGTACATAAACTAGTCCAAGATAAGATTAAAGCCCATTAACACACCTTCCAAACTCATTTTATCCTTCTCTGAGTTCAAAGCCAAAGAAGTTACCTTCATCCTTGGAACTAAAAAATCTCTTAGACCCAATATCCTAAATAGTAAGTTGTACCAGACTATGTTGGAACATGTCATAATAGACTTCATGAATCTCCTTACCCACATCACTGACCACGATACATCCACAACCTAATCAGAGTTCTTGTAAAAAACCTTTTATGGTGAGGAACAATTGTATACGAATAATCATGTAACGTTATAATTGTTGTGACTCCTCATCACACTAAATGAGATTACTCAAAACACAAAACACAATCAACTTCTAATTAATCACAAGTCAAAAATGTAGAATAATTAAAACCAATTTCAACATCACAAACCAATTTAGAAACATTTACATAATGGTTCGTCTTTTCCATTCTCATATACTGTAACATGTAATTACATCTGTGTCCAATGGACTCAGCCACATGCTATATACAAAATATATTTCACATGTACATACCATATTTTACAAACACTGGCGTACTGTCAAAATCTCATGTCGATACAAGTATTCATCGATAAAACACTTCCTATACCCGGACCTAAGAGTACATGGGAAATACTAGCACTAAACTACTAACATCTATAGCTGACCAACCTTCTGAGTCAATTAATCAACCAAGATGATCCTCTTCAAAAGATGACCTTGACCACTTTTCCAGAGACCACCTAAAAAGATGTGGTGACCCATGGGTGAGACCCAGTCCCAACGAGAGATATAACTCTCTCCAATAGATTTGATTATAATAGATTAATTAATATTAATAGACTGGGCAGTTTGAGTATTGAATAAGCAATTTAATAGAATGAATTGTTTAATCATACTAAGTAAGTTAAGCATTTAGACTTGGCAATAAGTATACTTACTCAAATTTCTTAAGATTGCATCATATACAGCATAAAGTTGAAGTAAGGGCTGATCAACTAAGGTCAAACATATTTAACCCTAGCAATATACTACATGGATGGTATTATATCTTTTATTATGCCCGGGGGAGTTTGAGTCGTACCACTTGATAAATGCATATTAATCGTAGTTTTATATGCATTATTAGTCTAGTTTAGAATTTGTATAGCTTAGTTTTCATTAAGAATAGATTTGTTTTGATCTACTTAGGTTTTAATGTTAATTTGTAGGATTTTGATACTTTTCTTGACTCCCTTTGTATGTTTATCACTCTACAACAAGTTTTCCTAGGGGGTCCCCAAATGGATTTTGAGCACTTTTCAAAGGTAGATCGATACACAAATTTTTTGCCTGAGGATAATTTTGACCTGTTGATAAACATGCCAATCAACATCAAAATCAATAAGAAATCAAGAAGTCGACAACCTTGTCGACTTCCCTGCTTGACATACTAAATGCTCTACATCTGTATCGACCTCCCTGGTCAACATCCAAGACGAACGTCACTCAAACTCACTGATGATCAAGGTCTACATACAATTTATCAATAATTGAGGTCGAAATCCCTGTCAACCCCTCTCCTTGACAACGTCATCGACCAACAACGACAAGAAATCAACCATCGATCTACTGTTGTCGACACTTCTTTTGACGTTTACAACTGAGTGACACCCTTGTCGACCCTCAAGCTCGACATAGTGATTGATCGACAGCAAATGGTCGACATCGATGGAAAGAGATCGACAACCTTGACCCTAGAAATAGGCCCCCAACACTTCTGTATAACAGATCTCAGAACTTTTGGAGACAGAACACTGAAAGGCTATCTTTGAGATCAGAGCCCAAGATAACCACTATCGGCCCAATGAGTTCTATCAACCTATTTGGCTATTGACCTATAGCCTTACATGACTTTAATCGACTTTCAAAAACGACAAATCCATCGATCCCTTTCTCCAAGGAGATCAATCTCTTCCCCGAGCTACCGTTCCTCCCCCTACTTTCGCTACAAGCTAGGGTTAGTTCCTCAAAGGAGAAAGAAGGAAGGAAGATTGTCATCACACACCACGCCGATCTGCTTTCACCACCATCATGACCGTGATGGCATCCTCTTCCTCTTCTGGTGATATTAATCTCTCCATGTCGAGGGAGTAGTCTTTTTACTGGGGTGTGGGAATTAGCCCCACTACATATTTCTTGCAATTTCTTTCATATTCCAATTCTTATATGAACTCATTTAATTCATAGCCAATAGTTTATCACATGTTTTATGGATTGATCATCTTCTTTACATGATTTATTGTAATATTTTACTGCAAGAACTTCGACGTTTAAGATTTGAATACCGATTAGCTTTGGTTGACACACTGATGAGAACTTCCAATGAAAAGTCTCTAGAGTAGTGGATAGAGATTCCGTAAGTAATCAGACATCGAGCTTACAAGGATATATACTAATGCAAGTTTCTGAGGCTAAAAGGGGAAACTTGCATAGCTCCAATTATATTTCATGCATGCTTGGATTTGAATGATTTCACAGATTCAAGTAGTAGCGGTAAAAACCAATTCCACCCTAGTGTTTCCATCCACTCCATCTCTTTTATTTCTTGTAATCTTAGATCAATCAAACCAATCTCAATTTTTGTGATAAATACTAGTTCTTACTTAGTTACTTTGATTAGATAAGTCTTAAAAATGTTTTCCATTGGGATTCGATCCTTATCTGTTCTACGATAAGATCCGTCATCTTGGTGGTGGCATTATCGTACATTGGTTTTGGTAAACTCTAGGAACTATATTCCTAGTGAATTTGTAGTGCTATAATATACCACACCACCACTCAAAGTCCAACTGACCACGACGAAGTGTTATTTAGTTTCGTATAAGATCCAGGAGTGCTGGTATCCTAAGATCAGTCCTCTACCCAGTCAATATGGGCCAAAAAGTTAGTGACATATCAATCAAGCTACCACTACAATGACATATAGTCACATATAGTCAAGCTACAAACAACTAGTCCAACCTTGGTATAGGTCACGTCACTAGATTCCTGGGTATGCAAGCTAAACCCTACCACTAAGGTACAACTACAATTATCCTCCAATCATATTCCATATACAATCACTGAGACATGTCTACAACCATTCTCAAAAAGAGGGCTAGGTATAACTGCAGTCATACTCCCTAACAATTGGGGTCAGGGAGACAAGCAATCCGCATATTCAACAATATGAGCTCCGAGTTTCCCTTCAGAATACTCATTTTACCATCTACACTACTACAGAAACGGCCTTTGGCGTCGGTCGTTTAACCCCATTTGGCGTCGGTTTCAGACCGACGCCTATGTGGGCGCCGCTAAAGGTCGAACACTTCGGCGTCGGTTTTTTAACCGACGCCTATTTGACCTATAGGCGTCGGTCATTTAGTAAATAACCGACGCCAAAGAGGGTTCGCGCCACAGAAAATGGCGTCATCTAGGGCACTTTCTGCGTCGGTTATTTACTAAACAACCGACGCCTATATGGAATATAGTGTCGGTCTTTTAGTAGATAACCGACGCATAAAGTGCCCTAGATGACGCCATTTTTGTGGCGCGAACACTTTTGGCGTCAGTTATTTACCAAAAGACCGACGCCTATAGATTAAATAGGTGTCGGTTTGATATGAATATCCGACGCCATTTCCCGGACTGCTTTGGCCACATCAGGCGTCGGTTTATTGAAAAAAAACCGACGCTGTAGGTCTTTCCTGACGGTTTTCTATAAATAACCGACGCCTATTTATATTTTTTTTTTTCATATCAGTTTGCAGGCCTGCTGTGGCTGGTCAGCAGGATGAGAACCTGCAGTTCAGTTTTCTGAACTGCAGGTTTACGACATCCATTGATATCAGCCTACAAACAGGCCGCAAACCTGCAAAAGTCACAAGCAAAATTCTACACAAGTACATACATTCAGACATCAATTCAATTCTCACATTCACACATATAGAAACATTCAAATACATGTATTAACATTCATAAATATTCATTTACATAGTATCATTCATTATCGCTATCAACATCCCAATTATATCTTACAGTTGCCACTGCTTGTATGGCTTTTGCCCATTCTTCTCTTACTTCATTTAATGCTTCCATCGTATATGGAGCATGTATATTTTTTAAACGTTTACCTGTAGTGTTGTCAGTTTTAAACACCTGCAAAGAGAATGATGTATATATATAAGTAATAATATAAAAATAATATAAGATTGATATATTACATACTAACTAATGAGACTATATATAATACCTCATGTATGGTATCGATGTCCAATGCGGCATATTTGATAATCATCTGCATAAATCGCATCACATAGTATGTGCATGCCCAGCCATTGTCTTGTGTAGCACACTATAAATTGAAACATACAAAATAATACAACTAAGCACAATTCACATCAATAATATATATATTCGAGTCGGGAACTTACTTGTACGTTCTGCCAATTTATTGGCTGGTTCTTTTTCCTTGGGACCGTTCCTCCAGCCTTTTTGAATGCATCTAAACCCCTACATGTTAATATAACACAATAAATTGCATAAGTAAATAGTAATGTAATAACATATGTTAACAGATACAAAAATGAAATATTTCTCACCAGAATAATGGCATTCTCATTACGTGTCCAATTTTCATGTTTAATGTACTTCCCGCGGGATCTAGATAATAAACAGTGAACGTCCCGGGGACAATAACTAGTAACTCCCAATGTCTACCGCTAGAAGTAAGAAGTTAACAATTAATAACTCAAAATGCAAAATAAAAATGGAATTTTCTTAAGTCCAAATTATAAATAAAGTAAACTTACTTGACATTGAATGGAGCTATTATTATCGTCTTCTTTTGCTGACCAAAAATTGTAAAAGCATCTATACAGTATTGTTGAACATTATCAGGGTCTTTAGCTACCATACTAATCAATGATGGAATCAAAAATCCCACATGATCAAATGCAAATTGTTTGGAATGATCTTCGACTAGGTAGCTGCAAAACATATAGGCGTATGCATTAATATATAAGAAACCAGATCACCGGATCTTACACAATTTATATGGATGTATAAACAAGATCTCACCTTATCCATGTCTCTATCATTGATGTATTCAGCCAATCATACATAAACAGCTCAATAATATCTTGTATAAATAAAGAGCTATCGTATGATTGACCTGCATAATCTGCATCTAAAGAAATAATTATAGGGCAATGTACATTATGTGCCCGTAGCCAACATGCCATTCCCCTACAAGCAGGACCTAACGGGTATGTTAGGTCAGTTGGAACCCAATCGGGTAATGCGGGAAGTGGAAGTGGAGGCCTAGGTGCTCCTGGTGTCTTCTTTTTAACCTGTACATATAATTTCAGATCAGTTGACATCATATATACACATTAACACTCTAAATCAATGTAAATTTATCTTACAATTTCAATCGTGTAGACGACATCTGCTTTGGGCCACAATATCACCCCGCCTTCTGCATCAGCAAGTCTATCAATATCCGGGTGGGGATATGGCAATGTAGCTTCTCTCCAATCAGGTAACACACGTATCGGGCTCACACGAACGTAGCCCTGTGGCATTGGAGTCCCGTGAAACATTGCCCCAGGAAGGGACGGGTAAGCCTGCGCCTCTGCAACAACGTAGTCTTGCATTCTTAAGAGGCATGGCTTCAATGCCTACAAATTTACGTAAAGAATATTATACATATATACATATCATCTTGAAAACATAACAACTTGAAAA
This sequence comes from Alisma plantago-aquatica, assembly GCA_963693085.1. NCBI lineage: Eukaryota > Viridiplantae > Streptophyta > Magnoliopsida > Alismatales > Alismataceae > Alisma > Alisma plantago-aquatica. The sequence goes on along the minus strand of OY856410.1, from coordinate 1,185,556,378 downwards.
GACTAACTACAATGTCATAAACAATACTTACAGCAGACGTGTTAGGCGATGGGTCTCCAGGATTACTCGCAGTCTGTGCATCAGGAGAAGAGTGGGTAGCCATAGGCGTATTGGAAGCCTGAGATGCCTGCCACCGCATCAATTCTTCCTTGACCTTCTCAGCAACTACATCGTTGATCTTCTTAGCAACTAAATCCTCAACTCTCTTATTCTCCTATACATGGATAAAAGAAACATTAGCTTCTTATTAATGAATTTCCTTTTGCAGTAACATTCTAAAAAAAGAATAGGTTACCTCTTCTTGAGAAAGTCCCGCTCTGGGTTTGCGCTGGGATGGCCCAAAGAATGCTTTGATGCCAACACCAGCGCCGGCACCTCTAACACGTCCAGGATGCTCTGGGTTACCCAGAGCAACTGTCAATTCATCCCTTGTGCCCTGAGGGATGAACGTGCCTTGTTTCCTCTGCTCGTGCAGCTCCCGCTAATCACCATAAACAAAAATTGGTAAGTTAACACCACAAATAATCAATATTCAAACGATTTCTCTAAGAGTTGTATTTTACCATTTTTGCAGCCGCCTCAGCAGTTACAGGCTTCTTTATTTCACCCTTCTTGTTTTGCCTGCCAGCTATCCAGATATCATGGCGAGGCATGGGTGTGGCAGACTCCTGAGTAGGAGCAGACTCCTGAGTAGCCGCAGACTCCTGAGTAGCCGCAGACTCCGCCTGTAGTCTTTGGCGAACGCTTGCATAGCCTTTTGGACCCATAGTGTGGTCATGCACATTCAGTGCACGCCTTGCTTTTTGTGCGTCACTGAGGGCCTAGTTAGTATGCACATTAATGATTTGGTTAGTAGCACTAAATGCTAATCTTGAATAGGTGAATACAATGTATATTAATTAAATTAGGAGTGACACCTAATACCTTGAATTCTTCAGATTTTCTTGAAGCAACAAAATTGTCCCAATCTTCTTTGTCCAAGAAGTTCCATTGTTCAAGGGCTGACTTCTTCTTCTTATCACCCTCTTTTATGTATTCTCTGTTCAGATTTGTCCTATAATTCCTAAGCATCTTTCCAGCGCGTTGCATCACATTTTTATGATGCAACTTCTCATCCAATGCAAACAGATTCTGTAAAATAGAAATGTTATTAACTAGTATCCAAAATAGAATTGCAAATAATAGAATTTGTAATCTACAAAATAGAATTGCAAATAATAATAACTCACGCATAAATCCTTCCATATCAAGTCTTTTTTCCCTTGAGGAACTTTATGCCAATTGTCATACTTAACACCACAATGGCTCCGAGTGGTACACCCAAGATAGTTCACAAAATTATTGCGGTTCACTCCAATTGGATTTCCTCCATTATCAAACTCCACCACCAATTTAGATCCACTACCACTTAGCGCTAATAACTTCTTCAACAGAGTGATGCCCCTTTTCTTGTTAAGTGTCTGGTGTTGCGCATCAAGTTGCTCCAGTGCTTCAGTGGGTACAGGTGCATCAACCTAAAATTTGACAAAAATAAAACACACTAACTTAGCCCAATATAGAAATATAGGATATATGACATAACTAGAAGATAATGAATTTTATAGAAATACAGGATATGTTTTTAGAACTTACATTAGTATCCTCGCCATGCTCGTCATGGACAGCATGCTCATCATGGACTTCATGCTCATCATGGACATCATGCTCATCATGGTCAGCCATCTGAAAATGTCATTAAAAAGGCAAACATTTAGCATTTCTATTAACTAGAAAAAGGCAAACATTTAGCATTTGTATTAACTAGAAAAAGGCAAACATTTAGCATTTGTATAAACATACATGTCTCTAAAATTGTGATCTTTTATCAATTAACAATCCTTCATTGTGATCTCCGCGCACATATAAGTCATCATTAGCTTCAATATTTTGTGGAGTTGGCAACCCAACTGAGAATGGACTGGAGTCATCATACTTATCATAGTACTCTTCTTCATCTATAGGATCTTCAATGAACTGTCTTTTACCATGAAGAACAACCGACCATTTATCATTTGCAGGATCATCGATATAGAATATTTGTTTCGCCTGTGATGCCAATATGAATGGTTCACCCTTCTCGCCAATCTTTTCAAAGTTCACCAAAGTGAAACCCAATTCATCCACTATAACTCCTTTGGTGTTATCAACCCAATTACATTTAAAGAGCGGAATTTTGAAATCTATGTAGTCAAACTCCCAAATGTCCTCAATGACACCGTAATATGACATTTTAGCTTCACGTGGACTCTTATCCTTTGCACTTGCAAAGTACATAGTCGACGCTTGAAGAGTGACCCCACTATTTTGGACGACACTCTTATCATCTTGGCGCTTTGTGTAATATGTGAATCCATTAATGTCAAACCCTTCATAAGACATAACATTCGGTTTTGGTTTAAAGGCGAGACATTTGATAGTTTCTGTAATATCATTTGGTGTTTGAGATAGTTGATGTAAGACTTTATCTTCAAACCACTTAGTAAAAGTCTTATTATGCTCTCTAGCAAGCCACATTGAACTTGCTCGAGGATGTTGTCTCTTTATGAAATTGGTATGTTCCTCGATATAAACACTCGCTTCATCCATATTGTGTAAAATATACAAGTGAGCTTGTTCCAACTGCTCACGGCTGATTACTTTCACCCGTGATCCCAAAATTCCTTTGCCCTCCTCAATATTCTTGTCATTATTACGAGTGTCATTACCACTGAGAAAGTCATTGCAAAAATCCATAACCTCTCTCGCCACATAACCTTCAATAATACTCCCTTCAGGCCGATAACGGTTTCGAACATCACCTTTAAAAACGCTCATGTATCGTTCAAAGGGATACATCCAATGCAAGAAAACTGGTCCCAACATTTTCACTTCCCTAGTCAAGTGGACAACAAGATGTACCATGATATCAAAGAACGAAGGAGGGAAATACATCTCAAGCTGACATAGGGTAACAACCACTTCTCTTTGCAAATTATCGAGAGTATCAGGGTCAATAACTTTGTTGCATAGACTGTTGAAAAAGAAACAAAGTCTGGTAATTGCAAACCTTACATGCTTCGGCAATATAGATCGAATTGCCACGGGCAATATTTGTTGCATTAGAGTGTGACAATCATGAGATTTAAGACCTATCAACTTCAGATCTTTCATTGATACCAATCTACGGATGTTGGATGAGTAACCATGTGGCACCTTAACATTTACCAAGCATTCACAAAAAGTTTTCTTCTCCTTTCTAGACAACGTGTAACAAGCGGGAGGTAAGTATGTTCTTTTATTACCCATTTCACGTAATTCTGTTAATTCTGACCTTATTCCCATTTCACGTAGGTCCAGTCTGGATTTTATCCCATCTTTAGTCTTACCTGGTATATTTAATAGAGTACCAATGATGCTATCACATACATTTTTCTCAACGTGCATAACATCGATACAATGCCTGACTGTGAAAGAACTCCAATAAGGAAGATCCCAAAATATTGACTTCTTCTTGAATGAAGAATTGTCACTCCGTGTGGCCATACTACATTGTGATTTCTTACCAAATTCATTGACAATGTCTTTTACTCTTTCATAAACAACATCCCCTGGTATAGGTTTAGGTGCACTTCGTTCATCATTCCATCCATTGAATGCTTTGCGCTTCCTACGATACGGATGGAATTTTGAAAGAAACCTTCGATGACCAAGATATACAGTCTTGCCGCCATGTTTTAGTCTTATTGAATCAGTGTTTTCTTCACATATAGGACACGCTTTAGCTCCTTTGACACTATATCCAGACAAATTCCCATATGCTGGAAAGTCATTAATAGTGCAAAACAACATAGCGTGCAAACGAAATGTCTCTCTTGCTGAAGCATCATAGGTCATCACACCTTCAGCCCAAAGTTTCTTTAAGTCATCAATCAAAGGTTCAAGATAAACATCGATATCATTTCCGGGTTGTTTAGGACCCGATATCAACAATGACAACATAACGTACTTATTTTTCATACACATCCAGGGAGGAAGATTGTATATAACAAGCATGACTGGCCAAGTGCTATGTTGGCTGCTCAATGTCCCGTACGGATTCATCCCATCTGTACAAAGCCCAAGTCTTAGATTCCTATCTTCTTCACCAAATTTAGGGTACAATAGATCAATCTTCTTCCACTGTGGGGAATCAGACGCATGTCGTAGGATCCCATCATTATTTTTCTTAACATCTGCATGCCACCTCAAATTCTTCGCATCTTTCGGATTTGCAAACAAGCGTTGAAACTGTGATATTATAGGTAGATACCACAACACCTTGGCAGGAGAACCAGTTTTGGACTCCCCCGAAGTCGTCAATTTATACCGTGACGCACCACATTTTGGACAATCTTTCAAATCTACATAGTCCTTTTGAAATAATACACAATCATTCGGGCATGCGTGTATCTTCTTGGCCTCCATTCCCATTGGGCACAACATTTTCTTTACCTGGTATGTTGAGATTGGAAGCTCGTTTCCTTCAGGAAGCATTTCTTTCAACAAAGTCAACAATGAAGTGAAGCTTTTGTCGCTCCATCTATTTTAGCTTTCAACTTATACAATCTCAAGACAGCGCTAAGCTTCGTAAACTTAGCACAACCTGTGTATAACGGTATCTCAGCATCATGCACAATGTTTGTAAAGATAGGAGGTGGATCGGTGTGCTCTACCCTACAACTATCCAGCATCGCATCAACGATGTCTGCTGGAACTGGTTCGTTCACATTTACGTCATCAGAGGCAATTTCTTCTTCCACCCAAGCACTACTATCGACATCTACTGGTTTCGATTTTGAAATCTCTCCATGCCAGTGCCATTCTGTATAGCCTTGTACAATCCCGTTGCACATGACATGACTTTTGATTTCCTCACCAGTGTTGACTTTCAAGTTGTTACCGCAATGCCTACATGGACAGTAGAACCTATCTGTAGGTTTTTTCCTATGTTCCTCGGCAAATCTAATAAACTGATCAAGACCAGATATAAACTCTGGGGTGCAACGATTACGAATGGACATCCATGATCTATCCATTCTATGATCAGAGAAAACAAGTATATATTAGGAAACAAGTATATATTAGGAAAAGATTAGGGTATACACTTACATCCTAAGCGTATAATGTGATGTCATTCTTATATATAATAAATGTGTACCACCTATCCCATCCTTGAACACCTAATCTCACTAGTAAGTGTATAATGTATATTTGGTTTTCAAGAAAATTTCGGCAGCATTTCCCCGCTGTTCTCTAAGTACATATGTACTTAGAGAAAAAATGGGGAAATGCTACCGAAATTTTCTCGAAAACCCAATACACATTATACACTTACATCCTAAGTGAGATTAGGTGTTCAAGAACAGTCCCAAACCGGGGACTATCCAAGATTTACTCCTAATGAGTCAATCTTGGATGGGTTTCTAGGCCAACAAATACATTTGATGTCATTCTTATATATAATAAATGTGTACCACCTATCCCATCCTTGAACACCTAATCTCACTAGTAAGTGTATAATGTGTATTTGGTTTTCAAGAAAATTTCGGCAGCATTTCCCCGATGTTCTCTAAGTACATATGTACTTAGAGAACAAACGGGGATATGCTACCGAAATCTTCTCGAAAACCCAATACACATTATACACTTACATCCTAAGTGAGATTAGGTGTTCAAGAACAGTCCCAAACCGGGGACTATCCAAGATTTACTCCTAATGAGTAAATCTTGGACGGGTTTCTAGGCCAACAAATACATGTGTTGTCATTCTTATATATAATAATTGTCTATAAACTACAGGAAACATGGTTAATCCTAATCAACAGAGCATTATTAAATAATAAATCAAGAAATCAATAGTTTCAAACAAAAGGTCTAGGAATCTTTACTAGACATTATATGTATCCCTAATCATCATATTTAACATACTACATTATTATGAACATCCAGATCAGATTAAGATCATACTATGTTATAACCATTGGTTTAATAATCCTATTTCCGCATGTACATGTTTATCAACTTTAAAACCCTATAATTCATGAAATCATTCTAATTCAATTTAATATGTTGGGATCACATAAAAATATATTGCAATAAGACATGTATACTCGCGGGGAATGATTATTGCACAATGGGTTTGATTAAATCTAGAATAAAATCTTATATAATTGTTTGCTAATATAAGGAGAGAATGAGCTCTCAATTTAATCTAGATTGGGCCTACAAATTTAGAACATTCACTAGGAAAATACCAGTCATTTACAATCCAAAAGTCCATCATAAGGCTCAAAAAACAATGTATGCAATGGTAACTATAAACTGAATATAAATACATTATGAAGACCTAAAGGGAACCCATATACGTGGAGGAAGGAAGGAAGGAGGAAGAAAGCAGTACCTTGAGGGAATAGGAAGAATGCCTGGCCTAGAGAGCAGCGGCGTGGCCTGAGCAGAGACCTACCCCAAAGAAGCCACCGGCGGCGAGGAGAGGAGAGCAACTGTGTGCGGCGAGGAGAGCAGCAGTGCGCGGCGGCGAGCAGGCGGCGGCGGTGCAGGCGAGCAGGCGGTGGCGAGTAGGTGACTTCAGAGCACAGCAGCAGGAGCAGGAGCGGCGGAGAGCAGGCGGCGGCGGTGGCGGCGACGCAGAGCTGGTGTCCAACGGCGGCAGGAGCGGCGGCGAGCATGAGTGGTGGCGGAGAAGGGGGCGCCGGAGAAGGGGAGCTGAAGAAGAAATCGCCGGAGAAGGGGAGCTCAAGAAGAAATAGGGAAATCACTCGCAATGAAACAGAAGAAAGGGAAGAGTCGGGCGATCGAGGGTTATGAAGTTCCTAAATAGCGTCGGTTGTTTAAAATAACCGACGCCTAAACATCTTTAGCGTCGGTTGCTTGAAAAAACCGACATCCAATTGGACGATTTTTTCATGAAATTGTTTGGCGGGAACCACCTTCAGCGTCGGTTATCCGTAAATAACCGACGCTGAAGGTGACACTTTTTCGCACAAATTTTCATCGCACATAGGCGTCGCTTTCTACCTAAATAACCGACGCTGCTAATGACAATATTTTTTTTGATCGAAATATGGATTTTCGCAGGCGACTTTAAGCGTCGGTTTTTTATAAACAACCGACGCTGAAGACAAAGCGGTACCCGTGTCTGGCTGGTCTTCGAATATAGACGTCGGATTTCGTAAACAACCGACGCCTAACATAGAAGGCGTCGGTTTTCCTTAATAACCGACACCCAGAAAAGTGTCACTGAATGCTATTTCTGTAGTAGTGCTAGTAAGCAACTGACACTAAAGATGGGAATGGTGCAGAGTACTACATGATTAGGGTTTCACCTAATAAGTTACTGTCTATTGGGTAAATTAAGGCTTTATCGTACAAATGGACATACAACCCTAATTCATTTCTATCAAGTGTATAAATATTACAACTTTAGAAGATAAAAATGTATGAGGTATATAATCTAAATCACATTCCCTCATTATGCTCATTCATTCCCACATCATGGGATCACACTTGTCATCATACCATTAGAAGGTATAATTTCTTATCTCGAGTTCCAGGGTTCCAACCGTTATTGTATCATGAGGACGATTATACCTTCATCATGGCTCAACAATGCCCATAGGTCTTAAAGACAATCACATTAATCCTTGCAAGATCATCATTATCTTTCAATACCTTAGAACAAGGCTCAATAGATCATTAATCACACATGTGACATATAAGATTAACATAGCAAGAACTATGATGTTCAACTATCATCACATTCAGGCTTCAACACAAGAAGAGAGTATTTCATTATCAAATTTAGTCATTTAAGAAGTCTGATTACAATCAACCACTACCACTTAGTCACATCGTAGTTGGTGTAATAATCCATGTTTCATTAAGGGTACACCACCACTTGTTATGGTTATTTATCTAATATATTCACACAAGGGAAAAGATAAGACTACAAATTAAGGTCATTAAACCACCCAATTCTCATTATTAGGACCAACATATTATACTATAGGATTCATTCTAATCCATTAGTTGTTGAAGTATCCAATCTCAATCATTGGATTAAGTTCATCTTTCAAAATCATCAATTGAATTACAGGTTGAATCAATTGAACCAAGAAACCATTGGTTTAGGGATTAATTGAAGCAACTCATCATACCTAGTTAAACCATCATGTGGTAACCTAAACCACCATCAGTTGTGACACATTATGTCACCATAAGCTGATGAGGTCAATATTATCATCATTGAACGTGATCAGATGTTGAGATAAAATCACCATTGGATCATATCATCTTTAGGGCACGGAACCATCAATCATTGAGCTTTAAAAAGAGTCTAGAACTGAAATAAGGTTGGAACAATGGTTAAAATTATCAGCTGTCACCATGGTTCCACAAAGGCATCTCCATCAGTTTGAGTATAAAGTCTGTCATCGGTTCATGTGTAAAGTTAAAAATCAACCTAAAACACCAAGTATATGATATCGTTTGATAGGTACATAGTACCATTGGTTGGTATGCAAACAAGGACTAACTCTTCCTCTACTTCAGGAAGGTCGTGCACATTATTTCAGGTTCATATAGAACTGGAAAATAATCAATTAACACCATAAAATTTGAAATCCTAAGCACGAATGACTTCTATATGCATAAATCTTCATTCTAGAGCAAGAACATGAGTAATCAAGCTTGTAGTAAGCAATAAAAGTGAAGGGGGTTATAGAACTCGCCTATAGGGAGAAGAATGTACTTATATTATGAAGAAAATTGAGCAACGAATATAAGAAAACCCAATCTCTAGGTCTGAATTCGGCCAAGTAGGTACCTTTCTCCACAAGGAAAGCAAAACCCTAGAAGAAGAAGTAAGAAAGGTAGGTTCTTGAGCTCTAGAACAAATTTAACCATTGAAAGCCATGATTCTGACCTTGAGGAAGGTATAAGGAAGAAGAATTGTAAAAGAAATGGAGGAATGAAGGGGATACTTACTCATTTAGGTCAATATCACCAAAAGGAAGCTTTAGAAACCCTAAAGGAAGCAAAATGAAACCCTAGGTGCTTCCACAAAGTAGATCAATACCTTCTTCTTCCTTGGGAACCTCCTCCACCTACCAGTAGGGGAAATAAGAGATATGGAGAGATAAGAACAGATAGGGGACCAAAGCTTTCGTTTGGGTGCTTAAGGATAGGTATATAAAATATTATATAAAGATAAAGAAAATCTTGAGGTGACCTAGTACCTCTCCATGTGTCAATGGCCTTAAACTATTATGGATATATAAGTAACCATGCAACCAAATTATCCAATGTTCATGGAGACCTTCTTATCCCTCGTTTGTTGGTTTTCCAAGGCAATCAAATAAACCATTGGTTGATAGCTCCTAAAGGTAGCTCATCCATAAAGGGGTAAACCCTAAAATACCCTTGAAGAAAACACCTCCAAACTACGGTTCAACTAGGCGCCCCATGGATCAAAAAGCTCAAGAATGATAAGAAACCTATATAAGGAGCATAATGAATGTGAAAAATTGCAAAGAAAACCTCGTATTTGGATAAATTGTAGAAAAGTCCAAAATGTACATAAAATTGCATAACTTTCTCAAATAGTGCCCAAATTGGTCCAAACTTGAAAATTAAGCTTTTTACATGATACTAAATCATATCACAAGGTTAGTATAAGTTCTTAAGAACTCAATTATGGTAATTAAGAATGTTCAACACTTTAAGCATGGTCAGGGGTCTTACAATAGTTTTGTTTCCGTTGATTGTTCATTATATTTCTTTGTAATATATATAACATTTGGGAAAAAATGATATAGATTCTTTCCTTATTATGTTGGAGTAGGATGGTTTTATATTTCTCAACTAAGTGAAGAATGGATCCCCTTTTGGGTACAACATTTTATAATAGGGTATGAAAGCCTAAGAAATCAGTGACTTGACTATTTTAAGTTATCCTACGTCCTTAGTTAGGGAGTTAAAGGGTCGTATAGGTTTTTTATATGCATATTCATAAGTTGTGAAATATCAACCAGGGTTGCAATCCTTGACTTATTTTGTCATGCCCACTCCTCAACCTATCTATGTGGTTAAGACTTAGTCTTTAGTAACCCTAATCACCCCTACCTTTCTATGGAGGTAGAAATGTCACCATGGGGAATTGACTCTTGTAGTGTTTGATTCATAAATCCTATTTCATTGGAGGTTAGTGTAATCACTATGATATGTAGGTTAAAATTTAGCACTCATTTCAAGTCTTAATCCAAGTTTCCATAGTAAACCTTGTTCCTTGTTGACTTTCAAGCACACCTCCTGATTATGTTGCATGCATGGATGACATATATTTAGGTTTATGATTTATCCCCTTTAGTTCCTTACATCAAACTAATTTTTTAGTATAGTTTTCAAAACTTCTCTGCCTAGGAGGCTCGAAACTACCTTGCACGAGATCCAGTTACCACAACACTAGGGTTAGTGAGTCCATATTTATTAATGGTTCTTAAATCCTTAGGATTTCACCTATACGAACTTCACAATTAGATAAAAGACCTTCATAATTACTTAAGGGCATATGGATAGCCTAATAAGATCAAGCATGGAATTCTCATATAGTCCCTTGGTCTGAACTCGAAATCTTTTATTGGATAGTTAGGTTGCCTAATGACTTCCTGATGCCCCATGTTAAGGTTATATATTACACAATAGGATTGAGTACGTCTAAGGTTAAGTGGTAAATGACATGTGACATTACCAATATAAGTAGAAAGTTGGAATCACATACATGTAATATATGTCCTTGTCACCTATGGTATGGGTTAGAGATGTTTTAGTAGACCCTTGTAGACTGTCAAAGATTTAGACTCTTTCGAGAGCATGAGTTACAGTGAAAATTGATTAACATGGTTCTCATATTGATTTTGGTGCCATTTTTTGATTTCACATTGCAAGCTTTTCATTGTAAAAAAATATCTTCATTATTATACTATATATGTAAAAAAACATTTTTTGGATTTTTGACAATTTCATGAACCAATTCATCATGATATGGGGTTTAAATTAATAAGGAACCCCTTAGTGATACACTATTAACTAGTTAGGTCAACCCTGGAACCCTAGACCCGAGAGAAAAGCTATGATTTAAAATTTTGTATGGATATGACTTAGTTGGTCTATCCCATTCAACCCATTAAGTTGTTAGTTATATGATAGGTTAAAGCTTTTAAGGGGTGGAATTTTATACCTTAGTAGTATAGGAGATTAATTAAAATTTACTATTGTCTAGAACTAGTAATGAATGCACTATGAAATGTTTGGGAAAAAAACCTCAATGAATGTTATAAGTATATAATTACTCCCTAATTAGCATAGTTAAACCATGACTGAGATGGATAACATGGAAATTAATTGGATGACCAAGATAAATAAATAGAAAAGTTGTACTCATTAAAGTTAGGTAAGTTTCTAGGTTAGCCCAATTGGTTGATGGTAGTCATAATTTGTTGATGGTAGTCATAATGATGCTCTAGGTTATGACTAGGTGGATTTTGGGGAAAAAATCCTATTTAAGAGATATTGTGTTGTAACTTACTCAAAAGTAGGTATGTAGATTAATTACCCTTTACTTAGGTTTACCTTTAATTATATGAGAAATAAATATTTTTTTCCTTGAATTATATTAATTGGAAGCATTTTTAGGGCCAAGAAAATGTGTTAATCAATAATCTCTTGTGTAAGGTTAATGCTAACTCAATTAGTCAAGTCTTCAATTCAAGTTTAGATATTTAATTAATTAGTTTTGACCAAGATTTTAGAAATTTAGAAACACCCTAAGTCTGTTCGGTGAAAGGAAATAAATAAAATAAAATGGTGTGTCAATAGATAAAGGAAGACCTTAAATACATTAATTGGATTACTTAATTTACAAATAAAAAATAAATTGAAAATATTTCCAAGAGAAAAAAACTTTTAATATTACATTAAATTGATTAATATCACTTAATCTAAAATTTAGTTTCTTATACTTTAATTAACATAAACATACATTTTTGGGTCAATAGAGCATCATATATCTCCTTGATTGAATCCATAAACTTTATTACACCTCGATACATTTAATATTACATTAAATTAACTAAGTTAACATTTTGTTCTTTGTAACACCATCAACCCTAGGAGAAAGCCGCACCCCTTGTTACTCACACTAGATGCGGCTGCCGCAGGTCTAACTATGGTTGTTTCACTCCTTCTCCCTGATGGTTTCCCCTTTCCTCTCCTCCTTCTATTCTCTTTATCGTTGCTTCCTTCCCATTCCTCCTTCCTTCCCTCTTCTTTCTCACAATTATGTAAACCCTATCCGTAGGTGCCTTCTTTGCCCTTCACTTAGATAACTGATAGAAACTTATGCTCTACCATTATAGTTGTCGCATTGTACCTTCCCCTCCATCATCCTCAGTGTCCCTAAATAACCCTACTGTAACTTCCATGGTCGCCTATTCACCCAGCATCAAGCATCTTGCAGAGATAAAATCCTTACCGACAAGTGAAATGGATGATAGAAGATGCCATGAGACCGCTTCCTCCCTCTTCACCACACCTCAGCAACCACCATCACCTTTCACCCTACCACAACACCTTTGGTGGCGCCTCCACTTGGAATTGGAGTTATATCTTCAAGGATCCTATCACCACCTGTAGATATCTCGCCACTGCCTTCATCGATCCAATATGTTGGTCTCTATAACAACCAGATGTTCCACCCCAACTAGAAACGACCTCGACTTGGCCATTACAAAAATGAAATCCATGAATCAGTCCATCTCTAGGTCTATGCCGCCTTCAAATGTCCTTCCACTTTCTCATGATCTCTTCACATCCACAAGGATAATCTAGAAGGTATAGTTAAGGAAACCACTAATGTCTTGGATAATGATGAAATTCACCATAGGGGTCCAACTACTATCTTGTCTCTAACCATAATCTTCTTCTTGTGATTACAAGAGATTATTGATAATCTGTTCAACAAACAATTTTTGTACATAGATGGGGTATATATACATGTAGTTACATGTGTGTATCACACGTTTACAGAAACAAAAATTGGAGAAGTAGTTCACGTGTTTAATAGTTGTAGCTTGGATTCTATCTTTGCAGCAACGGAGCTGGAGGTTGTTGGTGGATCTGCTTTCTGTGCGGAGGAACTGGTATTCTGGGAAGACGTTGCTTCGTCAATGCAAAGAGATCCATGGTCTAACACACCCCCACAAGAAGGATGCTTACTTGGGAGTAGTCATATCTTGGTGTGAATATGCTCAAAGCATTGCCAGTAAATAGGCTCTATCTTGATGTTCGCTAATTGGTCTTTAGTAGGAATGTCTCACACGTGTAAGACACCTTTAGCAACATGGTCACGTACAAAATGAAAGTCAAATTCGATATCCTTGGTACGAGCATGGAAAATATGATCAATAGTGAGGTACGTTGCTCCAATGTTGTCACACCATAAAATCAGAAGTTGAAGTGGCGTATGAAAAAGTTCACAAAGGAGGGTTTGAAGCAACAAGATTTCAACGATGGTATTAGGTATTTTGTGGATGAGTGAGAGACTGTGTTTTATTTTCTAGCAGAATAAGAAATGATATTTGAGCCTACGTAAATGATGAAACCTCTAGAGGATTTGCAATCATCGAGGCAGCCAACCCAGTCGGCATCTGAAAAAGATTGAAGAATAAGGGATGAAGATGGAGTGATGGAGTAGTTCAAATGGATGTTGTGCTTAAGGCAGCAAAGGATTCACTTTACTACAATCCAATGGCCTTTAGTTGGATGGGACATATATTGATAGACTTTGTTTAAGGGAAAGGAAATATCACGTCGTGTAAGGGTGAGATATTGAAGAGCACCAACTGTTTGGCAATAAATATGAGGATCCAACAATGTACTACCTTGTTTCACAAGTTTGGGGGATGTACAAGTAGGGGTTGATACAGGTTTGGCTGTAGTCATATTGGGTTGTGGAGAAGATCAAGAATGCATTGACATTGTGAGAGACAAAGGCCTTTGGGTGAGCTTGTGACTTCAATACCAAGAAAATGGTGCAAGAGCTCGAGATCTTTAATAGGAAATTGTTGGCAAAGGTAGGTAAACAAGTGTGCAAGGGTGGAGGAGTTATTTTCAGTGACAATGATATCATCGACATAGACTAGGGCATAAAAATATATTGTTTTTGGTGGTAGATAAATAATGAAGTTTCAGTTTTGGAGGAAGTGAAGCCATAACTAAGAAGGGCATTGTTGAGTTGTAAGTACCAAGCATGAGGGGATTGCTTGAGGCCATATATAAGGTGGCAGACATGATTTGGTTTAAACTCATCAGTGAACCTTGGTGGTTGCACAACGTACACATTTTCAGAAAGGGGACCATGCAGGAATGCATTGTTGATATGAAGTTGGTGTATTAGCCGATTGAGGGGCACTGCTAGAGATAGAAAAACACAAATGGTTGTTAGTTTTACTATTGGACTAAATGTTTCATTGTAATCCAATCCCTCTTAGTGGAACCCTTTAGAAATGAGGAAAGCTTTGTACCGAGCATGGGAACCATCTGCATGAAATTTATTACGAAAAATCCATTTACACCCGAGAACATTCGTGGTGGATGTGCGTGGGACCAACTCCCAAGTACCATTTGTGAGGAGAACATTGAATTCCTCAGTCATAACTTGACGCCACGCAGGGGTGTTATTAGCAACAATGAAAGTCTGTGGTTTAGGGTGATAGGTAGCAAGATAGGTAGTCGGAAAGGTGTGGGGGGGAGGTCTTGAAGTGTTTGGTGGGTCGAAGTCCAACAAGGTGACGGTAATCAATGGGTTGTTGGGATCGTAGTTGCATCTGATTAGGTGGAGGCGGTGGCTGGCTAGGAGAGTTAGGGAGGGACGGTGGAGGAGGTGAGTGAATTGAGGAGGTGGGATTGTTTAAGGGAGGTGGTGTGGTGGAATAGGGAATGGATGATGGACTGTATTCCGAGAGGTGAAGTTGATGAGAAATGGACAACCAAGGGGGTGGTAGAGGTTGGGGAGATAGGTTATTTATGAGCTACGCTACCCACATGCACCTATATACCCATTTCGCCACCAGTTTCCTTGGTAGAATGCATCGACCGCTTTAGGCAGATACAAATCTGCAGTGCGCCAAAGTCGAAGAGACGTTTGGCTCTACCTAAATTTTTTTTGCCTCTCTTCTCTGTCTACGCACCACATTTTCCTGCTCGAACGACTGCACACCCTCGCTCTCTCCCCTGACTACTACTCCCAAACCCCCGCTCGATCACGCCCTGCCACCATGCTCCTTCATGGAATCTCTCCCTAATTGTCGTAGCTTCTCCACCAATTCATACTCGCACAGTACAATCCACGCCCCTGAGACCACCACTCATCCACACCCTAATCATCTGTGCCCTAATCATGATCATCCACACCCAAATCATCCGTGCGGCGAGGATCAGGGAGTGGAGGAACATGTTTGGCATAGCCACTCAAAGGTGATTGCAGGATCCGATTGGGGGGTTATGGTGCATAAAGGAGTGGAAGATGGTTGTATCTTAGGTACTGTACTTTTGATTAGCTCCCCCCATTTTTTCCACCCAATTTCTAATTTCCCCCTTTTTTGAGTTCCCCCATTTTCAGTTTGTTACATATTATGTGGATATGCACTGTACGTCCTGTGTTGTAGTAGTGTGGTGTGAATAAAAAATTTCTGCATATTTACTGTGAGTTGTTGTACTATATGCGATTTCATTAATATAGTTTCTTATTTGTCATGCGTGTGGCACAAAATGTCATATATGATGAACTGTCGCTTACTATATATGTAGGTATTATACATGTATTTATAAAATACGTATATTTGAGAAATTGTAAAGCACCATATGTGTGTTGTACAAATCTCATTTATTTTTATATACTTACATACTGTGCGTGTATGTACTATGCATCCTCTATTGTAGTAATGTGGTGTGAATAATATTTTTGTGTATATGTACTATACATTATTGTATTGTATGTGTTTTTAATAATATAGTTGCTTATTGGTCATGCGTGTGGTAAATGTCATGTCTAATGAATTGTCGCGTACTGCATGTATAGGTATTGTACCTATATTTATAAAATAAGAATATTTGAGGAATTATAAAATACCATATGTGTGTTGCACAAATCTCATTTCTTTTTATATACTTATATAGAGTGTATATGCACTATACGTCCTCAGTTGTAATACTATGGTGTGAAGAAATTTTTTGTGGATATGTACCATACATTATTGTACTGTATGTGATTTCATTAGTATAGTTACTTATTGGTCATGTGTGTGTCACAAAATGTCATTTCTGATCAATTGTGGCATACTGTATGTGTATGTATTGTACCCATATTTATAAAAGAAGAATATTTGAGTAATTATAAAGCACTATATGTGAGTTGCACAAATCTCATTTCTTTCTATAGACTTACATACTATGTGTATATTCACTATATATCTTCTGTTGTATTAATGTGTTGTGAATAAAAATTGTTGTGCATATTTACTGTACCTTACTCTACTGTATGTGATTTCATTAATATAGTTTCTTATTGGTCATACGTGTGGCAAAAAAATTTAATACTGATGAATTGTCGTGTACAGTATGTGTATGTATTGTACCCATATTTATAAAAGAAGAATATTTAAGTAATTGTAAAGCACAATATGTGTGTTGCACAAATTTCATTTCTTTCTATAGACTTACATACTGTACGTATATGCATTGTACATTCTCTATTGTATTAATGTGTTGTCAATAAAATTTTTATGCATATGTACTATACATTATTGTACTGTATGTGATTTCATTGATGTAGTTCCTTACTGGTCATGCATATGGTATAAAATGTCTAATGAACGCGTACTGTGTGTGCTGATTTTTTACCTGTATTTATAAAAGAAGAATATTTGATAATTGTAAAAAATATTTGATTATTTAGGTGTCGATATGCATAAGAACTTATTCTGTATTGTGCAGGGAAGTATTGTAGGTATCATTTATAAAATAATAATATGTGATGAATGGTAAACAAAAGTTGGTCACGCATGTTATGCATGCGGTTGTTTGCATTTGTACGAGTATGTGATGTACATGATTTCTTTAATGCAATTACTTTTTGGCCATGCGTGGATTCATACTAATAGTGCATTAGTGAATGGGATAGTAGTATTGCACTTGTAAATATTGATTATTAAAATAATTTGCATATTTCATTGTAGGATGGAGGGTGAACGTGGATTTCAGTCTAGGTGCAGCTTTAGAAAGTTCAAGAAGGTAATGGAAATGGCCAGGAGTGAACACAAAAAGGAATTCAAATGAATTGTTTTTGGGAGATTTTTGAAAATGAAGTGTCCATCAACTTTGGACCTTGCTTTGTTAGAAGAACTTGTTCGGTGATATGATGAAAATGAGAGAGGATTTGTTCTTAAGAATGTGGTGGTCAAGTTAAAGTCTGACCATGTATCTGATATATTTAGATTACTTGCTGAAGGTACTTTTTTGAAATTGTACTGTACTAGACATATAATTATTTTGTAGTGAAATTATTAAAACATTACATTGTTCACTGGGCAGGGGAGGCATTGTTATTGGACTCTAATATAGGTGCGGGAAAGAACTTTATTGTACGGGGGGAATATTTTTCTGTGGACCCCAATGTTAAGGATGCAATGGAAAAGTTGCAAATTTTAAAGAAAAGAAGGATGCAGAACGCATTGAGGATTTTGTCAAGATATGGATCATTGTCTTGTTGGTGGATTTTTTTCTTCCCTTATGGTATTTTTGAAATTTGTAAAACTTTCTTTGGTTTGGTTGATATTTGGATTCTTTGAGTAACTGTAATTGGCCAGAAGCTATCGCGAACTACTTGCATAATGGAATTGTTGATGTTAAAGCCAAAAGATAGGGATATCTGAAAGGGTGTAGTGTTGTGTTATTGGTAATGTTGTTAATTTAGAACAGTAGGTATTTACTTCATTTAGTACATATAATTTAATCCTGAAGTCCAGTACATGAGAATTAAGTTTGTAGTATTGTACATTTATGTGTTTTATGTTTTGATTAATGTTTTGTAAAAATGTTTTTATAGGCTTGGTCCAGGGAGTGCCAGACTCTACTCCCTGCTGATGAAAGTGAAGCCTATCCATTTATTAATAAATGGAATTATGACATCAAGATGAGCATCTTTTTACAAAAAAAGGATATTATTGTGTGAGAATTCAATATAGACTACATCAAGGCTGAGTAGATTGAAAAGAAAATTTGTAAAGGCAAGAGGAAATATAAGGAAGAATCAAATGAGAGTAAAATAGATGCCATGTAGATAGAGATTGAAACATTAAGGGCTGATAAGAAAAGATTGAACAATGATCTTAGAAAAATCCAAAAAAAGTAAATGAAAGAAGTGTCAGTGATGGTTTAGGAAATGGAGGAGATGAAGTTAGAGAATGAGAAATCGAAGAATGCAATAAATATTCTTTGAGAACAAATTCAACTAAATGGCATTCCTGATACAATAGTTACAATGGATGATGAAATCGTTAACATGAAGGTGTGTCCCTATTCAAGTATGGTACTAAATATTTGTTGACATACATGTACAATACTTAATATTTCCTATTCATTATAGAATGTTGATGATGCATATGATGAGGATGGAGTGTCATTTTCTGATGATTTTGTAAATCCTCCGTTGCTGAAGAAAAATGACACTAAGAAAAATGAAGCTTATGTGTCTGAGATTGTGAGAGATATCATAACAAGTGTAACTTTTTTTATTAAAGGACGAGGGACCCAGAGAGGATCCCCCATCATTCATTACTAGGCTAAATCAGCCATAATAGAGTTCACAATTCTAGAAGGGAAAGAGTGCAAAAACAACAAGCTACACTCATTACTTCTACGTGTTATGCGTGCAAAAGTATGTGCTGCTTTGTTACCACTACACCTAATAAAAGAAAGATCAAACGAAATAAAATGGCTACTAAGCCTCCTAATATCATCCACAATGGCACCTAGGTAATCTCTCCTTGCTACCCTGGACTGGAAAGCTTGGATCACTAGTTGTGCGTCGCCCTCCACATGAAGTCTATTGTATCCCATCGACTGAGCCCATTCCATCGCTTTTTTTAAGCCAAGAGCCTCTACCTCCACAATCTACTGTACAATTCTGAATTTGAACCCCACCATGGCACGTAAGCTCCCCTCATTGCATCGTACGATAATACCAGCTTTTGCTCGTCCATCTTCCCCACTCAAAACCTCCATATTCACCTTGATCACCCCTCCACCGGAACCTGCCTGCCACTCCCCGCTATCTCCTCCACCGCTCCCTTACTATCATCTCATATATGTATGTAGTTGCCATAGTCCTTGATTAGGTTGAGATCACCAACGTAGAGGTAGTCTCCTGCCAAGGGCGTGGCATTGAAAATCCTCTCATTTCGGCACCTCCATATTGCCCACATAGTTGCGACCAGACTATCTCTTTCCGTCGTTGTATCTATGTCTACAATAGCCTCCATGGCCACTACACAGTCCTCATATTTTATCCTGTCCACAAGCCTTTGAATGGCACTGCTCCTAGCCTCCCACTGTTCAGTAGCATTAGGACAACGAAATAGCAAATGGGGGATGCTTTCTTTCTCATAATAACACATCGGACATGTGCTGTCATCAAGGAAATGCCTATCGTAGAGCCTCCCTTTCGTAGCCAGGCTGCCGAAAGTAATTTTCCATAGCAAATGTGCCACCTTGGGAACCCATGCTTTATTCCATACCTTCTTCCATAAGTAGTGACCTCCACTGGATATGTTCCTTCTGGCCTTCTCCCTGCCCAGTAGGCCTACCCAGTAGGTCGACTTGATCGTGAACTCACCTCTAGATGTTGGCCACCACCTCCAAATATATTTTTCATTCGTACTACATAGGGGGTATAGCACAAATTCACTCAGTACAAACCTTCAGGAAGAAAAGTTGGATCTTCGCTTTGTCCCACTGATACCCTCCCTCAACCATGAGTTCTTTTACCACCCTGGGCACATCCTCATCCTCCCCCCACAACCACTCTAAAGTTTATGTACTCTTACGACAATAAATTAATTTGTGGTTTCATAAAGTAATAATATAGTTGTAAAGTAGAAAAGAAAAAATAATAATGTACTAATAAGTGTTGGTTTTGTATTTTTTTAGTTGAGAGATAAAATGTCAGAAGATAACAGTCAAAAAGGAATCAGGGTAAGATAAAATCTTCTTCACTTATTGAGACATAATTTTTTAGATGGAAGTTGATGATTGTTGGGAATTTTATCTATTTCATTATAAGCAGAAATTAGATAAAATGCTAAAGAAAGAAAGGAGATAAAAAAAAACTATGATGAAGTTGGTTGTTAAAGGTAAGGGGAAGAAAACAGCAGTACAGGAAGCTATAGACACAAATGTTGGGAAGGAGATTCAATAACAAACAGAAGGCAAAATGAACAAAGAAGATGTTGTGGTGAAAAAAGGAAGTAAAGAACTGAGTACAGAAAAGGTATGTCAAAAACCAAATGAGATTGTCCTTAATGTACTGTACTTAATGTATGAGTGTTAAATGTACTTGATCTACTAGTTGTATTGTACTTATACGTACTGTTTATTTTGGGATAAGGTTAACCATGAAAAAAATGATGGTGATGCACATGATATAGATGAGTCAAATGTTGTTCACGCTACTGACCCAAAACTTGATGCTGATAAGATAAATACTTTGTACAGTATATATGTATTAGTTCATTGTTAGAAGTCATAAATGTACTTTACATAATCATACTATACTGTATGGTACTATATTTATATGTACTATTTTTTTAGGAAAATGTTATCAATGACATTGGAGTTGTAGAAAAGAACGATGATGATGCACATGGTATTGATGATTCACTGAATGTTCAAGCAGTAGAAACTACTATTGATCCCAAACTTGTTGCTGATACGGTAATTTTTTTTATAGAATATGTGTATTAATTCAATTCATGCTATGAACAACCATACATATTTATATATACTTTTTTTAGGAAAATGTTATTGATAAAATTGGAGTTGTAGAAAACATGATGATGATACAAATGGAATAGATGATTCACATAATGATGACGCAAAACAAACTGTTGTTGATCCCAAAATTGTTGCTGATGTGATGATTCTTTATATTAATTGGTTGTTAAATGTACTTAGTGTACATTACTTAAATTATTGTTTTTTTCTTAGGATAATGTTGACGCTGCTGAATCAAAACTTGAAGCTAATGAGGTAAATCTTTATAAACAACATATGTGTTAATTGATCTCCTATATTAAACTATGGAAGTACAGTACTGAAAATACTGTACGACCCTTTTACATGGCAATAATGTATGGACATTATTGAAAATATTACTTACTTGTAAGGTCAGATTATGTCATGTGTATTTATATCTTGTGTTGACTATTTATTTTTTGTAAATTATTCTTAAATAAGAAAACACGGGAAGAGCAGAGTGGTACTATTTTGTGTACAACACTAGAAGAACAAAGTGATAATGTTCTAGTAACTGAAGATGTATCTGCTGCTAAACCGAAACTTGATGTTGATGAGGTAAACCTTTACAAACAACATATGTGTTAATTGATCTCCTATATCAAACTTTGAAAGTACAATACTGAACATATTGTATAACCCTTTCACATGATATTACTATATGGACATTATTGAAAATATTACTTGCTTGTAAGGTCAGATTATGTCATGTGTATTTATATGTTGTGCAAAGTGGTATTTTTTTAGATAAAGAGATTGATACAATATATGCAACCCAAAAAATATTGGAAGAGTTGGGAGATGTTGGAAATATAAAAAAAATGAATATGAATTTGTTGATCTTGCGGCCGAAGATGACCAGGTAGTTAGATGTCAGCTCATAAAAAAGAGTTTCTTAATATATTTCAAACTAAGCTGTAATATTTTGTCTTTATTTGTTCTTCTATACAAATGAATAAATTTGATGTTTTATGTGACGACATGGAAAGTTTGAAAAGAAACTGAAACAAAGTTCACTTGTGAAAAATATTAAGAATAGACCACGAACAAGGAAGTCCAAGGTGATAATGGAAGAATTGTAGGGTTTAGAAAAATGCATGAATTTGACAATAAAGTCATTGAGAGTTTAAATGAAAAAGATAAAGAGAAGCTTGTAAAGGTATTTAATGTACAATTCCATTTATGTACATATGCATTTGGTGAATTTAACAAATCTATGTTTGTACTATCAGTTGTCTTTTTGATATTTGCATGCAGCTTACTTATCAAGGTAGCGATAAAGATATTGTCGTATTTCGATCTTCAACATCAGTCATAATTAGAAAAGATTTAAAAGAATTGTTGAGAGTAGGTGGTTTGGTGTTAAATTAGGTAACTATTACAATGCTTAATTTTTATGCTAACTACTAAATTTTGGACACTATACGTGGTTTTTTAATTTTGTACTGTACACGATTGTATACATAAGTATAGTATGTGGTTGTATGTATACGTACTGTATGTGATTGTATGTATATGTACTATACATAGGTTTATTTGTAGAGTAACTTATAATCATATTGTAAATTCATTTCAGACTTTTTCTTTTCTTTCAGTTAATTGATGCATCTATAAATTACTTTTAGGTCATGGAGGTTGTGATGAACTTAAATGGGAAAATTTGTGACCAGATGAAATGTGATGATTATTTTATATTTCATACATCGTTACCACAAGAGATAAAAGAGCATAATCATGCAACACTGGTTACATTTTTAATATCTAAGATTTATAGGATAAAAAGGCAAAAGTTCTATTGTTGCCTTTACTGACAGGAGATCATTGGCATCTAATTACCGCTTCTCTGAGAAAAAAGATGTATGTGCACTATAATAGTTTGGAAATGTGGTAAGTAAATGGTGAAGTTTATGTTGATGCAAAGATTGTGGTTAGTATATAAATATTGTAGGTAGTGATATTTGTTTATATATGTGTTTAATACCAAACTACGTCTTATAACAGGAAAATACGGTCAAGTATGCTTTGATAAAACATGGAGGGATTGCAAGAGATTCATAGATGATTATGATAGGAAGGCACCACAACAACCACCAGATTCAAATGATTGTACACTATTTGTTATTATGTGGATTGAAGAGATTCTAGAAAATGAGAATGTCCATGACACTCATGGTAATGATGTCCATCCGCTACAAGGATTATGTTCTTCAACATTGATGAACTCTGAGTTTGCGATTACCAACTGAGTCATGTCTGATGGTTGAACTAGAAATTTGAGAGTTGTTATGATGTCTATATTTCATCACATTTGTATGAGGACTGTCGGTATCTTATCTTATGTCGTGTTGATCAGATGTTTAAATGTATTATACGTTGCCTTTTTTGGTAATCATAATGGCTATTTGAATTTATTGGTGGCACCTTTTTAGCTATTTGTGTGACAAATGTAGTTGCTTAAAGTAACTTATGGTAGGTGTTTTTTGATCTACTAAACGTTCTTGTCAGTACAGTACAAAGTAGTATGCAAATGTATGGTATGTGGATGTATGTATACGTACTGTACGTGTATATACTATATGTGATTTTGTTTATTGGTCAAGCGTGTGGCACAAAATTTTGTTTCTTTTTGTGGGCTTTCATAGTGTGTTTTGATGTATTGTATTTGTTAATATCGCATATCGTAGTTGCTTAAAGTAAGTTACAGTAGGTATAGGTATTTTTTGATCCACTGAACATGGTTGTATGTACAGTACGCAGTTGTATACAAATGTACAGTACATGGATGTATGCATACGTACTGTGCGTGCATATATTGTATGTGATTTCGTTTATTGGTCATCCGTGTGGCATAAAATTTCATTTTTTTGTTGACTTTCATATTGTGTTTTGGATGTACTCTATGTTCTTATTACGTGTACTATACATGCAAATATTACTAGATATTTTAAGCTATATATAATTTAACAGATAATATCACGTACTGCACATTCTTATTGTCACATTCTTATTTTCGTATTCACATAGTTGAAGATCATTATAGATTTATGATAGAGAACTACTAAGAGTAAGTTATTAGTGACGCAGATGGTACAATGTTGATGCTTTTGAATGTCACTTATTTAGACAAAAATTGGTTTCGTACTGTATCTCGTTATACCGTGCACGTTTGACTTACATATTGTGTAGATGTGTTGCACGTTCTTATTGTCGTGTACTTGTTATTTATAACAGAAATTATTAAACCACGTGTACAATTATTTGCAGATACATAGATAATTAAAGATCATTCGAGATTTATGACAGACATATACCTCAATGCAGAAATACTTTTGAAATTTAAATAGTTAAATTTACAACACTTGCATTTCAGAAATGGGGTAGACAGTTATTAAACTACCCGTACAAATATAAGTTTGTTTCAGGGAAATTGGGAAAAAACTTATTAGGATTGTGTGCAGGAATTGATAGATTAAAATCCAATTTCAAATTAGGAGAGTGGACTCCTTCCGTAGAATGTGAAATATAAAGAGATTCGTCAACTATTGGCTTGCGGATTTATTGAATCACCAAACATTATGGTAATGTGATTTGGATATACTAGACGGTTACTCTGTGATGTAGGTTGTAGGCCTAAATTTTCTGCAGTCATTGCACTTAGATCTGTTGTGTTGTTGTCTGGAAGTACTATATGAACATTTTTTCTAGAATCCTTCACTACTATTTTTTTAGAAGTCATTTTTGTTTGCTGCCAATTTCTCTCTCTTTGATTTCATTCATAGAGATGATGGTATTCTAACACGAATAGCCACAATAGGGTCTTGTACAGTTGGTGTGTTTTCTTGTAATACATAAAATATAATCATTGTAGATGCTAACATGGGAATGTACAATTCTAAAAGAAAATATTTACCATTGTGACTTGTCCTTTTTCCTTCAAAGTAGTGTTTATCATGTGGTACACATCCGCTAGCTCTTTTTTGACATATTCATAATTTTCAACTGATAATCTTGCTAAGTTGGCAAAACCACCACATATACTATAAATATACTCTACACGTTGCTCAAGCTCATCTCCCATACCAGCTAGAAGGGTGTGAGATGAGTTGTATTCCTGATGTACATCTTTCCACCATCTATCTAATATATATTGTTATGGTATTTTATCAAGTTTCAGATTTTTGCTAATGACGCATAGAATATGACTGCATAAAATTCCCTTTGACTCAAAACATAAACATGAACATTTAATCTCTTCCTCCTAGATTCTGTACTGTACTTCAAATTCTTTTAGAAAGTATTTGCATTCATTTGAACTTGTCATAACAATTTTGTGCTCGATAGCAACAAATCTTGATTGAAAAGAATCCCTAGAAATAAGTTTGGACTCATAAAATATCATTCCTTCCAGCTCGTTTTGGAATTTCCTAAAAATATTTATGGTATATGCTTCAGTGTATTGTGCCTCAATCTTTAGTGTTGTTCTGAGGTGTGGTTTTTTGTAGAAAGATTCAAAGTCTTCTAGCTTCTCTTTTTCATATTTTGATTGAAGAGCAACATCATATAGAGAAACAAATTGCTTCTGTGATATATGTGAATTCACATAACTGTCAAAAAATGCATTAATCGATTCACTTCTCTATGTTGTGGACATGTCAGCCCAGAAAAAACAATCCACGTAGACTGGAACCCAAAGGTGTTTTAGCTCGTGAATGTTAGACAACTACCTATCTTCTTTCTTACTCGTGAGTTGGATATCTTGATGCCAAGTGTTCTCAAACTTATGTATAGATGTACTCTCATAAACTACGTCCTTTACTAGTTTCAAAATGTGTGAGTCCTTTCCTAATTTCTCATGAAGTTTTTTCATAATATGCCACATTCACAGTCGATGATGCATATTAGGAAGAGCTATTTTAACATAATTCATAATATGTTGGGCCTAATCAGTGACGATGCCCTTTGGTTTCACACCACTTGAAATTAAAAGAAGAATTTAAATTATTAAGTCGTACATTACTAAATCATTTAGTAGTATAGTACTATGTCGTACAATACTTGATAAATGCAAAAATAAACGTAACCATAAATTCAAGCCTTGTTTTAAATAACCATACATAATTTTCTATAGTCTTCTCGCATAATAATGTACATCCCATTAAAATTGAATGACCATGGTGATTAATGCCAACAAATTGTGAAATAGGCATTATGTTGTGTCGAATGTAATAACATCATTAAAGTATCTGTACACATGCCTTGATCTTGAGTCTGCCCAGAACACATTCTACAAAATGCCAAGGTCATCTATATCAAGAACATAAAAGGAATCATTGTTTTTTTTGCATTGTAATGAAATATTTCTGAATTGCTTGATCATCGCCTTTTTCAAGTCAGAGGTTTCTAGATGATGCAATATAATTCATCAAGTCCTCTTGAGTAAATAGAATATTATCATATGAGCCAGCTTCAGCAACAAAACTAGACATGGATTTAGCAGGGCAGATACCTATAAAATGACATAGCTAGTACTGTGTAGCTAGCACAATATGAGTAGTACGGTACACCATGTACAGTATGTTGCGTACTGTGAGCGATAAATAATTTTGATACGTCATTTAGACCTATGCGTCTTTGGATGTCATGAGGAATCTTTCTTTGGGATGGTAAAAGTCTGACTAAATGAGGCTCCAGAAGCTCATAGTTATAAATTTCTATAAACTTGTAAATTAAATATTTACCAATATAGTTCTGACGAAGTCTCAAATGAGCTGGACAATTTGTCTTTGAAGTCGGCTTATGTCTATACAAAGAATCATTTTGTTCTTTCGGTGGTGGACCTAACTTGGAACAAGCAAATTCTACTCTTCTAACAACATCATCACCAGTATCTTTGGCAGAGTGAGATGTTATAACACCAAAACTGCATTTATCGACATATTTGGTGTAAAATTCTTTAGCTTCAGCTACAGAGTCAAATGACAACCCAATTTCTAGCTTTAACCAAACCTCTATGTCATTAGGAATAAAATGAGAATCATCTTTGTTAGGGCTTGAGTAAGTCTGTACAAGATAGGAAAAATAGTAAACAATAAGATCAATAAATGTAGTACTATACGTATGAAATAAAATATTAACTTCTACAACCTCCACATCATCGGAAATAATCACTTCTACGGGGGAGATAACTTTGTTTGATATAGAAGGAGATTTGTTACAGTTAGACCTCTCAAATTGGGTCAAAATCCGCAGGCGCCCATGGGTCGACCCGTTTAAGTTGGATTTGGGTGGCAAAATTTGCCACCCACTGAAAATCACCCAAACCCATACCCACCCGTTTATTAAGCGGGTTTCGCGGGTGATCCGCGGGCACCCGCGAGTGACCCAGTTAATTGAAGCAAATATATTCATATACATAATATACACATAAACCTATTAAAAGATGTTGCTTGTTTTGTACAAGTTTATTCCTTACCTTTACCAACAACAATTGTATTCTCTTTATTTTGTGTTTGCAATAGGCAATAACAAGTACTTGTAATATTAGAAATGCCTAATGTTACATGACAAAATTATGTATTTTTCTTGTGATATTTATGTATGAAAACTACATCGATTTTCCTAATTTATATCAACATACAACTAGCTGCTACTTTTTCATATATCAAAAACTAACCAAATAGTTTGACGTCAAACATAGTAGTTGGTTGATTCTTTTGTACTATATTTGACATAAAAGCAATAGTTACAAGCTGTTTCAAATGTTGTTTTTAGTGTTAAAGAAAGCAACTGGTAACTTATTGTTGATTGTACACATTTTATATGGGCATCCGCGGGCAACCCGCAACCCGCTGAGTCAGGTTTGGGTGTGCTTTTCTTCCACCCGTTTAGAAGTGTATTTTTTTGACCCGCACCCTCCAGACCTGCACCCACAATGACCCAACCCAAATCCAACCCACCGACCCATTTGACAGGTCTAGTTGTAGTCCATAAAATCCATCAGTATAAGCCGATGAGATAAAACTGAACTTCATAACATTGTACGCAAGACTAAAATATGAACTAGAGAATTACATGTTTAATGGCAAATATTTAATGAAACTGACAGTGGGAATCCTTTTGGAAGAAGATGTGATTAATGCATCTGCAATAATGACATATAAATATTATAACATATTAGACTCAAAATAGAGGTGAAATATTTAAAGGAAAGAACAATAGAACGTACAGTATGTACGCATCTATTGAGGGTTGAGGAGTGGGGAGAATAATGGGAGAGAGATGCAATGCAATATGTCTTTAACATCTGATTGTTTGAAAAAAGTGGAAGGAATAATAAGAATGAAATTTAAAATTTCATAGATGGATGCAACCATCTTGTTGCATGCATTTGCATGGTCTTCTTACATGCAAAATATCTATAGGAGCTGCATAATATCCCTTTGCCAGATATGAGATCAGGTAGTGGAGGGGGATTTCGCAGGTTCTAAGATCTGGGTGGGTGGGCGGGTGGGCAGGTGGGAAACTATGGGTAGAATTTTTCTTATTTATGGGGGCTGTCATTAGGGAAATTTATCTTCAATAAATTGAACATGACATGAGATATACACGCGGCCTGTAGCTGGATCGAGGCAGCGATATCCAACGTACTGGGACGGGTATCCAAGGAAAATGCAGGAAATGGAGCGAAATTCAAATTTATGCCGATTATAGGGCCGGGTGAGTGGGAAAGCAACACATTCCAATACTTTAAGAAATGTGAAATTTGGATGACGACCGTGTAAATGATGGTAGGGTGAATAATGAATGTTGTGTGTGAAAGGAAGCCGGTTGATGAGATACACTGCTATTTCAAAGGCGTATTGCCAGTACTTCATAGGCACACTGGATTGGGCAAGAAGAGTGAGACCAACGTCCGCGACATGACGGATTTTACATTCAGAAGCGCCATTCTGTTCATGGGTATGCAGACAAATTAGGCGGTGCTGAATGCCATGGGCAGTGAGATGTGGGTGCAAAGCACGGAACTCGCCGCCGCCGTCAGTCTGGATAGCTAGTACTTTGGTTCCAAACTGTCGTTCAACAAGGGCATGGAGTGGAACAGACACGGTACATACATCAAGATTTATGGTGAAGCGGAAGCAACCACACAAATTTGATACAGTCGTCAGTTACTATGAGGAAATAACAGTGACCTTGAGAAGAAGCAATGGGCGATGGCCCCCATACATCAAGATGAAGTAAGCTGAATGATTTATTACTACGAGACTGCGTGGGAGACAAACGGTGACAGGCGGATTTTCCTAAAAAGCAAGACGAGCATGTGAATGTTGCGGAGCCGAAAGTTGTCTGGAGAAGGCCGTGATCTACAACCAGGCACTGGACAAGCCGAAGACTTGGATGGCCGAGGTGGCGATGCCAACACTCCACGGAACTGCAACTGGCGAGGTGGGAACAAGGCTGGATTTGGCGATGAAAGTTGTAGAGACCGTCTTCATGACGGCTGCGGAGCGGGTGCTGATGCGTCTGCGCATCCTTGACAAAACAATCATCACGATGAAACTCAAAAAAACAACAATTGTCCCGAGAAAATCGCGAGACAGTTGTGAGAGAAGGAACATGCAAAATATTAGACAAGTGAAGAGAACGAAAGGATGTAGGAATATGTCAGAGCCAACATGCTTAATAGATAGTCAGACACGTGCCATCACCTACGTGTAGGCAGTTGGCCCCACGGTACGGGTAGCGACATGGAGATGACGGATCCGGAGTAGCATGGTGGGTGGCACTAGTATCCAGGAACCAGACTTCATACGGGAATGTCGGGGCCATCACAGTTGAGCCCAAGGGTGTCAGATAGCAAGGTGTGGGAGAAGGATCGACGCTGTGACCTGGTGTGCTTGAGGCATGGACCAGGTTGACGACGATAAGGGCATTTGTAGGGACTGTGCCCAGCTTCACCACAAACAGGGCATGGATCACGAAGGCCACGTCCGCGGCCGCCGCGACCACGACCTGGAAAGGTGGTGGGAAAGGCAGAGTGATCGGAGTATGGTGCGGCGGCAACATTAGCTTGAGGCAGCAGAACGCTGGTGGCCAGTTGGTGTCGGATTTCATTGTTGACCAGCAAATTGGTGAGCTTGGGATAGCTGACTGGAGCGGCGCAAGCAGAGAGCGTGGCCACCATCTCTCAAAAGTCACTGGTGAGATTACTGAAAAGGATAGCATTGAACGTAGCAAACGCTAGAGGCTGGCCTGCCACAACGAGCTGATCGGCCAGATGCTTGGCTCGACGAAGGTAATCAGCAACTGATTGGCCCTTCTGCTTCAATGTCTGCTATTGGTTGTTGAGTTGTACGATCCGGTTGTGGGTGGGAGAGCCGTAGGCTTGCTCCAACGAGAGCCAGACATGCCGCGACGTACTAAGACCAACCACATTGGTGAGAACTTCTTCTGTTAGGGAGGCAAGTATCCACCTAAGCAAGAGTTGGTCTGTACGTTGCCATGCTAAATAAGCAGGATTAGAGAGTTTCTCATGTGAGGGAAGAGTACAGGATAGAGAGGTGGAGTCAGCCAGGAAGGGTGGAGGGCAGATAGTGGTGGCATCAACAAAACCTATGAGATCAAAGCTTCGAAGAAGAGGGAGAAATTGTGTCTTCCATAGGAGGTAATTGGTAGGGAATTTTTTTTGGAAAGATAGTGATTGACTTTGTGAGCATTAGGACGGGAAGGAAATGTGTTAGTAGGGAATGACGGTGGGAGGGTTGCAACAGAGGAAGTAGAGGAAGAAGCTTTGATGGCCATATTTGGCTCTGATACCATGTGATTACAAAGAGATTATTGATAATCTATTCAACACACAATTGCTATACATAGATAGGGTATATATACATGTGTGTATCACACGTTTATAGAAACAAAAACCGTACAAGTAGTTGACGTCTTTAACAGCTGGAGCTTGGATCCTGTCTTTGCGGCAACGAAGCTGGAGTTTATTGGTGGATCTGTTTTTTGTGCAGAGGAATTGGTAGCGGATGACCTGGTATTTCAGGCAGACATTACTTCATCTATGGAAAGAGATCTTCGGTCTAACACTTCCTCCCTCTGATGCATACTTCACCTAAAAACCTACAAACTCCTTCATCTATTGAAACCGTTTGGAACCAAACGGTCTTGAAACCGTTTGGTCTTTGTTTTCTTCTGTTTATAAACGCAGATCTTTTTAAGAATACTAAAATCTAAATCGTTTTACGCATTCTTTCTAACTATGAAACTCATTTTTTTTTTTTAGAAATGGCGTCCCACAATGCATCCGGATCTGGAACTGACCCTGCTCTGACAAGAGAGCAGATGATAGAGGAGCAAGAAAGGCTCATGCAAATCAGGGACACTTACAACTCCACTGGAGTTGTCCCTCCTAAGACGAAGATGATTGAAGTCCTGTGCGAAATAACCCGCCTCACCAAATGTCTGGGTGAGGCTCCTGAAGAGGACGTTGAGCATCTTTCCTCGGACAACGACGAAGGTTCGGACTACACGCCGAACCCCGATGAAGACTCCTCTGCCCAGGAGACAGATGGGAAACGCAAGGCTGCAAAGGCCGCATCTGGGCAGCCTCCAAAAAGGGCAAGAAAACAGGTCCACCCTTCATCCGCCATGGACCAACCCTTCGCCAATCCATCCACATACGCTGCTACCACCATCACCCCTGCAGCTACCATCCCTACCACCTTCATCCCCATTACCACCCCACTTCCACCACCACAACACCTATCTATCCAATCCTCCTTCTCCTTAGACAAAATTCTCAAACCGACTAAGTATGTTTGCTCCGGCATACTAGTCAAAATGGGAATTCAAGACCGCATTTTCAGCGCACTACAAAAGGCCAACCTCGCCAGGTTATGCACCTTACCTGAAGTGTCATACGCTGAACCAACAGCGGAATTTTTCTCCTTTCTGCAAAAGGAGCCCGTCGACATTTCTGATAGGTCACGGGATGGGGGTGACAGAAGAATTGTCACCCAGATTTTTGGTAGCAAAGTCGTCGTGATAGAAAACATGCTCAATTCCATGTTCATCGACGACACGGAGCAGCTACAGAAGGCTAAGTCAGTAGGGACCGATCATCTAGAATTCAACCGTCACACTTTCTGGAAAAATTTAACTGGACTCCCCACTTACGACGCCAGAACCTGCAAAGTGTCAAACATACATTCTGGATTTGTGCGTACTTTGCACAAAATCCTATCTGGCGCATTATTTCCAAGAACGGAAGGAGGGAGCGTTACAATTTCTGACCTCTTCGTCCTCTGGTCTATCCTCAACGACAGACCAGTAAACATTGGACGATTGATGGTCCAGAAGTTTTCAGCTGCCCTTATAGGGAAAGAAATCTGCTTGGGGGGCCATGTCACTTCCATTATAAAATTCCTTAAGATGGACAGGCCACTACCCCATTGCACACAAATCAAGGGCGACATCCTAACGAACGAGCAAACCCTGAAAAACTCGTTCATTATAAAAGAAAAGGATGGAAAACTACACTACGTATTCTGCCCAATGGTCAAATCTTCCAGAACCCTCCTTCCGCTACCCGAGCTAGCGCATTATGATAAGACACAACTCCTGTTTTCGGACAGCGAGCTCGTCAAACTGCTAGCCTCGGTAAAACCCGCCGACAAAGAAAAAACAGCGGGTCCAACAGAGATGAGCATCTCGGCCCCAGCAGCTCGAGTCACAAAAATCCCTGTCAAACGGCCTTCTAAAAGGTTGTCACAGGCCCAACAGCTGTTGGGGACGCCTACATCTCGCCCACACCCGGAGGATGAGCAGCCCAACATTGAAGTCTTAACAACATCCTCCTTTGACTCTTTCATAAACAATCTAAACGAGCAGCTCTCTGCTGCCCCCACCACCTCATGCCACCCCGCTTCCACGCCAGTCTTCCCATCCACCTTTTCACCCACCCCAACAGCGGGCTTCATTTTCTCCATGCCCGACTTCACCACCTCCCCATTCACATCCACAATCCCCACCCCTTCATCATCAATTCCGCCCTTTTCGCTACTCTTCACATCCGCCACCACCCCGACACCGCTGGTGACCTCATCAACAGTCACTACGCAATTCGGGACATCACCAGCGTCTCTTCCACAAGACACTACCACCACCCCATTTAGGCCCCAGCAACACCACCCTTCCGCCACTGGGGCCCCTTTTACTAACATCGGTGAGGAATTCGGCCGTCAATTCGACACTGTCCGACACCTCCTCACCGACCCTTCTAACATATTAAATTCTATTTTTTCTTATGTACAGGATATCTCTAAGCAGGTGGCCAGGATCGACAACCAACATAAGGCTCTTCCTGTCGTCCTACAAGGTATTCAACAACGACAGGATGACGTGGCTAAGCAAGTTGAGCATATCAACAGCCACACCACCAACTTGCCGGACCTAATCCTTGGAGCGACGCGTCAGCAAGAAGTTACGATTCGGAAAATCGATGAGATCTCTACCCAGACTCACCCTCTGCACGAGAATCTCCTCAAGCTGGAGCAAAACCAAGAGAAGCTCAGCTCGCGTCTGGCCACCATCGATGACTCCATCACGCAGCTCCATCATCATCACGAGGAAGCTACTACCAATGAACTACATCAGCTACGTGCCCAAGTCACAGACTTGACGGCACGCCTCCTCTCCGCCAAGGGCAGACACGCAGATCTCAAAGAAGCCCACGACGCACTGCTTGAGAAACACGAGCATTTGCAAGTGGCCTTTGATGAGCTACAAGCCACGCACCGACGCTGTAGAAAGTCGACTACCAAAGAGACAACCGACACAGCTGCAGCGAACGACGACGATGATGATGATGCGGAAGAAGATGGTTCCGATTCATCTGCTGACTCCAATAAAGACACACATCCTGGAGACAAGCACGATGATGGTGACGATCCGGGCAACGCAGCAGGACCCTCCCATACAGGGTCTGACAAAGGTCACCAAGGAAGCGACTATCACCCCAAGTCCCCACAAAACGACAATGTAAACATTTCTTATGGGGACCAATTCTTTGACTATTCTGCTATGGGGTCAATAGGGGAAGCTGCCAAAGATGCAGCTTTCGCTGAGCTCCAACAGTGCATGATAGGAGCCAACACTAGCTCACCACAACCTTCTATCCCCTTCGCAACACCTTCTTCCCCCCACCTAGACGAGGCAGACCGGGTCAGCTTAGATACAGACGAAGACCTCGACTCTGCCTCCGACCCAGATGACAATCTCAAAGGCCACGAAGAGGCCTTCGAGCAGCACACCTCCCCTCCAACAGAAAACCTCCCCCCACCACCTCCCCTTCCACATAAAATGCACGATC
Source organism: Alisma plantago-aquatica (assembly GCA_963693085.1). Lineage (NCBI taxonomy): Eukaryota > Viridiplantae > Streptophyta > Magnoliopsida > Alismatales > Alismataceae > Alisma > Alisma plantago-aquatica. The sequence continues at coordinate 1,185,521,802 of OY856410.1, read as the reverse complement.
TAGACTCGACAGCCATCTCTACTCTTGATGCTCAGGACATCTTCATCCTGAACACCATCGTAGACGATGCAAAGGCAGGGGATGACATAATTTATAACAATACCAAAACAAAGCGTACGTTGACACGCGAAGATTTCCGTTGCATCCTCCGTCCTCGGACCACGATGCCAATGCCTATCTTCCGTGTTCTCCTCGCTAACTGTATAGACATCTACAGAAAACAACGGAAACAACCAGCCTTCAACGCCTCGCCCGCATTGGCTTTTGTCCTTTTATACAAAACCCTGCGTACGAGGTCGATTGAGCGGCTGCGTGCCGGCTTAGCGCGTCGGGCACGCTATATAACCATGCCTTTCCAAATCTCGGACCACTGGCTTTTTATGATAGTGGATACCGAGGCAAAGGATGCTAAAGTTTATAACTTCACTAGCGCCGAGTTACCAACCGGCATAATTAACTTCGTTGGAGAAGCAGCAGGTGAAGCACGGTGTATACCCTTCCGGCTGCTCAAAGTAATCTGGGCTGTACGCCCTTCTCTTCGCCAAGACTGGAGCCAACCATGGTTTACAATAATCAACCCTCCAGCTCAAGCCACCACGGGATCCGGGGACAGCGCCTTCTACACCATCAGACATATCCAAGCGCTTAACCAGGAAATCCCATTCACAGACTTGGCAGCTGAAGACTTCCATTCCCTAAGAGGACGCTACGCCATGGAACTCATCTGTGACAGAAGATTCTTCAACGATCCGACCATGTCACCAGATGACGTTCCACGGTACCTATACTCAGCTGTGCAACGTCGACAGCGACGACCCTTCCGCCAAGTTCTGGAAGAATCAGAACGAAACAAGTCGCCCGAAGAAGACACCAGCAAGAAAGACCCCGCATACACAACTACACCAACTTTTCCTGACTTCGATCGCGATTCTTGCAAGGGTCTAAACGACATTGAAATGCGCATAATCATGGCAATCCTTTCCGCAGAAAAAGACGGCATCGTATTCATGCATCAAGACATTATCGTGATGGCCGATTCTCTGAGAGAAACTTTACAAGATAAGGGGAAACTTTCTTGCAGCCTCATGGCCGCCTACCAATATCAGATTGGCCAAAATAATCCCGATACTTATATGGCGTCTCCGTACATGAAAGACGATCTGCTACAACTGAAAAACTTCGGCACAATAGAAGCATTGATTGCATATCTACAACATACAACGCCGAAGTTCATTATGCTACCTATCCTGCATCAAGAACACTGGCTTCTCCTGGCAACTAACCTCCACAACGGAACAACTACCATATACAACAGTTCCGACAGCCAGTTCAATGCCCGACAACGACACTACGTCGTAACGCCAAAGACGCCGACAGAAGATATGGCAAAAGAGTGTGCTATGAAATTAATTGAACTTCTGAGTCAGCACACTAGGGCATACACCACTGAGCACTTCAGCCGTCCCGCCTTCTGCCACAAATGCCCCCAGCAAATACGACAATCCAACGACTGCGGCTTCCACGTCCTCTACTGGATGTACACCATAATCGTTCTCCAAAGACCAGTGGAGGAAATGACTGACGTGGATTACCACGCTCTACGTGGACAGTTCGCATCTACATTACTGCGTTCTCCAGGGGCAACCGACAATCTACCTTAACCCGCAGCCCTTGTCCTAATGTTTTCTCAACCTATCACTTTGCCACTCTGGGGACAGAGTGTGTGATAAGTTAGGGGGGGGATACATTAGACGAGGGCTAGGTATCAACTTCCATACATTTCTTCATTTTTTATTCTTTCAAGATTCTCTTTTTTTTTTTTTTTTTTTTTTTTTTTTACAAATTCTTTATTCTTTCAAAGATTTTTCTTACAAATTCTTTTTAGTCACCTCAACTAACCCTAGAATCATGTTAGTCTCTACAAGTATATAGCACTTAGACATCAAATGGCGAATTATCAACCCCCATCCATTATGGATCCTATATTCTTGCTCCAATTCTTTATCTGACTCTCCACAGGTCAAAATCAGGGCAGAAATAAGCCGAGATCTCAAGGATGAGAGGGAAATCAGGCAACTTCCAAGACAACAAGTTCTGCAAGTGGACCACAAACCAAATAAGTGCATGCTGAAAAACTTTAAGAACAACTTTCCTCTCTTCAAAATAAAAGAGGCTTGGCCGCCCAAAATAAATCCTTATCCCAAAACCCAAGCCTGTGAGTTTTTGAATAAAAGCCAGAGAGACGAATAAAATCATGAGAGTTGTGCCACAAATAAGGATCTATATGAAGAACTGATAAAGGGCTCACCCGGCCGGCACATTCCGCTGCCCTCACAAAGGCAGATGCGTCGCGTTCGGTAGTGAAACCCTAAAAGTTCTAAGTATATGAAAAGGCTAATAAAGGACTTGCCCGGCCGGTACATTTAGCTGCCCTCACAAAGGCAGATGTGTCGTGTCCGGTAGTGAGAGCCTAAAAAGCATAGAAAGCCCCTCCCCCACTCGAGGGGGAGTTACACCTCAAAGCCTTTAGCCAACCCTTATACCCTCTCTAGCTTCCAATAAGTTTCCAGAGAGGTATAAAGTTGATTAGAGTCAATAGCATGCACAAAATAAATGTGGTCCCAAAGCAAACCTTGAGTTACGGAAAAACCTGAAATCCAAGCAACTCTCGAAATCCAAAAGGATCAAGGCATGTAATAAGCCTCGACATGACCCCTGGGGAACTCAGGTCAAGAATTGAAGCAAGAGTATGGAAATCCTAATTAAGATCGCCTCTCCATTTTATGTCTCAGCTCTATCTAACTTGAGGACAAGCTAGACTCTAAGTTAGGGGGGGTGATAACCTCCTATTTTAGTAGTTTATCTTAGCCTTTTTCTTTAGTTTTCCATACTCTTTTTACATTTATATTGTACTTAAACCTAGTTTTATCCCTTTTTGTAAATACATCATCAAACTAACTTTTTCTTTTATAATTGCAGAAAAAGCACAAAAAAATAACAAAAGAATAAACCAGCCCGAGGGTCGAGTGGATCCAAACGGTCCCAAGACCGCATGGAGTTCAAACGGTCCCGAGACCGCATGAAGCCAAACGGTCTCGAGACCGCATGAAGCCAAACGGTCCCAAGACCGCATGGAGTTCAAACGGTCCCGAGACCGCATGAAGCCAAACGGTCCCGAGACCGCATGAAGCCAAACGGTCCCAAGACCGCATGGAGTTCAAACGGTCTCGAGACCGCATGAAGCCAAACGGTCCCAAGACCGCATGGAGTTCAAACGGTCCCGAGACCGCATGAAGCCAAACGGTCCCAAGACCGCATGGAGTTCAAACGGTCCCGAGACCGCATGGAGCTCAAACGGTCTCAAAGACCGTTTGACGCCAAACGATCTCAAGACCGTTCGACGCCAAACGGTCTCAAAGACCGTTTGACGCCAAACGATCTCAAGACCGTTCGACGCCAAACGGTCTCAAGACCGTTTGACGCCAAACGGTCCCAAGACCGTTTGAGCCCAAACGGTCTCCAAACCGTTTGGATCTCACTCGAAGCCTATAAATAAGACCCCAGGGCCATACATGAAGAGGAGTCCAGACGCCCATAGGCTGCCTCTCTACTACCAGAACAACTCCATCCATCACTTGAGGCTGCCAGTCTGAGACTCACGTCCATTGCAAGCTACCTTCTCTCTCATCAACAAAGAAGGTGAGAGGAGAAGATCCATCATCAAGCAAGCTACGAAGGGTGAAGATCGTTGCTCTCTCCACCAGGGGTTCAACCTTCTCTCCTTAGTGGAGACGATGTTCCTTCTATCTCTTCTTGCCTCCTTCTTTGTTGCTCCCTCTATGAGGAGCGAGTAGTTCCATCCACTGGGGCGCGGGGACTAGCCCCGCTGCCCATGTTTTGTTTCTGTACTGTAAAAAGATGTTATCATTTCGTTTTAATACTAAATCATTTCACACATGCTTGAATGGTGGCCACGTTCTTGTATGCATTTATTGTCTTTCGTTGTGGTTTGTCTACGACCGCTTTCGAGACTTGAATACCGATTTAGTGTTGGTTTCTGGTGTGTGTATCCACCACGCATCCGTTTCGGTGTCTAGAAGTGTATCTCAAAGAGTGGAGTAAACTCACTATCAGCAGGCACACTTCCATCTGTATGGAGGAGACCTTTGGTAAGTCGAGGAACACACTTTGCGAGGGGAGTGATGTAAAGCAGGTGACCATTCGTTCGGGGATGGCTGGCGTTGCATTATTCCCGCACTTCTCGTAGCTAGGTTATCCCTCACCGGAAACTAGGCCTACAAGGACGCTATTCGATTTGATAATTATCGCATGCTTGTTAGTTTTAGATGCACGTTTCATAAGGCTGGGTAAGATTCTCTTTTGGGATATTACATCCTTCAGTGACGCATAGGATGTACCGCTTTAGAGTTACTCAATCTTTGAAGGATGCGATGCATTGCTGGGCTTATATGGGCATTGGCCTTTTGTTACATCGAGAGGTGTAATGCATCGCTCTTGTCTTATAAGTCTTCAGTTTTTGTGGAAACATCCAGGCATCTAGCTTATAAGTCTTGCTCAGGTACATTTACAATGCATGTGTAGCGGTGGTAAATACTCGCTTAACCCCAGTGATCCGCCATCACTTGTTAACTCTTAGATTTACTTGCTTTATTTACTTCCTTGCCTTATTTTCTTTGTACTTAGTTTAAAAACAACCCAATCAAACTTTCGATCTAAATATCAATCGTTAAGTAGTTAAGTAAAAGCTAAACGTTTTCCATCTTGATTTCGTCAAGACCGTTGTCCCGAGGATTCGACCCTTAACTATACTACGATAAGACTTCCGCATGTCTTAGCACATGTGGGTGGAGTTCTTACCATAGTACTAGCAAGGCTAAACTTAGAGACTTATCATCTCTAGGATTTTTAGTGGTGTTGCAAAACTCCATCAAAAATTGGCGCCGTTGCCGGGGATAACGGAACTTTTTAGTTTTTACTTATCTATTTCTTGGTTGATTAGGATTTTACACTTTCTTTTTGATCCATAATTCACCATCTTCTTGAAGCTCCCTAAAAAGGTGTTCTCTTTTCTTTACTCAGGTAGAACCTGTATATGCAATCACCGCATAATAGAGGATTCTCCCCTGATCCGGAGTTCGACTCCGAGGTAGAGAGAAGTTTTCACCGCAGAATCCGTCTTCACCGCCAACGTGCTAATCAAATGGCTGACGAACAGCACCAAGCCGCCTTGGTGATGGAGAGAGTCAATGCCGCCATAACAGCACAACGAGCACAACTTATTGCTGACACTCGTGCTCAGGTGCAAGCTGAGATTCGAGCTGAAGAACAAGCACGCATCCAAGCAGAACAGGCTGCTGCTCAACTCGCGTTAAGAAACAAGCAACTTCGAGATTACGCTGTCCCGAAGCATTACGAAGACAACCATCCGGTCCGGCCTCCGATCATTAACATCCCACACTTTGAGATCCGAACCCAATGGATTCAGATCATGCAAGGGATTTCTTTCTCTGGAAATTCTGGAGACGACTGCATGGACCACCTAAAACGGTTTAAGGCATTATGCCGACTGGTCCCACAAGCTGGCATTGCTTTTGACGCAATAATGCTCCATCTATTTCATTTCACTCTATCTGGAAGGGCCTTAAGTTGGTATAATTCATTGGATAGAGAACCCATTATTACCACCTGGGCCCCTCTAGAGGAGAAATTCCTGGAGAAGTTCTTTCCACCCTCGCTCACTTACGAAATCAGAGGGCAGATCAACCATTTCTCTCAGCTTCCTGGAGAGACTCTCGCCGAGGCATGGGAAAGATTCAAAGAACTTCTACGAAAATGCCCTCATCATGGGATTTCGCAAAATCAACTGATTGAGACTTTTTATCGGGGGGTAAATGATGACATTAAACAATTTCTAGATTCCTCATCTGGAGGAAATTTCATGAGGAAAAACTATGAAGACGCCTGGAAGATCGTCACTTTAGGGGCTGAAAACCAGTCCAACTGGGGGCGGGCAGCCGGAAAAGGCGTCCTTAAAGTCTTTAAAGCTGAGGAATCTACGGAATTAAAGTCAATAGCAGAGGCTCTGAAAGCAATCGCCCATAAACAGCAAACCCTTGAATCGTCTCTAGGGGAGTTCAACAAGAAACAAACCCCGCAGCTGCATCAAGTCAAAGCTGTCACAGGTTCCTGTGAAGCTTGTCACGCATCAGATCATCCGACCTTATCCTGCGGAATGCTCTATAATGTGATGATGGATCTTCATCCACCACCACAACCCTATGAGGCCATCATTAATCAGACTGGAGATCAGACTCCGGAGCAAGTCAACTCTATCCATACTATTCCCGGGCAAGTCTATTATAATCCCAGTCAACCAAGGAACCATCCTGGATTCCAGTATGGGAACCCTTCTGGGACTGCAAACCCGCAACACCAGACTCAAGGGGGATTTGACAGTAGGTTGTCTCCTGGGTTATCAAACATTCAAGGGAATCCAAGAAACAACTTCCCTAGGGTTAACTACCCTAGAAATCAGTCAGCCTACTACCAGTACACTCACCCCCCGCTTCACCCACAATTGCATGTTCAACAATCCCAACAACAAAATTCTCAGAAGAATGTTACCGCGCAGCCGGAAGATGAGCTATCTGCAATAAGACAGATGCTGCAATCCCAGCAAACCATGCTGGCCAATCAACAAGCCCAACAAAAGGCAGGTGAAACACAGCTTGCTCAGATTGCTGCACAATTGAAACCTTCGGCTGGCACTTTCGCTGGACAGCCCGAATTAAATCCGAAACATGGGCCGAACAAAGATCAACAATTAAATATGCCAGCAGTATGACAAGTTTTAGCTTCGTCGAGCCAGCGACACAAAAAAAACCAAGGCGCTTCTTGGGAGGCAACCCAAGATCTTATCATCTTTTTTCTCCAATATTCTAGTTTTGTTCTCTCTTAATTCTGTTTTGCTTTCTTTAAGATCTTTTATTAAATCTAAAAATACAAAAAAATCTACATAATAAAAACTACAAAAACAATATAAAACAAACAACATAAAAATTTATAAACCAAAATACAAAAAAAAAAAATATACAAATATATATATATACTCAAAAACATAAAAATATATAAACCCTTTTTGCTACCTCCAAACGGTCCTGAAACCGTTTGGGACCAAACGGTCTTGAAACCGTTTGGGACCAAACGGTCTTGAAACCGTTTGGGACCAAACGGTCTTGAAACCGTTTGGGACCAAACGGTCTTGAAACCGTTTGGAACCAAACGGTCTTGAAACCGTTTGGGACCAAACGGTCTCGAGACCGCTTGGGACCAAGCGGTTTTCAAAACCGTTTGGAATACGAAAGGGGCACCAACCAATCACTATATATACTTGCCCTAACCCTCCACCTTTCTCTCTTCGCATCCTCGTACTCTCCAGAGCTTTCGCACGAAGAAACTTCATCTTGATCCAGTTGCATTCGCGCAAACCCCCCTCACGGTCGCCCGTTCGTTCGACTACCTCTCGCAAGGTAGTCCGACGACTTCATCTTCGCCGCCATCATCGCCGCCCTCGCAATCGTTGTTGAACGAAGCTTTCCAACCATTCTTCATCGCCACGCCATCTAACAACCGCCATCATCTCCGCTACCATCTTCACTGCTATCATCGCCGCCATCGCTAATCGCTGACAAATGACTTCACCGTTTCCCTTTCTACCGCCTCCGTCACCGTCATCATCTTCCCTATGGATTTTCGCCACCGTCGCAGGCGCCGGCGTGATCTCTCGCCTTCGCGCCGTTTCGCTTCCCCCCTGCGACGCTTCGTTTTCCAAACGGTCCTCAAACCGTTTGGAACCAAACGGTCTTGAAACCGTTTGGAACCAAACGGTCTTGAAACCGTTTGCGACCAAACGGTCCTCAAACCGTTTGGGACCAAACGGTCTTGAAACCGTTTGAGACCAAACGGTCCTCAAACCGTTTGGGACCAAACGGTCTTGAAACCGTTTGAGACCAAACGGTCCTCAAACCGTTTGGGACCAAACGGTCTTGAAACCGTTTGAGACCAAACGGTCCTCAAACCGTTTGGGACCAAACGGTCTTGAAACCGTTTGAGACCAAACGGTCTTGAAACCGTTTGGGACCAAACGGTCTTGAAACCGTTTGAGACCAAACGGTCCTCAAACCGTTTGGGACCAAACGGTCTTGAAACCGTTTGAGACCAAACGGTCCTCAAACCGTTTGGGACCAAACGGTCTTGAAACCGTTTGAGACCAAACGATCTTGAAACCGTTTGGGACCAAACGGTCTTGAAACCGTTTGAGACCAAACGATCCTGAAACCGTTTGGAACCAAACGGTCTTGAAACCGTTTGGAACCAAACGGTCTTGAAACCGTTTGGTCTTTGTTTTCTTCTATTTATAAACGCAGATCTTTTTAAGAATACTAAAATCTAAATCGTTTTACGCATTCTTTCTAACTATGAAACTCATTTTTTTTATTTTTAGAAATGGCGTCCCACAATGCATCCGGATCTGGAACTGACCCTGCTCTGACAAGAGAGCAGATGATAGAGGAGCGAGAAAGGCTCATGCAAATCAGGGACACTTACAACTCCACTGGAGTTGTCCCTCCTAAGACGAAGATGATTGAAGTCCTGTGCGAAATAACCCGCCTCACCAAATGTCTGGGTGAGGCTCCTGAAGAGGACGTTGAGCATCTTTCCTCGGACAACGACGAAGGTTCGGACTACACGCCGAACCCCGATGAAGACTCCTCTGCCCAGGAGACAGAGGGGAAACGCAAGGCTGCAAAGGCCGCATCTGGGCAGCCTCCAAAAAGGGCAAGAAAACAGGTCCACCCTTCATCCGCCATGGACCAACCCTTCGCCAATCCATCCACATACGCTGCTACCACCATCACCCCTGCAGCTACCATCCCTACCACCTTCATCCCCATTACCACCCCACTTCCAACACCACTAAAAATCCTAGAGATGATAAGTCTCTAAGTTTAGCCTTGCTAGTACTATGGTAAGAACTCCACCCACATGTGCTAAGACATGCGGAAGTCTTATCGTAGTATAGTTAAGGGTCGAATCCTCGGGACAACGGTCTTGACGAAATCAAGATGGAAAACGTTTAGCTTTTACTTAACTACTTAACGATTGATATTTAGATCGAAAGTTTGATTGGGTTGTTTTTAAACTAAGTACAAAGAAAATAAGGCAAGGAAGTAAATAAAGCAAGTAAATCTAAGAGTTAACAAGTGATGGCGGATCACTGGGGTTAAGCGAGTATTTACCACCGCTACACATGCATTGTAAATGTACCTGAGCAAGACTTATAAGCTAGATGCCTGGATGTTTCCACAAAAACTGAAGACTTATAAGACAAGAGCGATGCATTACACCTCTCGATGTAACAAAAGGCCAATGCCCATATAAGCCCAGCAATGCATCGCATCCTTCAAAGATTGAGTAACTCTAAAGCGGTACATCCTACGCGTCACTGAAGGATGTAATATCCCAAAAGAGAATCTTACCCAGCCTTATGAAACGTGCATCTAAAACTAACAAGCATGCGATAATTATCAAATCGAATAGCGTCCTTGTAGGCCTAGTTTTCGGTGAGGGATAACCTAGCTACGAGAAGTGCGGGAATAATGCAACGCCAGCCATCCCCGAACGAATGGTCACCTGCTTTACATCACTCCCCTCGCAAAGTGTGTTCCTCGACTTACCAAAGGTCTCCTCCATACAGATGGAAGTGTGCCTGCTGATAGTGAGTTTACTCCACTCTTTGAGATACACTTCTAGACACCGAAACGGATGCGTGGTGGATACACACACCAGAAACCAACACTAAATCGGTATTCAAGTCTCGAAAGCGGTCGTAGACAAACCACAACGAAAGACAATAAATGCATACAAGAACGTGGCCACCATTCAAGCATGTGTGAAACGATTTAGTATTAAAACGAAATGATAACATCTTTTTACAGTACAGAAACAAAACATGGGCAGCGGGGCTAGTCCCCGCGCCCCAGTGGATGGAACTACTCGCTCCTCATAGAGGGAGCAACAAAGAAGGAGGCAAGAAGAGATAGAAGGAACATCGTCTCCACTAAGGAGAGAAGGTTGAACCCCTGGTGGAGAGAGCAACGATCTTCACCCTTCGTAGCTTGCTTGATGATGGATCTTCTCCTCTCACCTTCTTTGTTGATGAGAGAGAAGGTAGCTTGCAATGGACGTGAGTCTCAGACTGGCAGCCTCAAGTGATGGATGGAGTTGTTCTGGTAGTAGAGAGGCAGCCTATGGGCGTCTGGACTCCTCTTCATGTATGGCCCTGGGGTCTTATTTATAGGCTTCGAGTGAGATCCAAACGGTTTGGAGACCGTTTGGGCTCAAACGGTCTTGGGACCGTTTGGCGTCAAACGGTCTTGAGACCGTTTGGCGTCGAACGGTCTTGAGATCGTTTGGCGTCAAACGGTCTTTGAGACCGTTTGGCGTCGAACGGTCTTGAGATCGTTTGGCGTCAAACGGTCTTTGAGACCGTTTGAGCTCCATGCGGTCTCGGGACCGTTTGAACTCCATGCGGTCTTGGGATCGTTTGGCTTCATGCGGTCTCGGGACCGTTTGAACTCCATGCGGTCTTGGGACCGTTTGGCTTCATGCGGTCTCGAGACCGTTTGAACTCCATGCGGTCTTGGGACCGTTTGGCTTCATGCGGTCTCGGGACCGTTTGGCTTCATGCGGTCTCGGGACCGTTTGAACTCCATGCGGTCTTGGGACCGTTTGGCTTCATGTGGTCTCGAGACCGTTTGGCTTCATGCGGTCTCGGGACCGTTTGAACTCCATGCGGTCTTGGGACCGTTTGGATCCACTCGACCCTCGGGCTGGTTTATTCTTTTGTTATTTTTTTGTGCTTTTTCTGCAATTATAAAAGAAAAAGTTAGTTTGATGATGTATTTACAAAAAGGGATAAAACTAGGTTTAAGTACAATATAAATGTAAAAAGAGTATGGAAAACTAAAGAAAAAGGCTAAGATAAACTACTAAAATAGGAGGTTATCAATACTTCACCTAAAAACCTACAAACTCCTTCATCTATTGACATGTGTCTCTACGCAAAGAGTTATGAAGATCATTACCCTATTTAGTCTTCTTTTATCTAGTTGGCAATGCCATGAACTTGCCTAGGGATTTTTGTGTCTGTGCACCGATTCCCTCATCTTTGTGCTGCTCCAGCAAACCCAAACCATGTCTTTAGAATCTGAAACTGTTACAACCCCAATTTTTGGGTTCTTTTGGTGATAAATGTAATTTCTCATATTAAATATATTTGAACAAATAATGATATAATTTGTTTTGAATAAATAAATTTTATTTACAATAGTCTTGATCATTGTGCTGTGGTCTTTATTGGCTATTGGGCCTAATAATAAGGAAATTATGAATAAATGAATAAATGGAGAAAAGAATGAGGTAGAAACCTCTAGAAGGCAAAAGAATATAATCCAAAGGTGGATTTTGTGCCTCATGGGTTCCCTGGGTTCCAAGGAGTCCAAAGTTGCAAAGAAAAGGCAATAAGAAAAGAAAAGATTAATTAAGTATTTCTTTATTAAGAAAGAAATTGAAAATAATGTTAAAATGTGGAAAACAAGTGGAAGGAAATCTCGATTTCTTTACATATTACCACACTTTGTGGGTGGTTCTAGTGATAGTTGGTGATGTGCAAAGCATGAAAGGTGGAACTCGGCTGCCCCTTGGCTACGCATTGTTATATAATGTGTTGATTTCTGCCTTTCCAATGGCTTGGTTCTTTTGTGGTTAGTTTCTTGAGGTTTCTTTGTGGGTGTACAATCGATACAGATACCTAAGCTCCTGAAATCCAGAGAAGGTCAAAAGTTATTAAAGCTAGCTCAAGACAGGAGGTCCCGACGTTTGCTCTGTTTTGTTATGTAATTACTGTTTGTGGGTGGGCTGAATGTATGTAATTGCAGGCTATAATATCCATTCCCCCGATCGAATGCCTTTTTTAGTTTTTATAGTCTGTTAGGCCTTCTTTACTTTGCTTATTTCTAGAGAATTTCTGAGTACCTCCTGCGAGAGGTATCTGATCCAAGGATGAGTTTTTTAACTCTTATGATGTAATGGGGTACTTAGTGCCCAAAGTTTTTGGTATTATAGTAACACGCTTTTTGACCGACAAAAAAAAAACAAGTGGAAAGAAGTGTAATTAAGTTATCCTTGATGGATTTTTATATCCGAAGGATTCCTAATATTAAAAGGAATACCAAGGAGGAAAATAAAAGATAAATAAAGAGAAATACTCAAAAGGAGATATTTTAATAGGAAATAAACAAGATAATGAGAAATAATGGACATAGATGCATCTAGAAGGATAATGAGTATCATTAAAAAGGAATTTCAAAAATACTAGTTTTTCTTGGGATCCAAGGATTCCCAAGGGAAGAGAGGAAAGAGAAAACATATATTTTAATGCATGAAATATGCCTTGTAAGTCTTTGATTTGCATATGAAGAAAAAGGGGTTTTCCTTTCTCTTTTTGGACTCAAATTTTGTTCAATGGTAGATTAAGTCTTTATAGACTTCCTTTAAAATTTGAGAAAAAAGGATGACCCATAAAGCAACGAGAATTTCTTTAATATTATTTAACCTTATAAAATCCCACAAATTGGTGAAGAATGAGGAGGTGGATATTTATATATATATAAATATATATTGAAATAGATGGAAAGGAATTAATACTATCCTTCCACAACCGTGAATGCCCTAGGATAAGTTTCCTTCTTTATCGTGAGGGAAAGGAGACTTATGGTACAAGAAAAGAAAAGGCTTTTAGCAAGTGTGTACATACACATGTATATTTAACCAAGAGGCAAAAGAACGATGAGAGGAAGTTATAAAGGTTTTCCAGAAGGTGCTAGAGAAACTGATGGTTTCCATGAGAGTATATATATAAGTCTGATAGAAGGCTCTTTCACGAGATACTCTTGTCCCTCCATCCCCATCGCTCTCTTCCTACGTACCCTAGGGTACATGGGAAACCACGAAAGAGATCATGGAAGGTCTCATTTCCATCAGGGATTAGACTGTCCATGGTGTAGCTACGATATCCTACAAAGAGAAGTAAGGAGCAGGCGTCGACGATCATCTCAGCAGTAGTACCATGCTCCGTGGGAGGAAGCAAGGACGAGGGAGTTCTTCCCTACTTTCTTGTTCACTGCACTTAAGCACGAGGAACAAAGTCCGTATGACCTAGTCGCTGCTGCGTGCATCAACACAAAGCTTCCCGCCCGTAGGTATGAAGCCTCCTCCTCGCGGTTTAGTTCCATGTTGTAGAAACTTAGGGATGTAGCCACTAGTTGGTCTGTGACCACCGCTAGTCGCAGCCTGGTCTGGCTAGGGCCGGTAAGGGCCAGTAGGGCCGCCCCGTCTCCACCCACCTTGAGACCTAGGAGCCACATGGGAGGGAGATCAGGGGAGCCGTAGGCTTCGCGACAGATCACAGCGAGCCAACCCTACCTCAGTCGGGAGGTTAGGGATAATAAAACAAAAAGACCAGCGTGCCCCTGGTCAGTAGTGTAACAAGTAAGGGCAAGGTGGTATTTAACCACTAATTGAGTGTTGCCCGGATTTATACATTAGTTGCTGACGTGTCAGCGTGGGATTGGCCAGGATGGCTTTAAATGGTAAAAATCCTAGTAATTAGTAGGATGATCATATGAGGATAAATGATATATGAATCTTACTCAGAAAAATGTGAGGAATACAATAAAATTGGTGAGAGAACCTATTTTTGTTCCTATTTGCAAAAGTGTGCTACTATAATGAAAGGTGTTTATGGATTTGATTAGAAACCCTAATCAAACAATATGGTTAAGTTCATGATACTTAATTGATTAAATTGAGTAAATGTAACTTGTTGAATAGTTAATAATGAACTTGAACATGATTTAGATGCTTTCATGCATAATTTAGGGTTTTTCATGATATGTGTATGATTAAGCACTTAGAAATCATAAATTAGAGTAAAAGGGGAAAAGATCCTATATAATTTGAAAAATGTGAAAATATGTTGTTATATGATGGTTCTAATCTATTTCGAGCATTAAAGTTCCTAATTATGGATAAGAACCCTAAATGTAGTAATTAGGGTTTTCTCATGAATAAAAGGTAGATTTATGGCAAATCGAGTTCATATGAGATTAGACTATAATGAACTTTGAATTGATGATAAATGCGTATAATGATCTTGTCATGGATTAAAAGGATAAAAATAGTAGCTTTAATGTAAAAGAGGCTTAATGAACTTAATTAATGGTTAATGGTGCCTTTAATCCAAAAATAGGGTTATATGTTGTTAAGATAATCTCAGTATTGAAGAATAGATGAGATAAATAGGGTTTATGAGAATGGTATAAAATTAGATTTTAGAATAATAAAAGATGAAGTGAAACCCTAATTGCAAAGGAAACCCTAAAATGGATACGAAAACCTTAGGAAGCAATTTCAAGTTGAATAGAAAGAATCTTGATAAAGTTTGTAGTAAATAAAGTACATGTGTTCTTTAGGATTCTTGATTGTGTGGTTGAACTACTTGCTTGGATGGATTTCTTAGTTAGAATTGATATTAGCTAAAGAAATCTGCTGAATAGGTATGTGGTTACGCTTATGAATAATCGCTTTAGTTTCATGGTGATTTCTGAATGTTTTTATCGGTTGATTGAAAATAACAGCTTGGATGACTTTTATTTCATGCAACTATAAAGTGACTATGATTATCACTATAAATGCATATATATTTGGCTTAGATCCGGGTCCACATCTATGGCTTTGCAAAGGCTAAAAAGGGGTAACCTAGAATAAGGTCTAGGTTATTGTGAGTTAGAAATTGAGCTACCCACGTGTAGTGCCATGAGACTCTTTTGCATGCCATGAGTTAAGGAGTGGACTACCCACAGGTAGTTCCATGTGACTCGATCCTAGAAACGGGTTCACCTATGGGTGGGACCATGAGGGGTTTAATGGGGATCTACCATAAGGAAGGTAGTATCCAGGTCCACTATAGGGACAACACAAAGGATAGGGTACTCATGGATCGTGGAGTTATATTTAAAATGTAATCTTGATTGTTAAATGATTAATTGAATGATTACGTTGTTAACATATTCATAGGATTATAGTTTCCCCCACATACCAGCTTTGGCTGACCGATGTTTTGTTTGTAGGCGATTTAGGTAAAATCCAAAAATGGACAAACAGTAAAGCGGCACTTTGTGAATTCACAAATTTAAGAACAAGGAGGTTTTAGTTAGACTAGTTCAACTGTGGATAGAGGTTTTGAAATTACAACTTTTCAAAGGTATGCAAAATTTTATTTATTACAGCTTTTTAGTATAGATTGTTGAAATTTAATAATTGTTCTTGGTTAAATGTCGAACCTTTGATCTGAAAGTTATGGGTGTGGCTTCTACCTCTCGGTCTCCCTTAATTGGGGGTTATCGGAAGGCGGGGTCATAACATTTGGTATCAGATCATAGGTTCCTCACTTAACCATTAATAATTACTACATAGAACCCAAGGGAGTTATTAGAGGATTACCTGAAAGACGGAGGTGTCTAGAACAGGAAATATTTTCCTCTGCACCGCTAGTCAAAATACGAGGACTCCCGGATCCGTGTGACTTCCTAGCCAAACTTAGGGTATGAATCGAAATAAGATACCTTTAGGACTTTCTCATCTCATTCATCCCTTCTCATCACAAATTCTGTTAAGGACCTTAAGGATTTGGGTTTTCTCTCTTCTCCTCACCCTCTTGAGGTATGGGCAAGGTTAATAAGGTCTAAGGAATCCTCCACCAAATTAATGAAAAAGTGTGTAAATAAGATGCCATGGACATAAGCTTAATAGATTAAGCGCAAACTAAAGGATAGATACATGCTTTGGTCGTATGACATAAGTTGTCATGCCCTCAGAAAAGACCTGAGGCTAGATCTTCTTATCAGGAGGATAGATTAAGAGATTTAGTCTTTGAGATAGAGATCTCCATTACAAGTAGAGACCTGGCACATCCTCTGAGGATGATGTTAACCCTAACCCTAAGTGAAGGCTAGAGAGAGAGATGGCATGATGAGTTAGACCAAGTGTATGGATGGACATGCCTTGGATGCCATATGAGCCATGAGAGGTTCGATGATCGAGTGCCTTTAGTGACCTAACCCTAGGAAGGGTCATGTTAGAGTGAAGGATAACTCCTTCAATGATGAGGTTAGTAAAGGACCTATGGAAACCTTATGTACTTATATGGGCATGGCAAAGTATGCACCCAGAGTACGTCAGTAGTACTAACAGTAAGCTAAAACCCTGACTAGGAAAGTATGATGGATAGCTTACGAGATGAGTATAAAGGGCTAGGGATAACCATGAGCAAACATAAGTTTGAACATAGGCTTCACCATGTAGAGGTATGCTTGTAAGCTTGACCCACCTTCATGGAGAGAGAACCTCACGTAGTAAGGTTGTTTGTTGGGTTAGTTCTAGAGAGAAAGAGCATTACCCATGCAAGAAGGTTGGAAGCCTAGACTCTGAGATATGAGGAACAATGGGGAGTCGAGGTAAGTGAATGATAGTGGATGCCTCATGCTTGATCCCTAGAGGATGATGATATCTTGGATTCCTTTAGAGGAACAAAAACCTAGAGAGAGGATGAGGCTTCTGGTACCTATGTTCCTACAACATAGGTGTTTACCTTCTATGATAGTAAGAAGAGTTCCTTAAACCAAGAGAGGTTTAGTAACAGGTTGTGAGGCCTTGTACCTTGTTGGTTGTCCTTGAGGAGGACTCAACTCTGAAGTGTTGCTCGAGTTAAAGGATGACAGGAAGTGCATGACATACCTTGGACATGCTTGATTCGTGGTTAAGAGGTTGAGCATGTAGTTGGATACCCAAAAGTGAACCTAGGGTTCCTAGGCCTAAGAGGGGAAGTAGTGTACCTGATGCTCATAATGAGATTTGAGTCTCCATAGTTTTGAGCATGGTACTCCACATGTGTAGAGGAAAAGGAAACCCCTAAAATTAAAGGTATGTTTGATGAACCCCTCACATCTAAGTTGGCCTAATGTTGAGGATGAGAATAAGTGTGATCGAGCATGTTTTTATAAGTGTCTCCTTATGCCTTAGTAGTTTTCTAAGGCAAAGCATGCTCATGTGGATGCAGACCCTAGACCTAAGCATTCTCATGTTGATGTAGAAGCATTTAAATGTGTGAGGCAGTTACGATAGATCTTCATATCTTTACATATCTTCAGAAACCCCCATACATTTGGTCTAAGAGAATCAAAGACCTTACTTGAGTAGGAGATTTTAGAAGGATGACTTGTGTAGAGATTTCATGAAAAGATCAACCAGCTGCTCCTTGGAGGAGATGTGTTTAGTCACAATGTGATAGAGGGCAACATTTTCATAGATAAAATGGTAATCTAGTTCAATGTGTTTGGTTTGAGCATGGGGAACTGGATTGGTTGTGAGATATAGAGCATTGAGGTTGTCACTGTAGAGAAGGGTAGGTTCAATGTGTTGAAGGCGGAGCTACTTGAGAAGATGTCAGATCGAATTAAGTTCAACAATTGTGAGGGAGAGAGATTGATACTTATCTTCAGTACTGGTTTTGGAGACTGTTGGCTGTTTCTTGGAGGACTAGGATATGCTGGTGTGCCCAAGGAAGATGCAATAGCCTGTGGAAGTACATCAAGAAAGAGGGAAGTCAACCCATTCAGCATCATAGAAACCTGTGACGGGAAGTTGATCATCACGATAGACTTACATGCCCACGGTCACAGTTCCTTTGACATAGCGTAGTATCCGTTTGATAAGAGCCATGTGGGTTGAGGTTGGACAATGGAGAACTGACAAGCCAGGTTCACTACATAAGTTAGATCTGGCCTGGTCATAGTGAGTTATTGAAGTGAACCAACAATGCGGCAGTAGGAGTTGGTGTCCAAGAGAGGTGAGCCAGGTTCTTGTAATGAATCACGTAGAAAGGAAGTGCAAATCAGAGTGAAAACATATTTACAATGTAACACATTTTTTCTTCTAGGATGTCCAAGGCATGCTTAGTCTGATAAAGTAGAAAACCATCATGGTTAGTGTCAACTTGAATCCCGAGGAAGTCATGAATGTTACCCAGATTGCAAAGGGAAAATTCAGCTTCAAGTTGACTAATGATGTGATTAATAGTTGTTGTAGAGTTTCCACTGATAAGTATATCATACACGTACAAAAGAAGGTATACAAAAATATTTACAGACGAGAGAACAAATAAGGAGGAGCCAAAGGTGCAAGAACGAAAGTCGAGTTTTTTGAAGTAGGAATGAATTCTTGTGTACCATGCCTATGGAGCTTATTTGAGGCCATAGAGGGCCTTGTTGAGTTTGCATATGTATGTAGGATTAGAAACATCTGAGAATATCAGAGGTTGTTCCATGAAGACATCTGCTCAAGTGTTCCATTAAGGAATGCATTACAAATATCAAGTTGTTGAATATCCCATCCCTATGAAATGGCAATAGATGATACAATTTAGATGGTTGGTGATTTAACAAATGGGTTGAAGGTCTCAGTGTAGTCAATGCCTTCCTCTTGATGAAAGCCTTTGCGACTAATTTGGCCTTGAGCTGATCAAGAGTAACATCAGAGTTGACCTTGGTTTTGAAAACCCATTTGCAACCAATGATATTCATGTCAGGACGTTGTTCCAGGAGAGTCTGAGTTTGATTTTGATGAAGTGCGTGAATTTCATCCACCATTGATTATTTCCAACTGGGATGCTGAAGGGTTTGTTTGATGGTTCTGGGTGTGGCAATGTGTAATGCGGTCTGAAGAGCATACATTAGGTTAGGTTTGTGTATGTCATCCTTTCCTCGAGTTACCATATCGTGTCTAGTGGTGAGATTGATGCCTTGACTGGGTGGCGTTTGGCTGGGAGACAGACTTGGTGAAGCATATTCAGTGGGAGAGGATGTCGAGGATTTAGAGGTGGAGTTCGTTGGAGAGGTTGGAGGAGTTGTCTCATTGAGTAAATTGTCAGGTGAAGAATCAATGTGAGGCAAAGATGGAGTAAAGGAGAGATCGAGAATTTTAAGGGAAGAGGAGAAGACATCAGAAGGAGTGGGTGATGTTGTGGAAGGTGGATGAGGAGGTGGAGGCGTATCATCAGTGGAGTCAATGAAGGTTGAGTAGGAGAGGTGTTCTTCATGTGAAGAGGAGGTGATGGAGTGTGGTTGAAAGGGGAAGACAGTTTCATTAAAAACTACATGTATTGAGAGTAGAGTCATTTAGAGGGAATGTGAAGGAATTTATATCATTTGTGCTGAGAGTTGTACCCTAGAAAGACACATTGTATGAGTGTGGATCAAGTTTATCAGTGGTGTAGTGTCGAAGACAGGGGTGGCACAAGGTTTCAAAGTTCCATAGATGAGAGTAAGAATGAAGTTTATTATAAAGAACCTCATATGGTGATTTCATTAGTGATGAAGGAGTAGGAATACAATTAATGAGGTGAACTACAGTAGAGAAGGCTTCAGTCCAGTAGGGCTTAGGGACATGAGCATTGAACATCATTGCAAGTCCAAGTTCTATGACATGATGATGTTTCCTTTTAGAAGTTACATTTTTAGAGGGATCATGAGGACATGAGAATTGATGCAATATTTTGGACTCATTTAGAAAATGATGTAAGTTATGATTCAAGAACTCACCTCCTCTGTCACTTTATAGATTCTTCACAGTTAGATTGAATTAATTTGAGGCCATTTTGCATAAATAAATGAAGAGCGTAAAAAACTCATTCTTGTATTTCATAGGAAATATCCAACTAATACATGAGAAATCATCTATAAGCATCACATAGCAGTTATCGTTGTGATAAGAAGCAGCTAAGCTTTACCCCAAACATCACAATGTAAGGGTTAAAAGGCAATTTATCTCATTCATGACAACACATAGTCATTAGTTTTCTACTTTTACTTAGTTCATATCTATTATAGAGATCATCAAATGTCGAGCCACTCGAAATTTACTAGTGTTGTAGAAAATGATATAGATTAGTATTGTTCGGATGCCAAGCCTTTTGTGCCAGATTTATCTGGTGGTCTTGAATAATGATTGGAGAAGAAAGATTTTGAAACAAATGTTGGAAGATGATAGACACCATCATTGTATTTTCCTTGGACTAGAACTTGATGTATTCGGGTGTCCTTGATGGTAACAGAAGTATCAACAAAAATAATATAGCATGACAACATAGATGTTAGCTTGAAGACTAAAAGGAGATCAAACCTGGAACAAGAAGAACATTTTGGAGAGGAATGTGAGTGAAATGGTCAATGGTAGTGTCACCAGAGTGAGTCATAGAAAGAAATTCACCATTCCCAATCATAATCGAATTCATGCCTTTGTATATATGGAGATTTTGTAGAATACCCAATTTTGATCAATGTGATTGGTTGCTCCTGCGTCTATATGCCAGTCATAGGGATCCACTTCATTGAGTCTCACTGAAGCAAGAGCCACACTTGTGTTTTCAGTAAGAGCCTATGGAATTGAAGGATTTTGAAACTTATTATGGTACTCATACCAGCATTTGAGGGCAGTATGTCTGCGCTTGACACATATTTGGCACAATGGAAGAGACGAATTGTATTGATTGTTGTTCACATGAGTTGAGTTGTTCAGACCTCTTCCTTGTGGATTGAATTGATTAGTGTTATTCTCAAGACCAGTGCCAAGAATCCCTTGGAAAAATTTATTATTTTGATGTCATCCTCTATTGTGTACAAATGAGCGACATATGCCAATAGTGTTGTACAAATGTTGGCGATTGAAGGTGACTTGATTTTCTGGAGGTTTGTTCGAATAGAAGACGACATGGGAGGGACCATTTGTGCATCTAGATTTCCTTCTTTTGAAATCTTAGAGAAGAGGTGGGAAATCCAGAAATGATGGGAATGGATGTTTAAAATTGAATGACAAAGCCCTCATAGTCATTCCCATCGAGTCTGTTTAGGAGAGTAAATACCTTTTCTTGATCACTAGCATTGTACCCTATTATGTTGAGTTTATCAGAGTGGGTCATGAGTTTTCTTATATAGGTAGAGAGTGAATTTATGTCTTTGGAGAAGGTATGAAACTATGATTTGAGTTCAAACTCACACATCTGAGAAGATTCAGAGAATTTCTTCATGAGTGTAGACCAGACTTAGTGGGAGGTGTTGCACCCAATGATATCACTCATGACTTCTTATGTTAGTAAGATTGATATCCATCCTTTTAGTAATCTGTCAATGCGTGTCTAGGCTTTGTTCCGGGGATTAAAATTTGGTATCCATGACGTGTTTGGGATGAGGAGTGGTGAGGTGTCTCACTACCATCAAGGAATCCCTCCAAGAAGCATGATTCAGCAAGGTTCTTGATGTGTGCTTCCCAAAGAAGGAAGTTATTTAGGTTGAGTTTGATCGAGATGAAGTTGGATATGTTTAGGATATTTGGATACGGGTAAGAAGAGACAACGGGTTGAATAGCAGCAGTAATCATGGTTTCATGTGAAGAAGAAGATGTATTTGAGGTAAGGAAAGTTTGTAAGAGGTAAGGAAAGAAGATGGAAGATCAGTAGGTTGGCACTAGGAGGTTAAAGGAGGAGAGTCATCGAAGGCTAAGGATAACTTTGATACCATCTTAATATTTGAAGGACTGAAGAAATGAATCAAGGGATCGCACCACACTCAATAGAGGTGCAATATTGCTATATTAATAAGTGCAGGTTATTACATAGTTTTGTTATAGACATGATTCGTCAAGTCCATTTGGCATATCAAGTGTTGCAGGTCATAGGGACTACAAAGAGGCCAAATTACATGGGAAGTAGTAGAATACATATGATGTAGAAGCATTTAAGTATGTGAGGCAGATACGAGAGATCTTCATATCTTCACATAGTTCACACTTTAAGTCTCCATGTTGTCGTGGAGATCAGGTGAGCTATTCTCATTGACCTTGTTTTCTCCTTCTATGTGAAGTGTTAGTCCAAGGGAGTTGGTTTGTTGTTTGGATTTTGGGTCCCTCTATCCATGCCTCCAACCCATTGTAAAAGGGAAAATTTGAAGTGTTGTTAATGCATCCATGGTTGATCATGACAACAAAGGAGATGGCTTCGTATTAGGGAAAGTTCCTTGGTGTATACTTCCCATTGAGTCCCTTTGCAACATTTATTTTAGTCATATCTTATGAGGATAATTGGTCTTCTATATTTTGTTGCATATTTGGCCATGTCTGGTCTCACGATGTGAATGTCCTATCACACTATAAGGTTCCAAAGCCTGACGTGGGAGATATGAAATATTCTGCCATATCCTTTAGAATAACTAATAGACACTTATAGGTACATCTAAAAAATAAATAAGTATTCGAAATCAGAAAATTTGCCTAACTGATTGACTTTGATTTAGTGTTAAAATCAAAATTATCAGTAAGATCATTTTTGGGTCAAATACATTGAAGTCTATAACTAATAAATCATATGCATTCATGTATTGGAATTAGGTGTTGGGAAGCCTGATCCTAAACCATAGAAAGACCTTTTGGAGTATTTACATCTTATTTGATAGGTATGTGCAGTCCTAATTATATTTGAGCATTTAAATGATTGTATACCTATTTTTCATAATGAGGTATGTTTATATGTTCTTCCTTCTTGACACTATTTTTATAATCCATGAGATATATTTTATTTATTACTCATGAATTGTGAACTATCCATTGATGTTTGGTTTATTACCCTTTCCATCTTTACATTATTGCAGATGTTGTTTATGAGTTCATTTCATCTTGCCATAATATATTCATGCTTGTTATTAGAGTAGTAATCTAGAGTAGAGGTACTTCTGTACAACCATATACTTCTATATATTGGGTATTAGAGTTTTACTCCACGTTGCCCTTGGTATCAGGGTTTTAGTCTCCCTTACTCCTTGGAGGATCAGGATTTTACATCCACTTGCTCCCTTGCTTCAGATCCTATGTTGACTCCACCCTACAATAGATTAACTTAGTCTAACATGTATGCACATTATAATTATTATTGTCATTTATGTGGTAAGATCTTTGAAATGATTTTTATGTTCTCATAAATTATTTTGCCCCATTTTTTCATTGTTTACATTTTAATAATAACCTCATGAGCATACCTCCTAAAAAGACTCAATATTGTTTATATGCACACACTCAAGTGTTTTGACATATAACTTTTTTTGTCTTCCTTGACTGGGTGTTGTTCCCAAACCCACCCAGGTGTAGGAGGTGTAGAGGGCATGGACTCAGGAAAATCATATACAAAACATAGACTTAAGGATAGCTTGGAATGGTTAGGAAAATCACATACAAAACATGGACTTAAGGATAGCTTGGAATTAGTTCAAGCTTTTGTAATACCACCTTTTATGATGAGGAACAATTGGATATGAATTGTTTGTTCTTGTCCATGGAACATAGATTGAATGTTAAGAGGATGACATTCCATGCCTTATTTTAAATTTGGGTATATGTGATAAGGGGATTATACCGTCATGGTAACATTGATCACTTTATAGGTTATTATTTTTATCCAACTCATTCCTATTAATTGGATGACAATGATGTGTGGCTAGACACCAATATTTTCTTGCGAGGTTTTGAACATCACTATTAACATAATTAGGAAACTATTCGGTCAAACACACAAGGATGTTTAAGGAAATACAAGTTCACACTCAAACAAATGATTAGAATGGTTCTGAATCATAAACTTAATGATTCATATATGGTCAAGTGACTAGAATGTTCGGTCAATTAAGTGGATTGGTTGTATAGATGGATCAATTGATTGTCAACTAGTCAACTAATTTTTCACTGGACTAGCCCGGTCGGCCGATTGGACATCCAGGTTGGGTGATCAGAATTCAACAAGGAAGGTCTAAAATTTGAAAGAAATTTTGTATGTGAACTGATTCGATCAACAGATTGAGTAACTCGGTCAACCGTTCAGAATGCTTTTTGAGTCCTTGAAGGAACCTGATCTTCTATTCAGATGTCTGGGTCGACCAATAAAATTTCTGATCTGAGTCTTTAGTATCAAAATATCTTTGGGATTGTGATTAGGAAAGGGATTGTAATTAAGGTTTATAAGCCCACGACTCTCCTATATAAAGGGGGAAGATACCAAAGTATTTATCACATTTTTTTAGAAACTTGTGAGACAATTTGACCATCATATATATCTTGGAGAGTAAGTAAGAAACCCTAAGAACTACTATCCAAGATAGGAGAAGAATGGGAGTCCCGAGACAACTACCCTGTTAACAAAACCTATTCTGCTTTGACTTGGTGGACAAGGTGGTGTAACAAGTTCTCCCTGATCCATGTGGATGAAGTAGAGGCCAAGTCACACATGAAGAGGCTTGGAGAAGCACTTCCAAAAGACCACAACAAGCTGTTGTGAAGAAGACAACAATGTCACAACTTGGTGGATGATCCATATCTCTTATTGACCAATTTATATTTCATGGTGGTCAATAATGATCTATATCTGGAAGATTGAGTTGTTCACCACTAAATACATGCCTATTTGTTCAAAAAATAGTGTGCACAAAGGTATTAACTTTATACCTATATATATCTTTTGTTCACCAACATTTTATAGCCACAACATATTCAACAAGTAGGGTATAAATGGAAGATTTTTTTGTTATTCCATTGTACCCCCTTCCTGAAAATCCTACCTGAAGGACACCTTATACAATGTAAGATATATTAATACATAGTTCACAACTAAATAATCTTTTTATTTTTCTTAAAATTTTCTATGAACTATGTCGTTTTGATTCTTAGTACTTCGGTAGCAACGTATAAAATAGAGATTAAGTTTTAAATTTATGGTCCCTTTTTCTAAGTGATTACTTAAAATAACTCCATAGTGATTTTATAGGACTTTTCTTCAAATAGGATTTTATTAAGTTTAAGGACCTCTTTCTTGATCAACATAAATGGCAACCATTATAGAAACCCATATTAAGAAACCAAACACATGATTTTTGACAAACACAATTAACACGATATATGAAAAAAGGTTAATCATCCTTTTCCTCTTTTGTAAACCTTCAAAAACCAATTTCACATCAAATAACAGTTTATTCTTCTATCACCAGTCTAATTTCTCACATGTACTTTATTTTACATCAAACTCACATACATGAAAGACCAAACTCTATGCATTACTCATCAAGGGATGATAGCACAAAGACTTACTTTTATATTTTATTCTAATTATGTATTTTTTTCATGACCTCTCCGTTAGATGACATTATATCTAAAAAATTTGCAAAAACTTCATGAGACTCATATAGAGCCCCAAACAGTCGATACCTCCCAATTAGACTTTTTGACCTAATAGTTATATATTGTCCATATTTTGATGATGACTTAGCCATTACATTCATGTGTATTTAATATGTCTATTTAAGATCAATTTTAGGTATTTGGTAGATTAAGAGGATGATTTTACCAAACCATAGCGTGCGTGAAATCAAGTCAAATTTAATGCAAATGCAAATGCAATTTTTGAAGATTAAATAGTATCTCTATTAGAATCATGTTGTAAATCATTTGCATTGAATGTATGACTTGTTACTATGCTTAAAGGAAATTCAGAACTTAATTTGGTCATTGAAGTAATTTTTGGGCATTAGTCATAAGTTACTATAGACTGGCTTGCTGACCAAGTTTGTTCTGGTGACAACTTAGCCTACAAAAAACCTAGCTTTTGACAAGACCCAGGGTCACCTTGACTGTCTCCTAGTGGCAACTTGACAAACTTCATGCATTGCAAAAATCAATTACAACCATCGATTGAGCTTCATTCAAGATAAAATTGATCGAAAACTAAAATTTATTGTGTCCTATAGTTCCATCGATCGAGTTCTTCAAAGGTAACTTAGCCGACAACACTATGTTGTAAAGTGCAAAAAAATGTTTCTAGTCACCAGTATCTTGTAAAACTCAAAAATATATCTATTGCAACACCCAAAATGAATATAATTTGATCTTAAGTGTCTCTAATGGCTGGTAGGAACCTTAGCTATAAAAATGGCCCTTGGAATTCATTACAAGTTTGCCTTCTATGCTCCCTTGCTATAGTTGAGTGTTTTAGCCTCCAAGAGCCTCAAATCTCCCTCAAGCTAGTTTACTACTCTACATCCAATTTGAGTGAGTTAGGATCCTTGAAATAGAGTTATTCCAATGTAAATCTTATAAAATTTTCCACTCTCCTTACCAATCTCTCTCTAGAAACTTGGTGGTTTGAAGGTGACTTCCTTGAAAAAAGAACATACTTCCTTAAAGAAGGAAGGATTCCTAAAGGCTAATGATCTTCTACACAAATGGGTAAGTCCTTGAATAAGGAGGGAGATTCTTGGTAGGTAGATAGATAAGACCTTTATAGTGGTTATTGGCTTATTGATCCAAAAAGGAATACTAGTTTAGACCTTACTTTATGAAATGGTGTTCTTATTGTTGTAACTCGTACAATGCAATATATAAAGTTAGACAAGGTTAAAAATCCTTTATATTGACCCCTTTTGGTAGTGGATGTACATATCCTAGTTTGGTTGTTGGAACCACTATATATCTTAGCCTTCTTTTTATGTTTTATCAATCTCTCTCTCCCTTTCTTTCCAATATTGTAACATCTTTTAACAAATATCTTGAAGGTCTAATGTGTTTTTTAAGTTGTTTTAACTCTATTCATTCTTTCTAGATCCCATAGATCCAACAAATAATATTATATCTTTGTCTTCTCCAACTAAGTACTTCAAAGAGTATAAAAGATGGGCAAAAATCTATTAGGATCGCTCAACATAGAGGGTGGCTTCTCCATGCACCCACCTATCTTTGACGGAACGAACTTCCTATGATAGAAGAGGGGTATGCAATTCTACATCCAATGCATTACCTATGAGATGTGGAAGGTGATTTGTTTTGCTATATTGAACCTCAAGGAGAAGTGGATACTTGGGATGAAGCAACCTTGAAGAAGGAGCAACTAAATGCCAAAGCTATACGCATCATCTACTCCATCCTTACTCCAATGGAATTCAACCAAATTTCCTGTTGGGATATAGACTATGATATTTTGAACAAGCTTTGCATCACATGTGAAGGTACAAGAAAGGCAAGGAAAGTAAGGTATTCATGCTCAATAAACTACTTGAGAACTTCAAGATGGCCATGAATGTAAGAGTGGCAGAAATGTATGCAAGCCTCAAAACTATTGTGAATGTCCTTGCTTCCTTAGGACATCCTATGGAATAAGGTAATAACAACTCCAATATCCTTAGATCTCTTCCTAAATGGTATCTGATGAAGGCGTCCCCCATTATAGAAACAAAGTCTCTCTCTGAACTCCATATTGAAGATCTCACATGAAATCTCCAAGTCTATGAAGTGAAATTTGACAAGAAAGAGGAAGAAAAAAAAAAGAGAATGTCAAAATAAAGAAGAGGGATTCAGTCAAAGATCAAATTGAATCCATTGTGCAATAATAAGTCATTGGCCAATGTCCACTTTACTTTAATGAAGATAACTCCTAAAGTGATATTGAAGATCATTTCTTAAAAGGATAGCTTTTCAAGGGTAAAACCTTCTCCTCATCAACTCCTAGGTCCTATGAGTGTGGTCAAAATGGGCACTACAAAAATGAACTCCCAAAAGCCAAGAAGCATCACCACAAGATCATCCTTAGGAAGGGGGACGACACTAAGGAGGATAAGTACAAGGACACAGAGGAAAGAATTGGCAAATAAACAACCCATGCCGCTTGGAAAGAATTTTTTCAAGTGACTAAAGCTCAAATGAAGGTGACTGCAACATGGCTCTCATGGCAAGTATACGTGATGAAGTTATTGAGGCAAGTGAAGTAAGTATCAATGAACTTTCAATAGTTTCCCTTATTGATATGATTCATGCTTCCAATTCTTCTTGTTCTAAATTCAACTACAAAAATAAAAGGTTAGGAGAAAATATTGATGACTTATATGCTAGTATAGAAGTTCTTGAAAAATATAATAAAATCATAATGATAACATAGATTCCTTGCAAGAGAAATTCTTTGAGCGTGAACTTCAATATAATGGTGTTGATATTGAAAATGGTATTTATCTTAAGAAAATGAATGATCTTAAAGATTAAAATCAAATTTATATTGGTGAACTTGGCATGCTTATAATTGAAAATCATAAACTTCTTAGTAGAGTTAATGATTTAGAATCTTGATCTATTTTGTCTTGTTAAGTAGCTATCTTAACTCTTGAAAAAGATTCTTATCTAACTAAAGCCTGATATTTAGAGGACAATATATTGCAAGCATAAGATGATATTTCTAGTCTTTCTTCTACCATTATTACTCTTAGTGATGATAACCACATGCTTGGAGCTTCCTTACAAAGGTTCCTCAAAGGAAAAAAATCCCTAACTGAAGTCCTAAAACACTCTACTCGACAACTAGGTAATAGACATTTGGGATATGAGGGAGGACAAGAAGTTAAGGAAATAAGAAGGGTTAAGAAAAGCTGTAAGGGACCTCCAATATACCATGGAGAGTCTTTCAACACTAAGACACCTATGGCATGTACTAGATGTAAGTCCAATGATCAATATTTTACATTTTGCCCGTACAAGAATAAGAGGACCAACCCGAACATGAAATGGGTTCCCATGCTAACCTGAAATCCCAAACTTTGAATTGGGCACTGACCTCTCCTTTCATTGAATGGAAAAAAAGGATTGTTGAAAGTGGATGTTCCAAGCATATGACCAGTAATAAGGTCCACTTCAAAGCCTTCACAAAATGGAAAGGAGGATCAATGACTTTTGGGGACAAAAAGATCGGTAAAGTAATAGACGAGGGAGGTGTAGGTGACTTATTATGCATAAATAATGTTCTTATGGATGGCCTACATCACAATTTAATTAGTATTATTCAATTATGTAATAACGGATTTCTTATTGTATTTACTTCTCTTGAATGTTTTCTTCTAGATTCCTTCACATACAATGTCATATATAAAGGAACTAGAATTGGAAATATATGTACTATTTTTATTAGCTGTCTTAAGTATTCTTGTTAAACTCGTAGTTGTTGATAGGAATAATATATCTTGGTGGTACTGTAGGCTGGTCATGTAAAAATTCATCAACAAAAGAAGTTGAACAAAAAGTACTTGGTAAGAAGACTTCCTAAATTGGACTTTGAGAAGGATGAGGAATGATAACCTTTTAGACAAGGAAAATAAACCAAGTCCTCCTATAAGTCCAAAGGAATCCTTAGCACCAAGAGAGCTCTTGAGAACTCTTCACATTGATCTATTTCAACCAATGTGAACTCAAAGATTTCATGGTAGCAAGCATTTCCTAGTGATTGTTTATGATTTCTCTTGCTTTACATGGATTTTTTTCTATTGTAAAGGGTGATACACTTGATATTTACTACACATTTTGCAAATGGATTCAAAACAAAGTTTTTTTACGAATTGACTCTATCTGAGGTGACCATCGAAGAGAATTTGAAAATGATTTGTTTCAATGTTTTTGTGAAGAATCCGGTTATACACAACTTTTATTCCCCATACACCTAAAAAAAGGGGTTGTAGAGACAAAGAATATGTCTTTTCAAGATATGTCTAGAAAAGTGTTCTTGGAGTATAACACTCCTAAGAAGTTTTGGGCCGAAGACATTATCACCGCTTGTTTTGTGCAAAATTGAGTTTTTACTCATATTTTTCTTAAGAAACACCGTATGAGTTATGGAGTGGTAGAAATCCTTCTATCAACTTCTTTCACATTTTTTGTTTTCCATGTTTTATTTTGAACACCAAATATTCTCTCAACAAGTTTGATGCAACATATTATAAGGTTTTCTTTCTTGGCTATAGCGCTACTAGTATATCTTATAGATTCTTTAATATTGAATTGTATAAAATCAAAAAATCTATCTATGCTAAATTTATTGAGACTAACCCCTATATTTCCAAGAATGCTATTCATGGTGATGTTCCTGATGAGGTGATTCCTAGATTAAAAGAACTAGACATCTCCAACAAAGGAAAAGTTGTGGCTGAAGTTGAATGCTAAAAAAAGATGAAAAGAAGGATTCCACTTAATTCTTTGAGAAAGATCATCCCAAAGAGCTCAAATAGGAAACCCTTTTGAAAGGTCAAGAAAAAGTTTCTTTCAACAAAAAATAAGCTAATAGTTCTTTCATCTTACAACTTGATCCAATGAATATCTTGAGGATGATGAGTTGATCCTAGACATGCAAGAAAGGCTCAAGCATTTTGAAAATAACATGTCGTGGACTCTAGTGATAGGACCATGATATAGGAAGATCATTGGCACAAATTGGGTGTACAGGAACAAATTTGATGAATCTATCAAGGTGGTAATAAATAGGTAAAGGCTAGTAGCTTAAGGTTACAACCAACATGAAGGTATTGATTTTGATGTAACTTATGTTCTTGTTGCTAGACTTGAATCCATTAGAATTCTACTTGCCTTTTCTTGTCATAAAAATTTCTTTCTTAATCAAATGGATGTTAAAAGTTTGTTTTTTAATGGAGAGATAGAGAAGGAACTCTATGTGTATCGACCTTCTATCTTTGAACATGACAAGCATTCTAATCATGTTTTTCTATTACAAAAGGGTCTTTATGGATCCAAACAAGCCTCTAGAGCTGGATATGAGAAATCAAGAAACTTTTAATTGATAATGTCTATGTCATGGGAAAAGTTGATTCTACTCTCTTTCTAAAACACACTTGTAATAATTTCTTTCATTTAAAACTATGTTGATGTATTATCTTTTGTGGGAATAGTCTACACCTTTGTAAGGAGTTTACTGCTCTTATGTAGAGTGAATTCAAAATGAGCATGATGGGGGAACTTACATTCTTCCTTAGATTTCAAATCAAGCAAACAAAATATGGAAATTTCCTCAACCAAAGTAAGTATACTAGGGAATCCTCAATCAAAGTAAGTACACTAGTGAACTCTAAAACTGCTTTGGAATCGAAAACACAAAGCCAATGGATACTCACATGTTCAACATCTCCGAACTTGATAAGAAATAAGAAGGTGAAAAGGTAGATGACAATATTTATAGAGGTATGATTGGTAGCTAACTATATCTGACTACCTCTAGACTGGATATCATGTTTAATTTTTTCTTGTGCTCTAGATTTCAATCAAGACCTAGAAAATCACATCTTGTAGATGTTAAGAGGATTTTAAGGTACTTAGAAAAACCCCAAACTTTGGACTGTGGTATCCTAAATCAAGGGACTATACACTTACAACCTATTGTGATGCCGATTACGTAGGGTGGTTAGATGATAGAATGTGAAGAAGTGGCACTTTCTTCCTCTTACAGCCATGTTTAATTTCATGGTTCCCGAAGAAGCAAAACATCATGGATCCATCAAATATAGAGGCTAACTACATTGCAATTGGTAGTTATTGTGCCCAAGTCCTATGGATGAAGAAAATGCTACAAGACTTTATATTTTCTATGATGTTTCTCCTATGTTTTATGATAAAACTAGTGCAAGTAACTTTTCATACAATCCTATATTACATAGTATAGATAAAAACATAAAGGTCCTCCATCATTTTCTTTGTGACCACATCGCTAAGAAAGACACATACATAACTAATGTGGATATTGAAAATCAACATGCAGACCTTTTCACTAAACCTCTAGCTAGAGAGAAATTTCATTTCATCATATCAAAATTCCTTGTTACTGCTGTTAATAATAATTCAATGTCTACTAGATAGAATGTTCCATTACTCCTCCATGGTTGTTCATTTATTGATTTCATCTTCTCCATTTTTCTTATAAATGCCAAGTTAATTGTTGTATTATTCTCAAACTAATTTTCAAATCACAAAACTCTTGTTTAATTACAAATAGTAGCCCATGATGATAAAAACGTGCATCTATATGATTTATATACATGATAGGCTAGTTAAAATGCATTGAAATAGAATTCTAGCACATTAAATTATTTTCCCATCTTTGTGACAGACCTTGTCATCGACCGAGTTTTCCCTAAGGCAACTCGACTAACGGGTCAACATGAGAACTAAGCAACATTGTTTTCAGTCTAGTTACCAAAAGACAAAACTCAACCGACAACATTGTGCCACATAGGTTAAAATGGTTTCATCAGTTAAGTTATTCCATCTCAACTAGAGCAACTCGGAAAATACCCCTTTCTTGTTGTTTGTTCTCTAACCCTAGACCCTCACCAATCCTTTTCCTTGCCTATCCATATCCTAAATCTTGTTTCGAGTCTAACCCTATCTCATTTTAGGAGGTTTGCTACTATTATTTATTGGCTGTGAGCTTGATTCTCTCTCTTCTCTCTCTCCTCCTTTTAGCCTCTCATGGCATCTTCTAGAAGAAAATTAAGTTCCATGACTAGTAATAGTTATGCTCCTACTAAAACTCCTTCCACTTGTATCCTTTCCTATGATGCCACCTCTTTTATCTAAACTCAAGTTGTGATTAGATATAAAGGGTTTCTCCCTTGTGAAACCTTTCCTTCTAGACCTTTGGTAGAAACAAGGAATAAGCTTTTAAAGGATATCCAGAAACTTATTATAGAATAATGCCTATGCACAATTTGTGTATAATGATTGTTCTTCTCAAATTTTCTCTCTAGGACAAAAGTTACTCATGTGTTCTATGCTAATTACATGGAATTACACCACCTTAGTGCCACCAACTAACACTCAGATCATCCTTACTTCCATGATTGTTGTTACTGGGATCAGAATCACTGAGGATATCTTTAATACCTATTTAATCATACCTTGTCCATATCTACTTGGAAGTCCACCTATTCCAATCACCATGAACTGCTCTAACCTGAGGAATTCTATAAGAGCTCTGATCCAGAATTATCTCGTTCTAATTTTCATAAAGTCTTGAAGAAGGCTGAGATACCCTATAGGAATAAATTTGTGTTACCTTCCCCTTCCCTGGATCTCAAGACACACATCAATTATCTCATTGTCAATTGCAATATCCATCCAAAGAAGAATCAAACATACATTATAGAGAACAGAACAATGATAGTGTATTGTATACTTCAGGAAATCTGTGTCAAATGGGCATGTTACATCCTTCATCTCATAACCTATTTTGACTCCAAGAGGAGAACTTGTGACTCCCATCCTTCATATTCTAACCTCATATGGGGTTTGTTTCATTTTCCTACTAAGTAATCCCTCTTCAAGAATTTAAACTAAATTCCCAGAAGGAAAGGTATTTGCGTCAGTGAAACCATAGTAAAGAAGTCATCTGAATCCTCCTATTCCTCTACCCCTGGTGCCTTCTCCTCATCCACCCAGCCTCCTCATACACCACCTAGACCTGATAGGGATTCTTTCTCTGTATGAAATGAATCTATCATGGGATACATGATGCATAAGAATGTCTATCACCTCCAGGTTTAAGAACACCTCGTCCATGTTCTTGTTCACTTAGTGTCAAACATGAACCTATCCTTCCCTTCAACATATCCACCATATCAACTATCTTTTTCTTCCACTAACTATAAGACCTATGCATATGATCAATTCTACCCAACACACCAATATGCTTCTTCTGCTGCACACCCTACCTCTATTGTTGGACCTCCACCTACTTCCTCCCATCCACATCTTAGTGTGACTCAGCTACTTGCACTCCCGGATGGCCCAACCCCAGTTGTTCTTGCTTGTTTTGATGTGTTTTCTACAACCACTTATGAACAGGATAAGGTAATGCTTGCCACTGAGATGTCCTGAGGTGAGCAATATCTTAGATGGATGACTGCATGCTCCTTTATTCCTCCTGAACATATTTGTATTGAACCAAAACTTAGAATCTTATCCTATACCATAAATAGAAAGATTGTAAGATCAGTTTCCTAGATTCAACCAAATAAGGATAAAATTAAACAACCTCACACATTTACATTATAACTTAAATATGTGCTAAAATTTTACATGTATATCCTTTGATAACTATACTCACATAATGGCTA
This sequence comes from Alisma plantago-aquatica, assembly GCA_963693085.1. Classification (NCBI taxonomy): domain Eukaryota; kingdom Viridiplantae; phylum Streptophyta; class Magnoliopsida; order Alismatales; family Alismataceae; genus Alisma; species Alisma plantago-aquatica. The sequence continues at coordinate 1,185,487,588 of OY856410.1, read as the reverse complement.
AATAAAAATATATAATATGCTTTGGAGTAACAATTGGTAATTCCATGCCCATAAATATTAATAATGTTCTATTATTTATATAAATATGAAATTAATGGATCAAATATGTTAAATGTGTAAAATATAGATTTCGTGCATAATAATAATATATAACTTTTTGGAGACTTTGTGAAATTAAAGGGACTCTAATTTAAGATTTGTCAAAAGAATATGTAGATAATTTACCTAAACCTTAATGGTCATATAACTCACAAAAGTAAATCTAAACAATGAAATACAACGGTAAAAATGTGTTCCTTGGATCCCAATTAGCTTGGTTGTCAAGTTTTACATTATTTGAAAAATATGGATATCCTAATTTAATTTAGAAAAGAAAATATGAATTGTAAAGTTGAAAATATTAAATAAAATAGTAAACATTACCAAAATGGAAAATTAATAATAAAATCACTCTCCTCGCATTCTAGTTTCTTGTAGGTCAAGTTTCACATCTTTTGAGTGTTCCTCTATACCTCAAATTCCATAAGAAAAAATGAGATTTAAGGCCAAAAATATTAAATTTATTATTAAAAAGAAAACATCTGATATATTAAGTGAAAAATTTAAACCAGCTTGTATGGAATATATGTATATAACTTGTGAAGTTGTTATAGATAAAATTATGGTGTAACAAATAAGAAAACAATGTTTTAAATGCATGTTAAATCTATGAAAATATTATCATTAATGAAAGAAATTCCAAAATTTATTTTAAAAATACATGAATAAATACATATTTAAATAATAACATCACAATCATATATAATAAATAATTAGGTGACCCTCTGCTGGTCATATGATTAGTTTGGTTTTCTTATGTATCACCCTTCATGGTGATGGATAGTGACAATATCAAGCATTGTAATAGTTAGATATTTTATATCTTACTGCTACTTTTGGTATCTTGAGACATACATTTTGAATAAATTGATTATCATTCTATTTGTAAAAAAATATAGTGGTGTTTGGCGTATGGGATGTTCCTTTTTATTTGATTTAGTAGGGAGTGGATCTCCTCTTGGGTCCCACTACTTACATTTTGAGGATAATGATGAAGATGATGATGGTGAAGTAGATGGATCTGATGATGATGAAGTTGATGAGGGTGATGAGGTTGATGTTGCATTCACATATTCTGTGATACCTGAGCATGACAACGATGAAGACTATGACCTATCTTAGGATGACATGGATATAGATGACCTAGATCTTCAATTTTTATGTCGTAGTGTGCCCATGTACCTATCATTTTGCAAGATAAGCATGTATTTTCACATGGCATCTATATCTGAGGCAACTATTTACTCCTTTCTATTGTTATTTGTTGTTTATATTTTCATCATGGACGGATTTACTTTTGATTTAATCATTATTTTATGTTACCTTAACTCTTTTCTCTATTACTTTGATATGTTTTGGTGAATGCACTCTTATACTTTGATTAAGACTTCATATTATCAGTTCTCTCTGTGGCTATTATGTGCTTGGTGCTTGTATATGGTGTTTTCGAGTTGGATAAGACTAGATCTAGCTCTTCAACCCTTCCCTTGTTGATAGGACAAAGGTAGAGAAATAGCTTGGTACATTTTGAAATTGATCTATATTTGTATATCATTTTGCTCATGGTAAACTGAATACAAATAGCATATATATGTGGGGGTTATGTTTTTGGAAGAATGACACATGTTTACTGTGCACAAAATGCAAGTGAATGTATCGTAGTAATAATGGACCTATGAAGCCCGAGTCGAACATAAGGAAGTGTTTCTCCAGAAACTACTACTAACTACAAAACAATCAGCTATGCCGATGATGGTTGATTGAGTTGGGTTGAATTACTAAATTAATACTAAAGCAAGCGAATTAAATTATTTGAGTAAATAAAAAAGAGAACGAGTTCCATATGACAATGGTTTTTCCACATATATCACTTATAGTCTATCCTACATACTAATTCCTATTATCTCAATTTTTAGATAAGGAGCCAATAGCCAGAATTACCTGCTTCCATAGTGTAATTCACTACCTATATTAATGCCAATCCCACTCCCGTGGTTATTGGTTTGATTAGTTAGGTGCTTTACATTAATACTCTGGGTTTCTCCCCTCATCTATTTGCCACTTTTCCCAAAGGGTAGAATAAATGAGTAATTCTATGTTTCCAACGCTTAGTCCCTCTACCGAGATGATTAAGTGTCGATTAATCCATTCATGGTGATTAAGAATAAATAGAACAAGCAACATCCATATAATTATATCAAGTAACGAGTGATAAATTGATATTAATGCATAGAAATCAACTGCAGTGTATATCCGGGCTACTCCCGGGTCCTAAAGAACAAATGTTTTTAGCCTTGCATGGTTTTCATGACAAAACATTCAGAAGGGAAGAATAAAAGCATGGAGAACATAGTAAGAACTAAGGTAACCCCAGGATCTTTGGCTGTCCAGATGATCCCCTCCATAGTACATGTAGTCTGCTATCTTCCGATGGCAAAAACATCCTTCGTAGGTGCTCAGATCACTCCTGGTCAAGCTTTTGGTCCTCCATTATTATTTCCTCTCTCTGGTTGCCGTACAATGAAAAATGGGTTGCCCCTAGGTCTGGCTGTCATTCCCCTAAGTCATAGGCCTGACTCAGGGTGTGAAATTTCGTCCACCATTGGGTTAGAAGCAAATCTGTGCCTGGCCTAATCAGGCAATCTCGATGGTACCGACTTGATGTGTTGGTGGTACCGAGTCACGTAAGTTAGGTCACGCGATCTTGATCCCGTCGATACCATTGGCAATGTCTTAGTGGCACCAAATTCTTGGGAATTCAAAACGCCACTTTGACGTCAACTCAGTGGCACCAACTTCTAGCATGGTAGCACAGAGTTTTCTTTATTCACATGGGGCTCTTTGATGGTATCTCGATGGTACTGACTTTATTATATTATGATGTGCCCCTTTTAAATGACGTGTTCAGGGTGATCCAATGGATTATTTCTCATATATTTATTTAATATCTCATTATGGTTTGCTCAGTTTAGGCTCAACATCTTCATCATCCACATTTAATTATTGAATAAGACTTTCTTTTATGTACTGTGTCCTAAAGCTGACTAATTCAAACACTTCCTCAGAAGGTGTTGCAGAAGGATGTTGCAACTCAAACTTCTAAAAATAGGACCTTCATTTTCATTTAACACCAAAGAGTACAAGCATTCAAGATTGAAACCGTGCAAATGTTTAACTCCACAATTACACTAGATAGATGTGGATCCTACTTGCACAACTAAAAATAAAGCAAACAAACTAACTAAAATAGCAAAACAAAATGAAAATCAAGATAGAAACTAAGATAAAAACTAGGATAGAATGTTGTTCCAGCACCCCCAAGCTTGAATACGACTTGTACGCATAGTGAATACTCTCACCCAAGAGGTGGAACAATGGTACCATAGATCACAACAGTGGAGGTGGCATGTTCGGGTCATGGGGAGGGAACATCACTTGGAATGATATATCAAATGGAGGCATCAACGACAGTTATGGATACTCTTCGAAGTAGCCCTTACTCCAATAGTTGTCGTAGAATGGCTACTGGTACGGCTCAATCCTCTATAGACATGTATGAATGTTCTCCTGGTTGGCCAGGAGATGGGGTTCATTCTCAAAGATGACCTGTTGTTTCTCGTGTAGCCATGCCTGAATGTCCCACACATTGGCTAGGGCCTCCTGGTGCTGCTACTGCCCAGTCTGTATCTATTGTAGCATCCCGTACATGCCCTGCATGTTGTACGGGTTGGTCTTTTCCTCAGAAGGGGGTGGTGAATAATATGTCAAGGCGGCATAAGTGAAGGCCCTCTTGCATGGGACTGGTCATCGTGTGATGGGGATGGTGGGCTCCACCTCCTGATCCTCATTGTCACTGTCATTGTTGTCCTCACCTCCCTACTGTTCTCTCTCATCATCTTCCTCCTCTCTCTCATCCAATGGCCATCTAAGATACTCCATGCCACACAATTTGAAGATAGGGTCAGGGAGGATGCACTCCCTATATCTTCCTCTCCTCGTGTAGCTGGCAATCACAGTGTTGTTCTTTATGCCAAATAAGCATGACCTCTTGAAGTGTTGAGTGACCAGCTTTGACGGAGACTCCAATGGCACAAGAGTGGACAAGTCAAGGTGGAAATGCAATGCAATCGGGGTGACGAATCCCCCAAACATCAGTGGTGTCTTCCTTTGTACATTGTGCTTCACATGCATCATATGAAGCATGAGGAAGGAGCAAACGTTAATGCTCTCACCGTCCAACAACATGTACAAGAAGTACAAGTCCATCTTTTGCACCTTCCCCTGAGCTTGAGTAGATTTAGTAAAATTCATGTTGGTGCAGAGTCGATGAAGGATATGAGTGAATGAGTGCTCAACATCGGTGAGGGAGTTGATGTGGAAGTTGATGTGGAATCCTTCAAGGACCTCTGTCAACCTCTTCCAAGCTAAGTCGTAGTCAAAATCTACTGGGGCGGACTGTTCATGAAAGTGTGCCCAACCGAAGATACAGTTGAAATCCCTTAGCGTGATGGTGTAGTTCTTATTTAAAAGGTAAAAGTTGACTCTTCCCTCCTTCCATTCACTTCCAATACATTTCTTGAGAGCGACAAGGACATCTAGAGAAGCTAAGAACTCAAATACGAGCACTAGGTATGTTGACCAATCGCTGAAGAAGGATTTGTCTTCGATTACGGCTTGGCGTTGGCAGCCCATCTCATGTTGTCAGTGAACCCCACCTACTCGATGAAGGCTCAGTCTCCATACCCTGTGGCTATGACCTTCTTGTGCTGCAGCTCCTCATACACCTTCCCAGTGTTGGCATCTGGGTGTGTGATGAGAGTTGGTCAGGGGACCAACTCCCCTTGCTCCGTTGATGTTGATGCTCCTCTTCTCGAGGCCATGGCGATGATCAAGAATGAGGGTGAGATAAAAGAGCTCGGGGAACTCCAGTAGTGCCTATTGTAGCTACGCTCCAGAATATGGGAGAGGTGGATGCTGGAAAGTGTGAAGAAAGTGGCTCCACCACCTCACTTTTATAGCTGCTCGTGAGGCTGTTGGTACTACCGACAGGAGAGTCGATGGTACCGAGTTGTGAATCACAATTTGTGGTCGGTGCTTGCAAAGCGTATGTTTGGTTGACGTGATGTGTGCAGATCACCCTTCGTTGGTGGTACCGATGACACTATCTGTAGTACCAACTTATGCTACAGATCAGTGTCACTGACTGCTCGGTGAAGTGCATTTGAGATGTTTGATCATGACCACTTGGATTGTTGATGTGGCAAGTTAGTAGTACTGACTTCCTTGGTCAGAGCTACTGAGATTTTACATTTTTTTTGGTGCTCGCAAAAAATGGACTCGGTAGTATGAGCCTGGGAGTGCCCAAAAGTCGGTAGCACTGACGGGAAGTGTTGGTGGTACTGAGTCCTTATTAGTTAAATTGTGATGCATCTCTAGAGACTCAGTGGTAATGACATTGCTGGTTGGTTCTACCGAGTTAGTGTTACTGGTTTGCAAAAAGGCTGACCCTGTCTCAGTACCACCGACTGATTGACTTGGTGGTACTGACATGCTTTGTCCTACACACTAAAAAAGAATGGATCAAGGTACATTTTTTACTAAAACTCAAATTGATAGTACATCTAAACATGAAAATTGAATCTATGAAATGCGATCAAAATTGGGTTGCCTCCCAACAAGCGTCATTGTTTAACTTCCTGGACTAGACGGTCCTTAGAGCATAAAACTAAGGAATGGTACAAAGTTGCACCTTCTTTAACCTTGGCTCTACCTCCCCTCCAAAATAATGCTTGAGTCTTTGGACATTAATAAAGAATGACCTACTCCCATCAATAATGGTCACAACACCATGTGGGTGAACGTTCTCAATAACAAACGGTCCACTACACTTGGACCTCAGCTTCCCTAGGTGCTCTAAGCCTAGAATTAAAGAGGAGGACCTTCTACCCAGGTAGAAACACCCTATTAAGAATGTATCTATCATGAAATTTCTTTGTTCTCTCCTTATATATCCTAGAGCTTTCATGAGCATTCATCCTTAGCTCATCTAATTCATTTAATTTTAGAAATCTTATCTTACTTGCTTCATCTAAATTGAAGTTCAGTTTCTTCATAGCCCATCTGGCTTTATGTTCTAATTTTGTAGGTAAATGGCATGAACGACCATAGATCATCCTAAAAGGTGTGGCACCTATTGGAGATTTATAAGCCATTCTATAGACCCCGAGTGTATCATTAAGCACATAACTCCAATTCATCCTATTGGTTGAGACTATTCTCTCTAAGATCTGCTTAACTTCGCTATTTGAAACCTCAACCTAACCTTGATTCTGTGGGTGATATGGGGTACACACATGGTCTTTCACCCTGTACTTGCTCAAGAGAGATCCAAACTACCTATTAGTGAATTGTGATCCACCATCACTAATGATTAGGCGAGGAACACCAAACATATAGAAAATGTAATCCTTCACAAATTTGCACACCACTTGCGCATCGTTGGTGCGGGTTGGAATTGCTTCCACCCACTTAGACACATAGTCAACTACAAGAAGAATGTACATGTACGAATTGGATGACACAAACAGACCCATAAATTATATACCCCAAAGATCAAAAACTTTGACCTCCTGAAATACATTTAAGGGCATCTCGTGTCTCTTTGAAATTGTACCTACACGTTGACAAGCATCACAATGACGAACATAATTATGTACATCTTTAAACAAAATGAGCCAATAGAACCCACTCTCCAGGACTTTAGCTTCCGTCCTGGAGCTAGCATGGTCCCCACCTGTGGGTAGAGAGTGACAATGTGATAGAATGCTCTCTACTTCACACTTGGGAACACACCTTCTCAACAGACCATCCATGCATTGTTTGAGAAGAATTGGGTCGTCCCAGATATAAAATCTTAAAGAATGGAATAACCATTTTTTTGCATGTAACCCCAATATGCAGGTATCTCCTTACAAGCCAAGTAATTCACTATATCTGCAAACCATGGTCATTACATTGAACAACAAATAGTTTCTCATCTAGAAACTCCTCAACAATGGGGATAGATTTATCTCTCTCATATGACCTCTCTAACCTAGAAATATGATCAGCCACTACATTTTCCACACCTACTTTGTCTGTAATCTCAATATCAAATTCCTATAACAAAAGAATCCACCTAATAAGACTAGGTTTTGCATCCTTCTTCTGTAACAAATACTTGATAGCGGTGTGGTATGTCCAGACTATCACCTTATCCCCTACTAGGTATTTTCAGAATTTTTCAAAGGCAAACACTACTTCTAATAACTCCTTTTCAGTAGTGGTGTAGTTCATTTGTGCATCGTTTAGAATTTTAGATGTATAATAGATAACAGTAGGAATTTTATCACAATGTTGACCCAACACCGCTACCACTACAAAATTTTATGCGTCACACTTCAGTTCAAATGGGAGGCTCTAATCTGGAGCCTGAACAATGGATGCAAAAATCAATTTTTCTTTGAGTGTTTCAAAATCTTTTAAACATCATTCATCAAAAGCAAAATCAGTGTATTTTTCTAAAAGCTCAAACAAAGTCTTGGAAATTTTTGAAAAGTCTTTTGAATCGATGATAAAATCCCACATGTCCTAAGAAACTCATATCTCCTTTCACTGTTGTCAGTGGAGGTAGTGAAGAAATAACCTCAATCTTGATTGGATCAACTTCCATGCCCTTGTTGGACACCTTGTGTCCAAGAACTATTCCTTCACTCACCATCATGTGACACTTTTCCCATTTAAGAACCAGGTGAGCATCCTCACATCTTTGCAACACAATGTCCAAAGTATGCAAACATTCACTAAATAACTCCCCATAAAGTGAAAAGTCATCCATGAAAACCTCAAGGCACCACTCCACCATATCAGAAAAAATGGTGAGCATACACCTTTTAGACGTAGCAAGAGCATTACATAAACAACAAGGCATTCGGCAATAAGAACAAGTGCCATAAGGGTAGGTCAAAGTGGATTTCTCTTGATCCTTAGGCTCTATGGAAAATGAATTGTAGCCGAAATACCCGTAAAGAAAAAAAAAAGTGAGATCGACCGGATAAACGTTCTAAGATTTGGTCAATAAAGGGTAGGGGGAAATGGTCCATCAAGGTGGCTACATTCCACCTGTGGTCGTCAATACAAATGCGCCACCCTATCATGAGTCTGGTGGAAATTTGTTCATTGGCTACTTTTCTGGTAAATGTAATCCCCCCTTTCTCGAGAGCTACCTCCATAGGACTCACCCACATAGAATCAGATATTCAATAAATTATACCTACAGATAAGAGCTTGACGACCTCCTTCCTGACCACCTCAGTCATGATCAGGTTGAGACATCGCTTAAGTTGAACAATTGCCTTCGCTCCCTTTACAAGATGGATCTTATGTTGACATAAGCCTGGCGAGATCCCTTTTATATCTGCTACAGACCAACCAAATGCATATCGGTGGTTCTTCAACATAGTAAGAAGCTACTTCTCCTCCTCATCACTAAGAGATGATGAGATGATCAATGGTAGCTTTTCTTCTATAGTAAGGAACACATATTTTAAATGTGGAAGTAATAGCTTCAGCTCTAGGTCTGGTGGGCTCAAAAGAGATGGGACTAAAGGAGAGGGTGGTGGTCCTTGATCTTCAAAGCACCTTGCACAATAGCAAGGTACTATGTTTAACAAATAAACACACTCCTCCAGACAATTCTTGCATAAGCTATCATCCACTCTGTTGGTCAAGCTGGCTTCTAAAGGTAATTGTGGAGATGACACTATCACAGAATCAACCTTTACTTCTTCTTTTGTAGCTTGGTCATAATCCTCCCCGTCATCTCCTAGATAGTGCATAGCTTGATTCAATGAAAGTACCTTAGTGTTCTCTAAGATGTCAACAAATAGAGTGCCTTTATCCACTCTTATCATCACATGAGGCATATCCATAAATGGCTTCCCCAGAAACAAAGAAATTTTGTTGTGTACCTGTTGAATTACATTGCACTATGCCTTATCTCCCTTTGCTTGGGAATGCTACAACATCTTTATTTCTAATATATCATCTTGGATTCCCATAGTGAGGCATCCTCTGCCCATCTCAAGTATCATGTTTGTAGTAGCTTGGGATGGTCTCCCCAGTCGGAGTTCATTACCATGGTTGTCTTGCATCTCCATAACCACAAAATCTGTAGGAAAAATGAACTTATTCACCGTCACTAGAAAATCTTCACAAATTCCATATGGCTTCACTACAGATTTGTCCACCAACTAGATTGTCATGTTGCTCCCCCTGGTTTCTTCAAGTCCACGCTTCTTGAAAGTAGATAGGGGCATCAGATTGATTCTTGCCCCTGAATCACACAAAGCTTCTCCAAAAATTTTCTTCCCAATAAAGCATGTGCTAATAAAGTAGTCAAAATCCTATCTTTTGGGTGGCAGTGTGCCCAAAATAAAAGAACTGAATTGTTCTTTAAGCACAACCACATCAGATTCTGGGATCTTCCTCTTCTTAGTAATGACATCTTTCAAGAACTTAATATAAGATGGTATTTGTTCAATTGCATCAATCAAAGGTATGTTCACTGATAGTTTTCAAAAGCTGTCTAGATACTTCTTGAACTGCCTATCCATCTTTGTAGACTTCAAACTATTTGGAAATGACACTAGAATCATAGGTGTCCTCTGGTGAGGTAGAATGTATGCTCGAGTCTTGTTGCCTCCTGCCTCATCCACTTGTTCCTCTGTGGTCTTCTCTTGGTCTATAGTGTCTACTTCTTCTATTTCCATTGGCTTCACTTGAGTGTTTGTATCTTCTGTCACTGCATTCTATGGTGCTCCATTCAATATCTTTCTACCACTATGGAGTAGAACCAATTTTTCCTGTTGGTTTTTGGAAGGTACATTGGTGTTCGTCAGAAAACCCTACTGCATCGAATGCCTCAAAGAATTCATATCTGCTGCAATCTGGGATATATGTGTCTCAATAATGTGAATGTGTGCCCCCTGATTTTACAAGTCCCTCTGTGTCTGTGCAATCTACTTCTCATTCTGACTCACCAACTTGCCTAGCATCTGATTGATCTTATCAATCTTCTATTGTTCCAGTGTGTATTGGGCTTGACCATCGAACTGTTGCGGTCTTGGTGGCTGCTTCTGTGCTTGAGAAGGATCTTGTTGGAAGTTATTGGGGTCCTTCCATGAGAACTTGGGGTCTTTCCTCCATGAATAATCATTATTCGTGTACTGACCCTGATGCACATATTTTCATTTCTCTTTCTCTTATTCATTAGGGCCCCTATCTAGAGCACATAGTGACTTAGCAACGAGATCCAACTTCTCATTTAAGGAAGATATCACTTTAGATTCACTGAAACTCTTTATTGTGGCTGGTGTCTCTCTTTCTTCTCCCCAAGATTGATTCTTTGACATGTTCTTCAGGATCTCTAAGCAATGAGTGGCCTTATTATTCAGAAAGAACCCTGCTCCTATGCTATCAAGAGTTGTTCACTCCCTTTTTTGCAAACCATAGTAGAAGATCTTGGCATGTCCCTGCAGATCAATGCCATGATGAGGCACTTTCCTAAGCATGTTCTGGAAGCTCTCCCATGCCTCAAAATACAACTCCTTAGCTTGTTGCTTGAAGTTGTGAATATTCTTTACTAGATCATTAGTTTTTTGTGGTGGAAAGTAGCATTCAAAGAACACATCAATCATCTAGTCCCATGACTCTATGATCTCATCATATAAATTATTGAACCATGACTTCGCCCCATCTGCAAGTGAGGATGAAAACAGCTTGAGGTAGATTTTACTAGTTCGATGCTGTCTATTTTTATCATGTCACAACTCTCTATGAAATTCATGATGTGTGTCATCAGATCTTCAGAAGGGTGACCATGGAATGCCTGGTCCTTGACTAGAGAAATGAGTCTAGGCTCTATCTTATTGCTACCCACATTTATATCTTGTCTTTTGATGGGCCCTTTTTGGGCCATAGACGATGAAGCTTTGATTTTCTCCCATATAGTTTGCTCTTCTGATTCCTCTACTCTGTCCCCCATTTCTCTCAGTTCAAGTGCTACTAGTGCCTCTATTTCTTTTAACATAGGAGGATTCAGTGAAGTTATTCTGCTAAATCTATCCATAGGTCTGTCCTGTACTCACTCTCCCTGCAAAAACTCTACTTTCCCAAAACCTAGTGAAGATGGTTCATTGTTGTCTAGAGCTCTAGTTCACACCATGCACTAGTGTACCTAAAACAAAGAGAATGAATGTCAGTTTCAAAATATTATATTTGAATGAAGAGATTATTAGGATTTCATTTGAATAATAAAAAATAAATAAAAAATGGGCTAGAGTGGTAGTCTGCAGCACTCGTAGTGCTGGATGTCGCCGTTTCCCTACCAACGACGTCGAAAACTTGACACATGTTTTCCGTATGCAAAATGCAAGTGAACATATTGTAGTAATAATGGACCTGTGAAGCCCAATTCGAACACGGGGAAGCATTTCTTAAGAAACTACTGCTAACTACAAATAAACCAGCTAAGCCGATGGTGGATGTTTGACTAAATTAATACTAAAGGAAACCAATTTAATGATTTTAGAAAATGAGAAAGAGAACTAGTTCCTTAGGTTAATGATTTCGCCATAGATATCACTTACAATCTATCCTACATAATAATACCTATTATCTCAATTCCTGGATAAGGAGCCTATAGCCCGAATTACCTACTTCCGCAGTGTAATTCACTACCTATACTAATGCCAATCCCACTCCCACGGTTATTGGTTTGATTAGTTAGGTGCGTTACATTAATACTCAGTATTTGTGATGGAGTGGACTTTTAGAGTCCTAAATGTCCAATGACATAAGTGAAATCATATAGTTGAGTTATATTGAGAGTTCCAAGCTTTTGACAAAGTAGGTGTGTTGATGTGAGGTTGGCATAATCATTAAGACATCCCTTTTAATGTCGTTTGTGGAATTTAAATTGAATGGTCTAATAGATGAGTTTGGTCACCAAATTTGAGTAGAAGGTAGATCGAGAGATAAAGAAGTTATGGTTAAAATTTGGCGGCATTTGGATGCTCCTAGAGGGAGTTATTTAAGTTTGTATATTATGAAATAATGTACATATTGATGATTGATAGACCTAAGATTCGATATTAGGTGATGTGTCACACGACCCCTTTTAGTCGAAGGGATGGACTGTGTGGTCTTTATGGTGGCTTTTCCACCTTGGACCTCTAATCCAGTGGGCATTGCCTTGAGATGGGGGTGCCACAGATCTAGCATTTTATAACCCTTGGATGGGAGCAACGAGCTGATCTCCTCCCTTTGAACCACAACGAGATCGTGGAGCAGGGAATGAACACCTTCCACACATCCACGATCACTGATCATGTGATGGAAGAAGTGAAAGATGAGGCAGTTGCATCTAGTATCATGGAGATAGTCTAGGACCCCTCAGTCATGTAATATGAAACTAAGAGCAACGAGTGTGAGGACTCTCTCTCTCTCTCTCTCCATTGTCTCTCCATGACAAACTACAAGCGTAGATGAGCTTCAGTGCACTGGTGATGAAGATCACACATAAGGCTGACACACACCCAAAAGAGGACCAGTGGCAGCGGATACTATTATGGAGAACAAAGAAGATGAGAGTGGTCTTCGATGTCTAAGAGGAGAAGGTTCTGGTGGCCGATTGCAAGCTGGGGAGAAGAGCAACGGTGAGCTAAGGTGTTGGCGGTGTTCCAGCCTAGCGGCAGCACCCGCAACACAGCAGATCCCAGGAGATGAAGACACACATGGAGGAGATGTGGAGAGCTAGAAGTAGACATACGCAGGTGTCGCACCCAACGGGCAGAGGTGTCCAATGTGGGGAGGCATTGGCGTCCTTCACATGGCGGAAGGCGTCTCGCACAGTGAACGACAAAGGGAGAGGGAGAACAAAAGAGCCCTTCTTCGGTGTTCTCTTTCTCTGAGGTAGAGGGGAATGACGCCGAGTTCTTGTCGGAGATCTCCCTTACGGCAGCGACATGACAGGGAAGAAGCACCGGAGTAGAGAGCCATGGGTGGCGAGCTCCTAGTGGTGAGGTTTTGGAAGCTCTTCCATGCGCCTGAGAAGCCGAGAAGGACCGCAAGGGGATAGGGACCAAACTCCTCAGAAAATGCTCAGATCTTAGTTAAATCATAGTAATTAGTATGTTTATAAGTAAAATACAAATAAGGTACCAAACTCCTGAGATAAATGCGCAGAATATAATAGAATGATAATTTTAGGCTTTTGATGCACTAATCTCAGTGATATCATATAAGACGTAAAATAGTCATTTCATGCCTAATAAATAATAAACAAAGACCTAAAATTATGAGAATATGTCACTAAGTGTATATTCATGTTTATAATCTATCTGATGTCAGTAATTATAATGTTGATGCTTGAAATTATGTAATTTTGTTAGAATGGCTATCTCGGGCGAATAACCCTAAATAAAATGTTATAGATGCACACATGCTCAATAAATGATGAAATTTACAGAGTAAGCTCATATCTATTTTTGGAACCTCAGATTTAATTATGAGATCATAATGATGTATTGAATTCATGTTATATGAAGGGAACCCTTTATACATGTGATATAACCCTAATATGGTTAATGGAAGTGACATAATGTTAAATATCTTCACATAATAATGTGACACACGAGTATATCTAGTTGATGAACTATAATCTAGAAAATGAAAACAACAAGATAAATATAAGACAAGAATGCAAGTGATATGTAAATATACTAAAGAAATAAGCTAAATCCTAAAATGGACATAAGTAGGGTTAAGATGATGAGAACATGATGATGGTATGTGATCTTATCTTAACCAGGGGTTTGAACAAGTTATAGTTGACATCAGGAATATGAGGATATGATGATTAGGATGTCTCTTTGGAAGGTATGCCATTACCTCTTTCTTTTCTTATTATACATTATGCTTGTGTTATATGGGAGTAAAGACTTGACATATGGTATTGATTGAAATGATTGTCTTGTATGATATGTTGCTTGTATTTCCATACTTATGGCTATGACCACCTACAAACATAATATAGATGTTCCATCATAAGATAGCTCATAAACCACTTGGTGGTAGAGCGCATACATAATGGTCACAAACCACTTGGTGGTAGATCATATGATATTTGTATAATGATCACAAACCACTTGGTGGTAGATCATAAGGCCTAAAGACATCAAAGCCACTTGGTGGCAGACGCACAAGATGTATGATGGAAATGCACTTAAAATATATGTGTTCTCTTTTGTTGATGAATATCTTTGTGCAAGTATATGGTTTTTGTTATATTCTTCTATTACTGCCAAGTATATTAGTTTCATCTTATTGCCAAGATATGATGAGAGGTAAATAAAAGACACGTAGGCGTACTCAATTCAATATTCTTGAATATTGTGCTGATGTGTACCACATGTAATCTTTTGTTTAGGTCGTGGTTATGCTTCCGAATATCCAGGATAGTTGAGAGTTATGTGGCAACCTGATGTACAGGTGGACCTGTTGTCTTAAGATCATGTAGTTTAGTGGTATTACATGTATATTTTTAGTTTGCTATTCAATATGTAATATCAAATGTTGTAACAATTCATGTTGTAATTATATGTTGAATGGTAAACATGTGTGTATGGTTTTATTATTGTTCATGTGCATGTGCTACTATTGTTTCCTTCTGACATCCTCTGATTTTCTCTTTCTTAGCCTAGTGTGTGGTGTTTGAATTGGGATTCTCACTGAGGTGAGGGTTTCAATTTGGACGTCACACATCAGATTAAGTTTTAGAAAATCTGGGGACGTCACAATGTTTCTCCCCTCGTTTGTTTATCATTTTTCCCAAAGGGTACAATAAATGAGTAATTCTATGTTTTCCAACCCTTACTCCCTTTCCCGAGAAGATTAAGTGTCTATTAATCCATTCACAATGATCAAGCATAAATAGAACAAGCAACATCCATAGAATTTTGTCCAGTAACAAGAGATAAATTGATATTAATGCATAGAAATCAACTATAGTGTATATCTGATGAATGCATATTTATCTCTTATTTTTGCTTCATTTAGAATAATTAATTAGGACTTTTTTGTTAATTTTAGTTAATTCAAAAATAAATAGCACTTTTATCTTCTTGATATTTTTTCCTGAATTTTTATGATATTTTTCTTAATTTTCAGGAATTATCTCAGTAATTAAATTGAGAAAATAAAAGATGAAGATATGAGGCTTTTCAAATATTCCCGCAGTGCCTGAGATACTCATCACCAAAATAGCCATATCTTTTGCGTCTAAAGGCGGAAATTCAAGATAAAGTATGGAATGAAAAGATAATTTCATTGGCTACAAAAAAGACATATTTTGCGGCAATTTTGGTGTTTATTTGGCTGCGCAATTAACCAGTGAAAGTGGCACTCCGTTTTCCCGCAGAATCTGATTTCAGTATATACCTTTCACCAAAATTGGTATAACTCCCACATCCCAAGGCGGAATTTATTGTGCAAGTATGCGTTGGAAAGATAATTCAATTATATACAGGAAAAATATATTTTCGGGCCGCTTCTGAATATTTGACTGACCCAAAAATACGCTCGAAACTGCTGTTGCGGGAAATTAATGCAAAAGGGATGCAAATAAATCAATTGTTTCCTCTATTGACTAGATCTAGAAAGTTGGCAGCCGCCGGCGGCCATTTCTTTTTCCCTAAACCTAATGTATACCCCCCTCCTTCTCCTATAAAAGGAGGGGCACTTCCTCCTCCTCAAGGCATCTTGGATTTTCTTGTATTTGGAATTCTGCAACTTTTTATCTTGTAATCATTCTCATATTATGCAATAAAGTAGATCTCAGTTCAAGCATTGCTCTTTCTTACTTGTTCTTTCCTTCCGTCTTAGTTTTAATCTTCTTTTCCTCCGTTCTTTATTTCTGGAGCAAGGATCAAAGAACTAAGTCATTTTATTGTATCTAGCAAAGGATTGACTCCTAATTTTGGGCTAGACTATGACTTCAGTGTTTTCTTCCTCCGTCTCCCCCTTCTCTATGTGTGAGTAGTCTTTTATCGGGGCAAGGGGAATAACCCCTTAGCTATGGTTTTAACGACTTCTTCTTAAACGACTAGATGGTAATCGATTTTAATTGAATAGTCGATCTTTGGATCGCATGTTAATCCGGATGGATGTGACCATGGAAATCCGGATTTAGAACAATAAAATCGATTACATAGACGTTTTGATATGACCGTGGATTCTCGTCTTTTAGGTTGATAAACTAGGAAGCATGAGCACCAGGACCAATGGGCTCTTGTGGAGTTTCTCTTTTGTGAGTTTTTAATTCGCAAGCCTTCATTGAATCGTCGTCTAAGAAGTAGTTGTTATCGCCTAGGCTAAGGTGGTGAAAACCCCTACGAGCCTCGATTTTCCATCTCTTGATTTCAATCACCGACTTTCTTGCTTGCCTTTGCTTTCTTTAATTTTTAGTCTTTTCAATTCATATAGTTCTTTTTGTGCTAACCATAGTCTAAAATTTTCCTTGTGCAATTTTCTTTATTCTTGTTAGTGCATTTTCTTTCTTTCCTTAGTGTAATCACCAACCCCCAAACCCGACTTTTACTTTCTGTTCTAAAAAGAAAAATACAAAAAAAAATATTAATAAAAGTTCTTCAAATCTTTGGGTTCTAAAAACAATCTTTAATTAGTTGTCCTGTGGGATCGACCCTTCTATACTACCCTTAAAACCGGAAGTAAAAAAGGTTTAAACTCTAGGATTAACCATCTTAGTGATTGATAGTGCAAAACGACGATTATCAATTTGGCGCCGTTGCCGGGGACAACGGATTGTTTTCTCGAACCCCAAAATTTTTGAAAAAACTTTTTTCCTTTTTTATGCCTTCCGAGTAACATTCCGGAAGTGCTACTCCTCCTTCTGCCGAGTTTCCATTCCGGCAGTCTGTTTTTTCTGCAAATACGCTAGTTTGTAAAAAAATTGTAATTTTAGTTAGTTTTGTAAATTTTAACCTTGAGTCATAATCCCTTAGCTTCTGTTTCTTTTTTGTAATTTACAGTCTTGTACAAAATCTTTAGTTCTTTTTTTGAATTGTAAAAAAAAAAAAAAAAAAAAAAAAACCTTTCAAATGGAGTGGGCATTGCAATATCCCCCACAATGTTATTATTGTGGTCATTGCCACCATGCATCTCTTGTGTGTCCAAATTTATCCCATAGCACCCCTCTCTATGAGCCCTTTCATCCTAGTGGGTACAATGTAAATCCTTATTTTTCTGAGAACCAATATGGGGAAACTTGCTATCCATATTCTGAGAGAGGGTACGACCAACAAAACTTTGGGGGAAATGGACCTATTTATGATACCCAATATAATCCACAACAAGAAGAGAAACTTAGGTCCCTAGAGAAGATGGCAACAAAACTCCTAACTAGCCAAACCTTATTGGCCACCTTAGTAGAAGCCCAAACCCAAAATATAGATTGTTCAAATATGTTTCCTCATGAATTGATAACACCTTATAATATTGAATCTTCCTACCAAGATGGACGCAATGGAAATTACAATCCACCATCTTCTGGAGATTATTATGAGGAGCAATGCCACCCAAAACAATATGAGGAGTACTATGGCCAAGGACACTATGGGGAGTGTGGCGAGGATGACCAAACTTTTGGGGTGTATAAATCCTATGGTGAAATGCAAATTGATCTTGAACCGGAAGAGAGACTTAAGGTCCTAGAAAAGATGGTAGCAGAAGCACAAGAAAAATTTGAATCCAGTCAAGCCATGTTCGCTACCTTTCTAGAGGATCAATCACAAACTCCCCCTATAGAGCTTGAGCAACCCAAGATGGTTCTTCCTGACGATGACGATGATGATCCTTATTTTCTGTCATATATGTCAGATCCTGAAGAAATAGAACAAACCATGGATCCATATTTTGTGTGTGATGAGGACGTTGGTATCCCTATCTTTCCTTTAGAGACTCTTTTACTTGAATATGAAATGTCAAAGAAGGCGAGTCATTATGAAGATCCAACAACTCCTCCCATCCTTAACATAAATCTGAATGATACCATAGACCAATACCCTTCTTTTGAGTCTATTTTGGATAATGAGAATCTAACCCCCTTTATGATTCTTCCCGAGCCATCACAGCCAATTTCCATCTCACACATGGCTGATCTAGAAGGGGAGATACCACCATTAGAAGAAGTCCACACACCCCCTTCTATTGTTTGCAAAGAAGACATCATCATCCCTCCTAAAAAAAAATTAAAGACATATGATACATCAACAATGAAACTTACCAAACCCAATGTTGATGGCATTAATTTGAAGGAGAAACAAAACACCTTTGTAAATGATTTTAATTTTTTTGTATCACCACCAATTCTCTTATATGCAGGTCAATATGACCGAGGGAAACCAGAGCCTGATCCTCCGCCTAACTTTGCACAATTTGACACTACATGTGTTACCAGTTTGGTACCCACCAACCTCCCCCAATCCACATCCATCTTCAACACTTCCTTTGCTATTGATGGAAGATATGTGGATCCTATTGGAGGGAATGCGAGGTGAAAGCAAATATGAGCACCCCACCGAGATTCTACAATTACCCTATCATAGGGTACACTATGAAGCTCCTCAGATAAAGGTCTCAGCCCTCATACACATCCCCTTCAGCTGGATGTTTTTTGAGCTACCAGGGCCACCTGGAAATCCTTGCTCTTCTCTTCCCTCCATCTCGGGTTTCGATTTTGCTCGGGACGAGCAAAAATTTGAGTCCGGGGTGGAGGTGGGTGGTAAGTTTCTATTCCACCCCCTTATCTTTTTATTCTTGCATTATTTCCATTTTTTTGCATATAGTTTCTTTGTGCATGGCCTTTATCTAGTCGGCCTTGATATGATCATTTGTCAAAATACTCCCCTTAATGATGTAACTGCCTTGCAACTAAAATTTTGAAACTTTCATGACTAGAAATCCTCCTGTCACTTAGGACCTCAAATAATAACCACTCCTTGGAAATGATGGCAAGCTATAGAGGACTGATAGGATTCAAGAGTGATGCTTTCTTATCATGTACAACTTGTATAAATTTTCTTGATTTTTTGCATGATTCGGTAATAGTTGAACCAATGCATGGTACTCCTAAAAAAAAAAGATGAAAAAAAAAGTTACACAAGAACAACCTCTTCTACTCTTCTTCTACCACTTCCAAAT
Organism: Alisma plantago-aquatica; assembly: GCA_963693085.1. Taxonomy (NCBI): domain Eukaryota; kingdom Viridiplantae; phylum Streptophyta; class Magnoliopsida; order Alismatales; family Alismataceae; genus Alisma; species Alisma plantago-aquatica. The sequence goes on along the minus strand of OY856410.1, from coordinate 1,185,468,172 downwards.
CTTTCCATTCGTCAAAAAAAAAAGCCAATAATGCCAAAAAGGCTAAGTTTGGGGTGGCACCCCTTCCCCCTCTTTCGCTTCTTCCATACCCACGCAATTGGGTGTATCACCAAAAATCAAAGAAAAAAATGCGGTCAATGTAACTGCATGTCCACTAAATAAAAAGGTCTCGAGTCGAATAGAGGAGAGACTGTCCTTCTTCCATACCTCCTTCACTCCAATTTTCTACCCAGGGGAAAACTACAAAAACCCCAACTATCCAAATCAGCCCTGTTCTTGTGTAAAACTTAAAAAAAAAAATGGAGTACCAAATGCAAAGGTGAAATGAAAATCTGTTTTATTGCAGGTCTTGAATAAATGCAAGTTTGTGAAGTAGGAAATATAAAAATCACTTTTCGTGAATTCAGGAAGTCAGGGTCGCTTGGCCATATTTTGGTGGAAGGAATCAAGTGATTGTTAGGAGAGTGAGGATGATTGGTTGAGAGTATGTCTTGAAAGTATTTCTTGATTTTAATGTTGCTCGGGACGACCAAAGTTTAAGTTTGGGGTATTTTGATGAATGCATATTTATCTCTTATTTTTGCTTCATTTAGAATAATTAATTAGGACTTTTTTGTTAATTTTAGTTAATTCAAAAATAAATAGCACTTTTATCTTCTTGATATTTTTTCCTGAATTTTTATGATATTTTTCTTAATTTTCAGGAATTATCTCAGTAATTAAATTGAGAAAATAAAAGATGAAGATATGAGGCTTTTCAAATATTCCCGCAGTGCCTGAGATACTCATCACCAAAATAGCCATATCTTTTGCGTCTAAAGGCGGAAATTCAAGATAAAGTATGGAATGAAAAGATAATTTCATTGGCTACAAAAAAGACATATTTTGCGGCAATTTTGGTGTTTATTTGGCTGCGCAATTAACCAGTGAAAGTGGCACTCCGTTTTCCCGCAGAATCTGATTTCAGTATATACCTTTCACCAAAATTGGTATAACTCCCACATCCCAAGGCGGAATTTATTGTGCAAGTATGCGTTGGAAAGATAATTCAATTATATACAGGAAAAATATATTTTCGGGCCGCTTCTGAATATTTGACTGACCCAAAAATACGCTCGAAACTGCTGTTGCGGGAAATTAATGCAAAAGGGATGCAAAGAAATCAATTGTTTCCTCTATTGACTAGATCTAGAAAGTTGGCAGCCGCCGGCGGCCATTTCTTTTTCCCTAAACCTAATGTATACCCCCCTCCTTCTCCTATAAAAGGAGGGGCACTTCCTCCTCCTCAAGGCATCTTGGATTTTCTTGTATTTGGAATTCTGCAACTTTTTATCTTGTAATCATTCTCATATTATGCAATAAAGTAGATCTCAGTTCAAGCATTGCTCTTTCTTACTTGTTCTTTCCTTCCGTCTTAGTTTTAATCTTCTTTTCCTCCGTTCTTTATTTCTGGAGCAAGGATCAAAGAACTAAGTCATTTTATTGTATCTAGCAAAGGATTGACTCCTAATTTTGGGCTAGACTATGACTTCAGTGCTTTCTTCCTCCGTCTCCCCCTTCTCTATGTGTGAGTAGTCTTTTATCGGGGCAAGGGGAATAACCCCTTAGCTATGGTTTTAACGACTTCTTCTTAAACGACTAGATGGTAATCGATTTTAATTGAATAGTCGATCTTTGGATCGCATGTTAATCCGGATGGATGTGACCATGGAAATCCGGATTTAGAACAATAAAATCGATTACATAGCCGTTTTGATATGACCGTGGATTCTCGTCTTTTAGGTAGATAAACTAGGAAGCATGAGCACCAGGACCAATGGGCTCTTGTGGAGTTTCTCTTTTGTGAGTTTTTAATTCGCAAGCCTTCATTGAATCGTCGTCTAAGAAGTAGTTGTTATCGCCTAGGCTAAGGTGGTGAAAACCCCTACGAGCCTCGATTTTCCATCTCTTGATTTCAATCACCGACTTTCTTGCTTGCCTTTGCTTTCTTTAATTTTTAGTCTTTTCAATTCATATAGTTCTTTTTGTGCTAACCATAGTCTAAAATTTTCCTTGTGCAATTTTCTTTATTCTTGTTAGTGCATTTTCTTTCTTTCCTTAGTGTAATCACCAACCCCCAAACCCAACTTTTACTTTCTGTTCTAAAAAGAAAAATACAAAAAAAAATATTAATAAAAGTTCTTCAAATCTTTGGGTTCTAAAAACAATCTTTAGTTAGTTGTCCTGTGGGATCGACCCTTCTATACTACCCTTAAAACCGGAAGTAAAAAAGGTTTAAACTCTAGGATTAACCATCTTAGTGATTGATAGTGCAAAACGACGATTATCAATATCCAAGCTACTCTTGGGTCCTAAAGAACAAAGGTTTTTAGCCTTGCATGGTTTTCATGACAAAACATACAAAAGGGAAGAAGAAAAAATGTGGAGAACATAGTAAAAACTACGATGACCCGTAGATCTTTGGTTGTCCGAATGATCCCCTATGTAGTATGTGCGGTCCTTTGTCTTTCGATGGCAGAAACGTACTCCTGAGGTGCTCACATCACTCCCGATGAAGCTTCGTCCTTTCCTCTTTCTCTGGTTGACATAAAATGAAAAATGGGTCACCCCTAGGTGTGGCTGTCATCCCCCAAAGTCATAGGCCCGACATAGGGTGTGAAATTTCATCCACCATTGGATTAGAAGCAAATTTATGACTGGCCTAATGTGGCAGTCTCGGTGGTACCAACTTGATGTGTTGGTGATACCGAGTCACTTAGGTTAGGTCACACGATCCTGATCCCATCGATACCATCGATAATGTCTCAGTGACATCAACTTCTTATGAATTCAAGCCGCCTCTCTAACATCAACTCAGTGGCAACGACTTTTAGGGTTGGTTGCATCGAGTTTTCTTAATTCATGTGGGGCACTCTGATGGTATCTCGGTGGCACCGACTTCTAGGGCCGGTAGCACTGAGATCTGGGTTATTTTCGGGAAGCTCTCTAAGGTGAAGTCGGTGCAACCAATTTTTGTGTTGTCAGTAGTACCAAGCTGTGCCGATCTGCCTTGTACCTAAAAACACATAACGCATCGTAATTGCTCAAAATGCATAAAATGCTAGTAAAAATGATTGAAATCATGTAATTTGATACAAAGAAGTAAATATAGGCTAACTATGACATCCAATGTATAATAGGTCATTTGAATGTCCATACTACACATGAAAACAAAGTAAAATGAGCCAGTAAAAGCGACTAAAAACACATGCATTAAAGAACTAGCCGTACATGTAAAGGTAAGAATAAATTGAAGGGTATCAATTGCTATTATAAATTCATGTATCTTCCTACTTCTCAAAGGTAAAATGTTCAAATTTTCAATCCTTTTCAATATGTTTAGGAATGGTTTGTCATCTTCAAAAATAGGGGGAGAATGTTGACTTAGGTATTATACATTTTCCATCTTTGATGATGACTTAACCATTCCATTCATGTGTATCTAATATGTCTGGTTGAGTTCAATTTTAGTGATTAGGTAAGGAAGAGTATGATTTAAGCAAGCCCTAGCTTTTTAGAATTCAAGTCAAATTCAATGAAAATGGAATTTCTAAAGATGAAATGTATCTCTATTAGAATCATTTTGTAAACCATTCATATTGAATGTATGACTTGTAACTAAGATTTCTAGAAATTTATAGCATTTATTTGAGACATTTAAGCACTTTTCGGGGATTAGTCATAATTTGTTACAAACTGGCTTATCGATTGAGTTTGTCTTGGTGACAACTTAGTTGACAAATAATTTGGCTTTTGGCACTACTTTGGATCGACCGAGTTTGTCATGGTGGAAATTTAATTGACATCATGCACTGGCAAGATATATTACAGCTGCCAATCGAGTTTCATCCTAGATAAACTCGACCTACAACTACAATTTGTTTTTTCCTACAATATCATTGATCTATTTTCCAAAAGGTAGCTCAGACAACATCTTTTTATAGTGAAATGTAAAAAAGTGTTTCTAGCTATTGGAGTGTTGCAAGAATAAAAAAATATTCACTGAAACACCCAAAATAGCTAGAATTTGATCCTAAGTGTTTCTACTAGATAGTAGGCAACCTCAAATATAAAAAGGGTCCATTGGACTTTATTCTAAGTTTGCCTTCTATGATCCCTTATTATAGTTGAGTGTTTTAGCCTCCAAGATCCCCTAACTTCCCTCAAGCTAGTTTACTACTCTACTTCCAATTTGAGTGAGTCAGGATCCTTGTAAGAGAGCTAGTCCAATGTACATCTTACAAAGCTCTCTTCCCTCCTTCCCAATCTCGGTATAGAAACTTGGTGATCGAAAGTGACTTCCTTTAAGAAAGAAGTGACTTCCTTGTAGAAGGAAGGTTTGATTAAAGGCTGACAATCTTCTATGAGAATGGGTAAGTCCTTGATAAAGGTAGAACATTCTTGGTAGGTAGATAGGTAAGAACTTTGTAATGATTATTGGCTCCTTGATCCAAAAAGGAATGATGGTTTATCCCTTGCTCTTGAAAAGCGTAGTAATATTATTGTAACTCATATAGTGCAATATATAGAGTGAGACAAGGTTAGAAATCCTAGAGAATGACCCCTCTAGGTAGTGGATGTACATCACCTTGTTTGGTGGTTGGAACCACTATACATCGTAGCCTACTATTGGTATCTGATCAATCTCTCTCTCCCTTTATTTTCAATTTGCAACATCTTTTAGAAAATATTTTGAAGGTCTAATGTGTTTTTATAAGTGGTTTTAGATCTATTCACCCCCCAAGTTTCCATAGATCCAAAAAATTAAGTATATTAAACTCATAAGAAACTTGCAGGTAACCCTAAGTCTAATAGGTAATTCTAACATTCAGCACATCCATTTCATGACAATAATCTAATCCATCAAATAAGATATCTACTAGTTCAATCCCAACTTTGATACATTTGTAAGGCCATATATCGTATATGTTAATTACTTTAGAATGACAACATGATTATAGGAGTAACAAATCAAGATCTAATAATTAAAATCAATACATAACAATAACATCATCTTTGTGACACCACCTGCTGAATCAAGAACACATCATGTAGTCTTGAAGCTGAAGTCCACATAACACATATATACCCAAAAAGACTTAACGATAAGTAAATCTAGATCATAATCATGATGGATATTATATTATGGCATCAAATTGTTGGCAACATTTAAGACTAGATTTCAAACCAGACATTTAATGATATCAAAACAAATAATATCTACAAAAGAATATATTTTTAGGTAAGTCAGGAGGTCATCTATGCATCCCACCCTCCTCTTGCAGGCTAGAACACAAAGCCATAATGACAACTATTTTTGTTAGAATTAAACATGCCAATACTATCACCATTATACATATCCTTTTCCAACCATATTTTAATTTGATCAGGAGGTCTAACATATGTAAAGGTGTCATGTTTATTTCTGAAATGAAACTTTTCTAGGTATCTGCAACAATATTATAGATTCTATGTACATGAATATTCATATAATCATCTTTATCATTCCTCTTATTTTGTATCATATGAATCCATTTGGTATATTTAGGGTTACTCTAAGGGGGTTCCTACAACATTAGTACTTCCTGCTTGCAATTTGTTTCAAATTCCAAATTGCCTATTGACATTTCTTGTACCCTCTGCAAGGTGAAGTTTATGGCTATCGACTCTTACTTTTAAGGCTGAATCTACCATATTATTCCGGGCAAGTCTTTCCACCCATGCACCATTACTATCCCTAAGGATCACCGCAGCAGTGATATACCATTAATTTAGAGTAGTGTCCATGTTCATTTTCAGAGTACCAACAACAAGTGACTTCCAGTAGTCATCGACTTCCTGCTTGAACCTCAGCATTGAGATGCCCTCATCAACTTTCCACACTTGCCTAAAACACTCTACTTCTATCATGATGTAGCAAAATTGGTGCTCAACTGGCTTAAGAACCTTTTTGATGATATGGCAATTCTTGCATGACCATAAATACCAACAACCAACTATAAATCAGCATTGGGGATCTTCGTTCCCCTTTAAATTTCTTGTTATCTATTTCCTCAGATCCAAGTTAAAGAAATCATTTGGTAGATAATTTTTAAACAAACCCAACAAAACCACCTTCATAAAATTGAAATCCCTGATTACATGGAGACTAGTCTCCTGATGTGTCATACAATATTTGTTGGTAGGGTTTGTGGTTAAGTGTCTTTTGGTGCGCCTATTTTTGGTAAGGATCACATCATGTGCTAACAACCACATGAAAAATTTGATTTTGGTTTTTATCTTTGCTTTCCATATAGTCTTCAATTCTCCCTCTAATTTAAATTCTTTTTGAGCTCAGATCAGGTGGTAAGATAATTTGGTTGAAAATCACCTATTATGAGAACCTACCCACACTCTTAAATCATCAACATCTGTATCTACCAATGGATCAATACCCAATATATGGTTGATGTGCGCATTTGGTAGCTAATGTTTCAAGAAATCTTCATCCCATTTCCCCTCATTATTGATAGTACTTGACACTTGGAGGTCGGATAGCTCTCCCTAAATCTCTTTTAGTATGACTTGAACAAGTGTTGTGTCCTTCTAGATCCATTTATCATACCAGAAATGTGTGGATCTACCATTGATTAACTATATAAAGGAATTTTATTTTATGAAACCCTTCCCCTTTAGCACTGCCCTTTCCATTCTTGAGTAAGTTGTTTGCTCCCCATTTGAGTATCAGGCATATTTAGGATGCATAAGATTACACCAGTTGGTCCTTTTTTGGGTGTCCACTTCCCAGGTGTTCTTCATTAACAAAGAGGTGTTCCAATCACACAACATGCATATTCCTAATCCTCCATATCCCCTATTGCTTGTCACTTTATCCCAGGAAACTAATGACATTGGGTTTCCTTGTGGTTAGCCCGCTAAAGGAATCACCTAATACTATTATCAACTCAATCACATAAACCAAAGGGGAGTAACGTTGTTTGCATTGTGTATGTGGGAATGATCAAGAGTAGTGATTTAATTGGACAAAAATGACCAACAAGGGAAAAACATTTTACTAACAAGCCTCATGTTCTTGATTTGATTTTGTTTAGGATTGCTACATAGGTTCTCTTTGTTACCATAGAATGGATGATAGGAACGCCTAATTATTTACCTAGATCTTTTGTTTCCTTAAATTCACCAATTTTTTTCACTTTCATCCAGCTTAAGCTCCTCGGGAAACTAGATAAATAGAAGATATGAGTCTTCTTAACATAAATGGATTGACCTGATGCTTTTTCAAATCTCTTGAAATAGTTTTTTATAGTCTGCATATGTTTGCGTGAAGCTTTGCTGAACAATATCAAGTCATCCACAAAGCATCGGTGTGATAACTTATTCCATCTATTCTCAAGGATGATAGGCTTGCAGTATCCTTGCTTTACTAGTTCATAGATCATTTAACTCAACCTTTCTAAGAACAACACAAAGATATATGAGGTTATGGGGTCTCCCTATCAGAGCCCCATGCTAACATTGAAGGGTGCAATACTGTCTCCTTGACATAGGATCGAGCATTCTCCTATTGTGATTGAATTAAGGATATATGTTGTGATATTGGATGGTAGCTTCAATTTTACCATGATGTCTGGAATGTTATTCCATCATAACATTTACAAGATTTAGATTAATCAACCGTAATTGCCATACATTTTGCACCCTTATTTCTTTTCTTCATGTTCATTGCTTCCTGAGTTGTTGCAATATTGTAAGTGATCCACTTCTCTGGTACAAAAGTACTCTAAGCTAGGGATATCCAGTTAGGCAAGTGGAATATCAATCTTTATTCAATGATCTTTGAGACTAGTTTATAGAAACATTGTTTATGTAAATGGGGCATAACTAATCAGGCGATTTTGGCTTGGACACCTTTGGAATCAGCACAATTGTTGAATTATAGAGATTGTTTCTCAACGTGTGACTCATGAGGGAATTTCTCACTATTCTCATGATAGAACTTCTGACATTATCCCAATTACATAGTAAGAATAGTCCATCAATTCCATATGGCCCTACCACTTTGTATGGGTTCATACCTTAAGAGTATTAAATACCTCCTCCTCGATCGTCAACTCACAGTGGTACTCATCTAGGTGGGGCTTAGTTTCCTAAATTACTCCGATATTTCCTCAATTCCGCTGTCCTTGGTGTCATGTGTTATTGTTAGAAAATCCTTCAAAATGTTACACACTAGAGTTCTAAGGTCTGCTTCATCACACATGCATTCACCTTTCACAATTTTGAGCCAGGAGATGGTATTGATCCTCCTACATTGCTTGATAAATGCAATGAAATATTTTGTGCTAGCATCTCCATTTCTAAGACAATTTGTATGGCTTTTTTTTTCAATTCTTCTTCTTCCATTTTAAGAATTGTGTCGAGTTCAACTTTCATAGTTATGTAAATGACATAAATAATAGGATTATAATCCAATGCCAGATCCTTTTTTAGTGGGCTTATGTTTCAAAACAGGTGAGATTTCTTGCCCTTTTGATATTTTGAATGATTTATGTCCCAACTGGATATATATTCCTTCACCCTTGAGAGTGCTTCATTGAAGTTGATATTACACTTCCAGTTGGCTTCTAGCAGCTATTTGAATCTTTGATCATGCGACCATGCCTCCTTCGATATGGCCTTTGATGTTTTAGTTTCCTTACAATAGATTTGACTAATAAAGGGCAGTGATCAGATGGAATGTGAGGCAAATGTTCATCAACAAAGTGCAGATAACATTTAATGAAAAGACCATTGGCCACAACCCAATCAATCCTTTGTTGTAAAACTCCACATTTGAAAGTAAACTTAGGACCGAAGTGCATCTAGCAAAGTTTCCTAGAATAATATTGCTTTAGAGAAGTTATAGTGTTTACTTCCACTTCTTTCACCTGGGTGAACAATCATATTGAAATCCCCAACATGATCCATGGTTTAACAAAAGTGTTTTCCCATCCTTGTGAGGTGGTTCCAGAGAAGGCTCCTAACATTGATATGTGGATTAAAATATGCAAAAGTATCAGGGGTATCATTATTGATGCAACATGTGATGAATTTCATGTTATAGTTAATGAAGTTTACCTTACATTTTGACTCATTCCAACAAACCGAGATGCCCCCAGCAAACCCTCGTTCCTCAACACGAATAGAGTTGTTCAAGCTAAGGTTTTTGAAGGCATCTGTATCTTTCATGCCACTTATCCAGGGCTCTAGAATAGATACTACTTTAGGATTATATTTAGTAGATATTTGTTAAGCACTCAAGATGTTTTAGACTCTGAAATACCTCTAATGTTCCAACACATGATATCATGCATGTTTAGTATATGAAGATTGTAGAGATGGATAGACTCAGACAAAAATTGGTTCAATTTGATTCTCATTATCGTCACTTTCATTGAAATCATTCTGACCTTTAGCGGTAGAGGTGGTAGACATGGTGCATCAGATGCTTTCAAGTTCCTTAGAAAAGTTTCTCGAGCTTCTACGAGGTGGATCACTAGGTGGGGAACTTCATACATTACCTTTGTGTTTCATTTTGGTATTGTTGCCTTTGGATCTCTAACCTTCTACGATCATCATTGATCTCATCTATTTGCTATGACAATATAACCTCTTCTTCCTTTCCATGTTTATCACCAGCAACTGTACGAATATCACTAATGTCAACAATAATAACTTCCATGATCTCATCTAGGTCAGGATTGACCATAACATGTTGATCTTTCAAATGGGTAGTAGGCACGAATGTATCCTCTTGTATATTTGTTACATCTCCTATAATGCCTGTATTGTTTATAGTCAACATCGTTTGACTGAATGACTTCATCCTCTTCCAAATTTTATTGGGAAAATGGGTAGGGATCAAATTGTCTTCAGTATTTGAGTATACCACCTCTTTCTGGTCTTCATTACATACTTTATTAGTAATATTTGAAAATGGGTTGTTATGGTGTGTATTTGTTATGTGTTTCCTTTGTTCTATTTGAGTCTGCATGAATCCTATTAATTTTTAGCTTTGCCACTCATTTGAGGCTAGAGGTGTAGCATGATTCTAGCCTCCCGTTTACTTTCTCCCAGCTTCATTGACCTCCACCTCTACATGCCAAATGCACTCCTTGGATGTTTTCTCCTCTTTTCCACATGTTGCACATGCCCACAGGAAACATTCATAGATCACATATATTCAACTCCATTGACGAGGATTGCAGGGCTGATGGACTGTGTTGTATCTAGTTCCAAGGCAAGTGTTGCAAACTAACTGTGTGAATGGTTGGTTGTATGTGTATCTACCTTAATGAGCCTACCCAGAGCCATGCCTATGTACTCAAACATCGTTGGGACATACATATGTAGTGGTAGATTAAGGATTAACACCCAAGATACATTCATACATTGTGTTTCCTCCTTAGGATTGTAAATGGGGAACCAATCTCCTATGAGAAGGTTGCGCCAAATATCTTCCATGGACCCCCCCAGTGAGAGTGATTTCTATTGGTATGAATGCCCATAGAGAATTTCATGTGATGATTGTAATGGGATACTTTGTAAATGATTTGAATAATAGTAAAGGCAATTTTTGATCTATGTGTTTTGACTATTTATGAGATGATAGTATAACATGATAGATGTCTAAAAAAATGTTTTTACTCGATGACGTATGCTTTTGGGTTGAGGACCTAAACGATGAGATCATACAGATGTTAAGAGTATACATTCTTGTTTGGTCCCTAGTCGGTTGTTATTGTGGAAATAACTATAGACATCAATAACATTAAAGACTAGATTGTGTGTTGGTTGATGACAGAATCTCATTAGTCATGATATAGTGATATCAAACCAAGCACATAGGTACTTGTTAGAGAACAAGTGTATCAGACAGACCCACCGTGAGAGTGACACATGGAACCATGATTTGGTAGTCACAATCAGCTCTCACAGTGATGGTGGTGAATGTGATTCTTTGACCTAAAATCACTACACTCAACACATGTCGTTGGGTACACTTTGACATCATCAAACGCAGTCCTGAAACATGGGTTGTTATAAAGGTGATGATTGGGTGGCTTTGACACATGGGTTTTTGAGGGGTGAGTGATGGATATGGGATTTGTCCCTCCTAAGGGAGTTTAATGTCCATGGCCACTTGATGAGTAGGATTGAGAAAAGGCATGAACATGCATGTGTGAATCAATATGTGATATTGATGTCACACACATCTCACCCGATATGCTTTGAGATCAAGGAAATGGATGAACGTTGAAAGGATGACTGTACCATGCCTTGAGCTCATTCAGGACATTAGTGACAAAGGAATTATACATTCACTATAACGCCGTTCACGGATTGTAGGATTGAAAGTTGTTTCCAACTTTCTATTTCACTTGGGTAGCACTGATGTGTGACTAGGCACCGCTCTTTGCTTGTAAACTAATAAGTGTTATGGACTTTCACTGCCAACGTGAAATGGACCTAAAGGGTCATACACATAGGATTTAACCTAAAAGAGGAGTTTGTCCACGAATGATGTCTAGATTGATTACTAAATGAGTTTAGTAGTTTAATTAAACACTCAGTTGATCGATAGCTCAAAATCATAGTGTTCAAGGTGTTGGACCAATTGATTAGACTATCAGATTGATTGAAACTGTGATTGACTAATTTTGCACAATCTGCACTTCCAACTGATCGGCTCATGAGATGAACCAATCGACTCATGTTGGTGAACCGATCGGCTCAATTGTTGAACTGATCGGCTCATGTGACCAACGGAGATAATTTGGAAAGACGATGTTGCAAATACAATTTGTTTCACTTGTACAAATTCGATTTGCACAAGGATTAATATTTGATTAATCGAAAACATATATGAAATTCAATTTGTGTTGGACCAGGACCATGAACCGATCAGCTCAGGGTGCCAAACGATCGGTTCAGGTGTGAACCGATCAGTTGAGTGCACCAAACGATCGTTTTAGGGTTGAAACGATCGGTTCAGCTGGCGCAGTTAGTTGTTTTGTGGAAAATCTCGAACCCTTCTACTCATGTTTAGTCCTGCATTGCCTGAGGTAGAGAACCCTATCCCATGACCCTCTTATATATATAGGGGTATTGGGGGCTTCTCAATGTACAACTCAGAACACCAATTGCTCTGCAAAGTTATCGTTCTCTCTAGTTTTGGTAACTGAGAGAGCCCAAGCAAGTGCTACCCGATAAGGGAGGCATAGCAAGGGAAAGACAATTGTACAAAGGCAACTGGTTGCAGGAGAGTGTGTCAGTGACTAGTACACCGACAAGATCGTGCGACTCCTTTCGATTCCTTGTGGGACAAGGAGATCGGAGTTCGATGCAGTCCGTGTGGACGACGGTAGAGGCGGGAGACTTCTGCCTCTCAGAGGATAGCTGTCAATCTCGACAGTCCCAGTGAGACCCAGAGTTGCTCACACACCGTCCAAGATCGGAGGTGAAGACCGCGCAAGCTGTGAGGTAACATCGTCGAGCAAGCCTCGGGATAAGGTACGCCTCCACAAACAATCCTTCCTATTGTATAGACGTTGACATGATTCCTTTATTCTGGGTTTGGGAGAAGAAAATTTTATTTCCACTACCTTCTCTGTCTCCCCTAAATCCCAACAATTTCATAGTCTTATTGAAAGGAAAGTTTCACTACAAACTAGCTAAGATATAGTTCATACATGTTAAACTGGCTGATAATCCTCCACAAAACTTTTAATTTATCATGAACGATCATATAAACAATATTAGATCCAAGTAGTCTGTCTACCATGCCATATTTACATGGCTTTGTAAAGGTGTCTTTTACCTCCCACAAGATAGAAATGACACATAGTCCATCCACCTCGGTCGGTGTAGTATCCTTGATAGAGATATCATCTTCAAAAAGTGTTCTAGGAAGAATTTAGATCTATTTGAGTTATGGCTCCCAAATACCACACTTCTAAAATACAATGGCTTTTCTATACCCAAATTCTCTATAGACAATTGCTTATCTGTGTTAGGGTTGATGACCTTCACCATTTCCTTTCTAAGTGTATTATACATCAAATCCCCCTTAGTGTATTATTGTCACTCAAAAGCCCATACCTAGATGTGTGCACCTTCTGCATGCCTCATGCATGAATATTGGAACTATAGTCTGACCTATAAGATGAAAACATCCAGTGTTTGCATGAGAGAATTTCTATTGATGGCCAAGATGCCTTGATTCATGTGATCACCCACTTCATAGTAACCCTCATGTTGATGTTGATGAAACATGATTCACTTTGGGATCAATTTCTTGTGCATTTCCTGCACTACCGCCTCTTCCCCCACGGATCCTAGGATTTCCCATACTCATTTTATAAAAGAATATTAAATTTCCACATAAATAAATGTATACAAAAATAGTAGGTTTGTCGACTAGCTTAACAAGGAATCTAGAAAACATTCAAGTCATATTCTATACAACTTGTTATCTTTTATTAAATTTCACTGAAACTACTTGACTTGTAACTCATAGAGTAGAAGTAACCACACTTGATTCTCGCGTCAATGACTCCATGTCACTATCTTAGGGTCTACAAAACTACTGTAAGATATGAATAATAGACTATAGTCCACCACAATGCTACCTAAAGAGGCTCATGTCCTCATCTTGTTTACATAAGATAGGAACCACCACAACAAAATATTACATATCATCATATTTCACTAGTTTCATAGTTTATATTACATTAAAGTCTATTAATCATGGACAATTACTTTTATAGTAGAGGATTTAGGGCCAAAATCACAATAATTCACTCCTAAATCCTTGTGGTCTAACCTGTAAGCTAATGATACATAGTTTGGAAATCCTTCTCAAGATTCTCTGAACTACACGGTGATCCATTTCATTTCCCTAGTATGGACCTCGGGTGAAACTCACAGTGTTCAAGGCACATAACTAGATGTGTCATCATTTCACTTGTTATTAATACTTTTTACTCATCTTAAAGAAGATTCAAATCATCATATATCACATGTGTATATTCTCATACATCTAGAATTACATGAGCCAACCTAGGATTATCAGAAACATTGATGGAAACAAGAAGCACAACAATTGGTAATTTGCAACATATATAATTATTTCCATATACATCACTCATATAAGTCATTATCTGTGTCTATTAGCCTAAGAAACCATCTCATTATCCATTATTTACCCTAAATGTGGTTTATCAAATATAGCCATTGCATGTAAATTCAAATCCAACATATTTCTTATCATTTCATTACATATACCATTTTTCATCAAATATTCACAAAGACATTAGAACTAGAAAAACTATAAGCATGTAAATAGCTTCTACCATTCATCATCTTAAAAATAGGTATATCATGCAAGATATAATCATTCCATCCAATTTCAATACATATACTTAGATATCAATGCATAAATATGTATTTCACACTCATTACACTTTCTTTTACTAATTGTCATTCTTAAGGTAGGGTTAGTATTCAACACATATGTTATCTCATTTGAAACCCATAAGCATGGACCACTCTCAAACTACAATCATTCTAGCATATAGTTACAATTCAATAATGTATTCTTATGAATCAATTCACATCCTTCAACTAAATCTAGTAATTGAATAAAATTATACTTATGTACATTTTTTAGTCTCTTATTTTGGATAATTATTCATTATTATCACATTGCACATAATATTAGGGTTTCAATTAGGATTTTAGATGCATTGGTTAACACCTTGTTTCCCTTTCCATATATATTCATTACTTTTAACCTCTTCATTTTTTGTTCACTATTATTCTTAGAATTCATTAAACTCTATTCACTTGATAGATAATATATATTAATCATTCAAATCCTTCATAATTTTATCTATGTGCATGTGATAAATTGGAATTTTCTCTTTCCTCATGTATGTTCCATGTGCTTCTTCTTTTCAACAATTTCTCGCACTAGCCCTCAATTTCATGATTTGAGTTGCGTTGAAGCCTTTCAAAATTATCTTGTGTACACATGAAAAGTGGTAACAGTCAAACCATGAGAACCTACAACTATGGTTTTTGCTTTAAAATTGCACCATTCCTATTTCTTGCCACCTTTTCTCCAATTGAAGCCTCAATCTACTTCCTTAATTTCTCTTCTTCGTTTCCTCTATGATTTGAAATTGTTTCCATTCCCACAATGCACATTCTCCCCCTTCTTCCTCCCCCAACTTCGGTCGCACACCATAGAGCCTCCGTGGAGCTTGGACTGGGGTTTCTCCCCCTAAACTCTCTCATAGAGAAGTAAAGCCACATCCAGCCACACAAGGCTAAGGCGAGGCCATCCATTGCCTTTTCATTGGTGTTCTTTCCCTCTTTCTGACCTTAATTCTTGCTCGGGGGAGCTACTCTTTGTGCCTCTTTCATTTTGGTGTGTGTGTGGAGAGCCATGGTGAGCGATGCCACACGACAATGGTTTGCGCTTGCCAATTCCTAGTAGCCACATATGGAGAGGCCAACCATAATGGAGAAATGTGAGCCATTGGATGTTGTCCCTTCCCCCAAATGGGTCGGCTTTCGTGGTCCATCATTTGTTGGCCCAGAACAGTGGCAGTCCTCCTAGTGCATTTTCAGCCCTTAGATATTAATACAAGGACTCATAATCAACCAAATCATGGTGAATGTTAAATATAAATTGTACCTTTATCATTTTAGACTCAAATATGAACAACTAATATATTATTTTGATAGTAAAAACATGAACTTTCCAATGAAAATACTTTCATAACCTAGATCTTATAGTTCTTTAGATATCCCAAACTACATGCTTTCTATGTCTTTTTGAGGTGATTTATGATATTTTATGCATAAGCTTTCTCCTTCATGTCCCAAATGTTGATGTTAGCCTAAGATCAATAACTTAAAAATCTTTATGAATTGAATTTGAACTTTGTCTACTTTTGTGCCCCAAAATGATCTAATGTTTTTTAATTGGCATAATATGTGTTACAAGGTTAAGGATGTTTACCTTGATGCTCAAACTTGTTCCTTTGTACACTAAACCTTTATATTGGATATATACTAGTAATTTTTGATGTATGTTGAACTAATATTCGAACTTATTCATGCTTGTACCCTATTTTAACTTAACGATGTGCTTTGAATCATGAAACATGTTTTATGGGGATATCATGTGGTGTATCCCCAACGTTGATCAAATTTTTATGTTTTATGTCCAAAATAAATATGTAACCTCAAAATCAAAACTATTCCAAGCCTTGTACCTCTAAATTCCTTGTGAAACATGGATGTGCACTAATAAGACTAAATTTCCTAATCTTGCCTTGAATTGTGACCTAATGTGCAAGTTGAAACCTAGATCTCTAATCTTGAAAAAATATTTCTCTAATGATCATCAATGCTACTTTGACATAATTTAGTAACTTATTGATGTTTATGACTCCTAATTTGATTAGACCCCATCCATACTCTAACAATGACAACCTTGCATGATAATGACCAAATATGACTACTTAATACAATGTTGACTCTTATGTTGAATACACTTGCTCAAATCTTATGATTTCTCTATTTTGGATGTTGAAACTCTAATCACATATCCCTGATCTAATTGTGATGTGTTACTCTATGTGCTAATGAACCCATGATGTACTATGTTGCCAGATAAAGCCCTTGTATGACCTAGTTTGAGATATTGAAAATAATGATGAATGATATGATATCTAGATCTAGATGTGACATCCAACCACCATTATAATGATTTCCTCTTCTTTTTGTCATGTTTTTGAATAAGCAGGCCACGCTACGCTCTTAACTCAATTTTATCATCTTTTGTAGAGTTTTCCTCGATTTTCTACTCATTTACCAGCAAAAAGGCATGTCCCGGCCCACGAACGTGTTCCACCTGCATCAGCCTTCTCACCAACCAGTCGGCCGATACGCTCACTGCCCGACACGGGGCAACACGATATACAACCACGTGACACGAGGGTGCCGCACAAGGAGCAGTTGAGCGATACGCCATTTATCTGACAGGGAGCCAGACTCGCCACGACTGTCGAAGCGTGTCGCGCGATACGGGCCACCCACCGGTAGGCGCCACTCATCACGATGACCGACACACTTACAGCCCGACATCCTGGAGACGGGCGATACGCATATCGGGCATCCCCAAATCTGAGATGATAGAGCTGATGAAGGACACGTGGCATCCGGAGAACCATAAATTCCCCCAACTGCTGCCTATAAATAGCAATTACAGGACTCCGATGGGACAGGTTGGAATCTCTCGAAAGCCAACTTGGGAAAGCATCTGGAGCTACCATGTCGTGCCTTAGAGGTGTGTCGGGCGATACTAGGTGAGCACTTCCCCGAACCGAGAGGGAGGGAATGGTTCACTTAGGGTCGGCCCCGGGCACCACTGCAGACTGATATCGGCCAACAAGGACACCCGATATGAGTACCTGATACTCTAAGCAAAACTCTGGCCTGACACGATACCAAGCCCGATACACATCACCCGTCACGGCGTGTCGTCCGAGAGGGTTCCGCCCGACACGATCGTATTGGGCATGAGAGCCCTACACCTAAATTTTTCCTCATGGCTCCAGTTGGAGATAGTTTTCTTTTATTTTATCGATCTTAGCATGTTGTTACCTTGGGGAACTTTATCATCTCCTTGCCCTTACCAGAGTGTAATGTGTCGATTCCACGTTCGTCAACACTACCACCCTTGTCCCTGTGTTCGACCCCGTATATCTACTTCGACCCCGTAAATAAAGTTGTGGGGGCCTAGAAGGTTTCATGTTATAAATTTAAAAGTCTGACTACTTAGAATCCACTCCCTTTTTGGACGTGCGATTTAGGCCAGTCAACTTTTTGGCGTCGTTGTCGGGGACAAGACAAAATGGTACTGTTAACGAACCTGAATCCACTAACTACACTCTAGTGCCTCAAGCTTAGAAATGAGCTTGACAGCACTCTTTTTTATTTCTTTCTTTCTTTTATATATTTTAACCTAAAATGAGGAGTTCATTATATTAATACAAGTTATCTATCTTGATTTTACGTTCTATTCAGGTATTCAGGGAAGAAGCACTTTGCTCACTTGAACGCCATCCATGCCGCCTCACGTTGAACCACCTCTTTCTGAAGAGGAGCGAAATGCGAGATTGGGACCGCATCACCCACCTCCTGGAACGGAGGAAGATGGAGATGACCGGTATGACGAAAATCATCAACATGAAGAACCTGATGCAGAACATTTTGAGGATGATCAACGTCATGAGAGACGCTGACATCACCGAAGACACAGAAGGAATCAACATAATCCGGAACAGATTCCTGGGGACAATTACAGTGAAGATTCTAACGAAGAAGAAAAGACCCTTAGAGAGTTGGCTGCCATAAAAGCCAATAACTCAAGATGTCTTGTTGTCATCCTGAGGTTCAACGCAACCAACTTTAAGCTAAAACCATCCATCATCTCTATGATCCAGAACAAAAGCTTCAGAGGGAATTTGAAGAATGATATTCCTTACCATCATCTAAATGTCTTCAAGAACATTTGTGACACCATCAAGATGCGGGGAGTCCCACAGGAGGTCATTTATTGCAAGGGTTTCATATTTTCTTTAGAAGATAGGGCTCTATCCTGGTACCTAGGGCTTCTGCATCAACCTCTTAACGGATGGAATGCACTAGCAGATGCTTTTGTCAACAAGTTTTATCCTACTGAGAAAACTATCATGAATAGACAAAGGATCACATCTTTCATGCAAAAGCTGAATGAGAATCTACATGATGCCTGGGAACGATATCAAGAATATCAGAGGGACTGCCCTCATCACAACTATAAAAAGGGTTTCTTGATAACTACCTTCTACAACGGTCTAACCCTTGAGGAAAGGGTTTCGTTGAATGCAGTAGCAGGCAGTGTCTTTCTGGGGAAGTAGCCTAGCAGATCTGAAAAGATCATCAAGAACATGGCCAAGTTGCAAGCCGGCACCGACTATGATAGATCAGACAGGGGACATGCTAAGAAGGCTAGTGAAGGACCTTCATTTGAATCCAAGGCTCTGGAAACTATCAACTCTCAAATCCAGAAGATGGCCACTGATGTTAAACAGCTAAAAGAATCAAGTGGAAAGGGGAAGAAACAAGTCGAAAAGGTCATGAAATGTGTCACATGTGGAGAAGGTGGACATGGGGTAGATAACTGTATCTACACCTGACCTGATGAGTCGAGCGAAAGTGAATCAAAGGAGGAGGAGGTTGAGAACGTCTCTTTTGTTAATTTCAAGAGGCCAGATCACCCAGGTTTTAGTTATGGCAACAAAGATGCGGCCGAAAACTCGCATCAGCTGCATAACCCCGCCAAGCAACCCCAAGGTTTTGAGAAAAGAGGGGGGCAAGGTCAGTTCACCAGAACTACCACTTTCCAATCAAACAAGGCAAAATTCCAAGGTCAAGGAAAGTACCAAGGTTGCCAAGCAGCAAATACCAGTCAAGGACAAGGTCAATCCAAGGAGCAAGGTCAAGACAAGGTTTTGAACCAACCAGACTTGGTTGGCCAGTTGTTCGATTTCGTAAAAAGACAAGATACTATTAATAACCAGCTGGCGCAAAGTGGGCTTTCAAATTCAGTAGTGCTGAACACAATGTAAGTCCAGATGGCAGACATGCAAACGCATCAATGCCAAATCGATCAGCAGTTGGCCCAGATGGCCGAATTGATAAAGAATCCCTCGGGTAAGATACCCTCCAACACTGAATCTTCCAAAATGGAAGTGCTGAGATCCAGAAGGACAGTGGAACGTCATGAAGAAGCCAGACCAGAGGAACCTGAATCGAGGACTGCGGATGCAAATCCCGCAGAAGACAACAATCGACAAGATCATTACAGAGAACCTGAACCAAGATCCCTTGAGGAGTTATCTGGTAAGAGAAGCCCTTACTCTCCCAAGTTTCCTTTTCCTTACAAGATAATAAAGGCACACCTTAAGAAGAGCAACGAGAAGTTCATGGAATCGATAAGGAAACTTCATATCGAAGTACCTTTTTTGGATGCTCTAGAAGAGATGCCGACTTATGCTAAGTTTTTCAAAGATTTGATTGCCAAGAAGAGAAGAGGAGGAAGAATCGAAACTGTGCATCTAGAAAGTATGTCCTCCGCTTTTATTAAATCAGATTTTCCCAACAAAAAGAAAGATCCAGGGGCTTTCACCATTCCTTTCGCCATTGGAGATAATGTCAAACAAAAAGGTCTTACCGATTTAGGGGCTAGTATCAGCCTCATTCCCCTAAGCTCCGAGCAGAGATTAGGTTTGACTGATATGGTCAAAACCAATATGATAATTGAATTGGCAGATCATACCTTTAAAAGGCATGTTGGCATTGTTGAAGATGTACCTATCCGGGTAGGAAGCTTCTTCCTTCCTTGTGATATCATTGTCATTGATAACGTGGAGGACCCAGGCTATCCTATCATCTTTGGACATCCTTTCCTGGCTACAGGAAGGGCGTTGATCGATGTTGCTAAGGGGATAATCACTCTAAGGGTCGGAAACGACCACTTAGACTTTAAAGTAAAGGATGTGATGAGAGGACCATCCCTGTTAGAATCTTCTTGCTTTGCGAAAACCTACAACTAGTTCTGCGAAGAGGTAGAAGAAGATATCCTAATGGTAGATCCTCTTGTGAGGGAGATAAGCAATCAAGATTCTGACTCTGAGAATCCAGAAGTTGTGGAGTTTCTCAACTATCTTAACCAATCTGATGAAGACTTGAGCAACGAGGAAGAGGTAATAGAAACAGTTAAGTTTGCCTCTCTTGAGGAGGCACCGGAAGAACATGCACCCAAGGCTAAACCTGGGTTGAAGGAGTTACCTGAAGGGTTGAAATATGAATTCCTAGATCGAGAGGAGAGGAATCCTGTCATCATCAATGCCTATCTTACGTAAGATCAATTGGACAAACTTCTTGGGGAGTTAAGACTCCACAGGATGGCTATAGGATACTCACTAGAAGATATCAAAGGCCTTAGTCCTGCACTGTGTATACATCGCATCAATTTGGAGGAATATGCTAAGCCTCTGGTTCAACCCCAGAAAATTGAACCAGATGGTGAAAGAATTCATAAAGAATGAAGTAATCAAACTGAGGGATGCTGGGATCATTTACCCGATCAGTGACAGTAATTGGGTGAGCCCGATCCACGTAGTACTGAAGAAAGGAGGTATTATAGTAGTTAAAGGAGATAAAGGTGATGAAGTGTCGGCTCAGAACGTCACAGGATGGAGGATGTGCATTGACTACAAGAAGCTAAACCAAGCCATGAAAAAAGATCATTATCCGCTTCCCTTCATTGATCAAGTTCTTGAAAGATTAGCGCATCATGACTTTTTCTGTTTCTTGGATGGTTTTTCAGGATTTTATCAGGACCCCATACTGCCAGATGACCAAGAGAAAACAACTTTTACCTGTCTCTATGGCACCTATGCCTTCAGGAGGATGCCATTTGACATGTGCAATGCTCCCACTACATTTCAACGTTGCATGATATCAATGTTCTCAGATTTTCTAGAGGATATCGTGGAAGTTTTCATGGACGACTTTTCTATCTATGGAAAAGACATCGATACCTGCCTGAAGAATGTATCTCTGGTCTTGCAATGCTGTGAGGAAAATAGTTTGGTTTTGAATTGGGAGAAGTGCCACTTTATGGTACGAGAAGGCATCGTGTTAAGGCATAAAGTTTCGAGGCGTGGCATCGAGGTAGACATTAGCAAGGTTGAAGCCATATCCAAGCTTCCTCCACAAAAGTCTGTGATGGGAGTGAGGAGCTTCCTCGGACATGTGAGCTACTACCAAATATTTATAAAAGACTTCTCAAAGATTTCGAAACTGTTGTCCAACCTCCTGGTAAAAGATGTTGAATTTAATTTCTCTGATGATTGTCTAATCACTTTTTAGGCTTTGAAGGATCCTCTTGTCTCACCGCCTATCCTTCAAGCTCCAGACTGGGATTTACCTTTCGAGCTTATGTGTGACGCCAGCGACTATGCAGTAGGAGCGGTCCTGGGGCAAAAAAAGGATAAAAAGCACCATGTAATCTGCTACGCTAGTTGGACACTGGATGAAGCTCAGGTGAATTATACCACTACAGAGAAAGAGATGCTCGTAATAGTCTTCACTTTTGATAAGTTCAGATCTTACCTCATTGGAGCAAAGGTTAAAGTCTACACTGATCATGGGGCTATAAGATACCTCATGCAGAAGAAAGATACAAAGCCCAGGCTGTTGAGGTGGGCCTTGTTACTGTAAGAGTTCGACCATGAGATAGTCGATAAGAAGGGTGTAGAGAATGTGGTCGCCGACCACTTATCAAGGATCATTATGGAAGGACAGAAGGAACCACCTATTAATGCCAATTATGCTGACGAAGCTTTGATGATGATTGAAACCAAGGAGGAGAGTTTACCATGGTTCGCAGATATCTGTAATTATCTTGCCTACGGAGAATTTCCCCCTGACATAACCTACAATAAAAAAAAGAAGCTCTTCGCAGATGTGAAGAACTACTACTGGGACGATCCTCTCCTTTTAAAAGATGTGCTGATAACTTGTACCGAAGATGTATTCCTAAAGAAGAGATCCTGAACATTCAGAAAGAGTGTCACGCCTCGCCTTATGGAGGACATCTGGGTGGTGAAAGGACCACTGCCAAAGTACTACAATCAGGTTTTTACTGGCCCTCTTTGTTCAAAGACGTCGCAAAGTATGTAAAAGTCTATAAAGAGTGCCAATTGACGGGAAATATCGTATGAAGAAACGAGATGACGATGGAAAACTAGGTTGAAGTGGAGATCTTTGATGTATGGGGGATTGACTATATGAGACTGTTTCCCCCATCAAAGGGATATCAGTACATTCTAGTGGCAGTGGATTATGTATCCAAATGGGTAGAAACTGTTGCAACTCAAACGTGCGACGCTAAGTCAGTGATCAAGTTGTTCGAAAAGACAATTTTCCCTCGTTTCGGTGTACCTTGCACTATAATAAGGGATGGTGGATCGCATTTCAGAGAAACATAGTTTGAAGCGCTCCTGTGAAAGTATGGAGTTAAACACAAGATTGCTACGCCCTACCACCCACAAACTTCTGGGTAGGTAGAGGTTTCAAATAGACAAATGAAGCATATTCTGGAGAAGAATGTCAACCGGACGAGGAAGGATTGGTCGACAAAGCTTGACGATGCACTTTGGGCCTACAGAACTGCCTATAAAGCGCCCATTGGAACCACTCCTTATAAGTTGATCTATGGTAAATCCTGTCATCTACCCCTTGAGATGGAACACAAGGCCCTTTGGGCGATTAAGTTCTTGAAAATGGATCTGGAGAAGGCAGGAGAAAAGAGATATCTATAGTTGCAAGAACTTGAAGAACTGAGAATACATGCCTACGAGAATGCAAGGATCCATAAGCAGAGGACCAAGGTGTGGCATGATGCCCACCTGAGGAAAAAGGATGTAAGTGAAGGTGACAAAGTTGTATTATTTAAATCTTCCATTCGTCTTTTTCTAGGTAAGTTACAAACGAGGTGGTCTGGACCTTTCACCGTATCAAGGATATACCCGTCCATAATGATGGAGCTATATGATAAAGATGATCCATCCAAAGTTTTTCAAGTGAATGGGCACAGGGTGAAAAGGTTCTATGAAGACGAAGCTTTTGTTAGAAGGACAGAGATCAACTTGCAAGATACGGATATTGCTGAAGGCGAAAAGTGAAGGACCTGGAGCTGTCAAGCTGGCGACGCAAACTACAACGCTCCTCGGGAGGCAGCCCGTGTTGTACTTTTCCTAGAATAGGATGTTATTTACTTTCTTGCACGAAAAACATTATGAACATTTGGACTATAATAAGGCCCGAGTCACTGCATGTGTCACGTGTGCTGACTCTCCTATTTTATGGGCCACCGCTCTGTTTTATGAGTATTGATGATTAATACTATATGAGGCCGAGAACATAACCTTAAGCCAATGATGTTTTACCCATCAATTGCTTTTTCCTTCGCTTTGTTTTTGGGTTTTTCATCTAGATCTTGTTCTGAAGACCTTGTATCGGGCAAGTATCCCCTTTTTCCTGAGCGTATCTGGCAAAAACTCAGCTGGCGCGCAGAACGTGCTCGTATCGGGCTACGGCATATCGGGCATCGCATGTAGCCATGAGCCGTGTCGGTCGACATGCCCAAAGGAGAGCACCTGTGTCAGGCAGGCATAAGTAATTACCCTTGATTAGACGGATGGGACTGCTTGTCTTGGGAATGATTTGTCTCAATGGCCGACACGCGTCTCGAATTTACCCATTTTACCCCCGACTGGGATTGCTATATATAGTACGGAGGTTTTACCGTGTCACGCTACTACATTTACTATTCTAACTACATGTATCGTGTAGTAGTTTCTCCCTTTTGCTCGTGTGTCGTGCAACCCTTTTGCTCTCGTGTCGCACAAGATAGCTTCAGATAGAAAAGGTATAACCCGACAGTCGTATCGTCCTGCTTGCCCGACACGAGCTTCATATCGCGCACAGTGTATCAGGCTGACAACAATAGTTGATTTCCTTGTATCGCTCGACACATGTGTCGCACGACACGTCTTTAACGCGTGCTTGCCCGATACCCTATATCGGGCAATTACTGTATCGCCCATCCTTGTATCGCCTCGCTTGTTCTTATTGTTGAGCGACACATTTCTTTATTGGGAAAACCCTATCGGGCGCTTTGTTTCATGCAACTATATCGCCCGACACACCCGTGTCGGGGAACATGTATGACGCACAGTTTTTCTCCGTATCATCCAGTTTTGCATCGCCTAGATCTTCTTTTGATGGACGACACTCGGGCCACGTATCGGGCATGAGCCTACGGTTATTTCTTTGAATGATTCATATCGCCCAACACAGGCGTATCGGGCGAACATCATATCTTTCAGTTTTGACGCCCGACACAATGGTGTCGGGTAACTTTTGTATCGGGCCGAATTTTTATCGTGCAATCAGTTTTCTCTTAAACGTCAGTATAGATTTTTAGTTTTGCCTACCTAATATCGCATCATTTAAATGATAAATGAACTTGTTTAATGATAACATAGATGGCCCGTACAAAGCAAACTGTCATTCGAGTTGATGACCACGGTCGGAGAATTGACACCGAGGCCGCAGCTGAAGCAATAACAGTCGGGCAGAAACCCTCAAATCCAGAGGCAACTGGGCCATCAATGACTAACAAGAGAGTAAGGACGGAAGAAGTAATGGCTCCAACAACAGCTTCAACCGTAGTAGCATAACCCCTGGATCACACACCGAGAAGGTTCATGCCTAGAGATAGCGAACACGGACGCCGGTACTTAGAACTGGCAACAAAAATCTACAGGCCGAGTTCTGCCACCAGTCGTCCTTCCTTCAATTAGGTATCTTCAAAAGACTGGAGAATGTCCTAGTTGCAGCGAGGTTGTAAAAGATCTGCTTCAGTCGCTTTGCCTCCTACACCGAACTCACCAGGGAGTTCATTTTGTCTCTCCGTCAGGTGAAGAATACACCTGAGGACGTTGAAGAATATGGCAGAGTAGACAGACTGCAAGGGCGGCTATACAACTCGGAGCACGTCATCTCCGAAATGCTGCTCAACGAGATCTTCTCTTCCAGCGAGGAGGAGAAGAAAGAGCTTAATAAAGGTGTGAGGATCACCAAACGAGACGGGTTCAACCCCGTTGGATGCTGGAAGAAGCTAACCGGCTTATCATCGTTCAAGCCGGGAAGCAAGGTGGCGGCGATGAACTCATGTTTCAGGAGGATAGAGCACAAGCTGGTGGCATGCCTGCTCTTCAGCAAGAACGAGTCTAGCAATATCTACACCGAAGAACTACACATCATGTGGCACATGCTGGAGGGCAGAGTGATCAACCTGGGGCATTTTGTGCTGAACAGGCTGCACCCAATAAAGGATGCCACCAAGGAATACTACATGGGTGGCATCGTCAACCTGATCGCGGCTGGGCTAGGGTATCCACGGGAGTCGCGCAGTCTTTCGAGGACAAGGGGCGATGAGTTGATCAACCTCAAGTACCTCATGAGAGCCAACATCATCAAGAAGGAGGGGTGAAGATATTTTTACAAATTCGCAATAACAAGCACCCTCCTTCTGCTTCCTCACTGCACCAACTACAACGCAGAAAAGCTGGTCTTCACTAGCACGGAGATCGAAGCGGTGGCAGTCGAAGATGCTTACACCGCCACCACCAGTATACAAGAGAGGGCAGTTTCAAGAGGAGAACCAATTCCTCTCAACACGCGGCAGGACAAATCTTCAACAACTCCTGCCATGCCACCCACCACTCCAGAGACACTGACGACAACCATTGAGAGAGCTTTCGCCGCTCCTACCTTCCCAGCTGTGATCACGACGGTATCTTGCATGGATGATGAAGTACCGATGGTAGTGGAGGTCTCCGAGGCAACCGGGGCTAAGACAACCATTCAAACCCTGACAGAAGCTATTGCGGGAGAGACAGCCGTAGCTCCCGAAACTGCTATAGTGCCCTTAGGGGCAAAAGAAGAAACACAGCCGGACGCCCATAATGGGACGTTCGCCGATATCCTTGAGATGGAGCTCGGAGCTGTACACCTTACACCAGCACCGTCACTGATGTCTCCTATGGCAGTTGCAGAGAAGATCACCGTCAACATAGAGGTGGTGCAGCAACCACCCACACTGTGGCCTTCTCCACCACAATGAGAGGGCGAGGCAGAGATAGCTGCAAAGGTGTTGACGCCTCGCCCCGAAGCATCCATCGCGCGAACAGTGCAGATCAACACTACCCGAGTGAGGCGGCACACTCGTCGGGTAGATCTTCACACGGGAGGACTGTCGTGAGGATGCGAGGGAGATCTACAGGAGCCCCTCCATCGCTCAGACAGATGCTGGGAGACGAACTCGACAACTTGTGAGAGGTAATAGAAAACCACTCAGCTACTTTTTCTTCACTCACCTACAAGATTTCCATCTTCCAGCAGAGATTGAACAACCAGGAGCGGCAACTGCTAACTCTAGTTGGCCTTCCCAGCCTACTAGAGGCACTCAATGCCACGCTACAGCAGGCCCTCCAACACCTCGATGTGATCGAGGAGAGGATGAACAAGAGGGACGATCACCCTGGTTCAGGCTCTCAACCCTCCTTGGCAGCGTCCTCACCGAGATCGACATCCACTTCCTCCTCCAGCAGGCCATCCTCAATGCCCGAGGAAGGGAGGCCGCACAAGTCAACCAATGGATCTCCAACAGGACAAGCAAGCTCCCGTGGTTTGGAAAAAATAACTCCCTCAGTCCCCTTAGACGAAGCTGAGGATAATAATAAAGACATCAGCATCGGGGAGGACTCTTCTGACGAATCAGAGGGAGAGGGGGGGCATCTGTGCCGCCAATGAAAGACACCCCCCAGAGGAAGAAGCTCGAAGGCAGATGAATTCTCTGGGCCATCGGAGATACCTTCCTTTGAGATGGCCGACTTCGACAGAAGGGTCATCGGCTACCTGACGATCAGAGACCAGAAACTGCTGAACAAGGTCTTGACGTCGCAGGTTGATGAAGAAGACGTCATCTGGAGTGACGGCTACTTCTCCGTACGATGAGGAGCACTCAGAAGCATGTTCCGCTCGCCAGCCGTCGTCAAAAAGAAATTGTTTAGGGTCCTAGAAGGTGCAATAATCGAGAATATCAACACCAGGATAGGCTTCCAGACAATATACAATGCCACCCCGACCTTGGCAAGAAGATTGATGAAGGGCGATTTGACTCCGTCCTGGTGGCCAACATGCTGTAGCACGTTGAAGAGCACAACACGAATATCGTGTTGACCCAATACAAACACCATAACAACTAGTTTATGTGCGTAGCAGACCATCAAAACCATGATGTCCAACTGCTCAGCTGTTGCAACGAGGAGGTACCACACTCAGGCCTTATCTTCATTCGCACGGAGGACCAACATCTCAGGCTTTTACCACAACATATTCTCCGAGCCATCAAGCAAGGAATCCAACATCATAGTGGCGTTTGGAACTTCTTCTCTATCGGAGACTTCCCCGTACAAATAGTAGAGGGAAGCAGAAACAACGCCTTTATCATCTTGCACGCAATGGAGCTGCTCAACATAT
Organism: Alisma plantago-aquatica; assembly: GCA_963693085.1. NCBI lineage: Eukaryota > Viridiplantae > Streptophyta > Magnoliopsida > Alismatales > Alismataceae > Alisma > Alisma plantago-aquatica. The sequence goes on along the minus strand of OY856410.1, from coordinate 1,185,439,855 downwards.
TCAGATACATAAGGCACCTCCAGGGCCAAAACTTCTACCATCTCATAAGCATATATGCACTGCTGCTGATCAAAGATAGGTGCTACTTCCAAGATGCAGGGGTACCAGAGAGGCTGCTGGACAGTGATCAAGAAGATGGATCCTGACAACCCAACAACACTCCAGAGGAAGAAGCTGAGATAGAAGTAGAAGTCTACGGGGCAGGCAAACAACTACATATACTGCGGGAAGTATTCGAAAATGAAGACCCCATTTCGCCTGAAATCTCAGAGGAATTAATCAACAACTTTGACTGTTTCTCGGGCTCTACACTCACGCAGGAGCAGGTCAATGAAGTTCTCCTGAAGATAGCTGACTCTACCACAGCAGACGTAATCTACGAGGCAGGAAATGTCATAGTCCTGGTTGACAACTTGAGGGACATGGTAAAAGAAGGAGGATGATTGGCGATATCTTTGGCGGCCGCCTACATCCATGCACTATAGAAGAAGTTTGAACAAACATACATAGCTAATCCAATGTTGTTAAACGACATATGCCTTTCCGATGAATCAGGAGCGAAGCAATCCTTTCTGGCTGAGTTGGAGTGCAGAGTCCCGGGCACCATCTTCCTTCCCATCCTGCACTACAACCACTGGATGCTCCTGATGATGTACGCTCGCCAACGAGCAGGAATCTTCTACAACAGCTCGGATAGCAACAAAGATCATCCGGTGCAATGTACATCGACAGCGTTGACACCCCTCGAGTACTTAGCACGAAAATACTATGAGGAGGTGGCGGCGCTGATACAACCATTCCAGGAGACGGCAACGAGAAAATTGCTCAAGCTCCAGTTCTGCCACTGTAGTCCACAACAAATTCCTTTATCCAATGATTGCAGCATCTTCGTCCTAGAATGGATATCAAACAAAGAGACACCTGACCAGCTCCAGCACATCCACTACCACAACAAACGCAGAGAATATGTGTGGGAGCTTCGATCTGGAAAAGGCACGCTCACCAGCTAACCCTCACTGGGTTAACATTACCCTACCTTATCTATTTCACAACTCTGGGATAGAGTGTGGAGTAAGTTTGGGGGGGTACCATGTACCAGTGAGGGAGGTATAAAAAAAAAATTCTTCAAACCCCACCCTTTTTGTTCTTTTGTTCTTCTCCTATATCATGTGTACATATAGATATACATGCTCATACAAAAAAAATTATGCTAAAACTTTTTGCTTATTTTGTCTTCATACATATGTACAAAGACACTCTATAGTAAAAACCTGATACGACTTCTTGCCAGTTTGTTTTCTATGTGCCCAATGAGATGCAGGTTTTGTTATGTCTTTCTGATAATGCAGCCTCAAACAACAAAATACTATGACTTTCCACGCCTAAAATTTTGAAAAATAATCTCGCAACAGCTAAGAGATGTGTATGCAGAAGGAAAAAGCTGCCCAAACAACAACTTGCTTTTATTTCCCTACCCATGAAAAATCCCAAAAAGAGAGAAGAGCCTTATGAGAGAGAATAAAAGCATGAGAGTTGTGCCAAATGAAAAAAAAAATACACACTCTTATTTTTCCAAAAGTACCCATCTTTAGGCATGGTAGATCCGGGGCAGTGGTACGTAGGATGTGAAATCACTGCTCTAAAGCCAATTGGCTTGGACTGCAGGGACCACTTGCCCGCTAACAGACCCGTACCTGGATGGACTGATGGGAAATAATAAAAACCCAAAAATCCTTAAGCCCACCCAAACACATAATTTTCTGTTCCCAAAAGCTGTTTGGTGTGAAAGCTAACTTCGAAATCATGCACCCAAGTCTCGCCAAAGCTGAAGAGAAAATTTTGCTTGAATAAGGCAAGAAAAATAAAGTCCATTGTTCGTGGTCAGGCAGTATTCTTTCGAAAGACATCTCGATACTCGCTCAAACCCATTGTCGGAAAACCATACCGGTTAAGAAGAAGTATCACAAAACAAAGTTTATAGATTGATTGAGGACAATCAAAATGCTAAGTTTGGGGGAGTTGATAACACCAAATTTTGTGATGTTTTTGGCCCTTATTTCATTGTCAAATCTGCCCTTTTAAACTGATTTCCTCTCCTTTTTGTCATGTTTTTGAATAAACAAGCCACGCTACGCTCTTAACTCAATTTTATCATCTTTTGCAGAGTTTTCCTCGATTTTCAATTCATTTACCAGCAAAAAGGCCCGTCCCAACCCATGAATGTGTTCCACCTGCATCGACCTTCTCACCAACCAGCCGGCTGATATGCTCGCTGCCCGACATAGGGCAACATGATATACTACCGCGTGACATGAGGGTGCCGCGCAAGGAGCAGACGAGCGATACACCATTTACCTGACCGGGAGCCAGACTCGCCACGACTACTGAAGTGTGTCGCGCGATACGGGCCACCCACCATCTGGCGCCACTCATCACGAGGATCGACACACTTACAGCCCGACATCCTTGATCCGGGTGATACGCATATCGAGCATCCCTGAATTTGAGATGATAGAGCTGATGAACGACACGTGGCGTCCAGAGAACCATAAATTCCCCCAACTACTGCCTATAAATAGCAGTTACAGGACTCCGATGGGACAGGTCAGAATCTCTCGAAAGCCAACTTGGGAAAGCATATGTAGCTAGCGTGTCGTGCCTCAGAGGTGTATCGGGCGATACTAGGTGAGCACTTCCCCGACCCGAGAGGGAGGGAATGGTTCACTTAGGGTCGGCCCCGGGCACCGCTGCAGACAGATATCGACCAACAAGGACCCCTGATATGAGTACGCGATACTCTAAGCAAAACTCTGGCCCAACACAATACCAAGCCTAATACACATCACCCGTCACGGCGTGTCGCCCGAGAGGGTACCACCCGACATGATCGTATCGGGCATGAGCGCCCTGCACGATACGTCTGCCCATCATGAGCGTGTCGCCCGAGAGGGTGTGCCGCCCAACACGGGCGTATCGAGCAAGGCTCCCGCCTGGTATCGGGCTGGAGGGCTCTAGGGGATCTGCGACTGCCTGTCACCCTTCTAAATCAAGAAGGCGGCATTTATCTTTTCTTATTTCAGTCATTTACTTTCTTTACTTATGCAATGTAACCAAAGCCTTTTATTCTGGGGGACAAACCCCAGCTCCTCATTCTGTCCAGAGTTGAGGCGCTTGCCTACTCTGGACAAAATGAGGAGCTGGGGTTTGTCCCCCATTTCACGCTGCCTCCTCTGTAAACATGATGAGGAATCCCACCTGCACCTTTTCTAGGCGTGCCCCTTCTCCAGGTACATCTGGTGTCGTGCTTCCTTGAAGATGGGTTGGGGCGGTTCCCCCCCGGATAATTTGGACGGTGTTGTTCGATGGATCCTGGATAGAACCGCTTCAAACCACTCCTTGAGATGTCTTGCTGGGTTGTGCCTCTCAGCCATGGTGTTTTTTGTGTGGAAGGAAAGGAATACCAGGCTGCACACTGGTAGGGAGAGAGACAACACGAAAACCTTTGATATGATCATGGACAATGTTAGGGTTGCTTGTAAGACCCGACCCCGCCTTTATAAGGGGTTGGATGATAGTGTGGTGGAACTCTGGGGACTTTTGTAGAGTTACCCCCTTTTTGTTCTAATTATTGGTTTTGCCTTGTAATCCCTTTTGGTTTGTGAGTAATATTTTAACTTATCCAAAAAAAAACCCTTTTATTCTAATGGAATTAGAAGAGTTTTAATTATCTGCAGTTTTATGTTTGGTCCCTTTTGTTGGATGATTGTTTTGTTTGACATCTGAACTCTAGCTTTTACGCTTCGATCACAATTTGACTAGCTACCGAATCGTGTTTTCCCGTTGTAGCAGCCTCGAGAGAGGTGTTGTGGCTCTAGTGTTTGGTCCGATACGGGAGTACGAGGGTGCCCAAGATCGGAGTTGCTTTAGTAACCTTTCCACTCTGACTTAAGACCAACAGCCTCAAGAGAGGTGTTGATGCTTAGTTAGAGGTACCCGCTTCGAGAGAAGGGGTACATGATGTTTCTGCTGCCGCTTGTTTTATCGAAGCTTTCTCCTTCGTTCCTTACTAAAGGCAATAGTTTTATCTCTCTGTTTCCGTTGTCCGAAAAATCCTAAAAACTGATAAACCTTTAAAAACCTAAATTTCACTACAAGAAATACAACATTAATGGCAAATAAAAATGCCTAAAAAGAGCCTAAGTTGCGCCACAATTGACTTCTCACTGTATTTTAAATGATGCCGAAAGGATGCCAGTGTAGCCTGTGCCGGTAAAAGGTATGTGGCATTTTACGTATGCCGAAATCCAGAGATAGCGGCAATTTTAGAATGCCGGAAATTGTCTTTTATAACTTGGTTAGTTTAGCATTGTAGGCATGCTAGAAATGCCAGAAAGTGGTTTCTATTAAATATCATTTTCTTGCCTATTGCCAGCAGACTGTCGCCACGACAACCATCTTTTTTTTTTATCAGACGGCAAACATCTTTTTTCATTTCTAATAATGATTGTTTGATATTAACAATCTCAATCTGTCAGATCTCACGTCTTCAACATTTTGTTATTCTTTTTATTTTGCACCCATCAACACTTTTCATTAATATAACATGCGTGCACATTTATAGTATACGCAACAAAATTGTATGAAGCAACAAATCAATATATTCATATTTCATCTTGTACAATGTCTTACGTTCATAAAAATGTGTATATCATCAATGATGTACATTTACATGATCACATTCATAAAAATGTGTATATCATCACTAATTTACATTTACACGATCACATCATCTCTGTTCGTTTTCCAAAAAAAGAAAGCATGAGGCGTCCAAAGAATTTGTTGTGAGTTGATCTTCCTGACCGACATGGGAATCTGAATCATCTGATCTTACCCCACTACCACACCCCAAACAAACGCAGCAGGGACACCATTGGATCCACCATGGGCCATTACCAGGGGAACTGTACCATGGCTGTGCGCTTGGCTTCAGTAGATTAGCAGAATGATGGGATGGATGGTCATCGTCATTGTCAGGGTCGAGGAGATGCGGTGAGCCTATAATTATTCCATGCTCCAGCATCCTGTAAAAAAAGTCATTGAAAATATAAACACCAACTGTAAAATATGTCCTTTTAACTAACGATGCTTTTAAGAAAAAACTTACAGCTAAGCAATGATATAGTCAAACGTTGATGAATTCCTTGTTATGTATTCATTCAATGCATGCAACACTTGCATCAATTTGTGCACCTACAAATATTTAAACCATAGTCAAAGTAACCAATTCTATAGTTTCATGAATTGGGCGATGAACCTATACTATACATCTTGCTTGCTAGTTTTGAATCTTTTGGAAGTTTGATCCACCCCTTTTGTCCAAATGCTAAGTCACTGATGTCAGGATATTTCTTAACAAGAGTGTTATCGTCCATGTAATGCTTCAGTAGCATGCTATTGTACCAACCATGGTGGTGAAGAGGATCAAGAGCGCAAGGCTACACCATCCTCCGTAGGAAAATGTATATGGTATTGAAAGGACATCAATCCCTGAAACAAACAATGCCAACAAAGGTTTATTAGAGATAGTATCTATGAGTGATGGACATGATTAAATATAGAAATCATGGAATGAAAGGAGAAAGATAATAATGACATGATGGAGTATGTAATGCACAAAGTTATAACTATTTTTCATGAACTTGAGAGAGCACCGAGACCATTAAAGCATGTGACACCTTGCTTCAAAGACAATTGGTGTTTCCATATACTCCTGGACTTTACAAGTCTCCTGTTGATTAACATATTGTATATGGACATTAGCTATCATCATCGACCTTTTCTATACAACTTGAGCATCCTAGTGAATCATTATATTTATGGGGGATGATTAGATACCCTTAGAATTATGATAAAATCATAAAAGGAAAAGAATTGAAGAAGAATATATACTAGATCTGGCACAAACACATGTCCAATACGGTTACCATCATTCCGCTTTGCAAGATATGCAAGAATTATCCACTAATTTTATTTATTCATTACTCTTTCTATAGAATCTTATCTTGATCAATTCAAAATGTGATCAAATAATGCTCTCATCTCCAAGCCATGGTATATATGCCTCACTCATTATTCCCTTTGCCTCTAACTAGTGGCTTCTCATTATGGCTTGATTCTATTAAAACTATTGTGGTCAATATACAAAAATAGACCAAAATTTAGTATATCAACTAGAGTAAGAAAGTAACTGAAAATTCTCTTTCCAAATGTGTGAATCTTGATAATAAAATGGTATGTTTCTTAGTGTTTCAGATGAATCGTGGATAGATAGAAAGGAAGAAACGAACCTTGCCCAATTGTTGAGTATGATAGTGGCTCTTAATGTAGTTTACAATAAGGCTAGCATCCCAAAATGATCCAGATTTATCTTACAAGTGTAGGACAAGGCATGTCCATCTCCTCCCTTTCAGTTCATAACAAAACATCTCATTGATCAATCCTTTGGGAGATATGTTAGACATATAAAAGAAAATAAAGTCATGAAAAAAGGAAAAAAATGCAAAAAATTGAACAAAGAATTTCACAATGAAAATGAAAATGGATAGAATAAGAACATTCATATGTAGAGAGTAAATTCAAAAAAATATACATCTTCCTTTAAACCTGGCATATTGCTATAAGTTGAATATCAAAGGCTCCATAACCAATAGTTTTATCTAGAATCCATTACCCAAGTAAATGCATAGAATCCTATGATCCATTAGTTTATTTCACATATACAAAGTAGCATTTATAAGATAGGAAATAGATTTAGTAGGTACATGTGGCTTAGAAACAACCTAAACCCTTGGGGAAGTTATGTTGGGAGTAGCCATTTAGTGAATTCAAAACTATGCTCATAAAATGATTGGAAGTCGTCATTAATTAATTACAAGTCTACATAACTCATCTTCCCTACTATTTTATGGTCACCAAATTTATATAGTTATCTCATAAATACCCAACTACAAAGTAGTATGTATTATCTAAATGTACAAAAAGGAAAAAAATTCTACTTTTCCTACTTTTTGAAATTTTACATGAAAATAGGATAACCTAGGATAAGTAGCTATATATGAAATGAAGCAATGGAATAGGAAATAGGAAATAGGAAAATGGAAAAGAAGAAATGAAGTAGAGACCATTCAAGACAAAGATCTAATCATCTAGAGTCATGATAACTTCCTACAAATAGGCAAGGCAAACTTGCATTCTCTTTCACCGTACAAAGACAAAGAAACATAACGTGAATAGTGTACACTATCCACATCGCTACACTACTTACCCTCACTTGGCTGATAGTGGATCTCATTTATACAAAGCTCATGCAAAAAATAGCTACTCACAAAAGAGACCTTTCCCCAAGAATAAGGGAAGGGATACAAAACCTAGGGGAGAGGGAATAGTGATTGCCCCCTCCCTTAAATCTTGTATGCAGTGGTGCGCCAATCGCCCAACCTAGCACTGCATTAGAGTTGAGCCTCTCTTTACCTCACTCATGAATGATTTTATCTATATATGGACTATATTTATAGGCTTTCCCAAAGTTGGCTTATCTCAATTTCACTCAACATATAACTGAGTAACATTTCAAACTGCAATGTGTTTTCCAATTCAGTTCCAATGGTCAAGTGTCAGACCAGACTAAATGTTGGACGAGCTGACCAGTCCAAAGGTTGAACAATACAATCCAATTTATTCAATCAAAAATCTTATTCAATCATATTCTTCTACTAATTTGGTCTTCAGTGCCAACCGAGTGGTGTCCTTGGCAAAGAGACAGTGTAGTCTCCCATGGCAGTCAGAAAGGGGAATAGGTTTGTTCAAAATCGCTTAAGATGGTAGCTTGGTACCAACTTTCTAAAGGCAATTGAGTAACACCCAAAAAATTTCGATTTATGTATGTTGTGGAAAGAAAATGACTTACTACATGCATAGACTGGTCAATCAAGTTTAATGATAGACAATCAGCCTGCCACATAACATTCAAAACACTGCCATTACCATGTTTTAGTAGTTAATCAATGACAAGTTCACAAAGAATTGACTTACAACTATGACCTCAGTAGGTTTCTTGCACTCCATAGCCTTGCCAACAAACTTGCTAGCCATGTTGTTCAGGAATTCAATAGCAATGTTCTTCATTTTCCTGGCAGTTATTTCCAGCTAAGGTCCTAGGTCAGTTAATTCCCGACGAGGCCACCTACCTTGACCAATGGATTCTTGCTGTTGTGAGCTCAACAACTTCTACAGTGGTTGGAGTTCTTGGTTAACATTGAGGTAGATGGTTGGCAGTATGTGGGAGTAGGCTGAACATGACTGTATACATAGGTTCAGATACACCTTGCTTTTGTCAAACCAACTCCTTGGGGGAGAAAGGGGATAATATCCTATCTCTTCCTGGAGAAATCTTTACAGTAACAAGCTTTATAAATTATTAAACTAATTAAATCATCTAAAAATTAAATTTCTACATAGTTATTAGTCAGCGAGGCAAACGATTATATGCTACATGATCACATTAGACATTGGTACTAACCAATGACCCTATAGCAAAAAAATTAACCCAACTTCTAACATTAGATGTGACCAAACTCTCAGCGCACTAGACAATACCATATTAATTTCCAACCCGCAATGATAGAAGACATCATGGATCTATGAATCAAGAATACAAGAAACATACCTTTGTCTTTGTCTCCATTTATCTAGTGTTGTGCACATACTTCTGTTATGTTCATTTCCATTGTTTAACACATGTGGATGCAACATCAATTGCACTCAGCTTCTTGCATATCACCAACTCTAATTTCCAGTGCCCCCTTTGGTCGGTCACCCATCCCCAATTTTTAGAAATGACACTGATACATAAGTGTTGGAAGTTTTTATGAGTTCTTCCTCGATCATCTTAAGAAATAAAAAAGTCATATAGTGGATATAATTATATCAAAGGACACCGCAAATAGATTTATATATCACTACATACTTGCACAAAATCAAAAGATACATTCGAATAAATATCTTAATGCACTTTCACCTTTAACTTTGCACGATTACTAATAGAAGATTATATTGGGCCAATCTTCAATGACATTATCATTAGGCCAGAAAGATACAGACATAAACTTGAAAAGAAATAGAAAAGCAAAGGGTTTCATCTCTAACTTACATGGCATAGCTGATTTTTATTGTTGGTTGCCTATTGGCATCGACAGGTCCATCAATCTGTTGATATGTGTGAGTCGTGGAGGCCATCAATCTGCTTCAAGGTCCTTCATAGATGCAGCAAAGGTAAGTTATAGTTAGCCTACAAAATAGTTATTACAACATGTAGCAGCTCCTAAACCCCAACCTTCAAGGATGAGCCGTAGTAAAGGAAAGGAGAGGAGCATAGTGAACCATGTCACAAATTCATAATGGTGACCTTACCTGACAAACAACACAACATACATCCCTGCAGATGAACCAACTAAACACAAGCCAAGAAGATGACAAACATTGACCGACACACATATAGCCAAGAAGCCAACATACATATGCTCATTCTATAGGAAGTTCTACCATAGATTTGGATCCGATCTCCTGGATCTGTGCGTAGAAAATAGAAGAACAAATGAATTAGAGGCACCACTGAGCCACTTCCTATCTTCAAAACCTCTATGAAATCAATAGCAGCATATAAAAATCATTGCCTTATGTTTCATACATACATAATTTCTCATCTATTAGATCCATATACTTAATGGAAAAAAAAATATATATATACTTAATGGAAACCACATTTATTGCTATCTAACTTAAACATTTAGTTTGGAATGGAAATTTTCAAATTCAAACAAATAGGCAGAATTTGAGATTTTGTACTAACCTTGTGAGAATGATTGTTCACATATATTGTAGGTTGACTTTCATTATTTTCATAGTGCAAGAAATGTTGCATAAGCAAGGTAGTATTATGAATAGTACCTTGGCAATTAGCATAATTGCATAATTACTAATCACCTATATAGACAGACTGAGATGAAATAAAAAAACCATGTCAGAACAATTGAACAGAAGGTAGGCACTAGCCTTCCATGAACTATACAGGCTTAATCCCAACATAATAAGAAACAATTAAATAGAAACTAAGAATGGCAAACAACATAGAATCATTCCCATCACAAGGAAAACAAATTATAGCTAAAAAATTAGAGAATCATCCCAATCAGAAGATAAACTACTAATCACACATATAGTAGACATATTTCTCAGGAAATTGAGAAGAATCACAACAAAACAAAGGAGAAACCACTACAGCTAGCTTTGCCACCTATAACAAGTAGTAGCAGGAGAAAAAAAATAACTAACACCTCAACCTAGAGCTATAAGAAAAGGAAACCCAAAATATGTACAAGCCCTTATAACAGAGCCTCCACTATCTAGGTTGTGTTGTACCACCATCTAATAAATATACCAGGAAACATATAGACCAAGTGTTGTACAGAATGGTTCCGAACTTCTAACAAAGATAAGGATTGTACTATCTTTCAAAGCCAACATGCACTTAACATTATAGAATAGCTAATCACATAATCTTCATTCTTCATACTTAATAATGTTTGAAGAACATAACAGAAAGAAAGGACACATTTAGAAACTAAACGCATCATATATCAATCATCAATAATAGTGCGTAGTCAACTCTAAAAATTTAGAAGTTATCCCAATGAACCAAACGAGAAAATAGTATAAACAATCTTTCTACAACCAACAAGCATAAGCATGACAAAAAAAGCTATGACCTCAAGCTAGAGTTAAAAGAAAACAAAACCCAAATGTTTATGAATAAATTCATATTATAAATAAATTTATACTTTGTAATAGTATAGAATATGTATAGATAAGATTTTATTGAAATCAATACATCCTTAAGGAACCATCAAGGCACAACCCCCGCATTATCAATAAGATAGGGAAGACAAAAAAATTGGTCTAGAATTCAATCACAAACACTGACTGAAAAAAGTCTTCAACTTAGCTCAAATTAGAAGGAAGTTACTCACAATAATAGAAATATGTATAAATACATAACAAAGCAAAACATGTCTATCTAGAAGACGACAACATCTCTTGCACTAAACAAGAATTCGATTTTCCTCTCTACACTTTGATATAGACAAATAATAAAAAACTTAATAATCTATATATCCAAATGCTTGCTGATTGCACAAATATAAAATATGTCTTCAATCCAAATTTTGGATTCTTGTATTCTCATTATGCTCCAAAACCTGCAATTAAATGGTATTATTATGCTAAACAAGAACCTTTGTGTGTATTTCATAAATGTTTTATACAATAATATGTACCTCTTCAGCATCCATCCAATCTGTATCCTTTCTAGACCGTAGAATAGCATATAAGTTTCTGATGCATTTGTGAGCTTTATCGACATTCTCATTGGCTTCTTCTGCCCTAGCCCGTGCATCATGCGCTATCGTTTCTGCCTGTTCTAGTAGAAGTCGTGCATCCTCTGCTTGTTTCTTGTATTTCTCTATTTCTTTGATATGAGTAGGAATTTTATGTAAAATTGGACCCCCCACAGAACTACCTCGCATACGTATATGGCATGATCTGTCAGGTCCAAAGATCCTCAAACAAATTTCTTCATCACTTATATCAAATGTTCCTTCTTCACGTTGAGACTCTAATTCTTTAATCTGAGCCTGAAAAAACAAAACTATTAATATGACTATTACATAGTCATTATTTAGCAGGTTGGACAATATTACATATAAAAAACCATACCATTTTTTCTTTAGCAACAACATCTACGAGCTTCTTGTCTTTTCGTGTTAGAGTCAACTCAAACATCCTCACTCCACTTGGTGTGATCCCATTATTTTTGGTGGCCTAAAATATGATGCAATTCTAGATTAGGATTTCTTAAATATTCCCTTACACTAGTACAACCATTAAAAACATATCATATTTCATACATCTTCATGTTCTACAACACTAAATCGAGTTCTCCGGGTGCAATGAAGCATTGACTGCTTAGAACGACTGATTTTGTTACGAGCACTAGCAGCCTTGAGAATGGGCAAGAAAGGAATTAAGTGACAAATTAAATAACATAGCCAACATAATGAATAATAGCTAATGTTTATCTGATATGTACCTGAAAGTAGTCACTTTTCTAGTATCTTTTAATAAGAAACTCCCAATCAGGTTTTGTAACATATGAATGACAATTTTTTAGAGCTTCATTGTCTGTTTAATAAGAAAATACTTTTTTTCTTCCAAGCATGTGTCGGCTTCTCTATTTGAGATCTCTTCTTTCTTTTTCCAAGAATATACATAAATATTTCATTCAATTGTATCAGAGCATCTTCTCTAGATATCTCTTGGGGAGGAGGTCTTGTTTCTTTTTTCCCTTCAAATGCACGTTCATCATGCCTCCATCTATGATCTAGTGGTAAGAATCTACGATGGCCCATGTAACAAAACTTTTCCCCATATTTTAATCGAAGAGACCAAGTATCCTTATGACAACAAGGACATGCTAATTTACCTTGGGTTGACCACCCAGAAAAATATCCATATGCAGGAAAATCATTTATTGTCCATAACAATGCAACATGCATGTCAAAATATTTCTTTGAAACTGCATCATATGTTTTGACCCCTACATCCCATAGCTCTTTTAACTCCTCAATCAGTGGTTGCAAGTAAACATCAATCTTATAGGTCGGGGACTTCTTCTCGGGAATCAAAATTGATAGAATAAAATTGACCACCCAGCATGTGTACTGCTCAATTATGCCATTCACTATAAGATCAGCTGAAACCTCATCTTTTTTCTTGAAACGTGCATTATTACATTTAACACAAGGGCATGTTATGTAACCATCAACTTCTGTATTTTTAGATGCAAATTGAATAAATTCTGAAACTCCATTAATGTATTCTAAGGATAACCTATTCTTATTTTTCATCCAGCTTTTATCTATCCCAGCCATAGAATCCTACAATTTAGAAATCACTACTAAAACATATGAAAAAGAATATTATGGTACGTTACTTGATCTTCTCCATTTTAATCCATTTGCACATAATATGAAGGGAACTTCCAGCAAGAGAAACCATTAATGAAAGATATAACATTACTACAAGTAAAAAAGGACTTATTGTATTAATGAGCAAAATAAAAATATATTTATTTATTCATGAATATAAAAAAACAACACTTTGTATTGTATACATACAAACTAACATAACATGGTCATGGAATTGTACTCACTCAGTTCTCTTGGTTGAATAGAGCTCCTTTTCATTTGAAATGATGCACTGCTTTAAAAATATCTTTATATATCCTAAGTTAAGGGAAATATCATTGAGAGAACAAATTTTCATAAACATAATAAATGATTGAAATAGTATTGCTTTAATTAGTTAACAACCATCATATTTATTTGACTTAAGTGTGACAAGTGTAGCGCAACTACTGGATAAACCGATCTCAAAATTTGCTAAAATAAAAATCTAGGTCATACAAAACTATGGTTCACGTGGACTTGTATATAATTAAGTTACAATGAGATAAAGTGTATTAACTAATAAGATGGAAAAGTGTAGCTTTGTTAAGTGGGAGCTACAAAAATTTGTTCCCAAATGAAGCATGTTATGGTCGGATATAGGCTGAAGGTGAAATTTTTGAGCATGGACAAGAAGGTTGATCAAAGTAAAAGAAAGAGCACAAGTAATTGGGAATAGACAAACAAGTAATGGATAAAAATATTATCGAACTTAATCCTTATATTTACTATATAAAGAATTAGGTAAGGACAAGGAAGCATGTACACATTTATAGACACAGACACGGGACATGTCAATTTTCTAAAATATAGGACACAAACACGACTCTAGATGAGGGGGATTTTTTAATATATACAAACAAATGTGTATGATGTATGCATTATATGCACATATGTATATACTGAAATACATATGCATCTAAATTTATTGTAAATTATCTAGAATTCTACATATTTGTATGCATCTAAATTTATTGAAAACTTATATGTACAATAGTATATGATTTTGAAGTATGCATGTGTTTGTGTGTGCAGTAGAAACACTATGAAGTAGATGCCTAATTTTTGCATTACTTTCAGTAGATATAGAAAAATTTTAGAATAATTAAAATGATTGAAATGGTTGTATAAAATTATGAATCTTTAATAAAAAAATGAAGTATCCAACTGACTGTTGCATTATTTTCAATAAACAAAGCAGAATTTCAGATATAGTAAATAACTTTGCATTACTTGATAAATCAATTTATTAGATCAATATACAATTTATGATATCTAATTCATCTTAGAATTTGCACGTTCACTCTTTTAAGGTATTTAATATATAATTTAAGTTCGAATATATGCAATATAAGTTAGAATACAGTTTTATGTAACATTTTCTCAATGATAGTATAGTTATAGGAGTTGTATATTCAAAATATACTCAAATATGGGTTGCGGTAGCAGGTAAAACTGCATAGATGTGTCTAAGAAATGTTTGGGCCGTGTCCAAGAAGTGTCCGGGCTGCAAAAATGGACCAAAATGGACAAGACACGTGTTGGCTGTGTCCAAAACGTTTTCGACCGTGTCCAAGAAGTGTTCGTGTCCAAAATGTGTATGACACAGACACAGGGGCTATATAGAAGTGTCCATCATAAGGTAAGGAAGTCAACCTAAGCACAACTTTTTGGATAATATTATCGATCCTAAATGTATGACACAAACACGGGGGCTATATAGAAGTGTTTGTGCTTCCTAGGGTAAGGAAGTCAACCTAAGGACAACTTTTTGGATAATATTATCGATCCTAAATTTTGTATTATACTAAGGAAAGACAAATTGAAAAAGTTTGACAAGATCTTTGTGAATGACAATTGTTCAACTACAGTTTCCAGAAACCTTGAGCCTCTTAGTTACTTCCCCGATTCCCTCAATTACATGGATAAGGTGACGACATGATCCTTGTTATAGTTTAATAAATGGTAGTCTTAAATTTGCTTTAAATCACACCTAACAAGACTCGTCATTCCCCATTATATATAAAACATTGTCTCTCAATATCAATAAATCTGTCTGATTTTATTATACACCAATCTTCTAGGCATTGATTATGAAAAGGCTTCATCCCTTATAAACTTAGGTAACACTACTTCAAACACAATTTGAAGTCCCAATTCTACAATATGTCTATGTTGTCTTTGTGCAACACCATTTTCTAATTGAACATAAGGACATGATATCCGATAGATAAATCCATGATCAGTAGAAAACTTCATCATGTTTTTATTCACAAATTTGCCTCCTCCATCACTCTAAAAAACTAAAAATTCTGTACCAAATTGAGTACTAATCATATTGTAGAAGGACACAAATATAGAGTAGAATTTGCTCCTATTTTTCATTGGCATGCACAAACTTAAATGACTATAGTCATTAGAGAGGATAACATCACATATAGATCCATGTTGTGAGGAAAATGTTGCCTTTTCCCCAGACATCAGTGCACTCTATGAAATGGAATAGATGACCTTATGTGCAAGTGAATAACAGGTGGCTTCCTACTTATACTTATTTCTTAGATATTACAGACATCATTAAATTATGTTGTATTGGATGCAACATTATTTTGAATACATTGTTGTACAATTATTTTGTTTGGATGACTGAGATGCTTGACACATCTCATCTAGTACTTTAGTAAACTATTTTAGAAGAAGACCTTCAGGTGGGATGTAATGTATTGGAAAAGCCATTGATGCAGATCCCCTTTTCTAAAACTTTGTCGGTCTGTAGTTCTAAACATAAATTGAATTCTCAATAATTCAACATTACATGGTAAACTTGAAGTGAGATTTTAGACTGGTATAAGGTTTTTTTAATTTCAGGTACAATAAGAATGTCACTCAATGGAATTTGAGTAATGTTACGTTAGAAATCCATAACCAACATAAGTAACATCAAGGACGTTTTCATATCCTACCATCATCAAATCAAGAATGTTATAGGATCAAAGATTATGAAGAATACCTACATTTACATTACATGATATATGTCTTTAGCATCAATATTCTTTTCATTTAGATGACTATCATTCAATCATTGAGTAGTAAGGGTTGATGCAATCAGCTACAGTCTTTGGAACATCTATGTGTTAATTAGGAGTTATCATATCTATGTCAACACATCAGGGCTTAAGGCCCTTATTCCCATAGATCTAACAGAAAGCAATAACTCCTCTATTAGTCAATTCATTAGAACCATTGAATTAACCTCATTTATGTTGTGTGGCTTGAGGGAAGCCTCTCCACTTAGAACGGTAGGACCAACATTTTGAGAAATTCTACTTCCCAAAAATCCTTGTATGTAAGTTTTGTTTTGGTGTGGTCCTCTTCGTATGCTTAAAGACATCCCTCTTCCACTATAATTATTGTTGTTAGTAATATAAAAATAATGTCTATTGTTAAAAAACACAAGTCACGCTAGGATCTAGATTTCCGTGTCCTTTATCTGTATAGAAAACCATATCAAATTGAGGCAAATTAATGAAGAAGGTGCACAAGATCGTCCTAATTAGGAATTGGAAGTTTTTGCATAGAAACCACAAAACCTTCATAGTCATTATTGTCCAATCAATTAAGAAGAATGAAATCCTTCTCTTGATCATCGACAACATGTCCAATAACATTAAGTTTATTGCAGATGCTCTTAAACTTCCTTAAATATCTTGAGAGAGAATCTATACCCTCTTGAAAGGATCTTAGTTGAGATTTCAGCTCCAATTCCCTTGATTGTGGGGACTCAACTAACTTCTTTCTCAGTGTACTCCATGCATTAACAGTTGTACATCTCCCATCACTTCCTATTAAGAGATCTAGGATCCATCCCTTGATCAGTCAATCTATACGAATCCAATCTCTATACCTTAGATTAATATCAAAAATTCCTATTTTATGTTGAACAATTTGAGGTGTCTATGACTCTGATTTATCTGGAAATTACTAAAGACAGTCAGATTCTTCTAGAGTTCTAACTTGTGCTTCCATAATAGGAAGTTTGATATGTTGAGTTTGAGGGACAAAAATGTAGACATATTAAATCCTATAGGATTAGGATATAACAAAGTAGTTGTGGAATTGACTAGTGATGTGGAGATGCCAAATCCCTGTGACTTCATAGAGAATCAGAGTAACAATGAAGATAGAAAACTTGTTAAAACATATGGATATTTCAGTATACTCATCGCAAAAGATGATAATGCAGTGTATCTTCATAATACTCATCCCAGAAGATGAAATGAAGCACATGAAGATGAAAATTGATTTTGGGATATACATACTGATGAGATATGCCATTTGATAAAAAATATTTACCACAATCATGTCAAGGAAGCCACACAATCTTCTTTAGACATTCACATGTTGAAAAAGTTGATCTAAACACCTTTGAGGAAGCAAAATATGTGAATAGAAAAAAGGGAGAAGAAGACACTGAGCAGAGAATGGTAACTTTTTGACATCAAGGAAGAAAACTTTTATATAAAGCTTGTGTTGAGGTACTTGTGGAAGCATTCTGTGAGTTTTATATGTCAAGGAAGATAATTTGATCACATAGAAGGTGATGAAATTAACCAGAGAAAGGGAACGGGATGACTACAGAGCTTAAATCTAAGATGGGAAATGGATGCTTAAGTGAGGAAGACAAGTGGCTGCTTGGAACCCTAGAATTGTCTCATCAGTGGATCATCAAGGAAGTGGATCCTTGAAAAATCTCTAATACCATATTCGAAATTGGGAGGGAAGAGAAAAACATGCACCATATTCTTTGCTATCTCTATCATTTATATACTTATAGAGAGTGGCTTTCATGAATTAGTTGCAACCACGCCCATATTTACAGTATGTATAGATATTGGGACTTACCGACTATATGTTCAGGACTCCTTGGTCGGCTATCAATCAAAGGATAGTCCTTCCTTTCGATTGTAGACTCAAGACTCTGGTGATTTGATCGGATGTCAGATTCCAATGCCTTGGAAGCAGAGACCGTCGCTTTGAGCGTCGCTTTGAGCCGAGGGTTTCTCATAGATGTGGTAGAGGGTTCGACTATGGGGGAAAGGTAGTCAGGAAGGGAAGCAGCATGTGATAGAGGAATTAAGGGGAAGAGGATTGTGATAGAGGAATTTAAGACCACCAATTATGCAGAGACCGTCGCTTTGAGCAGAGGGTTTCTCATAGATGTGGTAGAGGGTTCGGATATGGGGGAAAGGTAGTCCGGAAGGGAAGCGGCATGCGATAGAGGAATTATGGGGAAGAGGAGTGGCAGAGGAAGATGAGAAGTAGTCCATCGGGGGAGGAGCTGACGTGCACGAGTGCGGAAATGGACGAGGAGAAGTGCGGGATGAGGAGCAGTGTGGCAGGGGAGAGGGAGCGGAAATTGGAGCAGAGAGCGTGAAGAGGAGTGGCAGAGGAAGACGAGAAGCACGTCTCACAGGCGGGAGGAGTCGATGCATGCGAGTGGGGCAACAGAAGAGGAGCAGACGAGCAGCGTGGGATGAGGACCAAAGCAGCGGGGGAGAGGGAGCGGAAATTGGGGCAGAGAGCGTGGGTGAAGCGGTTTCACAAATAATGAATAATTAGACGAGAAATAATTGTTTCACTGTCACGCCAGTGGACTTCTCCCGCGTGTGGCTTCCCGCAGAGACGGGGTTTTGCAGCCCTAACTATGCACAGATGACCATACCGACATTGTTAAACAAAATTGCCAATAATAAGTGTTGAATTAGGCTAGATTTGTTGTAGTGTTTTTCCTCGTAGCTCCAGTTGGAGATAGTTTTCTTTTATTTTATCGATATTTGCATGTTGTTCCCTTGTGGAACTTTATCATCTCCTTGCCCTTACAGGAGTGTAACGTGTCGATTCCGCGTTCGTCAACACTACCACCCTTGTCCCTGTGTTCGACCCCAAATATCTGTTTCGACCCCATAAATAAAGTTGCGGGGCTTAGAAGGTTTCGGGTTATAAATTTAAAAGTCTGACTACTTCGAATCCACTCCCTTTTTGGACGTGCGATTTAGGCCGGTCACATAGTCTTGTTGATATTAATACAAAAATGCTAATCTATAATTTCATGATCAATTGGTTGACGCTTTTTCAAATATCTAGTCAAGCTTGCTATATATGGTTTTCTAAATCAAATGCTTAATCAAGGTACACTTTTATACTCCTATTTTCTATACATGTAGTATTGGGCATTTCTTGTATGTATGTACTCTAAAATTCTTAGATTTATTATACTTTATTGAGACACAATGTTTGCATGATTACTATGTTTGATGTTGACTAAACTTTGTGGAACAAACCTTGAGCATAATTGAACTTGTCTATTATAGAAACCTTGTGCACCTACTTGAATTATCGGGGTAAGAGCACAATGCATGTTGACATAGAGTTATCTCATTGTCTTTGGTCCTGAGGTCCCACATGTAGAAATAGGGTGACATTTAGGCTTGAACCTCAAATGCTCCTAATGGATCCTTCCTTTGGGAAGATGGTCAAATGGTAAGAAAATATTGTTTAATATAATAAAAATGCATGGAAAACACACTTTCTTGTTAATAAGAAGTTCTTGCATGTTTTTATTTATTGATTGATATTAATTTAAGAACTCTATATATGTTTTCATACATTTTGTGCAAATGTAGAAGGTCCCAAGCCCAAGTAAAGGAAGAGGGTAGGTGGTAGGTTGACCGCCAACCATAAAAACATTGTCACTCTTTCAATGACATTGATCATTATAGAAATTTTGTTGAAGCTTCCCTGCCTAGTGATGCACTACATCGGCACACAGGTGCGTTGATAAATATGCAAGTGGTTTCAACGCAGTGGAGCTCAGAAGGGGAGAGGATATTATATTTTGTAGTTGCATACGATATGATTTTTGGAAACACACATTTCACGAAAAGAGAATCTCATACTATTACTTTCAAGAGTGGTTGCAATTGTAGCCAAATTGATTACCTCCTTAGGAGGTAGGTGGATCGTGAAGTATGCAAGGATTGTAAAGTGATTCTTGGTGAAAAACTCACGACCCAACATAGTTTGGTGGTTTTGGATATTAACATGAAGGTCATTAAATAAAAGAAAAATATAAAACAAGATAGCATGATCAAATGGTGGAATCTTAAAGGAGAAAAGAAATTGACTTTTTATGATAAACTCATCAAGGAGGGAACTTAGAACTTAGAGACTGATGTTAACACTATGTGGCATAAGATGAGCTCTTGCATAACAAAAATTTCCAAAGAGGTTCTGGGGGAGTCCAAAGGTTTTGGGCCTCCACAAAAAGAGACTTGGTAGTGTAATGATAAAGTTTAGAAGGCTACTAAACTGAAAAGGGATATCTATAGGAGCTTGCTTAAATCTCAAGATGATGTGATGTTCTAGAGATCCAGAAAAGCAAAGAATGAAGCTAAAAAGGTTATTCAGGAGGAAAGGTTTAAATAATTTGATGATATTTATAAATAAATGGACACAAGATAAAAGGAATATATATATATATATATACATATATATATATATATAATGGTTTGTATAAGAGAAAGGAAATGAAGTGACTTGAGTCAAATAAAATCCATCAAGAATGAAGATGGTAGAGTTCTAGTGAAGGACGATGATATCAAAAACCAATGGAGAAATTACTACCATAAGCTTTTCAATGGAGATACTGTAAATAATATTAGAGACACATGTGGCATGAATACAAGAGATATCATTTACACATGATGAGTTTCACTATTTAACATCAAGAATGCTTTGAAAAAGTTATATATGAGAAAGGCATGCACACCAGATGGTATTCCCATTGATATATGGAAGAGTATGGGGGATGAAGGAGTTACGTGGTTAACAAATTTCTTTAACACGATCATGAAGACCAAGAAGATGTCTGAAAAGTGGAGAAATAGTACTATAGTCCCCATATACAAAAACAAAGGTGATGTTGAGAGTTGCATAAATAATAGAGGTATCAAGTTGATGAGTCACACAATGAAGCATTGGGAGAGGATTACTGAGTAGAGGCTAAGATATATAACGGAAATATCAAACAACAAATTTAGTTTCATGCCTAGAAGATCAACAACAAATGATATTTTTTTATAAGGAGGCTTATGGAGAAGTATACAGAAAGCAAAGTACATCTTTATATGGTTATTATTGATTTAGAAAAGGCTTATGATCGAGTACTCAGGGAAGTGTTGTAGATGGTTTTGCAGAAGAAGGGTGTGCCAATCCAATATATTAACTTGATTAAAGACATGTATGATAGCTCTACTATAAGTGTGAAGACTCCTAGAGGAGAAGCACCAATATTTTCTATCACAATTGGGGTACACTAAGGATTGACACTCAACCCATATCAGTTCATTCTTGTTATGGATGAGTTCACAAAGAATGTTCAAAATGATATTCCTTGGTGTATGTTTTGCTGATGATATTGGATTGATTGAAGAAACTAATGATGGATTGAATGATAAAGTTGAACTTTGGATACATGATTTGGAATCAAATGGATTGTTGATTAGTCGGTTAAAAAATGAGTATATGCATTGCAATTTCAGCCAATCTCATAGTGTGAATGGTGGAACCAAGTTGGACAGATTAGATATACCAAAATGTGATAAATTTTGTTATTTGGTTATATTATTCAAAAAGATGTGGATGTCTGAAATGACGTTTGTCATAGGATCACTACATGATTGTTGAAATGGTGGAGTGAAACTAGAGTAAAAGACTCCTCTCAGACTAAAAAGCAAGTTTCATAGAACAGCTATACGACCAACCATGCTCTACGGGAGTGAATGTTAAGTGGTGAAGAAACAAGGTCTCTACAAGATGAATGTGGTTGAAATGTGTATGCTGAAATGGATATGTGGGAAGAAAATAAAAGATCACTTGAGAAATGACTATATTAGGAACAAAGTGGGGGTGTGGAGCATTGAGGACAAATTGCACGAGGCCCGACTCAAATGGTATGAACATGTGCAACACAGACCAACTAATGCGCCTCTATGAAGAAATGTTATTGAGACAATCACAATTAATAGAATAAGAGCAATGCCTAAATGAACATGGGAAGATATTATAAAGAGAAAATTTGAATCTCTACATCTCGACCAAAATATGACCCATGATATAGGTGAATATAAATGAAGGATCCATGTAACCGACCCCAACATTGTTGGGACTGAGTATTAGTTATTGTTGATGATGATTGATGTTACTTTAAGATTTATTAAGCATTATGTTCTCTTATACCTATTAGTTTATACCTTTTATAACATACTCAACACAACAATGTTGATCTGTACCCATTTTGTGATTTTAGGTAACATATACATTATGACTCTTGCTATGATCATTTGTTTTGCAAGATTATGATAATATGATGCTCTTATTCTGATGATATATAATGACTAAAAGACAAAACTCTTATGGGTTGACATATGGACTAAGATGTTTTTTTCAAGTACTAGTTTTGTTCCTTTTATACCATGTTGTTCTTATTTTAGTTTTCTATCTTTTTGGTTGTTGTTTAATTCATGCATATTGCATGATATTCATTCTAGGGATGGATGCCAATATCCACTCACCATTGGATGTGTATCCATAAGGAGTGTGGACTTAGGGTAATAAATGGTTTTGTGACAGATTCTATAAGAGAAACCACAAATGCATGCTTAACAACCCAATTCCACATGTCCTAAAGAGTTTGCTAGCATCTCATATATTCTTTACGTATTACTCTAAGACACTGATTTAATGAGTATTCGATAGTTTCTTACCTCCTCATGTCATCTCTTTGTGAGAATTAAATCACATGACTTCTCAACAATGGGTAGCCTATGTAGGGGGAAACTAAAATTCGAATAAATTGGTAAAATTTGAGTAAAATGATGATGATGCCATAAATTGACCTTATTTTGAAAACTCAATTATGACTAAAGATTACTCTTGAAGTTAATAATAATGTATAATCTCTGAGATCATGTAAACTAAACTTTTCCAGAATCATATTCATGATTCATATGTTCAAGGTAAGTGATAATAATATTGATATGATGAAATAGGTATGATTTACACCTTGTACCTCATTGTGGTGGAGTCTCTGTTTGACTAGGCCTATGCATAATGAGCACTCTTTAAAATAGCCATGCATTGTAACTCTCAAACTCATGATGAAAGACCTTGATGCAAGAGGCATCTTCTCTATTGATTGATATGCTTCTTAGTAATCTCAATTTTGAATTATATGATGGACACGGATCTCAATATCTCCCTTTTTATTAGCTTACTCTTGGAGTGCCCAATTTGACTTCTCAAATTCCTAATATACCCTTACCTTGATCTTAAAAAGAAGGGAATGCCATTATGACTTTGATCTTGCAAAAATGTTGAAACATGGTTTACTTATTATGACCTTGATCTTTTATCTATTGACCTTGTACAATTTATTCTCCCTCTATTTTGCTATGATCAACATTTCATGCCTAGTTTAGATTCATGTAATAGATAAGGGTAGTAGTTAACTTATGATTCCCCTAACCCAAGTGACATCCCTATTATGAATGCCTCTAGATTAACATCTTGTCAAATATTTAGAGTTTGAAAACATAACCCGTTCCATCTAGTTTTGATTTCTTGACCTCAATCCTTAATAGGTTAAGTTGATGATGATATATATGCTCAATATTGAATAATGATTTAATAATGATCTTCAAATATGATGATGTCGAATGTTTCTTGGGGTTGAATTCCTAGATGACCTAGGTTTTGATCATTCATCAAACTTTAATATCATGATAATGAACTTAATATTTATACCTTGAAACATGGATCAAATATTGCTTGATTTTTACTTGATTGTTGTATATGAATGAATTATTTCTTATGTGGTCTAATAAGAAATCTAAAACCTTGATTTGTAATGTTTAGATCTATCAACTTGATGTTCAAATTTGACTCTCAATATTGTTCTACAAAATACTAATTTGACTCTTATGACCACCCTATTTGGACCTTGAGATCACCTTTGATATATAACTGGGGACTTTTATGTTCCAAAATCTCAAAAAATGTGAGATTATGTTAATTCACTCAATTTATGCCTAGTGATGAGCTCTCATGTGGATTAGGGTGGGACCTTCCATGATTTCAAGTGTGAAATTACAATATAGAAGTATGACGTTTGACTCAAAATTTTTAATATGAAACCTCAATCATGGATGCATTGTCAGGAAATATGCCATCAAATATGGCAGTGGAAACAAATAAATTACTGCCATATTCCCCTTATTAAGAGGAGAAACTCAACAACTATGAACTAGGAAGGAGGGTTGCAAGGCATATATATGGTCCTGGAGCAAGTCCAATGACTATCCCTTACTACAACATGCTTCTTCCTATAAGTTGCACCTGGAAGACTATTGGTTGAGGCCTCTTGGTAGATCACCATGGATGAGGGTTGACAACATCCTCCTAGCAGCTGGCAAAGGCCTCCTCACCTATATGTAGTCTACACAGACCACTGCGAACTCTAGTCATTCTTTTAGAACAGACAAGGATTTGTCCCTTGTAGTCAACATGCTAGTGTTCTTGCACTCGCTTATTGTATCCCCCTTGTTGTCCCTACCTTTTACGGGTATGACATTCTCGGGTTTGCAAGTTACTACAACTTTAAGAAGACAAAAATTGTCACAACTTATTATTGCGTGATTTGAAATACATGACTACCCCTCTATTTATAAGAGGGTCAGGATCGAGAATTTCAAATGAATTATGAGTCAAAGATATGGTATCTCATGAATTATATAGAGCCAATGAACCATGAACTGGTCGATTCACACATGAGTCATCCGGTTCAATTCCTGTGTCGATTGGTTCACTTTGTTTCCTATTCGCAATTGTATTGGCTTTTAATATTTTATTAATGCACAACATTACATCAACATCAATCCTTGATCTAATCTAATTGATCAACCTCAGTTCACTACCTGAATTAGTCAGTTCAAACATCTAAACCGGTCAATTTACCAACTGAACTGCTCATTTTGGAGTTATTATGTCCAATCTTGTTTAAATTGAATACCTAACACTTTAGTAATCATGTTCAAACCATATTCACAAGTAAACTCCTTTTGAAGGTGTATCCTATGCGTGCAAAACTTATAGGTTCCAAGTTACAATTGCAGTGAATGTCCATAACAAATTTATAACATCACAAATAATGTGTGATATCTAGAAAGACATCATTGCTACCCAAGTAATTGGAAAGTTGGACAACAACTTCAACCTACAATTTTTAATTTGTGTTATAGTGATCATTGATGCATCACTGTTTTAGGAATCCATCTAGTGTCGTTTTGCACTTTTATCACATCTCAACATTGTTGGAAAGCAAGTTATTCCTTTAATATGTAATTTCATATCAAATGCACTTATGGACTCTATTTTCCTGTTTTCCATGTACTTGGACCACGCCTTGGATGGAAGAGAGATAAAGAAGGCGTTTTATAATTCATCCATCCATGGAGGGGTTCAAAAAAGGAGTCAAGACTCCTTAAACCTACCCCTATTGTCCAAGAGTGGATATCAAAGAATGGAGTGCAAAGTGCAAACAAAGGACCCAACATGATCGTGGTGACACAAAACTGGCATGCTAGGGATATAAAAAATCACAACATAATCACATGTTCATAAATGCCAAAGCAACCTTAACAACACAGTCGTGCTAGCCAGCGCGGTCATGCCAAGAAGAACCTATCATGGGTGTTCCAACCAGAATGACCATGCTAGCCAGGAGCAGAATGACTATTCCAAGAACAATGACCAAGTCCCCAACTCACCCACTATGACGTGCTACCCCGCATGACCATTCTGTCGAGCCCCTAGCATGGTCGTGCTACCATCCTTTGTTTCCCCACATTCAAATAGTAACTTTACCTCCATCCAACTTGACTGTTCCCTACCACCACGGTTGTTCTACACCTCACTCACCATGGTTGTGCTGCCCAACACGGCCGTGCTGACACCCAAAACCCTATTTCTCGACACTATTTTTACTATTTTTCCCTCACTTAACCTAGTGCTTCCCGACCACTTATATACGCTAGGGTGGTGGTCATAGCATGAAGGTTATATACACCTATGGAAACCCCTATCTACCTCTTAGCACCCCATTTTTCTCACCTTAGCCATTCCATCATCATTCAACCTCATTTCACCTCCATTTCACCATTTCCACCACCAAACCTTAGTTTTTTAGTGTTTTGACCCTTTCACACCATCATTTTATGTCGTTGCACCTTAGAGGATGAGGAGGAGGACCTTGCAACTACTGGAGAGGAGGAATCCTTCATCTACATCGAACTCCATGGTTACTTCTACCTCTTTCTCATCTCTTTTTGTATTTTCTTATTCTATGAGTAGCTAGGCTACTTGGGTGGGTTGTTTGGGGCCAAAAAATTCTACTTTGATACCATGTTGGGGGGAAATGATATGTAAAGATTGTAAATTCATTCGATAATGATTATGTTTTATTTCTATCTCATTTCCCATAAATTTTTTGGTGGTTTGTGCTTAAAATCACCTAGTATTCTAGGAAAATTGCTTATATGTGGCCCTTTTTGTAAATTGCTCCCAAGTCCAATTAATGGATCCCTAGATAGGTATTCAACTTCCTACATGTTAATTAGTTCACCTACACCTAGGTGAGAGATCTAAGTAGCCAGTATGGGAGCATTTAGTGTAATTACCTTGTAGCCTTCTCAAGGCTAGAATGTAGGTGATGTGGGGTCTAGAACCTCACTTCCACCTTCCACTACTACCCTCGGCCCATAATTACGCTACGAGTTACTATCCTAGAAACCTAGGATTTATTAGATCCTAAATGAATTACACCTAAACTCTAATCCAATTGAGCCTCGTAAGGGTGGGTAGGAGGTGTTAGGGACTAGTTCCAATATACACATCTACCATGTCCATGGCCAATTAATAATTTAGGGAAATTATTTGCATCTAACTTGTTGTTTGATTTGGTAATATAAATGAAAGAGTAATGTTTACATGTCACCACCCCATACCCATTTAATAAGTGCATTCCCCCAAATAGCCCACACTTCTCTTAATTTCTTTAAACCCCTAATTTTCCTTGTTGCTTAGCTAGTGTTAGTCTAGTTAGATCTTTACTTGCTTAATTAATTCATTGCCTTGTTGTTTCTTTTCTCTTTCTAGTTTTGGCATTCGATTTCTTTTTCCTAGTTTGTTAGCATAGTGTAGTGTAGATTTCCTCTTTTCTTGCTTTAGTGTAACTTGTTACTTTCTTTCCTTAGTGTAACTTGTTCCTTTCTTTCTTAACTTGTCTTTTCTTGCTCATTAGAATTGACTGTCTAGGGCTCACTTAGGTTTTGATCTTATTTGCATCCCTTTAATTTCTTGTTTGTTCAATCCTTAGTGTAATAAACAATTCAACCTTTAAACCATTCAAAATTAGACTCTACAATACGAACCTATCCAAAACAAACCTAGCTCTAGTACCCCCTTTCTCACTTGGGTTCAACCCTAAACTTACTGCCCTCCTATACTATAACATGACCTTGTGTGCTTGTGGGTCACTGTGTAAATATATGTGAGTGTTTCTGAATCTTAGGGCTTTATAAATTCAAAAGATCCCCAAGTGTTTTCATAACCCCTAGAGTTGCATCTCATCCAAACTCAATTGGTTAGTGTGTAACCCTAAGGTAGGAAAGACACAACAAGCTTTCTGGCACCATGGTCGGGAATAGAAAGTACCATAGCTCCCAAGTAGTTGTGTTGTAATCGCTCCCCTTAAGCATTATATCTTGCCATATTTCTTGGTAGCATGAGAAACACACCAAACTTGGTAGTTGTTAGTCGCCTCCACTATTGGGTCATGGTTGCTTCAGACCAAGCCATGGAGAAGTGGGCAAAAATTCTGCCTCCTGAATCGTTGAACTACAAGTAGGCGATGAAAACTTTTATTCACTCCATGCTTCCCAAATTATCATGGATATATCAATTGGGGGGAGGGAGTGATGCCTCTTGACCTCATAAATGTTCTATATTGAACCCTTTCTAATATAAGGGAGGAAGAGTGTTGCGATAACCTAGATTTTGCCACATATCCAATTTATGTACATATTGACTCATTAGATGCTCTATTGATCCTAATAACCCTCCTCTCCCTCCATTTGATGACTTTGAGTCACTTTATGCTCAATTTGTGAGTTGGGTTTGATTAAATATCACTTTGCACTTATGTATGACTCCAATTTGATTTTTAAACTAAGTGTCAGGCTTATTATGTATTATCAACTTGCAATCAAAATTGAACCTATACAATGAGTTCTTCTTAGTGTGATATGTATTTCATGATATAGGGAATTCGATTATGAATCCAACTATCTAAAAATTGTCTTAATCAGATATCTAGATCCCATGTTAAGCACCTCTGAAGTTTGGGTCAAATACTTATGTTTTAATTGGATTTTATGTGTTTTTTAGCTCAATTGGGCCTAATACAGGGCCTGACCCAGCTAAAGTAGGTGTCCCCTTCACTTGGACACACCATCAATCTGCATTTTTGGTCATTTGACAAACATCACCCCTTGGATGGTATCCCACGGAATCGCCTTTGATGCAATGGTTGATGACTCATCTTTGACTCCGTACACTTGCTACCACCGCCTAACTCCCCTATTCTCCAACCAATCACATCCGTTCCCACTCTTCTGTGCAAAATTGGCACCTCCTTTCACCCATCCTTGATTCCCTCTTTATTTCCCCCCTCTTTTCAATCCTTACCACACCCTTCAACTCCCTCTATTCCTTCTTTTTCTTCTTCCTTCGTTCCATGGTGGCCACTGCCTCCGGCGAGCTCCTCTGGTGCCTCTAGGTAGCCTCACCATGGGATGACTCTCCCAACTAGTGCGCCAGGCTCATCCACACCTAGGAGGCCATTTTTCATCCGTGATGGCCCCCTTGGATAGCCTCATCCATGGCGCTCCAGAGACCGTTGGAGAAAGGTATCGTAACATGGAAGTCAGGCTACATCGTGGGAGCAGGAGCAGGGATCGACTCCCCCCAGACGTTGGATCTTGAGCAGACACTCAGGTCCCCTAGGCTGGTGTTGACTAGTCAGCATACCAAGCAAGAAAGGAGGAAGTGAAGGGACATATGGAACTCCACCGTTGGATCAAAATCATACGCCAAGGAATCGATCTAGCATTAGTGGAAACATATAAATGTAAATCCCATTTCCCAATTTCTATATAGTTTTAAGACAATTGTTCAAAAAATAATATCTCCTCATTCCTTGGGCCATTTTGGTCATATAATACATGAATTTTCATTTAGAGATTGAGATATTTCTAATAGCACTAGTTCTGAAATCTAGTTCTTCTTAGTTTCCTCATGTTATTCTAAACTGCTTGCTTTTGAAGTCTTTTAAAAAGGTTTTAACCTATTTAATGCGTGTACTTGATCTTTTATGCTCCAAATCTTGATGTAAGACTAATATCAGTAACTTGAAGTACCTTAGGTATCAATATTTGAACTTTGTCCATTCTTGCACTCTACAATGGCATTATGTTGACGAAATGACCTAAAATAGACCTATATGTAAAAGACCCCTTCTTTTATGTTATAACTTGTTCAAGTGTGCTTCAAATATCTATGTTTGCTCTAAATTAGTGGAGTTCACCCTTAAATGGAATCCTTTGATATCATGTCCTTTCTTACACCCTAACGGTGATCTAGTGACACCTTTATATCATGTCCTTTCTTTCACCCTAAGGGTGATCTTGTGACACTTAAGGTGTCTTAATATGGCCTTATGTAATGAATGTTAAATCTTATGCTTTTATTGATATAAGGTTTGCCAAAGATGTTTTTGTGACCTTAAAATTAGTATAGTATCAGACCTTGTACCCTTGATTTCCTTTTGGATCAAACTTGTTCCCTAATTTGAAATGTACTCAAATCTTGAGTTATTTTGTGAACTGAATACACATGTGGATAACTAGATCCTTAATCTTATATGAATCTTGCTCTAATGATAATCCATGAACATAAAGAAATCTAATTAGTATTTTAGTGATGTTAATGACACCTAACTCATAGATCCCATCTATACCCTAATGGTGACAATCTTGCACGATTATAACTCAAATGACTAGTTATGCTAATGTTGATGCTAGTATTGACTAAGCTTGCTCAAATCATATGATTGATCAGATATGACCTAATCATGATTTTTCATCTTAAACCACAATTATGTAATCTAAATATCATGTTTCTCTAACTCCAAATCAGAAATGAAATCATGTTTATATCTAATTTAATGTGGATGGTTCACTTAAATCTAGGACCTAATGTTGATCTTTTTATACTATGATTGGATAATGACATGCACGTTGGAAGTTTGGAACTAAGATTAAAATACTTGGAACCTAGATCTAGGAAATCATACACATGACTCATATGATGCTTATTTCCTAAAACCCTAGTGAACGAAGACCCCATGCTACATCTTTCCCTTGTGAGGTACCCTTGGTTTGGAGAATCTCTAGGATATAACTCATGAATCATAACTCAAAAGGTACACTTACTCTATTGACCATAATATGGTATCGGTTTGTTTTTATGTATGCTCGTATGAATGCTTGGATAGTTAATTATTCATTTGAGCTACTTGTTCCCTATGATTAGTACGTTCATTTTGCTGGATATACATTTAACAAACCTCGAACATAATTAAACTTGTCCATTATACAAACCTTGTGTACTTGCCTGTATTCTCGGGGTAAGGGAACACGATTGGGCGCCTTACTTGAGATGTCAAGATAAGGCAGACCATGTCGATAAAAGGGTTGGATAGTCTTGAGCACCCTTACGGACCCTTCCAATCGGAAGTTGGTCAATGGCCATGATATGTTGTTAAGTATAATGGAAATGCACTTAAAATTCATTTTGTATAAAATAATGTCGTTAAGTTTTTCACGCCTTGTTTCTACTTCTTTATTAATATGATGTTTCTAGCCAAGAAACTTTCATAGTACTCTTAAACTATTTACATTCCTTTTTCATAGTGTACTTAATGCTTTAGCATTAATACATTGGATTTGTCAAATTTGTACTTACCAAATGAAGATATACTACACTCAAGACTCTAAACTCTAAAATGCAATTAAAATGGGTATACTTGAATCTAGAAATGGGTACATATCTCTTATATCCATGTATATTATCTTGTTATCTCTTATTGTTACTATTTTTAAATATATATTGAATGTGTTATATATATTGATCCATTCCAGGGAAAAATGCCCTGGTCCACTCGCCTTTGGCTGTGTATCCATTAGGAGTGTGAACTTCATGTAATAAACATATTCGTGACAAATGGTATCAGATCCATATACATAGGCCTCTATATATGTTTAAGGCATAACACCTCTTAAGAACCCAAGAAGGACTAAAATCCTTTCCCCTAGCTTAGAAAGTTTTTCTAGCATCTCATTTTTTCTTTAAGGACCACCTAAGCCACCCATGTGGATGATGATTAGGTAGTTTCTCATCTCCTCATGTGATTCTTCTCTCATGACTATTAATCACATCAAATCTCAATTTTTGGTAGATTATGCATGGGAAAACTAAAATTCATTTGAAATGATGGTAGTTGATTAAGATTAAATGCCATGATATGATCTTAAATGGAAAACCCTATTTAATGTGGGAAACTACCATTGAAAGTAAGGTACACATGTGTAAAGTTTTAGAAAACTCAAGATCAAATATTAGTTCTTCTATGTTTGAGGTAAAGTAGTAATATGGTGAAATAAGGTGGAATTCATGTTATACACCTCAGGTTTTATGGGGCCCTTATGGACTATACTGGTGTTGTTTCTATTTTGACCAAACCTCAAACATATATAAGAAAGACTAAACCTATTGATAGGAAACCTATATTTATATGACTATGTCTATGGAATCCTAGATCATGATATGATGACTTGAATACAAGAGGAATTTCCCTATTGAATTCTATGCCTCTTTGTAATATGAACTATGAAAAAACGTGATGCGCATGGACATTACTCTAGCCTTATAATGCTCTAGTCTTGAAGTTCCCAATTTGACTTCTCAATTCAACGACATACCCCCTTACCTTGATCATGAAATGAAGGGAACACAATTGAGACCTTGATGTTGCAAAATCTTGAAACATTGTTGTTCCATTAAGATCTTGATTTTTGATACCATGACCCTTTGAAGAATAATTAGAAAATTGATACTCTCCCTATCTAGATATGCTTGATGGATCATGCCTAATATTGACTAACATTATAGATTGGGGTAGTAGTTAACTTGTGACTCCCCTAATCTAGTTCACATATCTATTATGATTGGTTCTGATTCGAGTTTTTCTTATTTTTTGAAATGAAACTCTACTAGCATGTTTGACATAATTCTAAGGGAAGAGACCACAAAACTTAGGGTTAGATTACTAAATGGATGTGTAGGGTCTTGGATGCTATTACAGAAGGGATCCTATAGACAACTAAATCATGTTGTGGTTAGGGAAACCTCCAGCCAATGGGAAACTTGGTTCTTTTGAATTTGCAATCCGTAAGGAGGCTTATTCACCTGGTCCTAGTGTAATATTTGAAATTTTAATTAATTTATAATGATTGGTTTGACAATGAAACCAATTTTCCTAGTATTTCTTACAAATTTAATTAAACCTTAGTTTAATAAATTACTTTGCAATCACAATTCGCAATCTTAGTTCATAATCACCCATCAACTCCTGAATTCAAATACTATTCTTAGTGAGTGGTTCTGAAATCTATTCTTAATCATATTGTCTCTTGGGATTGACCGTTTTCTATACAACAATTCACCGATTTTCTTGTGGGTGTCTTGATTGCTATTGTTTAAGGCTTAAACTCTAGTTCTTTTCCATTTATAGTAAATTTGAGTGTGCAGAAAACTCACATTAGGCAGTCAAAAATATCTTTGTCTTGGCATGGAATAAGATTTCAAGTCCCATTCTCATGAAATAGTGTCATTT
This sequence comes from Alisma plantago-aquatica, assembly GCA_963693085.1. Classification (NCBI taxonomy): domain Eukaryota; kingdom Viridiplantae; phylum Streptophyta; class Magnoliopsida; order Alismatales; family Alismataceae; genus Alisma; species Alisma plantago-aquatica. Next base: position 1,185,406,609 of record OY856410.1, on the reverse strand, counting down.
TCTCAAGCATTACATCTTTCCAACTAGGGTGTTAAAGGGGTTGATGGTAAATCTTTTAGAACAGAATAGAATAAGTTGTTGGGGAATAGCTCTAGTGAAATAGAAAAGCTTGGATAGAAAATGTGTGAGAAATTGGATGTCCGAGAGTGCAAGAACTGTATACCTTTTCAGAGATTCATGGGGCATGATAGATCCTAAGATGTGTGTGTTGGTGTTAGGTCATGTACCAGTGGTTGAGGAATGACAAGGGCAACTTGAGTATAAGTGGATGGGCGTCGAGTTACTAGGTCAGAAAGATCAAGCTCAAAGAAATGAGGTTGAGATTGTGGTGGAGAGGATTACAAAGAAGAATTAAAGAACAAATTTGATTCATGGAATGCAACATTGGAAGAGACGTACATACGATAGTTGCTTGGACTATATTGCGGTAACCTTTCTGAAAGGCAGAATAACCAAAGAAAATCATTTTGACAGAGCAATGATGAAGTTATCTACCATTAGACCAAAGCTATGAAAAAAAGTGGTACACCCAAAAATATGAAGAGGGAGGTGAAATAAAATAGTGAGAAAAACAACCTAAAAGTGTGTCTTGTCTGGTACAATATAATTTAATTTTCGGTTGGTATGTAGTTGGCGGTGAGAACAACTTCAGAAAAGTAGGACCTAGACAATTTGGCCTAAAATAAAAGAGTACGAGAAATGTCAAGCAAAAGTCAATTTTTACATTCTAGAATCATGTTTTGTTGTGGGGGTGAGCGCAAGAATATTGATGGATGGTTTGAATCCTCGATCATAACAAAGTCACTTGACCTGAAACCTATTCTAAATAACTTTATGTCTGAAGATTTTAATGTATTTATTAAATTGTGTAGATATCATTTTACTAAAAGACTGGAAAAAAACCAATCATCTCATCATGGGATTTCAAAAATATAAAAAAATCATGCAAGAGACATTGTAAACAAAGGAAATGAATAACAAAATCCATCAAAGCTAGGGGCTCAATAAGGACGCAAATTTCATTATGAATAACACCAAAAGCATATTTTTTGAAACATAAACTAGTTTTTTGAGGTAAAGAACTCTTATGATGCTTCCCAAGCTAACAAGAGTCACATGGTAGACTTTGTAAACTTGATAAAGAGGGTTTCGTATGCTTTACATTTTCAATAGAGGGTGATCATAGTGTTGATGAAGTTGGAGAGATGTGCACACAAGAAGGACATATTAGGAGACACCATCAGCAAGTAGTATAAATCATTAGTCAACATGAACAAATCAATCTTAAAGTTTGAGAATCTTGCATCACAAAACCATTGATGTCAAAGGTGACGTTGCAAGTAAATATATCAACTAATTTAGCAACAAACATCAAATTAACGGGGATATGGGAACAAAGTGGATAGATTTAATTTTAAGATCAGGTGAGATGTTAACAGTCCCACATTGTTGAACAATATTAATTGACCCATCTGCCATAGTGATAGATGAGGAAGGAATATATGATTCAGTAGAGGAGAGAAAATGTGTAAAGAGTGGGACTCGGTCGTGGGCCCACTCAATGGTACACATATCAGATATGAAATATTTAAGCTACATAAATATAAATATTTACAAGGTTACAAAATCTTTCCATATATTAACATTCTCTCCCTAAGGGTGGTACATAAAATGAAAAGGTTGCATCTATATACACATAAGCCCATATGAAGAGGGTAATAAGGCTATCTCAAGTAGTCCTTATATTCGCCCACGAGCTCACGATCATCTTGAGTCTTTGTCCTATAAAGTACCTACAGCTAGGTGGAGGGAACACCTAAAAGAAAAATAGGAAAACAAGTAGGGTGCGCTACTTCTGCCCGGGGTGTGCTACTTCCACCTTGATATATACATAGTCATGCTACTTCCGCCTAGGGTGTGCTATTTCCACCCATTTTACTTAGGTCAATGACTCAGTGGTGTCATGGCCCTATAATAGTTATTTTAATCAAATATATATAGATATGCAAATATTTATGTGATAGAATGTTTGATAATGGTAAAAGTTGGGATTTAAATTGTTAAATTATACCGCCTCATTCTTTTTGAAATTCATTCTTTTGTTAATTCTCATTGAAACTTACCTAGCTTTAATGGCCCCCTTTTTTATGGGAACATCTTACATTACTTTAGAAATAATTAATGCCCTAGTTAATATTATAATGTACATACTCAACTTTTACTGATTCATTCCTAATCAATTGGGGTTTGACTAGATGCGCCCCACGAGATCGGGACACACAGTGGGATCACTTTTAAAATTTATAAGGGACCTAAACTTAACACACTCACATAAACTAAAACACTACACCCACAAGCGCACATGGTCATATTGTAGTACAAAGGGAGACAAGTATAGGGTCGATCTACATGGAGAAAGGGGGCACTAGAGCTAGGTTAGTTTTTGCGCTAGGTTCTTACTGTAGAGTCTAGGGTTGAAGGGTTTAAAGGTTGGTTTGTTGATTACACTAAGGGTTGAACAAGAAAGCAAATGAAGAAAAATAAGCAAGATCAAAACCTAAGTTAACCCTAGACAATTAATTCTAATGAGCAAGAAAAGACAGTGAGATATACTAAGGAAAGCAAGAAGAAGTCTACAATACACTAACCTAGAAAACTAAGCATAAGAGAAATTAAAGACCTAAACTAGCAAGATAAAAGCAAGAACAAGGCAACAATCTAACCCAACAAGTGAAGAACTAACTAAGCTGACACTAATCAATTACAGAGTAAGCGAGAGGGAGCTCTGGCGTCCTGAGCGATGCGGCTAGGGCTTCTTTGTGTGTGGCGGTTGGCTTGGAGGAGGGGGCTCCAGCCGCCAGTGGGTGCCGCCTAGCTCCCCCCAAGCCTCTTCTCGCCCGGCGGCTCATAGGATTTGGCTACAGGAGTTGGGCATCATCAAATCGTGGCTCTCGACAGATCTCCTTGACTCCAGCGTTGGGGATTCAGGTCCTTCTGGCCCTATTTTTCTGTAGTGTTGGTGAGAGGCTAATCGGTTTTGGCCGGCGATTGGGAGGCAAGCGGTGTTTTTATTTGCCCCAAGCGCGAGCGGTTTGACTATCCTCTTCCTGCTACCAAGTTCTACAGCACCGGGCTCCTCCTCCCTATCTTCTTTTTCCTTTTCGTTCTTTAGTTTATTTGTTTGTTGTTGGTCGGTGGCTATACTCAGCCTGGTTTCTCGCCATCTAATTGGTGTTTGTTACTCATCATTTCATCGGCGTTTTGTGTCTCTCCTTCATGAGAGTGTCGTTGCTTCTAGTATCGGCTAGAGCTCAGTTTTTTATTCAGATTAGATATGTTTTTTTACCGTATGTCTCCATGTGTAGAGGTGAACTCCCGTAGGATCACAGGTCTTAGACTGTCCTTTGTCTGTAGATCTATGCTCTTGTTGAAGGAATCTCTTAAGGAAATCTGGTTATATCAGCATCGAAGAAAAGAAATCAATGCAGAAATGTTTTATTCGCTTTCCAATATGAGTTTTTGTAAGATTATGAGTGTGTCCATGATCATTGTATGTTGTGATGGTTGTTCTCCCTCTTTATGTAGATGTCGTATGGCTAAGTGATGTATTTAATCTATTTTTCTCTCAAAAAAAAAAAACTAAGCTGACACTAGCTAAGCAAGAAGGCAATTAAGGTTTTAAAATAAGAAAGGGATGTGTTGGCTGTTTGGAGGATGCACTTATCAACTAACTTGGGGTGGCATGTGAACATTATACTTTCATTTAGATTGTACCCAACAAAACAATAATTTAGAGTCTAATGAATTTCTCTAGACTACTAAGGCCCTGTTTGGTTTACAAGATCATGGACAAGATATCATATCAATTCGGTCAAGAAAACTAATCCAACGTTTGTTTGTAGAAAAATGAAATTTAGGATAGTATTCACACGGCAGTAGAGTCCCAACCCATTGGTACTTTTAGTTCCTCCATACCCCCTGGGAGTAGTGTGGTACAAAACACCCACACCAGTCGAACCGTTCCAGACTCCCGTCTTCTGTTCCGCTGCCTTCTTTTGCTTCACAACACCCATCCCTGATCTGCCGCTCCTACTCATCCTCACTTTCTCTACCGCCAATGGTCGCTGTCTCTACCGACTCCAGGAATCAGGGTGGCGTAGAGCAGTAGCTACTCCAGGCTATGGATTCCTCTCCCATACCCGCCGCTAAAGCAACACCTAGCAGTAGTTTTGAAAGTAGACATTGCCGGAAAGCTAAAGAATGGGTGGTTTAATCTACTCCTATTCATCCTGGGCCTCGTTGCCATGGCCATGTTTTTTCTCCACGGCTACTCCTCCGCTTCCTTTGTTCAGGTGGCGACATCATTGCTCCAGTCTTCTGGTTCCTCTCTGAGGTGCACGCAATGATATTTACCTCTTCGCTCTATTTCATTTCCAAGTAATTAGTTTTTCCAACTACTGGTTCTCGAAACTTTTCAGACTCCCCCTTTCGTATTCCACCCTTGACACAATGGCCACCATCAATTTTAAGAGTCATTTTCTTTGATTAGGTAGCAAATTGCTGCTCGTTTTATTTCTTTTCACTGTTGGGCTGAGAGGAACCCGACGGCCTTGTACCACCTCTTCAAAATATAACGTCAAATGTTTTTAAATAATAAATTAGACTTCATTGCAAATGCCATCCTAGATGTATCCAAACATAGCACGGGAAAGAAGGCATCCCTTCCACAACTTGTACCTTCCCATCTTTTCTGATTTCACATCCTATGTTAATCCTTTCCAACAAATCAAACGAGGACTAACTGACCATGGACATGATAGGTTGTATATAGGGAAATTAGTACCTAACATCTCCTACTACCCTTATGAGGCTCAATTGAGTTAGGGTTTAGGTGCAATTCAATTAGATTCTAAGAAACTCTAGGTTTCTAGTTTAGAAGATCTTAAGGTGATTAGGGTCTGAGGTTAGTAATGGGAGTGGAAGTGAGGTTTTAGGCCTCCTGTCACCCACATTCTAGTCTTGAGAAAGCTTTAAGATAATTACACTGAATTCATCTAAAATAGCTACTTAGATCTCTCAACTAGGGTTATAAGAATAGTTTATTATATATGAAGATGGGTGACTAGCTAGGGATCCATGAATTGGACCTAGGAGCAAATCTCAAAATTCACACATATAAGAAATTATCCTAAATTTCTAGGTGATTTCAAGCACAAACCAACAAGAAATCCATGGAGAATGAGATAGAAATAGAACATAATTATTAACAAAAAAATTACAATGTTTACATATTATTTTCCCCCAACATGATCTCAAAGTAACATTTTTGGCTCCAAACAGCCCACCTAAGGGGCCTAGCTACTCATAGAACATAAAAATGCAAAAACAAAGGAGAAAGAGGTAGAAGCAGCCATGGATATCAGTGTTGATGGAGCAATCCTCATCTTCAACTCATGCAAGACGTCCTCCTTCTTCCAAGGTGCAGGGGCATGGAATGATGATGGAGTAGGGTCAAAACTCTAGGAAACTAGGGTTTTGGTGGTGGAAATTGTGAAATGGTGTGGAATGTGAAAATGTGGGTGATAGAAGGTATCTAGGGGTGGCCTACCTCAGCCTCCAGCCATCACCCTCATATATATAGGTGGGGAGGAAGCTATAGGTCAAGTAGGGAAAAAGTGGGAAATGCAGTGGAAAAGTTGCTAGATTTTTGTGAGTAGAATGGTCGTGGTGGGTTACCACGGCCACGGTGGGTGTAGGGGAACATGGTCATGGTGTGTGGAAATGATCGAGGTGAAAAATGGGGGAAATTATAGTAACTTAGGTGGTTTTGAATTGAAAGTGGCACGGTCGTGGTGGTCACCACGACCTTGGTGGCTTGAGATTCTCTACCCGTTCTTGGCTCCACGACCATTTTGCATGGGCTGCTACACGGCCATGCGAGGTGGCACGATTGTTCTGCTCTCTGGTGCCACGACCATACTAGGTAGCATAGCCGTGGTATTGAGTGTAGTCTTCAATCTTCAACTGTGTTGGTTTTGAGTGATCTAGCACGGTCGTTCTGCGACACCACGGTCGTGCTGGTCTCTATATCAACACTTTGACTTGAATCGTTATGTTTCCTTGGGCATCTTTTCTTCAATTGATCTTTGGACACTAGGGCTAGGTTGAGGGAGCCTTGGGCCTCACTTTGGATCTATCCAAGGGTAGAGAAACCTTAGGATCACTTGTTCTCTTTCTCTTCCATCCAAGAATGGCCCAAATGCCTAAAAACATGTATATGTCCATAAGTGCATTTTACATAAAATCACATATTAGGGAAATAACATGTAATATAACATGTATAGATGTGATTAAAATGCAATATGGAACAATATGAAGCCCTAAAATAGGGCTGCTTCACCTCTCCAAACTTAAAACATACTTGTCCTCAAGTATGCTCCAACTCAATCTCTCTACAATTTTTCCACAATCAGGAAATGTCAAATGCAATGCAATAGGCGAATATTGACTAGATGGGCTCAAGGATGACTAGGCACATGCATTCCACCTCTCTCCTCTCCTCTTTCACAAACCAATCATGATTTGATCACTGAGCCTGAAAACTTCAAATTAAAAGCATAGAAAATACACTCAATGCATATGGTTGTCATATCATTTTGGGTAAACTGTTTCATGGTAGCAAAGGTCAAAAATGACTGATTTTTGTATTTTACATTCATGCATTCAATGTCATGTGTCCATCCACTCTAAGTAACCCATGTGGTTGTGAAAAAGGGAAAAATGATCTAGGTTTGATGTTTCCTAGCTCTATGGGCATTCAAAAGGAAGAAAGGGTTGCATTAAGAGTTTGGTGTGCTTTTACACACTCATCTTTTCTTTATTTAGATGCTCTTATATAAGAGAATCTTTTTTATTTTCTTTATTTTCTTTTTCTTTTCCCTTAATGTGGATAGGGCACATGATAATGAGAGTGAAGCGCCGGGGGGAGGCATGGACATGAACACCCCAAACTTTGGAAGGTGGCCAAGGCTGAATGTGTGCACTTTGGCATCCTTTCATGAGGTGAAGGGGAAAGAAGATGGTAGAAGAAAAGTGAGTCAAAGAGGGGTTACTAATATGGACTTCAACATGATATCTCCTGCATAAAAGTTACTCCAACAATTTCATCAAGCAATGACACACCACATGAATGAGCAATATTAAATCCACATTTCTATCATGAGATTCTACAAAACTCTAAGCGTTTGCGGCTTGCTTCAATCACAATTCAACCAAATAGTTCCCAAGCATTAGAGAGGTGTTGCACATGTAAAACATCATGATTGACGACATTTAGCAATAAACCATAATGATTCATTCACATTTGTAAAATGTCATCATTTTCAATCCAAAAAGTGGAGATTGGGTCAAAACACATTTTTAGGCAAGAAGTTCTAAACTTGGGATTGGCCAAAACTGTGCCACATCACCTACAATCACATCTAAGCCTTCATTTTGGAAAATAAAGAAAGAGACAAGCAAATCTTATCAAAAATATGCCAAAAATTACAAAAACAATACATGATATGCAATGCATGACAAAAAGAGATTTTTTTTTGAAAATTATGCAAAAATTGAAATAAAATAAACTACATGACATGCAACCATGAAAAATAGGTAAAATCAAATCTAGATAGCAAGAGCAAGAAAACAAAATAAGAAAACAAAACTAAATGGTAGGTAAAATGCAAAATGAGTGAAATGAGAAAGGGCATACCGCCCTACCACCCCAAACTTTTAAACCATGTTGTCCTCATCATGATACTAAAGTCTAGGAGTGATAGGGTGGATGATTACTATGGTGGCTCTGGTGGTGGACCTCCCTGTGGTGGAGGATGCTAGTAGTAGGTGCTCCATTAGTCTGAATGTGGAGGTGGGTAGGAATCTTGGTATGAAGACAGTGCACCCCACCAATCTTCCCCCCACTGGAGGTTCCTCTGGGCCTAGACATGCTAAAATTGATACATGCGATTGATCTGATAATGCACATGCTGATGATCTAACCACAATGCATCATGTGTGTTCTGAAAACCCTCTTGTGCCTTCAGAATCCTATCATGTATGCTTTGAATACGCTCCAGCTACGCATGTATAGTAGACATGTCATATGCATTCACTGAGGTCTACTGTGGCTGCTATGATGTCTGCACCTCCCGTCTCCGGATCCAACGTGCACTTTAGCCTTTGATGTTCTCCTCTTCTCTGCCACTCATGAGGGCTCTCTGAGTCCCTCATCCAGTATCACCTCTGGTACTCCTTCTGTTATAACCTCAATTTTCGAGTTCAATTGGTGAGAAATACAATTTCTCATATTAAGGATAATTGAACAAATAATGATGTGATTTGTTTTGGATAAATGAATTCTTTTCACAATAGCCTTTATTGGTTGCTTTGTGGGCTTTATTGTCTATTGGGCCCAATAACATGGCAATAATAAAGAAAATTCAATTAGTGAATTAATAATTGAATAATGGATAAAAGAAATATGTGGAAACCTCTAGAAGGCAAATCCAAAGAGGATTTCGTGCCTCTTGGATTCCTTGGGTTCCAAGGAGTCTAAAGTTGAAAAGAAAAGAAATAAGAAAAAGAAAAGATTAATTATGTATTTCTTTATTTAGAAAGAAATTGAAAACAATGAGAAAATGTGGAAATTAAGTGAAAGGATATATAATTGAGTTACCCTTTATGGAATTTCATATTCCAAGGATTCCTTATAATAAAAGGAATACCAATGAGGAAAATAAAAGAGAAATAAATAGAAATCCTTAAAAAAGAATTATTTTAATAAGAAATAAACAAGATAATGTGAAAAAATGCACTTAGATGCATCTAGAAGGATAATGTGTATCCAATAAAAAGAATTTCGAATTCTTTGAGATTCTTGGGATCCAAGGAGTCCCAATCAAGAAAGAGGAAAGAGAAAATACCCATAAAAGAAAATAAGAATATAATGTAATACATTATTGATGGTTTTGTGATATTCATAAAAGGGAAATACATTCCTACTAAAAGAAAGTAATATTTCGTGCTTATGGAGTAAAAATTAAGCATAAGAGAGAGAAATAGAAAGGATTTTCGAAATCCTAGTTTTTATAGAAAAGGGAATATTAAAAGAATAAGTTAAGAGAGTGAGAAGATTTCTTATCATCAAAGGGATATGTTCCCTTTAAGAGGGGGGACTTGGTTCCATTAAGAAACATCTTGAGGTGCGAGTACCCACCCCTATAAGAGGGGTAGAATCCCTACCTCGAGATCCAGAGAGAAAACCCCCGTCTTCCTCTCTTCCTCATTGCTTCTTTACGTATGAAACCCTAACCATGAATAGCATCACACCTACGGGGTAATGAGGGACCAAGGGACGACCTTGTTTGATGTGGCATACTCCAACGACCTCAGGGGGAGGTTCGCTATCCGTTTCGTGCCCGAGATCGTGCGTGGCCACAACAGCATGGTTGCAGGGCCGCCGTAAGGTACAGGCCCGGCCAGCGCAACCTGGCTGCTCTCGCCGCAGGTTCGAAGCGACCCCATGTGCGTGGGGGATCTTCGGAGGGGATGGAGTGATCCCTGGGAGTCGACGGACACGAGAAAGGAGGGGGGCGCGCCTGCGTTTTGGCTGCAGCCGGCGGCCACGCCCTAATCCAGGAGGTTGAAGAAGATCAGCCATTTTGACGTTCTTACCCCTCTGCGTTGTGCATCGCCAGCCACTTGCGCAAGGGTAGAATGGACTTTCCGTTATGTTTTTATAGCAGCAACGTGATACATGGAGCAGATGACGTGGCGCTCCCGGATTGGCTCGAGTAAGTTTAAATTTGCAAAATTCATATCTCATTAACCGTAACTCGGATTGAAACAAGTTATATATGAATTTTGATCCTCTGAACGAGAGGAATCCAAATAAATTATGTTTGAACTCTGATTCTATTTGCAATCCGAAAATTAATGGAAGTAATCATCTTTAATACTTTAAAGATTAAGGAACCCTAATCTAATATGATTAATGTGTTTAATAGGGTTTAATGGATCATGAGAGTTGATATCAACCTTTTAAATGCAAAAAGGTGCATTAAGATTGAAAAGGGTGATCTTTGTACGTAATTAGCTTAATTTGAAGATTATGTACATAAATATGCTGAAATATGAAAAGTACATAAAGCTATCATCTTTAATGATTTAATTAATGAAAAACCTTTAGATTTGGTGATAGATGGTTTTAATGTTGATCAATGGATAATTTAAACCTATTGTTCATAAAAGTGAAAATAAGATCTAAAAAGATAATCTTTTTATATAATTGACTTAATTTAGGGTTTTGTGCCTGAATATGCATTAACAAGCTTGAAAACCCTAATTTAGGTGAATATGAGTTTTAAATGTTTTAATTGTTCAAATATGTAAATAAATAAGGATATGAAGAGCTTAAGTTAATTTTGGGTATAAAAGACTATTAAATGAATAGTTTGAGAAATTAGGATTTATATAAATGGAAAAGAGTGCTATTAGGGTTTGTTAACCTAAAAGAGGTAAAGTTCGAGAAATTGATCTAAGAAACCCTAATGAGTATTAATGAATACCTAATGCGGATTAGAAACTCTAGAAAGTGAATCCAAGTTAATAAAGTAGATTCTTGATAAAGTGTGTAATAAATAGAGTACATATTCTTTTCAGGAATTATGTGATGATTGAATTATTTGCTTGGATCTGTTGATTGGCTTGATTGTATATACATGAAGTATACGTTTTATAATCTGCATGACTCATCAAATCAGGTATGTGGTTACTCTTATGAATAACCGTTCTAGTTTCACGGTGATTTCCGAATGTTTTACCGATTTCTTTAAATAAACTGTTGGATGTTTATTTAATTCAGGAAACTATAAAGTGACTATGGATATCACTATGAGTATACATGTATAACTAGCTAGATCCGAGTCCACCCCTGTGGCTATGCAAAGGCTAAGGATAACCTAGAGCAAGGTCTAGGGTATCATGAGTTAGAAACTGGGCTACACATGAGTAGTGCCATGAGACTCTTAGCATACCATGAGTTAAGGAGTGGGCTACCTACGGGTAGTGCCATGTGACTCAACCCTAGAAATTGATTCACCTATTAGGTGAAGTCATGAGGGGTAAAATGGGAATCTACCACATGGGAGGTAGTATCCAGGTCCACTGCAGGGACAGCGCAGGGGATAGGGTACACATGGATTGCGTAGTTATACTTAAAATGTAAACTTGTTTGTTAAATGATAATTGAATGTGATACATTGTTATAGATAATTGAATGATTATTGGTTTCCCCCACATACCAGCTACAGCTGACCGACGTTTTGTTTGTCGGCGTTTTAGGTACAATGAAAAGAACAAACAGTAAAGTGGCACCTGTGATACTAAATGAGAATTAAAGTGCAAGGGAGGATTAGATAGATTAGTATCGGTATGGATAGAAGAATAGAGATCCAAGTTTTCAAAAGGTATGTAAAGAAAAATTTATTACCATTTTCAGTATAGTCTGTTAGAATTAATAATTGTTTATGGTTATATGTCGAACCTTTGATCCGGGATTAATGGTGCGGCTCAACCTCTCGGTTTCCCTTAATTGGGGGTTATCGGGAGGTGGGGTCGTAACACCTTCCTCTTGGGTTCTCGTCCTCATATCTCATTAGGGTCTCCAAGAAATCTGGAGTGTGCCCATGCTCCTCTAGGAGAGGTGGAGTGTGGTAGGGTAACTCCAGTTAGATACCTACATGTGGGGGGGGGGGGGTTGACCTGATATATGATCTTTTGATCTACTACATCAATCATGGAGGAATGGACTAGGTATTGCAGTCTACTAACTTCCCCCCTTCTACCTTGCTATATCTAGAATCATCGTGACCTAAGGAAACAACAATAGACATCAAAACCCCTCCCATAATGAATGGATTCTTACTCTTAGAGGGGACTGTCCTCAGACGATTTATCAACAAAGCACCCAAATTTACATACTTCCCTTTAATCAACCAACCCAAGAGAAAAAGGTCCTTATTTATGCAACTACCTTGGTTCTCCTTCCTGTCGAAGATTGTGTTTGCAAGCACTTTCTACATGTAGTAGAGGAATGCACTGTAAATCAGACTTCTTTTAGATTTTCCTGCTACAAAGTAGCTATGGCTGGTGAAGTACTTCCACATGGTTATGTAAGTTGTACTCGAGTCATTTTCTGTCCTTCCCCCTTCTTGTAGGTCTGTCATCTCATCATTAGATGTGAAGACTTTGTTTAGCATTCTTGCAGTGAGAACCCAATGCCTGTCTCCAATCACCACTATAAGGACATCTTTGCCATCATCCGAGACCTTCTTTAGGGTGGTGAAGAAATTGTGTGTCAGTTCCAAATATGTATCTTGTGGTGTCTCCAAGATGTCTAAGAGGCCCATTGCTTCTTCCATTATGCCCTAAAAATAGGTGTAGAAACAAATGCTCTCCATTGTTTCCCAACACATGTAACGGGTGGAAATCACCTTGCGTGTCAAGCATTCTGGATGCTTTGACTTCTTCTCCCAACTGCTAGTAACCTCAGGCTCTCTCTCTGGCTACTTCTGGGGTGCCTCTAGCTGCGTTGCATCTGGCATCACCTCATCCTCATCATCTAGAAGGAATTGTCTTCGTTGTCGAGGTTGAGGCTGCGGTTGTGGCTATGGTGCCGAGGATGTCGATGGATGTGCTGCTAAAACTGATAGCTGAGATGAGGAAACTGAGGGTCGGGCTGATGAGGGCGGTGATGGAGCACACTATGGCTGTGGGGATGCTTCCTCCACAATCATATCTATCAAAGCATCCAATTAGGCTTCTGTCAAACGGGAAATTCTTCCAATACCAGAAGCGGACAGTGGGGCGGTAGACGCCAGAGTCAAAGATGATGCATTCTTGGACTGGCATTGGTAGGAAAGCATGACCTTGGTCTTCTCCATGGCTTTCTTAGCCATTTGCTTCATCTTGAACTGATTTTGGTGGGAAAATTTCAAAATTTAGGTTTTCTCTGAAGAACGGGGCTGTTGGGGCGGATTGGAGAAAAGAGGTGGATTTTGCAGATGACATCAGGTTGAAATGATGAAAGAATGTAGCGAAAATGGTGGGGGAATGATTGGATATGGATTGGGGGTGCTTTGGTGGAGATTTGAAGGTGGGATATGGAGCTGGAGTCACCGCACGACTGCCAGTTTGCCCCCACGGTCGTGCTATTTGTGCAAGAGTGAAATGAAATGATTTAGTGACTGCCAGTTTGCATCCACGATCATGCTATTTGTGCAAGAGTGAAATGAAATGATTTGGAAATTTTACAAAATGGCTGACTTAAGTTCTAGATCGGGCCGTAACATGACCTTGTTGGGTTCATGCGGCATGGCACGATCGTGTTGGCTCATTTTGTCAATTTTTATCAATTTTCTTTGGATCTAGGGACGTTGTTCAATTTGTATGTATTTTACCACGACCATTCCAAGAAGCCATAGTCGTGGGAAGCATTGTAGCTGCTAATTTTACTTGAACATTCATCAAAAACTCAAAATCTCAATTCAAAGTGATTTTTCTTTGAAACCTTTTCTCAATTTCATCTAATTTTCCTCATTTCAACCTATTTTCACCTACACATCTTAAAACTAAACAAAAGCTATTAAAAACAAGTGTGTGTGAGTGTGTTTTCTTGGGAAATATAAAAACAACCAAAAAGTATCAAAAATGGAAGGTTGGGTGAAAAATTCCCAAACCTATGTGGATTGCCTCCCACAAGAGTTGAGTTTCATTCCTTCAACTGAGCTTCATGGAGATTCTTGCATCATTCATCCATTTGGAGTTCTCATGTGTCCAGTATTTCAATCAATGCATCTCTTATTTGCACTCAAACTATGCTTCTCATCCCTTTGATCACCAAAGTTGTCATTAAATCTTTCATCCAGATCTCCTCCTCTCAAATGACCAATCAGACTCTTGAAGTGACCATATCCAATATCCTCATCTTGAATTCGCTGGGTTGAGGACTTGTATATGTTGATCCTGATCTTCATGTCCATGAAAGAGATGGAAATTATTGCATTGTGAACGTGTATCCCAGAATCAATTCTAGGTAAGAATGGTATTCCCAAGATGACGAGGATCTTCCTATCATCCGACTCCATGTCAAAAAGAATGAAATCCTCCAGGAAGACTATATGTCTTTCCTTATCTATCATCACCAACACATCATCCACTCTTCCTATTGGCACTTTGATGGAACGGTCCACCAATTGGAGAGTATTGTTACGATCCCATCTGAGCTTAATTGGTAAACTAGGGTTTACCTAGACAATTGCAAAGATTAATTAGAATAATCATTCTTGAAATCTAATTAATGACGATAACACAATTAGGATGTTTTAACTATGATAAGAATTCTAAATGTTCTTTTGTATTGAGAATTAGGGTTTGAGAAGTATAAACCCTAATCGGCCCAAATAGGGTTTTGATAATGCTTGAATACAGAATTTGATAAGTAGAATGTCTCACTAAATGATTTTTAGTATTTTATGTATAACTCTGATTTACTTAATATTTGGATATGATTTAGATATATAAAATGTGAACAACATTGGAAAATATCAGAATTTTTGAGGAATTCTTTGACGTGTTTGTCGGCCTAGTTTCAAACTCGACCGATCACAATTTCAGAATTTTACAGCAGTGTGGTAATTGAATTTTATCTTTTTATTGGTATATCCAATTGATCTCAAATTTTAACAGTATTTGATAAATACAATTTTAGACACGCTGGTAAATTGGCGTAATTTTTGGATGACTTTTGAATCCCTACAGTAAGGGTGTCGGTCGAGTTTGTGCATGACAAACTCGGCCGAATATATTGCTGACTGCAATATAGCAGTGTACTGTTTGATTTTTAATTAATTATTGGTAACTCCAAATGATCCCAAATTTTAACAGAAGATCTATAGATCGATTATAAACAACGTGCTAAATTCTCATAATTGTTGGAGAAGGTTTGATCTCTGAAATAAACGAATTACAGTAACTTTTGTATAGTTGAATATTCAGCTAATATAATTAAAGTTGAGTGTTGGGTCAATTTGCAATTGACTCATGCAGCTCAAATTGACTAATAAGGTCGACCACACACACACACAGCTCTCATTTCTCGTCATCCATTCCAGAGAAACGAGCTTCTAGAGAGAGAGGGAGAATTAGGGCTTGAGTGGAGAAAGTGGGGGAAATTGCTGAATTAGGGTTTTGCGATTCCAGGAAGGATGAAATCAAGTAAGTTCGGATTCCTTGCATAGAATTTTATGGTGAATCTTCTCTCTTATGTCAAGATTCCGTCCATTCTCTGATTTGATCCAAGAGGATGTCGAAATTCCCTCTTTTCTCACCCTTTCTTCATAATCCCTCTTTTTCAAGGTTCCCGAGTTGAATGGAAGAAGAATTGGGAGAATTGCTAGGGATTTGATGGGAATTCGAGATTCCCTGAGTTGAGCTGCAGTTGTGAGGTGTTTTCACACCTTAGGGTGAGTGGGTTCTTCCTTCAAACATTCTAATACACGAATTTGATTATAACATCCAAATCCCTAAATGTTGAGCATGTGAATTCTAAATCCTGAAATGTCCATTTGATTTAAGTTATTGTAAATTGATATGATATGGATTCCTTTTCTGTTTGAATGACTCCTAAATGGTAAGTTTATATCAGATACGTATACAACACTTCCTAGTGAGGATGCTTTTAGATTTATATCAATTGATGTAATTAGGGTTTGACCTAATTGAGATACCGCTAGAGTTTCAACCTGATTGAAAAGGACTAGTAATCCTATATGTGGTTAGGATGTACCACATGGGTCATCATGATTGAATTTTGTTCTTGATACATGATATCTCAGTGAATGGTATGGAAACCCTAAATTTAGTTAAATTTTCATGGTTTCATATCTATAATGATTGTATATGATTTGTTGGAAACAATCTTTATTTAGTGAATGCTTATATCCTATGAAATCCTTATGAGAGCCATGTGTCAAGTGAATGAGGTAAATGAAAAGGTGAATGTGGCAAATGCAACCCTAAGAGTAGGGTGTTGGCATGAAATGAATGAATAAGGCAAATGAAACCCTAAGGATAGGGTGTTCAATGAATCATGCTATGGTAATATGAAATGTCTCGATATGAGATGTGGTGATGCTAAATTGTTAAATTGTATGTTCTTAGTGCATTAAACATTATATGCTTGTTCTCTCTGTGTTGATATTTATATACTATAGTGCTTCTTATTTTCAGTATACATCTCGTAAATTGCAGGTGTTGAGATATGACATGCCCTAGAAAGGGATGTTACTGAGTACAAATGATGTAAATGTGTTTTCAAGTTATGTTAGGAATGTGAAATAAGTATGAACTGTGTTTTTCCTGTTTAATTATTTATCTGTTAATCAAGTATAGACCTAAGTTCCCTAACACCGTAGAACCCCTAAGTGGTATCTGCAGCTTTGGGGTGAAACTCGTGTTGCAACATCATCCGTGCTTGTGTCGCGGACAAACGAGGAAAGAGAAAAAAAGGGCAGTGTCTAACAACAATTGTGCTTGTGTCACAATGGCACTGCGGTTTCACCAGAAAACACGGTTATCTAACACCATTCGTGCGGAGTCGCGAAGGTAACCCTGTGACCCTCGGCCTGTGTTCTCAGGTTAGTAGGAGGAGTCTAGAGCACTCGGAGTAGTGCATTGAGGCCGAAGAGCCTGTAGGCCGGAGAGCCTGTGGTCCTGTGGCAGAACAGGGCTGGCGTCAGACTTAGCATTTCCCGGGTGTGTCGCTAAGTCTTGTACGGTGGGACCGTAGCATGGACTTGTTGCGGATCTTTATATACAGAGTATACTGTATATATTTAGGGCATAATCTAAAATATGATCATATAGGTTCACAGAGTTACTTATAAATGAAAGAGTTAAGAATGACTAGAGCATAGTTTTCTAGTAGTTATTCTTTGGATGCAATATTTATATTCTTTGCTATCTCAATTATATTGCTTTAGAACTGCTCAGTGTAGTATTTATTGTTGTTAAATTTCATATTGTTTAATCAAATTATATCTTTGATCACATTAGTGCATTAGTCTGTTTCCATGAAGTATTCATTCACTGAGCGAGTAGGCTCACCCCTCTACTCAAACATTTTAGGTTTAATCGCGTGGACTTGAAGATGGTCAGAACATCAGCGTAGACCTACCACAAGAGTTGAGTACAAGATTAGTTGAGTCAGTCGGTCCTTGTCACTCTAGGTCCTTAGTAAGAGATAAGAGAGAGAGTTGTAAATACGATGTGTAATGGTGTTCCTCTTTGATATGTATGCTAATTAGCAAGTTTCATGTGCATAATGTGTGAGAGACATCATGAATGTTTATACATGTATCCTTACTTTTAAAGTTTGATTAGTAATGAAAATGTTCATATTCCTTGTTAAGATGTTATGTGGTTCAATGCGATGAAACAAGAGTTTTTAATAAAAAGAAAAAAGTTAAGGGTGTTCTTTGTGTTAATTATAAATCCTATCTTACGCCCTAATCTCATGATTTGAGGAAATTGTGAGATCGGGGTGTAACAGCTTGGTATCAGAGCTTAGGGTGAGTTGTCAAGGACCATTAAGTTAGTAAGTTAGAGTTCTATGTGTGGCAGATAGGAGGTGTTTGATGTTAGCTTTGGGGATTTGAGTATTTGGATATCCTGGCCCGATATCTGAGTACTTGCATCAACCAGTACAAGCTACTATGTCTATTCTCTCACGTATACCCTGGCCAGGTATACAGTGGAAGAATGGGCTAGAGATGAACCCTAGAAATGTTAGGGTTAGAAAACAAAAAAAAAGAAAACAAGAATTAAGAGCATAAATGTAAAAGGAGATAGAACTTACATTTCATAATGTTGTTTTTGTTGGAAATGTATAGAAATGCTCTTATATGTTTGAATTGAAATATTCAATACTTTGAAATATGGGTCTTTAATATCTGTTGTACACTGTCCAGTTGTAGCATCTATTGATTTCATTCTTTGTAACAAGTAGACTAGAATTGACCTTTGAATGAGTTTTTGTTTCTATAGTCTTGCCCGCTGATTCGAGTGAAATTGACATCAGCAAGTCTGTTTAGATTTTCAGTCTGTACATGATTCGGCCGAGTTGTATGTAATTCGGCCGAGTTTCCTTTTTTAGGAAATCAACCGGCAAGTTGATCGGCCGAGTTTCAAGCGGATCGGCCGAGTTGTGAAGCAATCGGCCGAGTTTCTGACCAATCGGCCGAGTTTCTGAGATGTGAGTGGCAGTTCAGGAAGTATGTGATCCTTTGTAATTCTTGGCTTCAGGACTTCAGGTTTGGCCTGGTCCGGTTGGCAGGATGCGTTATTAGAATCTAATGAATCCTATCAATAGCATAATAAGAATAGAATTGGAATAATTAGACCCACCTCAGAGTAAGAATGTACATACAGTAAGATGTTGAAACATATGGGCAAGATCAGAATAACTAAGAATTAGTTGAAACTGATATCTGAGGTTCAACGTTGGGGTCTCAAATGTGAAACCCATAATTGGGAATAATAGAACATGATATGAAGCTCATAATCAGTATATTGATTAATATTACATGAACTATACATATGAAATATAGAAAAGATATGTGAAATGTATGTATGGTTCAAGATAACAAGAATCAATCATGAAGAATGAATCATATAATAGAGAACAATGCTTTTATGAATTCTAAAGCAAAGGCTAAGTAGAAGAATATGGTTGAGCATTCAATAGGTCCATAGAAGTAAAGAGTCTTTAAAGGAGTAAAAGTAAAGAGAATCGTATGAACATGTAAGTCATAAGACTAGAACAACAAACTAGTTTCTAAGCAGAGAACATAGGTGTAGTTTAACGAATGAATAAGTCACACAAAGGTAGACTGTATTCAGGAAGGAAAAACTTGATTGAAAGAGAAACTATGTTTGACCCATGCATGATCCACTTGATGTAAAAATGAAGAATATGTAATGTATTCAACATGAGTAAAAACTAATAGAAGGACTATTAATTTAGAATGTTAACTTCACAATAGTATAAAGATAAAGGAGGAAATATGTGCAACATGGTATACATGGCCATACATATGAATAAGCAACATGGTCATAAGAGAAAAATTTAAAATTAAAGATGACAGGTTAAAGAGTAGTATAGGGAAAGAGGACTATGAAATGTAAGAAAGGGTTTGAAATATGATGGAGCAGTTATAAAATAAAGAGGTTGTGAGATTCAAGCAAGTGCTAATTAATCAAATATCTCTGTTGATGACTAAGTAATCTACATATGAGAATGTATTAGGGGATGTTTGAATACAAGTATTCCAAGTCTTAAAATCATCTTCTCTTTCATATATTCCTTAATGAGAGCAAGGTGGGAATGAAAGGATAAGAGAAAATGAATCATACATGGTGAATAACTACCTTGGTAGGGTCATTAGGTGATACGGTTTGGATGATGTCAAAACATATGGAGAGATACCCTGAACAAGGTAATCATACTTATTCACTCATTTTAATAGAAAGGGATGATAATTAGATTGTTTGGACAAGTAACTCTAATGAGGTGTAGCTTGTTATACTAGCTCTAATATAACTGAGTGATGGTAATTGAGTATGATTAATGCTTGAATGACTGATACAATTGTGGATTACCTTACTACTGTTGTTGAAACCCTAAAATGATATAATGCGATGGATACACTTTGAATTGTGTGTGGGCCCATAACCCACAGATCCCAGGACCGAAACAGGATAGTATGGAATGAGGTGGTAATGCTTCACCTCATGCATCCATGACCCAATGGGGATGCCAAGAGTAGTATTGTGCAAATGATTGTTGAATCTAGTCTTTTAATTCAAGACTGTTTTGCTATTTGAATAGCACTTGATTAAAGTTTAAAATAGTATGGTGAACTTGCTTTTGTCACTTAAAGGTGATACAGAACAATAGAACTCTCTGAGTAGCATAAGTTGAGATAGTTGTATCAGAGTATCAGAGTTGCGCAGAGAAAGCGTGGTGGTTTATCTTTGCATTCTATGTTTGTCTGTGGCATAAAGAATTTGCTTGATATCATTGATAACTATTTGAAATATGTTGTGATTTAGAAAAGAATTAAAAGATCTAATGTTGAAAACTACATTCAGGTATGAAATACAAGAATATAATGACATGGAAGGCTTTAGAAGCCTAGAATAACCTTGGATATATCTTTCTTGTAGGTTTATGTTTCGAGGACGAAACATTCTAAGGGGGGGAGAGTTGTTACGACCCCATCTGAGCTTAATTGGTAAACTAGGGTTTACCTAGACAATTGCAAAGATTAATTAGAATAATCATTCTTGAAATCTAATTAATGATGATAACACAATTAGGATGTTTTAACTATGATAAGAAGTCTAAATGTTCTTTTGTCTTGAGAATTAGGGTTTGAGAAGTATAAACCCTAATCGGCCCAAATAGGGTTTTGATAATGCTTGAATACAGAATTTGATAAGTAGAATGTCTAACTAAATGATTTTTATTATTTTATGTATAACTCTGATTTACTTCAAATTTGGATATGATTTAGATATATAAAACTTGAACAACATTGGAAAATATCTGAATTTTTGAAGAATGCTTTGACCTGTTTGTCGGCCGAGTTTCAAACTCGACCGATCACAATTTCAGAATTTTACAGTAGTGTGGTAATTGAATTTTATCTTTTTATTGGTATATCCAATTGATCGCAAATTTTAACAGTATTTGACAAATACAGTTTTAGACACTCTGTTAAATTGGCGTAATTTTTGGATGTCTTTTGAATCCCTACAGTAAGGGTGTCGGTCGAGTTTGTGCAGGACAAACTCGGCCAAATATATTGCTGACTGCAATATAGCAGTGCACTGTTCGATTTTTACTTAATTATTGGTAACTCCAAATGATCCCAAATTTTAACAGAAGACCTATACAGAAATTCTAAACAAATTTCTAAATTCTCATAATTGGTGGAGAAGTTTTGATCTCTGAAATAAACGAATTACAGTAACTTTTGTATAGTTGAATATTCAGCTAATATAATTAAAGTTGAGTGTTGGGTCAATTTGCAATTGACCCAAGCAGCTCAAATTGACTAATAAGGTCGACCACACACACACACAGCTCTCATTTCTCGTCATCCATTCCAGAGAAACGAGCTTCTAGAGAGAGAGGGAGAATTAGGGCTTGAGTGGAGAAAGTGGGGGAAATTGCTGAATTAGGGTTTTGCGATTCCAGGAAGGATGAAATCAAGTAAGTTCGGATTCCTTGCATAGACGTTTATGATGAATCTTCTCTCTTATGTCAAGATTCCGTCCATTCTCTGATTTGATCCAAGAGGATTTCGAAATTCCCTCTTTTCTCACCCTTTCTTCATAATCCCTCTTTTTCAAGGTTCCCGAGTTGAATGGAAGAAGAATTGGGAGAATTGCTAGGGATTTGATGGGAATTCGAGATTCCCTGAGTTGAGCTGCAGTTGTGAGGTGTTTTCACACCTTAGGGTGAGTGGGTTCTTCCTTCAAACATTCTAATGCACGAATTTGATTATAACATCCAAATCCCTAAATGTTGAGCATGTGAATTCTAAATCCTGAAATGTCCATTTGATTTAAGTTATTGTAAATTGATATGATATGGATTCCTTTTCTGTTTGAATGACTCCTAAATGGTAGGTTTATATCAGATACGTATACAACACTTCCTAGTGAGGATGCTTTTAGATTTATATCAATTGATGTAATTAGGGTTTGACCTAATTGAGATACCGCTAGAGTTTCAACCTGATTGAAAAGGACTAGTAATCATATATGTGGTTAGGATGTACCACATGGGTCATCTTGATTGAATTCTGTTCTTGATACATGATATCTCAGTGAATGGTATGGAAACCCTAAATTTAGTTAAATTTTCATGGTTTCATATCTATAATGATTGTATATGATTTGTTGGAAACAATCTTTATTTAGTGAATGCTTATATCCTATGAAATCCTTATGAGAGCCATGTGTCAAGTGAATGAGGTAAATGAAAAGGTGAATGTGGCAAATGCAACCCTAAGAGTAGGGTGTTGGCATGAAATGAATGAATAAGGAAAATGAAACCCTAAGGATAGGGTGTTCAATGAATCATGCTATGGTAATATGAAAGGTCTCGATATGACATGTGGTGATGCTAAATTGTTAAATTGTATGTTCCTAGTGCATTAAACTTTATATGCTTGATCTCTCTGTGTTGATATTTATATACTATAGTGCTTCTTATTTTCAATATACATCTCGTAAATTGCAGGTGTTGAGATATGACATGCCCTAGAAAGGGATGTTACTGAGTACAAATGATGTAAATGTGTTTTCAAGTTATGTTAGGAATGTGAAATAAGTATGAACTGTGTTTTTCCTGTTTAATTATTTATTTGTTAATCAAGTATAGACCTAAGTGCCCTAACACCGTAGAACCCCTAAGTGGTATCTGCAGCTTTGGGGTGAAACTCGTGTTGCAACATCATCCGTGCTTGTGTCGCAGACAAACGAGGAAAGAGAAAAAAAGGGCAGTGTCTAACAACAATTGTGCTTGTGTCACAATGGCACTGCGGTTTCACCAGAAAACACGGTTATCTAACACCATTCGTGCGGAGTCGCGAAGGTAACCCTGTGACCCTCGGCCTGTGTTCTCAGGTTAGTAGGAGGAGTCTAGAGCACTCGGAGTAGTGCATTGAGGCCGGAGAGCCTGTAGGCCGGAGAGCCTATGGTCCTGTGGCAGAACAGGGCTGGCGTCAGATTTAGCATTTCCCGGGTGTGTCGCTAAGTCTTGTACGGTGGGACCGTAGCATGGACTTGTTGCGGATCTTTATATACAGAGTATACTGTATATATTTAGGGCATAATCTAAAATATGATCATATAGGTTCACAGAGTTACTTATAAATGAAAGAGTTAAGAATGACTAGAGCATAGTTTTCTAGTAGTTATTCTTTGGATGCAATATTTATATTCTTTGCTATCTCAATTATATTGCTATAGAACTGCTCAGTGTAGTATTTATTGTTGTTAAATTTCATATCGTTTAATCAAATTATATCTTTGATCACATTAGTGCATTAGTCTATTTCCATGAAGTATTCATTCACTGAGCGAGTAGGCTCACCCCTCTACTCAAACATTTTAGGTTTAATCGCGTGGACTTGAAGATGGTCAGAACATCAGCGTAGACCTGCCACAAGAGTTGAGTACAAGATTAGTTGAGTCAGTCGGTCCTTGTCACTCTAGGTCCTTAGTAAGAGATAAGAGAGAGAGTTGTAAATACGATGTGTAATGTTGTTCCTCTTTGATATGTATGCTAATTAGCAAGTTTCATGTGCATAATGTGTGAGAGACATCATGAATGTTTATACATGTATCCTTACTTTTAAAGTTTGATTAGTAATGAAAATGTTCATATTCCTTGTTAAGATGTTATGTGGTTCAATGCGATGAAACAAGAGTTTTTAATAAAAATAAAAAAGTTAAGGGTGTTCTTTGTGTTAATTATAAATCCTATCTTATGCCCTAATCTCATGATTTGAGGAAATTGTGAGATCGGGGTGTAACAGCTTGGTATCAGAGCTTAGGGTGAGTTGTCAAGGACCATTAAGTTAGTAAGTTAGAGTTCTATGTGTGGCAGATAGGAGGTGTTTGATGTTAGCTTTGGGGATTTGAGTATTTGGATATCCTGGCCCGATATCTGAGTACTTGGATCAACCTGTACAAGCTACTCTGTCTATTCTCTCACGTATACCCTGGCCAGGTATACAGTGGAAGAATGGGCTAGAGATGAACCCTAGAAATGTTAGGGTTAGAAAACAAAAAAAAACAAGAATTAAGAGCATAAATGTAAAAGGAGATAGAACTTACATTTCATAATGTTGTTTTTGTTGGAAATGTATAGAAATGCCCTTATATGTTTGAATTGAAATATTCAATACTTTGAAATATGGGTCTTTAATATCTGTTGTACACTGTGCAGTTGTAGCATCTATTGATTTCATTCTTTGTAACAAGTAGACTAGAATTGACCTTTGAATGAGTTTTTGTTTCTATAGTCTTGCCCGCTGATTCGAGTGAAATTGACATCAGCAGGTCTGTTTAGATTTTCAGTCTGTACATGATTCGGCCGAGTTGTATGTAATTCGGCCGAGTTTCCTTTTTTAGGAAATCAACCGGCAAGTTGATCGGCCGAGTTTCAAGCGGATCGGCCGAGTTGTGAAGCAATCGGCCGAGTTTCTGACCAATGGGCCGAGTTTCTGAGCTGTGAGTGGCAGTTCAGGAAGTATGTGATCCTTTGTAATTCTTGGCTTCAGGACTTTAGGTTTGGCCTGGTCCGGTTGGCAGGATGCGTTATTAGAATCTAATGAATCCTATCAATAGCATAATAAGAATAGAATTGGAATAATTAGATCCACCTCAGAGTAAGAATGTACATACAGTAAGATGTTGAAACATATGGGCAAGATCAGAACAACTAAGAATTAGTTGAAACTGATATCTGAGGTTCAACTTTGGGGTCTCAAATGTGAAACCCATAATTGGGAATAATATAACATGATATGAAGCTCATAATCAGTATATTGATTAATATTACATGAACTATACATATGAAATATAGAAAAGATATGTGAAATGTATGTATGGTTCAAGATAACAAGAATCAATCATGAAGAATGAATCATATAATAGAGAACAATTCTTTTATGAACTCTAAAGCAAAGGCTAAGTAGAAGAATAGGGTTGAGCATTCAATAGGTCCATAGAAGTAAAGAGTCTTTAAAGGAGTAAAAGTAAAGAGAATCGTATGAACATGTAAGTCATAAGACTAGAACAACAAACTAGTTTCTAAGCAGAGAACATAGGTGTAGTTTAACGAATGAATAAGTCACACAAAGGTAGACTGTATTCAGGAAGGAAAAACTTGATTGAAAGAGAAACTATGTTTGACCCATGCATGATCCACTTGATGTAAAAATGAAGAATATGTAATGTATTCAACATGAGTAAAAACTAATAGAAGGACTATTAATTTAGAATGTTAACTTCACAATAGTATAAAGATAAAGGAGGAAATATGTGCAACATGGTATACATGACCATACATATGAATAAGCAACATGGTCATAGAGAAAAATTTAAAATTAAAGATGACAGGTTAAAGAGTAGTATAGGGAAAGAGGACTATGAAATGTAAGAAAGGGTTTGAAATATGATGGAGCAGTTATAAAATAAAGAGGTTGTGAGATTCAAGCAAGTGCTAATTAATCAAATATCTCTGTTGATGACTAAGTAAATCTACATATGAGAATGTATTAGGGGATGTTTGAATACAAGTATTCCAAGTCTTAAAATCATCTTCTCTTTCATATATTCCTTAATGAGAGCAAGGTGGGAATGAAAGGATAAGAGAAAATGAATCATACATGGTGAATAACTACCTTGGTAGGGTCATTAGGTGATACGGTTTGGATGATGTCAGAACATATGGAGAGATACCCTGAACAAGGTAATCATACTTATTCACTCATTTTAATAGAAAGGGATGATAATTAGATTGTTTGGACAAGTAACTCTAATGAGGTGTAGCTTGTTATACTAGCTCTAATATAACTGAGTGATGGTAATTGAGTATGATTAATGCTTGAATGACTGATACAATCATGGATTACCTTACTACTGTTGTTGAAACCCTAAAATGATATAATGCGATGGATACACTTTGAATTGTGTGTGGGCCCATAACCCACAGATCCCAGGACCGAAACAGGATAGTATGGAATGAGGTGGTAATGCTTCACCTCATGTATCCATGACCCAATGGGGATGCCAAGAGTAGTATTTTGCAAATGATTGTTGAATCTAGTCTTTTAATTCAAGACTGTTTTGCTATTTGAATAGCACTTGATTAAAGTTTAAAATAGTATGGTGAACTTGCTTTTGTCACTTAAAGGTGATACAGAACAATAGAACTCTCTGAGCAGCATAAGTTGAGATAGTTGTATCAGAGTATCAGAGTTGCGTAGCGAAAGCGTGGTGGTTTATCTTTGCATTCTATGTTTGTCTGTGGCATAAAGAATTTGCTTGATATCATTGAGAACTATTTGAAATATGTTGTGATTTAGTAAAGAATTAAAAGATCTAATGTTGAAAACTACATTCAGGTATGAAATACGAGAATATAATGACATGGAAGGCTTTAGAAGCCTAGAATAACCTTGAATGTATCTTTCTTGTAGGTTTATGTTTCGAGGACGAAACATTCTAAGGGGGGGAGAGTTGTTACGACCCCATCTGAGCTTAATTGGTAAACTAGGGTTTACCTAGACAATTGCAAAGATTAATTAGAATAATCATTCTTGAAATCTAATTAATGACGATAACACAATTAGGATGTTTTAACTATGATAAGAAGTCTAAATGTTCTTTTGTCTTGAGAATTAGGGTTTGAGAAGTATAAACCCTAATCGGCCCAAATAGGGTTTTGATAATGCTTGAATACAGAATTTGATAAGTAGAATGTCTCACTAAATGATTTTTAGTATTTTATGTATAACTCTGATTTACTTCAAATTTGGATATGATTTAGATATATAAAACTTGAACAACATTGGAAAATATCAGAATTTTTGAAGAATGCTTTGACCTGTTTGTCGGCCGAGTTTCAAACTCGACCGATCACAATTTCAGAATTTTACAGTAGTGTGGTAATTGAATTTTATCTTTTTATTGGTATATCCAATTGATCTCAAATTTTAACAGTATTTGAAAAATACAGTTTTAGACACTCTGGTAAATTGGCGTAATTTTTGGATGTCTTTTGAATCCCTACAGTAAGGGTGTCGGTCGAGTTTGTGCAGGACAAACTCGGCCGAATATATTGCTGACTGCAATATAGCAGTGCATTGTTCGATTTTTATTTAATTATTGGTAACTCCAAATGATCCCAAATTTTAACAGAAGATCTATAGATCAATTCTAAACAACGTGCTAAATTTTCATAATTGTTGGAGAAGGTTTGATCTCTGCAATAAACGAATTACAGTAACTTTTGTATAGTTGAATATTCAGCTAATATAATTAAAGTTGAGTGTTGGGTCAATTTGCAATTGACCCAAGCAGCTCAAATTGACTAATAAGGTCGACCACACACACACACAGCTCTCATTTCTCGTCATCCATTCCAGAGAAACGAGCTTCTAGAGAGAGAGGGAGAATTAGGGCTTGAGTGGAGAAAGTGGGGGAAATTGCTGAATTAGGGTTTTGCGATTCCAGGAAGGATGAAATCAAGTAAGTTCGGATTCCTTGCATAGACTTTTATGGTGAATCTTCTCTCTTATGTCAAGATTCCGTCCATTCTCTGATTTGATCCAAGAGGATGTCGAAATTCCCTCTTTTCTCACCCTTTCTTCATAATCCCTCTTTTTCAAGGTTCCCGAGTTGAATGGAAGAAGAATTGAGAGAATTGCTAGGGATTTGATGGGAATTCGAGATTCCCTGAGTTGAGCTGCAGTTGTGAGGTGTTTTCACACCTTAGGGTGAGTGGGTTCTTCCTTCAAACATTCTAATGCACGAATTTGATTATAACATCCAAATCCCTAAATGTTGAGCATGTGAATTCTAAATCCTGAAATGTCCATTTGATTTAAGTTATTGTAAATTGATATGATATGGATTCCTTTTCTGTTTGAATGACTCCTAAATGGTAGGTTTATATCAGATACGTATACAACACTTCCTAGTGAGGATGCTTTTAGATTTATATCAATTGATGTAATTAGGGTTTGACCTAATTGAGATACCGCTAGAGTTTCAACCTGATTGAAAAGGACTAGTAATCCTATATGTGGTTAGGATGTACCACATGGGTCATCTTGATTGAATTCTGTTCTTGATACATGATATCTCAGTGAATGGTATGGAAACCCTAAATTTAGTTAAATTTTCATGGTTTCATATCTATAATGATTGTATATGATTTGTTGGAAACAATCTTTATTTAGTGAATGCTTATATCCTATGAAATCCTTATGAGAGCCATGTGTCAAGTGAATGAGGTAAATGAAAAGGTGAATGTGGCAAATGCAACCCTAAGAGTAGGGTGTTGGCATGAAATGAATGAATAAGGCAAATGAAACCCTAAGGATAGGGTGTTCAATGAATCATGCTATGGTAATATGAAAGGTCTCGATATGACATGTGGTGATGCTAAATTGTTAAATTGTATGTTCCTAGTGCATTAAACATTATATGCTTGTTCTCTCTGTGTTGATATTTATATACTATAGTGCTTCTTATTTTCAATATACATCTCGTAAATTGCAGGTGTTGAGATATGACATGCCCTAGAAAGGGATGTTACTGAGTACAAATGATGTAAATGTGTTTTCAAGTTATGTTAGGAATGTGAAATAAGTATGAACTGTGTTTTTCCTGTTTAATTATTTATCTGTTAATCAAGTATAGACCTAAGTGCCCTAACACCGTAGAACCCCTAAGTGGTATCTGCAGCTTTGGGGTGAAACTCGTGTTGCAACATCATCCGTGCTTGTGTTGCGGACAAACGAGGAAAGAGAAAAAAAGGGCAGTGTCTAACAACAATTGTGCTTGTGTCACAATGGCACTGCGGTTTCACCAGAAAACACGGTTATCTAACACCATTCGTGCGGAGTCGCGAAGGTAACCCTGTGACCCTCCGCCTGTGTGCTCAAGTTAGTAGGAGGAGTCTAGAGCACTCGGAGTAGTGCATTGAGGCCGGAGAGCCTGTAGGCCGGAGAGCCTGTGGTCCTGTGGCAGAACAGGGCTGGCGTCTGACTTAGCATTTCCCGGGTGTGTCGCTAAGTCTTGTACGGTGGGACCGTAGCATGGACTTGTTGCGGATCTTTATATACAGAGTACACTGTATATATTTAGGGCATAATCTAAAATATGATCATATAGGTTCACAGAGTTACTTATAAATGAAAGAGTTAAGAATGACTAGAGCATAGTTTTCTAGTAGTTATGCTTTGGATGCAATATTTATATTCTTTGCTATCTCAATTATATTGCTTTAGAACTGCTCAGTGTAGTATTTATTGTTGTTAAATTTCATATCGTTTAATCAAATTATATCTTTGATCACATTAGTGCATTAGTCTGTTTCCATGAAGTATTCATTCACTGAGCGAGTAGGCTCACCCCTCTACTCAAACATTTTAGGTTTAATCGCGTGGACATGAAGATGGTCAGAACATGAACGTAGACCTGCCACAAGAGTTGAGTACAAGATTAGTTGAGTCAGTCGGTCCTTGTCACTCTAGGTCCTTAGTAAGAGATAAGAGAGAGAGTTGTAAATACGATGTGTAATGTTGTTCCTCTTTGATATGTATGCTAATTAGCAAGTTTCATGTGCATAATGTGTGAGAGACATCATGAATGTTTATACATGTATCCTTACTTTTAAAGTTTGATTAGTAATGAAAATGTTCATATTCCTTGTTAAGATGTTATGTGGTTCAATGCGATAAAACAAGAGTTTTTAATAAAAAGAAAAAAGTTAAGGGTGTTCTTTGTGTTAATTATAAATCCTATCTTACGCCCTAATCTCATGATTTGAGGAAATTGTGAGATCGGGGTGTAACAGTATAAAATACTAAAAATCATTTAGTGAGACATTCTACTTATCAAATTTTGTATTCAAGCATTATCAAAACCCTATTTGGGCCGATTAGGGTTTATACTTCTCAAACCCTAATTCTCAAGACAAAAGAACATTTAGACTTCTTATCATAGTTAAAACATCCTAATTGTGTTATCGTCATTAATTAGATTTCAAGAATGATTATTCTAATTAATCTTTGCAATTGTCTAGGTAAACCCTAGTTTACCAATTAAGCTCAGATGGGGTCGTAACAAGTACAGTGTGCTGGTTGCAACTTTCCTAAGCCCAGATCAACATAGACACTATATGGAATCAAATTCACACTATATCCCAAATCAAGTAGGGAGTTGTCTATTCTATGTCCCCCAATGTAACTAGGTGTGAGTGGGGCTATTGGGTCTTTCCTCTTTATGGGAAGTGAGACTTGGAGGATTGCGATTACTTGTTTGGTCAACTTAACTCTTTTGGGTATACTCCCTGTTGACCTTCTCTTCATAGTGCATAAGTTCTTAAGAAACTTGGCATATGATGGGATCCTCTTGATAGCATCCAATAATGGAATGTTGACCTTCAATTGGAGAAACACCTCAAGAGTGTCAACATTGTGCTTTTGTCTCCTTTTCACTTCTGGTGGCTCATCTACTACTTCAATAAATGGTGGCTCACTTGCTTTGGCCTTACTTGCATCAACATGATTTTGTTGTGGCATGCTAGTAGATGGAACAATAGGGATGGTACGACCTACAAATGGAGTGTGAGGTAGAACACATGGTATCCCAAACTCAACATGCGGTGTCACAGAAGCAACACGTGATATCATAGTATCATCTTCAACAATCTCAATCACAATATCATCTTTGTGCTGCCTTGGCCTATCAACTTTCCCTTGACTTGTGGGCAGCTCAAGAGATTCCCCACTCCTTAGAACTGTCACAACACTTCCTTTCTCATGGTGGAGAGGGGGAGCTTGCATGGGTTGTAGAGGAGATGGGGGTGATACTTGGTATGGAAATTGAGGTGGGGGGGAGAATTGAGGTTAGAAGGTGAATTGACCAGAAATTTGTGGTGATGGAGGGGGAGGAGATGTGTAAGGCTTGTGATGGCCTTGAAAATGGTAAATGGGCTACAATTGCATAGGAGGTGGACTATAGAGAATTTGAGTGGAATGCATAGGTCCACTTGCTTCATTGAAACTCATTATGGACTTTGAAGACAAATTTTCTTCTTAGAGAGAAAGTATGGAAGATAGCTGCTCAATCCTCTCTTCAGGCCTTGTAACATTCTTTTACACATCATCAAAGCTTTTCAACCTAGAGAGAAATTCTTCCTCAAACCTTGAGCTATACCTTGGACTTTGTGGTTCCTGGTAGCTATAGGAGTGAGGTGTCATCATTTATTCACCATAGAACTCAATTAAATTTGACCAAGTGACAATAAACATTTATCACTTGGTTCTTCATGAAGCTCACCATGTCACCCAAAATCTTCATCAATTACAGGCTTGAATCACTATGAACTAGAGGTTTCACACCAAAGGCACGAGCACCATAATTCATCATGCTAGAATCTTAGATTCTTTAACCTTCTTCCAGGTGCTCAAACAAAGGCCATATCTCCTTAGGTGGCCTAGCCATAAAAACTCCTCCATAAGAAGAATATACTATAGCTTGACACTTTAGAGATAGAATGGTGTAAAAGGACTTAACTAGCTACCACAAAGGGATATCAGGGTGCAGGCATTCTCTCAACATCTTCTTAAATCTCTCCCAAGCATTATGGAACTACTCATTGCCCATTTTACTAAAACTCACTAAGACACGCCACATTTGTGTCAACCTTGCAATAGAGTAGAATTGCCTTAATAAGACACTCTTCATCTCTTCTCAACTCATGATGTCCCTCCTTGAACCATACTAATCTTTGGCTTTGTATTTGAGGGAGAATGAGACAAGTTCAATTAGATTGTGTCATCACTAGTCATCAGTGTCCTGAAGGATGAGCATAATTCAAGAAATGAGTCCAAGTTCTTGTAGGGGTTATCATCCTCCAAACCGTAGAAGGTGGACAGGAGCCTAAGAAGACCAGGAGGGATGGAGAATTGCTCCCATGGCATTTGATAAACTCTACTAGAAATTGGTGATTTGTAGTTACTAGGCACGAAGTAATCTTGAAGTGGCTTGTGAAGTACATTTTGGCCTTCTATCTTGTCTTCCCCGTGTGGCTTGTCACATGTACAAGGAACAACCAAATAAAAGAAAGCAAGTTAGAAAACCAATATGCACAAAGAATACAAAGAATAAAGAATAAATAATATCAATGATGAAAATAGTCAGAAAAGATCAAAGAAAAACTAACTAGCTAGGCCGAGCGTCATTCTCCCCAACAACAACACCAGAAAGCTTGGTGTGTCCCGCCAGAGATGCACACACTAATCAATTGGGATTTGACTAGATGCACCCCACGAGATTAGGACACACGGTGGGATCACTTTCAAAATTTATAAGGGACCTAAACTTAACACACTCCCATAAACTAAAACACTACACCTGCAAGTGCACAAGATCATGTTGTAGTACAGGAGGGCGAAAAGTATAGGGTCGATCCACACAAGGAGATAAGGGGGCACTATAGCTAGGTTAGTTTTTGGGCTAGGTTCCTGCTTTATAGTCTCGGGTTGAAGGGTTTAAGGTTGGTTTGTTAATTATACTAAGTGTTTAACAAAAAAACAAATGAAGGAAAACAAGCAAGATCAAAACCAAAATAACCTAAATTAACCCTAGACTTATAATTCTAATGTGCAGGAAAACACAAGGCAAGTAGGAAAGGCAAAGAGTTATACTAAGGCAAGCAAGATGAAGTCTACACTACATTAAGCTAGCAAACTAATCACAAGAGTAATTAAAGACCTAAACTAGCAAGTGTAAAGAAAGAATAAGTCAAGAAGCTAACTAAACAAGCAAAGAACTAACTAATCTAACACTAGCTAAGCAAGAAGGCAATTAAGGTTTTAAAACAATAAAGGGATGTGTGGGCTGTTTGGGGGTGCACTTATCGACTAGGTTGGGGTTGACATGTTAACATTATTCTTTCATTTATATTACCAAACCAAACAACATGTTAGAGTCTAATGAATTTCCCTAGACTACTAACATGCCATGGATATGATAGGTTGTGTATAGGGAAACTTGTCCCTAACACCTCCCACTACCCTTACGAGGATCAATTGGGTTAGGGTTTAGGTGTAATTCAATTAGAGTCTAAACAAGCCTAGGTTTATAGTTTAGAGGATCTTAGGGATATTAGGGTTGAGGTTAGTAATGGGAGTGGAAGTGAGGTTTTAGGCCTCTCATCACCCACATTCTATCTTTAAGAAAGCTCTAAGCTAATCACACTAAATTCATCAAAACTATCTCCTTAGATATCTGAACTAGGGTCAGAAGAATTGATTAGTATGTAGGAAGATGGGTAGATAGCTAGGAATACATGAATTGGACCTAGAAGAAAATTCCAAAATTCACACATATAAGCAATTTCCCTAAATTCCTAGGTGATTTTAAGCACAAACCAACAAACAGTCCATGGAGAATGAGATAGATTCACAACATAATCATTAGCAAATGAAATTACAGTGTTTACATATCATTTCCCCTCAACATGGTAACAAAGTAACATTTTTAGCCCCAAACATCCCACCTAAGGGGCCTAGCTACTCATAGAACATGAAAATGCAGAGAGAAAGGAGAAAGAGGTAGAAGAAGCCATGGAGCTCGGTGCAGATGGAGAAATCCTCCTCTTCATCAGTTGCAATACGTCCTCCTCCTTCTTCCCAGGTGCAAGGACATGCAATGATGGTGGAATAGCATCAAAACACTAGGAAACTAGGGTTTTGGTAGTGGAAATGGTAAAATGGAGTGGAGTCGAGGTGGAAATGGAGTAGAATGTGAAAATGGGGTGATAGAAGGTAGATAGGGGTGGCCTACCTTGTCCTATGGCCACCACCCACATATATATAGGTGAGATTGAGGCACTAGGTCAAGTAGGGGTAAAGTGGGAAATGCATTGGAAAATTAGCTAGGTTTTTGTAAGTAGCACGACCGTGGTGGGTGTAGGGAAACATGGTCATGGTGTGTGGAAACAACCAACGTGAAAAATGGGGGAAAATCACAATAACTTGGGTGATTTTGAACTGAAAGTGGCACAACCATGGTGATCACCATGGCCGTGGTGGGGCAAGGGTAGCACGACCGTGGTGTTTAACACAGCCATGGCGTGTTGGGATGCTCTTCCTGTTCTTTGCTCCATGGCCATTCTATGTGGGCTGTTACATGGCCGTTCAAGGTGGCATGACCTTTCTGCTGTCTTGTGCTAAGTCTGTGCTAGATACATAGGAATGGAATAGTTAAGTCATTATCAAAATATGAGCAATGTATAACCCTCAAGTCAACAGAAATCACATATTAAGGGAAATAACATGTAATCTAATAGGTATAGATGTGATCAAAATGCAATATGACACAAGATGAAGCCCTAAAATAGGGCTACATCAATCACCAACTTAGGATCCCTGAGAATCAATATTAGAGAGTCAAGCTATAAATTACCACTTCTTGGCAGGCAACCCAAGTATTTCCTGCTTTCATCAAATTCTTTTGTTTAATAAACTAGTATTAGTTTATAGGTCCTAGCCTAAATTCTAGTGTCTTTTGTCCTTAAAGTAATATTCTGTGTCTAACCCTATTTAAAAATTCATCCTTAGCTATTTCACCTTGGTTAGAAGGATTTAGTGTACACATAATAAATTTAATGAAGTATGGGTGCATGATTTTCATTGTTGGAGCCATTCTTGCTGAACCATCGGTTGATGATCAGTGATCTCAACCACCGAGTGTTGGTACCCACAAGAAACACTGATTGATACTACTTTGCCTCACCACTGGTTGATAAGGGATAGACACCACAGATTGATAAGTCAGAACCACCACCAGTTGATAAGGTAAAGACACCACCGATTGAGAAACTTAGTGAAGCCACCTATTGATATACCTATCAAGCGAACCATTGGATGATGCCTAAATGCCCTACAATCGGGTCTTAACACCTGGGGGTGGTCTAAGAGACAAAAAACCTACAAAAGGGGCAAACTAATGACCTCCCCCTTTTTAATCGAGTAACTGAGCCGGGTGAGTTAAACCCTAGAGAGATCTGAAGCGGCAATAACTGAGGATTCCACACGACCAAGATCATCTTCCTACCCCTCTCAATCACAGTCAAGTAGGATGAAAGTTCCCAAGACACTATAATCCACCACCAAGCTGACGATCGGTGAAAGAAGCCCCGAGCACCGTCAATAAGGTAACCCTAAAATCTTGGTTTTCCAAATCATCTACCGCCACCTCTCTAGTTTCTCTTGTTTTTCCAAAAAAATTTTAGTCAACGATGACAACTACGACCACCAGTGGATGGTTTCCCCTATGAGCACCAGCTGGTGCAACTGCCACCTTAACCACCAGTTACTACTTCATATCCCTCCTTAACCCCTATCTATTTCCACCACCATTCGCTGGTGAAACCCCCGCCATAACCACCGAAAACTGAAGCCAACACTGACCCCTTCTTCCTTTGACGGGACTAACCACCACCTATAGAAACTCACCTAAATGACTGATTTATCAACTATCATCTAGTTATGACAATTGATGAACCTCGATGACTAGTTGTATCTACCTCTATCTAATTTTTGACCACCGGTTGGTTCTTACTATCACATGTCCCTCTATCGTCATCTGCTTTTGGCCATCGGTGGAGCTAGACCACTGCCTGTCTGAAATCATCGATCTATCGAGTTTCTCGAGGTGTGATCACCGCCTGGTCCAAGCCATCAATTGATTTTTACCATCACTCTATCATCGATCACCGGTTGCATTTGCTACCGTCGGATTCCCGACCAATGTCTGTTCTAAGAATCGATTGGTAACCGTTGCTTCTCGCCATTGTTCATCGCCATTGGTAGTTAGGTTACCACATTTACCACCAATTGTACCACTATTTGGTAACTTCTAACCCGGACCATCAGTAGATGCGACCTTAGGTTGTCACCCTACCTGACCATTGGTCGGGACCATCAGTTGTTACCTTCGTCTATTGAATTGTTGTTAAACCACTGGTTGTATGGACTCAATATTTGCATACCATCGAGTGTTTCTTATTCATTAATGATCCATAACCTAACAAATTTCCATTTTTACCTATCTAATTAATCTTTCTAGAGATACTTATTGTATCTAAAAGTACAAGATGGCAGGAAAGCAGGATAGGAGCCAAATCCATGAGTCCAAATACACCTAGAAACTCAAGGCATCATTGACTCTAGAGGAAATAGAAAGAACAAAGAATCTGAAAGACGAAGATGTGGCATACATTGAATTGTGTTGAGAACTGACTCCAGAAAGTATTAGGGCATACCTAGAAGTAGACCAAACAAAAATCTTGGCCGAGATGATTCTATAGGAGTTAGAAGGGGACAAGGAACAAACAAATATGGAAGCCTATGAATATATGGGGAGGTGCATAATCTGAAGAAGAGACTTGCATCTAAGGATGATCAAAAGAAGACTCAAAAAGGTAGCCAAAATATCTAAAGAAGGTACCGCAGTCAATACCACAACACTCGAGCCAATAACAACTGCTAACATCCCAAGCCAACCATCATAGGCAAATAGAAGGGAGCAACCTGACAATTAACTCATACCCAGAGATAATGAGCACCATGAGATCTGGTGTGATATATTTCAAAATAAGAAATACAAAGCCACCAGATTTGGTGATGTTAATACGCTTGAGAAACTAGGCATATACTAGAGGGTGATATAGTTCTTCGAGCAGTTAGGGATCTATAAGATCTGTTTCTATTCCATTACTTCATATGATGATCTCACACAAGAATTCATGTCCTCCATCAAGAAGTTGTTGGTAGCCAACAATGAAAAATTAAAATTTGGAGGTCAATATAAGCTATAGGTATGGATTATAAAGAAGGACTGCATACTGACCGAGAGGTGGCTAAACTCAATCTGTAGTGACTCTACTGAGCAAGCAAAACATGCAAACAAGGCACGGGGAGACAGGGACACAAGGGGATTCATGACTGATAAAACCTGGGAAAGACTTTCAAGAGATTCCAAGTACCACTCTATCCAATCAAAGGCCATGATGATGCACTCTAGATTCATGAGTGTTGTGCACAAGATCTTTACAAACTCCTTGATCTTTAGATCCAGTACATGAAATGTAGCGAAATTGGACCTCGACATCCTGTGGAGCTTAATGGAAGGGAAGGTCGTCAACATTGGAAAAATCTTGATTGAGAAGCTGGATGTTGCAATGGGACCAGAGGCCCTCATGACTTATGTATGGAGGTTTAATAACCTAAATTGCATACCAACTAGAGTATTCTAAAAACCTGAAGTATTTCCTCATATCAAGGGGGATGTCCTCATAGATGTAAATTATTTGATAGCCACTAATGTTCTGGTGAGGACAAACATAACTATGCCTACAAATTTTGTAGGAAGAAATACATGTTGCCTCTTCCAAAACTGAGCAATTATGACAACAAAAAGATTGTCTTCCAAGAAGAAGATATTATGAGGTCAACAACTCAACAGAGTGAAAGTGCAAGAAAGCCAACCAAGAAAAGTAAGAAGCAACAAAAGAAGGTGACCACAAAGCAAACAAATAGAAAAAGAGTGTTTGTGCGCGTACCTAAAGCATTAACAAAGAAACCTACTGCATGTAAAGTTATTGACTTGGAGGAAGGTGAACTAGGGACTACATAAAATTCGAAAATCACCACTACACTGGAGGCCATGGCACATTAGGTGATCACCATCATCCATGAGAAGACGAAAGAAGAAATAGCTGTCCCAGAACCGAAAGAACAGTCAACCAAACAAGCAACCTCATACCATGATGAAGTTAGTCCCATAGACACACTGAATGAATCATTATACATAATAGTTGTAAAATATTTGTGTAGAAATTCTCCAGAGAGGAAGCAGGAGCACCCAGAACACAACAAGCACCCAACATGAGACCACAAAGAATTTACCTGAGCAAATGAGGTAGAAGAATTTACCTGAGCAAATGAGGTAGATCATGATGTGAATTAAACCAACCAACCAAAGAAACCTCGACGAATGCATGTTGTAAGAAATTTCATGGAGATAGGACAAGAGATTGACGACCTTTGTAAGATTGTCTCCAACTCTACCCTAAATATTTTTAACATAAAATCAAATATGTCTGCACTAACCACGTAGGTACAAGAAACTAATAGTGGACATACATCCAGTCCTTAGTTTTCCTCTCCAAATGCAACAACTGGTTGTAAATCAAATGTTGGTCATGCAGGCTTTGGTGGGAGTAACAAGCAAACTCGCCACCCTATCAAAGGAGCGCAATAACCTATGCCAGGAGAACCAAAAGCTATAGGAGGAAGCAACAAAGATGAAGGAAGCAACTTCCACCAACAATGAGGAATCAATTGAGAGACATCAGATGTTCACCATCGAGCCATCCATTGTAGTAGATATAGACGTACATTTAAGGGTGGACATGTTGATGGGATTTATGCAATCTGTTCGACATGTGCAACTAAGAAAAGTCACCACTTAGTAGGCACTCTTCAAGTGGATGAAGAGGAACCAAAGGAAACTACCATGAGTAGGAGAGTGCCCATTGAGGATGATAATTAAGACACCTCCCCAACATCTCCAAGGCACTCGAAAAACAAAAACAAGGACAAAGGACTTGACGTTTTACCCAAACAAAGTGTCGTTCAACCTGAGGAACCAAAAATTCCCACACAACATAAAGAAGCAGTGGGAGAAAACAACGTTAGAAACATAAAATCAGAAGTGAGGGGGGAAGTAATCAAAACAACTAAAGATGTAATGGATGGAATTGTCCCACTATTCAACTACAAGGATCCACCCCCTCCACATGACTATGACAACTTTATGAATAAAATACTCTTCTAGATGAGCCAATTGCAAGTGGAGTCCAACCAATCTCCTTTGAAGTGAAGTTGGAAAAAATGGCATCAGAGATCGATAATGGGAACATGGATCACATGTTCATTGATTCACCACCAAGAAGTAGAAACTAGTGTTCCCTAACCCTCCTATAACATCTACCACCATAGAGGATCCTAGCCCTACGACACCACCTCTACTACCCTTGCAAAATGGCAAGCATGAACATGGACTCAATATCGGGGATGTTGGTTTGTGACGTTCATGGCTTAGCTGACATTCTAGACAATGAACAGTCAGGATAAGACGTCATCTACCACAAAAATCAGTACCATCTGACAAGGGATGATGTTCGTTCTACTTTTATACATAAGGAAAATTTAAATAGAACCTTTTTCAAGATTTTGTGTTGGATGATCATCGAGGAGTTCATGTACAGAGACAAGGATGGGCCAGTTTCCTATGTGACATATAACCTAGAATCCCACCTCTTCAGGAATAGAGGAGACACCACATCCATCCATGAGCTGTAGGATACCCTAGATAGAAGAAAAACCTTAAAGTTCATCACTCTATCTTTCAAGGCCTTCAACCATTGGCTCCTCACAGTATCTGACCTTTCTGAAAGGAGAGTGGTCACTTATAAATTCAACACCAAAGACATCCCTTACAAATGAATGGTCTTTGAAAAACCAAAGAACATGATGATATGACCTGCCTAAAAAAATTAACACAAGGAGTTAGCCGGTGGTATCGCCCAAACTGGAAAGAAATTTCCATTGACTATAACTTTGCCCAAGAAATACAAAATTTAGGGGGCAATGCTTTCACAACACCGAGGATGATCAAAGCAATAAACAAAGGTATTTTAATGGATCTAATTGACAATGATGATTTCTACGCCCTGTAAGGGATATATGTCATTGAAATGATTCATGACAAGTAATTCTTCTATGACAAATGAATGTCGGATATACCTAGACACATGTACTCATTCATCCCCCTACCTAAGAAGACACCCTGGAGGGAATAGTTCAAGAAGGGAATAGAGAAAATCGGAAAACAAGGGCTCAAGGAAGGCAAAAATAAACCACCTTCTTCCCCACCACCGCCCAATGATATCCATGAACTGTCCACATCTGTCCCAACCACCCCAATTCAAGTCCCAATATCTTCTGATCAGGCATTACCTAAGGAATGTGAACCAGCAACTATTAGCACACAACAAAAAGAACCTCTTTCTGATATTCCACCTTTCACTAAAATCATCGTAGGAGCAACATTACCTCTAGAAGAACATGTCGTTGAAGGAAATGAGGTACACACAGAAGAAGAAGAACAAGCTTCTCACTCACCAGAAGAAAAACAATCGACATACATGATAATGCCAACTTTCAAGAACTTCAATGAGATAGCATGTTATGGATTTTTTATGGAAGAAGTTCGATTCCTTTTGAATGTACTTAAACCAAGGGAAGATGACCTCGTCATCAATTTTGAATGAGAAAATGTACAAATATTGCTCCCAGACCTCCACGATATGTTGACAATGGGAGGCTATATGATGGACAATGTCATGATAACGTCTCAGTTAATTCTGGTCGATGATCTCTCCAACTTGTACATGACATTCTACGACATAGTGGGTGATGTCTAGTGAGCTACAATGTCTGATTGAACACTTAAGATACAACTTCTTTGATGGATATTCGTTCCAGTCTTACACAATAGCCATTGGACACCGGTATCAGTTGACACAATGGAACATCCATCTTCTATAACAGTTCAAGAGAAATGTTTAGTAACAAACATACAAAATATCATAAAACTACTAATAATGTCATAAAAGAAAAAACAACTATGATAGCTAACAATATTGTTGAGCTGATCAAAATTTATGGCCGTTACATACCATATGACC
Organism: Alisma plantago-aquatica; assembly: GCA_963693085.1. Lineage (NCBI taxonomy): Eukaryota > Viridiplantae > Streptophyta > Magnoliopsida > Alismatales > Alismataceae > Alisma > Alisma plantago-aquatica. Next base: position 1,185,365,868 of record OY856410.1, on the reverse strand, counting down.
TCATTTTCAAGAAACCACAATTCTATCATAGATGCCCACAATAAGAACCTTTATCAAATGACTACAGATTTTATGTACTCTTCTGGATGTAGATGCTAGCTATAATAGAATAGAAAATTGAGCAATATTAGGATGAATACTACCACAACCTCCGAGGGCAATATGCTATGAAGATCCAACCTTTAGAATGGTCAATAAGACATAATGACCTATAAATCGCCTATTCTAGATCAACCTCATACTTTGAAAACCTAAGGACAAGGTGGTAGATAATTTTTGGGGGGTCTGAACAAGGCAAACATGGTATGATTCTACACTGAATATTCAAACTCTCACCTGCTTAATAAACTTTTGACAAATTTTGATCGGACTAAATGGCCAATTTTGGCTCAATATCTATCCATGTATATATTCTTGCTGAAAGTTTGATTCACTGGTAGTTTAAAAAGGCAAATTTTGGATCCAATTTTCCCAGATAGTGTCATATCTCCAACTCTTAGACTTTCTTGTCTTCATGCTAGCTCTTAGCATAATTATTTCAAGAATGATATATTTGGGCTATTTCATCTACTCAAATATTTTGAGTGCGATAATGTCTTAACATCAGCCTCATCTTGAGATAATGTAGAGGGTACATGTATGTTAGTCAACCGAAACAAAATCTTAAAGAATGAAGGACTCAACCCACTACACTCCCAATAAACACCATGTTCCCAAGTATAGGTAGGAAAGCGCATAACCCTAGAAATAGAGGAAACAACTACCTCTTCTACTTTTAAAATCCCCTCTTTGAGATTAAAAGAGGCATGATAGGCCATCTTTCCCCAAAATCCTATCATCCCAAAGCATGTGAGCATGAATATGAGCTGAGAGGAATAAAATCATTAGAGTTGTGATGGGAAGATGTTGAAGGACTACGCCTTACTGACATATTGTTGCACTCAAGAATGTTGATATGTTGTGCCCGACAGTGGATTTTGGAACCCAACTTTTACACACCTATATTTCAAAGGGGACCTCATGTGACCACATGACACTACATCAGGGCCCATTCGATCATCATTGTCTTTAAGGCAACTTAAATGATTGAGAAAACCCAAGAAATGTGGGAGATACTACAACCTTAGCCCACCCAAGCACTATAGCTAGGAGATCCAATAAAATAAAAGTTGGGTGTGAAATATACCTATGCAAGAACTTTGCACAAGTACGTCCTAGAAAAAAATCATAGGAGCATCATGAGGGAGAAACTTTCTAATATAGAAAGTCATAGCAAGCAATACGAGTGCTGCAACTCTACAACTAAGAGGGAGAATTTTGGGTGTCGAAAACCTCTTGTCCCAATGCATAGGTCTCGACTTAAGGCTGACATTATCACATTTTTGCACTCTCAAAAATAATAACTAATAAGCCCTTTGAAGTCTTTTGATGCTTTAATTCTATTTGTTAGCCTGAGAACATGATAGACTCTATGTTTGGGGGAGTTGATAACATCCAATTTTGTGGATATTATATGCTTTATTTTATCATTATTTCTCTCCTATTATGAAGATAGATATTCATTTTCCCCCTACTTTGAACATAGTTTCTCTCTCTACTTCATTTGGTAACACTACCATTTTCATGCAGAGGGAACCTCCATGAGTCTCCAAAACCTTTATCAGATTCATAAAGACCAACAACACCACCATCATATCTCAACCAACAATATCCTTGACAAGTCTTCCTGCCCATCACACATCACCACCTTTGACCAGGCAGTGGGCAGATCACACAACTGGTAACTAATGGTCACATCAACTAGTGGTCCTACAAACTTACCAACTGATGGTTGAATGGAACCATCGGTGGCCCGATAGACTCATTCAATGACGTTTCACCCGCACACACTACCAATGGCCATCCTACACACCAATTGATGGTCAAGCTAAAGCACCAATCAGTGGTCCATGTGCAACTACCACCCTATAGCTGCCAGTCGATGGAGGCCCTAATAGAATTGTCACTCAGGGCCATTAACCATGTAAACCAAAGACAACACTTGGGAGACTTGGAGCACAAATAAAGGAACCTCAGACGACACCTATATACTCGACCACCAACTATGTAAAGGTGTGGCATGTTGTCATCATCGCACACTACATTGGAGACATAGAGACACTGCATTGGAAGGAGTTCACCATCAACTGATCATTGTCACCACTAGTTCATAGTGTAGGAGGATGAGGTTCTGACCGAGACTGTTCTAGTGCTTCCACATGCACACACAGACCTATTATGGAGCTTCCCCTTCGACAGAAGGAGGAAGAAGAGCAAGCCACCATCACCTCTATGCCAAGTCCACGAGTAGGAGAATCAAACCATTGGTTGTGGCCACCGCCTGGTCATAGTTGGTGTATCCCATGTTCTACTACTTCTATAACTCATCTTCTCCCCGACCTCCTTCTTTTGGTACATCTTTGTGTCCTTATCCCTTTGAAAATATATAACTCTACTCATGAATATGAGTGTCTAAACTCATTAATTGGGTTAGGAGTCACCAATAAGGCTCTCCCAATATGTATATACTTACATTTTTCTGAATACATATGCTCTTAGCAAAGATTATCTCCATTCGCTTGATCTTAATGCTTCACTTGTATGATTAGCTACCATCTTGTAATGTTTTAATGTTAGTGTCTCGAAAGGGTAATACTAGCCTTATCTAAGTGTTTTGAAGTTCCATGAATGGATAAAAATGTTGTAATGTTAAAGCTAATGACCATATAGTTATATTTGTGATTGTTCCTTTTTAGTCTCGAGAGAGAGACAACCTTATAATCTAGATCTATCCTAAGCCTGAGAGAGGTGGGAATCAACATATACGATGATTGCTTGTAATCTTGCTGAGGGTATACAAAGGGTGCGAGTATTGTATGTTGGTGAGAGATATTAGTAGATGAAACCCAATCCAAGTTCCAATCCATATTTTGTTACCACATGGTTGTTTGCTTTTGTTCTCTTATTTTGTTTATTTATCTTTTGTTTTCTTATTTATTTGTTTGTTTGTTTGGAGTAATATTGTTCCTTAGGGAAAAACATCTTTATCTACCTTCTTGGTTGGTGTAATTGAGATAAGATTTTGTGTTCTTAGCACTCACCACCCTTGTTCATGTAATTGAGATAAGATTTTGAGACTGCGGTTGTGTCTCAGCTTATTATATATGTAACATGTTTGAGGATAGTTGCGGTCGTACCTTAGTGATTGGGTATCTGTACCCTAGTTTTTAGTGTCGTGACGTGTACCAAGGCAGACTAGGTGTTTTCATCTTGACTATATGTCACTGGTGGTAGTTTAGCTGATATGTCTCTGTAGTTTTCAGCTTGACTACATATTGTTGGTGGTAGTTTAGCTGATATCTTGATCTCGATTTTATATTCTACTATGATCTTTAGTAGGTAGCTTCCCTTTGATAAACCCTAACCATTGTAATCAAAATTCTTGTTTGGTTATGGCGGTTTTGATGCATGCATGTGTTGGAATGTTGGTTTTCTCTCTCTTAAAACATGGTTTTATTTTCTCTCAGGGTGACGGTCGAAGTGAGGATTTTTGGAGATGATTTTCTTCATGCGTTTTATGTTTTTACAATTTTTGGCTATATGGTCATGATCAAGTTGTTTTGGATTCATGTGGTTGCCATGAATGTTGGTGATTGTGGTCAATGAGTTTGGTCATATTTCTTTGCGATCGATGAGTTTTATCACCTTTTAGTCGTTGAACTTTCACCTAGTTTCTTGAACCTTAGACCATAGTGGTCATTGATGTTTTGGTTTTTTATGTGATAATGGATAATTGAATGCTAATTTTCTTTGGTCTTCAACGTTGGGTCTTCAACGTTCGTTGAAGATGGTATGACCTAATTTTTAAAGGTTGAAAGAAGATGGTATGACTTTGTGTTTTCAGAGGTCGATGATTGTGCTTGAACCTATGTGGTCGCTGAAGGTGATTCACCTCTTCGGTCGATGAAGAAGGTGGGTCCCATTCTCGGCGGTTACTGAGAATTCTTGGATTTGTGATTGTATTATTTGGTTGACTTGATGAGGATGGTGGCTGACTTGTTTACCTCTAGGAATGTAGAAGAGGATTATTAGGGTTTACATCTAATTCTGATTTGAAACCCTAGTTCGGTTATAATGATGAAACATAAACCTAATTCAAGTAAATGATGATAATTCTTAGCTTGATTGAGTAATTAGCATGATGGTAAAGTAAGTTCTCTCTCTTAATGTTGTAACCCTAATTTTCTATCTTGTAAATATCATCATATTCAATTGCATTGTTATGTTGAGCTTATGTAACGCATCTATGGTGATGATGACAAGACTTTATGAGACATGGAGAGATAATGATCTTCTTGTAGGGAACAATGTAAATGGTCTTATGACCTTGTATAGGGTTGTTTAGCCTATGAGAAGTGATAAGGAATTGGTATCCCAAGATGATGTGAAAATGGTGATGATCTTATGAGTGACAATGAATAGTGCCATGTAGTGATGTGATAAACTTTATCTTTCATATGTTTTATATTATCTGAAATTACAATCTATCTTACCTTTGTAGAACCTTTATAGGGTTTGTATGTAACTTGATTGATGTAGTTGAAATATGCCCAATCAAATTAACTAATCAAATTAAACCCTAATCATGTAGTGCCATGAGCCATAAATCCATTTCGTTGTTAAAACTTAATGGATGATCAAATGAGTATTCCTAAGGGAAACTTGGAGCATGATGTTAAGTACGCAAGGTGCAAGAATGTGTGTCCTTGTCATGTTGACCCCAAGTTTTTGAGGATGGCTATAATCATGCCTCAGTGTGATAACGACTACAATTGTGTCTCAGTGATTTATATATGTAATATGTTTAAGGACAACTACGATTGTACCTTGGTGATTCTATTTGTGTACCCTAGTTTTTAGTGCCCTGACTTGTACCAAGGAGGACTAGGTGTTTTCAGCTTGACTATCTGTCATTGGTGGTAATTTAGCTAATATGTCTTTGTAGTGTTCACTCATACTGACCGAGGGGAATAAGATCTTAGGAGTTCATATCTTCCTAGATCTTATATGGAATTGATTGCGACCAAGTGGTGGTCAGTTGGAATTTGGGTGGTATGACTCAAACTCCTCAAGGATTAATAAAATATGTAATACAGTCGTGTAGTATGTTTGCTTAGGGTTAAACATGATTCACATTGGATGTTTACTCTTGCCTTGTTTCTTATATAGCTCAGTTGTTACATAATATTGTAAGAGAAGTTATATGATATACATGTTCTTCATATTACTTATAATTACATATGATGCTTTGCTTATCCATTATACTATTGAACTATTTTAACCTGTGTAATTAGTTTAAGTTATTCTTTTAGCTGAATCTACGCATCCTATCTAATAATTATGATATATCTTGTTGTACCAATAACCGTTGGCCTAGAGTCATATCTCTCATTGGGACATGGTTCTCACCTCATGGATCACCACCTCTTTTTAGGTGGTTGTCGGCAGTGTGGTCATGATCGTTCTATTTAGGAAGACACACTTGGAGATTAGTAGATGCAGAAGGTTGGAAAGTTTCTAGTTGTGTAGTATAATCCTAGTGTCATCCATGTACTCTCTGGTCCAAGAAGGGAAGTGTTTTGTAGATGATCTGTATATCGACACATGTTTTGTAAGTATTCCTTGTTTGTATATATATATATATATATATATATATATATATATATGTGGAACAATATCTCTTTTGTGTAACAAGCGTGGCCTCATCCATTGAACAAATGTAAGTACCTGGTATGGTGTGTAATATGGTACATGTTGATGGACCTTTCTGTAATATGTTTCCACACATAAGGACTATATGAGATCGATTTTAATTTACCTATTTTTCTAGTAATGAGATTCTATAGTTGTTGATCACACTTTGTTTTTAGTAATCTCATTTGTGTGGCATCAAGTTGTCACATGAAAGGTTGGTATTAAATCTCTGGGTTTATGAGTCTATAGAGGCATATGATTAGAGTTTGTGTTTGTTCTTGCGTCGACCAACATATCTAATCATAGTTTATTCTTATGTAGATATGTCTGGAGAGAAAGGTATAGAAAGTAGCTTTGTTGTGCCAGGAGGTGGCATGAGGAGGCAAGAATAGGAAGATAGATTTCTAGAGATGGGGTCGGAGAAACATGTAGTGCCTCAGTTTGACCCAACAAACATGGACAACCCAATGTTTTAGTCCATGTTTAGATAGTTGATGGTCACGATTTCACATATGGAGGATAGGGCACCCTTTCCTCAAATGAGGGTATCTGTCCCCAACGGAATCCTAGGGTTCTGGGAAGACACTTAAGCATTTGAGACATGTGAGGGCGATAGAGTATGCATGCACAACAGACCCGACAAAAGTAGACATGTGGCTGATTGAGATGGAGAAGGCCTTCAAGATCCTTAATATCCTAGAAGAGGATAAGGTGAAGCATGTGATGTATCTGCTAAAGGGCAGTGCAGACCATTGATGGGACATTGAGGAAGAGAAGAGACCCATAATGATGATCGGTTGGGAGGATTTTTGGCGGGAGTTTGTGCGATAGTACTTCCCAAAGACATATCTCGATGAGAAGATATCACAGTTTGAGACGATCTGGAAGGGATCGATGATGATCAACGAGTATGAGGCAAAGTTCATAGTGCTATTGAGGTTCTTTCCTCACATGGAAAAAACAGATAAGGAAAGGATCTGACGATTTGAGAAGGGGTTGAGTATAGAGTTAATGATGATGGTGTCTTTCTTGGAGAACAGGGAGAGGTTTTATACCTTTGTGAAGTTGGTGAGGAGGATCGAGCGGTCTTCTATCAAGGAGCGTGACACTAACACCAAGAAGATGCCAGCTATGTTTTAGGGATAATCATTTGGAAACTTTAAGAAGTCAAGGTTCTCTTCACTAAAGTGCAACATCAATGTCAGTTGCAGGGCCATCTAGGCCATAGTATGACACCAGATCCTATTTTAAGTGTGGTTACATTGGGTATACAAAGTGATTTTTCCCCATGAAGGATGAGAACAATTGAGTCAAAGTTGACAGGGTTCCCAACAATAATGGTTTAATAGTGGTGGTGGCATAGGACACGGTTAGGCATCATAGGCATGATCCTTTGGACATGCTAGCAGAGGGCATGGACGACAACAAACAATGACTTGATTCTACACTATGAGTCAGTCCGAGGGAGTGGTCAATCCACGGGTCATGACATGTCGGATAGAGCTTTTTCTTTCTAATTGTCTGCTTCTTCTTTTATATCTATTTTGGTTGACCCAGGTGAAACACACTCTTTTATCACCAGGAGCTGATAAATACCTATTATCTATCTGTTGTAGTTGATCTGATAGTCTTCTTCTAGAAACCCTTCTTGTTGGTTCCACCGAGTTGCTGGAGGTATGCCCATATTGTTATCTTTCTTTCTTAGGATGCATCATTCAAGTGGACCTTATACCACTTTACATGCATGTATCCAATGTGATCCTTGGGATGGATACCTTAGAGAAGTATAGGGTGGTCTTGGACTATAGTTCCAAGGTGGTGACGTTCTATGACAATGATGTTTTTTGGATATTGCAAGGAGATGGGAAGATTCTTCCAATGTGTTTGGTGTCAGCTATGGCTACAATGAGCTGATGAGGCTGGGGTGTGAGGCTTTCTTGGCACATGTTGTGGATACCAAGGTGAAGAGTCCTTGTATCCAAGAGGTGCTTGTTGTTCGAGAGTTCGAGGATGTTTTCCTTGAAGAGTCCCTTGGTGTCCCCCTTGTAGAGAGATTGATTTTGAGATCAATATTATTCATAGAACACAACCTATAGTGCACTCACAGTACATGATGGAACTGACAGATATGTAGGAGCTAAAGAACTAGTTGCAAGTACTATTAGAGAAAGACTTCATCAGACTAGGCACTTATCATTGGGGTGCCCTTATGTTCTTTGTGAAGAAGAAGGAAAATTCTATGATGATGTGCATGGATTACCGATAGTTGAACAAGGTCACAATCAAGAACAAGTACCCTTTACTGAGGACAAATGATCTATTTGATCAGTTGAGATGTATAGCTGTGTTCTCCATAAATATGTGGTTCAAATATCTTCAGTTGAGGATCAAGGCAGATGACATACCCAAGTCGTTTTTTTGGACTAGGCATGGTCACTACAAGTTTGTGGTTATTTCGTTTGGTTTAACCAACGCACCAACAACTTTCATGGGTCTGATGGACATGGTGTTTAGAATGTATCTAGATAAGATCATGGTGGTGTTCATCAAAGAAATCCTGATAAACAACCACCAACATGAGCAACATCTACGATAAGTGTTTACGTTGTTGAGGTAGCACAATTTCTATGATGTGTTCAATAAGTGTGAGTTCTGGTTGATAGAGGTGTCTTTTTGGGTCACATGATATCTTCCAGAGCCATTTTTGTGGACCCGAAGAAGGTGGAGTTTGTGTTGGAATGGGAGCTACCTAAAACATGTGCGGAGGTTTGCAGCTTCCTAGGCTTGGTAGGATATTACAAAAGATTCATCAAGAACTTTAGTATTGTGGCATTACCCCTAACCAAGCAGACGAGGAAAGGAAGACAAGTGTCAACATTCTTTTTAGTTGTTGAAGAAGAAGTTGACTAGTGCACATGTGTTAGTTCTTCTAGATTAAGGGAAAGGTTTTATCATCTTTTGTGACATGTCGAAGAACGACTTGGGATGTGTGATGATTTAGGAAAAGAACATGATTTCTTTTGCTTCATGACAACTTAAGAAACACGAGGAGAACTACCTGATGCATGATCTAGAGGTTGCAACTGTGGTCCATGCTTTGAATATTTGGAGGCACTATCTTTCTGGAGAGAAGTGTTATTTCTTCACCGACCACAAGAACCTTCAATATATCTTCTTAAAGTAGGAGTTGGACATGTGATAAAGGAGATGGATTGAGTTGATCAAGTACTGTGTTTTATAGTAGACTACTATCCAGTGATTGTGAATGTAGTGGCTGATGTGTTTAGCATGAAGTCTTCTTCGTTGTCATCTATAGAAAAGACGGAGTTGTGTTCTGTGGTATGCCAAAAGCGAGACATGTTGGTGTCGCTTCACCAGGCGAACTTACTGTTGGAGGTCTCATTGTTAGATGGTTTGTTAGCATAGTTGTAGGTAAAACATACCTTGATGCAACATATTAGAGATGCATAGTGGAATGATATTGTGATAAAAAATATCATTCAGAGTTTGGCAACAAAAATCATGATGGTTTTCATGAGGTTGAGGATGGTATAGTTTGTTTGCATAATAGGACTATAATCCTAGATGTTGATCGCTTGAGGAAGATGGTTCTTGAGGAGGCTCATTCCTTGATGTATGTGATGCACCCTGGTAGTACCAAGATGTACCACAACTTGAAAGACCTATAATGATGGCCTGGGTTGAAGCAAGATTGGCAGTCTTTGTGGCTAGATGTCCAGTGTGTCAATAGGTCAAGGTTGAGCATCAGAAGAAGTAGGAATGTTACAATCGTTGCCTATACTGTAGTATAAATGGGATCATACCACAACAGACTTTGCGGTTGGTCTTCCTAGGACAGCCAAAGGTCATGATTCCATATGGGTGATAGTTGACAATTGGACCAAATCAACTCACTTCTTGCCCGTTAAGACAACATATATAGTTGATAAGTTGACACAAATATATGTCGATGAAATAGTTCATTTCCATGGTATATCAGTTACCATAATGTCTAGAAGAGGTCCTCAATTTACCAGTCATAGAGTTCCAGGTGGGAGATCATGTGTACCTAAAGGTCTATCATTGGAAAGATGTGTTTGAGGTTTGGATAGAAGGGTAAGTTGGCTCCCAGTTTTATGGGACCATACCCTATGGTGGCACATGTTGGGAAGGTGTTTTACAAGTTTGATATACCGATTGAGTTGAATAGGTTTCATCCTATCTTCCATTTTTCCATGTTGAGGAAGTGTCATTTGGAAATAAAACATGTGTTGTAGATAGTAGAGGTTGAGTTGGAGAAAGACGTGGCGTATGTTGAGGGTCCTTTGTTGATCTTGTAGGAGGGTGAAGAAGAAGGATATAGTTCTTGTTAAGGTTCTGTGGCATCAATGTGGTGTGGAGGAAGCCACATGGGAGTTAGCAGAGGAAATATGTAGGAAGTACCCATATTTGTTTGCATAGGATTTTGGGGGCAAAATCTTTATTAGGGGCTTATGGTTGTCAGACCCTTGACCTTCCTTTTTTGTTCATCTTTGTTTCTTAGCATAATTAGATGCTTGAAACCTTAATATAACCTTTTATTGTGCTTTGATAATATGTGACAAGCGTATGTTTCAAGTTTGGTCCAATTTGAATAGTGTTTGAGCTAGTTATGCTATATGTAAGCTCATTTTGGACCTAATTACAATTTACCCATGTTTAGGGTTTTCTTGCAATTTGTCACATGCTTGTTTTGTCTCACATGTTTTGGAATCATTATGGAGAGATTGGTGCCCCATATCCTTATTGTTCCCTAATTTATGAGGTGACATGTTGTATTAAGGTTTAAGGTTTGCTTGGATGCCCTAGTTTGATGGTTGACCTTGATATGTAAGTTGATTGATGAGCCTTGTTTTCACTTATCACCGAGATGTTCCTTTGGTTATGTTCCCTGCGGTTGATGCGATTGAGCTGTGCCAAGTGGGCTTGGTGGTTTATGATCCCATGAATTCTCTTTGGTCGCCACGAAAACCCTGGGGCATGGTCTTAGTTGTCGTTGATCTCTTTGATCATCTTGGTCATTAAAGATCCTCAACAGTCACCCAAGCTTGGTGATCTTCAGTTGTTCATGACCTTTTCTGGATCATGTCGTTGTTTGTTTTTCTTGGTTTTAATGCTCGAAGTTGCTTGTTTGAGCTTGGTGCTTGCATGGACAAGATATGGTGGACAAGTGGCACATGTTTGCAAGACACCTAACCTCCCTTCACTCTCTAACCCTTGTTTATATAAACCCATCTATTTGCATGAAACTAAACCCTTTGCACCCTCTTGCTTTCTCTCTTATTTGTTAGAGCTTGTCCACCTTGTTCTTGGTGGTAAAGGTGAAGCTCAAGTGGCCGACCCATATTGCAGGTTGAGATAGGGTTTGGAGCAACCCTTCTTTGGTTATTGTTTGACATTCTTTGATCTTGGCAAGTGATCTACCTCTCTTGATATTCATTTTCTTGATACCCTACCTTTCTTCTTTCTCTTCTTTGCCAAATCCATGGTTCTCCATGGTAGTGCTTGAGTTGAGCTTGAGGAGCTTCTGTCTTCCTTGCCAAATTCATGGTTCTCCATGGAAGTGCTTGAGTCGAGTTGAAAAACTCCTCCTCCTTGTCTTTTTGGACTGGGTTTTTTCTCTCCATCTTGTTATCCTTTGACCTAGGGTTTGTTCTTTTGTGGAGTTGGTGCTAGCTTGGACAAAGTGGTGATCAAGCTAGTATTTTTATCTCTCTTCTTGGATCTCCCTTACTTTTATAGTTGATTCATCTTTGATAAGATGAGTTATATGACTTTCTCCTGGATTATTGTTGCACTTAGCTTGCAAGCACTAAATCTACTCATAAAATGTGGGTATGAGTAGAATGATGATGATATCTTGATCTAGGGTTTATATTCTGTTGTGATCTTTAGTAGGCAACTTCCCTTTGATAAACCCTAACCTTTGTAATCGAAATTCTTGTTTGGTGATGGAGGTTTTGATGCATGCATGTGTGTCGTAACATTGGTTTTATCTCTCTTCAAAAATGTTTTTTTTTTCTGTCACGGTGATGGTCAAAGTGAGGATTTTTGGAGATGACTTTCTTCATGCATTGTATACTTAGATGATTTTCAATTACATAGTAATGATCAGTCTATTTTGGATTCATGTGGTTTCCTAGAATGTTGTTGATTGTGGTCACTGAGTTTGGTCATATTTCTATGCGGTCGATGAGTTTTCCCACCTTTTAGTCACTGAACTTTCACCTGTGTGATCTCCGAACCTTGGACCTTAGTGGTCATTGAAGTCTTGGTTTCTTCAACAATCGATGAGAAAGTTGTACTCTGGTTTTCTTAGGTCGTCAACCTTGGTTCTTCAGTGGTTGTTGAACATGTTACGACTCGATTTTCCACGTTCGAAGAAGATTGTATGACTATGTGTTTTCAGTAGTCGATGATCATCCTTGAACCTACATGTTCTCTGAAGGTCATTCATCTATTTGGTTGATGAAGAAGGTGAGTCCCATTCTCAACGGTCACTATGAATCCCAAGACTTGTGCTGGTCTTATTTGGTTAACTTTATGAGGATGGTGGTTGACTTGTTTGCCTTCAGGAATGTTGGAGAGGATAATTAGGGTTTAAATCTATTGCTGATTTGAAACCCTAATTGGGTTATAATGTTGAAACTTAGCCCTAATTCAAGACATAATGATAATTCTTAGCTTTCTTGAGTAAGTAACATGATGGTGAAGTTATTTCACTCTCCTAATGTTGTAACCCTAATTTGCTATCTTGTGAACATCATAATATTCAACTGCCTTGTTATGCTAAGCTTATACAACACATGTATGGTGATGAGGCATGGAGAGATAATGATGTTCTTGTAGGGAACAATGTAAATGGTCTTATGACCTTGTATAGGATTGTTTACCCTATGAGAAGTGATAAGTAATTGGTATCCTAAGATGATGTGAAAATGATGATGGTCTAATGAGTGGTAATGAACAAGGCCATGTGGCGATGTGATAAACTTTATATTTCATATGTTTTATATCTTATGAAGTTGCAATCTACATTACCTTTTTAGAACCTTTATAGGGTTTTTATGTAGCTTGGTTGATGTAGTTAAAATACACCCAATTGCCTTAACTAATCAAGTGAAACCCTAATCATGTAGTGTACTGAGCCATAGATCCATTTCATTGTCAGAACATGATGGATGGTGTAACGAGTATTCCTAGGGGAAACTTGGAGCACTATTGTTGAGTATGCGAGCGAGATGTAAGAGACTGTGTCCTTGTCATCTTGACTTCATGTTTTGAGGATGATTGCAATCATGCCTTGGTGTGAGAATAGTTGTGGTCATCTGTCAATGATTTATATGTGTGCTATGTTTGAGGACAACTGTGATTGAACTTTGGTGATTGGGTTTGTATACCTTAGTTTTTAGTGTCATGGGATGTACCAAGGGAGACTAGATTTTTTTAGCTTGACTATATGCCATTGGTGATAGTTTGATTGATATGTCTCTTCAATGTTCACTTATAGTGACCAAGGAGAAGAAGATCTTAGGAAACCATCTCTTCCTAGACCTTGTATGGAACTGATTGTGACTAAGTGGTAGTCAGTTGGACTTTGGGTGGTACGACTCAAACTCCCTAGGGCTTAACAAAATATGTAATAAAAAATGTAGAATATTTTCTTAGGGTTAAACATGATTCACATTTGATGTTTACCCTTGCCTTGTTTCTTATACAGATCATTTGTTACATAATATTGTAAAAGAAGTTAACTATTATACATGTTCTTCACATTGCTTCTAATTACATATGACGCTCTGTTTATCTGTTATAGATATTTAACCTACTTTACCTTTCTAATCAGTTTAAGTTATTAATTTAGAAGAATCTACTCATTTTGTCTAATAATAATGATATATCTTATTATAATAATTGTTGGCCAAGAGTTCTATCTCTCACTGGGATATGTGTCTCACCTCGTGGATCCCCACATCTTTTTTGGTGGTCGGTGCTGGCGTGGTCATGATCGTGCTATTGAGGAAGAGTAGCTTGGATATTAGTAGACGCGTAAGGTTGGAAAGCTTCTAGTTGTGTAATAGAGTCCTATTGTTGTCCCTATACTCTCAGGTTCAGAAAGGGATGTGTTTTGCAGATGATCTGTATATCGACATTTGTTTTGGCAATATGTCTGGTTTGTATATACGTGGCATGTATACATGGAACATGATCTCTTTTGTGTAACAGGTGTGGCCTTAGACAATGAACAAAACCTGGTATGTGTGTAATATGATACAAGTTGATGGACCTTTCTATAATATGTATCCGCACATGAAGATCATATGAGGTCAGTTTTAATTTACCTATTTTTTTGGTAATGAGATGTCTTATTTTTGGATCATGCTTTGTTTTGAAAAATCTCATTTGTGTGGCATCAAGTTTTCACATTCTCCTTGCCTCTATAGGCAATTAGGCCTATGGCAATCTCTCCCTTAACCTCTATGGAAACCCCTAGTTCTGTTATTCCACTGTGATTTGGCCTTGCCGGACTTCGAGTATGCCCCCTACTCCGTCTATATCACCGCACCCCCGAACCTGACATCATTCTTCTAACCTGGGGAGTGTATGAAGATCACCCAAAACTCTTTGTAGCACCCTAAAGATCGTAACTCATCCTCTATTCCCACCTTTTGAGTATCTAATCATGTTTCCTTGATTTCCCCTCTTTTTATCTATTATTCGATACCACAAGGAATTTTAATGAGCATCATCGAGTTTCATGTTGGCCGACCTTTTCAATTTTATGGGAAGTTGGTGTGTGGTTCGGTAGAATTTTGGATGGAAATGTGTATCATCTAAGGAGCTTACATCCTTCTCCCTATTTTTTCATGGTGGAATGCTTATTTGGAACCCTAGCTCTCTCTATATCCAAACTTGTGTTTGTCGTGATTAGAATAGGCCAATTATTCATTCTATGGCCTTTGTTTCTAGTGCAAGTGCCTTTTTCCCTGAGTTTGATCAAAGTTTGGAGAGCTAGGATGACTTCTTGAAGCTTTTCTCAACACGGAACATTGCCACACTAATTTTCCCAATTTTTTCCTTCGATGGTGAGTTTTTTCATGTTATAAAACCTAACGGGCACCTTGGTCTTTCCACCTAATCCAATGGTGTGCCTAGTTGGATGAGGGACTAAGCTAAATCTAAAATTTTGATTTGGGCCACCTCTGCCAAATCACTTTTGTGGATACTCTGTGCCTAAGTTGATTTTCCTAAGATATCTAATTGGTCAGAAATTGTAATGTTCATAGTGAATTATTTATTTGTTAGAAAAATTAAATAAAATATGTGTTGGCTCCTCTCAATTTCCTCTATTCAATGGTGTCTGTTTTGTCACCTAAATAAACCAGGATAAACATGTATTTTCCCAAGTATTTTTCTAATTGTTCGATACTTTTTTAAAATTCGTAATTAATAGTATATAAGTGGGAAAATAAAAAAATATAATATGGACTCAAAAAAATATAATTTAAAATATGATATGGTTGTCATATCCTAATTGAATGATAACAAAAAGGTAGTTTTAGGGTTTATAAAATTAATGTAAACTTAACACTAATCTCATATATGTCTTTAAGAGATTTCTTGTGGACTAAGATGGAATTAGGGTTATGACCTTTGACATATGTAGACTTCATGAGAGTTATTGTAACAACCTCACTTTTCAGAAACCCTCAATTAAGGAAGGCCAAAAAGATTAGAGCCATTACCTACCAAATTTTCATAAGGATCCATATTTTAATCAAACAATATAAAATAGCAGATAATTTTGTTCATTTCAAAAGATTATAAACAAGATGCTTACATGAACTTTCTATCATTAGGATTATACATTTGAGAATAAGTAGGATTAAGGAATCCTTTGCCAATTAATGTACATGTAATATGGAAATAATTATATACATGTTATGTGGATAAAAATGTGGAAATAATGATAAGTAAAGAAAGATGTTTTATGCATTTTCCTTATGAGGGTAACCCAAGATAGAGATAGGGTTGGTTGGGAAGACCCTAGTGGGTCAAGGGACATAGAAACCCTAAGAGACAGACTGTATTCCCTATAACATGAATCCAAACCCAAATCCTAGGAAAGGAGAATAGAATGGGTAAAATGGAAACCCTACCCATATGAACCCTTATTTGTGTAAGAGTGATGAGAGTTAAGAAAAATTTAAATAACTCAATACGACATAGATTTCCATGTACGAATGTGAAGAAAGTACGAATGTGAAGAAATGTATGCATGATGCATGTGAAAAAAGAGAAAATTGAATATACATGAGAAACATAAATTATACATATGCATATAACTTGCTCATCGCCCTAATGCTACCTTAGGAGTAATGAATGAATAAAGAATATCCTAGTGGGTGGATATGAATGGAGATCACCCTTGGGAGTGGGTAGATCAATGAGAATACTCCCAGTGAGAGAGTATGAATATTTCCAATGAGTGAGTATGAATACCCCCATCGAATGGGTATACCAAACAGATTGGGCAAATAAAGGATGAGGAGTTATAATATAAAAAAGGAGTTAGGTGAATCAGTCTCCCATGAATATGTGTATGTGGAACAAGGCATTAATGAGAAAAAGTGATCAACCTATAAATAATCCATTTATGTACGTAACCTGCTCAAACCCAATATTGATCCATGGTGCGTTAAAGAGAATAGGGTGAAATAAAATCATTCTAAACATGACTATGAACCTAGCCCAGATAAGAAGGTTGCTAAAGGGCCAAGCCCAGATGGGATGGTCGTAAAGTGCCAAGTCTAGATGCGATGTTCAATGGAATTCCAAGTCCAGATGTGATGGTCATATGAGGTGTCTAGCATGGATGGGAAGACTAGAGAAATACCAAGTTCGGACGAGATGGTATGAATGTCCAATGGAACTAAAACCCTAAGGAGAGGGTTCCCTAAAAACAGTCTCCCTTAAAGAGAGGGAACATCATTGAGGAAATATGATAAAAGCAGTGAGATTCAAATAGGAAATACTCATTTAGGTTGCATAAAAAGATGATAATATGATAAAAATGAAAATATGAATATAACATGCACAAACCCCCATGCTATCACTGGATGTTCGAATATGGAAAGAAAATCATCACCAAGCCTTAGAGGGGAAGGTTAGTGAAGAAGACCTATAGGAGAAGGTCAACAAAGGTCAATCCCATGGATGGGAAGGCAGACATGGCACCAAGCCCTAGGTAGGGAAGGTGACATTAGTCCACAGTGTAGACGACCAAGCCCCAAATAGGGAAGGTCATAAAAGGTCAAGCACAAGATCAGGAAGGTCGCTGAGGCACCAAGAACCTTGTGGGGAAGGTGGCCCAAGTCCAATAGGGACAAAACCCCATGAGAGACTATCCCAGAGATTGAGCAAAAAAAGGTTGAAACATAATAATAAAAAAATGCATAAATATGAAACCTTTAGGGCTGGTGTGCCAGCCTTGGGTGAGTCAACCCAAGAGTGGGAAGATGATCTATGGGGGAGGCAAAACCTTAGACCTTGGGGTCAATTTATGGCTAGAGAAGTCTAACTTCCTCCTATGAGCCATGAAGGCACCCTAGTTTAGGACCTTCCCTGGAAAGACAAGTTGACCAAATGATTTTAAAGATTGAGGTAACCATGAATGTCGCCTACATAAAATATGAGAGCACATGTATGGAGTATGATTCTTTGAATCCAAGTATGCCATCTCTAAGGAACATGAGGAAAAGTCACCATGAAGGTGACTGACAATATGAGACTGAGCCTGAAAGATAAAAGTTTCCATAAGTCCAATGAGGGGACATAAAATGAATAATGAGAACGATAAGAGATGGAGGAAATCTGATTTAATGAATTACATATGAAGATAATATGATTGAAAATAGTTAAAGTTGTGACATCTCAAAGAAACCCTGGGGACGGGTAGAGTTTGAAGTCAATCCTAAGGCCACGTAGGGTGTATTAAAGGTACATAGGACCAATGGGATTAAGAGTGGATTGTGCCCTGAATGCATAGACTATGTGGTCAAGAGATAATAACGGGGTTTGTCTAAGGTCCATGACTGAAGAGATTAGCTACCTTTGTGAGTTTATGTGGCCCAATGGATGAATGCGAGAGGCACTCCCTAGATGCATAAGGACGAGATCACTCCAAAAGCACATATACCTATAGAGACTTCAAGGAAGTGGCTAATGCTCGTAATACATGATATGTAAATATAAAAGGTACGTGTTATAATGAAAGAAGTTGTGTATAAACTCAAGAGTGATAAAAGACACTTGACTTCATGAAATATAAGAATATTGTGGAATTAAAAAATATGTATGGTTTAGAGCCATGTTGATAATGATTCAACCTAAAATATGAAATTAAAGAATGATGTGCAAAGGCACCGCCTATACTCTTGGAATGGGATGAACTTTGTATTTGGACTATAGACAAATATTCATTTCATCTCATTATGAGTGGGAGAGATTGGGTGGACACATGTTATGCTTAAAACTGACATATTAGAAAGAATACCTTAATATTTTAATGGCAAGACCTAGGATTAGAGGTGATACCGCACCCTTATGTGAACATAATAAATGAAAAATAGGTTGAAAACCTAACTGGGAGGTATTCACTGTGTGAAATTAAAATCACAAAAATGAAGATGTAATCATTAAGAGATGATATTATGTAAATACTAAGGATGTGGATATACATTGAATTGGATATAAGTGCCAATGTTAGGAATTTGCATATGAATAAAGGATGTTAAGAATATCTAAGTAGGGTTCCTAACCCTAAGTCTTGAAACTAAGATGAGTTATGATTCACCTTATTCTTATCAGGTTTAAATTTAGGGGACAAAAATGGTATAACCTCAATTTTGGTAAAATTGAATTACATAAATATGAAGCCATGGTTTGATAAATAACATTCTCCCATGGTTTTATTGGTGGAGTAATAATGTTAATAACATTTGTAGTATGAGTTCTTGTGGAACAAGTTAGATAAATAAGAGGTTTTGCATACAAATAAATAAGCATGGTTTTATGAATAAATAAATAAATAGTTCTCATGTTTCCAAGGGAAAATAAAAATACACCGTGCTTTGGATAATTAAAGGATTAGTTATCTCGCCAAGAAAGGCAACACAATGGTTATGCACCAAATAACATTATCTCGACTTAACCTTTGTAAACTTGAAAATAATAGTGGAAAGAAAGAGAATTATAGAAATGTGGGAGAAAGGTATATTCCAGAGATAATGGTATTGTTTTAGTAAGATGTCCAAAGAATCAAGGATTACATATAAGAGACTTCCCGATGAATTACAATTGCTAAACATAGAATGGTTTTTATGAGTTTCCATGGAATGAGAATAAATGATTAAAAGGATATAGCAATGAGAAATAATGACCAATGTACACCATATAATTGTGAATATTCCTTAATGGCTATTGTTTTGCCAATAAAGTGTCATGCTTTCCTTGATGGCGTATTGTTGCCAAAACCAAAGTCTTGATAAGAATACAGTAGTGCCTTTTCATGAATTTTTCTTTAATAAGAATAAAAACCTAAGAGAGGAATACTTTGTGATGGTTTTGGTTGAATAAAAAGGGGCATCTTTTTTATCGTTAGAAAAAGTTGGTAACTTTTAATGGAAAATTTTAAGGGAAAGTATGGATATGTATGTATATACATGAATGTATCACCATATAAGGAATATTTGAGTATTGTTCCTCTTTGACAATAATACATATCTTTTCCAAGAATGCTTTTATAACAATGAGGAAAGGGGAATCAAAAGAGAGAAGGTTACGACGGAACACACACACACACACACACACACACACACATATATATATATATATATATATATATATATATATATATATATATATATATATATATATATATATATATGTGTGTGTGTGTGTGTGTGTGTGTGTGTGTGTGTGTGTGTATACATGATGGAGCCACAGGTGAATTAACCAAGTTATCATTCCCTATCCCTTCCTACTGTCGTCATCATCTTCACTAAAGCTAGGGCTCGTTCTTGTGTCATGAAACCATAGTGATTCACCATGGGGTGGCTTAGCACCTTATTAGATCTGAAGACCACGGGAGGATCACGCTTGTGTCCTAGACATGATGACAACAACCTCCCTGGGTGTTGATCTCCCAGGAAATCATCTCCTTCTTCCATATGCCAAGGGAGGGCATCGACCTGGATGAAAGTGCATGGCCCAAGCCACCCTTGGGTGGTTGTTCACCTTTGGAGAACCCTACATTGTCATCTCTCTCTCCTACAGAACCCCAAAATGTAACCACCCTATGCCAAACATTCACCCCCTTGTCTGCATCACACCTCAATACCTAAGGGAGAGCATCTCCCTACGGGTGGCACTCCTTTAATTTAGGGAGGTAGCCAACTGTTGTGCCTGGGTGGCAACACCACGCGGCCGAGGACATGATGGTTGTCAGGGGTTGTGCGGATGTGTGCTGGAGTCCCCACATCGAGCATGGGGTAGCCCTAGTGCGCGGAGAGTAGAGGAAAAGAGGCAAATGACACGATTGCCCCTGCTATCATTTCAAGATATGAGGGTGCGGGCATTTTTCCACACCTGTGCCTACCTAGTAAGTAAGAAAGTAATCATTGCTGACGTGTCAAGCCCCAATTGGCTCAGTTAACATAAATCATAAAATAAATCTAGAAATTATTCAATAACTTAGATGGAGACACATAATATATGTAAATTGATCAGGAGAACAAGTAGAATCCAAAGAAAATATGTTCGAAACCAAAATATGAACCCAATTTTAAAAGTGGCTCTATATGTGCTAAAGTGGCGATTAATGAAGTTAAATCCTAAATGTGGGTATTAACATGTTGAATACCTTAGTAATCCTTATTCTATGCTACTATCTAATATTGTTGAATAAGATGGGAAATCAAGATGACCATGATAATGACAATGATACTTAGTGTTTCTAAAGTGGTTTACCATAATGAGAATAATTAGGGTTAAAGGTCATATCTTGAAATATCATCTATGAACATATTTTGAATATAGTGATCATGATACAATACTACAGTAGATTTGATAATAATGGAAACAGTTAATATGAATCACGTTTATTGAGTCATCAGATCAATGGACGTGGGAATCGGGCTATCGACACATGAATCTAGTGACAACTTGACACCAAGAATAACATGACACCAAGAGAACTTGAGCCCTAGAATAGGACCCGAGTATTGTCTAATATGATTAATGTGATGGTGACACTTCAAGATTTATATTCATACAGACAGAAAGGTAAATTGCTTGATTCATCTTTGTTGATGGGTTGATATGCTTAAAGTATAATTTGATAATCTACATGGTTCACCATCAAGGTACATGGTTACACCTATGAATAATCGTCTTAGTTTGTCGGTGCTTTTCAAGGTTTTTCTTGAGTATTGAACAATTAAAATGTTGGTTGTTTGTTTACATTCTGTTCAATTATAATGCCACTATGAATACCACAAAGAAAAACTTTGTGGAGAAGATGCCAATTTTTATTTGAAAAATATTTGTTGGAATATATGTTGTTATTCACTTGCACAATTCGGATGCACCTCACGTACCATGGCAACATACTGATTACATATTTGTTTCACATCACTTTAGGTATAAGCTGATATACATGACAAAGGACATGAGTTATAGGTATGTTGCATCCCCTATGAGTTATATTGAGAAATTGATCTAATTTTTCTCTCTCTCTCTCTCTTAATATATGTTACATCCCTATTTATCATATTGAGAAATCACCAACTTTTTGTTTCTCTCTCTCTTGGTCCTATGGACAAATTAGCCTACAAAGTTTCCCTCCCTTACGAGAATTTAATTATTGTAAAATATTCTTTGTTGGTTCTAATCTAGTGATCATCTTAGTTTGTTATACATTCTTTTTAAACTCATATTTATATACTTCTTGGTTTATTCTGCATGGAAACCCTAATTTGAGTATTGATACCCTAACCTTCTTGTGGTGAATTTTATGATCCTATGATGCATTCACTTGTGGAGATTATTGAGTACTTATTATTGGGCCCTCTAACCATACTTGAAAATGGTTGGATGGTTGATGAATGCATATACATCATTTATTTCTGGATCATTTAGGATAATTAATTAAGACTTTTTTAGTAATTCTAGTTTAATTTAGAAATCAATTGCACTTTCATCCTCTCAATATTCCTTTTCTGAATTCTTATGTGATTTCTCACAATTTTTAGGAATTACCAAAGCATTTAAATCACGATAAGAAAAGATGAAGATAGGACGCCTTTCAGATATTCCCATAGTGCCTGATCTATCTGGCACCAAAATGGCCATATCGTTGGCATCAAAAGGTGGAATTTCATGACTAAGCATGCAATGAAAAGAGAATACTATTATCTACAGGATAAATGTATTTTGCGGTGACTTTATCAGTCATTTAATTATCCAATCAATTGGTGAACTTACCTATTCTTTTCCCGCACATTTTGATATACCTCTGGTCAAAACACTCATAACTTCTACATACAAATTACCATTTTGGAATTTTAACATTTTGGAAAGATAATTTCAATCCTTATAGGAAAAAAAATATTTCCAGACCTCTTCTGAGCATTTTATAAGTGTGAAATTTGTTTGAAATTCCATTGATGGAATTTTGCAAAAAAATTGGTAAAATCAATCAATTTTGGCAATAGTAATTCTCTTGACCAAGTCTTTACAGTAGCATTCAAACATTTGTATTTTCTTAGGGTGTCCACCCCTCCTTCTCCTATAAAAGGAAGGGGGACTGCACAACAAAATCCATAAGTCCTTATCTAATTTTACATCCAAATTAAATTTTGTTCTTCACATCATGTTCGAGTAGTCTTTTCCTGGGCTATAGGGACAAGTCCCATAACATGTTTCTATGTTCTTCGTATCAACTCCATTTACTTAGTGAATGAATATTTTTCAATCTATTTCCTTCCGATCAAATAATGGATATGTTCATGTCAGAGCACCAATACCCAGGGCCCCAATAAAATGAAATGCATAAATTCCTGACAAGTTTTTATGATGTTTCATCCTTCCATCCTTATTTGATCTTAGATACATAAAGTTATTTTGTTACAGGAATGTTGAGACCTCAAATTTTAGTAGAACAAATGATTTTTCTCTATCCAAATTCTTATCTATCATAATCCATAGTGACAAGACTCGTTGAGATATGGATTAGAACACCAGAGCAAGATTTACATTATTTATTAATATGACCATAGATAGAAGTATGTTTAACGGTTGGGCCATGATCCATGAACTGGGACCAATGGTTCACATGAAGATTGACCCTTATGACTTTGTCCATAAGGACATACAACCACAAGGTCCTAATTCAGTAATTAAGAAATAAAGTTGAATCGATTTATATAGGAGTGTAGCTTTGGCGATGAATCTTCGGACTCCTAGATATTTCTTGTATAATCTAGATACATTTTAATTCTACAATTTTAAAATTCTATTTTTAGTTTTAATTCAAACTCTCTCAACAAATTTTACTTCTTACTCTCACAATCAAATTTTGGATTTAAATCTCTCCTCTCACCCTTCCTTGGATCGATACCTATCTATACTTAGTTAACTTATTGTTTGAAGAATGTTGACAACCTGGTTAGAAGGTTAAACTCTAGGACTTTTTCTAGTGATTGTTGTGTGTAGAATGACACACATCAATCTTCTCATCCCTTATATGTGCTTGATCATACTTAATCTTGCTTGCCCTATTTCCATGGGTGATTTATTAGTCATAACTATAAGTGTGACACCATATAAACACTGGGTTTTATTCCCCTACCATGTTTGATATTTAGACAACACATTTTATTCCCCTGCCACTTATGATATTAGATATTAGGTTATATTCCCTTGCCATGGACTAAATTTCATTCTCTTGCATTGAGGTTTTAGTCCTCCTACCTTTGGTATGGACTTTATGTATTCCTACCTTGCTTTTTAGTATATGTTAGTCTGCTAATTACTCACCATGCAACCATTTATATTTTATGATATTCTTATTGTGACATTGTTTAAGGCAAGAAATCTCCTATTCTTGATTATCATTTTACTTAAATTCTTTATCTCTTGATATCCACTTAGATAGTACTTTGCCTCTTATGTGGGAAGCCTTGTAATATTTTATATCTTTTTTCTTAATGTTGATCAATCCCCATTAAATATTCTCATACTGGCTTTTATGCTGATAACTTCTATTTTTATCTTCTCTTATGGGGTATGCTTCTAACCTCAGGTGTAGGACATGGTGGATGAGACATATTAATGTGGAACTAGCCTATGGTGATGAATCTTAGTGGGAGAAATACTTGATACAGTTGGATATCCCTCTACTTAGATCATGATGATGTTGCACTTTTGTGTAAGCCCCTTATTGAAAGAATATTACACAACTTTGATAAATTGAATATAGTCATGATTTATTATTCCACTACTACACTTTCTTTTTACATACCATTATTTGAAAAATGAAAAATTTACATCTATTTGATCATGCTTTTTAGCTTGTTTGGATATATGAGGTTATTCCTCAGATTCAGTAGGTAATGGATCCCCTCTCAAGTCCCACTCCTTATAAGATGATATCAGAGCTATGGTAGTCAAAATTTGACTATTTCAATTTTGTCTCCCTAATTCGAACCCTTACCTTTCATAGTTACCCTCTAAGTAAGAAGTTTGTCTTAGGATTAACCTATGACACTTGTGAGATGATGAAAGGTTGATTTATAATTATATTAGGTACACATAAGAGTCATGCTTAGTGAGCCTTCATGTGATAAGGAATTAGATGCTCTTACTGTTGGTATGTATACCCTGAGAGCCAATCATGGGATGATTGGTGGGATACATTAAGATTGATTTGATAAACGTCAAAGGCAAGCTTCCAATTCATTCTGGTTCAGTCATATGAGATAGTGATAGAACAGATTGAATGTCTAGAGAGTGACAGTACTCAATGACGTATTCCTTCAGGTTAAGGACCTGAACGATGAGATCATACGGATGCTAAGAGTTTGTACATTGTTGTTATGTCCCTAGTCATATGTAATTGTGGAAGGTAGATAGATAGCAATGACACACATGACTAGATTGTGGTGTTGGTTGATGACAAAATCTCATTAGTCATGATATAGAGATATCAAACCAAACACATAGGTACTTGTTAGAGAACAAGTGTACTGGATAGATCCACCATGAGTTTGACACATGGAACCATGACATGGTAGTCATAGTCAGTACTCATAGTGATGGTGGTGAGTGTGATTCTTTCACCTGAAATCACTACACTCAACACATGTCGTTGGGCACACTTTGACATCATCAAACGCAGTCATGAAACATGGGTTGTTATAAAGGTGATGATTGGGTGGCTTTGACACATGGGGCTTTTTAGGGGTGAGTGATAGATCTGGGATTTGTCCCTCCTGAGGGAGTTTGATATCCATGGCCACTTGATGAGTAGGATTGAGAAAGGCGTGCACGCATGTGCAAATCAGTATGTGATATTGATGTCATACATATCTCTTCCAATCTACTCCGAGATCAAGAAAGTGAATGAACGTTGACAGGATGAATGTTCCATGCCTTGAGTTCATTTAGGATATCAGTGATAAAGGAATTATACATTCACTGTAACACCATTCACGGATTGTAGGATTGAAAGTTGTTCTCCAACTTTCTATTTCACTTGGGTAGCACTGATGTGTGACTAGGCACCGCTCTTTGCTTGTGAAGTCATAAGTGTTATGGGCTTTCACTGCCAACGTGAAATGGACCTGTTGGGTCACACACATAGGATTTAACCTGGAAGAGGAGTTTTCTGCACAAATAATGTTTAGATTGATTACTAAAGGAGTTTAGTAGTTCAATTAAACACACAATTAATTGATAGCTCAATGTCATAATGTTCAAGGTGTTGGACACATTGATTGGAGAATAGGATTGATTGAAACTGCAATTGACTGATTCTGCACAATCTGCACTCCCAATCGATCGGCTCATGTGATGAACTGATCGGCTGAGCTGTGAACCGATCGGCTCAGATGGTGAGTCGATCGGCTCATGAACTGGGTGAAATGATCGATTCAAGTGTTGAAATGATCGGTTCAACTGGTCCAACCGAGCAAGTTGGGAAAGTGAGGTTGGTGAGAAATTTCTTTTCATTTTACTTTGCCCAATTTGATTGGAACAAGGATTGGTATTAGGTACCAATTAGAAAAAAAAGAGGAAAAGTTAATTGGGAACTGACCAGGACCACGAACTGACCGATTCAGAAGTGAACCGACCGTTTCATGGGTCCCAACCGATCGGTTGAGGTGTCAACCGACCGGCTCCGGTCCACAAACGACTGTTTTAGACATGAAACGATCAGTTCAGGTTGCGCAGTTGGTTGTTTTTGTGGAAAATCTCGAACCCTTCTACTCCTACTTTAGTCCCACATTGCCTGAGATAGAGAACCCTATCCCATGACCCTCCTATATATAGGGGTATTGGGGGCATCTCAAAGAACAACTCAATGCAACTAGTTGCTATGTAAGGTTGTCATTCTCTCTGGGTTTGATAATCGAGAGAGCCTGAGCAAGTGCTACCCGATAAGGGAGGCACAACAAGGGAAAGACAACTACAGAAAGCGACTGGTGGCAGGATAGTGTGTCGCTTACTAGTACGCTGACAGGAGGGTGTGACTCCTTCCAATTCCTTGTGAGACAAGGAGATTGGAGTTCCAGGTGGTCTGTGTGGACTACTTCAGAGGCAGGAGATTTTTGCCGCTCAGAGGACAACTGTCAATCCCGACAGTCCCAATGAGACCAGGAGTCGTCAGTCCCGGTGTGACCAGGAGCTGCACAGACACCGTCGAAGACCGTAGGTGAAGACCGCTCAAGCCGTGAGGTATTGTCCTCGAGCAAGCCTCGGGACAAGGTATGATTGCACAAACCATCCTTTCCTATTGTATAGACGTTGACGTGTTTCCTTGTTCTGGGTTTGGGGAGGAGAATTTTTTTGTTTCCGCTACCTTCTCTGCCTCCCCTAAAACCCAACAGTGGTATTAGAGCCACGTCAACTGCTCTATACTTTAGGAGTATCGATATGATCGATTTTGGTTTGTCGCCTTTATTTATTGCATACGATGTGAATAAAATTGACTTTATGCATGTCCAATCCTAAATCCACAAATCCCAATATACATATATGATATGTAATATGAATGCACTCAATACGCATCGCCCTTAAATGAGTTTTGTGGTGGATGTATAGCGTGGTTATGGCCAATAAACCCTATCTGTGTATGGTTGTATATGGTTGCTTGCATCTCGGTCTGCGCACCGATCTTCCTTCTCCTAACCCTGATGTAACTCGAAATAATTTGAGATTTCTTTCCTACCTTTTCTCCCCTCGAATGTAACTCGAGGTTTCTCTTTTTACAATGTAAAATAGGATAGAATTTTATTTCCTATTATGTCAAAGAACGGAGGACATCTCTTTTTACAATGTAAAATAGGATAAAATTTTATTTCATGTTATGTTAAAGAACGGAGGACATCCTGACGACAATTGAGACGATCAGTTTAAGGAGTGAGCTGATCGATTGATGACCGGTTTGAGGAGCGGGATGAGTGGGTGGCGGCCATGATGAGATGCATGACGACCAGGTGAACTGATCGGTTGGAGGAGCCAATCGATCGGCTGGTGGCACCCAGCCAACCGGCCTGATGGCGAGTCGATCAATCATGTGATGAGTTGATCAAACCCATAAAGGCAAAGCACATAGTTCATCTTGTACAGGTTGCATGTGATGTAGACCTAGATGATCGTGATTCCTCTAGGCTCGAGGAATCACATTAGGATGGCCATAATCATCGCTTTTATCATTTTGCATGTTTTTTGTGGGATATAGCATGTATGTGATACATACTATGTATTGTGGTGATTGGATATGCATATGTACATAAAAACCAAAACCCTCATTAAATATTGAGTTTTATATGCCTTCCAAATGCGACACACGTGAAAAGCTTGATCGACCAAGTGTGGGTACGGCCAAGTATGGTGCACCGTCTATCTCGTGGAAGCGTGAAAGATGGATATGTGGGTCTGCCCAAGTAGGGTGCATATTCATCGTGTTGGCTTTGGGTCAGTCTTAGCAAGGTGACCAAGATAGGATCTATCACCTTGGGGCATGGAGATGATCATGGAAAGAAGTTGCATATGACATCTTATCAAGAGTTGCTTATGATGCAATTGGCAAGAGTTTCCTACCTGAGAGATCTAAGTCGTGGGTGACAGCCCAAGCTGGTCCATGACTTAGAGGATTTCAGGATCTTGCCCACTAGAAGGTTGTACACTGCAATCTTCCAAATTGATGGTGAGGGCTATCAATTTGAACTAAAATAGTGGGAGCAATAATTAATTAAAGGCCTAATTATATCGTCAACGTTTCCAATCAATCAAATAAGTCAAAAATGAGTATTTGGACTAAAATTGCATATTTCCTTTTGTAGTACAAATGACAACAAACAACAATCACTTTTCTTTATGATCGGTCCTTGAGAAGGACAGGCTAAATGGGACAAACTTCCACGACTGGTATAGGACATTGAGAATTGTTCTCACTTAAGAGTGAAAGCTCTATGTCCTGGATACTCCAATTCCAGAGGAACCTGCTCCTAATGCACCAAAGGTAGAAAGGGATGCCTACAAGAAGCATTCTGATGATGCCATTGATGCAAAGTGCTTGATGTTGTGCTCTATGAACCATGAGTTATAGAGACAACATGAGAACATGGGTGTCATTGAGATGATTCAGCATCTCAGGAACATGTATGAAGATCAAGCACGACAAGAGAGATACGATGTCTCAAGGGAACTATTCAAGTGCATCATGACAGAAGGAGATCCAGTTGGTCCTCACACACTCAAGATTATTGGTATGTGCAGAACCTGACAAGGCTGGGATTTCCGCTGAGCCAAGAGTTGGCTACTGACCTGATACTGCAATCGTTGCCAGAATCTTACAGTCAGTTTGTGATGAACTACAACATGAACAACTTTGATAGGCCACTGTCAGAGTTGTTGGGCATGTTGAGGACAGGCGAGACACAGATGAAGAAGGACACGACTAAGTCTGTGATGGTGATCACAAGCAAGAAAGGCAAGTCCAAGTGCAAGGGCAAGGGCAAAGCTAAGAAAGGTTCTGATGCTAGCCAGGAGCCCAAGTCGTCTTCAGCTCTCAAGGCCAAGGGAGGTGTGACCAAGAAAGGCACTTGCCACCATTGTCAAAAGCCAGGACATCATAAAAGGAATTGTCCTCTCTATCTGGAAGAACAAAAGAAGAAGGAGGAGACAGACGTATCTACTTAAAGGTGTTCTGAAAGTAAACTTGTAAAACTTTTGAGGTATATCATACCAAGATGTAAAGTATAAAGTACTCAATAAATGGGGCAAGTGTTTCCGCCATAGATAGGAGTACTTTAGTTTATTTTCAGCCTAAAAGGCATGTAATATAGTTATGAAGTGCTATTTCATATTTTCCAATAGATAGAAATACTTTATTTTTGCATATTGTATGACAATGATGGCAATTAATAAAGAGATGTTTCAATTTCTAAAGATATGATCTTTATGGCAAGGCCTTGTTTATCTTGTGGTATTTGATATGCATAAGATAAAATGATACCTAAAAGTTATAGATAACTCAAACAATCAAATTAGAATCAATAATGAGAAATTCATTTCTAGTTTCCATGTGATGGATAAATCTAGACTCTTTTGGTTAGAGAACCAGTAAGATACATGAATATCTTGAACATTATTAATCAATCTTCACTAAAGGTAGTGGGAGAATGATTATCCTATTAGGTATGATACATGTGATGTATTTACATACCTATTGGAACAAATGCTAATACTTCAAATGGTGTTTAGAGAAATACCAATATGAATATCTTGAAGTGTTCAAGATTATCATAGATAAAGTGCAAATTTGGTAAAGTGTTAATTATTTATGAGATCAATGAATGAAATACTTAGACCAAATGTTTGAGATCCTTATAAGTGATTATGATAGTGTATCATAGTGAACTCATGATTAAGGCATGGTGATGTCTAAATCAAGAAGGAATCATACTCTAAGGAGTTAGAGAATGATTATCACATAACTGAATTCTTCTTAATAAAAGAATACCCTACACTAATAAAGGACATTAAGAATCACAAGGAGTTATAAGTTCTTGTATCATTGACAGACACACCTCGTTTATCTATGTGATGAGTTGTTCATGTGATGAGTCAACTGTCTAGATGAATATGAGGAACCAAATTTTGGGTTATGGTTTATGACCATTACATCCTAAATGACATCTGTGTGAAAAATAAGGTACGACCTTAATGGTAGCACCCATTGGATGAAATCCATAAGTGCAAATGAATCTTAAGTGTTAAGATACATGGATAACATTTTGAGAAGGATGGTGGTTGTTGATTGCAACTTAATGACTAAGACATTTGGCATATGGATACTAAAACCACATTCCTATGAGGAATAAATCAAGGATGTGTACGTGACACAACCTATAAGGTTTATGAATCCACTATTGCAAATGAAGTCTATAAGTTACAATGGACTAATCAATGTGATTGATTGAGTATAACAAACTCAGAATTGGATCTTTACTTTGATATAGTCAAAGGATTTGACTGATATGTCAAAGATAAAGAAGGGATCTATGATTTAGTGTGAGCGTATTCACATTCCACATGTTGATGTGAAATGGAAATGTTATAGAATGGAAATACAAAAGTGGAAATTATCTTTAAGGAAGATAGAGATGTTTCCTATGTGATAGGAATAGAGAAATTATCTATAGAGATAGTTCTCGAAAACCTCTTGTCCTGAAAAAGGAAAGCATACATTAGCAATCTGTACTGAAGGGTTCAGTATGCACAGATTCAGTGGGAGAAAACTTGTCCATGTTACTTGGAGTTAGTATCCCAAGGCCAAGTGTCCAATTCTTATGAAGAATGGGAACACTAAGAATAGATATGGATCTATCATGTATGTAATCATGCCATTATCTTGCATGTATCGACATGGAAAGAACAAAATACATTCATCATCTTGTATGTAGGACATGGCAATATGATGTGCTCATCCTGATAACTCGTAAGTGAGACATGACGAGTGGATGTCTGTGTACTTCCAGTAAGGGTTACTGGACTACCATGAGAACTTGATCAGTACTTGAAAAGTACTAGTTCTATGGAGATAAGGAAGAGTTCAATGTAAAGAGTTACATTGATGCGAACTTCTGAAAGGACAGAAAATTAATCACAAAATATATATATAGGATATATAAAAGTGAAAGTTTGTTGATAATTGGAAGTGTTCCAATAAAACCATTTAAAAGGAAATGCTGAGTATCTATGTGTTAGATAATAGTAGTGGATACTATATGGATCTGGAAGTTCATGAGATGAACTTATAGATATTCCGCTCATTGATGACACGTATGGAATCCTTGATCATGCAATATGGATAAAGGTTAGAAAAGGAATACTAGATCTCATATTACAACAACTCCATCTCATACGTGTAACGTACAATGAATAGATAAGAGACCTGCAGTTAAAAACTAACTTTGGCAAGGTGTTGCCATAACTCACTATGTTCACACTAGAGCACAGTAACATGTGGGACATGTTTGAAGATCACTATGAATATGATTCAAGGGTGATTGGCTCGTAGTGCAAGTGGGAGTTTGTTGGTATGTATGCCCTGAGAGCCAATCATGGGATGATTGGTGGGATACATTAAGATTGATTTGATAAACATCAAAGGCAAGCTTCCAATTCTTTCTGGTTCAATCATATGAGATAGTGATAGAACAGATTGAATGTCTAGAGAGTGACAATACTCAATGACGTATGCCTTCAGGTTAAGGACCTGTACAATGAGATCATATAGATGCTAAGAGTTTGTACATTCTTGTTATGCCCCTAGTTAGATGTCATTGTGGAAGGTAGATAGACAGCAATGACACACAAGACTAGATTGTGGTGTTGGTTGATGATAGAATCTCATTAGTCATGATATAAAGATATCAAACCAAACACATAGGTACTTATTAGAGAACAAGTGTACCGGATAGACCCACCATGAGTTTAACTCATGGAACCATGACATGGTAGTCACAGTCAGTACTCAAAGTGATGGTGGTGAGTGTGATTCTTTGACCGAAAATTACTACACTCAACACATGTCGTTGGGCACACTTTGACATCATCAATCGCAGTCCTGAAACATGGGTTGTTATAAAGGTGATAATTGGGTGGCTTTGACACATGGGGCTTTTGAGGGGTGAGTGATAGATATGGGATTTGTCCCCCCTGAGAGAGTTTGATCTCCATGGCCACTTGATGAGTAGGATTGAGAAACACGTGCACGCATGTGTGAATCAGTATGTGATATTGATGTCATACATATCTCTTCCAATCAACTCTGGGATCAAGAAAGTGAATGAACGTTGACTGGATGACTGTTCCATGCCTCGAGTTCATTCGGGATATCAGTGACAAAGGAATTATACATTCACTATAACACCATTCACAAATTGTAGGATTGAAAGTTGTTCTCCAACTTTCTATTTCACTTGGGTAGCACTGATGTGTGACTAGGCACCACTCTTTGCTTGTGAAGTCATAAGTGTTATGGACTTTCACTGCCAACGTGAAATGGACCTGCAGGGTCACACACATAGAATTTAACCTGGAAGAGGAGTTTTGTCCACAAACAATGTTTTGATTGATTACTAAAGGAGTTTAGTAGTTCAATTAAACACTCAATTAATTAATAGCTCAATGTCAGAATGTTCAAGGTGTTGGACACATTGATTGGAGTATCATATTGATTGAAACTACAATTGACTGATTCTGCACAATCTGCACTCCCAACCGATCGGTTGAGCTTGGTGAACCGATCGGCTCAGATAGTGAGTCGATCGGCTCATGAATAGGGTGAAACGATCGGTTCAAGTGTTGAAATGATCGGTTCAACTGGTCCAACCGAGCAAGTTGGGAAAGTCAGGTTGGTGAGAAATTTGTTTTTCGTTTCACTTGCCCAATTTGATTGGAACAAGGACTGCTATTTGGTACCAATTAGAAACAAAAAAGGAAAAGTCAATCGGGAACTGACTAGGACCACGAACTGACCGGTTTAGAAGTGAACTGACCATTTCATGGGTCCCAACCGATCGGTTGAGGTGTCAACCGACCGGCTTAGGTTCCCAACCGACCGTTTCAGAAATGAAATGATCGATTCAGGTTGCGCAGTTGGTTGTTTTCGTGGAAAATCTCAAACCCTTCTACTCCTGCTTTAGTCCCGCATTGGCCGAGATAGAGAACCCTGTCCCATGACCTCCTATATATACAGGTATTGGGGGCTTCTCAAAAAACAACTCAGTGCAACCAGTTGCTCTGTAAAGTTGTCGTTCTCTCTGGTTGAGGTAACTGAGAGAGCCCAAACAAGTTCTACCCGATAAGGGAGGCACAGTAAGGGAAAGACAACTACAGAAAGCGACTGGTGGCAGGAGAGTGTGTCGGTGACTAGTACGCTGACAGGAGGGTGTGACTCCTTCCAATTCCTTGTGAGAAAAGGAGATTGGAGTTCCAGGTGGTCCGTGTGGACTACTTTAGAGGTGGGAGATTTCTGCCGCTCGGAGGTCAGCTGTCAATCCCAAAAGTCCCGGTGAGACCAGGAGTTGTCAGTCCCGGTGCGACCAGGAGCTACACAGACACCGTCCAAGACCGGAGGTGAAGACCGTGCAAGCCGTGAGGTATTGTCGCTAAGCAAGCCTCGGGACAAGGTATGATTCCACAAACCATCCTTTCCTATTGTATAGACGTTGACATGTTTTGTTGTTCTGGGTTTGCAGAGGAGAAATTTTTTGTTTCTGCTGCCTCCCCTAAAACCCAACAGCCCCCACAACATAGGTTGGTGGTGATACATCACATTGGATGTTAAGATCTAAGTTTAGGGTTGATTTTGGAATGAGAATGAGAAAGTATTTGATAAGGATATCACATATGGGTAAAATTGTGACTTGGTTTCTCATATTGATTTTGAGCTCATTTTATTTATGTCGTATGATTTTGTTTTGAAGTAAAACCTATTTTCCATTATGCCACTATATGTAGAAAATATTCTCTGATTTTATTGATGCTTAATTGAACTAATTCACAAAAAAAGGATTGTATGAATTTTGGTATAGAAACCCTAGAAATAGTTGCAAAATATATCATAAACCCTAGTTCTGATGTTTAGAATGATGACTAGGAAGATGTGTCTTGTGATGAACGTTTAGTTGAGCTACCCTTTGTATATTATGACTTTTTGGATGTTAATGTGAACCTTAGGATCGTTAGGTTAGTAACAAAAGGACCTAAATCTCAACCCTAGGGGGTAGGACATATTAGTTTGGATGCATGATCTATGAACAGCATAAAAACCTAAAATATTCAGAACTAAAAAGATGCACGAGTAACACTATTACTTTGATGTTGTTTAGTTTGTTTCTTAGGTTAAACCTTGTAAGGGGTGAAGAGTAGCTGGATGATAACATATGGATGATTAGATTTTGATGATGAAATCCTTTTGAGTGGTGGAATGGTGTAGTGAACTAAAATGTAGAATCATATCCTATTCCCCAGTTAGGAAGATTGTATGCTTAGTTTGTTAGATTTGACCAAACAAGAATAAAGATATACCATAATGAATATTGTTTGCACATTAAGTGGCATAAGGTTATATAGTCAACATCCCATATTATCTAAATTACATGTATATGTTTTAACATGTTAATAAGTTCATTAAATATGTAACATATGTTTCCTTTGCAAATAATATACCAACAATGGATAAAATATGTTTAATAAGAGGTATAATGTGTTTTGGAATAACAATTGGTGTTTCCATATCCGTAAATATGAATCATGTAAAATTATTTTAAATAAACATTGGATTAATGGGCTAAATAGGTTAAATAAATAAAATATGGAATTCCATTCATAATAATATAAGCGAACTCTTTTAAAAGGTATTGAATATAATAGGACAACTCAATGAATGTTGATAACAAAGATATAATATTTTTGATAAATATATTGGTAATAAGTAAAAAATCCTAACGATTGCATAAATCATGAAAGGAAATCTCAAAAGTGAAATATAATGGTAAAATCATAATCCTTAGGTCCCAATTACCTTGGTGCCAAGTTTCACCTTATTTGGACAATAGTAGCTATGCTAATTTCATTTAGAAAAAAAATATGAGTTCCGGAAAAAATATTAAATAAATTCTAAAATGGAAACAAATCCTAAAATCATATCGTACCGACCAAAATTACCCTATGTGTAAATTTTAACATTAATTGAACAATCTTATGTATCCAATTTTTGTTTAGGAGAGAGATATAACTTAAGTAAAAAATAATAAATAAAATAGTAATATGTCCCAGAAGGAAAATTTGATACCAAAATTAGATGCTAAATACTTAATTGATCTAGGTACCAAATATTATTTTATTTGAACCCTGTTTGGACCCTCAAATAAAAAGGAAAGAAACACACTTTAAATTTTTATGCTATTTTAATAATTTAATTAGTTAACTCTTATTTCATATGGTTTCACATTACTTAGATGTCTCACTCTTTTCTTTTATTTTAGTGGATGGGGACTGATCTTGGGCCTCTCCATCATGATCTGATGGCTGGGGAACTGTCACCTACCTCGTCTTTTTGGAAACCAGACACACAATAACAGGTTCCCTCTCTGATTCTTTCTTTTCTTTCTATACCTCTCCCTTACTCTTTTTCCTCTTATTTCCTCTCCACCACTTTCCCCAAACCATTCTAAACCCAATGACTATATACAGCTTAGGATTCACAACACTCCTTGCATAGACCGCACTTGCCTCTTTCTCCTCTGTTCTTCCCAAGTTCCCTAGCTTCTTCTCTTTTGCTCACCTCTGCATGCAATCATGCCTCTAGGAATCTCTCCCCTAACCTCTGTGGAGACCCTTGTTTTTATTTTCCTACTGAGGTTTGGCCTCACCGGACTATGAGTATGCCCCCATACTCCATCTATGTCGTCGCATCACCATCCCGAGGTCAACAGTGTGCTTCTGAATTGAAAAGTGTTCGAATATCACCCAAAACTCTTCGTAGCATCCCAAAAATGGTATCTATCCTCTAATCCCACCACTGAGTAGCTAATCATATTTTTGTACGTTCCCCTCTTTTTCTATGTTATTCGATCCTATGAGGGGTTTCAACAAGAATCACAAAGTTTCACACTAGCTTTGACCTTTTCGATTCTGTGAAGTTGGTGGTGTAGTTCTGTCACATATTGGATGTTTAGGTGCATCAACTAAGGAGCTTGCATCCTTCTCCCTATTTTTTTCATGGTAGAATTCTTGATTGGGACTATTGCTCTCCATGTACCCAAACATGGGTTCGTCGTTATCGGAAGAGGTCGAGGATTCATTCTATTACCTTTGTTTCTCGTGTGAGTGCCTTTTTCCCTGAGTTTGATTGGAGATTAGGAGAGCCAAGTTGATTGCTCAAATCTTCTCTTGGCATGGAACATTGCCACACAGGTTTTTCCATTTTTTTCCTTTAGATGGTGAGTTCCTTCATGTCATTAAATTCGAGGCCACCTTAGTATTTTCACCTGATCTAGTAGTGTGCCTTGCTGTATGAGGGAATGAATCAAAAGTCCAATGCTGATTTCGGCCACCTCATCCAAACAACTTCTGTGGATATTATGTGCTTAAGTGATTTTTTCTAAGATATTTGATTGGTAAGAAAATGTAATATTCATAGTGAATTTTTATTGGTTAAAAGATTTAAATAAAATATGTTTTGAACTCATATCAATTTCCTCTATCTAATGGTGTCAGTTTTATCACCTAAATCTAAAAGAATAAATATATGATTCTCTAAGGATTTTCCTAATTGTTTATTTTTTATAATTCATAAATCATAATATTTAGGTCAGAAAAATAAAATAAAATAAAATATGATATGAACTCAAAAAATATAATTTAAAATATGGTATTTTTTTCATAACCTAATTTAATAATAATAAAAAGAAGCCTTTTGGGGTTTATATAATTAATGTAAGTTGGATACTAATCTCTTATATGCCTTTAATAGGTTGCTTGTTATCTGAGATGAAATTAGGGTTTTGACCTTGGACATATGTAGACTTCATGATAGGTTTATTACAACCCTTATGAGTTATATTGAGCAACTGATCAGACTTTTCTCTCTCTCAATGCATATTGCATTCACAATTATTGTATTGAATAATCACCCACTTTTTATCTCTCTCTCTATGTTGGTTCTATGGACAAATCAACCTACACACTTCCTCTCTCTTATGATATTGTACTTCATGTGAAAAATTCTATGTGAAATATTTTTATTGGACTCATATTTCTATCTTGTTTGTTTTATTCCATGTGGAAACCCTAATTTGAGTATTGATACACTAACCTTGTTGTGGTGAATTTTATGATCTAGTGATTCATTTACTTGCAGGGATTATTGAATGTTTGTTATTGACTCCTCTAGCCCTACTTGAAAATAGTTGGATGTTCTCATCCCATATTTGCATTTGACCATACTTTATCTTGTCTAGCCTATTCGCATGGGTGATTGAATAGTCATAGATATAAGGAGTGACACCATATAGGCATTGGATTTCATTCCCATGCAATGTCTGATATTTAGGCACTACGTTTTATTCCCCTGCCACTCATGAGATTAAGAACTAGATTTTATTCCCCTACCATGCACTTGGTTTTATTCCCCTACAAAAAATTATCTATTTATTTTCCACTAAGGGTTTAGTCCTCCTACCCTTTGATATTGAATTCATGGATTCATACCCTAATTTTAGTATATTCTAGTCTTCTTATTACTCGCCATGAAATATTTAAATTTTGTGATATTATTATTGTGACATTGTCAAGAATTGACTATCATTTTATTGAAATTCATTTCCACTTGATATCTACTTGGATACTACTTTTCCCCTTCTATGGGAAACCTAGTAAAGTTTAATATCCTTTTTCCTAATGTTTCTCAATCCCCATTAAGTGTGCTCATACCAAATTTTATGATAATAATTTTTATTTTCATCTTATCCTCAGGGGCATGCTTCCAACCCCAAGTGTACGACATGGAGGAGGTGACTTAGAGATGTGGAATTGGCCTATCCAGATGATTGTTAATGACAGATACACTTGAGATAGATGGATATCCCTCTACTTAGATCTTGATGATGTTATACTTTTATGTAAGCCCCCTAGTGAAATATGTTTTGTATCTTTGATAAATTGAATATATTCATGATTTATTATTCCACTACTACACTGTGGTCTTTTTGCATACCATTATTTGAGAAATGAAAAATTTGCATCTATTTAAGCATGCTTGTTAGTATGTTTGGATAGATGAGGTTATTCTTCAAATTAAGTAGGGAGTGGATCCCCTCTCAGGTCCCACTCCTTACAATCATCAACTCTACTTTCTCCCATATCTATGGCAACTCTGGTCTCTCTACTGCTCACCACAAGCCTGGGACCTCGACACCATTGCAACCTGTAAAGACAAACTACAAAATCCTTGATCTATACCTAGAGATGCAGACTTGAAGAAGAACTCCTCAAACCCCCTCTTGTTCTTGAAGTCTTTAGTACTTCGGGTTCTACATGCCATGATTAGCTGCTTAAGCCAAGATCTATAGACCTATGAAATGTTAGAGTGTTGCACCGCAACTTCAAACAACAAAGGAGTTCTTCACAATAAAAGTCCTACCTGATGAAGGTGACTAACTGCAACCTGGTCCTAGTTCTAATCGACAAAGTTCATCATGAACCCTCAAACTGAAGTGCATGAATTCTAATTATTTGTTAGGATAAATGTCAATCTAGTACCTCAACCATTGAACTATATATTGTATTCGTGTATACAAATGTATATATTTTAACATATAGAAACTAGTCAATAAGTTCACATTATAATTATATAAACAAAATAAACATAGATACATTAAGCTAAATATATCAACTGGTTGATATATTTCTTGCCATGTATATGCATATAAGTATATTCAAGATAAATCAATAAGGGTTAGAAATAGTGCAATGTGTTGAAAATTATTCATTTTTACTGATGTGATGTAGCTTCTTCTAGTGTCCGGGAGAGGTGGCATCTAAGGGGGACACAATCGGGGTTGGGGAAGACAAGACCACCTCCCTGATTCACAAGGAGACGATGACATGACAACATAAGTGCAATATGTTGTGGAGATCCATGATTATGTTCATCTACTATTGATGTGGATATGCAAGAAGACAATATTGCATCATCCCCTCTTCCATCATTCAAAGAAGCCACCACTTCCAGTCAAAGAGTGTAACCAAACCTCCCCAACCCAGTCTCACCTGACACCCTCCCCCAACAGGACATTAAGGTGGACACAAATGGTGCCTTCCCTACCTTCACATTGAACCCTAATTTCCTTCTTCTGCTCATCGCGCCTTGAACATCATTGTTGTCATCAAAGAAATTGGCCTAGACCTAGGCTACCCTGCACTAGTAAATTGTGTCCAAGACTTATGGGGTCTCACTGAGCAGTAAGGGTCAAATTTGTTTATGTCATCATCCATGTAGCAAATGAAATAAACTTTATGAAGGTCATTATAGGAGGGTCGTGAATGATTTTTGGCAACTACCTATCAGTTTAGTCATATTCGCCTAAACTGTGTTCCTCCAATCAGATCCCCTGTATGTTGGTGGTTTGGGTGAGGATTCTTGACCTCGCCATCCATATCTACCACAACAAGCTTTTGGAAAGCATTGGAAATTATATCGACAAAACAATCTGAATCGACAATCATAACAATTAGGGGATCAAGGGAATTGGATAGGATGGCGGTGGAAGTCGGCCCCTCATCCTAAGATTCACACTGACATTGAATGCATGTTCATAAAAGTAGGTGTACCCAAAAACACAACAGCCACAGTACCCACCACGTACAACCAATCCATCCACACAAAGAATCAGGAGTGCATAGTGCCTCCAAACACTCAAGATATAGTATGAGCCAAAGGAAAATAGTTGACAAAAGTCCCCCACCCTCAGCTAATAGACCATACACAGGGGAGGGTGAAGATGAATAGAAACTATGAGGTACTAGGAGTAAAAGAAAATAGAAAGAGAAAAAACAACAAGAAGCTACCACCTTAGTAGGGGGTGCTAATTACCCAATAGACATGGATGTCATACCTACAAGCCAACATGGATGTGACACTCAACATAGACAAAGTAGTGGAGGGGTATACCAAAAATACAGACCCCACAACCCTTTCCAAATTATCACATGTGATCTCAATTGCCTTCCTCCACTACAACTCAACTCAATGTCAACATCAGGTGATACATTCATCCTTTGCAATAGGAAGGTGGCAGTACATGCTACCAAGACCACACCACAGTGAATTCATAGAAAATGTAAATTATCCCTACAAATGGGTAACCAAAACTTCTCATCTAGGAAGCTTATGAATTCAATTTGATTGATAAAGAGATGGAACCATCAGACTATGGAAGGAGAGGACGAGGTAGGGCTGCTTGCAAACATCAAACAATTTCTCCAATCCATAATTTCAATGAATATAATTTTCTAGAGCATGATCTGACAATAAAATCTAGTATATGAAAGAACTCAAGTGACTCCACTGTCTATATATGTTGGTGAACATTGAACCAGGAGTAGTGGCTTCACAACAGAAGGCATTATCAACAGGATTGGCTTGTCATTATCTCATAGAGTCGAGAAACTAGACTTCTTTGATGACATCTATCTATTGTGGGACAACTCGTGTTGTAATGTTGAGTTTCTCCTCAACTAATGAAAAATCATCCACTACCACATCAATGGCAAGTTCCTCTTCATTGTTGTCAATGGGAGCCCCATCTGTTCTAGGAGGAGTTTTCATGGGCAACGTATCCTTGACCTCAAGATGTCATCATATGAACCATGGCTGGTCTCTGGTGACTTCAACATAATGTTTAGTAAATCATAAGATGGGGGAAATTCTTCAATATGACCTCCTTAACCAGATTCCACATTGTCTGTTTGAAACATGTCTCACTAACCATGAATCAAATAGCCAATCATTCACCTTTTAACATCACATGTTACTTGAGAGGATGGATGGGGTAGTGGCTAACAAATATTGTCTCTCCACCCACCCCAATTCTTGTGTGGTGGTTCTCCCTCGAGTAACCTTAGATCACAACCCTCTATCCATATTTGTTGCTACGACTTACCCTTACAGACCAAGGGCAAATGAATCATGAACAAGGACTTCATAGCCTGCTTGACGTCTAGTTGGGACTCCTACATGCCCTCACCACATCCCTACCTACCTTCTCGTCAGTGGCAACCCAGTGGAACCATGAACACTCATGGAAGAATTACAAGAACAAATAATCATCCTCAAGTGGTTGAATCAGATCCAATCAAACATGGATTATGTTAACTCAGTTGAAGAATCTTTTCTGGTTGTGGATTTGTAGGAGAATCACCATATCCTGCTCCGAGAGGAAGAGGAAAATTGGCTGCAAAAGGCACACATCAACTGGCTCCAACATGATGATCGCAATACAAATTTCTTCCAATCTTAAGTGACAGTGAGACAACACCATAACAAGATCTCATGGCTGAGAGGACTAGATGGTAGATGAATCTATGATCCTTATTACCTTCAAATCTATGTGCATCAATTCTTATTCAATTTTCTAACAATTGTATTACCTATATCTATGCACTACACT
The DNA here is from genome assembly GCA_963693085.1 of Alisma plantago-aquatica. Taxonomy (NCBI): domain Eukaryota; kingdom Viridiplantae; phylum Streptophyta; class Magnoliopsida; order Alismatales; family Alismataceae; genus Alisma; species Alisma plantago-aquatica. Next base: position 1,185,324,004 of record OY856410.1, on the reverse strand, counting down.
ACTTATTTTGTACGTGTTTTTTTAGCGATCCCATCTTCCATGTTGTTGGCTCTAGATTCATCTCCCTGGGTATATTAGATCCGATGGGTGATATTTTCCATGGTGTTGGCCAAAGCATTTGGCCTAGACAAAATCACGATAGATTTCCTCTAGTAGCATTGGAACCATGTCAACACCTTGGTAATTCCAATAGTCCAACAAGCCTTCCAGTTGACAAGCATGGAACAAAGTCTAGTTGATGCTCTCATGATGTTAATACCAAAGATCCAAATGCCACAATGTTGTGGGACCTCCACATGACATCACTCAACAACGTGACCTTCAAATTTATCTCCAAAACTATTTTGGAGAGGATCAAACCACTTCTTCACAACTAGATTTCTACTAACCAGTCTAGCTTCATCATAGGATGCAAGACCATGACACATCTTACTAGTGAAATACATTATCCACTTTATGTGACTAAAGAAGTGAAGAAGAAGTGGATGTCCATCAAATTAGACATATCTAAAGCTTTTAATAGGATGAGATGGGTCTACATCAAAGACACCTTGAACTAAGTTAATGACTTAATCATGGCGATCATCCAATATGGAGAAACATCAATGCTCTAGGAAGGCACACATTTGTCACCCTTCAAGAAGATCCAAGGCATGTGTCAAGGGGACCCACTAATCTTGTACATTTTTTTGCTTTTCCTTGAGTGGCTAAGTTAGCCAATTGATTTGACAGATGCCACCAGTGAATGGAAGCTGATCCTCCTTGAACCGAATGGGTACACCTCTAACACACATTTTCTTCCTAGAAGATATTGTGTTGTTTGTCGAAGTTACAGAAACACAAGATCTGGGGATATTGAAAATCCTCAAGGCCTTTAATCGTGCCTCGGGTCAACTAATATCCAAGGAGAAGTGACACTACTTATCCACCAATGTCAGCCATTCTTAGAAGTGTTGGATCAATAGGACTTGGTTTTCAAAGTATAAATGATTTGGGAAGGTACCATGGGGTGCCTATCCTACACAAAAGAATAAACAAAGCCACCCATGCAAACCTCCTTGCCTCCTTGGAGGCATGTATGAACAATTGGGTCATAAGGAACCTCTCCCTTACATATAGAGTCACTCTTACTAGATCCACTCTTCAATCAATCCCCACATACATGATGAAAATGGTGATGAATTTCGTCGACTCTCTGCGATGACATCAACCACCACATCTGAAGGTTCACCTGGCACATCTCAAATGAAGAAGTGAAGATGTCCCTAGTATCATGGAGAAAGATTTATTTAGGAAAGGATAGAGGTGGTATACATATCAAGGACTTAAGGGACCGAAATGTTGTCTTTATGTTGAAGAATGTTTGCAGATTCATGAATAACCTATAGAAGGCTTGGGTTTATGTGATAAAGGAAAAGTAATTTAACCAAAGAGGAACATCCACTGCACCATGCTAACCAATATAGAGGTTCGTTTGGATGCATCTTCCCACGATCTAGGAAAACCACTCTGAAGTCATAGGAAATGGGCAAGGAGCAAAGGTTTGGATCAATAAATGGCTAGCCAGAAATGACATCTCCAAGGTCGACCCAGACTTCCCAATCCCTCCAGATCTCCATGATATGGTGGTCAACTCTATGCTTATGGAATCTATTAAATGGGTTTGGGAATTCATGCAGTCCTACCTTCCAATTATCATTTGGTAATATCATTCACTCCACCCCACCTTTGAACACCCTTGCCGGTGTGGACAACTTTTCTTGGCTGCTCGAGACCAGTGGAGAACTAACTTCCCAACCCACTTACTAATGGACTTGTTGACTCAAATAAATGAACATTGAAGGAGAATGGTCAACCATCTGGTCTAAAAATATGCCTAAAAGGATCAAGGTTTTCCTATAGCTCCTACAACATTGAGCCCTACTCACTAATGTCAATAAGAACATGTGGCACTTGGATGTTGCCTACGTGAATGTCTACGCAACAGAAGGATTTGGTAAATACTACAACTAGGACTATCCTTCTTCTAAGATAATGAAGATAGCTGGATTCAAAAAATTTACTAAGGGTTTATGCCCAAACAATGATAACACATTCATGAAGTTGCGGTATGGAATCTATGGAACTTACATAACATGGAACTCCATGGGAGCATGATCACCCTAGCTGAGGTCACGTCATGCTATGTTACAACCCCAATTTTTGGGTTTATATGGTTGAGATGCAATTTCTCCAATAAAATGTATGGTTGTGAAATTGTATGATTTATGTGTATTGAATGGACTTCCTTTGCAATATTAGCTTTGTGCATGTGATTTCATGGGTCATAAGATATTAATGAGTCCAATATGATTAAACGAAAAAGAAGAAACCAATTAATGCATTATTAAGAAGGAAGATTAAGATAATACTAAAAAATATGAGAAATATGTATGGTTGAATCTAACAACTCTTTTATTTATCTAACGCATTATATACTTGAAACACAATGTTTGGGACACTAAATAGTGTTACCTTGGTTTGCCTTTTGGTATGTTTGAAAATAATAGGAGAAAGAGAGGGAAATTAATAAAAAGAAGATTTTGGATTACGCCATCTGGGAAAGGCAATGAACAATGATGGAAAGAATATTTATTTTATTGATGACTTCTGGGTGGGGAATATTAAACCTGGGAGTCAGTGGATAATATGTTTAGAATCCTTCCCATATTAGTAAATTACGAGCACAAAAGTCTCTCAACCTTTATGCATGAAAAGGGAAACAAGTCCAATCCTTCTCCCATCTCTATGTTCCATCATCATCTTCCCCAAACCTTGGGGTTCCTACGAGACCTATATAAAGACCCAAGAGCCATCGTTCTCAGGGAAACACCCAATGCGAGGGGACCACCCACTGGATCTTCACCAAGATGATACCACGACCACACCTTTACAGCTTCACTAGCAATAGGTTCTAGGAGGGGATTTGGTTGCCCATACGACCCTTCAAGATCGGCGCGCTCTGCATTGTACTCCTGAACTTCGTCACCCAGGGGAAGTTGGTAGAGCGTCGGGAGGAGGGTTGAGCAGAACACAACTTTCAAAATTATAGGTAGTGTTGCACACTGCAAGGGGAGGAGCATGTTTCTCATCGTGGTGGTAGTGCCTAACAACCACAAATGAGATGAGTCATGTACAGAATGCCTAGGTATGCTTCTGGTCATCATTTCCTATGGTTGACCTGCAACAACCTTAGCGATGTAGAACCCCGTACAATCACTGTTGATTGCCTCTAGCCACACAAAGCATCTTCTAGGGTCTGACTAGGCTAGTCGAGGGTTTGGGCACTTCCCCCAGCCACGGAAAAAAAAGCCCCATGCCCAAAGATGGTACAGCGGCAACCCTATCACGCGTACGTGAGTCGGGAGAGGGGAAGGAGACGACCGCTGGGAGAATGACTGAGATACCCCCATCTGTGTAATCACACATGATCACTGCGTAGGGGCACACTGGTCACTCTAAGGTTAATAATAAGAATCTCAGTTTGATAATAACAGGAAATAGTTGTACTGACATGTCAATCGGGGATTGGCCGAGTTAGCTTTATTTTGCAAAAATCATAGAAATTACTATGTAGCTCGAATGTAAATAAGTTATATATGAAAATTGATCAAGACAACACATAGAATCTGAATAAAATATGTTTGAGACCTAAATATGATCCATACTATAAATTTAGTGCAAAGAAGGATTAAAGTGATGAATACTGCTTAAAAACCCTAGTTTTGGGTATTATGATGTTGAAAATGTTAAAAGCCTTTCTTTTGTGATATTATCTGAACTTGTTAAGCATAATGATAATAAATGTAATCATGGTAATAATGACAAGGTAATTAGGATCTCTAATGTAGATAATCTTTAATGTGTGGAATTAGGGCTAAAGATCTTAACTTGCTATGTTGTTAATGAACATATTTTATCTAAGTGATCTTAATGAGAGGATATGATGGATCAAGTAACTAGGTTTCACCTAATGTTAGATATGTGATGGGAATAAGGTTAATGCCCTTAGTCCTTATCCAAACTTAAAACCTATATTAGGACCGAGTAGGGTATAATGCATTTAATATGTTTGGTGACACTTTAGAATTTATGTAATGTAGATTATGTGATGATCGCTTGATTTACTTGCTTGCTTGGACAATATGCTTGAAATATGATTGAATAATCTACATGGCAAAGGTATATGGTTACGCTTATGGCTAATCATTTTAGTTTCACAAAAACTTTCATGGTTTTGCCGATTGCTTAAAATTAATTGCTTGGTTGACATTTATTTCATGCAACTATAAAGTGACTATGACTATCACCATAATTGTAAGTGCATGACTAGCTCAGATCCTGGTCCTCTATAGATTTGATGATAATGAGATAAATGACCTAGTACATGGTCTACTTGCGAGGTAGGATCATTAGCTTATCATGAGTCGATGTGTTGGTCTACCATTGGGTAGGACCATACGACTCCACGACCCTATGTATTGATCTACCTGTAAGGTAGGATCATGAGGGTCAGTTGAGATCTACCATATGAGAGGTAGTATCCATGTCCACTACAGGGACAACACAGAGGCAAGGGTATGTAAGGATTGAGTAGTTATGTTTAAAATGTAAAGTTGTTTTGTTAAATCATAATTTCATGCAATATGTTGTTACAATGAAGTGCATGATTTTGTTTTCCCCACATACCGGTATAATTCATTATATTGATCGACATTTTGTTTATCGGCATTTTAAGGATATCTAAAATTAGACAAATAGTAAAGTGGAATTTATGAAGAATAAAGTTAAATCATAAAGGAGGAATTAGTTAGATGGAAATCTACAGTGGGAAGAAGTTCTAGAATCCTATTTTTGAAAGGTATGTGAAAAAAAAAATTATCCTATTTAAGCTTAGTCTTTGGTAGAATTTATTAATTATTTCTGATTATTTGCAAAACCATTGATCGTATTTTGGGATAACGTCGTTGAATTATTAGTCTTCCTTAATTGGGGCTTATCGAGAAGTGGGGTCGTTACATTTAGTATCAGAGCGTAGTTTTCCATTTAATCTCTAATAATTATTAAATTTTACAAACTCTTTAGAGACCAAGGGACTTATCAGGGGATTTTCCACTGATGGAGGTGTCTAGAAAAGGATCACGATCTGGGGGTTGGTAAAATTTTCCTCCTCCCCTCTAGTTAGTCTATGAGGACTCCCAGATCCGGTGTGACTGCCTTGCCAAAATCTGAGGAATTGACTCGAAATAAGATACCTCTAGGTCTTCTCATCTTTTTTCATCCCTTCTTTACCTCTTATTTCTGGATAAACATTAAAAGCTTAGGGTTTTCTCTGTCTCCATAACTCTCCTAAGTTTTGGGGTTAAGAATGGTAAGGATTAAGGAATCCTTCACTAAATAATACAAAGCATGTAAGAAAGATGTCATGGACATAAGTTTTATTAATTAGAAACTTATGTGTTGTCGTGCCTGTGGGAGATCTCTGAGGTCAGTCCTTTTCATAGGATGAGGAGGAGAGGGAAATCCTTGGAGGAATAGGCATCTAGGAAGAGGAAGAGACCTGACACATCCTCTATGGATGATGCTCAACCCAAAACCTTAAGCGTTGGATAGAGAAAGGAAGACACAATCAGTTGGATATCATAGTTGTCTGTGCATGCGAGTACATGGATTGTATATGCATGCTTTACGTAAAATTTTGAGTAAACATGACAAGCATGAACCATGTGTGTTTGCTTGACCTCTGGTTCCTTGTGGCGACCTGACCTTGGATGGGTCCTGCCTGTTAGGGTGAGAGATACTTCACTCATTAAGAGGGTTGATGGTAATCGTATAGGAACCCTAATGGGCACATATGGATATGAATAGGCACGTACCTACATAGAAGAGAGTGACAACAAGGCTGACAACAAATTTTAGACCTAGGCCAGAAGGGTTATGTATGATGTTCATGAGATGAGCATGCAGAACTTTGGATGACCTGGGCCGGACATAGGTCTTGATAGCATCTTTCATCCAGGTAAGTGTAGACATGTATCCTTAAGAGCTTGAACCATGTTCTAAGAGAGAACCTCCAGTGGTAATATCAGTTGTAGGGTTAGCTCTAGAGAGAGAGCAAGACCCCGAGGAAGAAGGTTGACAACCTAGACTCCGAGACATGAGGAATCATGTGAAGTTGGGCATCATATGGCCTAGAATGGATGACCCTGAGTGGATGTATGTGGTTGCATCATGCATGATCCTTGGAGGCTTGTCGTACCTTGGATGCATTTAGAGGAACCAAACCCTAAAAAAGAGGAGGAGGCTTCTGGTGTAAATATACAAATGATATTAGTTACTACCTTTTAGGTGTGGGATGGTGGGATCCATAGACCCTGAAAAAGGTATGATGACAAGTTATGTGGCCTCACACTTAGTTGATTGTCCTGGTGTAGGATTCAAAGGGTTGTTCATGTGAAAGGGTGTTAGGATGTTTTCTGGTATGGGTTCGGTTCATGGTGGATCATATGATCATGATGTTAGACAGTTGATGTGTAGGACGTGAATGTAAGGTTCCTAGACCTAAGATGGGAAGTAGTAGTACCTGGTACACATGATGCTCACAAGATTTTATGAGTTTATGGAAATAATCTTGGCACCCCCTCATGTGTTAGAGAAAAGAGGAAACCCCACTCACACTGAGATATATGCTTGATGAACCACTCACACAAGTTGGTGATATATGTATTTATGATATTGGTCCAACCTTGAGGTTTGATGGACAAGTATGACGTACCAAGGAACATAGCATGGTTTAATAGGTTATCTTCTTTCTAGCCATGAGCATAAGTTGCATGATAGAATAATCATATACATGATGATGTAAACCTTGTAGATAAGAACATATTGTGACCTTTGTTGCTATCGAGTGATAGTTTTCTCCTATCCTTGGAAGGAACCCTTCATGTTGGAGTGAGCACCAACTCTTGTTTAGGTTTGAAGTAAACCTTAAGAGGTCACCTATAAGATCTTGATGAGCAAAGTGGAGAGTACAAAGTATGAACATGAATCTATAGACCCATATGGGACCATCTCTAAGGGGCATGAAAATGTGTTTCCATGGAGGTAACTTGTATGGGGCCAGACTGAGATAGGTAGGTCACCATGATTCCCATGATGGGATGTAAGTTTGACCATGAGTGCCCAGAGATATGATGGAAATTTGAGTAAGGATTCAAGTTTGAGATGTTACATGATAGAATCCAAAGTCAATACTAGGGTCAGGTAGGGATAAGACCAATGGGAGTAGGAGTTGTCTATTCCTTGAATGCATAAGACCATAGTGTTGGGAGGTAACAACTACCTTTGCCTGAGGCCCATGGGTTATGAGGTTGTCCACCTTCATGAGTTCATCGGGCCTAAGGGGTAAAAGTGAGAGACACTCCTTAGATGTAAAAGGGTCAGATCAACCCAAAAGTATTGGTTCCCTAGAGACCTTGAGGTAATGACTAAGGATTTACATAAGAGACATGTTAAGATCCAAAGGTGATGGTAAAATTCTTCCCATGGGTGTAGACCCATAATGCAGATGTCCATGGTGAGGAGTTATGAGAAGTAAGTTTCAACTTAGATTGGAAAATGTTATGGAGATGTGTGATGCACCATCTCTACTCTTGGAATCGTATGAACTTTGTATTTGGACTACAGCCAAATGCTTATTTCATCTTGTTATTGGTGTGAGAGACAGGACAAAACGCATGCCATATATATTAGGTAGAGGTGATATAAGTTGAAACCATTCTATGATGTTTGAGAATGGAAGAAGTACCACACCTTTTGGAAGTATCTTGGATAGATGGTATGAAAGCATGAGAAGAGCAAAGGTTATATGAGGACATATTCATCAAGGGCAGTTTGGATTCTATGAGTTAAAATTTAGGTTTGATAATCAAAATGTTGAGCTCAAAGTTCTCTTGACGCTGATAGACTTAAACTTGAGACAAGGATGACGAGTGGAGTATATGATGGTTTATGTTTTCACCATCACCTCGCACATAAGAACATTTAAGCGGTCACAAGATGTTCTCAGCTAAAAATAGCTCAGATGTACAATTGACTTGTCTAGCCAATAGAGAGAGCTGAGAGAGGTTGCTAGGTAGACTTTGTGACCATTAGAGGACTAGTCCTATGTGGCTAACATCCAGGTACAACCAGACCCATTGGTCAAGTTTGGTGGTTGCTCAGTTAGCCAACCCAGAGCTAGTTGAGATAAAAGGACTATTATAAGAGCCTTAGATACACCTCTCAAGAGAGGAAGGTGGTGAAACCCATTAGAGTGTTTTAGGGTTACTGAGGAGTCACCCTTGAGGAATTATATCATGTACGAAGCTCATGATTTTAATTACACCGTATACCTTGGTACTGCCAAGATGGTTGAGGTGTGCAGTGATACCTAGAAGGCTTGGAATGAAGAAAGACATAGAGTTACACGTGGCCAGTTACCATACTTGCCAAAGGGTGAAGGCCGAACACCAGTAACCCAGTGATTTGCTATAAATAATGAAGAGTCCTTAAGAGGAATGGGAGCAGATCCCCATGGACATCGTGGTAGGTCCCCTAGACCAAGAGAGGTCAAGATGCAATATGGGTTATGGTAGATTTCCTTACTAAGTTGACAGATTTGGCTCCATTGAGCGAGCACTGTCATTAGGACAGATCTTGTTGAGCTATAGGGATTGAAGAGATAGTTCAACTACATAGTGATCCTTTGTAACGCCCAGGACCACTACCCAAGGCTCTAGTAGAGTTTCAGAAATGGCGACTATCACCACAGACCACCACTAGCCTTAACTGTGTGCTTTGTCCTCACTCACGCGTATGCTAAGATCAACTTCATTACAGGTCACCCATCCCGGTACTACTCCAAGTTGAGCACACTTAACTATGGAGTTCTTAGTGATGGGCTCTCGGAAAAGGATGTGCACCTTGGTGATATGGGTAGTCCAATCATTCTTTTTAAGACTATTTTATCAAAAGCCTCAAATCTTGGGATGTTACAATCTCCCCCACTTAGACTCTTGCGTCCTCGTCAAGGATCAACTATAAGGCCTCATAATCTCCTCCCCCATTTCAGTGTAGAACCACAATGGCCCCTGGACACCCAGCTCCCGATTCACAGAATACCAGTGCAAGGGTGGCTACGTAAACCATGGACAACCCTTTCCTACATGCCTGGACCTCATGACTCAAGACTGGCATGCCATGCCCATGTGGGCCCCACCTACTGTAGGGGAATTGGCTCTGATAATATCTATAATGCCCAGGACCACTGCCCAATGCTCTAGTAGAGTTTCAAGAATGGCGAATATCACCAGAGACCACCACTAGCCTTAACTGTGTGCTTTGTCCTCACTCACGCGCATGCCAGGATCAACTTCCCGACAGGTCACCCATCCCAGTACTACTCCAAGCTGAGCAACGCTTAACTATGGAGTTCTTAGTGATGGGCTCCTGGAAAAGGAGGTGCACCTTGGTGATATGGGTAGTCCAATCATTCCTTTTAAGACTATTTTATCCAAGGCCTCAAATCCTGGGATGGTACAGTTCAATATCTTGAGCATGACCTCAAGTTCACTTCCATGTTGGGGAAGTATGTACAAGAAGAACTCGATCCTAGATTGAAGTTTTATGAAGAATATCACCCCCTGACTGATGGCCAGTCAAGAGAGTATGATCTAGACTTTAGAGGGTCTGATGAGAGCACGTGTGCTTGTTCGGGGTGATTCGTGGGAGCAGTTCTTGCCCCTAGTAAAGTGTGCTTGTTATGATAGCCACAATAGCCAATATTAGGATGTAAGAAGCTCTGTAGGAGTGGTTGTGTCGATCACCACTCCACTAGGGTGATGTCAGTGGGAGGACCTTGTGAAGGTCAGAGAAACCACAGTGCATGAAGATGAAGTCTCTTTGATTGAACAATGGCTGAGAAAGCCCAAGATCGACAAGACTCACGTGCTGATGAGAAGCAGACTGACATGTTGTTCACTATGAGTGAATATGTGTTATGAAAACCCAACCCCTTTGAGCTATAGATAAGAAAGTTGAGTCCCCAATACATGTCCATTTGATATGGATTGGTGGAGTCTCTTATGTTTATCCTTACCCCTAAAGATAATATGATGTATGATGTGTCCCATGTGTCCGATCTAGAGCACTATGTGATGTACCCGAGCCATGTGTTGAGCATTAAACCTATTGAGCTCTCTAGGGAGACTGACCTATCCTGAGTCACCTATGAGGATTCTAGATACCAAGGTGAAAGAACTCAGATGTAAGACTATAAGATGATAAAGGTTCTTTGGAAGCACTATGGACAGGATGACACCACATGGGTGCCAATGATGTACATGGAAGAGTTTTATCCTAAATTGTTTGTATGTTTGATGGAATTTTGAGGGAAAAATTCCTATAAGAGGAGAAGGATGTTACAACCCCAATTTTTTGGTTTATATGGTTGAGATCCAATTTCTCCAATAAAATGTATGGTTGTGAAATTGTATGATTTATGTGTATTGAATATATTTCCTTTTCAATATTTCCTTTCTGTATGTGATTTCATGGATCATAAGATATTAATCAGTCCAATATGATTAAAAGAAAAAGAAGAAATTAATTAATGCATTATTAAGAAGGAAGATTAAGATAATAATAAAAACATGAGAAATATGTATGGTTGAATCTAACAACTCTTTTAATTATCTAATAGATCATATACTTGAAACACAATGTTTGGGACACTAAATAGTGTTACCTTAGTTTGCCTTTTGGTATGTTTAAAAATAATAGGAGAAAGAGAGGGAAATTAATAAAAAGAATATTTTGGATTACGCCATCTGGGAAAGGTAATGAACAATTATGGAAAGAATATTTGTTTTATTGATGACTTTCAGGTGGGGAATATTAAACAATGGGAGTCAGTGGGTAATATCTTTAGAATCCTTCCCATATTAGTAAATTATGAGCATGAAAGTCTCTCAGCCTTTATGCATGAAAAGGGAAACAAGTCCCATTCTTCACCCATCTCTTTGTTCCATCATCATCTTTCCCCTAACCTTAGGGTTCCTATGAGGACCTATATAAAGACCCAAAAGCCATCGTTCTCATGGCAACACCCAACGTGAGGGGACCATCCACTGGATCTTCACCAAGATGATACCACAACCATACCTTCATAGCTTCACTAGAAGTAGGTTCTAGGAGGGGATTCGGGTGCCCAGACGACCCTTCAATACCGGTGCACTCCGTGTTGTACTCTTGATCTTTGTCGCCCATGGGAAGGTGGCAGAGCGCCGAGAGGAGGGTTGAGCGTTGGAAAACTTTTGGAATTGTAGGTAGCATTGCAAGCTGCAAGAAGAGGAGCAAGTTTCTAATTGTGGTGGCGGTGCCTGAAAACCACAAATGAGATGAGTCATGAACAGAATGCCTAGGAACACTTCTAATCGTCATTTCCTATAGTTTGACCTGCAACAACCCTAGCGATGTAGAACCTCGTACAGTCACCATTGATTGCCTCTGGCTGCACAAAGTATCTTCTAGGGTCCGACTAGGCTAGTGGAGGTTCTGGGCACTTCCCCCTGGTTGTGGCAACAAAGGCCCCATGCCTCGAGATGGTACAGTGGAAACCCAATCCCTCATACGCTAGTCGGGAGTGGGAAAGGAGACAACTATCAGGAGAATGACTGAGATACCCCCATCCATGTGATCACACATGATCACTACGTAGGGGCATACTGGTCATTCCATGGTTAATAATAAGAATCTCAATTTGATTATAAAAGGAAATAGTTGTACTGACGTGTCAATTGGGGATTGACCCAATTAGCTTTATTTTGCAAAAATCATAGAAATTACTACTTAGCTCGATTGAAAATAAGTTATATATGAAAATTGATCAGGAGAACATGTAGAATCTGAATAAACTATGTTTGAGACCTAAATATGATCCCTATTATAAATGTAGTGCAATGAATGATTAAAATAATGAATAATGCTTAAAAACCCTAGTTTTGGTTATTATGATGTTAAAAATGTTAAAAGCCTTTCTTTTATGATATTGTTTGAACTTGTTGAGCATAATGATAATAAATGTAATCATGGTAATAATGACAAGGTAATTAGGATCTCTAATGTAGATAATCTTTAATTTGTGGAATTAGGGCTAAATATCTTGACTTGATTTGTTGTTAATGAACATATTTGATCTAAGTGATCTTAATTAGAGGATAAGATGGATCTAATAACTAGGGTTCACTTAATGTTAAATATGGGATGGAAATAGGGTTAATGCCCTTAGTCCTTATCCAAAACCTAAACCCTTGATTAGGACTGAGTAAGGTATAATGTATTTAATATGTTTGGTGACACTTTGGAATTTACATAATGCATATTATATGATGATTGCTTGATTTACTTGTTTGCTTGGACAATATGCTTGACGTATGATTGAATAATCTGTATGGAAAAGGTATGTGGTTACACTTTTGGATAATCACTTTAGTTTCATAGCAATTTTCGTGGTTTTGTCGATTGCTTAAAAGTAATTGCTTGGTTGACATTTATGTCATGCAACTATAAAGTGACTATGACTATCACCAAAATTATATGTGCATAACTAGCTCAGATCCTGGCCCCCCCTATAACTTTGATGATAATGAGACAGATGACCTAGTACATGGTCTACTCGTAAGGTAGGATCATTAGGTTATCATGAGTTGATGTGTTGGTCTACCATTGGGTAGGACCATACGACTCCACGACCCTATGTATTGATCTACCTGTAAGGTAGGATCATGGGGGTCAGTTGAGATCTACCATAAGAGAGGTAGTATCCATGTCCACTACAGGGACAACACAGAGGCAAGGGTATGTAAGAATTGAGTAGTTATGATAAAACATAAAGTTGTTTTTTTAAATTATAATTGCTTGCAATATGTTGTTACAATTAAATGAAGGATTTTGTTCCCCCACATACTGGTATAATTCATTATACTGACCGATGTTTTGTTTGTTGGCATTTTAGGGATATCTAAAATTGGACAAATAGTAAAGTTGAACTTGTGAAGAATAAAGTTAAATAATAAAGGATGATTTATTTAGATAGAACTATGCGGTGGGTAGAAGTTCTAGATTACTATTTTTGAAAGGTATGTGAAAAAGAAATTTGTATCATGTTTAATCTTAGTCTTTGGTAGAATTTATTAATTATTTCTGATTATTTCCTAAACCATTGATCATATTTTGGGATAACGACTCTGACTTCTTGGTCTTCCTTAATTGGGGGTTATCAGGAAGCGGGGTTGTTACATGCTACATCACTAAAAGAGCTACAATGATTACGGAGGACTTGACTCCCTTCACTCAAAACCAACCACTTGTGAAGAATCCATGCATACTCCATCTGCACACAAGGCTTCCACCAATATTATTATGTTCTTAGACACCACCTTTACCAATACAGACAACAAATCAACATGTGGTTGCATGTGCTATGACTCTTTTGATCATCTGGTCATGGGACAACATTATCATTGCCTCAGACTTCTCCTTGATAGTAAAGATCCTTAACTACAAATCTTAGGCACATGCATGGTTTTGAGATACAAGAAAAAGTGGTGGAAATTCACCATCAGCTATCCCTTGACATGTCTCGTCAGCATACAACAGGAGCTCAACGATGTAGGTGACTCAACTACAAAATAAGCCCTAAGATATAACTATTGATTTTTATTTATTGCTTGGTCATACTGGCTAGCTGGTGTTGGACACCAAACCTTTCCTTTTCCCTTGAAAGAGAGTAAGATGAATAAATAAAATGATCAGATTCTTAAAAAAAAGTCAATAAGAAGTATTAGAGAACCAATCATATTATAGTATCATATACATATAGTAGTATATGAAAACCCATGTTCATAATACATCAAGTTCTTAGTGTTATCTGACCACTTGATTGATTACCCAAAAAAACTATGATTAGTATATTTACAGTAGAGTCTTAATATCATAAAACATAATGAATATATTGGACACATATGTAGGGAAATATGACATTAGATAAGGCAGCAGAAACAAAAATTTAACTTTCCATATTCCCCATAAATAGTATTCATCAAGTATATAATGGGAAAGATGGTTTGTGAGGTTTATACTTGGTCCTTGAGAAAGTCCAACGGAAATCCCAGGCAGTAGCGTGCACCTTTCTTCAAGTTGCACTTAGAAAATGTCAACATTGACCTCCTAGTTGATCACCATGGATGGTAGTTGACTTCATTCTCCTAGAGGTAGGAAACAACCTCATTGCCTATATAGTAGTCCACACAAACCACTGGGAACTCCTGTCGTTCTAGTTGAATAGACAAAAAGTATTTCTCTCTCCTAGTCAACATCCTAGCTCTGACTTGCTCTCCCAATTGTCTCTCCCTTACTGTTCCTCCCTTTGACGGGTAGAACTTGCTCGGGTTCTCACACTACCACAACTATGATAAGACAAGAATTATCATAGATTATTGTTGTATCTTTGGAAGGTCCCCAATACCCCTCTATTTATAGTAGGGTAAGTGTTATGGCTTCCAGTTCACCTGGGAGTCAAAGAGATGAAATTTCATAAATTTTCTGGAACCTATGAACATTGAACTGGTCAGTTCAAATGTGAGTTGATCGATTAAACCCTTGAATTGATGAGTTCACCATGTTTTCCAATTGCAATTATATTGGCAATTAATATCTTATCAATGAACAACATGACATCAACATCAATCCTTGATCCAATTGAATTGATCAAACAAACGGTCAGTTCACAATTGGGACTGGCTAGTTTACAGACTTGAGCCAACTGGTTCACTTGCTAAACCAGTCAATTCATGGTTCTGATTTCTAATGTTGGTTCAATTAACCTGACACTTCAATCAATTAACTAAACACTTGACTAGTCAGTTTACAGTCTAGTAAGTCAATTTTGAGCCATTGCTGCTTAAATTGAACACATAATACTTTAGTAATCAAGTTAAACATCATTCACAAATAAACCCCTATTCTAGGTATATCCTATGTGTGTGACGCTATAGGTTGTAAGTTACATTGGCAGTGAATATACATAACTTGTTCATGACATCACAATGAATGAGTGGTATCTAGTAAGACATCATTGCTACCCAAGTAATTGGAAAATTGGAGAACAACTTCAACCAGCAATATGTGATTGGTGTTACAGTGATTGTATAGTTCCTTTGTATCTAATATTCAGATTTTACTCGAGGCATGGAATCTTCATCCTCTTCAACATTCAATCCATATTCCGTAAACTAGAGAAGACTGTATGAGATATATGTAATCTCAATGTCACATATTGACTCACACCAACATGGCCATGCATTTCTCAGTCTCGCTTATCAAGTAGCTAGGACATCAAACTCTTACAGGAGGGAAAATCCTATCTACATCTGTAAGGACCCTGACCTGGGTTTTGCACTAACCCTATTTGTTTTTATTAAGTAAGTTTCTTGGAACTTTAATCTAATCCTTTGAGGTGTTTGGTAATCATGTGACACACTTACCTTTTAAGTTTGGTTCTGTTTGAATGTTGTTTGAGCAATGTTTGCTTGTTTTAGACCAAAGTAAAATTTACCCAAGATGAGGGGTTATCTTACAATATGTCACATGATGAGTGTTCCATCCTTAGTGATTTAGCATCATAATATACAGAATGATGCTAAGAGGCACCTTGTCTAAATCCTAAGTTCCAAGTTGAGCCTAAATGGATGATGCTTGAGTTTTATGTGCTAGTTTTGTGTAAATTGTAATTTACCCAAAGTGAAGGGTTAACATGCAATTTACCATATTTATGGTGTTCCTTCCCTCTCTTGGCATCATCTATAGGAGATAGTAAGATATGGGCACCCTGTTTGGATCTTGGTTGTATGGTAACACCTTGGTGATGTGTAGAGCACATGGGTAAGGTGAGTTTTCTTTTTAGAGGTGTTATCTCGAGTTAGAGAACCTTGGAGAGGATTCCCTATTAGTTTGTGAGTGTGTAGGGTTATGCCATATCACTTAGTGAGTGTGTAGGGTTGTGCCCTATCAATCAGTGAGTTTGTAGGATTATGCCCTATCGGTTTGTGAGTGTATAGGGTTTTGCCCTATCGGTTTGTGAGTGTGTTGGGTTTTGCCATATCGGTTGGTGGGTGTGTATGTTTTTGGCATAACAGACATGATCATGGTAGGAGACCAAGAGGACGAGATCTAGCCTATATCTTATCACCATGTATTGCATGTTGTTGCATGTGGCCCCCTTTTCATGGACAAGTGTCACCTAAGCTCCTAAGGTGATGACACCTCTTCTTTGATCTGTCTTCGTTCCCTCAAGTATATAACCCCCTCCTTCACACAAGTAAACCCTTTCATCTATTCTTGCTCCTCTCTTCTTGGTGGATGATCTTGGGAGCTTATGCAGCTAAATGAAGTCCCCATGGATCTTGGGAGGTCGAGTTCCTTGGTCATGGCGATTCTTGGCTTAACATCCATCTTGGTGAGTTATATTTCTTTGATGGCCATTTTTCTGAGCTCTCTTCTTCATCTTATTCTTCATCTCTCGGCCATGAATCATACCTTGGATTAAGGGTGATTATATGTGGTTCTCTCCCTCTCTTTTCTTTCTTCTTGAGATATCATAACCATGGAATCTTCTTCTTCTTTCTTGAGGTGATGTCGAGATCGAGTTGGGACTCTTGATGGACTATCTTCCACCTTGAGAACGTGTGCTTTGGAGCTTCAAAGATGAAGATTGAACCCTTTATGGAGACCTTATTGAGGTGGGTTATATAAATCTTAACCTCCTTTGTTATTGTCACTCTTTATATGCTTAAGTTGTTCTTCATCTTTAGATTATTTATCTCATGCATGCTAGTAGTTAGTGATGGTTTTGAGAACTATTTTGGTGTAGGAATTTCATTTAAGTTGCTTCCTATACCTTGCACCTTCTTGCCATGATAGTAGGTGGAATAGTGGCCGAGTTTCCTAAGGTTAAAGATGACGAATTCAAAACATAAGTGGTGAGTGGTCATCATGACTTATGGTGCTTAAACTGAAAAAACATGTCACAAGTCATCATGACTTGGGAGTTCTTAGGCCGATAGGTTTAGATGGGTGAGATGCCTAAACTGATATGTTAGCTAGGCTGACATGCCTTGATGATGAGCTAATATGTCATGCTATAGAGGTGCTTAGACCGATATGATTACTAATAGGCTTTTATGGTGCTAACCCGACATGACCAAGAGGGGTTAGATCGATATGTCTTGCTAGCCCGTCATGACCAAGATGGTATTGTGTGAGCTGGTCTATTTTGAGTGCTAACCTGTGACACCCTTGATGTGTAAGAGGTCGACATGCCCTAACCCGAACCCTAATAGTCTGTCACACCTTCTAGTAGAGCAACCCGTTATTACCTTCAAGAAGGTTTGCCCGTCACACATTTAAGAAGTGCTAAACTCATATACCTCATGTAGTTAACTCGACATTCTTGGGCAAGGTGATCTAAATCGATACACTACAAGGTGGTTTACACCAATACACCTAAGGTGAGCTTACCCGACACACCTAGACATGTTAACTTGTCACACCATGATAAAGTCAAGTCGACACATGTGGATGAGGTGAAACCGATATCACATGATTAAGGTTTTAGCGTATGCTTGGATGCTCAATGATGTACACATATGAGCAATGCATAATATAGAAGACTGTTGTTTTGGATAATGTATGATCAATCTTAATTGCTTCTCCTAAACCTAATACATGATAGGATGATTTCTACTATGAGTGATCTATCCTTAACTAAAGTGCTTAGCCCTAAACCCTCCAACAATGTGGGAAGTGATGGATGTATTGTTTAATGGCTGAGCATCCATGTGATAACCTCAATCTTGGAAGAATATGACCCTTGTGCTCATCTTAATGAAAGATTATAATGCATGACAAGTGTATACTATATTTCCTTTTCTTATAATCTTAACTTGTGGATTAAGGTTAATGACACAATTATGTGAAGATTTGTCTCTGCGGTGTTACTCTTTTGCTGACCGAGAGGTGTGGGAAGGTTGTGGATTCTAGCTCTTCCATTGACCTTGTATGGATAGCCTAACCTTTATCATGGCTCTTGACCACTCTAGAGACTACAATTGGCATCTAAACTCTCTCATCTAGACTTGATGTTACATCTCTTTGTCTTAGGCTACATGGACAGTCATGTGGTAATAATTTCATAAGTACATATACTAGTACTTGAAATGATTTCTACTTAGTAGTAGTCAGTTGGATTTGGGTGGTACGACTCAAATCCTCAGGGCATAATGAAGTACATTATCAACCATGTAGTATACATGTATAGGATCAAATACGAGAACAATGGATGAGGCCTTTCTTTGCTTTAATTCTATTTAGTTTATAACAGTTACACATGTTCTTCATATTTCTTTTTAAATTATTATATGTTCTATTAATCATTGGAAAGTGCATATTACTACTCTATTTACTTCATCCATGAGATATATGTCATTTAGTTAATTTTGTTCAATTTTCTCAGTATGTTAATCTATCTACTTAGTTATTTGTGATAATAATAGAGTTGGCAGAGAGTTTTATCTCTCTGGGACTTTTGTCTCACCCTGTTGGTTAAAAATCTTTTAGGTAGACGTGTGTTCCAAGCTAAAGATTAGATAGGTGAGGATATATATATGTAGAGGAACTACACCTGGTGGATCATGGTAAATGGATAGTGTCTAGTAAAAGAGTCCTATGTGTCGTCCATGTACACTCAGGTCGTTGGGGGTGTTCTCAAAGTGTTTTGTTGATATGATGATCGACATGTGGTTTTTGTCTTGTGTGCCTATGGTGGTATGTACATACGTGTAGAATTGATATCTCATGTATCCAAGTGATTAGAAAACAATGATGTTTCACTCTGAATATATGTTATGAAATGCAAGAATTGATTGTTTTGTAATAAATCTCAGCTCCTAGTGCTTGTTGCAAATCAATTTTATTTTTTTATGATTTTTGGTAATCTGTTGTTAATTGTTGATCATGGTTTAAGTTTTGAGTAGTCTCACTTTGTGAGGCAAAGGGTGTCGCAACATCACTCACATTCATCCCCATGGGTCACAATGCACCCAAGCACCACCTTTATGACAACCCTTATTCAAGATCACACTGGATGATGTCGAAGTACATCAAATGACATGTGATGAGTTAGTGATTTTAGGTCTAAGAATCACAACCACCACGATCAGTATGAGATATGACTTTGACTACCAGTCATGGCGTCCATGTGTCACTCTCAAGGTGGGTCTACTATATTGTTCTATAACAAGTATATATGTGTTGGGCTTGATATCACATATAATGACTAATGAGATTCAGTCGTCAACCAATACACATTATATTTTTAAGTGTTATTTTTGTCCATCATCCTTCCACAATAACATCCAATAAGGAACATAACAAGAATGTATATACTCTTGATACCCATATGATCTCATCATTCAAGTCCTCGACCCAAAGTCATACGTCATTGAGTAATATAATTCTTTAGACATTTATTATGTTACATTATTATCTGGTAACTGAATAAAATAGAATAAATTGGAAGATTGTCTTTATTATTAATCAAATAATTTATAATATATGATATTACAACCCTCATATGATTGGTTGTCTGAGCATACATACCAACAACATAAGCAGTAAGGAGTGTATTATATAATAAACATAACATGATAAGCATTAACATGAGCATGATGGTAATCTATCCTAGTTTTCATATCATCTAACATTTGTCATATATGAATGAACCACAAATTTCCTAATAAGGGTATTGTGATCCATTATCACATGTAATGCATATCGTGACCTAGAAGAACGAATTGAACTATATAATACAATGAAAGAGAACAATGCTATTAGATCTAGATAGGAAGAATGCACATCAGTACATACATATTATGCAACCTAGACATACTTAGGACCTATGTGGTTAACGATGGACATTATCACTTACATATGTATATGATGAATCATATGTTCACTTAATAAAATTAAAACTCTAATATATTATTAGGTGACCGTAGCTAGGATATATCTATGCTAATAATGTACATATGTGTTCACTTTGGTTTGGCTAACATGCATAGTATGTTATTAGGATGACTACTCAACTATGGCGACCAAGTATATCTATTAAGTTAACTACTAGTCATGAAGACCATGTATGTGCCTCTTCCCCTATTTCAAATGGACATTATATAATGACTAATTCCTAAATTGTGAAATCAAGGCATATTTCATTTGTCTCTCCACTTGTTACAATTTTTGGACTTCTTTTACAATATTAATTTATCTATTGGTTACTTCTAGGGTTGTTATTATTACTCCTTTCACTTAAATATGAGTCTTGTGACTCCAATTTCTATGAGTGATGGTATCACCTCTTTTTCATACTTGATTACTAAATTGGATAACACTGCGATCTTGCCTATTCTATTTTCATGTGAGGTTTGGACTAGTGATACATAATAGTCGTTTAACCATATTTTAGCCACAAATGTTTCCTCCTGTCAGGAAATGGGTTTTATTCCTCTACCACGTGACATACTTTTAGACACAGAGGCTTTATTCCTCCTTCCAGGCATTGAGGTTTTATTCCTCCTAGTGTTATGTGTTGGGCATTGAGAGTCTATTCCTCCTGCCACAACAAGTAGTTTATGGTTCTCTGACCCTACATTTGTTTATTCAAGTCTAGTTTAATCTACAAGAACATTTTATATTTTGTTGGTTTTGATTAAAAGGCACTAGTACAATTTTGACCTCTAGTGTCACTTTTTCTGACGTTGGTTCCAATGAAAAAATGACACTATAGAACAAATTGTGTCGATTCATTAGTGTAAATGTCACCATTGATCAAGTCTTGCCGAATTAGAAAAGACAGTATTAACAATTTTTCTATAACGTGAGTTACATTTTAAAAAACTGACGTCTAAAATGACCCATAAAATACAACTTTTCAGGGAATAATATTTGCCTCCAAAAATTTTAAGATGAGCGTTAGTTTTCAGAGAATCGACGAAAAATACCTTCACATGAAATTTGTCTCCAACATTTTAAGATGAGCATCAGTTGTTTATCCGCAAAACCGATATTGATTCTCAGAAAAACTGTAAAAAATGTACAATAGTGTCAGCTTTTTGTCAAGAAACCAACATCGGAGGATTTGCGCCATGTCTCCATTAAAAAAGTGCTCCCCCCAAATTTCTCTCTAGTTTCGATTCGTCCAGAAAAACTAACAACTCAAGACTTACTCAAGATTATTTTTTTCATTCAGATGATGGCCTTCTGCATCAGTTTTTTAAAGAAAATCAAGGTCTAAGTCCTTAGTTTAGGTGTCAGTTTATATTAACCAATTGACAATTCAAGCCTTACTCAGGCTGATTTTTTCCGCTCAGATAATGGCATGTTGCATTGATTTTTTTTAGCAAACTGGCATCTAAGTCACTAGGTTAGGTGTCAGTTTGTGGCATGCAACTAACGACTCAAGACTTGCTCAGGATGATATTTTTTGTTCAGATAATGGCCTCTTGCATCGCTTTTTCATAGCATACTGACATATACGTCCTTATCTTAACTGTCGATTTATGCTAACCAAATGATGAATGTTTTCTTAGGTGTCGATGTTTGCAAACAATTGAAGACTATGTAAAGCATAATAACACTCACATGAAATAGACTTTCTCCAATCTCTGTTTCATTATTCCACCGCTAGAACTCTCTACTTTGATGCTTCCACAACTTCTGCTTGGACGTTGCCACTTGGACCTGCCTTTCTCTGCCCCCACTTCCCCTAGTCCTATGTAAGAGAGATGACTAGGTGTGCTCTTCCATGTACACTTAGTCTAATGTCTAGGTTTATTTTTACATATCCCCTAAAAATGCACTACCCCATGTAGTTTATCAAATCATATTTTGTTCTCTCTGTAGTAATTGCATTTTTTTACATAGCTTGCTTGCCTTGTTCATGATATTTACTTCTTATTAGAGTAAGTATCTCTTTCTTAGTTTCTTTAGTTAGGTTTGTTAAGTTAATTGCTTACTTTATTTCTTTCTTGTTTCTTTAGTTCAATTACTAGTTTATCTTAATTAATTAATATTGCTTGATGTCTCTCTTATTAGTGATTGATTTAAATTAGTTCAATAATTGCATTTAAAGTTTGCTTAATTGATTAACAATGATTAAGGAGGGTTAACTATAGTATTCTTATTATTTTCCTTATTTGTTTTCTTGTCTTCCTTAGTGTAATCAAACCATCCCAAACAAACCCTAAACACCCTAACTCATTGCTCTAGAAACCTAAATAATCAATATCTAGCTAAGCGTTTTTCCCATTCCCTATGGATTCGGCCCCATGCTTGCCATTTCTTATTGTACTATATCCAAAATATATGCATGAATGAACTAACTAATATGAAAGAATGAATTTAATTAAATGATGTTACATAAAAACTATGATATGAATGATGAAACTAGGATCATTTGTTTCTATCATGACTACATACATGTATTTTTTTGGCCTAAAACCCCATCTGAAATTTACTCAATATGAGTAAATCTTGGATAGTCCCCAGTTTGGGATCGTTCTTAAACACTTAATCTCTCTTAGGATGTAAGTGTACAATGTGTATTCAATTTTCATGATGTTTCTTCAACACATTCCCTTTTGTTCTCTAAGTACATATGTAGGTGGATATTTGCTCATCTACATTGGTGTGGTTGGAGAACTGTGGGGAAATGTTGCCAAAATTTTCTTGAAAATTGAATATACATTATACACTTACTAGTGAGATTAGGTGCTCAATAATGGGATAGGTGGTACACGCATTCATTACTAAACCCTAAACCCTAATTTGTAAATCAGAAACATTAAATTCTAATATATAAACCCAAAATCCTAATTTATAAACCATAGACCCTAAATCATAATCTCTAAACCCTAAAGCATAATCTATAAACCCTAGTTTATAAATCCTAAACCTAATATGTAAACCCTAAATCCTAATACTTTTTCTATCTTTGATTGGATAGATCATGGATGTCTAGTCCAAAGTGTTGCACTATGGAGTTTATTGCTTGTCTTGATCAATTTATAAGATTTACAGAGGAGTATAGGAAACAACCTGGAGATAGGTTCTATTGTCCATGTAGGAATTGCAAAACAACTTGAAAGTTGACACTATTAATGAAATCAAAAGTTATGTCATGTGCAACAGGATTGTATAATGAGATACATAATGGTACCGACATGAGGAGATTCCTACTATGAGATTAGTAGATGTTGATAGTAGTACTTGTATTGAAGAAGAAATCATTGACGATGTTGCAGATGTGAATGAACCGACTCCAATAGACATGGTTGATGCAATGCAAGATATTTGTGGGGTAGAGAACACTGATCCACCTTCCTTATTTAGAAACATTGTGTATGATGCTAAGAGACCGTTATACTTAGGTTGTACTAAGTCTATGGAGATGAGGACTATGTTGAGATTGTATACTCTGAAGGTTGACTATAAATGGAGTGACAAAAGATCCATGTAATTGTTGACTTTGTTGAAAGAAATTCTTCCTGAAGGCAACAAGCTTCCAATCTCAACATACAAATTAAAGCAAATGTTGTGCCCAATGGAAATGAAGGCTAAGAAGATGCATGTATGCCTGAATGACTATGTGTTATTTCAAAATGACTATGTCAATTTCAAAGATTGTCCAAAATGTGGGGTTTCAAGGTATGAAATGATGACTTTAGGGAAGTCTAAAATTGCCTCTCCTGTGAATGTGATGTGCTATCTACCTACAATACCATAGTTTCAGTGCTTGTTTTCCAATTCCATGGATGCAAAGAATTTAAGCTTGCATGCATAGGCAAAGAAAAATACTGATGGGATCCTACGACATGTCTCTGATTCTGCACAATGGAAAAAGATTGATTTTTTTGTACCCTGAATTTTTTGAAGAAGTCAAGAATCTTAGACTTGGTCTTTGTAACGATGGGATAAATCCATACGTCATATTGAAAAGTCATCATGGTACTTGGGATATTATGATTATTATATACAATCTTCCTCCCTGGTTGTGTTTGAAAAATAAGTATGTCATGTTGTCATTGTTGAGACCTAAACAACCTAGCAATGATATTTATGTTTATCTTACACATCTTATTGATGACTTAAAGGAACTCTGGGTAGAAAGTGTGATGACCTATGATGCTTTTCATAGAAAGACATTTTGTTTGCATGCTATGTTGTTTTGTGCTATTAATGACTTTCCAACATATTAATATTTGTCTGGATACAATGTTAAATGATCTAAAGCATGCACTATATGTGAAAAGAACACTAATTTAATATGACTAATACATGGCAGAAAGATTGTATATCTTGTTCATCGAAGGTTTATTTTCAAAATTTGATCCTTACCCACAGTTGCTCAAATAATTCAATGGATAGAATGAGGAACCAAGTGCCCCTAAACCTATATCAGGGGGAGTTTTTTTATGAAAGAGTAAAAGACTTTGTCAATGCATTTGGTTAGAGATCACAATGTACCATTCCCACACAGAGTGACAAATTTTTATACAAGAGGTCACGTTCTAGCATCTTTGTTCTTGGAGTTCTTTGGTTGTATTGATGTCATGCGTATTGAGAAAAATGTTTGTGATAGTGTCATTGGTACTTTGTTGAATATACCATGTAAGACTAAAGACAAAATTAAATCTAGAATGAACCAACGTGAAATGGGCGTAAGGAAAAGAATTAAAAAAATAAGTTAGTAGTGATCTAAAACATATTTACCTCCTGCTTGTTACAAATTTCTTAGAAAGGAGAAGAAAACTTTTTGCGAGTGCTTGCTTATTGTCAAGGTACCACATAAATACTCTTCCAATATACGTAGATTGGTATCAATGAAGGATTTTAAGCTAATACATCCTAAATCTAATGATTGTCACACTCTAATGCAACAAATATTGCTTGTGGCAATTTGATCAATATTATTGAAGCATGTAAGGTTTGCAATCACCAGGCTTTATTTCTTCTTCAACACTCTATGCAGCAAAATTATTGATCCTAAGATTCTCAATAAGTTGCAAAGAGAAGTGTTCGTTACCCTATTCCAGCTTGAGATATATTTCCCTCCTTCATTCTCTGATATCGTGGAACATCTTGTTGCCCATTTGACTAGGGAAGTGGAAACATTGGTACAAATTTTCTTACATCGGATGCATCCTTTTGAATCGTACATGAGTACTTTTAAAGGTGATGTTCAAAACCATTATCGGCTTGAAGGGAGTATTGTTGAGGATTATGGGTCCATGGAGGTTATGGACTTTTGTAATGACATTCTGAATTGTAATGAAGCTCCTATAAGGACTATCTGGCAAAGGGACTTTACGAGCCTATGTGAAACTAATCAGTCTTGAGTTGTGAAAACAAGCACACTTGTATATTTTACACAACAATAATGAAGTGGGTATTTATATCGCTAAACATACCAATTTCATCAAGATAAAATATCCCCACGCCAATTCAAGGGGGCTTGCCAGAGATCTTAACAAGACATTTATTAGGTCATTTTAAGATAAAGTCTTATGTCAAATATCTCAAACACCAAATAATGTTTCTCAAAATATCAAATGCCTCACCTTTAAACCATAAATGAATATGTCTTATGAAGAGTTTGACATAAATGGATTTTCATATTGCACAAAGTGCAAATCTGTCCAATAATGAGGATTCTCAGTAGAGAAGGTACAAGAGATGATTGCAAATGGAATAGAAGAAGAAATAAGATAGTATCATGTTTCTCATTCAGATCCTCAGACAATACACGTGGTTCCCTACTCTTCATATGAGGTGGACCCCCTACAATAGAGGTTGTTGGGAGTAATCTCGTTGTCCCACCACCAAGCATGTCCGTTGTAAGTATTTTAATGACATAGTAGTCTTTCAGAATGATTTGAATAATATATTTGAGTTTAGGTATATATATAACACTCTATGCAAATTTGTAGGGTTTGAAGACATGTCATATTTTATTACAAGGATATGTCGTTTCACTAGGAGTGGCTTACCCACGCCTTGAAGGTGACATGATTCATGGTGCTTTGTTGCCTGTCGATGCGGTTTGTGAAATGTCAAGGCTTATCTACGATGCTTGGAAGCATACTGCACTGACATTTGACCACCTAGAGCACGAGAGGATATGTGATACAGAAGGTGGCTCGGTTGCATAACCCAAAGTGGGAGTTGTCTATACCGGTCTATGCTAAATTTACATTGTGTTTATATCTATATATACATGAAAATTAATATTAGAATATATATATATAGGACACAATGCCTAAGAAACCCCTATAGCTCATTCTCCACCTTCACCTCCTCCTCAATTACTTGGTTGGCTTGCAAAGGAGCTATTCGATTTGCTTGGTCCTAATTAAACGAGGTTGGCAGTATGGATAGGAAACTTTAAAGAAGGGGCGCCTATGATGATCCATAGTAAGGAGGACGTTGTAGTTCAACCGCATCATACTAGTATATTTTTCAAAGATGTTGTGAAGATGTTTACTTATGCTTGGTTGAATACAAATGTGATAGAGACTTTGCATATGATGAGATCTTATATGGCTGAATACCTCATTTTATATATATATTGATCTATTTTCTTACATATTAATGCATAGATGATGTATGTAACATAGATATGGGTGTAAAGCATAATTTTCCTTCCACTTAGGTCAATCGTTAATTTTATGAGTATCGATCATTTTTCCTTAAATTATATTATACATGACTGATTGGATCTAAAAAATATAATAACAAATAACCAATTATATAATCCTAATGACTAATTCATTAATTAAGTCATCAATTCAATGTTAATTATGTAAAATCACTAAATAATTAGAGTTGACCCTAATTTATCTATATCAAAGATTCTTGGTTCTAATTGATAAACAACATTTGATAAATGTGAAATAATACATTGAATTAATTAAGAAATGCATTAATTACGTAAATTGAGTGCTTGACGTACAAGTGGAAAAATAAAATATCAAACATATTTAGATGATAAAATAAATATAAAAACATAATTTGTCACACTTTGTTAACCAACTGATAAATTTCATCTTATTCGAACCTTGTTTAACCACTTATTTAATTGGTAGAAAAACCTCATTTTAATACACATTAATGGTATTGATAATTACTTTAATCACCATTAGATAGTCTCCCTCATCTTCTTGTAATGCACACACTTCCTATGTTTTGGATGTAGTTTCTCCTTTCTCCACATCACACCTATACGGTGGTTTCACAAGGCGTCGATCTTTCCTGGTGTCCCTCTTCCTCCCCTCTCCCCTATATCTTTGATCTAGACTTCCCTTTTCCCCAAACTCTAAAACCCTAGGCACCACCACATCTCATCACCATGTGGATGATGGCCTAGTAGAGAGACTATCATCGCTTTTACAGTGGTTGGCAAGGGAGATCCTGGTACCCAGAGTTACAGTGCTGCCTCCTTTCTCTAGCGATGCCATTAAAGATGGAAATCTCTAGAAGTCAAACATCAACTCATTCCTACTCACCCTACCACCACCTACACTTCCTTCCATCTCTCCATCACCCTATCGTAGGGCATCATCGCACAACCATAATAAAAACCACCGACTGCAGGGGTCATCAACCTCCATCAACATTGGTCGTCACTTGATATCTAACTTGTAGATCTGCTACCATCGTTTCTGGTATGGCCATCGGAGGATGTGGCACTAAAGCCTCCTATCCTGACCATTAGAGCCACTATAGTGCATCACCACAGGCACTGGTAGCCACCAACAGACTAGATGAACCTCTCCTCTATGTAAAGCCTTGATGTTGGCCACCACTTCTCCCAAACCTGACCGACTCAAAAACTCCATTACCTCCTACCTCCTCACCATTATAGATGTTGACCCCAACTTCATCTAAAACGAATCTCATGTCATCCTTCAACCTGCAATACCCCCTGTAGTGCCACCTCTTGCCAGCCCACTTCTCGAACACCTTCAATGAGGCTGAACTCCATGATGAACTAGAGACCAAACCAGGGTGAATGACCTATAGTGACCTCCTTGACCCGAGCTTATTCGTATTGGCATTGTAACAGATCTTGTTGTTGTATATGCAACTAAACACCTTCACAAGGGATTCATTTGGGTGCCTCTCGAACCAACGAGGCACTAGGCTCACCTTCGGTCTGGTCCCAGAAAGAAAGAGTGTTGAAGAGAACCCCTATTTCATTATTTTTTTGGATCTACAAACTAACCACCACTGATTTATATCATCTCCATCTTAGAAGAGGTAAGAAACCCATCCATGTAGTTATCTTTATTCAGAACCCAGTTCATGTTATAAGTGAATACTGATATATTAGGTTGTAGTCGATGATATGCAAATTGGCTACAAAAGTAGATATATTCAAGCATGTTATATGTACACACATTAGTTTATATACATATACCCTTATTATCCTATTACTACTAATCATCCATTTAAACATTCATTCTTATTGTACTTTACTTATAAACAATTGTAATTACTTATTTAATAATTCAAGCATATAGACAGTAATACTATTAAATATGTAAGATAAAAAGAGTATTATACTTTAGTGAGAACTATTTGACCCATGGTTTAAATGTAAACACATATTCATGTAAAAGTGTTTTCATGCCACTCAATTAGAATGCATGTAGTTTATTTAGTACTACACTAATATATCCACAATCATTAAAGTCATTATCAGATTTTTTGGTATGAATGAGACCTATCATTAATGATAATTTATATTACATGATCTATTATCTTTGTGTTTGACTAAATAATAGTTAACCAATGA
Organism: Alisma plantago-aquatica; assembly: GCA_963693085.1. Lineage (NCBI taxonomy): Eukaryota > Viridiplantae > Streptophyta > Magnoliopsida > Alismatales > Alismataceae > Alisma > Alisma plantago-aquatica. Next base: position 1,185,294,957 of record OY856410.1, on the reverse strand, counting down.
TTAAATTAGCTAATTATTGGTAAGGAAATCTAAAATAGAAATCGTATTCCTGATATTTTCTAAACCCTAGAATGGATAGAGAAAATACAACAGAAAAGTTTATAAAAATAAATGTGTCAATTAAAACTAAGTGGACATGTAATACAACCCACCCATACCATAATCCCTAGATAAATAGTGATATATATTATATCTTATGGTAACTAAATAGGGTTAAAAAACCCTAATGTTCCATTAGGTGATAACAACTTGGAAAAAAGTTATATATAGAGGTAGTAGGAGTGTATCACCTGCAAGCTTTGGTTTGACTAACATACCTAATATGTTCCTAGGATGAAAACACAACTTCATGGACAAAGTACATAGATTGAGTTAAGAAGTAATCATAAAGATCTGGTATGTACTCCTCCATATTTTTAATTGGGCATTTATATGACTACATTTTCCCATAATGAGACAGCTCTTAGGTTATTTGTTCTTATTTCTATTTGTTGAAATGTCATATCCTCTCAATTGTGACTTATTGTTATTGATGAATGCATATTCATCTGAGTTTAAGTCGCTTTTTTTGGTCCAATTTTGCACTGAAAGCTCTCATATATCCCCTGAATCTACTCATATACAATTTTCTTCAGTTTCAGAGGATTACTTAGAGTTTTGATCAAATTCATTTGTCTCCATTGCATTATAAAGGATCTCATTATGTGCATCAGTGTAGGTGATTGGTGGTCCAAAATTTCAATAATTTGGACACTATTTTTGATGTACAATCACTTCATTAGAAAGCATCCTCATTATTCAAAGGATTCATCGACGTAGGCCCATCGACCCATATCAATAACCCCCCCATGTGGGGGTGGGTTTGTTCCATTTTTCTACGACCATGACCAAGAAGGATGTTACGGCCGTGTCCAAGAAGATAATTTCGTGATCACATCCAAGACATCGTGTCGACCGATACTCGGCACAATTGGGCCCAGCTAGGCACGGTTGGGTCAAGGCCAAGGTAGCGCAACCGTGGCACCCCACCGCGACTGCGACCAAGAAGACCCCACTCCAACAATGACATACTGACGAGACCACGGTACAAACACCTTGACTATGGAAATCACCTCGACCACAGAAAACTCCTCGAATGTGGCAAACACCTTAGCACGATCAGACGCACACCCAGAATGGTCATGTCGAGAGTATCGCGACTGCTACTGAAGGTCGTGACCTCAGTTTTTAAGTCGATTCACTCCAGATATGCACCTATAAATAGATAATCCCCCTCCTTCATTTAAGGCATTTCTTCCATTTCATCCATGCCGAAAGGATGCCGCTCTGTGCCCAGCCAAAGAATATGATCAACTACAACCAAAGACTACCTATGTGGTGTCCTTAATACTCCACCATCTCCACTCCATTAAGATCTACCTCCTTGCCATGAATGTGGTGGGATTTTAGATTTGTAGCACCTTCATCCATTAGCCATCTACTGCTCCATCTCTGGTGAGGAAGAGAATGAGTAGAGAAGAAAGAAGGAGCGAAGATCATCCTCGCTCGTCTTGGTGTTCTTCCCCTCTTCATCCAGATCTTCCTCTCCATCGTGTACAAGACTGTTTCTCCATCGAGCTGCAATCATCTTCTTCTCCATGACCATGGCAGAATCTTTCCTCTCTCTTATTCTTTTTGTTTCTATCATGAGGAGTGAGTAGTCTATTTCACTGGGTTGAGGGGACTAACCCCACTTCCCGTGCTTACATGTTCATATTATAACATTCCATGGCTTGTATATAACTCTCCATTTCATTGTTAATGTATAATGCATGCTTTGTGGACAGATCACCTACCTTGCATGATTTATTATATTATTTTGTTTTGAGAATTTCAATACTTTGGATTTGAATATTGATTAACATGATTGATGCCCAGACGAGAACTTCCGAAGGGATATCTCTGGAGTAGTAAGTGTGTGATCTGTGGGAAACGAAACATCAAGCCTATAGAGATACTTATGCAAACTATATTTCCTAACAGATGGTTGATGTGCATTGTTGTAACATACAAAAATCACTAGAACAAGTTATCCTAGAGTTTAACCTTCTAAGTATAGAAAGGTATTGATCCCTGAAGACGGAGATGAAGATGGTTGAGTTTAAAATCTGATTGCTATAACAAGAATGTAAAATCCAATTTGAAAGTTTGCTAAAACTAAACCAAAAAAAAAGATACTAAAGTAAAGATGAAATAATCAAAAGAAAGAAATATCAGAGCTAAGGGATTTCACCACCCTAGCCAATGTAAAACAAAAGTGAAGAAAATACATGATAAGAAACATAAATGAAGGTATGTAAAACATTCGTAAATGATTCATACAAGATGAACTCCCTGCGAACCCATTGGTCCTGGCATTTATGGATCCTAATTCAATCATCCTAATGAGGACTTTTTCGAAGTCTCATCAAAATCCCCATGTAATCGATTTGATTCTTCTAAATCTTGGGTTCCACAGTCGCACCCGCCAAGATTAACAAGCGATGAAAATGAGAGATCATTTCGTTAAAATCGTCAATATTCAAACCAAAAACCATTTGTCTAAAAAGTCATGTAAAACTTTAATCTAATCATCACATGGCTAGGGCGATACTCCCCTCACCTCGATAAGAAAACTACTCACTCATGATAGTGGAGTAGAGGGAGACAGAGGAAGAAAGGATAGTAGCCATAGTTTAGACTTAAAAAGGAAATGAATCCTTATGCTAGAGACTATCAAATGGTTGTACCCTTAATCCCTTGCTCCAGAATTATATGAAGAGGGGTAAGAAGGATATCTAGATGTAAACAAGAAACGGAAATAAAAAGATATTTGAAGAGCAATCTAAATATAAAACTAAACTTCATGAACAAAAAGCTTTATTGCTGAAATCTGAATACAAATATAAGAAAGAACAACCGCTCAGAGTTTTCTCTGTACAAAAATCTAATGATGAAAGATGCAAAACCCCCCTCCTTTTATAGGAGAAGGAGGGGGTAGGCTTCCCTCAAAAGAGGAGAAAAAAGGGGGGGGGGTGGGACTGGCAGTTTACAATTTTCAGATCTAATCAATAGATTCTTGATTGTCTTTAATTATCTTGACCATGTAACTCTCTTTAATGCAGATTCTTGCAGTTGAGATTTCGAGTGAATTACCATTGTACAAAGAATTTAAAATACAATAAAAAACATAATTTTTCTTTAGGAATTTGAATTTACTTCCCAAATCATATTTGAACATTAAATTCCGCCTTGGGATGTGAGAGTTATGTCAATTTTGGTGCAAGATATATATTTCAATCAAAACTGTGGGAAAACTAAAATGCATCCTACCTTCATCTCTTCTTATCTTCAATAATTCCTAAAAAATGAGAGAAAACTCATAAGAATTCGTAAAAGGAATACTGAGAGGATGAAAGTGCAACTGATTTCTGAATGAAAATAAAACTACCAGAAAAGACTTGATTAATTATCCTAAATGATGCACACATAAATGATGAATATGCATTCATCAAAATACCCTGGACTTGAATCTTTGCTTGTCCTCAAGCAGATTTAATTGTAAATAAAGTCCAATTTATACTCCCAATATATCATTCCCCACCCTTGTAACATCACTATAATCCTTACCTCCAATTTTCGACCAAGTAACCCAATCTCCTAGAACCACGTAACATAAGTTCTATATTCCCTATCAAACAATTATTACATCTTGCTTCAACAATGAGATTTCGTAGAAAAATAAGCTTCATAGTACTTCCACTTTGACTCTCTCAATTTTTATTTTATTTTTGTATGTTGTTGCACAAGAACAAGATGAAATTGGGGGTGCTAAAATAGAGAATGAAGTGATGAAAAAATATTGATCCCTCCTCTATTTGACTCGGTATATGAATTTGTGGAGTTGTGGCTACATTGGTCACAATTTTTTTCATGTGCACTTTTGGCATCTTTTGATGGTACGCCCCTTTGTGGGGGTATGGAGTTTTAATTTTGGGAAGCATGCCACCCCAGACTTGAGTTTTTTCCAGTGGTGATTCTTTGCTTCTCTTTTTTAGAAGAAAAATAAAGGGAAGGAATAGATGTTCTTGTGCTTATAACTTCAACATTTTCTTTCCATTTCTTTTAAAAAAAAATTAGAGAATGTCATTGCTTCAGTTAAAATTACATCATAAAAGTTTTATAACAAGATAATTCATTATTTAAATATAGGGAAAAATTATACTTGATTCTGATCAATTCCTTATGACTTGCCAACTATTCCAAGGAGTGATGTTATTTAGGGGTTCTAGGTGACAAAATGGCTTCAGGTATGGTAATTTGTACTAGATTTTACAAAAAGTTTTAAGAAAATCCAAGGGGTAAAATGATACACATCTATTCAAACTGGCCGACTAGATAAAGGCCAAACTAAAAAATTTATTTTTTTTTGCAATTTTTGATAAATTAAAACTAAACTACATAACATGCATGATGAAAATTTTCAAAAAAGTTAGATAGAGTGGGATGAAGGAGTACATACCGCCCACCTCTACCCCGAACATAAAATTTTGCTCGTCTCGTACAAAACTTAAATCCAAGATGGAGGGAAGAAGAGGGCGTCCAGGTGGCCCTGGTAGCTAAGAAAACGTCCAATAGAAGGGGATGTGTATGAGGACTTGGACCTTGACTTCTACTAATTGCTCCTCTATTTCATGAATATGAAATAGAGTAAGGGGCGACCTTCTCTAACCGCCCCTCTATTTGAGGAATATGAAATAGAGTAAGTTGCAGCTTCATAGCGTACCCTATGATAGGGTAGTTGTGGAATCTCAATGGGTTGTTCATATTTTCTTTCACCTCGCAGTCCCTCCAATAGATCCACAGATCTTCCATGGATAGCGAAGAAAGTGTTGAAGATGGACGTGGATTGGGGGAGGTTGGTGGGTACCCGACTGGTAACACATGCAGAGCCAGATGTGCAAAGTCAGGTAGAGGATATGGGTCGGGTTTCCCCTGGTCATTTTGACCTGCATATAGGAGAATTGGTGGTAATATGAAAGGGATAACTACATTTAAATCATTATGATAAGTATTTTTGCTCTGCTTGAAATTCATGCAATCAACCTTTAGATAGATGGGATTCATGGTTGATATAGCACGTAACTCTAGTTTGTCTATGCAAGGAGTTCCCAAGGGTTCGTGATGGATAAGAATGGTGACATATTGCTTGAAGCCAGTGGAAGGGGGTATGTAGACTTCTTCCAAGGGTTGTGTCTCTTCTTCTAAATCAGTTGTGCATGGAATGGGAATTGGTTGTGACAGAATGTAAGGAATCATTTTGTCAAAGGGGGTTGGATGCTTATTATCCAAAATAGACTCAAAATAAGGGTATCGATCCTCGATGTCAATTGGATTGTTGTAAGTGGTAGAGGGAGTTGCTGGATTTTTAGATTGACTTTCCTGCTTCAACTTTTTATATTCAAGTAGCAAAGTATGAAAAGTAAAGATAGGGATACCCACATCCTCACCATATGCAAAATATGGCTCCATTGTTTGTGTCATTTCTTCAGGATCCGTCATATATGACACAAAAATAGGGTCATCGTCGTCATAATCGGGAAGAACCATCTTGGGTTGCTCAAGTTCTACAGGGGGATTCTGTGCTTGGGCTTCTAGTAAGGTAGAAAATAGGGCTTGGTTGGTTTCTAGTTTTCCTTGTCCTTCTTCTACCATATTTTCTAGGGCCCAAAGTCTCTCTTTAAATTTGGTTTCATAATTAAATTCATACGCCCTAAAATTTTGGACATCCTCGCCACACTCCCCATAGTGTCCTTGTCCATAGTACCCCTCATATTTTTTTGGGTGGAATTGCTCCTCATAATAATCTCCAAAAGATGGTGGATTGTAATTTCCATTGCGTCCATCTTGGTAGGAAGATTCAATATTACCACTAAATCATGAGGAAAGATATTTGAACAATCTATATTTTGGGCTTGGGCTTCTAGAAGGGCGGTTAAGAAGGCTTGGTAGGTTTCTAGTTTTGTTTCTCCTTCTACTGCTATCTTCTCTAGGGCCCTAAGTCTCTCTTCTTATTGAGGATTACATTGGGTTTCATAAACATGTTCATAACCCCCCAAGGTTTTGTTGGTTACACCCCACAAAATTTTGTTGATCATATTCCCCATTAGAATATGGATAGCAAGGTTCCCAATAATGGTTCTCTGAAAAATGTGGATTCACATTGTACCCACCAGGATGAAAGGGCTTGCAATTAAACGGGGTGCTATCATAAGCATGGGGTAGAGTAGGGTAGGCAAGAGATGCATAGTGGTAAAGACCACAATAATAACATTGTGGGGGATATTGGGATGCCCAATCCATTTGAAAAGAAAAGTTTCTAAAAGATATGTCAATCAACAAATGAGAAAAGAAAGATTACGAAATAAGAGGTTAGTCAAAAATTACAAAGAGAACTAAAAATTATAAAACTAAGAAATTATGGAATAAACTAAAATTATAAAAAAAAACTATAAAGCAGTATTGTTGGAATGGAAACTCAGCAGAAAGAGGAGATACATTTCCAGAATTGTGCTCAGAAGGTAAAAATAAATTACAAAAATTTAAAAGAAATTATAAATATGACTAAAGTTATGCAAGTTATAGAATATGAATAAGGATTATACAACATATACAAGCAACTAGATCTAAAAAACAACTATGTCATCCCTAGAAAATGTGCCAAATTGATGTGTGTCATTGTAATACGCAACAATCACTAGGACAAGTTATCCTTGAGTTTCACCTTCTAAGTATAGAAAGGTATCGATCTCTAGAGACGGCAATGAAGATGGTTGAGTTTAAAATCTAATTGCTAGAACAAGAATGAAAAATCCATTTTGAGAGTTTGTTAAAACTAAATTTAAACAAAACAAAGATACTAAATTAAAGATGAACTAATCAAAAGAAAGAAATATAGGAGCTAAGGGATTTCACAACCCTAGACAATGTAAAATGAAAGTGAAGAAATTACACGATAATAAAGATAAATGAAGGTATGTGAAACATTCGTAAATGATTCACAAAAGATGAACTCCCCGTGAATCCATTGTCCCTGGCGTTCATGGATCCTAATTCAATCAACCTAATGGGGACTTTTCCTAGATCTCATCCAAATCCTCATGCAATCGATTTGGTTATTCTAAATCTTGGGTTCCACGGTCGAATCTGCCAAGATTAACTGGCGATGCAAACAAGAGATCATTTCATTAAAATCGTCAATATTCAAACCAAAAACCATTTGTCTAAAAAGTTGTGTAAAACTTCAATTTAATCATCACATGGCTAGGGGGAAACTCCCCTCACCTCGGTAAGAAAACTACTCACTCATGATAGTGGAGTAGAGAGAGACAGAGGAAGAAAGGATACTAGACATAGTATAGACTTAAAAAGGAAGTGAATCCTTATGCTAGAGACTATGAAATGGATGTACCATTAATCCCATTCTCTAGAATTATAGAAAGGGGGAGAAGAAGGAGATATAGATCTAAACAAGAAATGGAAATAAAAAGAGATTTGAAGAGCAATCTAAAGGGAAAACTTAACTTCAAGAATAAAAAGCTTTATTGCTAAAATCTGAATGCAAATACAAGAAAGAACAACCTCTCAGAGTTTTCTCTATACAAAATATGATGATGAAAGAAAGAGAACCCCCCTCCATTTATAGGATAAGTAGGGGGTAGGCTTCCCTCAAAAGAGGGGAAAAAGGTGGGGAATCAGCAATTTGAATTTTTTAGATCTAGTCAATAGACTATTGATTCTCTTTAATTATCTTGACCATGTAACTCTCTTTAATGCAAATTCTTGCAACAGAAATTTTGAGTGAATTTCTGCCAAAGAATTTAAAGTACAACCGAAAATATTATTTTCCTGTAGGTCTATGAATTTCCTTTCCAAATCTTATTTGAACATTAAATTCAGCCTTGGGATGTGAGAGTTATGTCAATTTTGGTGCAGGATATATATTTAAATAAGCACTGTGGGAAAACTAAAATGCATCCTACCTTCATCTCTTCTTATCTTCAATAATTCCTGAAATTGAGAGAAATCCCATAAGAATTCATAAAAGGAATATTGAGATGATGAAAGTGTAATTTATTTCTGAATTAAAATAAAACTACCAAAAAATTCTTGATTAATTATCCTAAATGATGCAAAAATAAATGATGAATATGCATTCATCAATGGTTTGTTGGTCCATTTGGATAGTTGTATCTTGTCTGGATGTATTTTGGATGTGTTTGCATGTGGAGTGGTGGCGAAACCTGATTCCACCCCAGTGATTCCCAACATTAATATAAACTCAGTTATAAACCCGCTCTTTTACTTTCTTTGCAATTAATCAAGGATGTCATGATGTCCATGACACCTATGAAAGCACCTGGGCCCGATGGAGTCACGAATGAATTCATCCAGACCAAGTGGCAACACATCGGCAATTCTATGATCCAAACTATCCTAGGTGTGTTCAACACAGGTTCTATAGATCCAAGGATCAACAACTCACTCATGGTCCTCATCCTAAAAACACAGCAGTCACAAAGGTGCAGCGAATTCAGGCCCATTTCCCTCAACAACACTTGCTTCAAGCTCATTTCGAAGATCCTCATTGAGAGGCTCAAACCACATATCAACTCTTGGAACTCATAAACCTAATCCATATACATTTTGGGTAGATCGATTACAGACAACATCCTCCTAATCCAAGAGCTCATTCACTCCATGAAAACCAAAAGGACTGGAAGGAAATGGGTCTATATCAAACTAGACTTGTCAAAAGCATTCAACAGAATGCATTGGCCCTTCATTGTGAGCACTCTACACAAAATCGGTCTCCCTTACATCACTCATTCCCTCATCATGGACATCAACACCAGTGGCTCTACGTCTATCCTCTAGGAAGGTACCACCCACACACCCTTCAAGGAAACATGAGGGGTACGTCAGGGAGATCCAATAAGCCCCTACATCTTCATTCTATGTATGGAACGCCTCAGTAAGACGATTACTGTTGTTGTCTCTTCTTCTAAATGGGTACTGATTCAACTCACCAGAGGTAGAACTGGAATCTCCCATGTCTTCTTTGTTGATGACATAATGCTTATGGTGGAAGCTACCTCGAACCAAGCTTTTGTTATAAAGAAGGTCCTCTAAGACTTCGTTGTTGTCTCGGGGCAGAGTGTATCTAGGGAGAAATCCAAATGCTTCTTCTCAGCCAATGTGCCACGAGTGGAACATAGGCGTTTCTCGCGTAAGTTGGGCATCCCTCATATAGAAGAGCTGGGGAGATATCTGGGAGTTCCTATACTCCATCACCGCATCAATAAGCAAACACACAATGGGATTCTCAAAACCATGAAGGATCGCATGTCGAGTTGGTTAGCTAGACAACTATCTCTTGTCGGGCACATCACTTTAGAAAAATCCACTCTCCAAGCTATATCGACCTATGGAATACAATCAGCACAAATCTCACCCTCTCTATGTGACGACATTAATAAATAGATCAAACACTTCATCTGGTGAGTCACTCAGGAGAAGGACAAGCTCTCTCTAATCTCGTGGAAGAAAATCACCCTCAGCAAGAAGGATGGTGCTTTGGGCATTAAGGAAGCCTGGGCCCAAGACCAAGCTCTCATGCTTAAGAATCTATGGAAGTAAATAAACTCACACTGTTGTGGGTGCGAGTTATGAAAGATAAATATACTCAAGGGGGTCGTCTCTCTTCTAAACCATGCTCACCTACTTGGTCCTTCATTAAGAGGAACATGCCAACTGTTGAAGACATATGTAGCAAAACCATTCAATCAGGTTGGGACACATATGTTTGTCATGATAAATGGATTATCAGAAAGTCTATCATGGACTTTGATCCAAACTTCCAGATCCTAGGGGACCTATAAGACCTAAAGGTCAGCTCAATGTGCACTGATGATGGGTCTTGGGACTAATCCTTTATTAATCAATATATGCCCCCTGGACAATGGGACATGATACACCTCATCCCGCCCCAAGTCACCAATGCTGGTCAAGACACTTTGTTTTGGCCACTTGACACAAAAGGGGAACTCACTATGACCTCAACTTATGACTAGGTCCAATGATACCTAAATCTCCAACTTCATGGTAACTGGCCTAAAATATGGAGCCAAAAACTTCTAGAGAACATCAAGATGTTCACGTGGCTTCTTCAACATAGAGCCCTGCTTACTAATGTTGAAAAGGCTATAAGACACATTGATGTCAGTCCTATATGTCCCTTGTGTGGCAATGATGATGACACCTTGCTCCACTGCCTAAGAGACTGCCCTTATAATGCACCTGTGTAGCCTAGATTACCTTTCAATGATGATTAATTCAATCTTAATGAAGACGAATGGATACTATCAGTTCCGAAGGGTAGTCCCAACTACAGCATGAGCTTCCTTCCCATCATTACATGCTGGCATATCTGGCAAACTCAAAACGACCGCATTCACACAGGTTGTGCTCACAATGTGGATTTTAGGCTCATCTTCATTCATGAAAGGTCCAAGCTTATTGATTCAACCTACCAGGTCCTCTCGCTTGCAGTGCAAACTAGTGAGAGAGCCCACCATAACATCCCTTATGCTGACAAGTATGTTTTAACTGATGCCTCCTTTTTGAGGGACTTAGGGCGTGCGAGCCTGGGCTTCCATGTAGTCTTCGATACTGGAGCTTGTATCCTCAGTTCAGGATACTACTTCATGGAAAGGACTTATCTCGAGCCTAAAATCCAAGTAATACTAGCTTCAGCTAAGCTCATCTCTGAAAACAATTGGTGCAGTGTTACCATCGTCTCAGATGCTAAGCAGGCTACGGACATTTTACAGGCAACACATGAACCTATATCCATGCTCAGTCCCCTATGGAGGCAGTGCCAATGCTCCAGAAATAGGACCCCTTACATTTATCTGGCCTATGTGCCACTGAGGTTGAATCCCATTTCAGACCTCATAGCAAAAACATGCCTAAGCTCTAATTCTTCTTGTTCTTTCCTTAATCTGAAGCCTCCTTGGCTTACTTTAGATGTAAACATCAATATTGTTGAACTTTTACCCACCCAAGGGCACATGATGAATAACAATTAAGGTCTTTACCCACACAAAAAAAGTTTAACTAAACCCAAATAGATTCTTGTTCTAAATATTAGTCTTGATTCAACTAGATACGACTACCAAGATTCTTAAAAACATTGTCCCTTAGGATTCAATCCTTATATATACTATGATAAGACCCGTCTTCTTGCGGGTGGTACAATTACACAAGGTTTTAGAAAAAAAATAGGGGTTTCAGTCCTACGTGGATTTATTAGTGCAGCAAAAGCCATGCCAGTTATTCTTCTAAAATTTTTATTACATGTTGAATTGGGTCAGTGACCCCACTTTCTTGGTTATTATTCTTGGAAAGGTGAATGGTGAATGCAAACTTCCCTACCACTCTATTTATGCATGTTAGGTAATTTGATTGATTTAACTATTGCATACGCTGATGTGTAACCATTAGGGTACACTACTTCCACCCAGGTTGTGCTACTTCCACCTTGATATACACATAGGTGTGCTACTTCTACCTAGGGTGCTCTATTTCCACCCATTTTACTTAGGTCAATGACTCAGTCGTGTCATGTCCCAACTATAGTTACTTTAGTCCAATATATCTACATGTGAATGATTATGATTGTTGTGATATTGTGAATGGTTAATGGAAAGATGTGATATCTCGGTTGTTTATTTATATGCCTCATTCTTTTGGAAATTCCTTCTCTTGTTACTTGTCATTTAAACTTACCTAGCTTTAATGCCCGCTTCTTTGATGGGAACATCTTACTTTACTTTTGAAATAAATAATCCCCTGGTTGATTTTCTAATGTACATACTCAACTTTTACTGAGCATACTCTTTTATTTCATATTTTTCTATGAATTCCCTTCACCCAGGTGTCGGTGCTTAATTGGGCTGACATTGAGGATGATCGTGAGCTCATTGATGAACATAAGGATAACTTGAGATGGACTTGTTACCCTCTGCATATGGACTTATGTGAATATAGTTTTAACCTTTCCATTTGATGTACTACTCTTAGAGTGAGAAAGTTGTGTACATGGAAACATTTTGTAACTTTGCAAATAGTTATATTTTATGCTTCTTAATTATTTCATGGCTCATGTTTGTACCATTTAGTTAGCCCAATATCGGGTCTCACTTTTTACAATATACATTTTGCAGCTAGTTACATTGGGTGTGTACAAAGTTCACACTACCCCATGTGGCATTTCTAGTTCCATCATTGATTATCCATGTAGTTAAAGACCCTACATATTTTATCAAAAACTGCTCTACTGTATTTAATTATTTTAGGTAAAGCAAAAAAGAGTGTGATTATATCTCCTTTGAGTAAGCTTAGTCATTTTGTTTATAATTTCAGCTTAAGAATTATATTTCAATGTGGATTTTGAGTTTTATTTTGTTTGCCTTTGATACACTCAGTTATAAATGTCTAGAGGAAAGGTGGACAATGAAAATAAAGTGATAAGTTGGCAAAATGTTGATCTAGTTTTCTGACTCTAATGCATATTTATGCCAACTATGCTTGCTTATATTTATTAATGTGTTGTGTGTTTATAAACTCATAGTGCCTTGTACAATACAATGGTTGGGCATGTGAATAATACATGAGGTGGTATATGGACATGATTGTCAAATATGGGGTACTAGACATCAATTGTATATAAAATATAATCCATATATATAGTCTTGATCATCATAAGTAAATATTCCCATTTGATAATATTAAAATATGAAATTTTTTATTATGTATGTCATTCTCTTTCCAGTTGTTTGAAACGAAAAAAGCCCTATACGATAGAATAACTAGATGAGATACGAGAATAATGGGAACAATCCTTTGTTAAGGATGTGAACTTTAAATTTTATTGGGATAAAGAATGAATTTTCTAAACTTGGATTTCGTTATGTCTATATACATGTGGTTCTTATGACTTCTTACAACTTTAAATTTGATGCAAGTAAATTATCGATGCAAATGTGAATGATGAATATATACATGTGTGTGAATGTGAAGATGAATAAATACAATGTGAACTGTGATTCTAGATGTCATGAGAATGGAATTGGTGCATATGTGAATGAAGTATTATGTATGTGAATGAATGTGAATATGAATGAATAGAATTATATTTGAACATGTGATAAGAATAGAATTGGAGAATAGATCTTGTATGTGGGTGAATTGTGGTTTTTATTATAGGTTTTGCAAGTTTGTTGGCCAATTGTTAAGTTGAAAATAGGATGGAACCTACAGTTCTATTGAACTATATGTACTACATACTACTGAACAGTCAGACAGCAGGTCTGTAGACTTGATATTTTAAAAAAAAAAGTTAATTGAGTCATTGGTTGTTACAAAAAAATTTGATATTGTTATTCTGACTCATCGGTTTTATGTCAAAAATTGACATTACATGACTATCCTAAAATGGATGTGATGGACAGCATAGTCTATAGGGTTGTAGTCATTGATTGTAATAAAAAAAACAACATTGTAACACATAATTGTTGGTTTAGTTAAATGTAACTGACGACTAAGTTTCTAAAATGGTGTCAATTTATGGTAGAAACTAACGACTTAGAAACATTTACCAGTTAAAAATATGACCTGGTATGTCAATACGACATTGGTTGTAGTACCAAAACTGACGACTCAGACTCCAAATGTGTCATTTTCTTTTATTATAACAACGAAGGATAGATCTCTGCCGTAAGTTTGTGTGTCCCCAAATAATTGGCATTGTAGACCTATGATTGTAGTGTCGCCCACTTAGGTGTTAGTAAGAAACCAACCAACAGTATATGCTCTTTTTAACCAACACTAGAGGTAGTTTATGTACTAGCGAGGTAATAAATTATTATTCATGATTTGTTTCTCTAAAATCAATAATGCCTCAACATTTTGGTTAGTTATCCTTGGTTGATTATTTCATTAATTACCTACTCCTAGACTACCTAGTTTTGATATTCCTCATTTTCTAGGAACACCCTTTCTTTTATCCTTCCATTATACTTTCATTGTTTTAATGTCTAAATATTCTTAATTATGCACATATGCCAATTTTTATCTGAGGCATACCTTCTCTTCATCTTTCCTCTTTTGAGTGTTGTTTCAAAACTACATAGGTGATAGGTGACTTAGAAGACAACAATTCTGGAAGATCACATGTATGATGTGGACATGAGAGTATCTTGGGATAGCCATGTTACCATCTACAACTGGTGTTATGTTTAAATATTTGAAAATTAGTATTTTTCAATACCACATCTTATGGTGAGGATCATTGTAATGGGATATTTTTGATAATTGAAACAGTTTTACATTTCTACTTCTTGATCAGTCATGGCTTATGTATTGTACAATTTGAGTGGGTCCCCTGTTGGGTCCCACTCTTTACAACTACCACGTAGTTCAACTACCATAGAATGAATACTACCAAGTCATCCATATCAATCTCATGCTTTTAATGTCATTTAAAAGGCATTTGATTGGTCATGGAGTGCTAGTTGCAACCATCACTAGGTTTGTTGTTGATGTAGTCTAACTCTACATGATAGGGGATAGTGTTGTGAGTTGGGCCGAGGTTGAGGCAATGGAAAATGGATTCAAGATCCCCTTCCAATTTATTTTTAGTTGTACTCATTGTTGATTATCCCCAAATCAAGTTTGAATCATGACCTTCAAGGATTCCACCAACTTCCAAATTGCAATTACAGACCCCTTCAATTTCCATGATTCAATAAAACTATGAAGGGTAGATAGAAGAGGTGTTGGCCTTTACCATTGAGCTTGATGGTATGAGAGGAATGTCAAAATATATTTTAGAATCCATGAGGCCATCTAAGATTCATAAAAACTATGATCGACCCATGCACTATCAAACTTGTGGACTGAGAGAATCAATGAGTGAATGTGAGCAGAACTATTAACAGATTCTTTGTGGATCACATATGGTCTTCGAAATAAACAACACCACCACCAAAGGAAGTAACACAATATGTATCCAAGAAAGGTAGAAGAAAAATACTTGGTCCAACAATGTCTTAGAACCAAAACATTGGAAGAGGTGATGGCATGTACAACCATGGCCATTACTGTCTCCATTTTTACCCATTGGTAGGTAGTAGTTTCCATCTTGTAGAAGAGATGATAAAGATCTTCAATTGGCAGGAAAGAGCAACATTCAAACTTAACATGATATGACTGATCATCCCCAAATAGGGATTTAGGAATTTCCAGGTAGTGGCAAAGGGAGCAGTTGATACCACACCCATTTGTGATTGAGCCACAACTTTGACATAGCTCTTGTACAAGTACTATCCTTGTCTGACACTAAGGAGCAAATTCCAAGATAGATGGCTCATATAAGAATGTCTTTGTCACTTCTATTAGTAAGGCAATGCTTCTAATTTACTAGATTGTTGTAGGATTCAGGCATATTGCCAGCTTCTGAATGTCCCAACCAGCCGTACTTTGGTCAATGGATCAACCATATGACTGATGTTTAGATAGTGGATAAGGGGTTTTCTTGCCCATCTTGAGAATTAAAAGAGATATAGACATCATTTATTTGTTTGATATATTATGGGAACTAGAGATGGGGTAGATAGAACTAAAATCACTAATAAAAATCATTAGACCTTCAAGATATTTCCCATGATAATTTTGTAAGTATGTTAAGTAAAGAAGATAGAGAGATCGAATAAAAACCAAATAACATGAGTATTTAATGTGATTTCAACCTATAAACTTAGAGATGTACTCCACTACCTAGAGGGGTCAATCTCTAGGATTTTCAACCTTGTCACTCCTTATATTCCATTGAGAGAGTTACAAAAAGTGACCACCCTTTTCTAGAAAAATGGATAACTAGCTTCTTGTTTATCTCAAGGGATCCAACAACATGCAAATGACTTACCTATCCATTCTGAAAAGTCTTTAGACTTATCAAGGACTTACCTACTTTTGTAATATGTCTTCAACCTTTATGAAGGACTTACCCTACAATAAGTTGTGGCCTACAAGGACTTGACCACTCTTTACTTAGGACATCTGCCTTTGATATCTCCTTCACCAAGGATAAGCTTTCCACCAAGGGTATGTTGTCCTTCTTCTTCTTCTTCTCCTCTCTTAGACAAGAGAGATAATCTTCATATTCATGGTATAGAGAGAGAATAGGATGCAGAGGAATGAGAGCCTAAAAAGATATACATGTAGGACTAGCTCTCTGACAAATCTATTATTCACCTTAATGAATGTAGGAAGTGATTAAGCTTATCAGAGTGGACATGGACTCGTTGGGGCACTTTATCTCTCAACTATAGTTTAGGGGAATTTATAGTATTTGGCTAAACAAGGGATGAAGCCCAAAGGGTCCTATTTATAGTTGAGGATGCCTCCTTGAAATTAGCACCTTTTAGGATGAATTCTAGCTATTTTGGGTGTGTTAAATAGATATATTTCACCCCTTTTCACACCTCTAACGTCCACTTTTCACAACAAAATATGCATGATACAACACAGTTGGGTGAGTATATAACTTTTCCAACAGACCTTGCTATTTTGGCCATCTTCTGGTTGGCCAAGTTGCATACTAGCAAGAAACTTTGTGGAAAAGAGGTTCTAAAAAGTCGCATGAATAGTGCTATCAACCGAGTTATACCTAAGGAGACTGGGCTGACTTCACTTATTGTTTTGGGTATTTCAAGACCCTCGAAGTGCAATGTTAATCCATACTAATTGATTCTATTACACATATGAGATTAATTAGAAGTCATACCATCATTACAAGTTATTTACATTAAAGATCTATGAATAAAATAGTATTTATTCTTCAATCTAGATCTTTTTGCATGTATGACTTGAAATCTCCAAACTAGGACTTGCAAGTTTATCCATTTGGAGTGTGTCTATCTAGTCCAAAATTACTCAACTAGAAGCAATGGAAACAAATAAGGGGAATGGTTTAGTCATCATCTAAACAAATGGATTAGTCAATTTCGACCTTAAGTCAACATTCTCCCCTTTTTTGAAGATGAGAACCTATTCCATAAATGTATTTAAAGCATTCAAGTAAAATCATATCTTTGGATAAACCTAGGGGCTTTAATAGACTACATGTTATGTGTTCCCCCTCAATTAATGTTGGGTTTTAGGGGAGACAGAGAAGGCAGCGGAAACAACAAAAAAATTCTCCTCCCCAAACCCAGAACAAGGAAACGCATCAACGTCTATACAATAGGAAGGGATGGTTTGTCGAATCATACCTTGTCCCGAGGCTTGCTCGGTGACAATACCTCACGGATTGCACGATCTTCACCTCCGGTCTTGGACGGTGTCTGTGCAGCTCCTGGTCGCACCGGGACTGATGAATCCTGGTCTCACCGGGACTTTCGAGATTGACAGTTGTCCTCTAAGCGACATAAATCTCCCGCCTCTAAACTAGTCCAAATAGACCACCTGGAACTGCAATCTCCTTGTCCCAAAAGGAATTGGAAGGAGTCGCACCCTCCTGTCAGCATACTAGTCACTGACACACTCTCCTGCCACCAGTCACTTTCTATAGTTGTGTTTCCCTTGTTGTGCCTCCCTTATCGGGTAGCACTTGTTCGAGCTCTCTTGGTTACCAAAAATAGAGAGAACGAAAACTTTACAGAGCAACTGGTTGCACTGATTTGTTCTTTGAGAAGCCCCCAATACCCCTATATATAGAAGGGTCATGGGACAAGGTTCTCTATCCCGGGCAATACGGGACTAAAGCAGGAGTAGAAGGGTTCGAGATTTTCCACAAAACAACCAACTACGCAACCTGAACCGAACGTTTCATTTCTGAAACGGTCGGTTGGGGTCATGAGCCGGTCAATTGACACCTCAACCGATCGGTTGGGACCCATGAAAAAGTCGGTTCACTTCTGAACCGGTCGGTTCGTGGTCCTGGTCAGTTCCCGATTGACTTTTCCTCTTTTGTTTCTAATTGGTACCTAATACCAATCCTTGTTCCATTCAAATTAAGCAAGTGAAACAAAAAGAAATTTCTCACCAACCTGACTTTCCCAACTTTCTCGGTTGGACCAGTTGAACCGATCGTCTCAACACTTGAACCAATCATTTCACCCTATCCATGAGCCAATCAACTCACAACCTGATCCGATTGGTTCACCAAGCTCAGTCGATCGGTTCATCACATGAGCCGATCAGTTGGGAGTGCAAATTGTGTAGAAATAGTCAATTGCATCAATCCAATACTCAAATCAATCAGTCCAACACCTTAAACATTATGATATTAAGATATCAATTGATTGATTGTTTAATTGAACTACTAAACTCCTTTAGTAATCAATCTAAACATTATTTGTAGACAAAACTCCTCTTCCAGGTTAAATCCTATGTGTGTGACCCTACAGGTCCATTTCACGTTGGTAGTAAAAGTCCATAACACTTATGACTTCACAAGCAAAGAGCGGTTCCTAGTAACACATCAGTGCCACCAAAGTGAAATAGAAAGTTAGAGAACAACTTTCAATCTGACAATCTGTGAATGGTGTTACTGTGAATGTATAATTCCTTTGTCACTGATATCCTGAATGAATTTTAGGCATGGAACAGTCATCCTGTCAACGTTCATTCACTTTCTTGATCTCAGAGTAGATTGGAAGAGATATGTATGACATCAATATCACATATTGATTCACACATACGTGCACACCTTTCTCAATCCTACTCATCAAGTGGCCATGGATATCAAACTCCCTCAGGAGGGACAAATCCCATATCTATCACTCACCCCTCAAAAGCCCCATGTGTCAAAGCCACCCAATCATCACCTTTATAACAACCCATGTTTCAGGACTATGTTTGATGATGTCAAAGTGTGCCCAACGACATGTGTTGAGTGTAGTGATTTCAGGTCAAAGAATCACACTCACCACCATCACTGTGAGTACTGACTTTGACTACCATGTCATGGTTCCATGTATCAAACTCACGGTGGCTCTGTCTGGTACACTTGTTCTCTAACAAGTACCTATGTGTTTGGTTTGATATCTCTATATCATGACTAATGAGATTCTTTCATCAACCAACACCACAATCCAGTCTTATGTGTCATTGCTATTTGATCTACCTTCCACAATGACATCCAACTAGGGACATAACAAGAATGTACAAACTCTTAACATCCATATGATTTCATCGTTCAAGTCCTCAACCTAAAAGCATACGTCATTGAGTACTCTCATTCTCTAGACATTTAATATGTTCTATCACTATCTCATATGACTGAACCAGAAAGAAAAAGCTTGCCTTTGATGTTTATCAAATCAATCTTAATGTATCCCATCAATCATCCCATGATTGGCTCCCAGGGCATACATACCAACAGACTCCCACTTGCACTACGAGCCAATCACCCTTGAATCATATTCATAGTGATCTGCAAACATGTCCCACATGTTATTGTGCTCTAGTGTGAACATAGTGAGTTATGGAAACACCTTGCCAAAGTCAGTTTTTAACTACATGTCTCTCATCTCTTCGTTGTACATCACACGTATGAGATGGAGTTGCCGTAATATGCGATCTAGTATTCCTTTGCTAACCTTTAGCCACATTGCATGATCAAGGATTCCATACTTGTCATCAATGAGCGGAATATCTCTAAGTTCATTTCATGAACTTCCAAATCCATATAGTATCCACTGCGGTTCTCTAACACATAGATACTCGACATTTCCTTTTAAATGGTTTTATTGGAACACTTCTAATTATCAACAAACTTTCACTTTTACACATCCTATATATATTTTGCGATTAATTTTCTGTCCTTTCGGAAGTTCACATCAATGTAACTCTTTACATTGAACTCTTCCTTATCTCCATAGAACTAGTACGTCCCAAGTACTTACCAAGTTCTCATGGTATTCCAGTACCCTTACTGGAAGTAGATAGATGTGACGTCCCCGGATTTTGGCTTCTCCAAACCCTATTGAGAATGAGAAGTCAGAATCCGAGAGCATCATCCAATCATATCAGAAAGCGATGCGGAAGCATAATACGCATACATGAACATACAACATAACATTTTTCAACAATAACATGTATATTTATACAACATGCATTATTACATAATGATTTACAATTACATATTGTATGAAGATTCTACGATCTATGAACATGTATGCTAACAGGATCTTAGACAATACGTACAACATGGACAACTGCTCACTTCCTTTCTTTTATCCCATGCTATCTTTGTACCTAAAACATACGTGAAACAACAAATCAACACACAAGGTGTTGTGTACATGGGCAAAAAGATGCATATATTTATGGCTTTCATAATTTTGAAAAAGATTTGCAGAAGGAAAGAAAATCATAGAAAACACTTCTTTATTAAGCGAAATATGCCAATTTAAGTCATTTTCCTAGATAAATTGCATTATCAAGGTGGACTAGTACCAAAACATAAATATGGGCCCATCCCCGTGTACCAAGTACTCTAGGGAAACTCCCCGTACACCGTGTGCTCTAGGGAGGTGTACTAGCCAACATTAATCCATTCCCTCGTAAGGGGGATAATGAACACCTTAAATAACTACAAAACATCTACTCATAATTTATGTTTTCAAGTGACAAAACAACGGGTACTACATAGCAATACTACATCCAATATTTGCAAATAGAAGAGAGCGTACATACATATCTTGATTGCAAGCAAGAAAACCATAGTCATATAATTAAATAAAACCCACGTACCTGAGTTCAGAGATTCCTATTTACATTCTCGATCATCTACATATTTCATCATCACCTGACTAATAACAAAATCATATACTATCATCAGGTTCTCATCATCATTAACCCTAGTCATGTTCATTAGGGTGTATATTATCTCATTAGGATATTCCAACGTTTACTTGCATTATTGTCTTATATTTATCCTACTTATGTCCTTTTCCAGATTATGATCCATTATCTGAATACTAGGTTCCATATTCTATTTTTGTGCACATATTGACCCTAGGTTACATCATTAACCCAGATTATGGTTTTATAACATGCATTAAGATTCATCTTCATATAACATAGATTCTGTTCATCATGATGATCTCATAATTGAATCTGAGGTTCGATATACTAATATGAGCTTTCTCTGTAAATTTCATCATTTATAGAGCATGTATATATTTATTGCATTTTATTAGGGTTATTAGCCCTAATTAGACATATTTAGCAAATTACATGATTTCGTATATCAACGTTATAATATTTGACATCATATCGATTCTATATCATGTTATAGAGTTACTAGTAAATTATCATAATTTTAGGCCATCGTTTGCTATTTATTATCCATAAAACAAGTATAACTCATCTTGCATGATATCACTATGATTAGTTCATTAAAAGCCATATATTATGCTTTCATATTACTCTATGCATTTTTCTGAACAGTTTGGTATATTATATGTATTTTTCTGATACTCAAACTAATTTCAATGAATTATCGAAGTTCTGAGTATTTTAGATTAATTACCTTCATTGGGCCAATCGCGTGATGCCACTTGGCTGGGGAGGCTGGCGTGGATCCTTCGCTTGGCCTGCTGGGGTCCAACCAGTTCATTGGTTGATCCGGTCTGGTTTAACGTTCTATTCTCCTGTTCGTGAGAACACAGACGACGTAGCATCTTCTTCCGCTACGCAGCCGCCGCCGCCGGGGATGCCCCACCGGCAAAAGGTCCTAGCCTCCTCCTGTTCTTCCATCAACCATGAACGCCTCTCCAGACCTGGATCTGTGGGAAAGCTGACATGGATGGAGCAGGCCCTCTCTGGTCGAGATGTGTAGATTCCCAGATCATTCACCCCTAAGGTTGGGAACGACAAGGACTTCAGAGCACCTTGCGTCTGCTCTTCCTGCTTTCAACACTGGGATCTGGGCTCTTATCAGGGGAGGGATCCATGGAGCCATGCTTCTCCTTGATTGCCAATCCTCAATTGAAACCATCTCAAGCTACGTAAAAGCCAAAAGACATCCATTGTCACCTCCAGTCTCCTTGTTCTCAGGTCTGTCTGCCGCCAGAAAGGAGAGACTTGGCTTGGGACGGCCACAGATTCTGCCTCCTCGCGCTTCCATGAAACTTTGCTTCGTCGTCTGCCCTCCATGGCAGTTATTTTCTCCGTGTGGCTCCTCCTCGCTTGACAGCAGCTCTACACCATGCCTCCTGTTGGTTCTCATCAGTTGATGTCATGGCAGAGTGAAAGGGGGGTCCTCTCCCTCGAATGAGAAGTGAGAAGGATGAAGGAATGCTAGCGAGAGGGGGAATTGAGTTGTCAGGTGTTATGTTGATCAACGCAAAACATAACAAATTCCGTTGAATATGCAGGGACTTGGCAATGACTACTTCCTCAAGTTAATGCCTATGGTAAGAGCTATGAGTGGGGTACGACCTCCGTCTTTCTCTAGATTTCACCGAAAATAATATGAGAAGACATGCAAAGGCTCCTCTAAAGTCGGGAGATCAAACCAATCACTCCGGATCTAGTGTAACAAACGCAAGCAACGTGGACACTATTGGCTAGGTTTGTTTCCATTAGCTCCATAAGTCTAGCAGCTTGATAGATGAGAAAAAGTTTTGACCACTTCGTAGTAAATTCACATTCAAAGGCCACATGAACATACAAAAACCAAAACTTATTATAATTATATTTAACCATCGATCCCATGCTCAAATATTTGATGAATTTTCTAATTTTGCTTTGAACCTTATAACTTTGAACAACAATTCCCCATAGAGAAGTTCACTCAAACTCCATTGTTCAACCCTTCGAATCAGTTACCCCAGAGGGGTACATATCTAAGGATATTTAACTTACATATACAAAAATTGATCTCTAAGATCATCAACACAAGCTCAAATAGCTTAATTTAACATTATACACATCATGATACATAAATGGACCATTGGTTCCATGTTCGATATTGGGTATGAAACTCCTGAAACCAGGGTCATCACATTCACCCCACCTTATTTGGAATTTCCTCCTCGAAATTCAACTAATCTCATACTTAAGAGGCTATTTAGGAGTTCAACTTCATATACATCATCATTTCTTAGGTTCTAAGACCAACTTAGTTGCATGCACTCTAAGTTGTCAGCTTAGGGTCTAGAGATTCTTGGGTGTGTCCACCCCACCTTATATATATATCTCGAAGCATCACTTAAAGTTTTAGCCATAACATGACATTATGATATCTTAGGATTACATCACCCCTAAGGGTACAAGTTTTTGTTCATGCCTTTAAAGTTCAAAAGGAATTCATCTATATGCCATGATATTCAGATCGTTCGAATCTAACATCATCAATATCTTGCAATGATTTCAGCATTAGAGGAGATTTATCTTCATCCTTGATACTAATTTTTTTTCTAATTAACAAGGGCTAACGTAACCTGTTTGACCATTAGGGTTTCACCCTATGGTGTGATATTCACACTCAACTTAGAAGCATACGTTGAGAAGAATCAAAGTTACGAACTATATTTCTGATCATATATCCTATGATCCAAAAATATCTTTACATCAAGTTCATGAGTTCAAATTTTTTTTTTGGTCTTGCATGTATTATGTGAAGGGAAAAAAAAGAGAATATACCAAGTTTATCCCATGATCTCAGCATCATATCTTTCATGTTTCATGTGAAGGGATAGAGAATATTTTAAAGTCGAACTTATCATGATTTCAAACTTTGGTACTACATGTATGATATGGGGGGATATAGAATAGGTCAAGCTTATACGAGTGACTCCTCATATATAAATCATCCATATAGCTCAAGTGAGGTTTCTATCATCATATATTAAGAATGAGAAGAAGAAGGGAGAACATGTATTTGAGTATCTTTTGCACAAAGCATCATACTCTCATAACTAGAGTTCATATATTACCACACTTGCAACTAATGATGAGATTCACAAATATGTCACTCCAGCTAGGACTTAACTTAGCCAAAGGATTGACTTTATCATATGGGTCATCTACCCATCCTTTTATTTTACCCAATTTCTCACATATAAATTTGAATCATGCATAAGGACTCAACTCAACACTCAAGAGTAATCTAGTGTAGGACATTTTTTTAACACATATCTCATATATTGGAGGCTAGGTCATATGACCTTCTCCCTGTGGGTCTTACTCTCTCTAGAGTTCACCACATATATCATCGTACCACTAGATATCCTCCTTGTATAAGAGCTTGAGGCTCATGCACACACATCTCTATCTTAACTTAGCTTATCTTAAGTAGGAAAAGGGAATGTACTTTCATCATCAAGATTTTGCTTAAATTCTCCAAAATTGGATTCAACTAATATACAACTTACACCTATATAAGGAAACTTATACCATCAGAGATCAAACTTAGATAAGATTCCAAATGCTTATTTCAACTATCGTTCTATCATCTATTCTATGTATCACCCATCTTGATAAGGCTCTACACATCTAATCTAGACTACTCTCTCTTCTAGACTGATGTCACTCCCTTTCACTTAGGTTGCATGGACACCCACTACTATCCTGTGTGATGGACACATTTTTATATTTACATATATCTAATAAAATATTATATAGTTTTTCTCCGAGAAAGAAGGCGTTAGAGAAAACTGTCGAGGTGCGAGCCGATTGGGAAACAAAACCAAACCAGCAAACTCGAGTGTCCAACACACAGTAGATAGTCTAGTGCCATGTAATCTAATGAAATGGTGAGAATATGGTGTAGACTAGTGTAGCTACCCCATACATATGAGCTCTATATGCAAAGGGTTTCAGACACTTGTCTAAACCTAGTTCTCGAACATCTAGGTTCTAACCTAAAGGCTAAGTCAAACCTAATCGTTGTTCAACAACTCTCTAAGTTTCTAGTATTTAAGTGAAAGGTGAAATTTAATTTTTATGTTTCATGATGAGCAATTGTCAGGTGTAGCTAATGTTCATGCTCTGATACCAACTGTGACGTCCCCGGATTTTGGCTTCTCCAAACCCTATTGGGAATGAGAGCCCATAATCCGAAGACATCAAACAATCATATCAGAATGTGATGCGGAAGCATAATACGCATACATGAACATACATCCATAACATTTCTCAACAATAACATGTATATTTATACAACATGCATTATTACACAATGATTTACAATTACATATTGAATGAAGATTCTACGGTCTATGAACATGTATGCTAACAAGATCTTAGACAATAGGTACAACCTGGACAACTGCTCACTTCCTTTCTTTTATCCCATGCTATCTCTGTATCTAAAACATACGTGAAACATCAAATCAACACACAAGGTGTTGTGTACATGGGCAAAAAGATATATATATTTATGGATTTCATAATTTTGAAAAAGATTTGCAGAAGGAAAGAAAATCATAGAAAACACTTCTTTATTAAGCAAAATACGCCAATTTAAGTCATTTTCCTAGATAAATTGCATTATCAAGGTGGACTAGTACCAAAACATAAATATGGGCCCATCCCTGTGTACCAAGTACTCTAGGGAAACTCCCCGTACACCGTGTGCTCTAGGGAGGTTTACTAGCCAACATTAATCCATTCCCTCGTAAGGGGGATAATGAACACCTTGAATAACTACAAAACATCTACTCATAATTTATGTTTTCAAGTGACAAAACAACGGGTACTACATAGCAATACTACATCCAATATTTGCAAATAGAAGAGAGCATACATACATATCTTGATTGCAAGCAAGAAAACCATAGTCATATAATTAAATAAAACCCACGTACCTGAGTTCAGAGATTCCTATTTACATTCTCGATCATCTACATATTTGATCATCACCTGATTAATAACAAAATCATATACTATCATTAGGTTGTCATCATCATTAACCCTAGTCATGTTCATTAGGGTTTATATTATCTCATTAGGATATTCCAACGTTTACTTGCATTATTGTCTTATATTTATCCTACTTATGTCCTTTTCCAGATTATGATCCATTATCTGAATACTAGGTTCCATATTCTATTTTTGTGCACATATTGACCCTAGGTTACATCATTAACCCAGATTAGGGTTTTATAACATGCATTAAGATTCATCTTCATATAACATAGATTTTGTTCATCATGATGATCTCATAATTGAATCTGAGGTTCGATATACTGATATGAGCTTTCTCTGTAAATTTCATCATTTATAGATCACGTATATATTTATTGCATTTTATTAGGGTTATTAGCCCTAATTAGACATATTTAGTAAATTACATGATTTCGTATATCAACGTCATAATATTTGACATCATATCGATTCTATATCATGTTATAGAGTTACTAGTAAATTATCATAATTTTGGGCCATCGTCTGCTATTTATTATCCATAAAACAAGTATAACGCATCTTGCATGATATCACTATGATTAGTTCATTAAAAGCCATATATTATGCTTTCATATTACTCTATGCATTTTTCTGAACAGTTTGGTATATTATATGTATTTTTCTGATACTCAAACTAATTTCTATGAATTATCAAAGTTCTGAGTATTTCAGATTAATTACCTTCATTGGGCCAATCGCGTGATGCCACTTGGCTGGGGAGGCTGGCGTGGATCCTTCGCTTGGCCTGCTGGGGTCCGGCCGGTTCGTTGGTTGATCCGGTCTGGTTTAACGTTCTATTCTCCTGTTTGTGAGAACACAGACGGCGTAGCATCTTCTTCCGCTACGCAGCCGTCGCCGCCGGGGATGCCCCACCGGCAAAAGGTCCTAGCCTCCTCCTATTCTTCCATCAACCATGAACGCCTCTCCCGACCTGGATCTGTGGGAAAGCTGACATGGATGGAGCAGGCCCTCTCTGGTCGAGATGTGTAGATTCCCAGATCATTCACCCCTAAGGTTGGGAACGGCAAGGACCTCAGAGCACCTTGCGTCTGCTCTTCGTGCTTTCAACACCGGAATCTGGGCTCTTATCTGGGGAGGGATCCATGGAGCCATGCTTCTCCTTGATTGCCAATCCTCCATTGAAACCATCTCAAGCTACATAAAAGCCAAAAGGCATCCATTCGCACCTCCAGTCTCCTTGTTCTCAGGTCTGTCTACCGCCAGAAAGGAGAGACTTGGCTTGGGACGGCCACAGATTCTGCCTCCTCGCGCTTCCATGAAACTTTGCTTCGTGGTCTGCCCTCCATGGCAGTTATTCTCTCTGTGTGGCTCCTCCTCGCTTGACAGCAGCTCTACACCATGCCGCCTGTTGGTTCTCATCAGTTGATGTCATGGCAGAGTGAAAGGGGGGTCCTCTCCCTCGAATGAGAAGTGAGAAGGATGAAGGAATTCTAGCGAGAGGGGGAATTTAGTTGGCAGGTGTTATGTTGATAAACGCAAAACATAACAAATTTCGTTGAATATGTAGGGACGTGGCGATGACTACTTCCTCAAGTTAATGCCTATGGTAAGAGCTATGAGTGGGGTACGGCCTCCGTCTATCTCTAGATTTCACCCAAAATAATATCAGAAGACATCCAAAGGCTCCTCTAAATTCGATAGATCAAACCAATCACTCCGGATCTAGTGTAACAAACGCAAGCAACGTGGACACTATTGGCTAGGTTTGTTTCCATTAGCTCCATAAGTCTCGTAGCTTGATAGATGAGAAAAATTTTTGACCACTTCGTAGCCAATTCACATTCAAAGGCCACATGAACATACAAAAACCAAAACTTATTATAATTATATTTAACCATCGATCCCATGCTCAAACATTTGATGAATTTTCTAATTTTGCTTTGAACCTTATAACTTTGAACAACGATTCCCCATAGAGAAGTTCACTCAAACTCCATTGTTCAACCCTTCGAATCAGTTACCCCAGAGGGGTACATATCTAAGGATATTTAACTTACATATACAAAAATCGATCTCTAAGATCATCAACACAAGCTCAAATAGCTTAATTTAACATTATACACATCATGATACATAAATGGACCATTGGTTCCATGTTCGATATTGGGTATGAAACTCCTGAAACTAGGGTCATCACAATAGACATCCACTCATCATGTCTCACATAAAAGTTATCAGGATGAGCACATCATACTGCCATGTCCTACATACAAGATGATGAATGCATTTTGTTCTTGCCATGTCGATACATGCAAGATAATGGGATGATTACATACATGATAGATCCATATCTATTCTTCGTGTTCCCATTCTTCATAAGAATTGGACACTTGTCTTTGGGATACTAACTCCATGTAACATGGACAAGTTTTCTCCCATTGAATCTGTGCATACTGACCCTTCAATATAGATTGCCAATGTATGTTTTTTCATCTTTTAGGTCAAGAGGTTTTCGAGAACTATCTCTATAGATCTCTATTCCTGTCATGTAGGAAACATCTCTATCTTCCTTAAAGAGAATTTCCACTTTTGGATTTCCATTCAAGAATATTTCCATTTCACATCAACATGTGGAATATGAACACGCTCCCACTAAATCACAGATCCCTTCTTTATCTTTGACATATCAGTCAAACCCTTTGACTATATCATCAAAGTAAAGATCCAATTCTGAGTTGCTTGTACTCAATCAATCACATTGATTAGTCCATTGTAACTTAAACACTTCGTTTGCCTTAGTGGATTCATAAACCTTATAGGTTGTGTCACATACACATCCTTTTTTTATTCCTCATAGGAATGTGGTTTCAGTATCCATATGCCAAATGCCTTAGTCATTAAGTTGCAATCAACAAGCATCATCCTTCTCAAAATGTTATCCATGTGTCTTAACACTTAATATTCATTTGCACTTATGG
Organism: Alisma plantago-aquatica; assembly: GCA_963693085.1. Taxonomy (NCBI): domain Eukaryota; kingdom Viridiplantae; phylum Streptophyta; class Magnoliopsida; order Alismatales; family Alismataceae; genus Alisma; species Alisma plantago-aquatica. The sequence continues at coordinate 1,185,265,954 of OY856410.1, read as the reverse complement.
ATTTCATCCAATGGGTGCTACCATCAAGGTCATACCTTATGGTTCACATGGATGTCATTTAGGATGTAATGGTCATAAACCATAACTCAAAATTCGGTTCCTCATATTCATCTAGATAGTTGACTCATCACATGAACAACTCATCACATGATAAATGAGGTGTATCCGTCAAGGATATAAGAACTTACAACTCCTTGTGATTCTTAATGTCCTTTATTAGTGTGGGGTATTCTTTTATTAAGAAGAATTCAGTTATTTGATAATCATTCTCTAACTCCTTATCGTATGATTCCTTCTTGATTTAGACATCATCATGCCTTAATCATGAGTTCACTATGATACACTATTATAATCACTCATAAGGATCTCAAACATTTGGTCCAAGTATTTCATTCATTGATCTCATCAAGAATTAACACTTTACCAAATTTGATAATCTTGAACACTTCAAGATATTCATATTGGTATTTTTCTAAACACCAATTGAAGTATTAGCATTTGTTCCAATAGATATGTAAATACATCACATGTATCATACCTAATAAGATAATCATTCTCCCACTACCTTTAGTGAAGATTTATTAATCATGTCCAAGATATACATGTCTCTTACTGGTTCTCTAACCAAAACAGTCTAGATTTATCGATCACATGGAAACTAGAAATGAATTTCTCATGATTGATGCTAATTTGATTGTTTGACTTATCTATAACTTTTAGGTATCAATTTATCTTATGCATATCAAATACCACAAGATAAACAAGGCATTGCCACAAAGATCATATCTTTAGAAATTGAAACATCTCTTTATTAATTGCCATCGTTGTCATACAATATGCAAAAATAAAGTGTTTCTATCTATTGACAAATATGAAATAGCAGTTTATAACTCTATTTCATGCCCTTTAGGCTGAAATAAACTGAAAGGTAGTCCTATCTATGGCAGCAACACTTGCTCCAATGATGGGTACTCCTTTCTTGGTCCTTTCACAAGGGCCATCACTTCTTTGTGGATATCATGTATAACATATCCATATCTTGGTATCATATACCTCAGATAAAGAAGCGGTTCATTTCATGATACCTTAGGTGGATATCTCCATCCCCTCCTTCATCTTCTTTTGTTCTTCCAAATATAGAGGGCAATCCCTCATACACCTTTTCCCCATGTGCCTTGAGGCTGAAGACGGCTTGGATTGTTGGCTAGCATCAGAACATTCCTTTGCTTTGCCCTTGTCCTTGCCCTTAAGAATTACCTTTTCTTTGATCACATCAAAGATTATGGTTTGTCTTTCTTCATCTTTGCCTCTACTATCCTCAACATGTCCAACAACTCTGTCAACGCTTGTCAAAATTGTTCATGTTGTATCTTATCATGAATTGTATGATTCTCGCAACATTTGCAGTACCATACCAATAGCCAACTCTTGGCTCAGAGGAAATCCTTCTTAGTCAGGTTTTCCACATACCCAATCACATTGAGTGTGTGAATACCTTACTGGATCTCCTTCTGTCATGACATACTAAGATAGTGTCTTGGAGACATCATATGTCTCATGTTGTCTCTGCAACTGATAGTTCAGATAGCACAACATCAAGCACTCCTCATCAATGTCTTCCTCGGTATGCTTCCATAAGCATACTTTCAGCCATTGATATGGTGGGATCGAGTTTATTTGGTTCTGGTATAACTAGGACTTAGAGCTTTCACTCTACGATTAAGAACAATTCTCAATGTCCTAACCAGTCGTGGAAAAATTCCCATTTAATTTGTTGGTCTCAAAGACTGATCGCAAATAAGTGATTATTGTTGATCAACCATTCTTTGTAAAAAAGGAAATATATGCAATTTTAGTTCAAAAAACTCATTTTTGACTTATTTGATTGATTTGAAAAGTTGACGATATAATTAGGCCTTTAATTAATTATCTCTTCCACTATTTTACTTCAAATTGATAGCCCTCACCATCAATTTAGAAGATTGCAGCGGACAACCTTCTAGTGGACAAGATCCTGAAATCCTCTAAGCCATGGACCAGCTAGGGCTGTCACCCACAACTTAGATCTCTCAAGTAGGCAACTCTTGCCTATTGCATCATATGCAACTCTTGATAAGATGTCATATGCAACTCCTTCCCATGATCATCTCCATGCCTCAAGGTGCTAGATCCTATCTAGGTCACCTTGTTAAGTCTGACCCAAAGCCAACACGATGAATATGCACCCTGCTAGGGCAGACCCACATATCCATCCTTCACGCTTCCACGAGATAGACGGTGCACCACGCTAGGGCATCCCCACACTAGGTCGATCAAGCTTTTCACATGTGTCACATTTGGAAGGCATCTAAAACTTAATATTTAATGAGGGGTTTGGTTTTTATATACATATACATATCCAATCACCACAATACATAGTACGTATCATACATATGTTATTTCCCACAGAAAACATGCAAAACGATAAAACTGATGATTATGGCCATCCTAATATGATTCCTTGAGCCAAGAGGAATCACGGTCATCTAGGTCTGCATCATATGCAACCTGTACAAGATGAACTATGTGCTTTGCCTTTCTGGGTTTGATCAACTCATCACATGACAGATCGGCTTGCCATCAGGCTGGTCGTCAGGGTGCCACCAGCCGATCGGTTGTGTCCTCCAACCGATCAGTTCGCCTGGTCGTTGTGCATCTCATCATGGCCGCCACCCGCTCGTCTTTCTCCTCGAATCGGTCATCAACTGATTGGGTCACTCCTTGAACTGATCGTCTCGAATGTCAACCGATTGGTTCACGCCTTGAACCGATCGTCTCAGTTGTCGTCAGGATGTCCTCCGTCGTTTGACAAAACATGAAATAAAATTATGTCCTATTTTACATTGTAAAAAGAGAAACCTCGAGTTACATTTGAGGGGAGGAAAGGTAGGAAAGAAATCTCGAATTATTTCAAGTTACATCAGGAATATGAGAAAGGGAATCAGTGCGCAGATTGAGATGCAAACAACCACATACAACCATACACAGATAGGGTTTATTAGCCATAACATGCTATACATCCACCACAAAACTCATTTTAAGGGCGACGTGTATCAAGTGCATTCATATTACATATCATATATGTATATTGGGATTTGTGGATTTAGGATTGGACATGCATAAAGCCAATTTTATTCGCATCGTATGCAATAAATAAAGGCGACAAACCAAAATGGATCATATTGATAATCCTAAAGTATATAGTAGTTGATGTGGCTATGATACCACTATTGACTTTTAGGAGAGGCAGAGAAGGCAGCGGAAACAACAAAAAAAATCTCCTACCCAAACCCAGAATAAGGAAACGTGTCAACGTCTATACAATAGGAAGGGATGGTTTGTGGAATCATATCTTGTCTCGAGACTTGCTCGGTGACAATACCTCACGGATTGTGCGGTCTTCACCTCCGGTCTTGGACGGTGTCTGTGCAGCTCCTGGTCGCACCGGGACTGATGACTCCTGGTCTCACCAGGACTGTCGGGATTGACAGTTGTCCTCTAAGAGACAGAAATCTCCCACCTCTGAACTAGTCCACACAGACCACATGGAACTCCAATCTCCTTGTCCCACAAGGAATTGGAAGGACGCGCACCCTCATGTCAGCGTACTAGTCACTGACACACTCTCCTGCCACCAGTCACTTTCTACAGTTGTCTTTCCCTTACTGTGCCTCCCTTATCGGGTAGCACTTGTTCGGGCTCTCTTGGTTACCAAAACCAGAGAGAACGACAACTTTATAGAGCAACTGGTTGAGCTGAGTTGTTCTTTGAGAAGCCCCCAATACCCCTATATATATAGGAGGGTCATGGGACAGGGTTCTCTATCCCAGGCAATGCGGGACTAAAGTAGGAGTAGAAGGGTTCGAGATTTTCCACAAAACAACCAACTTTGCAACCTGAACCGATCGTTTCATTTTTGAAACGGTCGGTTGGGGACATGAGCCAGTCGGTTGACACCTCAACCGATCGGTTGGGACCCATGAAACGGTCAGTTCACTTCTGAATCGGTCGGTTCGTGGTCCTGGTCAGTTCCCGATTGACTTTTCATCTTTTGTTTCTAATTGGTACCTAATACCAATCCTTGTTCCAATAAAATTGGGCAAGTGAAACGAAAAGAAATTTCTCACCAAGCTGACTTTCCCAACTTGCTCGGTTGGACCAGTTGAACCGATCGTTTCAACACTTGAACCAATCATTTCACCCTATCTATGAGTCGATCGACTCACAACCTGAGCCGATCGGTTCACCAAGCTCAGCCGATCGGTTCATCACATGAGTCGATCGGTTGGCAGTGCAAATTGTGCAGAAACATTCAATTGCAGTTTCAATCAATCTGATACTCTAATCAATCAGTAAAACACCTTGAACGTTATGATACTGAGCTATCAATTGATTTAGTGTTTAATTGAACTACTAAACTCTTTTAATATTCAATCTAAACATTGTTTGTGGACAAAACTCCTCTTCCAGGTTAAATCCTATGTGTGTGACCCTGCAGGTCCATTTCACGCTGGCAGTGAAAGTCCATAACACTTATGACTTCACAAGCAAAGAGAGGTGCCTAGTCACACATTAGTGCTACCCAAGTGAAATAGAAAATTGGAGAACAACTTTCAATCCTACAATCTGTGAATGGTGTTACAGTGAATGTATAATTCCTTTGTCACTGATATCCCGAATGAACTCGTGGCATGGAACAGTCATCCTGTCAACGTTCATTCACTTTCTTGATCTCAGAGTTGATTGGAAGAGATATGTATGACATCAATATCACATACTGATTCACACATGCGTGCACACCTTTCTCAATACTACTCATCAAGAGGCTATGGATATCAAACTCCCTCAGGAGGGACAAATCCCATATCTATCACTCACCCATCAAAATCCCCATGTGTCAAAGCCACCCAATCATCACCTTTATAACAGCCCATGTTTCAGGATTGCGTTTGATGATGTCAAAGTGTGCCCAACGACATGTGTTGAATGTAATGATTTCAGGTCAAAGAATCACACTCACCACCATCACTGTGAGTACTGACTGTGACTACCATGTCATGGTTCCATGTGTCAAACTCACGGTGGGTCTGTCCGGTACACTTGTTCTCTGACAAGTATCTATGTGTTTGGTTTGATATCTCTATATCATTACTAATGAGATTATGTCATCAACCAACACCACAATCTAGTCGTGTGTGTCATTGTTGTCTATCTACCTTCCATAATGACGTCTGACTAGGGACATAACAAGAATGTACAAACTCTTAACATCCGTATGATCACATCATTCAGGTCCTCAACCTGAAAGCATACGTCATTGGGTAATGTCATTCTCTAGACATTCAATATGTTCTATCACTATCTCATATGACTGAACCAGAAAGAATTGGAAGCTTGCCTTTGATGTTTATCAAATCAATATTAATGTATCCCATCAATCATCCCATGATTGGCTCTCAGGGCATACATACCAACAATTTACACTAATTAAGTTCATATACTCCCCATTAATTTATGCTATTTGTCCTGTAAGGTTAGATTTCATAACATTTTGAAAAACTATGTCTTCTCGTCATATATGTTCTACATTTCTCATGTATGTCTTCTCCCCTTTGCATATGAAGTGGCTTCCCCCCTTTTTCATATCAAAAGTTTGGGATTGAAGAGCTAAAACATAATTTATTACATAAGAGAGAGTACAAGAGTAAAAACCATGGTGTAATCCAAGAAATTCATGTAAATCAAGACATGAAATTGATTCTAGCAATAATCAACCCAATTCTTCGCATAAAACTCAAACTAGTTGATACGCATGACCGGGCCCATCTTGGCACGGTTGGGCCAAGGCCAAGGTAGTGCGACCGTGGCACCCCACTGCAACCGTGGCCAAGAAGACCCCACAGTGATCGCGACATACTGGCACAGCCGTGATACAAACACCTCGACCGTGGAAAACACCTCAAAATGGTCGGGCACACACCCAGCACGGTCGTGCTGAGGAGTACCGTGACTGGTATTGAAGGTCGTGACTACAATAGTTAAGTCAGTTCTCTCCAGATATAGGCCTATAAATAGACAACTCCCCTCCTTCATTTGAGGCATCGCTTCTGCTCCATCCACACTGACAGGATGTTGCTCTGTTCCCAGCCAAGGAAATGATCAACCACCGCCAAAGCCTACCTCTGTGGTGTCCTTGCTACTCTACCATCTCCTCTCCATCAAGATCTACCTCCTAGCCATGAAAGTGGTGGGATTTCAGATCTGTAGCACCTTCACCCATCAGTCATCTACTACTCCATCTCCGGTGAGCAAGAGCACAAGAAGAGAAGGAAGGAGAGAAGAGCATCCTCTTCCATCTTAGTGTTCTTCCCCTCCTCATCTAGATCTTCCCTGCCATCGTGTAGAAGACTGTTTCTCCATCAAGTTGCGATCATCTTCTTTACCATGACCATTGCAGAATCTTCCCTCTCTCTTGTTATTTTTGTTTCTATCATGGGGAGCGAGTAGTCCATTTCACTGGGGTGCAGGGACTAGCCCCACGGCCCGTGCTGACATGTTCATCTTATAACATTTTATGGCTTGTATATAACTTTCCATTCCATTGTTAATCATTTAATGCATGCTTTGTGGATTGATCACCCGCCTTGTATGATCTATTATATTGCTTTGTTGTGAGAACTTTAATACTTAGGATTTGAATATCAATTAACATGGTTGACACTCATATGAGAACTTTCAAAGGGATATCTATGGAGTAGTAAGTGTGTGATATGTGGGTAATGTGACATCGTGCCTACAGAGATGCTTATGCAAACTATATTTCCTAACGAATGGTTTAATGCTCCATTTGGATAGCTGTATCTTGCCTAGATATGTTTTGGATGTGTTTGCATGTGTAGTGGTGGTGAAACCCTCTTTCATTTGAGGCATCATTTCTATTTCATCCACACCAACATGTTGTCGCTCTGTTCCCATCCAAGGAAGATGATCAACCACCACTAAAGACTACCTCTATGCTATCCTTGCTACTCCGCCATCTCCACTCCATCAAGATCTACCTCCTAGCCATGAAAGTGGTGGGATTTTATATCTATAGCACCTTCATTCATCAACCATCTACTGCTCCATCTCTGGTTTGAAGAGCACGAGAAGAGAAGGAATAAGGAGAGAAGAACATCCTGGCCCGTCTTGGTGCTCTTCCCCTCCTTGTCCAAATTTGCCCCACCATCGTGTAGAAGTTTTAGGAATGACGACTGTCCCCACAGACCACCACTAGCCTTAACTGTACACTTTGTCCTCACTCACGCGCAAGCCGGGGTCAACTTCCCGACTGGTCACCCATACTAGTACTACTCCAAGTTGAACACGCTTAACTATGGAGTTTTTTAGTGATGGCCTCCCAGAAAAGGAGGTGCACCTTGGTGATATGGGTACTCCAATCATTCCTTTTAAGAGTGTTTTATTCGAGGCCTCAAATCCTGGGATGTTACAATATCCCCCACATAGACTCTTGACATCCTCATCAAGGCTCAACTATAAGGCCTCATAATCCCTTCCCCATTTCAGTGCAGACCCACAATGGTCCATGGACACCCAGCTCCCGATCACGGAATACCAGCGCAAGGGTGGCGACGTCAACCATGGGCAACCCTTTCCTACATGCCTGGACCACACGACTCAGGACTGACATGTCATGCCCATGTAGGCCCCATATACTGGAGGGGAATTGGATATGATACCATTTGTAACACCCGAGCCCCACTACCCAAGGCTCTAGTAGAGTTTCTGAAATGACGACTGTTCCTACAGACCACCACTAGCCTTAACCGCATGCTTTGTCCTCACTCACGCGCAAGCCGGGGTCAACTTCCCGACTGGTCACCCATCCTAGTACTACTCCAAGCTGAGCACGCTTAACTATGGAGTTCGTTAGTGATGGGCTCCCAAAAAAAGAGTTGCACCTTGGTGATATGGGTAGTCCAATCATTCCTTTTAAGAGTGTTTTATTCGAGGCCTCAAATCCTGGGATGTTATAAAGACCATTTATCCACCAAGCTATGATCATCTTCTTCACCATGACCATGGCAGAATCTTCCCTCTCTCTAGTTCTTTTTGTTTCTATAATGAAGAGTGAGTAGTCCATTTCACTAGGGTGTGGTGTCTAGCCCCGCTACCCCTGCTCACATGTTCATTTTATAACATTTCATGGCTTGTATATAACTTTTCATTTCATTGTTAATCATTTAATGCATGCTTTGTGGATTGATCACCTACCTTGCATGATCTATTATATTTCTTTGTTGTGAGAACTTAAATACTTAGGATTTGAATATTGATTAACATGGTTGATGCCCAGATGAGAACTTCTGAAGGGATATCTCCATAGTAAGTGTGTTATCTGTGGGTAATAAGAGATCGAGCCTACAAAGATGCTTACACAAATTATATTTCCTAATGGATGGTTTGTTGCTCCATTTGGATAGTTGTATCTTTCCTATATGTGTTTTGGATGTGTTTGCATGTGTAGTGGTGGTGAAGCCTGATTCCACCCCATTGATACCCATCATTAATCCAAACTTAGTTTTAATCCCGCTCTTTAACTTTCCTTGCGATTAGTTTAAAAAAACTCAAATCAACTCTTGTTCTAAATATTAGTCTTGATTCAACTAGATACAACGAGCAAGATTCTCAAAAGTATTGTCCCTTGGGATTCAAAACTATACTGCGATAAGACTCATCCGCTTGCGGGTGGTACTATTTCACAAAATTTTGGAAAAAACTTAGGGATTTCAGCCCTAGGTGGATTTGTTAGTGCAGTAAAAGCCATGTTAGTTATTCTTCTGAAATTATTATTACATGTTGAATTGTGTCCGCAACCCCACTTACTTAGTTATTATTCTTGGAAATGCAAATGGTGAATGCAAACTGATTTGCCACTCTATTTATGCATCTTAGGTAATTCGACTGATTTAAGTATTGTTGACACTTATGTGTAACCATTAGGGTGCACTACTTCCACCGTGGGTGTGCTTCTTCCACCTTGATATATACATAGGTGTTCTACTTCCACCTAGGGTGCTCTACTTCCACCCATTTTACTTAGGTTAATGACTCAGTCGTGTCATGACCCTACTATAGTTACTTTAGTCCAATATATCTAATGTGAATGATTATGATTGTTGTGATATTGTCAATCGTTAATTTAAATATTTGATATCTCAGTTGTTTATATATATGCCTCATTCTTTTGGGAATTCCTTCTTTTGTTACTTCTCATTGAAACTTACCTAGATTTAATGCCCCCTTATTTGATGGGAACATCTAATTTTACTTTTAAAATAAATAATGACCTAGTTAATTTTCCAATGTACATACTCAACTTTTTATTAAGCATACTCTTTTATTTCCTATTTTTCTACGAGTTCCCTACACCCATGTGTAGGTGCTTAATTGGGCTAACACTGAGGATGATTGTGATCTCATTGGTGAACTTGAGGACAACTTGAGATAGACTTGTTATCCTCTGCATATGGGCTTATGTGTATCTAGATTTAACCTTTTCATTTGATGTACTACCCTTAGAGTGAGAAAGTTTCTTACATGGAAACATTTTGTAACTTTGTAAATAGTTATATCATTTTCTTCTTAATTATTTCATGGATCTTGTTTGTACCATTTAGTGGACCCACTTTCGGGTCCCACTTTTTATAATATACATTTTGTGGCTAATTACATAGGGTGTGTACAATGTTCACACTATCCCATGTGTCATTTCTAGTTCCATCATTGATTATCCATGTAGTTAAAGACCCTACATATTTATCAAAAACTTCTCTATTGTATTTAATTATTTTGGTAAAGCAAAAAAGAGTGTGATTATAGCTCCTTTGAGTAAGCTTAGTCATTTTGTTTATAATTTTAGCTTAAGAATTATATTTCAATGTGGATTTTGAGTTTAATTTTGTTTGCCTTCTTTTTACTCAAGAATAAATGTTGAGTGTTTTTGGTTGTTGTCCCCACAACACTAAATATGTATTATCTAGATCCTAAGGATAACCAAGTAGATAACGGGGGACATAAAATGGAAAAGGAATTATTCACGTGAGTAAATTTTTATATTTATATCCATTAACATATATTATTACATGACTATTTATTAATGCAATTCAGTGTGCTACATTAATGTATAGGGCCATAAACAATTTCAGAAAGTCTATAGGAAAGGTGGACAAGAAAAATAAAATGATACGTTGGTAGAATGTAGATCTAGTTTTCTGACTCCAATGCATATTTATGCCAACTATGCTTTCTTTTATTTATTGACATGTTGTGTGTTTATCAATTTATAGTGCCTTCTAGAAGACAATGGTTGGGCATGTGGATACTATGTGATGTGATATATGGACATGATTGTCAAATATGGGGTACTAGACATCAACGTTATACAAAATATAATCCAGATATATAGTCTTGATCTTCATAAGTAAATAGTCTCATTTGATAATATTAATATGTCAAACTTTTTAATTATATATGTCATTCTCTTTCCAGGTGTTTGAAACAAAAAAATCTCAATACAATAGAGCAACTAGATTAGATAGGAGAACAATGGGAACAATCTTTCATTAAGGATGTGAGCTTTAGATTTTATTGGGATAAAGAATGAGTTTTCTAAACTTTGATTCCTTATATCTATGTACATGTGGTGCTTATGACTTCTTGCAACTTTAAATTGGATGCAAGTAAATTATCGGTGCATATGTGAATGATGAATATACACATGTGTATGAATGTGAAGATGAATAAATACAGTGAGAATTTTGTTTCTACATGTCATGAGAATGGAATTGGTGCATACGTGTATGAAGTATTATGTGTGTGAATGAATGTGAATATGAATTAATAAAATTATATTTGTACATGTGATAAGAATGGAATTGGAGAATGGATCTTGTATGTGGGTGAATTGTGTTTTTTATTGTAGGTTTTACAGGTTTGTTGGCCTATTGTTAAACTAAACATAGAACGGAACCTTGAACTGTAGGTACTGCATCCTACTGAGCAGTCAGACAGTAGGTCTGTAGACTTGGTATTTTAAAAAAAAGAGTTAATTGAGTCATTGGTTGATACAAAAAAAATTGATATTGATGTTCTCACTCATCAGCTTTATGCCAAAATTGACATTATAGGATTATCCTAAATGGATGTGATGGGCAGCAAAGTCTATATGGTTCTAGTCATCAATTGTAATAAAAAAAAACAATATTGTAACACATAATCATCGATTTAGCTTAATGTAATTGATGACTGAGTTTCTAAAATTGTGTCAATTTATGGTAGAAATGACGACTTAGAAACATTTATCAGTTACAAATATGACCCGATATATCAGTACGGCGTCAGTTGTGGTACCTAAATCGATGACTCGAACTCCAACTCTGTTAGTTTCTTTTATTATAACAACCGATGACAGAACTCTGGCGTCAGTTTGTGCATCCCCAAATAATTGGTGTTGCAGACCTATGATTGTAGTGTCTCTCACTTAGGTGTCAGTAAGAAACCAACAGTATAGGCTCATTTTAACCGACACTAGAGGTAGTTTCTGTACTAGTGAGGTAAGAAAATATTATTCATGATTTGTTTCTCTAAAATCAATAATGCCTCAACCTTTTGGTTAGCTATCCTTGGTTGATTATTTCATTAATTACTGACTCTTAGACTACCTTGTTTTGATGTTCCTCCTTTTCTAGGAACACCCTTTCTTTTTTCCTTCCATTATACTTTCATTCTTTTAATGTCTAAATATTCTTAATTATACACATATACCGGTTTTTATCTGAGGAATACCTTCTCTTCGTCTTTCCTCCTTTGGGTGTTGTTTCAAAACTACATAGGTGATAGGTGACTTAGAAGACAACAATTTAGGAAGATCACATGTATGATGTGGACATGAGAGTATCTTGGGATGGCCATGTTGCCATCTACAACTGGCGTTATGTTTAAATATTTGAAAAATATTATTTTTCAATACCACATCTTAAGGCGAGGATCATTGTAATGGGATATTTGTGATAATTAAAATGGTTTTGCATTTCTGCTTCTTGATCATTCATGGCTTATGTATCATACAATTTGAGTGGGTCCCCTATCAAGTCTGCTTTTTACAACTACCACCTAGTTCAACTATCATAGAATGAAACTACCAAAGTCTTCCATATCAAGCTCATGCTTTTAATGTCATTGATAAGCCATTTGATTGGTCATGGAGTTCCAATTGCAACCATCACTAGGTTTGTTATTGATGTAGTCTAACTCTACACCATAGGGGATATGATTGTGAGTTGAGCACAGGTTGAGACTATATAAAATGGATTCAAGAACCCCTTACACTTTAATTTTAGTTGTACTCGTTGCTGATCATCCCCAAAGGAAGTCTGAATCATGACCTTTGAGGATTCCACCAACTGTCAAATCACAATTATAGACCCCTTGAATTTCCATGATTCAATAAAAATGTGAAGGGTAGATAGAAGAGGTTCTTGCCTTTACCATTGAGCTTGATGGTAGGAGACGAATGTCAAAATAGATTTTAGAATCCATGAGGCCATATAAGATTCTTAAAAACTATGATCGACCCATGCTCTATCAAACTTGTTGACTGAGAGAATCAAAGAGAGGATGTGCACAAAACTATTACTAGATTCTTTGTGGATCACATATGGTCTTTCAAATATACAACTACACAACCAAAGGGAGTAACACAATATGTATCCAAGAAAGGTAGAAGAAAAATACTTTGTCTAACAACGTCTTAGAGCCAAAGCAATGGAAGAGGTGATGACATGTACAACCATGCCCATGATTGTCTCTATTTTTACCCTTTGGTAGGTATTTGTTTCCATCTTGGAGAAGAGATGATCAAGATCTACAATTGGCAGGAAATAGAAGCATTCACACTTAACATGATATGACTGTTCATCCACACATAGGGATTTAGGAATTTCCATGTAGTAGCAAAGGGAGTAGTTGATACCATACCCATTTGTGGTAGAGCAACAACTTTGAGATAGCTCTTGTACAACTAATAGCCTTGTTCGACACTGAGGAGCAAATGCCAAGATAGATGGATCATATAAAAATATCTTTGTCACTTCTATCAATAAGGTAATGCTTCTAATTTACTAGATTCTTGTAGGATTTAGGCATATTGCCAGCTTCTGAATGTCCCAACCATTCGTACTTTGGACAATGGATCAAGCGTATGACTGATGTTTAGATAGTGGATAAGGAATTTTCTTGCCCATCTATAGAACTAAAAGAGATAAAACCATCATTTATTTTTTACATATATTATGGGATCTAGAGATGGGGTAGATAGAACTAAATCACTAACTAAATTCCTTAGACCTTTAAGATATTTCCCATGATAATTTTGTAAGTATGTTAAGTAACTGAGAGAGATCCAATAAAAACCAAATAACATGAGTATTTATAGTGATTCCAACCTCTAAACTTATAGATGTACTCCACTACCTAGAGGGGTCAATCTCTAGGATTTTCAACCTTGTCACTCCTTATATTCCATTATGAGAGTTACCAAAAGTGACCACCCTTTTCTTGATCAATGGATAACTAGCTTCTTGTTTATCCCAAGGGATCTAACAACATGAAAAGGACTTACCTATCATGACGTAAAGACATTAGACTTATCAAGGACTTACCTACTGTTGTAATGAGTCTTCAACCTTTATGAAGGACTTACCCTGTAATGAGTTTTGGCCTACAAGGAATTAACCACTCTTTACTTGGGTCATCTTCCTTTGACTTCTCCTTCACCAAGAATAAGCTTTCCATTAAGGGTATGTTGCTCTTCTTCTTCTTATCCTTTCTTAAATAGAGAGAGAATCTTCATCTTCATGGTATAGAGAGAGAATAGTATGTAGAGGAATGAGAGCCTCACAAGATATACATGTAGGACTATCTCTCTAACAAATCTATTACCCACTTTAATGAATGTAGGAAGTGATTAAGCTTATGAGAGTGGACATGGACTCGGTGGGGCACTTTATCTCTCAACTATAGTTTAGGGGCATTTATAGTGTTTGGCTAATCATGGGATGAAGCCCAAAGGGTCCTATTTATAATTCGGGATGCCTCTTAGAAATTAGCACCATTTAGGATGAATTCTAGCCATTTTGGGTGTGTTAAATAGATATATTCTACCCTTTTTACCCCTCTAACGTCTACTTTTCACAACAAAAAATGCATGATACAGTACAGTTGGGTGAATCTATAACTTGTCCAACAGACCTTGCTATTCGGGCCATTTTCTGGTTGGTCAAGTTGCATACTAGCAAGAAACTTTGTGGAAAAGAGGTTCTAAAAAGCCCCATGAATAGTGTTATCAACCAAGTTATACCTAGGGCAACTCGGCTGGCTGCACTTATTGTTTTGGGTATTTCAAGACCCTCCATGTGCAATAATAATCCATACTGATTGATTCTATTGCACATATGAGCTTAGTTTGAAGTCATACCATCATTACAAGTTATTTACATTAAATATCTATGAATAAAATAGTATATATTCTTTAATCTTGATCTTTGTGCATGTATGACTTGAATTCTCCAAATTAGGCCTTGAAAGCTTACTCAACTAGAAGTAATGGAAACAAATAAGAGGAATGGTTTAGTAATCATCTAAACAAATGGATTAGTCATTTTTTACCTTAAGTCAACATTCTCCCCGTTTTTGAAGATGACAAGCTATTCCATAAATGTATTGAAAGAATTCAAGTAAAATCATATCTTTGGATAAACCTAGGGGTTTAAATAGACTAGATGTCAAATGTGCCCCCTAAATTTACACTAATTGAGTTCATATACTCCCCATTAATTTATGTTATTTCTCCAGTAAAGTTAGATTTCATAACATTTATAAAAACTATGTCTTCTCTTCATATATGTTCTATATTTTTCATGTATGTCTTCTCCTCTTCACATACGATGTGGCTTCCCCCCTTTTTCATATCAAAAGTTTGGGATTGAAGAGCTAAAACACAATTTATTACATAAGAGAGAGTACAAGAGTAAAAACCATGCTCTTGTCCAAGAAATTCATGTAAATCAAGACATGAAATTGAACAACCATAAAAGTGATTCTAACAATAATCAAGCCAATGATACGCAAGAAACTCAAACTATTTGATATGCAAATCAAGGAGCAAGTTTGAGCACGTGAGAAATAAGATACAAGCAAATCATACAATTGGATACTTTTGTAACCCCATGTAGTAAGCTACTACTAAATGATATCACAAGTTAGGATTACTAGAAGGATTTAGGTCATAAAAGATACTCAATTTAAAATGTTCTATTAATAGAGGTAGAGCGATATTCATGGAAAGTAATATGCATGGATGAATATTACTCACTAGCAAATATACATACTACTTAGAGATGACTACCACTAAGAAACTCAAGATTACATAAAAACAATATATACAACTAGAAAGATGTAGCAAGTTAGAGCAGAGTGGAAGAAAGTTAATCATTGCCAAGAGACTCAAATCGATTATAGTCATAACATGCGTAACAACTTAAGACAAGAAATTATAAGATATAAAGATACCAAATGTTGGAGCAATTTGAAAGATAGAGTTGTATGCAATATAGGCAATTGAAAGCATGGTAATAAGCATATCAAAAAGGTACCAAGGAAAATACCCATACAATAAGGTTATTTGTTATGTCCCCAGATTTTATAAAACTTAATCTGATCTGTGTTGTCCAAATTGAAACCTCACCTAAGAGAAAATCCAAATTTAAACACCCCACACTAGGCTAAGAAGAATAAAATCAAGGGAGTCAGAAGGAAACAAGTTAGTAGTACATGTACAAGAACAATAAACAAACCATACAACATATGTTCACCATTCAACATATAATTACAACGTGAATTGTTACATCATTTGATATTACATATTGAATAGAAAACTTATACATATACATGTACTACCACTAAACAACATGATCTTAGACAATAGGTCCACATGTACATCAGCTCGCCATACTACTCTCAACTATTCTAGTTCTTCAACATCGTATATCCACAACCTAAACAAAAGATTACATGTGGTACACATCAGCACAATATTCAAGAATATTGTACTGAGTACACCTACGTGTCTTTTATCTACCTCTCACCATATCTTGGCAATAAGATAAAACTAATACTTGGTAGTTATAAAGAAATATAAGACAAGCATATACTTGCACAAAGATGTTCATTAACAAAAGAGAACACCTATTTTCCATTATATCATCCACGCATTTACTACATGAGAGTTGAATGCATTAAGGACTTTATGATATACTACCAAAGAGTTAGATCATTTCACAATGTGATCTACTACCAATGAGTTGGATCACTTCCAAGTACTTTACTACCAAAGAGTTGAAGTACTTATTTTCCAGCACTTTACTACCAATGAGTTGAAGTGCTTAGATATAATGGAACAGATATATTATGTTTCATGTATTCATAGAAATAAGTATGGAAAATCATGCAACATAACATACAAGAACAATCATTTCATCCAATATCCCCAGGTCAACTATATCCTTACCAACCCCTAATTAAGACAAGATCGCATACTATCATCAGATTCTCATCTTAACCCTAGTTATCACCATTTTAGGGTTTGCTTACTCATTTGGATAGTGCACCATTACTTGTTTTATCTTCCTCTAGGAACATCCAATTGCCACCAAATTTTAACCATAGTTTTCTCACTACTCAAGGTACCTTGTAAACGAATTTTGTGCCCAAACTCAATTTCTAGACCATTCAATTAAATTCCTCAAATAGGCATAACTTATGGATCCAAATCCTTATACAAACCTCAATAAACACTCCAACTTTACTAAAATACTTGGGATTCTCAAAACAACTCAACATGCATGACCTCACTTGTGACATTGGACATTTTAGGATTCCAAAAGTCCACTCCATCACATCCAACACACCTTAAAAGAAATTCTATCCTCAGAATTACGCCGGAAACAACTTTGTCACATCATATACATCTTAAAAGAAATTCAGTCCTCAAAATTAAGCCATTCTCATATTCCAATGAAAACTAAAGGTCTTCATCCATATGTAGGACACCACTCTATGTACAACATATCCAGAAACAAAGCTCCATATCCATTTCTTAACAACTCCTAGGAGGTTAATCATACAACAAGGGTGAACCACTCACCATATGATTTCGGTACTTAGGTTATATCATGCCATGTTTCATATCTTTAGGGTTGTGTCCTTATCTTTACCTATGCATTAGGGTTCCCACATCATATTACCATGTTGTAAAGGAGTTAACTAAGGTTAACCCATTATATCAAGGTGTCATCAACATTTTATTGAGCTAATTATTAGAACATGTTCAACATTAACATAAGCCTTTTAGGAGGGAATCAACTATAATGAAACCACTTTATCCATATAGGTCATTTCAAGGTGTCATAATAGTTATGTTGTGCTAACTGTCAAACTATATTTTTTGTCTTTATTAAGCACTAAGATTAACACCTCATGTAACATGTTCCTTCATATGATCTTATTTCATTTCTCATAAGAAACTGTAACATTTACTAATGATTTCATCATAAAATTAGCCAACAAATTCACATTATCATCATTATTCATTTACATGGTTAACAATATATTGATAAATAGCTTTAAAACATCTCTAAGTTTTCCATCATGTCATATCTGAATATCACATCTCAAGGTCAAAACATGTTCTTACTTATATTACATAATGGTCCTTCTAAACAAACTTATACAAAGGCTCATAAGACATGTATCAAATACCTTATATAGTCCAAATGAGGTTCCTCTAACCCACACCACGAGGGTAGTGCCATGCTCAGTCTCTCTGAGCTATCTCATCTATGTGAGTGTCTCATAAACTAAAACTTATCTTCCCTCTCTTAGTATAGGGTTCTTAGATTACCTCATTGGCACTAGTTGATAAACTTCACAAGCTCTAGCCACATAAGCACAAACCAAAACATGCTATTATATACTCTTCATAGGTATCTACCCATGAGTTACGCTTACCCAAAACTATCTTATCAACATAACCACTAGATTCTTATATGGAACCACCAACCCGAGCATGAGGCTTCAAAGAAAGTAAAACATATACCTCCTCCAGGGTCTTGGGACTCTCTTTCCCTCACCCAGATGGTAGGTTCTCATATTCTTATTCACATATGCACACATAACCATCCTCTCTCTAACTCTAGGGGACATGTAGGGTTCAACAAGACTATAGGAATCATGAATAAAGAGACTCAACTCAATCACTCAAGAGTATTCTAGTTTAGGACATATCATACCACATATCTCATAATTCTCATATCTTAGAGTTTAGGTCTCTAACCTTCTCCCAATGGGTCTCACTCTCTCTGGAGTTAATCCCGAAACTAGTCCTAATACCAGAGGTCCTCCTTCGTAAAGGAACTTGAGGCTCATGTCGACTCTCATCTTATCTTAACTTAGCTTATCTTATCTAATAAAAGTCTAGTTACTTGCATCATCAAAGCTTATCTCAAATCCTCAAAACTGAACTTAAGTCCTTCAAGAAAAACATATATCATCATAACCATCTTATATCATCTATATAAGACCTACATCATATCATCAAAACTTATATCACCTATTCCATCTATCATATATATCAAAAAGGCTCTAGACATCTAATCTAGAACTACTCTCTCTTCTAGACTGATGTCATTCACTTTCACTTAGGTTGCATGATCACCTCCTCCTATTCATACATGCATGGGGACACATTTTTTTTTTGAAAAAGAACTTCAATTAATCGGAGACTGAATACAAAGGAAAAATGAAGGACATGTCCAAGGGACTATTACACGCAAGCCAAGGGGGCCATTGTGTGAACTCTACTCTTTGGTTATTTTTAAGTACGAGTTTGGCAGTTATGTCAGCAATTGTGGTGAAATCCCGGGGACTGTGTAGGATACAATACGAGGGATTGCTAAGGGTGAGTTTTTTCCATTGACGGTGGTGAGCCTAGAGACGGGCCTGAGCACACTTCTTGGTAGACAGTGTTTGGATGGCCGAAGTAGAGTCGAAGATGATAAGTACATTGGACCGGCATTGGGAATTGGCAAGAGCGGCAGCTTGCGTGATTGCTAGGATTTCAGCTTCTGTCACAGAGCCAACCATGGTCAGGCCACCTCTTCCCAGGAGGATGTTCCCGTTGGGGCATAAGTCTATGTAGCCATAGCTAGCTCTTGACGGAGACGAGGTGTAGGCAGTGTCGGTGAGGATGATGTATTCATATAGCAACGGTCGTGAGTGTCGACGGACCGAAGCGGATGTTGCCCCGTAAGTATGGTGCCGCAGGAGTGGAAGCTTATGCACCGTCTCTGACCGTAGAGAAATGAAACGTACCACGGATGAAGTGGGAGTGATTCTACCCCCATTAACCTCCATGTTCCGAAGGGTCCACAAATGCCAAGACGCGACATGTTGTATGGTGGGGTGAAGGCTGACATGCTCGCCCTTAACAATATTGTCTAGCCATAGGTCTTCATCCTCAAGGAAGAAGCCGGGGGTAGGATGGAGTGCCTCCCAGATGGCAGCGCTTCTCGGGCAATCTCTAAGGCAATGAATGATGGTTTCATCTCCAGTATTGAATTTTGGACAGACACTGTCGACCATGATGTGGCGACGGTGCTTCCCGACGTTCGTGAGCAAGGCTCGGTGTTGGAGGAGCCACAAGAAGGTCTTGATCTTTTCAGGAAGGTGCACCGTCCAGATAGAGGCCCAGGCACCAGGGACACTCAACTCTTTGTTTCTACGTAACCACCGGTATGCCGACATGGCAGTCAGGTTACCGCTTGATTCGTGGGGCCAGATGAAGGTGTCCTCTCCAGCTGCATTGTCCGGCGGAGGGAGCATACGGATGATGTCCCAAGTGCATGAGGGTAGGTAGGTCTGGATGAAATCCCAATCCCACTCGCCGTTGTCAAGGCACATCGAGGAAACCTGGAGATCAGCTATCTCAGTCGGGATAATATGGTTGGGCGCTAGGGAAAGGACGTCTTCACCTGCTAACCATTTGTCATGCCATACTCTCATATCAACTCTATTGGAAATTGACTTGGGGCATAAGCTTTTGAGCGAAGGTAGGTTGAGCATGATGAAATGCCAGATAGCAGAACGGGAGTTGTTGGCCGTAGAACCTCTCCCCTTGCATCTTTCCTTCAGAATCTTGACCCAAAGTTTATTAGGCTCGTTTAGGTATGTCCAAACATTCTTAATTAAAAAGGTTGTGTTTTGATCTCGGGCGTCTTTAATCCCGAGGCCGCCACGATCTTTGTTCGAAGAAATTTTCTTCCAGGAAACAAGGGATATCTTCTTCTGGTCACCCGAGCCTTGCCAGATGAACCGATGAATGTGGTTGTTTATGTCGTCACAGAGGGTAGGCGAGAGCATTGCCGTCTGCATTGTGTATGTTGGGATGGAATGTAGAGTTTCTTTAGCTAGGCAGACACGACCGACGAGCAAGAGATCTCAGATAGTCTAGCTGTTCATCCTACCCCAGATTGCATCGAGGATGCTAGACTGTGTGGACTTGTTGGTCCTTTTATGAAGAATTGGAACTCCCATGTATTTGCCTAGGTTGTTTGTCACTTGGAAGCCCAACTTCTTGTTGATGCAGCGTCTGTCTGGTTGATTGCCATTAGAAGAGAAGAAGCAATGTGATTTTGCTTTGGACACCACTTGCCCGGAAGCTAGGGAGAAGGATTTCAGAATTTTCTTAATATTGTTGGCTTGTGCAGACGATGCTTCAGCCAGAAGTATGATATCATCTGCAAAGCATACGTGCGTGAGAGGCAAGCCTCCCCTGGTAAGGACCACCAGTTTCCAAGTGCAGCTATCGGAGCTACGATGGATCATCTGACTGAGTCGTTCAAGGTAAAGCACAAAGAGGTAGGGACTCAACGGGTCCCCTTGCCTTACCCCTTGCACCGTTTTAAAGGGTTCCATGGGAACACCTTCCCAAAGGATGGATGAATCCCCTGATTGGATGATGGACATGATGAGCTGAATCAGACGAATAGGAAGGCCCACCTTAGGTAGAGTGCTCTGGATCAAAGACCAGTTCATCCTGTCGAAGGCTTTGGATAGGTCGAGTTTAATGGCCATCCAACCTTTCGCTCCTTTTTTAATCTTCATGGAGTGGATAACCTCCTGTACCAGCAGGATATTGTCGGTGATCTTGCGTCCCGGGATAAGACTCGATTGGCACAATGAAATCCAATCGTCCAACAAGGACTTGATACGTTCAACGATGATTTTAGAAATGGCCTTGAACACCACATTGTTGAGAGATATCGACCTGAGGTCTCCACAGGTCTGTGGTGATTTGGTCTTTGGGAGAAGCACCATGTGGGAGTTCACCAGTGCAAGATCCACCGTCGTAGTGTAGAAGGCGTGCTGGACGGTGCGCACGATAGAAGGCCCAACAAGGTACCAGCTATGCTGTAGAAAGTCTGTTATGATGTCGTCAGGTCCAGGCACCTTTGAGGGTGCCATCGAGAAGATGGTGTCGCGAACCTCGTTTGCAGAGGGAACCCCTTCTAAGGTCCGGAGTGTGGCTTCTGGTATCGATGGGAAGACACCTGCATAACTGTTAGCGTGCGTAGTAGATATAGGTGAAGGAGTAGTAAGCAAATTGATGAAAAAGGATTGGATATGAGCCCGCAATAAGTTTGGGTCCGTAATCCACTGTCCCTCATCATTCTTGAGGCAAGAAATCTTGTTATGATGTCTTCTGGCCCGCACAAAGGATTGGAAGAAGCTCGTGTTCTGGTCACCGTGTTGAAGCCAGTTGATGTGTGCTTTTTGCTTCCAATCCGCTTCTTCGGTGAGCAGGATGCGGTGGTATCTCTCCTGGAGTTCCACAACACGGTTGGCGATGTGGTTGTGAGCATTATGATCAGTCCTGCTTTGCAGTTGGTCCAGCTCACTGAGCGTCGCTGACTTCTCTCTGTGTTTGGTTCTGGTGGTGTTGCGGTGCCATTTAGATGTAGATTTTTGGAAAGCTAGAAGAGCTTCAGAGAAGGAGGCCGTTGAGTCCCAACCCGACTTGACGCAAGCCATGAAGTCCTCGTCCATGAGCCAACTGGCTCTGGTTTTGAACCCAGCAGTAGTGATCATTCTATTGGGGCCATTGGTGTCGCTTGGCCCAGTTGTAATAAGGATGGGGTTGTAGTCTGAGGTGACGCGGGGGAGCACCTGGATCCTGGTGTGCGGGAGTTGGGACAGCCATGCCTCGTTGGCAATGGCTCTGTCAATCCTTTCATGGATCACACCTCTTTGGAATGTGAAGAATTGTCCTACTACGCCCAAAATCAGCGAGACCGGTGTCGTGGAGGCATTCATGGAACAAAGAGGAAGAGGCAGAATCAAAGAAGTCGCTACCTATCTTCTCCGTACGGATGAGCATCGTATTAAAGTTGCTTGCGGCCAGCCATGGCACACCTTGGGGTGGGAGGATGGAGACGAGACGTTGCCATAGCCATTTTCTCATCGTAGGTTGACGGATTTCGTAGATGGCAGTGAAGAAGAGGTTTTCATTCAGTCAGCAGTGGATGAATTGGCAGTGGATGAATTGGCAGTGGTTCAGGAGGATCTCAACATTGCATCTCGCGTCATCCCACAGGAGCCAGATGCCTCCTGAGAAACCCCTTGCTTCGACGCGGTGAGAGGAAGGAAAGCCCAACTTTTTGATGATATTGTCAGCGACCTCACCACTTTAGCGGGGCTTGATGATGACCATAAGGTGGAGTTTATGGGATCTTCTAAGTTCTCTGACGTAGAGGATTTTATCGTCGGAGCGTGCTCCTTGGATATTGAAAGTGATAATATTCCTTAAGATGGGAAGAGGGTGAGAGGGTTAGGCAATTGCCGCCCGCAATCCGATCTCCTCTTCTGGGACTGCCGGAACTAGTGAATCTATCTCCCCCCCTGTGTCGTTGAAGTCAATAGCTTTTTTTGCTGTTGAAGACGAGCTAGCCAACTGTTGGGCAAGCCTTCCCTTCTTATGGATTCTTTCAAGCATCCTAGCTGGGGCCTGAACGATGATTCTTCTGTTACGAAGAGTTACAGTGTGTCCTCCTGTCGACATGGGGCCGAGGTGGAGCAGCGGCAAGGAGCTCGGGTCACCGGCCCCAAACTGGAAGGGTTCGGTTGGAGTTTTAACGAGGGGTCTTCATTGGGCCACTTCATCGTCCACTAGGTTGATGAAAGTGTTCTGTGGACGGTGTTCTTATGTGTTTGGGCATCTTGCTTCTTCTTCTCCACTTTTTTTCATTGGTGTCGGCTACCCCCAGGAAGCCACTCACCCTCATCATCCTGGGAACTCTCTTTATTGACATCCACCGGTGCTTTCGCTTTTGTCTGGTTTTCGTCTTTCTTTGGCGGGGCTGCCTTCCGCTCTGGTTTCTTTGCATGAATCGAAGGTGAGTAGGATGGGGAATGTTCACCCGATAGTATGCCCGCCTCAGTAATGCACTCCGCCTCCACATGGCCTAGCCTGCCGCATCGCATGCACAACTGGGGTAGGTTTTCATATTCCAGGCGTAGATGCTCACCGTTGAGCATGAAGCCCAATAGAAGCGGACGTGACGTGTCGACTTCCACGGCTATCCTCGCGAACTTCCCTCTGTTCCCCTGGATAGTGTTGTCGTCGATCCTGATAGTCCTCCCCATTGTTTTGTCCATGCTCTCGAGAAGTCTGTTCTGATATAGGAAGATCGGTAGATCCGGGATCCTTGCCCACACCACGATCTTCCTTGGGATTTGGTTCGATGGGCGAAACTCAGGATACCAGGATTGGACTGATAGGTAATTGCTGAAGATAGTGTAAGGCCCTCCGGTCATGAACTTGATGAACTCAGATTCACTCGCAAGCTAGACTATGTAATAACCGTATTCAAGATCAATGACTCTGTAGCGTTCTGATAGCCCCCTGAGGCTCTGGATCCGGTTAACCAGATCATGGTAACCTATTTTCAAACTGAGGGCCTTGACGATCACCACGTTCCTCCATGGTTCGAGTAGTGGGGGTAGGACGTCCGGCCTGACGGTGAAGGAGGGCAGAGTACCGGCACGGTCTATCATGATGTCTTCAGTTATCACAGTATCCGGCGATACCGGGTTCGGAAGGTGCGGTCCCAGACCTCTGCTCGCCGCTTCCTTAAAGGAAGGTCGAGGGGGTGGCGATCGCTGCATCTCCACATCCGTTTTGGGTTGTAGGGTTTTTGTGCCTTCAGTCAAAGGGACATTACTTCCATCTACTTCGATTGGGTCATCATCCGGAGGACGGGCAAGCCTCCCTTGCCCCCACCCGCTGATGCCTCCTCTTCCCCCTCTGCTGCCGCCTCTCCCAAACCCTAGAGGCGTCGACATCCCTTCAACATTAGGATTAATCGCATGGGGACACATTTTTGTAATACATATACATAATAAAATATTATATATTTTTTCTCCGATAAAACAAGCATCAGAGAAAACTATCGAGGTTCGATCTATTTGGAATAAAAAACCAAATCCTAAAAATGAGTGTCCCACACATAGTAGAGAGTACAGTGTCATGAAAACTAGTGAAAAGGGTGAGAACAAGGGGTAGACTAGTGTAGCTACTATAGACTACGTGTGCAATATGTCTAGGGTTTCTCTTCCCTTGATTCACATCATTTCCATATAGTGCAACATCCCATATCGTTGCACTACAAGGAAAGAACGACATCTAAGGACTTGCTACTCAACAAGCACCAGTCTAGACCTACTTCTCAGACATCTAGGTGCTAACCTAGAGTCTAGGTCAGATCCAGTCTCTAAAAGATGACTAATCTAACCCTACGGTTTATTAAGTTCAAGGTTCTTTGTTTTTTAGTTGCATAATGAACAAATATCATACTTTGTTATTGTTCATGCTTTGATACCACCTGTGATGTCCCCAGATTTTCTAAAACTTAATCCGATGTGTTGTCCAAATTGAAACCTCACCTTAGTGAGAATACCAATTCAAACACCCCACACTAGGCCTAGAAGAATAAAATCAAGGGAGTCAGTAGGAAACAATTCAGTAGCACATGTACATGAATAATAAACAAACCATAAAACATATGCTCACCATTCAACATATAATTACAATGTGAATTGTTACATCATTTGATATTACATATTGAATAGCAAACTTATACATATACATGTACTACCACTAAACAACATGATCTTATACAACAGGTCCACCAGTACATCAGCTCGCCATACAACTCTCAACTGTCCTGGTTCTTCAAGATCGTATGTCCACAACCTAAACAAAAGATTGCATGTGTTACACGTCAACACATTATTCAAGAATATTGTACTGAGTATGCCTACATGTCTTTTATATACCTCTCGTCATATCTTGCAATAAGATAAAAATAATACTTGGAAGTTATAAAGAAATATAAGAAAACCATATACTTGCACAAAGATGTTCATTCAAAACAGAACACATATTTTAAGCATATTTTCTATTATATCAACCATGCATTTACTACCTGAGTGTTGAATGCATTAAGGCCTTTATGATCTACTACCAAAGAGTTGGATCATTTCACAATGTGATCTACAACCAATGAGTTGGATCACTTCCAAGTACTTTACTACCAAAGAGTTGAAGTACTTATTTTCCAACACTTTACTACCAAAAAGTGGAAGTGCTTAGATATAACAGAACACATAAATTATGTTTCATGTGTTCATAGCAATAAGTATGGAAAATCATGCAACATAACATACAAGAACAATCTTTTCATCCAATATCATATGCCAAGTATTTTACTACACATATAACACAAACATATTGTATAATAAGCTAATTAAGAGGTAATGGCATACCTTCAACTAAGATAATCTATACCACATTTCTGATATCACCTATATCCTAAGGTCAACTATATCCTTGCCAACCCCTGATTAAGACAAGATCACATACTACCATCAGATTCTCATCTTAACCCTAGTTATCACCATTTTAGGGTTTGCTTACTCATTTGGATATGTGCAACATTACTTTTCTTATCTTCTTGTAACTAGGTTACTGGTATTACATTCTAGATTAGGATACATAATCTGATTACTTGGTTACATATGATTATGTGTACATGTTAACCCTATGTAACATGTATTAATCATATTAGGGTTTATATCACATTAAGAGCAAACATTATCATATAATATGGATTATGTGTATCATACTGATCTTATATACTAAGGATTTCTAGATATTGATATGAGCTTACTCTATAAATTGCATCATTTATTGAGCATGTATGTATTTATTGTATTTTATGTAGGGTTATTATCTCTAATTAGCCATATAAAGAAAACTACATGATTTCATGTTGAAAACTCATCATATCTGACATCATATGTGTTTCCCATAACATTTAAGAGCTAATTGAGAAATTTCAAGATTTTAGGTTCTCATTTATTATTTATTAGATATGCAACAAGCATTTTTCAAATTACATGATAACACTAAGATTAG
Organism: Alisma plantago-aquatica; assembly: GCA_963693085.1. NCBI lineage: Eukaryota > Viridiplantae > Streptophyta > Magnoliopsida > Alismatales > Alismataceae > Alisma > Alisma plantago-aquatica. Next base: position 1,185,239,265 of record OY856410.1, on the reverse strand, counting down.
TGCATCAAAAGTCTGATATTATAGTTCTATTGTGATATACTCATTTTTCTGAGAAAAATGATACCTTATTTGTAATTTTCTGATAAACACGCTAATTTCTATCAATTATACAAAATCTGGGCATTTATTGAACATTTACCTTTTTCGGCGAATCATCTCTCACCACGTGCCTCTTTGGGTGGGGTGATCTCCAGCTTTTGGCTAATGTTGAGCCATCTGATCCATGTTGGTTTGGGCTTGGTTCACTGATAGATCACAGTGTGGATTGTTTTGGATTGTGATTGGGCTGGTTTGTGATTGGGCTGCTTGGTTCACTAGTAGGACCAATTGGTTCGCTCTTTTACTTGCTCATAGACTCCTGCGATCAGGATCACGGCTATGTTCTTCTGTGAATAGGTCTGTCGCCACGTCGCTTCTCTCTAGTGAGAAACTGACGATGTGATGGTGCTCCTCACTAGCCCTTCAGGCTGCGATAAGCTTCGAAGACATCTCACCAACCTCCCTGACCTCACTGGTCCTTGGATTCGCCTCTGGAGCTTCACAACTAGGATCTCACCAGCCATGGTGACTGTTACAGTGCTAGGAAAGGGGAAAACATCCCCAGGCATGGAAAACATCAAGAAATCCTCCCAAAAGCACCGCATTATCTCCCTGAGCTCGTCCATGTCCTTCATTCATAGTGAGAAGCTCTGTGAACGAGCCTCTGAGCTTCATCTTCAAGCTCCAGCCAACTAGGGTCAGTCAACCAGGGAACCACCATCACAGGTCACACAAGTATCTACACTAGTCTCCTCAGACTCCAATCTCCCTTTTTGTCTGTGCATCTTCCTCTGATCCCCTCTCTACCTCCATTATCTACTCCCAACCATGACCTGCTCTCTGTGGTGGAGAGACGCTGGCAACGGAGGGCTCATTCTCTTTGTTTAATTGCTTTCTCAAACTGAATCAAGGGTTAAATGGTTCATCACAAAGGGGCGGCTTCAAATACTCGGTCACTTCTCACCCACGCCCCACAATCAATGAGAACCGTGACATCATGGTCCCAACCTGCGGGCAAGGAGGTAACCGCAAGGTTAGGGACAACATAGGGGCTCTTGATCTTCAATCTGGTGGTCTGAGTGAGTCCCTCACTTGATCCCATCCGTGACTTACTCAAGTTAATGATCCCAACCACCAGATCATATATGGATGGCTGAGATTGCCCACGCAGGCCCAGCCCAACCCAAAGGGGTGTGACACAGCCTAACTTAGGCAAAAGCTTTTAAACTCAGTCTGTTCATCCTCAAAATGCACATTATTTCACAAATTTCAAACCATAATAACTTCTGCTAGGAACATCCAATTGCCAAGAAATTTTAAGCTTCTTCACTACTCAAGATACCTTGTACAAGAATTTGGTGTCAAAACTCAATTGTTAGACCATTCAATTAAATTCCTCAAATAGGCATAACTTATGGATCAGAATCATTATACAAACCTTAATCAACACTCCAACTTCACTAAAACACTTGGGATTATCAAAATAACTCAAAATGCATGACTTCACTTGGGTCATTGGACATTTTAGGATTCTAAAAGTACACTCCACACATCCTACACACATTAAAAGAAATTTTGTCCTCAGAATTAAGTCAGAAACCACTTTGTCACATTGTTGTTTGAGAAAATCTTATCAAGAGGAAAATAATCATCCAATGATCAGTTTGTATATTCAATGCATAATGTTGTCAGTCATGTTTAGTCGTAGGATAAATTAGATAATGACCTCTATTGGAAAACTCCAAAGATGCTTGTTGATCAAGTTCCCTGATGACAAACTCACCTAACAATAGTTGATGTATAAGCTCAATGATATGAATATAAACAATTCTAGATGTTATATAAAAATGTATATAACATTCAAGAATGTTAAAACAAGTTGCTAATGCACTTAGGAAACATCATAGGTAGATTTTGGGAAATATTATGATTAAAACCACATAATCTAAAAAATTTCTCAAAAATCACATGTAAGATGCATACAAACTTAAAAAAAATAAGCAATGCTTGTATATGAGAATGAATAGCATTATTTCTATTCTTTTCATTTATTTTACACTTGTTTCCAACCCATAACATCTCACCTTTATTATTTTATATAGATTGGAAACTAATTTACAAATCAATCGCTCATGTCAATTAATTAGCAAGTGTCCTGGTCACCATTCATTATTTTTGGTTGAGAGTTAGCTTATCCACCCAAGCCATGTTGCTATTATTTTCTTTTCTAAAAGTACAATAAGTATAATAAGACCAATTTCATTGTAATTATTGCAAGTGCCCTTATACTCAGAATCATAGGATTCACCATTGAAAATTGGAGGTCATTTTTCTATTTTGTTCATTTGGCTACTATCAAATTCATTACCTTCTCTACCAATTTTTTTAGTAAGTTTCTTTTACCATATAAGAATCTTTTAAAATAGGACCTCAAGATATGATTATCATGGATAACATAATGCAGTAGTAGAAGAAAATTGATTACTATCATATCTATCATGCAAAAGGTCAGTCTCTAAGTAAACTTGTTTGTCATAAAAGAAACTTATAGAATATGAAGAGCTGCAATGTCATTCTCTCTACTAGTAGAACTAGAACAAGATTCATGAACATTGATTTTTGCAATCAAGGAAGCATTTTCATTCTCTAGCATAGTGATCTTACAAAGATAAACATTGTTTCATATTCTATTCCTTGCAAAACAAAGTCTTCATTCTCATTTTCAGTTTTAAGAACATCAATATCAAATGAGATAATCAATAATATTAGCATGTTGTTCATTTGAACTATACATAAAAGAATGAGATTCCAAAAAGTTAGTCTTAACAAGCAAGCTAGAATTTTCAATCTTAAGAGCATCTAATTGGCTAATACAATGATTATTCTCCATATGAACACCATCGAAATTCAATTTAAGTTCTAGATAAAGCTTTTGGAGATAGTCAACATTATTTTACAATCAAATATAAATATGCTCAAGGTCATCTTTTTCTTCATGCAAATTGTCAACAATCTTAGAAATCTTTTCTTTGTATGCTTAGTAGACTTAATAAAGGCATGAGTAGCGTGAATATTTTTAAACAAATATTCTTTAGATAAGGAATTTAGATTTAACTCATTTGAATCTTCATTTGAGCTCCCCATGAGAGAAAAATGGTATTACCCAAGCTCACTTTCACCAATCCTTGAGCTAGAGCCTCTACTAGAATATTTAGTTGAGCTTGAGGAGTATGTAGAGCTTTTGTGTCATTTCTCCTTCTTAATATGCTTTTATTCCACTACTACAGAAATAGCTTATAACGTCACATTTAGAGATGTCGGTTATTATCGAAAACTGATGCATAAACCCTACAACGTCGGCTAATTATAGAGACCGACATCTATATTTGAAGACCGGCCCGCCAGACACAGGTATCACTTTTTATTTAGCATCGAGTGCTTAAAATGAACCGACGCCTAAAATAGCAACCCAAATCCAATTTTTCGAGCGGAAAAAAATCCCCCAAAGTTTCAGATACGGCGTCAATTTTTTACCTAATAACCGACGCCTCACGACGAAAATAATTACCTCCAAAGGTCGTCAGTTTTTGTTGAAAAACCGACACTGATAAGGTTTTGCACGCCATCCCCGTGAAAATTTTTAGGCTTAGGATTGTCCAATAGACATCAGTTTTTTCTGGCAACCGACGCTAATGGATATTAGGTGTCAGTTTCTTAGATAACCGATGCTTTTGTTAACTTAATAACCCACGTTAGAAATAGACTCGATCCCCATTCTCTGTTACATTGCAAAATTAGCCCCCATTGTTCCCCTCTCGATGCCACCGGAGCTCCTGTGGTCAACGTCGTTGCCGCTGCTGAAGCTCCCATGGTCAAAATTAGCCTCGAAGCTCCTGTGATCGACGCTGCCACTGTCGTCGAAGCTCCTGTGCTCTCTTCTTCCTCCCGCACGGCCATGATCAAGCTGCGACCCCCTGCTCTCTTCTTCCTCCCGCACGGATATGGTCAAGCCGCCGCCACCTGATCAAGTTGTCGCACCTACTCCTCACACCATTAGAGTTCAAGCCTGAGGTCGCCGGAGGAGCTGCTGCAACGTCGAAGCTCGAGCCTGAGGTTTCCGTAGCTAGCCTCTGCTTCCCCTACTGCTTGGTAGGTTACATATCTTGATTTTAATTATTTCCTTCAACTGGTTAGTATTTGCTTATCTACTAGTTTGTATTTATTTATCTATTGATTTGTATTTATGATCTACTGGTTTTTATTCATTTATCAAATGATTAGTATTAATGTACTGTTTTAACTTGTCTAATTCTCATGCTTGACCTAATTCAATAAATTTTGATGCATGTTAAACTAAGATTCAAACTTCTCCATTCTAGCATCCTAATTTGATTTGATTATGTGCTTTGAACCTTGAAACAAGCACGTTAAAGATACATTGATGTTGAATGTCAAAATTAACTCACATGTGGGTCTTCTATTTTTAAAATGATTATGTGAGCTTCTAAATCAGTAACATATATTATACTTTTTGCACCCAAATACCTTGTGAATCATGTATGCGCCGTAAGGTTATTAAATGCCTAAATCTTGACTTGAAATATGACCTAGTACGTATGTTGATATATGAAGCTCTAGTTAAAACTTCAAGATTGACCCCTGATTCAAATCTTTGATATATGGAATCATGGTTTGTTTACTATTTAGTATTTACTGACAAGCATGATTAAATGATGTTACACAAAACATAGGATATGAATGATGAAACTAGGATTGTAGGTATAAGAATGACAACATACATGTATTTGTTGACCTAGAAACCCGTCCAAGATTTACTCATTAGGAGTAAATCTTGGATAGTCCATGATTTGGGACTATTCTTGAACACCTAATCTCACTTAGGATGTAAGTGTATAATGTGTATTGGGTTTTTAAGAAAATTTTGGTAGCATCTCCCCATTTGTTCTCTAAGTACATATGTACTTGGAGAACAGTGGGGAAATGCTACTGAATTTTTTTTTGAAAACCCAATACACGTTATACACTTACTAGTGAGATTAGGTGTTCAAGAATGGGATAGGTGGTACACATTTATTATATATAAGAATGACAGCAGATGTATTTATTAGCTTAGAAACCCGTCCAAGATTTACTCATTAGGAGTAAATCTTGGATAGTCCCTAGTTTGGGACTGTTCTTGAACACCTAATCTCACTTAGGATGTAAGTGTATAATGTGTATTGGGTTTTCAAGAAAATTTCGATAGCATTTCCCCATTTGTTCTCTAGTCAAAGAGAAAACAAGTATATATTATAACAATATTAGGGTCTAGGGTTAAAAGATTAGGGTTAATGGTTAACACTTTAGGGTGTCATTCTTATATATAATAAATGTGTACCACCTATCCCATTCTTGAACACCTAATCTCACTAGTAAGAGTATAATGTGTATTGGGTTTTCAAGAAAATTTCAGTAGCATTTCCCCATTTGTTCTCTAAGTGCATATGTATTTGGAGAACAAAAGGGAAATTCTACTGAAATTTTCTTTAAAACCCAATACACATTATACACTTACTAGTGAGATTAGGTGTTCAACAATGGGATAGATGGTACACATTTATTATATATAAGAATGACACCCTAAGTATTAACCATTAACCCTAATCTTTTAACCCTAGACCCTAATCTTGTTCTAATATATACTTGTTTTCTCTTTGATCATAGAATGGATAGATAATGGATGCCCATTCCAAATTGCTACACCCTGAAGTTTATTTCTGGTCTTGACCAGTTTATTAGATTTGCCGAGGAACATAGGAAACAACCTGGAGATAGGTTCTACTGTCCATGTAGGCATTACAGTAACAACTTGAAAGTCAGCACTGGTGATGAAATCAAAAGTCATGTCATGTGCAATGGGATTGTACAAGGCTATATAGAATGGCACTGGCATGGAGAAATTTCAAACCTAAAATCAGTGGATGTCGATAGGAGTTCTTGTGTGGAAGAAGAAATCATTTCCGATGACGTAGATGTGAACAAACCAGTTCCAGTAGACATCGTTGATGTGATGCTTAATAGTTGTGGGGTAGAGCACACCGAGTCCCGTGTTTCTCCCATGTTTAGAAACATAGTGCATGATGTTGAGATACCGTTATACATAGGTTGTAAGTTTACAAAGCTTAGCGTTGTGTTGAGATTGTATAAACTGAAAGCTAACAATCGATGGAGTGACAAAATCTTCACGTCATTGTTGTCTTTGTTGAAAGAAATTCTTCCTGAAGGAAATGAGTTGCCAATCTCAACATATCGGTTAAAGAAATTGTTGTGCCCAATGGGAATGGAGGCCAAGAAGATGCATGCATGCCCAAATAATTGTGTATTATTTCAAAAGGACTATGTGGATTTGAAAGATTGTTTGAAATGTGGTGTGTCAAGGTATAAATTAACAACTTTGGGGGAGTCTAAAATTGGTTCTCTTGCCAAGGTGATGTGGTATCTACCTATGATACCACAGTTTCAATGCTTGTTTGCCAATCCTATAGATGCAAAGAATTTGAGGTGGCATGCAGATGTTAAGAAAAATAATGATGGGATCCTACGACATGCATCTAATTTCCCACAGTGGAAGAAGATTGATTTATTGTACAATGAATTCAGTGAAGTAGATAGGAATCTAAGACTTGAGCTTTGTACAGATGGGATGAATCTGTACGGGACATTGAGAAACCAACATAGCACTTGGCCAGTTATGCTTGTTATATACAATCCTCCTCCCTGGTTGTGTATGAAAAATAAGTATGTTATGTTGTCATTATTGATATCGGGCCCTAAACAACCTGGAAATGATATCAAAGTTTATCTTGAACCTATGATTGATGACTTGAAGAAGCTTTGGGGTGAAGGTGTGATGACCTAAGATGCTTCATGAAGAGAGACATTTCGTTTGCACATGATGTTGTTTTGCACTGTGAATTACTTTCCATCGTATGGGAATTTGTGTGGATATAGTATCAAAGGATCTAAAACGTGTCCTATATGTGAAGAAACATTGTTTCAATACGACTAATACATGGAGGCAATATTGTATATCTTGGTCATCGAAGGTTTCTTCCAAAATTTCATCCGTATCGTAGGCTGCGCAAAGCATTCAATGGACGGAATGAGGAATAGAGTGCACCTAAAACTATATAAGGGGAGGATGTTTATGAAAGAGTAAAAGACATCGCCAATGAATTTGGTAAGAGATCACAATGTACGATGGCCACACAGAGTGACAAGTCTTTATTCAAGAAGAAGTCAATATTTTGGGTTCTTCCTTATTGGAGTTCTTTGACAGTCATACATTGTATCGATGCCATGCACGTTGAGAAAAATGTATGTGATAGCATCATCGATACTTTGTTGAATATACCAGGTAAGACTAAAGATGGGATAAAATCCAGAATGGACCTACGTGAAATGGGAATAAGGATAGAATTAATAGAAGTAGTTAGTAGCAATCAAAAAACATACTTACCTCCCGCTTGTTACACATTATCTAGAAAGGAAAAGAACGCTTTTTGTGAATGCTTGGTAAATGTTAAGGTGCCAAAGGGTTAATCATCCAACATCCATACATTGGTATCAATGAAAGATCTGAACTTGATAGGTCTTAAATCTCATGATTGTCACACTCTAATGCCACAAGTATTGCCCGTGGCAATTCGATCTATATTGTCGAAGCATGTACTGTTTGCAATCACCAGACTTTGTTTCTTTTTTAATAGTCTGTGCAGCAAAGTTATTGACCCTAATACTCTCGATAAATTGCAAAGAGAAGTGGTTGTTACCCTATGTCATCTTGAGATTTGTTTTCCTCCTTTGTTCTTTTATATCATGGTACATCTTGTTGTCCACTTGACTAGGGAAGTGAAAATGTTGGGTCCAGTTTTCTTGTGTTGGATGTATCCCTTTGAACGATACATAAGAATTTTTAAAGGTGATGTGCAAAACCATTATCAGCCTGATGGGAGTATTATTGAGGGTTATATGGCGAGAGAGTTTATGGATTTTTGTAGTGACTTTCTGAGTGGTTATGATGCTCCTGTGAATGACAAGAATATTGAGGAGCATTTTGGCAAAGGAATTTTGGGATCACGAGTGAAAGTAATTAGCCGTGAGCAGTTAGAGCATAACAAGACATCCAGGAAGTGAGTGTTTATATTGAGGAACATACCAATTTCATCAAGAGACAATATCCTCGATCCAATTCAATGTGGCTTGCTAGAGAGCATAACAAGACATTTATTAAGTGGTTTGAAGATAAAGTCTTACGTAAACTATCTCAAACACCAGATAATCTTAGTGAAACCATCAAATGCCTCGCCTTTAAACCAAAATTGAATGTTATGTCTTATGAAGGGTTTGACATAAATGGATTCTCGTATTACACAAAGCGTCAACATGATAAGAGTGTTGTCCAAAACAGTGGGGTCACCCTTCAAGCGTCTTCATTGTTTTTTGCAAGTGCAAAGGATAAGAGTCCATGTGAAGCTAAAATGTCATATTACAGTGTCATTGAAGACATATGGGAGTTTGACTATGTAGATTTCAGAATTTTACTCTTTAAATGTAATTGGGTTGACAACAACAAAGGAGTTATAGTGGATGAATTGGGTTTCGTGTTAGTGAACTTTGAAAAGATTAGTGAGAAGGGTGAACCATTCATATTGGCATCACAGGAAAAACAAGTATTTTATATCGATGATCCTGCTAATGATAAATGGTCGGTTGTTCTTCATGGTAAAAGACAGTTCATTGAAGATCCTATAGATGAAGAAGAGTACAATGATAAGTATGATGACTCCAATCCATTCTCAGTTGGGTTGCCAACACCACCAAACATTGAAGATGGGGATCACAATGACTTGTATGTTCACGGGGATCAGAATGAAGGATTGTTAATTGATAAAACATAACAATATTAGAGGCATGCATGTTTATATTTTTTATATTTTTTATTTTTCTGAATGTGAACTTTACAATGTGAATGAGGACTTTACAATGTGAATCATTTTACAATGTGAATGTGAACTTTACAATGTGAATTACTTTACAATGTGAATGTGTACTTTACAATGTGAACATTACAATGTGAATTACTTTATAATGTGAAATTTATAATTTGAATGTGAACTTTCAGATGGCTGACATTCCCATGATGACTGTGCTGATGATCACCGTGAGGGTGAGGACGTCCCTGAGCCACTTCACAATGTATGTTTTAAGAATATATTCATGAGGTTTCTATATATATGTTCATTTATAATTATATCATGTAAGTGTTTTTTTTATCAAATTTTAGGTTGGTGATGTACCACTTGAAGAAATTACAACACTTGATGAGCAGAAAAAGAAAATTGAGAAAGTGAGGGGCATCACAATGATGAACAAGTTAGTACAGCAAAGGAGCAATGGACCCAAATTGGTTGTGGATTTTGATCATGCAAGAAATCCATATGGAGTGAACCGCAACTCATTTATTTCATATCTTGCGGTTCTTACTCGCAGCCATTGCAGTCCTAACCTAGAATCCTAGCATAAAGTTCCTTAGGGGAAGAAAGACCAAATATGGAAGGAACTATGCGTGAGTTATTATTATTTGTAATTCTATTTGTGTATATTACTAATTTTTAGGATACTAGTTAATAACAATTCTATTTAATTTGTAGAGCATATTTGATCTAGATGAAGAGCTGCATCGTAAATGTGTGATGCAATGTTGTGGGAGGGTCCTAAGGAACTATAGGACTAATCACACCTAAGATTACATACGTGATGCTGAGAAGAGGTTCTTGATTGATTTCCAATTCTAGACATTGATCACTATTTGACTAACTCTACACTAATAATTTTTTTTTGTATTCTCTTTGAAAAAAAATTTAGGCAGAAGGAAGCCACAAAGCAATGGAACTACCTGGACTCCAAAGATTGGAAGGAGTTTGTTACCCAAAGAAAAATGGATGAATTCAAGGTATTAAGTGCCACTCCCAATTTAATTAATATACTTTCTTATGTATTCACCTATTCAAGATTAACCTTTGGTGTTACTAACCAAATCAATGTGCTAACTAACTAGGATATCAACGATGCTCAATGAGAAAGGCGAGCACTGAATGTGCACGACCACACAATCGGTCCAAGAGGATATGCATGCATTCACCAAAGACTATAGGCTGAGTCTGCTCAACCTGCTACTACTCAGGAGACTACAGAGTCCTCTACTACTGCTCCCGCACCTCTGCCTCACCATGCTATGTGGATAGCTAAGAGCCAAAACATGAAGGGAGACATATCGAATCCCTCAACTATTGAGGCGGCTGCAAAAATGGTAAAATTAACTCTTAGAGAAATCGATATTGATTATTATTATGTTGACTTACTAATTTTTGTTGATGGTGATTAGCGGGAGCTGCACAGGTAGAGGAATAAAGGCAAGTTCATTCCTCGGGGAACAAGGGATGAACTGACAGTTGCTTTGGGTAACCCAGAGCATCCTGGATGTGTTAGGGGTGCATGCGTTGGTGTGGGCATCAAAGCATTCTTTGGGCCATCCCAGCGCAAACCAGTCCCAAAAGCGGGACTTTCACAAGCTGAGGTAACCTATTCTTATTTTAGAATGTTATTACGAAAGGGAATTCAATAATCACAAGCTAGCGTTTCTTTTATCCATGTATAGGTCGATGCATTTTTGATAAGAGAGTCGAAGAAGAACTTGATAGGAGACTCCATGACACAATTAGCAAGTGGCAGACATCTCAGACGACCACTCAGACAGTACATGTGATGTGCCACGCTTCTCCTACTATTCCTACTGTAGAGGTTGGGAGTAATCCTATAGACCCACCACCTAGCACGTCATTTGTAAGCATTTTTATGACATAGTAGCTAGTCTGTTCAAGATGATATGTTTGTGTATATATGCATATAACATTCTTTACGTAAATTTGTAGGGGTTGAAGTCATGCCGAGTAAAAAGTCAAGAATATATTGTTGTAGAGGTGTCGGCTTACCCACCCCTTAAAAGGTGCATGTTTCATGGGTATCCAGTACCAGATGGTGTGGTACATGTGAGCCTGATACATGTACTCCCCGACTAGAGGGATCTTGCACTGCCTCATGCACACCCAGATGCTAAAACACTTTGTGAGGTAGTAGCCGGAGTGATACTGTGGCCCGAAGCGGATGTCCTCTATACTAATATTGTATGATAAATTTCCATTACGTTAATTTGTTAGTGTGTATATATGAATCAATTGATCTGAAATTATATACACAGGTCAAAAAGACAAGACCCACTACATCTCAGCCTCCACCTCCTCGACTACCAACTTGGCTTCCAAGGGACCTACACACCTCCATAGGTCCTAATTGTAGGGGTGTGGCAGTATGGATCGGCGAACATGGTCCAAATTGCCCTATAAATGTTTCTATTCCGGAGGATGTTGTAGGTAAATCATACAATAACAAACTATTTATAAAAGTTTAGCATACGTATTAAAGCATACGTAATACAAGTTTTGCATACGTATTAATGCATAGGTATTAATGAAAGTCAATCATACGAAAACAAGATATGTATACAAGATGTTTTAGAGTTGTTTCATTATGATTGGCTGAACACATCTATGATAGAGTTGTGGATATGGTGAGATCTTGTTTATACATCCATATACCTTGTTTTATATACGGTGATCTGGTTTCTTATATATTAATGCATACGTAATACATGTTTTGCAGCCACTTACACACGATATGTATAGATTTTGAGTTTTCCCCTGTGGGATTTTTAGTTCCATCTTTGATTAGTCATGTAGATGTAGACCCTTCTTCAGTTACTTCATACTGTTGTGATACTTCTCAATATTTTGGTAAAAATAATAAGACGGTGATAACAGCTCCATTCAATGTCGAGTAAGTTTACTTTGCTTTTAATTTGGACTTAAGCAAATTACATTTTTATTATGGATTTTGAGTTATTAATTTTCTACTTTCTTACCTATAGTGGTAAACATTGGGAGTTACTAGTTATTGTCCTTAAGACGTTCACTGTCTATTATCTAGATCCTGTAGGGAATGGGTTGAATACATTATATGGGCATGTAATTAAAAGGCCATTATTCTCGTGAGAAATATTTCATGTGTTTATATCTGTTAACATCTGTTACTACATTACTATTTAATTATACAATTTAATGGGTTACATTAACATATGTTGGGCCTTATGAGAGTACAAAAAAGTTGGAGGAAAGGTCCCCAGTAAAAAGAATCATTCACTAATTTGGGAGAATGTGAAAGTAATTTCCTGACTCCAATGTATATATTATTTATGTGAACTATGCTTATTTGTATTTTTGAATATTTTGTATGTTTCTATTTATAATGTGCTACACAAGACAACGGCTAGGCATGTGCCTACTATGTGATGCGATTTATGGACCTAATCATCAAACATATCGTAATGGAAATCGATACGATACAATAGGTATTATACATAGTCTCATTAGATAATATGAAATATATCACTCTTATTATATATTATTAATTATATATATATACGTCATTATCTATGTAGGTCTTTAAAATTTTTGACTTCAGCACAAGTGGAAAGCTATTAGATGTACATACTCACTATACGATAGAGGAATTAGAAGTTGTAAGAGAAGAATGGGCAAAAGCCCTACAAAGAGGGGGAATTTCTAAATATAATTTTATTGACAATGATGACAATGATGACGATGATGAATAAGAATAACTTTGTTCTCATAATTATTTTTGTGTGAATGTGAATGACATTTTATGAATTTTCGTATGTGTGAATGTGAATTTAAATGACATTTTCTAATCAATACATGAATGTTTCTACATGTGTCTGAATGTGAAAAAGATGAAATGAATGGAACTGAATGTGTATGTAAATAACTTTGTAGGTTTCTACATGTATCTGATCAATACATGTGTCTGAATGTGAATAACTTCACAGGTTTGAGGCATGTCATATGGCTGATATCAATGGATGTTGTAAACCTACAGTTCACAACTGAACTGCAGGTTTTGCATGCTATTGACCAGCCATACAGCAGGCCTGTAAACTGATAAGAAAAAAAATAAGCAAATAGGCATCGGTTGTTTATAAAAAACTGATACCAAAAACATACGACATTGGTTATCAGTAAAAACTGATGACTTTATCCCGTACTGGTGTCGGTTGTCTGTAAAAATTGATGTTTATTACCACAGTCGTGTTGGCCAGCACCGCCGTGCTGGCAGTGATATGGTGTCAGTTATTTGCATAAAACCTATGACTTTATTGATGGAAGGAAGGGTAATGGCGTTGGTTTTTTTAATAACTAACGTCTTTAACCATTTCATAGTGTCGGTTTTCTTAAATAACCGACGTCTATAGTCCCTTTGCTGGCGCGTTTTCGGTGGCGGAAGTGTTTTGGCATCGGTTAGTGAACTGACATTGTCACTTGGAAACCGACACTAGAGGCCTTAATTAATCGACGCTAAAGGCATGTTCTGTAGTAATGAATTCCCTTCCATTTTGATGATGAGTCTTTTTTTCATGTGGGAAATCATCCTTGAAGTGACCCTCCTTTTCACATTCAAAATGTGGGGTGGAAGAAAAGACTTGCCTTTGTAGGATCTACCTTTGTAGAACATGGCCCCTTCATTATCTTGAAAGAATTTGTGACTCGATGAGGCATGCAAAGCAATCACCTTCTCCTTCTTCTTTTGATTCTTTTATTTAAGCTCCTCTTCCTCTTATGAGTTGAGCCTTACCTCATAGGCTTGAAGGTTTCTTATGGGTTCTTCCATGGCAATACTATAGAGAACTTCGGTCTCTTCAATGGTCACCACCGTTTCCCACTAGTAAGGTAGAGAGTGAAGAATCTTGGATTTCACCTTATCACTGTCTTTTTGTATGGCCTAGGAAAAAAGTAACATTACAATGAGATTTCATCTAGAATACATCTCAATGATAGACTCCATCTTGTTTATGTGGAGTCCTTCAAATAGTTGAGTAAGAATGTATATTTTGCTTTTCTTAACTTGTTCCATCCCTTCATAAGTGACACCGATTTCTCCACGTATCATAGTCTGCATCATAAAAAGATATCCTGCAAAATCAATTAAAAAATTAGAAGCAAATCTAATTAAGAATCTTTAGTCCCAAAATGTTTTTATGTTTAATCATGTGAAACCCTAAATTGACCTAATTTTACCATTATATTTTTATTTATCCAAGTTGAATTTAGGAATACTTGTTATGCCCAATATGATTTAATATGCTTCTAAGATATCAGTAAATGACCAAATGACACATGAATATAATGATATCTTGATTTGCATAATAGTCAAATAATGCAAAATACTAGCCCTAGTCATGTAATAATGAATAGTTAGGGTCTAAATGAACATTGAACCCACTTACAAGAATAATATATTCTCATATTTTTATATGAGTATATAGTAGGATATTTAGGGCTTCCATTAATTTGTGGTAGGGTACCTCCTTATAGATAATTATTAATACTTTAATTACCCATATGACCCAATATTGTCAATCACATAATTCCCTTGCTCAAACCTAAAACTAATTTTATGTTTGGGTTCATCATGTCTTAATTAACTAACCTACCAAATTTCATAAACTTTAGATGACCCTAGCAAGTCCAAATCAAATTAGGACCAAAAGGATACAAAACCTCATTACTTCACCTAATTAATCATTTGATATGGTCAATTGAACTGATTTTCCTAAGTACCTAGTTATCACAGGTAACCCATACTAAAATGGTTATTGCATACTATTGTAGAACCCCATGATGTCAATCAGACAATTACGGCTTCATTTCCTTACTCAAGGCTTTTAGTTTGTCGAGGAGAAGAAATGAGCAACAATTCTTAACGACCATGTTCTCCACTATACTTCATGTCTTCCGCCCCCTTTTTCCCGCAATTAGTTTTAGGATCCTCGTCCAAGTACAACAAGCCTTATTTTCCCCTATATCTAATCCTAAAATCACTGCCTACTCCAGTTGACGATGTTACCATCCCCACACCACAACTCTTAATCATGTTGAGGCCTTGTAACCCAAAAAGCATCCCTATAGTGCAAGTAGACTTCCTATGCTACCAATTTCTATTGAATCCACTCAAGGATCTAGCATTTACCTTCATCAAAAGAAATAATGACATTGAACTAGTAGCTTTGAACATATTTCTCCACTCAAAGGCATAACAAGATTCCTAACACTCCATCCATGTGTTAACTTATGCTCTTTATCAATGCTCTTCACCTACAAGCCCTACCCACAAACCCAACTTTTATCAGAAGAACCCATGACCTCTATACACCATCACTACCATGTACGGGTCACAAAAATGACCCATCCTCTTTTAGAGGACCACTAGACTATAAATAAGTCCCCCTTTTGTTGTTGGACATGCTAGAGGCTAGATATCAATCTGAAGTTCTTTTTCTCATGTCCCATGAATACCACGAGATTTTTAATAGGTGTTTACTTCATTTTCTATTGCAAACACCCACTATGACTTCGTTGGGCTACCATGAAGGTGCCCAACTTGCTACTTGATACACAAATTTTTTTCAATTTCATCATCTATGTGATTCTGTAATTTCTTGAGCTTCCACTCATGGTGGTGAACTGCTTCTTGTAGCCATGATCACTATAGGGTCATCGTGAGGAGTTTCTCTGAGTGTAATTACTTTAGGAACCTTCTCTATTTGGTGATTTTGCAAAATTTGTATCACTGATCAAATTTGAGAATCGAGTTTTATCAAGATGGGTCATCTTCTCTGCATTTGAGCAAGGAGTAGTCATAGGGATTATTTCCAATTTTTACCTATAACGTTCCAGGACATGAGGTCTTGCATATCATGATCTTAAAAGGAAGGATTAGACTACCCCTATCACCAAGGTGTACCTCCTTTTTTGGGGGCTCATCTCTATATAACTCAAAGGTTAAACGTGCCCAGCCCAAAGTAGTAATGGGATGGGTGACAAGTCCGGAAGTTTATCATGGCTTGCACGTGAGTGAGGACAAAGCATGCAGTTAAGGATAGTGGTGGTATGTGGGGCTATTCGTCATTCCTGAAACTCATCTAGAGCCTTGGGCAGTGGGCCCAGGATTTACAAATGGTATCCAAGCCATAACCCCTCCAGTAGGTGGGGCCCACATCGGCATGTGGCATGTCAGTCTTGAGTTGTGCGGTCTAGGAAAGTTGATAAGGGTTGTCCATGGTGATTTATCCACCCTTACACTGGTATTCAGTGATCAACATATGGGTGTCCATGAGCCTTTATGGGTCTGCACTGAAATGGGGCAATATTGTGAGTCCTTATAGTTGAGGCTTGACAAAGATGTCAAGAGTCTAACTTGGGGGAGATTGGAAATTCCCAGGTCATGAGGCCTCAGATAAGATGATCTTAAAAGGAATGGTTGGACTACCCATCTAGGGAAGTGTATTTGGATTGCATGTGAGTGAGGACAAAGTGCACAGTTAAGGCTAGTGGTGACTAGTTAGGAAGTTTATCCTGACTTGCACATGAGTGAGGAGAAAGCATGCAATTAAGCTAGTGGTGGTCTGTGGGGCCAGTAGTCATTCCTAAAACTCTACGCCTTAGGCAGTGGGCCCTGGCTTTACAAATGGTACCAGAGACATAATCCCTCCAATAGTTGAGGCCCACATGGGCATGTGGCATGCCAGTCTTGAGCCATGCAGTCCAGGCAAGTTGGAAAGGGTTGTCCATGGTGATGTAGCCACCCTTGCATCGGTATCCCATGATCGGGAGCTGGGTGTCCATGGGGGCATTGTTATGAGGCCTTATAGTTAAGCCTTGACGAGGACGTCAAGAGTCTAAGTGGGGGACATTTTAATGTCCCAAGTCTTGAGGACTCAAATAACATGATCTTTAAAGGAATGATTGGACTACCCATATCACCAATGTGCACCTCCTTTTTAGGGAGCTCATCTCTAGAGAAATATGTGAATAAGTGTACTCAGCCTAGGGTAGTACTAGGATGGGTGACCAATAGGGAAGTTTATCTTAGCTTGTGCGCAAGTGAGGAAAAAGTGCACAGTTAAGGCTAGTGGTGATCTGTGGGGCTAGCCATCATTCCTGAAACTCTACTAGAGACTTGGGTAGTGGGCTCGAGATTTACCCCAACCAACTTAATATAGACATTAGCCACACATGGGAAATTAAGTCGTTTGTTGTGACTTTTGTCATTTGATCATGATTTAGTTTTATTGTAGCCCAAGGCCATGTGATAGATTGCTACTGGGACACCTCAACGAGGCTCTGCTAGATATTTTTTTAAACTAGTTTACACATGTGGATTTACTTTTCCTCATGATTGGCCAGAAGTTAGAAAGTTCATATCTTTTTATCTTGACTTCACAAAAATTATCTGCAAATACTCAATGGAAATGTATAGAGACAAGCAACCCTCTTAGACTATAATCAGACCCTAATTCCGAAATAAAGATTTCATGATTTATCAAAAACCCTAAACCCTAGGCTTAATCATGATAATTAATGAATTTATATTTTAGACATAATGTTTAGGGTTCTAATTAGGATCCAGGCTTCACTGATATCCCTTCTCATGCTCAAGTGAGTGGTCATGCACACTGAGTATTGAATTAGGGTTCATGCTTTATTTTATTCACTTATGTTCTCACAATGGCTCAATTATAGCACATGTACATTGCTAAATTCTCATGCTAATGAGAAAATCATGCACATACTAAAGAATTCATGTTTTATACTATCTTGATGTTTATGCTTTTAAATTTAAGATTAAGTATCATTGTCATGCTTATGAATTAATAAATTATAAACACCATGTTTAAGATTAAGAAATCATGTTATACTGTTATCAATCATGTTATGTGAACATTAATCAGCCTTATGATATCTATGGGTGCATTATGTGAGCCTTAATTGGCCTTATGTGAGCTTTAACTAGATTTATGAGCACTATGGGTGTATCTAGGAGAGTGAATATCAACTCAATTTAAAACACATGTTATTATGAAATCATGTCAATATGCTTAGTTCAATGTAATCATGTTAACTATGTAAAGCATTTAAGACTTTCAAGTTATTTTATGTCATTTCAATTATATATTATTTTCATGCTATAACTACATAGTGCCACACACATAAGTTTTACATTTCTTTGCATGGATATGGACGATATGCCCATAGGTTGTAAGCAGAGGAGGAGTAAGGCATCATGCTAAGGATAAGGAGGGCCAGACAAAGGATACCAAGGCTGTAGGTGGGAGTGTCATTATCCACCTTAGTTAAATCTTGTGTGTTATATTTAGCCTGTATTATATTTAGTTGTCTATCTTTAGATTTTATACACAATATCATTACATTGTTCTAAGTTTTCACTTTCATGTAAACTACTGAGAATGAAAAATGAAATGTGTCATGTGATGGTTAAGCGTTCAAATAATTCTTATATGTGATATTCGAGAATTATGATACCCTAACAATATTATGAGTAAGTAATTGATTCTTAAGTTCAAGTATATGTGTATAAAATTTTGAATGTTATGCATCCAGTTGAACTTGGTGGGGGATAGAGACTCATAGAGGATATTTATGACTTTGGCATTCAAGGTTGCTCTCTTTGAAGTAGCCTCATCCCATTCTTCTCTTTACTAGGAGAGAGAATTTTCATCTTCATGGTAGATGGAGAAACTGCGAGGTAGAGGAATGAGAGACTCACACAATGTACATGTTGGAATAGCTGTCTTATAGATTTTCTACTCATTCTAATGGATGTAGTAAGTGATTAAGCTCATGAGAGTGGAGAGGGGCTCTTTGAGACACTTTTATCTCAACTAGAATATAAGGGCATTTGTATTTCTTGGCTAACCATGGGATGATGACCAAGGAGTCTTATTTATTATTAAGGATTCCTCTTATCCATTAGAACCTTTTTGGATGAACTCTGGCCACTTTGGAGTGAGTCTAATATATATATTTCATCATTTTTCACCCGTCTAATGGCTATTTGTTGTAGAAAATGCCCTACTATAGCACAATCAACTTTGTAACTCATACAATAGACCTTTCTACTAGGGCCATCTTCTGGTTGTTCGAGTTCCATGCTAACAAGAAACTCTGTCAAAAAGAGGTTTTAGAAAGCCCCTTGAAAGGTGTTGTCAGCTGAGTTATACGCCACGGGAACTTGTCTGATTGCACTTGCTGTTTTTGGTATTCTAAGACCCTTGAACTACAATATTGATCCACTCTATTCGATTTGATAGCACCATATGGTCTTAATTACAATTCTTCTTACAAGTCATTTACATCATATATATAAGGAGCAAAACTATCTATTCTTCAAATTTGATCTTTGTGCATGTATGACTTGATTTCACTAAATTGAGATTTACAAGTTTAGAAATTTGGGTGTCTATCTAATCTAAAATTACTCAAGTAGAAGCATTATACACAAATAACTGGAAGAATTTAATCGTCATCAAGACAATCATATTAGTCAATTTAGACCTTGAATCAACATGATCTCTCACTGAGATTGAGACAGGACATGAGGGAAGGAGTAAGATATATTCTTTCAATAAGTGGATGCACACGAGATTTCTTTTAGGTGCCATGGATGTAACCCAGTGTGGCACCATCTTCTATGCATGTATTTTTCCCATACAAAAGGAAGCACACATCAATTGCTCAGTGAGAACTTTCCATGTTGCCTTTGTGAAACACAATTGTTGCAACGTGTCAATGTTTCAGATGTTTAGGCCCTCTTTTTCATGTCATTGGCATATTTGTTGTTAGGACAGTCTTAAACTTCTTATGCTTTCATCTCTAGATTCCCAAAGGACTGAGATGAGAAGTCTTTCTATCTTTTTAATGAAAGTGTGTGGTATCTTACTAACCATAATAGAGTACATGGAAAATGAGGAAAGAACATATTGGATAAGAGTAATCCCTACCTATGATATTAAGTAGTTTACCCACTCCATGAATCCACCCTATTTTCAATTTTTTGAGTGAAGAATCCATAGCGAGATGTTCAAATTCTTCTTTTCCCTAATGGAATACCCAATTAAGTGATAAAATTATGACTAAATACACATCCTAGCCTTTGACCAATCCCATTGAGTTCCTTGAGGTAAAGACCGACTCACAAGGAAAGAAGATTTAGAATGGTTTGTTGGTATGTATTGTTGGGTTTCAGGGGAGGCAGAGCAGGCAGCGGAAACAAAAATTTTCTCCTCCCCTTAACCCGAACTGAGGAAACGCGTCAACGTCTATACAATAGGAAGTATGGTATGAGTAATCATACCTTATCCCAAGGCTTGCTCGGCGACAATACCTCATAGCTAGTGCGGTCTTCACCTCCGGTCGTGGACGGTGTCTGTGCAGCTCCTGGTCGCACCGGGACTCACGACTCCTCCTGGCACTGGGACTGTCGGGTTGACAGTGTTCTCCTGAGCGGTAGAAACCTCCCGCCTTTGTAGTAGTCCACACGGACCACCTGGAACTCCACAATCCTTGTCCCACAAGGAAGTGGAAGGATACAAACCCTTCTGTAGGCGTACTAGTCGCCCACACACTCTCCCGCCTCCAGTTCAACTACTGTTGTCCTTCCCTTGTTGCACCTCCCTTTGCGGGAAGCACTTGCTCGGGCTCTCTCTCGGTTACCAAAACCAGAGAGAACGACAACTTTGCATAGCAACTGGTTGCACTGAGTTGTTCACAGAGAAGCCCCCAATACCCCTATATATATAGGAGGGTCATGGGACAGGGTTCTCTATCCTGGGAAATGCAGGACTAAAGAAGGAGTAGAAGGGTTCGAGAATTTTCCACAAAAACAACCAACTGCGTAACCTGAATCAATCGTTTCAACACTTGAAATGGTCGGTTGGGCAGTTGAGCCGATCGGTTGGACCTGAGTTGATCGTTTGGGGTCCCCAACCGATCAATTGGTACCCTGAACCGATCGGTTCACGGTCCTGATCTGACTCAAATTGACTTATCTTCTATCGTTTCGAATCGGTACCTATTCCCAATCCTTTTCCCAATCACATTGGGAAAGTGAAACGAAAAGAACTTTCTCACCAATCTTATTTTCCCAACTCGCTCAGTTGGGCCAGTTGAACTGGTCGTTTCATCTGTGCATGAGCCGATCGGTTCATAAACTGAACCGACCGATTCACCCAGCTCAGCCGATCGTTTCATCACATGAGCCGATCGGTTGGGAGTGCAGATTGTGCAGAAATAGTCAATTGCATTTCCAATCAATCTGATACTCTAATCAATCGATCCAACACCTTGAATACTATGATTTTGAGCTATCAATTAATTGAGTGTTTAATTGAACTACTAAACTCCTTTAGTAATCAATCTAAACATAGTTTGTGGACAAAACTTGTAACGACCCGCACTTTTGAGTGTCTAAAAGACCTTAAAGTCGCAGATCGTTATTCATAATTTCCAGGATCAGATTCATGAAATAATACAAAATAGTAAACAATTTCCATTAATGATCAAATATTTACATGTTTAGATAAAAATCTCCTCTAAGGAGTTACATAAATTTTAAACAGAATTAACTTTTACAGTTGTGAAGATATACCATTAAGACTAAACCTTCATGATTAAACTGTAGTGTCTTCAACATCTTTATCTGTACCCTCATGTCCACGAATCAAGTATAACTGACACCTGAAACGCTGACAAACAAATACGCGATCAGTATATTTCTATACTGGTACGTGGATTCAAACAATAATCACAAGTACAGATATAAGCAAACATCTTTATCTTGCATATAAGAATATAAACTTGTTTTCATATTCTAACCCATCTCTAGTCAACTACCTCAGGTGTAATCACTGTCCCTCTAGGGCTCGTGTGCATTACCCTTAAGATCAGTCTAACCCAGGGTTCAGAATACTATTAATTACTTTACATGATACTCATATGCACTTTATAGTTTGCAAGAACTAAATAAACAAGCAAGCAGTTTATTTGTCATTCAATCTCATCGAGAAACATCGGCAATCTCAGAATTCGATACATGTATTCATAAGCGTAACCACGTACCTTATGTCATTGCAGAAACTAACATGTACTTTATGATTGCATCCAAACATCCAAGCAACAAAGCATTCAATCTGAAATATACACACTACATATGTGTCACCATGTATTCACGCTACATTAAACAGATCTAGATTCTCTCCTAAACTAGGGTTTAGGGCTATCTCGTGTTTGGATTATAGGTTAGGGTTACAAACCCTAATCTGATCATATTATAGTTTCTAAGGTTACCAATTCCATTATGCATATTAGGTGAAACCCTAATCATCATATTAAACATATAAGACTACTCATGATATCCATATCACATTACTAGCATTAAGATTATATCACGATGTCTTCATTGATTTTAACACCCTAAATAGCATGAATAAGATTACTAATATGGAATCACCCGTTATTCATCATCATTAGGTATTTCTTCATTATTCATAGCAAATTTAGGTGTTAGGTTAACATGAACGAATCTATTCTATTAAGCATCATATTACACTAAACTAGGTTTTCCTTTCATTAAACACATTAGAACATGTATTGCACATATTTTTAGAATAGGAAGATTAACCAGGTTCAGATAGTATTTTATTTGGCTTCCTCTCGTTCTCCTGATCAGTTTGATATATAATATTACTGTATTTCGATCTACCATTAATTAATTATAAATATTCCAAATTATTGCTATAGTAGCCAATCAGGGGTTGCCACGTCAGCATTAAAAGACTTACCAGAATTGTTCCAGAAAGGGGGAAAAAGACTCCCTCTACCCTTGGGTCTTGTTTGTGTGAGCAGGGTTAGATGAGTACTTTCACTCTTTCCTTCTCCTTTCTCACGACGCAACCCGCTCTTGCGTCTGGCGCATCGGTGCATCGGCCAGGGCGGCCGGTCCCACGCCCCTCCTTGATGTCTGTCGGCGTCACCTCCCAGATCCTTCTTCCTTCACGGTCATGCGGATCGAGATCTCCGCCTGTATGCTCGTATGTGGACCTCACCCTGGTAGGAAGCCGCGTTCACACCTGCCGCAAGCACCCACTGCGTGGCGCTTCACGACCGTCGTCCTGCAGCGCCCTGCCGGAGCTTTCCGTACGCATGTCTGTGTGGCCGCTGCGTGGTCCGGCTGCAGCAGGTCCCGGATGGCCCTTGAAGGGGCCCTTAATGTCACCTTCCTCTTGAACAAACACCAAGACTGACGTCCTCCAAGATCCGCTCACCAATACCGTCAGGCATGGAAGTCATGAACTTGCAGTAGGGACCTTCGTTGCCACCAGTCCAGGGCGTCGCTGGCCTGACCTAGGATGGTCATGGTCGCCTCCATCTATCGGTCTACCAGTGCAGGTCTATGGACGAAGGGTTAGAGGAGAGCTAGCAGGTTCAGGTCGTCCCAGAACTGCCCAGATTTCATCTGCAGTTCTGGTGGTGGGGCGGTCGTGGCTGTAGGCAAGGGGAGAAAGGGAACCGGCTATCCTAATGCACCTCTTAGGGCGTGTATGGCTACTAGCTTCTTCATGCCGGATTGAGTTGAATAACGATGGTTTGGTGCCTTGGGATCATCCGCAGGGTTTCTCATGGCCTGTAGAGGTTTGGTGTCTCGGCCAGTGTAAAGGCATAAACTCTTGGGGTTCTTATATAGGCCCCAGTAGGAACCCTAATAGGCTACAAGAAGCAACGCGAAGAAAGAGTAATGTGGCTTCAAGCCTGGTTTCGTTGCAGCTGATTATACTTTCCCCTAGTTTAGCCTCTTCGGCTTGTTTCCTTCTCCCATGTTAAATACTTTGCAATCCCATATTCACTTTCCATACACACAATTCACGGCTTAATCCAAAGCATGCCTTTGCACTTTCCTTATACTAATACTTATATAGGACAACTAATATTTTGGGAACACAAGGAATTATCTTAAACGAAAATACATTCCTTCTTCAAACCTTTCCATTATTATTTCATATTTCTCTTAGGAAACTTACATATTGTTCCATTATTTGGTTTCCAAAAAAAAAGGTGGATAATCTTTTTATTAATTATCTAAGCCACACATTATCTTGGATTATCCTTGAAATCCTCTTGTAATTATCTTTCAACATACCAAAAAGGCAACACTATTTGGTATCCCAACCATTGTGTTTCCAATAAAGGAAAGATAAGTATAATTATCTAACACATTATTAACTTTATTCTCCATTGGAAAACATTTATCAATATCAAAAGTAATTACTAATTATTAATGCATGAATTCCTTTTATCTATTTGTCTTGTTCTACGAGAACTTCTGCGACAAAGTCAATTAACATTACTATTCCACCAATAAGATCATTGGGGAATTGTCAAATTAATTCATGCATCATATTTTATAGTTTAGTTTTTACCAAAATTTGAGGATATTACATTCACCCCTCCTTAAAAGGAATTTTGTCCTCAAAATTCACACCCAAAAGAACAAGTGAATTATAACTCATCTTAGTTTCAAGTCTTAGGGTTAGCACCCTACTTAGACATCTTTACATATGTTATTATGGAAATTCCACACATTATGACTAAGATTGGTACTTGAATTCAATTCAATGTATACCTACATCTTTAGTATACACATCTTATCATTACTTGATGATTTCATTCTTATTTTGTGATTTCATTACTACTTGGTGATTTCTCTTTTCACCTAGGTTTCCAACCTATTACACATTATTTTCACATAAGGGTGAGGTAACACCTCTAACCCTAGTTCATGTCATTACACGTTTATCTTAAGACATTTATTCTCAATTTTAAGCATAACATGTGTCTACCCCATCTCCCTCCCTCATAATGAGATGAAACAAGCATTTGACTGCAGCCCAAACACAAGGTTCATTTCATTCCAAGAGTGGAGATGGTACATCCACACATTACCTTTCAATTTCACCTATTAAGTTGAATCATACTCTATATGACTCTAAACTTTCTTTCTTAATTTTATAGCATTCTTTTATCTCATGGAGTCAAGTGTCCCTTTTCTTACTCTTAAGTTAGGACACAACTTCTCTAAGTTTTACATGACTTCTTTTATATTTACAGCTCTTGTATCATTATGAGCCTTAGCCAAATCCTCAAGGTCTCTAGGGGTATAGGTACCTTTGGAGTGATCTCATCCTCATGCATCAAGGGAGTGTCTTTACATTCACCCTACTGGGCCACTTGAACATCAAGTAGGTGGCCAACCTCCTGAGACATGGGCCTAGGGCAAACCAACTGTTACCTCTCGACCACTTGGTCGTGTGCATTCAAGGTTTATCAACTCCCAACCCATCGGTCCTATGTACCTCTAATACACCCTACTTGAGCCTAGGATTGCATTAGGACTCTACCCTCCCTAAGGGTTTCTTTTGAGATGCCGCATCTTTTAAGCACCTTATTCTCTTATTTAATTCTTTAACCAGAATTACCTTCATATCTCTCTTTTGAGTACACATAATGCAGTGTTGTCCCATCATTGGGCTCGGGCCACCTTCCCTCCAGGGCTTGGTGCCATGTCGGTCTTCCCTCCTGGGCTTGACCTCTGTGATCTTCCCGTCCACGAGCTTGATCCTAAACAACTGCATTGTGGACTTAGGCCACCTTCCCTCCTGGGCTTGGTGCCTGCCTGGTCTTCCCTCCTGGGCTTGACCATTTCATGACCTTCCCTCCTGGGCTTGGTCGTCCACTTAGGCCACCTTCCCTCCTGGGCTTGACCAGCTGTGTCACTCAGAGTTGGCATCCTTGGGTTCAAAGAATTTAAGTGCTTTCATTTTTTTTCTTTAACCCTTCACTCTTCTAGGTGAGGATTAAGGTTATCTCAATATTTAAATATGTTTATTCACTTACCTTTTAAGGGAAAGTCCTAGCCTAGGGTTCCTTCTTGGCTCATAGGAGGGGGTTAGGCTCTCTAGCCACAACCTGATCCCAAGATCTAAGGTTTTGCCTCCCTCATAGGTCATCTTCCCACTCTTTGGGTTGACCCACCCCAGGTTGGCTCACTAACCCTAAAGGTTTCTTAGACATCTTTTTCTTTCATTAGGCATAACTTTTATCATCAACCCATGTTTACTCAATCTCTGGAATACCCCCCTCATGGTCTCTGTCCATTTAGTGAACTTGGGTCACCTTCCCTCCAGGGCTTGGTTCTACCCCGGCCTTCCCCTCCAGGGTCTTGGCCACCATCACTAAACTTCTAGAGACAACATGAGGAGTTTGAGCAAGTTATATTCCAACTTTTCATTTTATGATATATTCAACCATTGGGTTTTTATATCTCTTAAGACTTATCACATAAGTTTTATGCTCCTCATGCCCATATGCATGGGAGATTGGGTTTCCAAAAACCATCCCTTATCTTTCCTATTCATGATTTCAAGTTTCACATGGGCAGTGTCCCATACCACCACACCATGTTGATTACCGTTTTTAAGTTTCACATGGGTAGTGTCCCATACCACCACACCATGTTTATTATTTATTTTAAATTTTCACATGGGCAGTGTCCCATACCACCACACCATGTTGATTACCGATTTTATATTTTTACATGGGTAGTGTCCCATACCACCACACCATGTTGATTTCCAATTTCAAGTTTCACATTTTACTTCTCTTATTATTATTTTCTTTTAAAAAATTTATTAAGCAAAGAGATGAGAAGTAGATGAAAATGTGAGATGAGGAACATAATTTTTCTCTTAAAATTTCTAGGGATAATTTGAAATTATAAACTATTAAGTATTAGTTGATGAATCTGGGCTCTGATACCAAATTTAACGACCCGCACTTTTGAGTGTCTAAAAGACCTTAAAGTCGCATATCGTTATTCATAATTTCAAGGATCAGATTCATGAAATAATACAAAATAGTAAACAATTTCCATTAATGATCAAATATTTACATGTTTAGATAAAAAGCTCCTCTAAGGAGTTACATAACTTTTAAACAGAATTAACTTTTACAGTTGTGAAGATATACCATTAAGACTAAACCTTCATGATTAAACTGTAGTGTCTTCAACATCTTTATCTGTACCCTCATGTCCACGAATCAAGTATAAATGACACCTAAAACACCGACAAACAAATACGCGATCAGTATATTTCTATACTGGTACGTGGATTCAAACAATAATCACAAGTACAAATATAAGCAATCATCTTTATCTTGCATATAAGAATATAAACTTGTTTCCATATTCTAACCCATCTCTAGTCAACTACCTCAGGTGTAATCACTGTCCCTCTAGGGCTCGTGTGCATTACCCTTAAGATCAGTCTAACCCAGGGTTCAGAATACTATTAATTACTTTACATGATACTCATATGCACTTTATAGTTTGCAAGAACTAAATAAACAAGCAAGAAGTTTATTTGTCATTCAATCTCATCGAGAAACATCGGCAATCTCAAAATTCGATACATGTATTCATAAGCATAACCACGTACCTTATGTCATTGCAGAAACTAACATGTACTTTATGATTGCATCCAAACATCCAAGCAACAAAGCATTCAATCTGAAATATACACACTACATATGTGTCACCATGTATTCACGCTACATTAAACAGATCTAGATTCTCTCCTAAACTAGGGTTTAGGGCTATCTCGTGTTTGGATTATAGGTTATGGTTACAAACCCTAATCTTATCATATTATAGTTTCTAAGGTTACCAATTCCATTATTCATATTAGGTGAAACCCTAATCATCATATTAAACATATAAAACTACTCATGATATCCAGATCACATTACTAGCATTAAGATTATATCACGATGTCTTCATTGATTTTAACACCCTAAATAGCATGAATAAGATTACTAATATGGAATCACCCGTTATTCATCATCATTAGGGATTTCTTCATTATTCATAGCAAATTTAGGTGTTAGGTTAACATGAACGAATATATTCTATTAAGCATCATATTACACTAAACTAGGTTTTCCTTTCATTAAACACATTAGAACATGTATTGCACATATTTTTAGAATAGGAAGATTAACCAGGTTCTGATAGTATTTTATTTGGCTTCCTCTCGTTCTCCTGATAAGTTTGATATATAATATTACTGTATTTCGAGCTACCATTAATTAATTATAAATATTCCAAATTATTGCTATAGTAGCCAATTAGGGGTTGCCACGTCAGCATTAAAAGACTTACCAGAATTGTTCCAGAAAGGGGGAAAAAGACTCCCTCTACCCTTGGGTATTGTTTGTGTGAGCAGGGGTAGATGAGTACTTTCACTCTTTCCTTCTCCTTTCTCACGACGCAACCCGCTCTTGCGTCTGGCGCAGCGGTGCATCGGTCAGGGCGGCCGGTCCCACGCCCCTCCTTGATGTCTGTCTGCGTCACCTCCCAGATCCTTCTTCCTTCGCGGTCATGCGGATCGAGATCTCCGCCTGTATGCTCGTCTGCGGACCTCACCCTGGTAGGAAGCCGCAAGCACCCACTGCGTGGCGCTTCACGACCGTCGTCCTGCAGCACCCTGCTGGAGCTTTCCGAACGCAGGTCTCTGTGGCCGCTGCGTGGTCCGGCTGCAGCAGGTCCCGGATGGCCCTTGAAGGGGCCCTTAATGTCACCTTCCTCTTGAACAAACACCAAGACTGATGTCCTCCAAGATACGCTCACCAATACCGTCAGGCAGGGAAGTCATCAACCTGCAGTAGGGACCTTCGTTGCCACCAGTCTAGGGCGTCGCTGGCCTGACCTAGGATGGTCATGGTCGCCTCCATCTATCGGTCTACCAGTGCAGGTCTATGGACGAAGGGTTAGAGGAGAGCAAGCGGGTTCAGGTCGTCCCAGAACTGCCCAGATTTCATCTACAGTTCTGGTGGTGGGGCGGTCGTGGCTGTAGACAAGGGGAGAAAGGGAACCGGTTGTCCTGATGCACCTCTTAGGGTGTGTATGGCTACTAGCTTCTTCGTGCCGGATTGAGGTGGAATCATGATGGTTTGGTGCCTTGGGATCATCCGCAGGGTTTCTCATGGCCTGCAGAGGTTTGGTGTCTCGACTGGTGTAAAGGCATAAACTCTTGGGGTTCTTATATAGGCCCCAGTAGGAACCCTAATAGGCTACAAGAAGCAACGAGAAGAAAGAGTAATGCGGCTTCAAGCCTGGTTTCGTTGCAGTTGATTATACTTTCCCCTAGTTTAGCCTCTTCGGCTTGTTTCCTTCTCCCATGTTAAATACTTTCCAATCCCATATTCACTTTCCATACACACAATTCACGACTTAATCCAAAGCATGCCTTTGCACTTTCCTTATACTAATACTTATATAGGACAACTAATATTTTGGGAACACAAGGAATTATCTTAAACGAAAATATATTCCTTCTTCAAACCTTTCCATTATTATTTCCTATTTCTCTTAGGAAACTTACATATTGTTCCATTATTTGTATTCCAAAAAAAAAGGTGGATAATCTTTTTATTAATTATCTAAGCCACACATTATCTTGGATTATCCTTGAAATCCTCTTGTAATTATCTTTCAACATACCAAAAAGGCAACACTATTTGGTATCCCAACCATTGTGTTTCCAATAAAGGAAAGATAAGTATAATTATCTAACACATTATTAACTTTATTCTCCTTTGGAAAACATTTATCAATATCAAAAGTAATTACTAATTATTAATGCATGAATTCCTTTTATCTATTCGTCTTGTTCTACGAGAACTTTTGCGACAAAGGAAATTAACATTACTATTCCACCAATATGATCATTGGGGAATTGTCAAATTAATTCATGCATCATATTTTATAGTTTAGTTTTTACCAAAATTTGAGGATATTACAAAACTCCTCTTCCAGGTTGAATCCTATGTGTGTGACCCTGCAGGTCCTTTTTCACGTTGGCAGTGAAAGTCCATAACACTTATGACTTCACAAGCAATGAGCGGTGCCTAGTCACACATCATTGCTACCCACGTGAAATAGAAAGTTGGAGAACAACTTTCAATCCTACAATATGGGAATGGTGTTACAGTATATGTATAATTCCTTTGTCTCTGATATCCTGAATGAACTCGAGGCATGAACCAGTCAACCTGTCAACGTTCATTCACTTTCTTGATCTCAGAGTAGAGTGGAAGAGATATGTTATGACATCAGTATCACATATTGACTCACACATGCGTGCACGCCTTTCTCAATCCTACTCATCAAGTGGGCATGGATATCAGGCTCCCTTAGGAGGGGCAAATCCCATATCTATCACTCACCCCTCAAAAGCCCCATGTGTGAAAGCCACCCAATCATCACCTTTATAACAACCCATGTTTTAGGATTGCGTTTGATGATGTCAAAGTGTACCCAACGACATGTGTTGAGTGTAGTGATTTCAGGTCAAAGAATCACATTCACCACCATCACTGTGAGTACTGACTGTGACTACCATGACATGGTTCCATGTGTCAAACTCACGGTGGGTCTGTCTGGTACACTTGTAATCTAACAAGTACCTATGTGTTTGGTTTGATATCTCTATATCATGACTAATGAGATTATGTCATCAACCAATACCACAATCTAGTATTGTGTGTCATTGTTGTCTATCTACCTTCCACAATGACATACGACTAGGGACAAAATAAGAATGTACAAACTCTTAGCATCTGTATGATCTCATCGTTCATGTCTTCTACCTGAAGGCATACGTCATGGAGTATTGTCATTCTCTAGACATTCAACCTGTTCTATCACTATCTCATATGACTGAACCAGAAAGAATTGGAAGCTTGCCTTTGATGTTTATCAAATCAATCTTAATGTATCCCATCAATCATCCAATGATTGACTCTCAGGGCATACATACCAACAGACTCCCACTTGCACTGCGAGCCAATCACTCTTGAATCATATTCATAGTGATCTTCAAACATGTCCCACATGTTACTATGCTCCAATGCTTACATATTGAGTAATGGCAACACCTTGCCAAAGTCAGTATAAATTGCATGTCTCACATCTCTTCTCTGTACGTCACACGTATGAGATGGAGCTGCCGTAATACGTGATCCAGTATTCCTGTGCTAACCTTTATCCACACTGCATGATCAAGGATTCCAAACTTGTCTTCGATGACCGAAATATCTATAAGTTCATCTCATGAACTTCTAGATCCATATAGTATCCATTGTTGTTCTCTAACACATGGATACTCGGCGTTTCCTTTTAAATGGTTTTATTGGAACATTTCCAATTATCAACAAAGTTTCTCTTTTAATATATTTTGTGATTTAATTTTCTGTCCTTTCAGAAGTTCGCATCAATGTAACCCTTTACATCGAACTCTTCCTTATTTCCATAGAACTAGTACTTCATAAGTACTTATCAAGTTCTCATGGTATTCCAATAACTCTTACTGGAACTAGACAGACATCCACTCGTCATGTCCTACATATGAGTTATCAGGATGAGCATATCATTTTGTCATGTCCTACATACAAGATGATGCATGCATTTTATTCTTGCTATGTCCATACATGCAAGATAATGGGGATGATCACATACATGATAGATCCATATCTATTCTTAGTGCTCCTATTCTTCACAAGAATTTGACACTTGGCCTTGGGATACTAGCTCCATGTAACATGGACAAGTTTTCTCTCACTTAATCTGTGCATACTGAACTCTTCAGTACAGATTGCCAATGTATGCTCTCTCTTTTCCAGGTCAAGAGGTTTTCGAGAACTATCTCATAGATCTCTATTCCTATCACATAGGAAACACCTCTATCTTCCCTAAAGATAATTTCTACTTTGGATTTCCATTCTAGAACATTTCCACATCAACATGTGGAATGTGAACACGCTCCCACTAAATCATAGATCCCTTCTTTATCTTTGACATATCAGTCAAACCCTTTGACTATATTATCAAAGTAAAGATCCAATTCTGAGTTGCATGTATTCAATCAATCACATTGATTAGTCCGTTATAACTTATAGACTTCATTTGCATTAGTGGATTCATAAACCTTATAGGTTGTGTCACATACACATCCTCATTTTATTCCTTACAGGAATGCGGTTTTAGTGTCCATATGCCAAATGTCCTAGTCCTTAAGTTGCAATCTACAAGCATCATCCTTCTCAAAATGTTATCCATGTGTCTTAACGCTTAAGACTTATTTGCACTTATGGATTTCCATCCAATGGGTGCTACCATCAAGGTCATACCTTATGGTTCACATGGAAGTCGTTTAGGATGTAATGGTCATATACCATAACTCAAAATATGTTTCCTCATATTCATCTAGATAGTTGATTCATCATATGACCAACTTATCACATAGATAATTGAGGTGTATCTGTCAAGGATATAAGAACTCACAACCCTTGTGATTCTTAATGTCCTTTATTAGTGTGGTGTATTCTTTATTTAAGAAGAATTCAGTTATTTGATAATCATTCTCTAACTCCTTAGAGTATGATTCCTTCTTGATTTAGACATCACCGTGCCTTAATCATGATATCACTATGATACACTTATCATAATCACTCATAAGGTTCTCAAACATTTGGTCCAAGTATTTCATTCATTGATCTCATCAAGAACTAACACTTTACCAAATTTATACTTCATTTATGATATTCTTAACACTTTAAGATATTCATATTGGTATTTCTCTAAATACCATTTGAAGTATTAGCATATATTCCAATAGGTATGTAAATACATCATATGCATTATACCTAATAGGATAATCATTCTCACACTACCATTAGTGAAGATTTATTAATCATGTTCATGATATTCATGTCTCTTACTGGTTCTCTAACCAAAAGAGTCTAGATCTATCCATCATATGGAAACTAGAAATGAATTTCTCATGATTGATGCTAATTTAATTGTTTGAGTAATCAATAACATTTAGGTATCATTTTATCTTATGCGTATCAAATACCACAAGATAAACAAGGCATTGCCACAAAGATCATATCTTTTAAAGAATGAAACATCAACTTTATTAATTTCCATCATTGTCATACAATATGCAAAAATAAAGTGTTTCTATCTATTGGTAGTTCATAACTGTATTACATGCCTTTATGGCTGAAAAATAAACTAAAGTACTCCTATCTATGGCGGCAGCACTTGCCCCATTTATTGAGTTCTTTACACTTTACATCTTGGTATCATATACCTCAAAAGTGTTACAAGTTTATTTTCATGACACCTTTATGTGGAGACAACAGTTGCCTCCTTCTTCTTTTGTTCATCCAGATAGAGAGGACAATTCCTTTTCCAATGTCCTGACTTTTGACAATGGTGGCAATTGCCTTTCTTGGTCACTCCTCCCTTGGCCTTGAGAGCTGAAGACGTCTTGGACTCCTGGCTAGCATCACAACCTTTCTTAGCTTTGCCCTTGCCCTTGCACTTGGACTTGCTTTTCTTGCCCGTGATCACCATCACAGACTTAGGCTTGTCCTTCTTCATCTGTGTCTCGGCTGTCCTCAACATGCCCAACAACTCTGACACTGGCCTATCAAAATTGTTCATGTTGTAGTTCATCACAAACTGCAGTATCATGTAAGTATCCAACTCTTAGCTCAGTGGAAATCCCAATCTCTGCAGGTTCTCCACATACCCAATCATCTTGAGTGTGTGAGGACCAACTGGATCTCCTTCTGTCATGATGCACTTGAACAGTGCCCTTGAGACATCGTATCTCTCTTGTCATGCTTGGTCTTCATACATGTTCCTGAGATGTTGAACCATCTCAATAACACCCATGTTCTCATGTTGTCTCTGCAACTCGTGGTTCATAGAGCACAAAATCAAGCACTTTGCATCAATGGCATCATCAGAATGCTTCTTGTAAGCATCCCTTTCTGCCTTTTGTGCATTAGGAGCAGGTTCCTCTGGAACTGGAGTATCCAGGACATAGAGCTTTCACTCTTGAGTGAGAACAATTCTCAATGTCCTAAACTAGTCGTGGAAGTTCGTCCCATTTAGTTTGTCCTTGTCAAGAACCGATCGCAAAGAAAAGTTGTTGTTGTTTGTTGCCATTTGTACTACAAAAAGGAAAATATGCAATTTTAGTCCAAAACTGATTTTGACTTATTTGATTGATTTGAAAAAGTTTGACGATAAAATTAGGCCTTTAATTAATTATCGCTCCCACTATTTTAATTCAAATTGATAGCCCTCACCATCAATTCGGAAGATTGCAGCATACAGCCTTCTAGTGGGCAAGATCCAGAAATACTCTAAGTCATGGACCAGCTAGGGTTGTCACCCACAACTTAGATCTCTCAGGTAGGCAACACTTGCCAATTGCATCATATGAAACTCTTGATAAGATGTCATATACAACTCCTTGCAATGATCATCTCCATGCCTCAGTGTGCTAGATCCTATCTAGGTCACCTTGTTAAGTTTGACCCAAAGCAAACACGATGAATCTGCACCCTGCTTGGGCAGACCCACACATTCATCCTTCACGCTTCCACGAGATAGACGGTGCACCACGCTAGGGTCTACCCACACTTGGTCGATCAAGCTTTTCACGTGTGTCGCATTTGGAAGGCATCTAAAACTTAATATTTTAATGAGGGATTTGGTTTATATATACATATACATATCCAATCACCACAATACATAATACGTATCATATACATGCTATATCCCACAAAAAACATGTGAAACGATAAAAGCGATGATTATGGTCATCCTAATGTAATTCCTCGAGCCAAGAGGAATCACGGTCATCTAGGTCTACATCATATGCAACCTGTATAAGATAACTGTAATGCCTGGGCCCACTGCCCAAGGCTCTAGTAGGGTTTCAGGAATGATGACTGGCCCCACAGACCACCACTAGCCTTAACTGCACACTTTGTCCACACTGACGCGCAAGCCAAGATCAACTTCCCGACTGGTCACCCATCCTAGTACTACTCCAAGCTGAGCACGCTTAACTATGGAGTTCTTTAGAGATGGGTTCCCAGAAAAGGAGGTGCACCTTGGTGATATGGGTAGTCCAATCATTCCTTTTAAGATCAACTTATCCAAGGCCTCTAATCCTGGGATGTTACAATCTCCCCCACTTAGACTCTTGACGTCCTCGTCAAGGCTCAACTATATGGCCTCATAATTTGACCCCATTTCAGTGCAGACCCACAATGGCCCATGGACACCCAGCTCCCATCCACGGCTATCAGCGCAAGGGCGGCTCCATCTCGTCTCTACGGATAGCCCTTTCCAACTTGCCTGGACCGCACGGCTCAAGACTGGCATGCCACATGCCCATGTGGGCCCCACCTACTGGAGGGGTTATGTCTCTGATACCATTTGTAACGCCTGGGCCCACTGCCCAAGGCTCTAGTAGGGTTTCAGGAATGATGACTGGCCCCACAGACCACCACTAGCCTTAACTGCACACTTTGTCCACACTGACGCGCAAACCAAGATCAACTTTCCGACTGGTCACCCATCCTAGTACTACTCCAAGCTGAGCACACTTAACTATGGAGTTCTTTAGAGATGGGTTCCCAGAAAAGGAGGTGCACCTTGGTGATATGGGTAGTCCAATCATTCCTTTTAAGATCAACTTATCCAAGGACTCTAATCTTGGGATGTTACAATAACTCCGTGCTTTTCCTATTGGGTTTGATCACTTCATCACATGAAACGATCGGCTCGCCATCAGACTGGTCGGCTGGGTGCTACCAGCCGATTGGTTGGCTCCTACAACCGATTGGTTCTCCTGGTCGTCATGCATCTCCTCATGGCCGCCACCCGTTCGTCTCGCTCCTCGAACCGGGCATCAACCCGATCGGTTCACTCCTTGAACCGACCGTGTGGAACTCCAACCGATCGGTTCACTCCTTGAACCGATCGTCTCAGCTGTCGTCAGGTGTCCGCCATTCTTTGACATAACAGGAAATAAAATCTATCCTATTTTACATCATTAAAAGGGAAACCCTGAGTTACATTCAGGGGGAGCAAAGGTAGGAAAGAAGTCTCGAATTATTTCGAGTTACATCAGGAAAAGGAGACGGAATCGGTGTGCAGACCGAGATGAAAGCAACTATACAACCATACATAGATAGGGTTTATTGGCCATAACCACGCTAAAAATCCACCACAAAACTCATTTAAGGGTGACGCGTATCGAGTGAATTAATATTACATATCATATATATACTATTGGGATTTGTGGATTTAAGATTGGACATACATAAGCCATTATTATTCGCATCGTATGCAATAAATAAAGGCGACAAACCAAAATCGATCATATCGATAATGCTAATGTATAGAGCAGTTGACGTGGCTCTGATACCACTGTTGGGTTTTAGGGGAGGTAGATCAGGCAGCGGAAACAAAAATTTTCTCTTCCCCTTAACCCGAACCGAGGAAACGTGTCAACGTCTATCCAATAGGAAGGATGGTATGAGGAATCATACCTTGTCCCGAGGCTTGCTCGGAGACAATACCTCACAGCTAGTGCGGTCTTCACCTCCGGTCTTGGACGGTGTCTGTGTAGCTCCTAGTCGCACCGGGACTCACGACTCCTCCTGGCACCAGGACTGTCGGGTTGACAGTGTTCTCCTGAGCGGCAGAAACCTCCCGCCTCTGTAGTAGTCCACACGGACCACCTGGAACTCCACAATCCTTGTCCCACGAGGAAGTGGAAGGAGACAAACCCTTCTGCAAGCATACTAGTCGCCCACACACTCTCCTGCCTCTAGTTGCAACTGCAGTTGTCCTTCGCTTGTTGCACCCCCCTTTGCGGGAAGCACTTGCTCGGGCTCTCTCTTGGTTACCAAAACCAGAGAGAATGACAACTTTGCAGAGCAACTGGTTGCACTGAGTTGTTCACAGAGAAGCCCCCAATACCCCTATATATAGGAGGGTCATGGGATAGGGTTCTCTATCCCGGGCAATGCGGGACTAAAGTAGGAGTAGAAGGGTTCGAGAATTTTCCACAAAACAACCAACTGCGTAACCTGTACCGATCGTTTCAACACTTGAAACGGTCGGTTGGGCAGCTGAGCCGATCGGTTGGACCTGAGTCTATCGTTTGGGGTCCCCAACCGATCGATTGGTACCCTGAACCGATCGATTCACAGTCCTGATCCGACTCAAATTGACTTATCTTCTATCGTTTCGAATTGGTACCTATTCCCAATCCTTTTCCCAATCACATTGGGAAAGTGAAACGAAAAGAACTTCCTCGCCAATCTTATTTTCCCAACTCGCTCGGTTGCACCAGTTGAACCGATCGGTTCAACTCTTGAACCGATCGTTTCATTTGTGCATGAGCTGATCGGTTCATAAACTAAACCGACTGGTTCACCCAGCTCAACAGATCGGTTCATCATATGAGCCGATCAGTTGGGAGTGCAGATTGTGCAGAAATAGTCAATTGCAGTTCCAATCAATCTGATACTCTAATCAATCGATCCAACACCATGAATACTCTGATTTTGAACTATCAATTAATTGAGTGTTTAATTGAACTACTAAACTCCTTTAGTAATCAATCTAAACATAGTTTGTGGACAAAACTCCTCTTCCAGGATAAATGCTATGTGTGTGACCCTGCAAGTCCTTTTTCACGTTGGCAGTGAAAGTCCATATCACTTATGACTTCACAAGCAATGAGCAGTTCCTAGTCACACATCATTGCTACCCAAGTGAAATAGAAAGTTGGAGAACAACTTTCAATCCTACAATTCATGAATGGTGTTATAGTGAATGTAGAATTCCTTTGTCTATGATATCCTGAATGAACTCGAGGCATGGACCAGTCATCCTGTCAACGTTCATTCACTTTCTTGATCTCAGAGTAGATTGGAAGAGATATGTTATGACATCAGTATGACATACTGACTCACACATGCGTGGACGCCTTTCTCAATCCTACTCATCAAGTGGCCATGGATATAAGCTCCCTGAGGAGGGACAAATCCCATATCTATCACTCACCCCTCAAAAGCCCCATGTGTCAAAGCCACCCAATCATCACCTTTATAACAACCCATGTTCAGGATTGCGTTTGATGATGTCAAAGTGTACCCAACGACATGTGTTGAGTGTAGTGATTTCAGGTCAAAGAATCACATTCACCACCAACATTGTGAGTATTGACTGTGACTACCATGACATGGTTCCATGTGTCAAACTCACGGTGGGTCTGTCTGGTACACTTGTTCTCTAACAAGTACCTATGTGTTTGGTTTGATATCTCTATATCATGACTAATGAGATTATGTCATCAACCAACACCACAATCTAGTCTTGTGTGTCATTGTTGTCTATCTACCTCCCACAATGACATCCGACTAGGGACAAAACAAGAATGTACAAACTCTTAGCATCCGTCTGATCTCATCATTCAGGTCCTCAACCTGAAGGCATACGTCATGGAGTATTGTCATTCTCTAGACATTCAATCTGTGCTATCACTATCTCATATGACTGAACCAGAAAGAATTGGAAGCTTGCCTTTGATGTTAATCAAAACAATCTTAATGTATCCCATCAATCATCCCATGATTGGCTCTCAGGGCATACATACCAACATGTATGCCCAGAGAGCCAATCATATGATGATTGGAAGAGGCATCAAATACCTACTTTGATAATAAAAAAGGTAATTATGTCTATTATGTTTGTCATAGCATGAGATGATGACACAAACATAGTATATGTCGAAATAATGATTCTACTTGATGATTTATGTCTTCAAGTACGTGACTTGGACAATGAGATCTTACATTTGATAAGAGTACATACATTCTTGGTATGTCCCTAGTCAGATATTATTGTGAAAGAAAATTAGTCGATAGTAATACATAAGACTAGAGTCTGTGTTGACTAATGATAGAGTCACATTAGTCATGATATATGATATCAAGTGAATCACACATGTATATGTTAGAGAATAGTATATCAGAGAGACCCACAATGAGAGTGATACATGGAGACCATGGAATGGTAGTCAGAATCATCTCTCATAGTGATAGTGGTGATTGTGTTTCTTAGACCTAAAGTAACTACATTTGTCACATGTCATTCATGTACTTTGACATCATCCAACATGATCCTGAATAAGGATTGCCATAACGGTGATGATTGGGTGCATTGTGATACATGGGGATTGAGTGTGAGTGATGTAGATGGGATTTTCCCCTCCTACATGAGAATAATATCCAGGGCCTCTTGATAAGTGGAACTGAGAAATGTATGGTTGTACTCATGTGACTCAATATATGATATGCAAGCTCACGTTCATCTCAGACAATCTTCTATAGTTTAAGGAACATGGATTGAACGTTGAGAGGATGATGATTCCATGCCTCAAGTTCAATCCAGATATCAAAAATAAAGGAACTATACGATCATGATAACACTAATCATGGATTGTAGGTTGAAGTTGTTCTCCAACTTCTAAATTACTTTGGTAGAAATGTTGTGTTTCTAGATGCCACTCTTTGCTTATGATGTTAGAAGTTAGTTATGAACATTCACCTATAGGGTCACACACATAGGATACACTTTGACTAAAGGAGTATATTCATGACGATGTTTAATTTGATTACTAAATGTGTTTAGGTATTCAATTAAACAATTGAGGTTTAAAATTGACTGCTTGGACTCTGAACCATCTAGTTCACCTTGCCAACCGATTGGTTGGGAAGTGAACCGATCAGTTGGAGGGTCATGTCAATGGGAATCAACATTGGTTGATCAATGGCTAAACCAGGGAGGGAAATGACCGTTTCACATAGTGAATTGACTACTTCACATATCCCAACTGACTGGTACATGGGATCAACTGCCCATTTTAGTTTTCAATACGATTGGTATAAGGATTTTTGCTGACGTCATGTTTAGCATTAATTGTGCATTAATTACCAATTTGATTCAGACTAGGAAATTGCAAAAGTTGATTTGTTTGCTTAGAGAACTGATCGGCTCGTGCACCAACTAACTGGTTTTCCGAGCATAGGTTCTAAAATATTCATGAATTTGACCCTTTCGACTCCCACACAGATTGGGAACCCTAACACTAGACTCTCTTATAAATAGAGGGGTGTTGGGGGCTTGTCAGAACACAACAATTGTCTTTGACAATTGTTGTCCTCTCTAGTTGTAGTAACCAATATACATCATGAGAAAGTCCTACCCAATAAAGAGAGGGATAGCAGGGGAGAGACAATTCTGGTATAGCGTATAAATTCTAGTAGGTTAACATTCAAGAGGGACAACTCCTTCCCATTGGCTCTAGTAGGGAATCATGGAGTTCTCAGTGGTCTTCCTGGACTACTCTTGAGGTGGGAGGTCATTGTTTACTTCTAGGAGGATACCATCAACTATTGTCTATGATGCTACAGTAGGAGGTTGGTGGAGATGCTTGTTCGAGTGTTGTTGCTGAAGAAGGAGCGATTTGTTGTTTGAAGAAGAAGCATGATGCTACTGCAAGGGTAATGTCATTGGATTTGCTCTAGGACCAAGTATAACCTCACAACCTTTCCTTCCTTGATACTTATTGTTGATGAGATCTTTCTATCCAGGAGATTTAGGCTTCAAATTTTTATTTCTTCTGCCTTATTTGTTGCCCCAATTTCCCTATAGTGGTATCAGATACACGTCAATTTACAACGTGTCTGGGATTTCAATCAATATGATCAAATTTGATTTTATCGCATATAATGCAAATATTAAACTGGTTAATGTGCATATCTGATTAATTACCACAGATGACTCCACAAACTATATGTATGTATATATACATATATATATATATATAAATATATATATGCAATTTACATGTGTCACCCTAAAAGTTAGTTTTGATGGTGGATATGAAGCATGGTTATGGCTAGTAACCATAGATCTATTTGTGAATGATTGTGGTTGTTTATTCTTGTTGTTACTTGGCCTACATAATGAGCCTCTCTCTTCCTTCCAAATATAAATCATTTCTCTTCTTCCTATTTCTTCTCAAATGTAACTCGAGGTTTTCCCTTTCACAATGTAATATGAAATATAATAGTTTTAGTTTATGTTTTGACATGAGATTATGATCTACACAAAGGTGAAATGGTCATCTTGTGAAACGAACTGATCAAATGGAGGATCGAGGAGGCCAGGAAATAAAAGGATGAACTGATAGAGTACTAACACAACCGATCGACTGTGGGTGTCCACACACCACTTGGACCTGAGAAGCATATGACCTCTTCAGGAGACCAATCGAGCAACCAGGAGGCAACACAATCAGTTCAAGAGTTGAACCTATCAACCCAAATTGGTTCGAGCATAGATCTTCATCAACAACAGGTTATATATGATGTAGACCATAGGTGATAATAATTCCTTGTGGCTCCAAGGAATTATAGTAGTATGGCCAAAACCATCGCTTGTGTTTATTATTGCATGTTTTTGTTGTGGTTACAGAATGTATATGATACATATTATAGTATGTGGTGATTGGATATGTATATGTATTTATATAAAAATCCATCAATACAATATTAAGTCTTAGTTGATTTCCATTAGCAACATACATGAAAATCTTGACCGAGTAAGCATGGGTACCCCAAGGGTGGTGCATTTTCTATTTCATAGAAGTGTGATGGTAATATGTGGGCCTACTATGCGGGGTGCATTGCTATCATGTTGGTTTTTTTATCAGGCTTAATTGTGTGACCTTAGTGAGATTAAGCATCTGAGGCATACAAATGATCATGGCAAAGATTTGTGCATATCATCTATCTAAGAATTGCACATGATGCAATTGGCAAAAGTTGCCTACATAAATAATTGACTATGTATGATGGAGTTGTCCAGGTAATAGTACAATTGTTTTGGTGTTTGGCTCAATAGAAGATTGTACGCTGCAATCTTCTAAATTGATACATGAGGGTTATCAATTTGAATGAAATAGTGGGAGCAATAATTAATTGAAGGCCTAATTAATATCATTAACTTATCGAATCAAACAAATAAAAAATTGTTTTGAAAAGGTTGGAATATTTCTTTGTAGAATCTAATTTCAAACATAAACATGTTCTTTTTGTGATCATTCCTTAAGAAAGGACAAAATTGGATAAAGTTCCACAACTAGTTAAGGACTTTGAGAATTCTTCTCATCAATGAACAAAAACTCTATGTCCTTGAAAGACCAGAGCTAAAGGAACCCACTCCCAATGTGCCTAAGGCTAAAATGGTAGCTTACTTGAAGCATGAAAATGATGTCGTAGGCATTAAGTGCCTTATACTATGCTGCATGAACTATGAGTTCCATGAGCAACATGAAAATATGGACATTCTTGGGATGGTAACACATC
Source organism: Alisma plantago-aquatica (assembly GCA_963693085.1). NCBI lineage: Eukaryota > Viridiplantae > Streptophyta > Magnoliopsida > Alismatales > Alismataceae > Alisma > Alisma plantago-aquatica. The sequence goes on along the minus strand of OY856410.1, from coordinate 1,185,196,744 downwards.
TTAAATAAAGGAAGGCATAATATATCCAAAGTGTTGTTTGAGTGCAAACTGGCAGAGGGAGATCCTATAGAGCTTCATGTATTCAATATGATTGGGCATATGTAGATATTGGGATTTCTATTAGGTCAAGAGTTGACCAAAGATATGATTATGCAAGTGTTGCCTAAATTATACAGGCAGTTCAATAAGTGTTACTACCTGAGTAACTTGGCTAAACCGTTGTCAGAACTACTTGACATGTTGATGTTGAAGAAAGAATGAAGAAGGATGAATCTGTGACGGTGATCAATGGAAGTGAGTCCAAGGGAAAAGGCAAGGCCAATAAGCATTCTAAGGCTAAGCTAAAGTCCAAGTCTTCTGAACTCATTATAAGGATAAGGGTAAGTGCAAAAGGAATACACATTTTCACATAAAGGAACAAAGGAAGAAGGAATAGATAGAGACCTCTACTTCATGACCCAACAACAAGTGATCTAGGACTATAATGAGCAAAAGTTGTTGCCACTACAATTGGAAGTTGTCATTCGTGGGCACATAATAGATTTAGTGAATTACTATATGTACCTGCCATTTATAAAGCATCATATATCTTGTATGGATAAGAATTGATGTTTTATGGCAATGTCTTATGTGTCACAAACTATACTTGATAGTTTTAGAGACAAATGTGCATGACACATATATTGAATGACTAGATGACTCAAACAATGAATGCTTATAGCATTGCCATCCAGAGCACAAAAATGAGAAATACATTTCTAAAATCCATATGATGGTTATCTAGACTCTTTTGGTTGTTGAACCAATAGAGAAATGCATGTCTTCTTTGTTGTGCAATATGCCAAAAACATATTCACTAAATGTAGTGGGAGAGCAATTGTTTTATTAGGGCTCATACATGTTGATGTATTTAGACCTTTTAGAATAAATACTAATTTACTGGTACCTAATTATATTTACTGATGTCATCAGTAGATATGAAGTTTGTATTTAATCAATACAAGTATGAATCTCTTGAAGTGTTCAAGGAGATTATGAATGAAGTATGTAACTAACTTGGTAAAAGGATTAATATACTTCAATGTGATCGATGTTGAAACATTTTAATCCAAGAGTTTGAGAACCTTCTGGGAGATCATGATAATTTATCATGGTGAGCTCCACCTAAAACACAATGATAGTGTATGATGAGACTATATCAGAAAGAAGAAATAACACCTTATTAATTCGTGGTGTGATTATCGATAAAATCTAGGCAATATTCCAATTTATTTTGGGTACATGCTAAACACTAAACAATGTACTGTCTAAAATGGTTCAAAAGACACCATATGAGATATGGAATGGGATGTGTCCCAATATGTCTTTTACAGTTATTAGGGATGAATTCTTATATAAGAAAATAGTTTCTTAACAAGATTTGTCCATAAAATCACATAAATGTTATTTTGTTAAAATACTACTCTTATCCTGATCCAGCAACAAAGTTGTTTGTTAATCGGGATAATTATATTCCTAAAGAGGAACTTAGTTCCAAAGGAATCAGTGGGAGTAAAAGTAGAACTTGAAATGTAAAAGATAAGTAAGAAAATATTGAACCTAAAGAGGTATAGTAGGAACATAGAGAATCAAAAGATGTTGTGGAATCTCAAGTTCCTCATGTAACAGAAAACCTCATAAGTCTAGTAGAACATGCCTTGAGTTTGAAAGATTATGATATCTTATAACTCACAAAGGTTTTGATTTGATCATAGATGATGAGTCAACATCCTAACTAGAATCTATTAAAGAACAAGATTTGGAGAAATGACTTGAGGCCATTAGATCCAACATGGACTCCATGCAAACCAACAAGGTATGACCTTCTTGGATCCACATGAAGGGTTAGAACCCATAAGGTGCATTTAGGTCTTTGAATGGAGACTAACATGAAAGAGTAGATCAGTTGCAAAGAGTTTCTAGCAAGTTCAAGGTGTTGAACATGATGAAGTCTTTCACCAGTTACTATGGTGAAATCCATAAGGATCATACTTGCTATTGCAGCTTAGTATGCCTATGAGATTTGTCATATTGATGTTAAAACCACATTCCTTAACTGGAATAATTATGAGGATGTGTACGTGACACGGCCTAAAAGTTTTTTAAATCCAATAATGCAAATACATTCTATAAGCTACAAATGTCAATCTATGGATTGAAGCAAGCATCTTAGAGATGGAATCTTCGATTTGATAAGACAATCAAAGGGTTTCACTTGAGTTAGAATGAAGATGGAATTTGTGATTACAAAATATTTCATCAGAGGATATTTATATTCCACATAATGATGGAGAATAACGTCCTTATCCTACAAATGTTTAAACCTGGTAAGGAAAGTACCTTCTCTATGAAGGGTTTAGGAAAAACTTCCTATGTGATAAGAATTGAGATATATAGAGATAGATATGGAAAGCTTCTCGAGCAAAGAAAGAGAACATACATTGTCTGAAGGGGTTCAACATGCATGACTAAATGAGAGAGAATTTGTCCATGTCCCATGGAGTTAGTCTCTCAGGAGTCCCTATTCTTGCGAAGAACACAGAGATAGATGCCATATCCATTTGTAATTGGATCTATCTTGAATACAATGTTATGTACTTATCTTGTTATCTCATATGTATTGGACATGATGAGAGGATATCAAGTTACCTCATAAGTACTGGACATGATGAGAGGATCTATAGATATGCCTATCTAGCAATCTTGTATGTATTGGACTTGACGAGAGGGTATATGTCAGATTCCAGTGAGAGTCAATAGACTACAATAAAAACATTATTAGGTGCTTGAGAAACACTAAAAGGACCAGTTCCTTGGTTATGGTAATGAGGAAGAGTTGGGTATAAAGAGTTACACTGATGCAAGCTTCCAAAGTGACAAATAAAATTAATGATTGTAGTCTATATTTATGTTTGATCTTAAATGAGAACTATAAGATGGAAAGGGTTTCGAGCTAATGGCAGTTGTTTAAATCTACAAAAGAAGTCGAGTATCTCTGTGTTATGAGAACAACATAGGATATTGTATGGATCAAGATGTTTATATGGGTGAACTTGTGTCAGGTTCCAACTATTGATGACATAGTAGAAATATTGTGACAATAATCGAGCTACTGAATAGGATGGGAATTCCAGATAGAATACTATGACACTTCCATCTTATATGAGATGTTATATAGCAAAGAGATGTGAAACTTGGAAAATACCATCTTGAAGCAAATGTTTCTAACCCATTATAATAGTGCTTGGGCAAAAGAAACATGATGGGCATGTTAAGATCACTCAGAAAAAGATTTGTGGGTATTTGGCTCTAAGTGTAAGTGGGAGTCTGTTGGTATGTATGCCTAGAGAGACGATCATATCATGATTGGAATGATGCATTAAATACCTTATTTGATAATAACAAAGGTGATTCAATATAATATGTTTGTCTTAGCATGAGATGATGACATAGACATATTATATGTCTCAATAATGATGTTACTTGATGTCGTATGTCTTCAAGTACGTGACTTGAACAATGAAATCATTCAAATGATAAGAGTACACACATTCTTGTTATGTCCCTAGTCGAATATTACTATGGAAGTAAAATAAACAACAATGATACATAAGACTAGAGAGTGTTGACTAATGACAAAATCTCATTAGTCATAATATGTGATATCAATTCAAGCACACAGGTATATGTTAGAGAAATGTATATCAGACAGACCTATAGTGAGAGTGACACATTGTGGCGATCACTATCACACTGACAACTTCTTAGCATAAAACTATGTAGAATTAATCATTAACACTGGATTACAAAAAATCACTCAAAATGAAAACCTTTTTGCTAAGAGATCCATCACTAGGAAACTCTTTTCAAAAAGAACCAAATCATATGTATACATCACGGTTTACTTATAGATACAATGTTCCATCTCCTTGCACAGATTTAAGACAACAGTTGCTTTATCAAAATATACACAAAAGCAACATCATGCATCGAGGCATACTAGCTAAAATCTCAAATCGATTATAAAACTCTTTATGAACTATCCCCCAAAGGACCTGAGAGTACATGGACGACACAAGGACTCTATAAGACACATAGAAGCACACTTAACATGAGTTTTTAATGTTGTCCTTGCTTCTATATGTTCTCTATTGCACGGTCTCTACCTCCTCATGCACATCCACCTAAAAAGTTGTTGAACCCATAGGGTGAGACTACTTGTCCCAGTAAGAGATATAACTCTCCTCCAAAAGAATTATTATTATAGTTGAACTTTTATAAGTGAGAGAATAAGAAACCTATATTGAATTAAATGAGTATAATTGTTAATTATATGCAGAGCAGAGCAGTCTCAATATCTTATTAGTTCAAGAATCTAAAACTAAGAATTAGATCATTTAATCACTTTTTAACAAGAATACGAAAAACATGTATAACTGTGATAAACTAAACAATATAAAATCAAAGCAAGGCATCAACCAACGTTCCCATATTTGGTCCATAAATAAATATGCAACATATCTGATTACATCTTTAAACATTCCATCTTATTATGCCATGCGGAGATGGGAATATATGTTCCATCTCCAACTGACCACTGTGAAGTTAAAATCAGTAGCATATAGGTATATGGAAGAGTCAGAATCCATGACCTCTCCTTTCTCAGTTAGTACGAGGGTGGCAGTGACATTAAGAGTCATTATGCATTTTAGCTAGCCTAGCATATAGAGGCTCTTCGCTATAGAGATACAATGTGTATCATGTTCTCTGTTTGGGGTATGACCTATAGTCAATCCTGCTTGTATATCTTGAGTCATGGCCTGCTGTCATACTCTTCTAGGGTAAGGCTTTACCACCAATCCTAATGGTGCGTTAGAGGTACATCCTACAACCACACTCTTTCTTAGGAAAATGGCTCAAGGCCAATCCTGCGGTTTGAAGGAAGCAAGGTAATACTCGTCTTGCACCCTCGCATATTAAAAAATATGCACTCTGAGTAAAACTCATTCCATCATTCAGTAGATCCTGATAATGAATGATTATACGGTCAGGGAAACTACATTTTTAGTTCACTTGATAGATTAAGTGCATTACATCATCTTTTTGCATCAATCAAGTTACAGGCATAAATTATAAGTAAATTCTATACAGAAAGGTGTAACATATTTTAAAGAGATCTTGTACCAATTGGTACATATCTTGTTACACTTATCCTAGGATCTTAGTCCCCTGAATACTTTATCGAGAATCTCATCCCTACAAAATTATCATTATCATGATCATATGTTTGGGTATCAAACCCTCAGTTCATTATTGAACAGTATCACGTCTCATTAGGCAATAACCAACTCTAGGTCATCCAACCCATATATAAATCATACTTGTTACACCCCCGATCTCACAATTACCACTAATCATGAGATTAGGGTATAAATTGAGGAATTAACGTAATACAAAGATCACCCTTAACTTTTTCTTCTTTTTCAAACTCTTTATTTTCTTGCATTGAACCACATAAACTAACTTTACAAGAGAATTAAACTTTTATTTTTCTAATGTAATCTCAGCATTAATGATACACATCCATACATTCATTATGTTTCTCACACTTTCATGTACATACGACATGACAATCATTCACATTCTCTCTTATTAAGGAAACAAAGATACAAAACATCATTTACAACTCTCTCACATCTATACAAGGACCTAGAGTGACAGGGACCGACTAAACTTAACTATACTCAGACTTAACTCTTGTGGCAGATCTACTGTGATGCAATGATATCTTCTTCAAGTCCATGTGATTTCCTTAAAAATTTTGAGTAGAGGGGTGAGCCTACTCGCTCAGTGAATGAGTACTTCAAAGAAACAGTCTAAAGCACTGATATAATTATAGATATACTTTTGAGCAACTGATATCAATTATAATAGCAGTAAGCTTGAAAGAGTCTAATGATTGACAATCATAAATATGGCAGGATACTCTAGATATCTATAAGAGTGAATCAATATATGAAATGCTTGATTGATCATACAGAGAACTAATAATTCAGAAACATATAAAGAATAATTGAATAATTGTACACACTTGTTTGATCTCTCATTCATTTTATTATGCCCTGATCATATACAGTGTACTCTACATATGAAGACTCGTAGTGCACTACGATCACACCATACAAGACTTAGCGGACACACCCGAGAAATGCTAAGTCTGACTACTCTCTTGGTCTACAACAGGGAAATGTCTCTCTGGCCTAAACTGGACTCCTCCTCTAACCTGAGCACACAGGCAGAGAGTCGAGCCACCTCTTGGCTTTTTTCTATACTCTAGTACCACCAGGACTAATGGTTGATGTTGGACATGCTTTTATGTACTCTAGTGCCACCATGACTTCTGATTGATGTTGGACACTGCAAACTATAATTTAAGGAGACTTCCACTAGGCTTCGTCCCCCATGCCACCTGATAGCACGTTCTGACCCTCGTATACTGGACACTTCCAGGGTTAGGTCATTTCACCCCTAAGGTGCAGACCTCACATAGGGGTTATATGGTGTCAGGTCCCTTAAATCTATAATTTCAATATATCCTAGAAAACTCTTACTATGTTGAACCTTTTTCTTACTTATACTCGACTGTGGTATTTCTATGACATCGCATCTATTTAATTAAAGTTCAAATCACAACATGAATATCATTCTAGACCTGACAGAGCAGTATACTCAAAAACATTATAATTTACTGAGTAATCTATATACCATGCATGCAGGTAGATTGAAATTTCTTAAATAAACTAAACTCATATCAACTTGGCTCATATACACTAGAATGATATAATTGATCATCGTAACACATCAACAAGAGTTAATTACTCGATAAATTAGAAATCGTCAGTAGCACTTGTAAATTATATGTAATTCCTCAAAAATTGAGCACATCAACCCAAATTCTAAGTTATGAATCACATAACTCAATTAAAAGTCAATTTACTTGACACTACAAAATTTAATTATAAAAATGTGTGCATCAACCCTAATCTTGAGTTATGCATCACATAACTTAATTCAGAGTTAATTTCTTATCATGGCAAGAATTATTAATAATAACTGAGAACATTGATATCACATTACTTGATTCATTGAACCCCCTACCCTTAGGATTTCATTTACCTCATTCACTTATCACGTGGCTCTCATAAGGATTTCATGCGACATAAACATTCACTCAATAAAGACTACTATCAACAAATCATTTAAAATAAATATATATATGAAACCTTGGAACTGAGCTAAATTTGGGTTTTCATGCCATTCACTGGGATATCATGCATCAAGAATGACATTGGATAAATAAAGTCTATCATGTCAAGAAAATCTCTTCAAATGGATTTCACAATATCTATTTGCAAATATCCAACTTTCCTCGCATCTAGGGTTTCACCCTCTTTACTGAGATATCAAAAAAACACTATTCACTTTAAACAAATCAAGATAGTATCTGACATATATGTACTATGAATTTAGAAAAACAATCATTCATAACCAAGGGGATCTAGATAAGAAAATTTCTCTATTTACTTATACATCAAATTTCAATCATAGACAAATTCCCTATATTTCAATTTATTCTTATAACCTCTATGAATACTTAGTGAATTCTCATTAGGATGTATTGTATACATTTCTAATATGATTTTATCATATGAAATTCATCCAAACAGAGTAATAATCCATTTCATATCATTTTGCAACAACTTAGAACAAATAGACAGTTCAGGCTTTGTAGTCACATACTAAGGAATTAAAGATTACGGATGATTTAACCAGTTTTCATGCAATATATTGTTTAAAGGAAGTTCCCACTCATCCTAAGGTGTGAAAACACCTTAAAAACGTATCCCATATCTGAAAATCTCAAATCCATATCAAATCCCTAGCAATTCACTTGATTCTTCTTCCTTTCAACTCGGAAACCCTAGAAATGAGGAATTATGAAGAAACATTGAGAAAAGGGAAGTTTTGATACCATTTTAGATCAAATCAGAGGAGGGATAGAATTTTTACATGTGAGAAAATATTCACAATTAAACTATATCCAAAAAAGCTAAACTTACATGATTTCATCATTCCTCAGACCACAAAACCCTATGTCAGCATCTCCATTATTTTCTCCTCTCAAATCTTAACTCTCCCTCTCTCTCTAGGATTTCGTTTCTATGGATTGAAATTTGAATTATGAGAGCTCCTTGTGTGTTATCTTGATCATATAGAGTAATTGAGCTGCTTGGGTCAATTGCACTTTGACCCCTCACTAAACTTTTTTTTATTTCAGTAGATTTTTCTATCATAAAAAGGTTTGTGTAAATTCGTGTATTTTAGAGATCAAACCTTCTCCAAAAATTAGGATAATTTATCATGTTGTGTATAATTGAGTTATAAAGTTTCATTTGAAATTTGACATTATTCCAAGATTCTATTAAATAAATAAAAATCTAATAGTGCACTACTATCCAGAATTCTATAGAAATGTCAATTACTGTAATTCGTCTATAAGGTCTAAAAGCATCAAAAAATTATGAAAATTTTACATGTTTTTAGGATTAAGTTTAAGATCTCCATTTAAAATTTCAGATCATTTTAATTTACCAATAAATAACCAAAAATCAAACAATATACTACTGAACAACATTCTGTCAGCATGGTCGGTTGAAGTATACCTCGATCGAGAATGACTTTCAAAGAACATCCAAAAATTCTGAAATTTTTCAATAAAATGCATGATTGAGTTATACATATTACATACAAATTTCAATTAAATCAAAATTACATAGAAAATATGATAAATTATTTACCGTACTACTATCTTGATCAAATTACATACTCATGTACCATCAAAACCCTAATTTCAGCCAACTAGGGTTTATATTTCTCAAACCCTAATTTCTCAAACAATAGAACACTTAAAATTCTTATTAGTTTTAAAACATCATAATTTAATTATCATAATTAATTATATTTAAGAAATGATCAATCGAATTAAGCATATAATCATCCAAGTAAACCCTAGTTTACCAATTAATCTTGGATATTGTCATAACAATACTAGTTGTACAATTATATCATATGGCTCAGAAGACCTTATATAATATGTGTTACACTAAATCATCATATCTCATACCTGGCTATGTTCATCATCCCATAACACCTGCATGGCTAGGATTTCATAGCAATGCAATATTAATAAAATATCATGACCATGCCACAAGAAGAATCATTGAAATTACAACCCTCTCATGATTAGGGTTTCCTTTGTAACTGAATTAGGGTTTCCAAGTGCATACTTATCAATCAAAACCCTTATTCACATTATAAAATTTTCTTGATTGCCATAAATTTTTAATTAAACTTCATCAAATATCATCAATTTATTATCATCATGAGATACAAGTTTCTTTCATATCCTTACTAGGATATTGACTTCAACACAAATAATACATTGATTCACCCTTCTTTAGGGTTATCCACCTACACTTATTAAATTCTATTCATCTCATTGCTTTTGTAATGCATTTATTGATTATGTTCAACTTGTATCGTCCTACACTCTATAAGGTCTTTCATCCTATACTTCTCAAGGTGTATCGGCCTACACTCTTCAAGGTGTATCGGCCTACACTTTACAAAGTGTATCAGCCCTACACTCTACAAGGTGTATCGTCCTAGACATGTCACTTGTGTCAGCCTAGACACATATACTTGTGTTGCACAAAGCATGTCAAATGCCATCATTTTAGAGATGCTTAGAGTGGTATTGTTTGTGTGGTGCTTGAGGTGACACACACTTGTGTGTGTTGGCCATACTATCATCTTATGTATCATCCACCCAACATCATAAGCCATCCAACAATAACTAGGGTATCGACCACCCAACATCAATTAGGGTATCGGCCACCCAACATCAATTAGGGTATCGGCCACCCAACATCAACTAGCATATCAGCCACTTCTACTATGAGGATATCGGCCTTACCTTTAATTAGGGTATATGCATCCTCAATCAAGTAGTGTATTGACCACTCAACATTGGCTATGATATCGTCCACTTCAACCCTTTGTATGTTGACTTGTCCTTCAACAAGTGTATCGACCTCTTTATCAACTTAGGGTATCGGCCACATAGCACATAATGGGATATCGGCCTCAAGGGTTCGAGTTGTATCAGTTTAGGGTTAGCTATATCGGCCACCACACTCAACCAATTAAACATGATTCCATACATTTCCTTTACTAGATCATTACAAGCCAATATCATTACAGGCATATTGGTTAATAGAGTCTATCATGTAGGCCTAGATCCCTCTTGGTCATATCATATTAGCAACATATTGTTTAGAACATCTCAAGTCATGACGGCCATCCATGTTATGGAGCAACCATAGGTGTTAACTTGGATATCGTATAGTTATTGGCCTAACATCTTTTTAGCATTTAGAGAGAAGATAAAACACTTAAGAGAAAAATAGTCATACTCAAGAAATCAACCAAAAAAAGGAGTTCATATATATCAGTTTCCATACTTATACCCTTGTATCGGGTTAGGGTTTGCCACAAACCAATATCGGTTTGTGCATATCGTTTTTTTATCATCTTCAATCTCAAGATCTTGGTACATAACTACTCTAGTTCATGTACAACAGTCCTATATATTCATAAGAACTCATCGAACCATCATTCAAATAAGAAATTTGAAGTAGAAAAGGAATCACCAAGAATTACATGATAGAAGGTGAATAATATAAAATTGGGTTCAAGTTATATAACCCGCCTCAAGAACAACTCAAAAGCTCCAAGCTTCAATGCCCACATCCCAAGGTTGAAGATGACTTATCAAAAGTTCAAGACTCGATCACAACACTTCTCTATGAAATAAGGTACCATAGTTAAGAATTTGGAGAACAAATAAGAGAAGGAAAGAATCATGATCCAAGAAACATAGTCTTTCAAAGGTTGAAGACGGTCATGGATTCACCATAGGAAATATTATTGACCTTCTCTTTGTTCCTTGAGCTACTAGGATAGTCCTCCAAGAAAGATATAAAAAAGGAATTGAAAGGTTTCATAGGAAGTGAAAAGAGAGGTATGTATAATTGAGGTTCATGAAAGAGAGTGTGTATAAGGTGTCATCACTATTTGCACTTAAGTGACACGTTCCCATGCATGGTAACTTCATGCAACCATAATTATCTTTCCATGCAAAACTCTTGAGGATAATTCATGGATAAGATCTCGACCATTTATATATCTTTCTTGACAATATATCATCACCCAATCCTGCTTTATGTGCAAACTGATACCACTTTTGCAAGGAACTTGCAAACTGATAGGCTTCACCTACTTGAGATGCTTAGACCGTCATGATATCCTTCAAAGGTTGAAAAACCGATATGGGACCTACTCTATCGCTTCCAATATGATAGGAACTCCCATATACTCTTCAAAACTTGATACTACTTTATCTAGGGTTCAAGGTACGCAACACGTCTTTGGTTCTTTTACTACAAAGAGTGTTATCATCCAACCAAGACTCAACAAGGCACCCCCTTCTTTCTCTTTCCTCTAGTTGATACTAAGAGATATAAGAGACTTTCTAGAGATGATAATATGCACATACACCTCTGAATTGGGTAAATTGTAATTCTTACCAAAGTTATCATATAAGGCACAAACAATTTGCAAATAAGTTCAAAATTGAGAAATAAACTTTTATCAAGTCTTAATTACTTTTCAAAAGATTAAGACAATGTTCTAAGGAACTTAATTAATCAAAGCTTCTAGGGTTATCCCAAAACCCAGGTCAGGGGTGTTACAAGTTGCCAACCTCTAACAAGGATTTCGTCCCTGAAATCTCAAGAGAAAAGAGAAGGGTACTTCCTCCTCATCTCTTCCTCCAGATCCCATGTGGATTCTTCAACCCCACGATGATCCCAAAGAACTTTTACAAGTCATATGTCTTTCTTTTTCAACTTCTTGATTCTTTTATCAAGAATCAACACTGGACCTTCCACGTAGGATATATCCTCATCTAATTCTATCTCTACTGGTTGTAATACAAGCTCTGTATCAGGGTGACATTTCCTCAACATAGATACATGACTGGATGTAGTTTATGCAACTCGGGTGGAAGTTCAAACTTATAGGCTACCTTTCAAACACGTTCTATCACCAGATAGGATCCCATAAATCTAGGAGCCAACTTTCCCTTCTTCCCAAATCTGAGAACACTTATCCAAGGAGAGACCTCGAGATACACTCTGTCTCCAACTTAGAATTCTAAAGGTTTGTGACGATTATCAACATATGATTTCTGTCTATCTTGTACAGCTTTCAACTAATGTTGTATCACTTTAATCTTTTCTGTTGTCTATTGCACAAGTTCAGGACCAAGAAGTTGGTATTCTCCTATTTCATACCAGCATAACAGAGATCTACAACGTCTACCATATAATTCTTCATATGGTGCCATATCAATGTTGTTCTAAAAACTATTATTATAAGCAAACTCTATCCATCTTAAATGTATATCCTAGCTGCCTACAAACTGAAGAACGCATGCCCTAAGAAATTCTTCCAAAGTTTCTATAGTCCTTTCAGATTGTCCATCTGTTTGAGGGTGGAAAGCAGTACTAATCTTCAACTACGTATCTAGAGCTGTATGTAATTGCTCCTAAAAGTGACTTGTAAATTGAGGACCTCTGTTCAAAATAATTGATGTTGGGACTCTGTGCAACCACACTATCTCATCCACATAAACATGTTCAAGTTTCTTAGTAGTGTATGTTGTCTTAACAGGAAGAAAATGTGTCGACTTCATCAATCTATCAACAATCACCCAAATGGAATCATAACCCTTGGCTGTTTTAGGCAAGCCAACTATGAAATCCATTGTTGCATGATCCCACTTCCATTTTGGTATAGGTAATGATTGTAATGTTCCTACTAGCTTCTGGTGCTCAACTTTAACTTGCTGACATACTGAGCACCGCATAACAAACTCAGCTACATCCTACTTCAAACCAGGCCACCAATACATATCCTTCATATTGTGATACATCTTGGTACTTCTGGGATGCATAGCATACAAAGAGGAGTGAACTTCTTCCATTACTATCTTCCATTAAGTTATTAACTTCAGGTACCATGATTCTACCATGGTAACAAATTGTTCCATCTTCTGACTCATGAAAGACAACCCACTTTTCACTGCCATATTCTGATCTGATCTGCTGAACCACAATATCTGCTTGTTGTGCTTCTTTAATCTATTGTCTTAGTGTAGGTTTAACTTCCATCTATGCCAACAATCCAACCAGTAAAGATACTTCCAGTTGTACATTCATATGTCTTAAGGAAACTAGCATGTCCCTCTTATGACATACCAAACAGTTCAACTTTGCTTTATCTGTGAATGAAGATGACGACTTTCTACTCAGTGCATCAGCCACCACATTAGCCTTTCCTGGATGGTAATCAGTCGTACAATCATAATCTTTTATTAGTTCCATCTAGTGACACTATCTCATGTTTCGTTCTTACTGCAAAAACATGTATTTCAAATTCTTATGGTCTGTGAAAATCTGACACTTCTCCCCATATAGGTAATGTCTCTAGATTTTCAAGGCATGAATCACTATAGCTAATTATAAATCCTATGTAGGATAATTCTCTTCATGTTTCTTAAGATGTCAAGAGAAAAAGGAAATCACTCATTTATCATGCATTAATACATATCCCAAACCATTCTTTGAAGCATCACAAAAGAAAATTTATCCTTTCCCTTACTCAGGTAACACTAATACTGGTGCACTGGTGTAAGGGAGTGAAATCATCCCTTTACTTAAAATTTGAAGAATTGACATCCATTCCAAACCCTCTTAGAGGTATGATGGAATGGGCATAAATTTTCCAAAATTATTAAATATTGGTATACAAAAGACCATTAGAAAGCAGTGGAATAAAAAAATAACTGACTATAATCAATTTCATAAAAGGTTTAAAAAATACATCAAATTCTCCCATTAGGGTTTACATAAAGACACGCAATCAGGATCTAGACAGAGGGAAGTCTAGACTACTACAATCTTTTCTCCAAGCAACATCTTTATCAACTGAGTCCAAGCCAAAAGCTATGTACTCCTTGTCTTGTTCATCACCTTGCTCATCACCTGGGTGGTTGGGAAAGCACCCAGCAAAAGGGAGATGAAAACAAGGTATGCATCAAATAATGAATAAGTACAAGAGAAAAGGAAATCATATGAAACATAAATATATTGAATCGTCATAAGATGAGAGGTCCAAGAGAATGAGGCACATAAAAAAATAGATTCTTACCATTACAAAATATATAAAAAGTAGCATGCATGATATTAATTGGATTACATTAACTAAGTAGGGTTGAGGCACCTACCATACCTCAACCTATAGGTGAGGGGTGAATTCATACATTCTCAGTCACCTATAAATTTTTATAGGGGAGGAATAACACATTCCCGAGGGGAGAATAAGACATTCCCTAGGGCGATTATTTAAATGCCCTCTGTGGGTGGTTGTACATAAGTACCACCACTATAGTTAAAAGCCAAATAAACAATCATGCTCAAGAAATAGTAAAGTGGCAAGATAAATCATCATATAATTACAACTTGGTGGTGGGGTTCCAAGACCCAAGAATAATGTTCTGAAACTGATTTATGAGGCAAGTATAGAAAAAGATTCAAGAGTATATGAAATAGGGTTTAATAAAGCCTCATTATAGAAAAATAGGTTAAGGCACAATTATTCCCAACTTAAGGTGTAAATGCGCATACATAAATAGGGATTGCACATACATATCATATACATAGCACATACATAGCACATGACTTTCATTATGATTCATATTATCCACTTTCATCACTTGATTGAGTCCATGATCAATTTTTCCTATTTTCAATTTGTATACATGTATTAGAATGACATATATGCATTAAGGTAGAGAAAACCCATATTTTTACTTTTTATAGAAAAACCTCTATTTAGACTATGAAAACATCACCATACACTTAGTTAGGTTCTTCTGATTAAGAAAACATATATTTTGCATATTTTGGAGTTACGCTGATTAGAGTGTATTTTTGGTGATTTTTAAGTGATTAAATCATTTTCTAGAAAACCACCATCGAAAAAACTCAAAACCAATACTTGGAAATATTATTATTGAAAATAAAATGTTTTTCTGATTTTAGGACATATTTTACTTTAGTTTTTGGATAAAGGAATCAAAACTTATGAATTATTGTAATTTGGCCAATCAGAAACCGACACATCATCAAACCAAACGAGATAAGCAAAGAGAGAGAGAGAGGGAGGTAAAACACCATTCAACCTAATATCATGGTTTTAGATTAATAGTTATCCAAACTATATCTTCTAGATAAGGTAAACTGGTAAAAAACCAAAACCCTAGATGAACATGGTAAATAGAGATGGAAATCATCGATTTTAAACATTGATGCATGAATTTTAAGCATGTATCAAGAAATATATGAGAAGGGGGTCAACAAAACTTGCCTCTAGGAATGTAAGAAGGTACAAATAGAAAGGATCCCAAGATTAGAAAGTTTGGTTGCTCCAAGCCAAGCTCCTTTCTTGAGCAAGGATCACCTTCTCCACTTTCGAGGTGCAAACCCTAGCAAAAGTGCATGGAGGTGAGATGTTTTAGGGTTCTAGGTGGAGTTTTACCATGGAAGGTCATGGTTCTGACCTGGAAGAATGTGGGAGGAATACGAGCAACATGAAAACATGGAAGGAAGGGAGGAAACTTACTAGTTTTGGTCGAAATTACCAATGAGGAGCTTTAGAAACCCTAATAGAGCAATTTGGAAACCCTAAGAGCCTTCTTCACCAAGGTAGGCTCCCACTATTACCTTGGGACAACAAATTAGTGGAAAAATATAGAAGGAACTATTATTTAAGCTAGAGGGAAAAAAAGGAGAGCAAGAGTTTTCGAATTGTGAGTTGGGAAGGGGTATACATGGCTATATATAGAAAGAGGTGAAGCATGAGGTGTCTTAAGGGACTTCCCATGTGTCTTTAGCCTAGGGCTTGATGGCCATGCAAGAGGACAGCTCATGGACTCTTCTTGGATATCAAAAGTAAGTACTAAGAGCCCATAGATCCTTCTAGGCCATCCTCACCGTTTTTCAAGAAAGAAATAACCTCATTGGTTGATAGCTTTGAAGGATAAGCATCTTTATAAAGAGGGTAATCCCTTGGAAAGAAAGACCATCAAAACAAGGTGAAACTAGTTTCTCCAATGGTTTCAGATATCTTTAATGGTAAGGAAATATCTAAGGATTAAAATATATTTGATAATTTGCAAATAAAACCTCGCAATTGGGTAAATTGCATAAAAGTCCTGAATGTACCTAAAATTGCATAACTTGCACAAACAACATCCAAATCAAACCAAATTTGAAACTTAGCCTCATTTTATGTTTTCAAATCCTATCAAAAAGTTATATTAAGGTTTAGAGCACTTAATTATGGTAATTAATCTTTCACTAAGGTATTTATGCATAAACCTCTATATTGGTACAATTAGTGAATAAATGTTCACTAAACCGCTATAAATTCCATTAATTAAATAGAAAGGCCAATAAGGATACAAATAAAAGGAAAAGATGGGAAATAGTGACAAAAGACAAAATTTCCAAATTCGGTATGTTACAACAGGTCAACTTTCCTTTAACAACTGGAAAGAGCGTTGACACTTGTCATTCCAGACAAAAATGGACATCCTAACTGGTTAATTTAGTTATGGGTAATGCTACAGAACTGAAGTCTTCGATAAATCTTCAGTAGTAACCTGCCAAACCTAGAAAACGGCAAATCTCTATTGGTGTCATGGTATGTTCCCATTCTAGAACCGACTCTACCTTTTTAGGATCAACACAAATACCTTTAGCAGATATAACATGTCGTAGAAAAGATACTTCTGACATCCAAAACTCACATTTGCTAAACTTAGCATATATCTTGTGTTGTTTCAACAAAGTCAATGCTTGTCGAAGATGTTGTTCATGTTGTTGGCTATCTCAACTATATATTAGAATGTCATCTATGAAGACCACTATGAACTAATCAAGGAATGACCGGAACACTCTATTCATTAGATCCATGAATGTTGTTGGTGCATTAGTTAGTCCAAAGGACATAATTATAAACTCATAATGACCATACCTTGTTCTAAAGTCTGACTTGGGTATGTCATCTTCCTTAATATGTAACTGATGATATTCGGACCTCTGGTCTATTTTATAAAAGACGGGTGCACCACAAAACTGGTCAAACAAATCATGTATCCTTGGCATAGGATATTTTCTCTCCATTGTCACTTTTTTTAACAATCTATAGTTTGTACATAACCTCATAGACCCATCCTTTTTCTTTACAAAAAGTACTAGAGCACCCCATGGTGATGTACTTGGCCGTATAAAACCTTTGTCGAGTAATTTTTGCAATTATTTCTTTAATTCTTCCATCTCAGCAGGTGCCATTCTATAAGGTGTTTGAGCTATTAGTTGCGTACTAGGAACTATATTGATCTCAAAATCAATCTCTCGAGGTGGAGGAACATTAGGAAATCCCTCAAGAAATACATTCTTAAACTCCCTAACAACAGGCACTTCTGGAATACTAAGATTTCTACCTTGGTATCCACCACATGTGCTAAGAATGCCTCACACCTATGTCGCAACAATCTCTCAACTACCATTTCTGATTCTAGACATGTTGGAAGAATCTTCCTATCTCCCTGAAAGATCCATATCTTACCACCAAATGTGAACATAGCTTGCTTGGAACCACAATACAAGACTACCTTATACTTTTTCAAGGTGTCCATCCCAGGGATTACATAAAATCCATGCATCTCAAGTGGTATAAGTTCCACTTGAATGTTGTGTTCTAAGAAAGAAAGAACATAGGGGGAACATACCTCTTGTAATACTGTGGATCCAACTAATAGAGTTTCTAATAGCAAGTTATCCATTCTACGACTAACAGTCAAAAAATGATTATGAATCACTTGCCAAGTGATAAAGGACTGGGTAGCACCCAAATCAATCAAAAAAGATATGAAGCAAGATGAAGACTTATCAGAATGAAATAATTCCATCTGACCTATCACGAATCGTGGGTTGACTATCGCTTCTGGTTGACTCATAGCATAGAATCTCATCGTTGCCTACAGCCGACCACATCCTTTGTTACCTTGCATAGATGAACCTGCTTGAGACTCATGTCCACACCCTTGTCCTCCTTCACCTCTACTAAATTTGTTTCCTATGAGAGCCTTGCTGGCTCTGTCTTGATTATTGAGTTACCTCAATATCTCTTACTGGACACTCTAACTTCAGATGTCCTATCTGCCCACACTTGTAGCAGATTCTAGTCTCATGTTGTGGCCTAGACGGTCTTGTCATTGACATTGACGTCGTACTTTGGGCTCTAGAAGGCGGAAAATTATGGCCTCTACCCTTACTTGACATCCAATGTGTCTTGGTACAAAATCTTTGTGGTGTTTATGGAACATAAAACTTTGGTTTTATATAGCTTCCGGACCTTATCCCTGGAATTGGGTAGGTACTTTCCTAAAATTGGCCCCACATTTATCAATTATTGACCTTTCTATCCTCCTAACCAATTCCAAAAATGTAGCAAAACTCTCTCTATTTTCCAGAGAAGCTACAAGTGTTGTCAACTCAATGTTCAGACTTTTTTCAAAACAATGAATCCTCTCCTGGTCTATGGTAGCAAGGTGCGGACAAAACAACAAAAGTTCAATGAACTTAGATTCATACTCATTAATCTTCATAGGCCCTAGCCTAATCCATGCAGCCATACTCTTCCGGAGTAAGGCTTTACTGCCAATCTCGATGTTGCATTAGAGTTATGGCCTACAACCGCTCTCTTTATTAGGAAAATGGCTCAAGACCAAATCTTGGGGTTTGAAGTAAGAAAGTTAATACTCATCTTGCACCCTCGCATATTCAAAAATATGCACTCTGAATAAAACTTGTTTCATCATTCAGCATACCCTGACACTGAATGATTCTATGGTCAGTGCAACTACATTTTTAGTTCACTTGATAGATTAAGTGCATTACAACATCTTTTTGCATCAATCAAGTTACATGCATAAATTATAAGTAAATGCTATATAGAAAGGTGTAACATATTTTTAAGAGATCTTGTATCAATTGGTACATATCTAGTTACACTTATCCTAGGATCTCAGTCCCCCGAATGCTTTATTGGGAATCTCATACCTACAAAATTATCATTATCATGATCATATGTTTGTGTATCAAACCCTCAGTTCATTATTGAACAGTATCACCTCTCATTAGGCAATAACGAACTCTAGGTCATCGGACCCATATATAAATAATACTAGTTGTACAAGTATATCACATGGCTCACAAGGCCTTATATAATCTGTTTTATACTAAATCATCATAGCTCATACCTGGCTATGTTCATCATCCCATAGCACCTGCAT
Source organism: Alisma plantago-aquatica (assembly GCA_963693085.1). Taxonomy (NCBI): domain Eukaryota; kingdom Viridiplantae; phylum Streptophyta; class Magnoliopsida; order Alismatales; family Alismataceae; genus Alisma; species Alisma plantago-aquatica. The sequence continues at coordinate 1,185,177,099 of OY856410.1, read as the reverse complement.
GGTTAGGATTTCATAGCAATGCAATATTAAGAAAATATCATGACCATGCCATAAGAAGAATCATTCAAATTGTAACCCTCTCATGATTAGGGTTAGGGTTTCCATTGTAACTGAATTAGGTTTTTTTTTGGTAACCCAGGAGACTCGTAAGGCTTTCGCTGAGCCCAACATGGGGAGCTCAGCCCCATCTTATAAGGATCATAGCCCATTAAGTAGCGTAGAGGTCGGCTGCGCTACAAGAGAAACAATTCGAAACAGCACCACCAGGGGGATTTGAACCCGGGACCCTTTGTGAGGGGCCCCATGCTATGACCACCTGAGCCACTGCTTGTCGGCCTGAATTAGGGTTTCCAAGTGCATACTTATCAATCAAAACCCTTATTCACATTATAATAGCTTCTTGATTGCCATAAATGTTTAAGCATACTTCATCAAATATCATCAATTTATTATCATCATGAGATACAAGTTTCTTTCTTATCCTTACTAGGATATTGACTTCAACACACCTAATACATTAATTTACCCTCCTTTAGGGTTATCCACCTACAATTATTAAAGTATATTCATCTCATTACTTTTGTATTGCATTCATTGATTATGTTCAAGTTGTATCAACCTACACTCTATAAGGTCTATCGGCCTATACTTCTCAAGGTGTATCGGCCTATACTCTTCAAGGTGTATCAGCCTACACTTTACAAAATGTATCGGCCTACACTCTAAAAGGTGTATCGGCCTAGACACATCACTTGTGTCTACCTAGACACATATATTTGTGTCAACCAAACCATGTCAAATGCTATCGTTTTAGAGATTCTTAGAGTGGTATTGTTTGTGTGGTACTTGAGGTGTATCGGCTGTAACACATACTTTTGTGTGTTGGCCATACTATCATCTTATGTATTGGCTACCCAACATCAACTAGGATATTGACCATCCAACATTAACTTGGGTATCAGCCACCCAACATTAATTAGGGCATCGACCACGCAAAATCAACTAGGATATCGTCCACTTCTTCTATAAGGATATTTTCCTTACCATTAATTAGGGTATCGGCCTCCTCAATCTAGTAGTGTATCAGCCACTCAACATTGGCTATGATATCGGCCACTTCAACCCTTTGTATGTTAGCTTCTCCTTCAACAAGTGTATCGACCTCTTTATCAACTTAGGGTATAGGCCACATAGCACATTATGGGATATCGACCTCTAGGGTTTGAGTTGTATCTGTTTAGGGTTAGCTATATCGGCCACCACACTCAACCAATTAAACATGATTCCATACATTTACTTCACTAGATCATTACAAGCCAATATCATTAGAGGTATATTCATTTATAGAGTCTAGCATATTGGCCTATCTCCCTCTTGGTCATATAGGATTAGCAACATATTGTTTAGAATATCTCAAGTCAAGACGACCATCAATGTTATGGAGCAACCATAGGTGTTAACTTGGATATCTTATAGATATTGGCCTACCATATTTTTAGCATTTATATGGAAGATAAAACACTTAAGAGAACAGTAGTCCTACTCAAGAAATCAACCAAAAAGAATAGGAGTTCATATGTATCAGTTTCCATACTTATACCCTTATATTGGGTTAGGGTTTTCCATAAACCAATATCAGTTTGTGCATATCAGTTTTATCATCTTCAAGCTCACGATCTTCATCCATAACTACTATAGTTCAAGGAAAATAGTCCTAGATATTCATTAGAACTGATAAAACCATCATTCAAACAAGAAATTCGAAGTAGAAAAGGAATCACCAAGCATTGCATGTTATAGGGTGAATAATAATAAAATTGGGTTCAAGTTATATAACCTGCCTCAAGAATAACTCAAAAGATCCAAGCTTCAAAGCTCCACGTTCCACGGTTGAAGATGACTTATCAAAATTCCAAGACGCAATCACAACAATCCTCTATGAAATAAGGTACCATAGTTATGAATTTGGAGAAGAAAGAAGAGAAGGTTAGAATCATGATCCAAGAAACATAATCTTTCCAAGGTTGAAGATGATCATGGATTCACCTTAGGCAAGATTCTTGGCCTTATCTTTGTTCCTTGAGCTCCTAGGATCATCCTCCAAGAAAGAGATGGTAAAGGAATCAAAAGGTTTACTAGAAAGTGAAAAGAGAGGTATATATAGTTGAGGTTCATGAAAGAGAATGTGTATAAGGTGTCATCACTATGTGCACTCAAGTGTCGCATGTCCGTGCATGGTAAATTCATGCAACCATAATTATCTTGTCATGCAAAACTCTTGAGGATAATTCATGGATAAGATCTTGGCCATTTGGATATCTTGCTTGACAATATATCATCACCCAATCTTGCTTTATGTGCAAACTGATACCACTTTTGTGAGGAACTTACAAACTGATAGGCTTCACCTACTTGAGGTGCTTAGCCGGTAATGATCTCATTCAAAGGTTAACAAACTGATATGGGACCTCCTCTATGGCTTCCAAGCCGATAGACACTCCCATATACTCTTCAAAACTCGATACAACCTCATCTATGGTTCAAGGTACTCAAATATTATTTGGTTCTTTTACTACAAAGAGTGTTGTCATCCAAGAAAGACTCAAACAAGGTGCCCCCTTCTTTCTCTTTCCTCTAGTTGATACTAAGAGAGAGAAGAGACACTTTAGAGATAATAACTTACACATAAACCGCTCAATTGAGTACATTGCAATTCTTACCAAATTTATCATATAAGGCACAAAAAATTTGTAAATAAGTTCAAAATTGAGAAATAAACTCTTATCAAATCGTAATTACTTTTTGAAATATTAAGACAAGGTTATACGCAACTTACTTAAGCAAAGTTGCTAGGGTTATCCCAAAACCCAGGTCAGGGGTGTTACACACATGGAGACTGGGGTTGTCAAAAACCAATTTTAGGTGGATTCCAGGTCAGACAACAACCAGGTTGATAAAAAATAGCTCAACCCAGAACTGACCCATAATCAAATATTTAACAAGGAGATATGTCTGGAACCAGACCCCATTTCATAATCTGTAACCCGAAACCGACCCTGGATCACATACTCTTGTTAATTAGAGATGAAATATAGCAACTTGTACATAATTAGACCTTATATTTTCCAAATGTGTCAACCTAGATTCAATCTAGGTTGAAGAAATTAGAACCCAAAACCAACTCAGTTTTAATCCGGATATCAATATCTAAGCCCGGAACCAACCCGGATTGATAAAATCCAAAAGCAAACTTGAATTTTTTTGGGTTGGACAAGACTAGGTTCTTGGGTTTGAAAAAAATCTGAGAGCCCTAATGGAGACCATGGAATGGTAGTCATAATCATCTCTCATAGTGATGGTGGTGATTTTGGTTCTTAGACCTAAAGTCACTACATTCAGCACATGCCATTCATGTACTTTGACATCATACAACGTGATCTTGAATAAGGGTTGTTATAATAGTGATCATTGGTTGCACTAGGACACATGGGGATTGAGTGTCAGTGATTTAGATGGGATTTGTCCCTCATACAAGAGATTGAAATCCAGGGCCTCTTGATAAGCAGGACTGAGAAATGTACGGCCATACTTATGTGACTCAATATATGATATGTGAGCTCACATGCTTGTAAGACTGTCTGATCTGGTTCAAGGAACATGGATTGAATGTTGGGAGGATTATGATTCCATTTCTCAAGTTTGATCTAGATATAGAGACAAAGAAGTACATCATCATGGTAACACTAATCACACATTTTAGGTTGAAGTTGTTCTTCAACTTCCAAATTACTTGGGTAGCAATGATGTGGTACTAGACACCACTCTTTTCTTGTGATGTTATAAGTTAGTTATGAATATTCACTGCCAATGTAATTTTGGACCTATAGGGTCACATGTATAGGATACATTTGGTTTAAATGATTATATTCATGAATGATGTTTAATTTGATTGCTAAAGGTGTTAAGGTATTCAATTAAACAACTGAGGTTAAAAATTGACTGACTAGACTCTGAATCCACTGGTTCACCCTACCAACTAATCGGTTGGGCAGTGAACCAATCAGTTGGAGTGTCAGATCAATGGGAATCAACATTGGTTGATCAATGTTTGAATCGGGAAGTGAAATGATCGGTTCACATAGTGAACTAATTGGTTCACATATCCCAACCAATTGGTTCATGGGATGTACCGCCCGGTTTAGTTGCCAATTCAATTGGTACAAGGATTTGTGTTGATTTCATGTTTGTCATTAATCATTCATTGATTACCAATTTGATTCAGAATTGGAAACTACATGAACCGACATGTTCTCTTAGCCAACCGATCGGATCATGTGCCAACCGACCGGTTAGGAGTGTGAACTAACTGGTTGGGTGTGTGAACCAATCAGTTCATTGTGCACAGGTTTTAGAAAATTTGTGATTGACCCTTTCAACTCTTGTACAAACTGAGAACCTAACCCTAGCCTCTCCTATAAATAGAGGAGTACTAGGGGCTTCTTAGAACGCAACAGTTGGCTCTGATAGTTTTTGTCCTCTCTAGTTGTGGTAACCAATACAGAGCCTAAGCAAATCCTACTTGATAAAGGGAGGGATAGCAAGGGAGTGACAATTGTGGGAGAGTGTATCAACTCTAGCAGGTTGGTGTTTGAGAGGGACAACTCCTTCTCATTGGCTATGGTAGCACAACATAGACTTCTGGGTGGTCCACGTGGAGTACTCTAGAGGTGGGACATTTTTTTCCGCTGCTAGGAGGACACCGTTAAGCACTATCTGTGGTACCACACTAGGAGATCGGTGGAGACAGAAGTTTGAGAGTTGTTGCTGAAGGAGTGAGTTACTACCAGAAGAAGAAGCATGATGCTACTACAAGGGTAATGTCGTTGTACTTTCTTCAAGACCAGGTATAACCTTGCAACCTTTGCTTCCTAGATACATAGTTGTTAACACGATCTTTCTATCCAGGGGAATCGAGCTTTCAATTTTTGTTTTTGCTTGTTGACCTAAGTGTTACACATTGTCCATATTTTGATAATGACTTTACCATTCCATTCATATGTATCTAATATGTCTACTTCATATTTATTACAGGCATTAGGTACATTATAAGGATCAAATTCATCAAGCCTTAGCTTGTTCTAGTTCAAGTCAAAAGCTATGCAAATGCACTTTTGTGGAAAACACCCTAAAACCCTTAGGATGATTTTTATAATAATTTGTATTAATGTAATGACTTGTAACTAAGACGAGAAAAATATTCAAACGATTAATCACTTTAATGAAATTTTCCAAAATTCATTACATGGAGTTTTTTGGTTGAGTTTTACCTATGATAAACTCGACCAATCCCCTTACTGTATTTTTAGAAAATTCATGTTCGATCGAATTACACACTCACAGAACTCGATCGATCCCTATACTAAGAAAAACTTATTGAATCATTTGATCCAGTTTCATCCAGGATAAACTCGATTGATGGTTTAAATTGGCTTTGTCACATAGTATAATTGGTCGAGTTACCTTTATTAAAACTTGACCAACTGCACTATACAGAATGTGCAAAAAAAGTGATTCTAGCTGTTGGGATGTTGTAAACATCAAAAATAAATCTGTTGCAATACCCCAAACGACTATAATTCGTTCCTAAGTTTTTCTAGACACTATTGGACACCCCAACTATAAATAGGACATCTTGGAGTTTATTTCAAGGTTGATCTTTCATGTTATTCAAGATCCTAGCTATAGTTGAGTGCATAGAGCCAACTTTCTCTCTCTTGTTTACAAAGGCAAACATCTATATGAGTGAGATAGGTTGTATGTAATAGAGATACCTCATTTTACTAGTGTAAAGATCTCAAATCTCCCTTTCCCCAGCCCCTTTCTTCAGGATCAAGTTGGTGAAAGCTTATCCAAGTGAAGGAGAAGGTGCAAGCTTCTTCAAGTTGTAGAAGGAAGTTCCAGAATCTTCTCAAAATGAAGGAGGAGGACAAGGTTGAAGATCCAAGAGTGGAGTGGGTAAATCCTTCAAGGCAAAAGACTTGGTGCAAAGAGGGGATCTCCTTGGCAAAGGTGTCCAACTTCTTGCAAGAGTGGGTAAGACCTTGGTGAGGTAGAAGATTCCAACTCTTATATAGGTAAGTCCTTGGTTGTAAGTTTATTGAATCCCTTGACCTCAAAGGAAAGTTGGGTATCCTAGTCTCATAAAAGGAAGGTTGATTGTATGACTTATAATGGAATATAAGTACACATAGGTTGCACAATCCTAGAGCTTGAACTCTTTAGGTAGTAGACTGACTCTCTCCTAGTTTAGAGAGTGGAACCACTCTAAATTGCTTGTTCAAGTGCTTGTTTTAATCTATCTCATCATTGTTATGTATGTTTAGATTTCTATCAAATTCATTATTTGCAATTGTGCCTAGTTCAAGTAACTTGAAGGCCTAACAATTTTTGTGTGAGTGTTTTTAGCTCTATTGACCCCCTTCTAGAGCCCATTTGATCCAACAAATAGTATTAGTTCCACGGTCTTCTCAGACTAGATCTCTTATGAGATAAAAAGATGGTTGAGAACCTACTTGGTTCCCTCAACCTAGAGGGAGGTTTCTCCATGAGACCCCCAGTTTTCGATGACACCAATTTCCTTTATTGGAAATGAAGGATGCAATTCTACCTTTAATGAATGAACTACGACATGTGGAAGGTGGTGATTATTCCATACAAGGAGTTGGCAGGTGAGATATCCACTTGGGAAAAAGCTAAGGTCAAGAAGGTACAATTGAATGCAAAGGCAATAAGCATCATCTATGAAACCCTCACCCCCTCCGAGTTCAACAACATATCCTCTTGGGACACGACCCATGATATTTGGGACAAGTTTTGCATCACCTATGAAGGCACAAAGTAAGTCAAGGAGTCCAAGATCTACATGCTAAAGGGTCTCCTTGAAACTTAAAGATGGGCAAGAAGGAGAGAGTAGCAGAGAAGTACACAAGGCTCAACACCATCCTCAATGGCCTTGTTCAATTGGGCCACACCATAGATAGAGGGACGATCAACTCTCTCATAATTGCGATGTATGTTTAGATTGCCATCAAATTTACTATTTATAATTATGCCTAGTTGAAGTAACTTGAAGCTCTAATAATTTTTGTGTGAGTATTTTTAACTCTATTCACCCCTCCCTATAGAGCCCATTTGATCCAACATTGTTGCCTTATTTGTCGCCCCGATTTCCCTACATGGTTGACCCTTTTACCGGAAGCTTTACAATAAAGATAAAGGATGTAATCCAACGAGTTGAGGGAAAAGCCCGCAATACTGAAGAAGAAGACAATGTCATCTAAAAAAAGAAGATGAGAGGGGGCAAAACCCCTTCCTTTAATAGAGAAGGGTGTCTAAAACACTCATGAACATATATAAAGCAGTGTGCCTGCTCAATGATTTCTTCATTACAATAAACATTGTCAAAGAAAGAGGGTTTCCTTGTCTCGATCTTGTGTAGTTGGGAAGAAGATGACATGCGTTCAATTTACTTAAGAGCGAATTCCAATTGGCCAGAAGAATAGAAGCTACGATCTTAAAAATAGGAGGGGAAAACCCATAGGTTGAGAGGATAAAAACCATTTCGTACTTGCAAAAGTTCTACACATATGTTCCTTGTAGATGATGTTATCTCCCTCCTTGCCTTAATCCAAATCATGACAAAGTTCTCATGCGAACTGTATATTGCTGCTACTACTTCAGCCTTTAATAAACACATTATGTTCGATGGCTGACAAATTTGGGAGAAAAATGGGCTAGTCAGGTGACAATAACCTTGGAGACTAGGCACATCACACAATTCCCTACAGTGATGGGTCAGAAATTAGCAAGAGATGTAGGCTTCTTGGCTCTAGGAATGAAAGAGAGTTCAATGCATTTCAGGCCACTATGGATCTCACTCCCTTGGAAACAAAAATTGACCAGATCAACCAGGTCATGTTTGGTTAATCTCATCTTGCGCCATAGAAGGCCAAGCCATTCGGGCCAGCTGCACAAGTGCACATCTTTACTTCGAGGGAAGATAAGCTTATAATGTGGGACGAGTGAGGCCACATAATCAGATTTCACCCCAAACTTAAGACCCCTTTATCTGCACCCGACGGGAAGATGGCTTCACCCACTCCACTCCCGATCTCCACTGTCTCGACCACCACCGAGGTCAGTATGGCAGCGTTCCGCCGTCACATCCTGCAACTGTCTAAGCCGCTCCCGCTCAACTCTAGAGGTGAAGGCACTGCTAGTGTTGGTAATATCCGCAACCGACAGTGTCTTCTCACTGTCCGCGGTACCAGAACACCATCAACCGATGGTGGAATAAGAAGAAGTAGCCCTAATACCCCACACTAGCGCCCCATCTACCGCGCTACAGCAAATGAAAATGGATCAATTCCAGTCTCTTCCTCACCCGATCCTTCTTCTGTCTCCTCTCCCTCGGGCCTCATATTTGGTGGGGCCGCCGCCACCGGGTCGTGGGACAGCTGGAAGGTCGGATCTCCTGTGGTCAAGTGGTTTGTTCGCGACGACGGCGAGCGGTGGCTCATGTGGTACCGCGACAGGAGCGGGGAAGAGGAAAGGGATTCCATACGGCTAGCACACTCCTCCGATGGAATCCACTGGGAGAGGGCCTCCGACTCCAGCAACATCGGCAATGTCGCACCCGTCATGCAGCGCGGGGAAGACTGGTGGGTCTTCGATACTGCCAGCGTGCGATCGGCCGAGGTGCTCATCATGTCCAGTGACAAGTTGAGGGATAGGAGCTCCATCTACTGGATGTACTACACTAGCTTCAGCGCCGCTGGTGTTGCTGGATCGACCGACCACCTCCGGTCACTCCCAGGGCTCGCTATTAGCCAAGACGGCACCAACTGGGCGAGGACAGAAGGAGGGCATCATAGCGGCGCACTCTTCGACGGCGGCTATGGGGATTCATCATCCCTCGATTCTACTCTCTCCATCTCATCCCCCAGAGTAGTACTGCACCGCCCGGGGGACCTCCGGATGTACTACCAGGTCGACGAGCCCCGGACTGGCAGCTCGGCTCTGCGGCTTGCGCGGTCGTGGGATGGGGTCGAGTGGGTACAGCTCGGCGTGCTGGAGGTTGATGGTGGTAGGATGGCTGGGGGATTTGACGAGTGCGGGGAGGCATGTCTGAGCGTTGTCAGGGACCTTGATGATGGCAGGTATGTGATGGCATATGAGGGAGTGGACTCCCAGGGGCGGAGGAGCGTCGGGCTGGCTAGGTCGGTGGATGGGATGAAGAATTGGAAGAGGTGGGGTGGTAGGGATACAACCGCCGTGATGGCGGTTCTGGGGCCGGCAGAGATGGGTGGGTGCGATGAAGGTGGTATCGGCTCACCTTGTCTTGTTCAGATGGATAGGGCGGAGGATTGGAGGTTGTATTATAGTGGATTTAGCGGTGGGAATCGGACACGGATCGGGTTGGCTATTTTAGAAACTGATGGGTTCTTAAGATCGGGATCAGTCCAGCTTCAACAACAACCATGACGACTACACAAGTCTCCATCTGCCGTAGGAGAATACAATCTTTGTAATTGTTACAATTCTAGCAACAACAGTGTCTTTATTCCCCCTTTTTTCTATGCTAATGTCTGTAGTCTGCCTGGCTCCACCTCCAACCCTCCTTCTCCGATCCTCCTATGTGTCTCTCCTTGAAATAGCACAGGTCCCGTTCGGATGCTACTTTTGAAAATACATTTGCATTTGTCTGTGTTAGGATTCTGATTACAACCAGCCATTAGGAATCATGTTATTTCGAAGAGTTTTGTTTGGACGGTAGATGTGTAGTTAAGTGTAGAGTGCCAATTCCAGATTAAGGACATTCCGTATGTAAAAATGGGCCTAATATCGGATGCTTTACATGCCGTGTAGGTGACAGACAAGAGAGAATATGACATTGTTGAGTATGGAAACCAGTGGCAAAGGAGGGAGAAAAGGGCTTTGGCTGGGGTGAGTGGTGGAGATGACGGAGGAGACGGAGGGAGGAGGTGGCGGAGGGAGGTGGAGGCGGAGAGGTAGAAGCGAGAGAGGAAGGAAGAGGCCAGAGAAGGAGATGGTGAGAGGTAGGAAAAGGAGGCGGACAACGAGAATGAGTGGGTGTGAGGAGAGCGGAACTTCCGGAGGATGCCAGCGGACGAGGTGAGCCCTGCCTTTTTGGAATAACGATGATATCGACGTATTACCGATGCCTGTTTTACACTTGTGTAAATACCACAACAACAATACAGGTATTTGTTTGTCAACTGCTCCCCTAGATACTCAAACAATAAACATATAAAGATCGGTATTCAGAATACTGGATTGAAATACAATCTCGTATTTAAATACGTGTAATCCTTCCAAAATACTTTATGACAATGGTTACCATGTCTCGAATTGATCATCGGCAAATTCCGCACACCATTATGAACCTTCGCTTTGTAACGTTGTCTGCAGGGGATCAACATTTCTGGTGGTATGTTGATTCTTTCATTCCTTAGATGTTATGGTACTTGCACTACTATAGCACTTATAAGAACCTCCTTTCACGACCAGGCCAACGACCCCCAAACTGGACGCTCAGCTCTGCGGCTTGCACGGTCGAGGGATGGGGTCGACTGGATACAACTCATGTCCGAGTTTGATGGTGGTGGGATGGCTGGCGGTTTTGACGAGTGTGGGGCGGTGTGTCCAAGTGTTGTCATGAACCGTGGTGATGGCGGGTATGTGATGGCATATGAGCGAGTGGATTCCCAAGGGCAGAGGAGCGTCGGGCTGGCTAGGTCACTGATAATACCAAATTTTGTGACGTTTTTGCCCTTTATTCCATTATCAAAACTATCCTTTTCTGCTATTTTCTTTTATTTTATTAGCATTTTCGCAATAATTGGCCAAGCAACGCTCTCATTCCAATTTTTCCTATCTTCTACAGAATTTTTCCTCGTTTTTATGCAATAAGGCCAATCCCGGCCCACAATAAGTCTAAGCCCGTCTCGACTTTCCTGACGCCCGATACAACCCACCCCGACAGGGGCTGGGGACACGAGAATGATCGGCGAAGAAGGGGCACTGCGCAAGAGGGACGTATCGGCCGACACACCGTCTACCCGACAGGGAGCCAAAGCCGCCTCGACGACCAAACTCGTCGGGCGACACAGCCACCCACCGGCAGGCGTGCCGCCAGCCACATGACCGATAGCCTGCGCCTCGCGCCGAGACATACCTGTATCGGCCGTCCACATCCATCGACCGGCGTATAAGGGAGCTACGTGGCGTTTCCAGTACCATAACTCCTTCAACCGCCGCCTATAAATAGCAGCTACAGGAAGCCGAAAAGACAAGTCGGATAGGTCGGACAAGTCGAGAGAGTCGGAATAGAATTCGGACAAGACAGTTCGGAAGTTCGGGAGCCACCTTCGAAGGAAGCTGTGAGAGAAAGAGTATCGCACCCCAGTGCTTGTGCCGGGCGACACTAGGTGAGCTTTCCCTCATCCCGAGAGGGAAGGGATGGTTCACTTAGTGTTGTCCCGGGCGACACTGCGGGCCGATATCGGCCAGCGAAGATGAGCGACACGAGTGACCGACAGTAGACTCGTAGCTCCTCGCCCGACACGATATCGAACCCGATACGCTTCGCCCGTCATGCGTGCCGCCCGAGAGGGTGCGCCACCCGACATGAGCGTATCGGTCAGGGTCCTTGAGCGATACAGTCAGTCGTCAGTCGGCGCTGCCCGAGAGGGGGTGCTGCCCGACACTGTCGTATCGGGCTCGGCTCCTGACCGGTATCGGGTAGGAGAGCTACAGTAGTCTGTCGTTCTTCTACATCAAGAAGGCGACATCTATCTTTAATTCTGTTATTTAATTCCTTAGCTTATGCATTGTATTAAGACCCTTATTGCTTATGGAAATAGAAATGCTTAATTGCTATTTGATTAATGCTTGGTGCCTTATGATTGGGTAACTACTGTGTTGGATATCTGAACTCTACCTTGCATGTTTTGGATCGCGTTTCGCTTAGTTATCGAATCGTCTTTCCCTTCGCAACTACTTCGAGAGTTGGGTTGTGGCTCTAGTGTTTGGTCCAGTTCTGGAGTACGAGAGTGCCCAGAACGGAGTTGTTTTAGTATCATTCCACTCTAACTTGAGCCCAGCAACCTCGAGAGGGGTGTTGAAGCTTGGTTAGAGGCACCCGCTCTGAGAGGAGGGGTGCAGGGTGTTACTGCTACTGCTTGTCTTATCCCTTGGATTACGCTTTAAACTGCAGTTTATCTTTCTATTTCTGTTGCATGAAAATTCCTAAAAACTGCTAAATGACAAAATCTTAATCTTTCTTGTAACTCCAGTTGGAGATAGTTTTCTTTGATTTAATCGTGACAACTTGTTGTTCCCCTTTGGGGAACTTTAATATCTCTTTATACCCACCGGAGTGTAGAGTGTCGATTCAGAGTCGTCAACACGACCCACCTTGTCCCTGTGTTCGACCCCGTATGACTACTTCGACCCCCGTAAACAAAGTTGCGGGGGCCTAGAAGGATTCAGTTATAAATGTGAAGGCTCGACTACCTCAAATACGCCTCCAGTTTTTGGACGCGCGATTTAGGCCGGCCAACTTTCTGGCGTCGTTGCCGGGGACAAGGCAAATGGCACTGTTGACGAATCTGAAGCCACTAACTACACTCCCGTGCCTCAAGCTTAGATATAGGCTTGACAACACCCCTTTTTCTTTTTCTTTTTCTTTTTCTTTAAGCATTATTCTTTGCCGGAACCAAATAACTCTGTGTTCTAACTTGATTTCTCGTGATATTTGAGGTACCCTGCAAAGCTGTAACCTGCTCCACCGAGCCTTGATACCATGCCTCGTTGTGAGCAACCCCTTTCTGAGGGCGAATGTCAGAGCCAAAGTGAGAGGGCGACCCAGACTAATTGGGTTGGTCAGCTTTCCGCCTACATAAAAAGACAGGACACCATTATCAATCAGTTGGTACAGGGGACGTTTGCCAACCCTGGATCTCTGAATTCCATGCAACACCAGATGGCGAGTGTGCAGATGCGCCAATGGGAGGTCGATCAACAGCTGTCTCAGATGGCTGCTCTGATGAAGAACCCTGCAGGAAAAATGCTCCCTCACCCTGAAACTGCAGTAATGGCAGTGCTTAGATCAGGAAAGACGGTAGAGCGTGCTGATGAAGCCCAACTGGAACCTGAGCAAGGGCCCAGGGATGCTATTCCAGCAGGAGGCGGAGGTAGGCCTGCAGAAGCCCAAGAGCCTGCGCCGAGACCGTCCGATGAGCCATCTGGTGGGAGGAATCCTTATGCTCCCAGGATACCGTTCTCGTACAAGTTGATCAAGGCAAATCTGAAAAAGCGGCACGAAAGGTTCATGGACTCGATCAGGAAGCTGCATCTTGAAGTCCCCTTCCTTGACACTTTGGAGGAGATGCCCACATACGCTAAGTTTCTCAAAGATCTAATAATGAAGAAAAGAAAGGGAGGAAGGATAGAGACAGTGTACCTAGCCTCTACATCCTCTGCTTTCGTAAAGCCCAGCTTGCCAACTAAGAGAAGGGATCCCAGAGCTTTCACAATCGCATTCGCCATCGGGGACAATGTCGAGCGGAAGGGTCTAGCGGACTTGGGAGCAAGCATCAGCCTCACTCCCTTAAGTTTCACGCAAAGGATGGGTTTGACCGACATGGTTCGAACCAATATGCGGATTGAACTGGAAGATCACTCCTTCAAAAGACCTGTTGGCATTGTCGAACATGTGCCTATTAGGGTCAGTGATTTCTTTATTCCCTGCGACATCGTCGTCATCGACACAACTGAAGATCCCAGATGTCCGATCATCTTCGGACGCCCTTTCTTGGCAACAGGGAGGGCGCTGATTGATGTCTCTGAAGGGATAATCACCTTGAGGGTTGGAAACAACTACATGGACTTCAAGATGAAGGAGATCATGAGAGGTCCATCCCTGTCTGAATCGGCCTGTTTTGCAGATAGTTACAATAAATTCTGCGAGGAAATAGAGGAGGATATCCGGACAGTGGACCCCCTCGCAAGGGAAATAAGCTGTCAGGATCCCGACCTCGAAGATCCTGAGGTCGTGAGGCATCTCGACCTTTTCCACCTTTCTGACAAAGACTTGGAAGAAGAAGAGGAGGAGGTGAACTCTGTGAAGTATGCCTCCCTTGAGGGAGAACCTCAGGAGGAGACACCCAGAGCAAAGACGGATTTAAAAGCATTGCCTGAAGGACTGAAGTACGAATTTTTAGATGAAGGATAGAGGAACCCAGTCATCGTAAATGCCGATCTTTCAAGCAATCAGCTAGACCGGCTCCTTGAGGAGTTAAGACTCCACAGGGGGGCTATAGGATATTCCGTAGATGATATCAAAGGCCTTAGCCCCGCCATTTGCATGCATCACATCAACTTGGATGAGTCTGCCAAGCCTCTGGCCCAACCCCAGAGGAAGCTGAATCAGATGCTCAAGGAGGTCGTCAAGAAAGAGGTAATAAAGCTTAGGGACACGGGGATCATTTACCCAATTAGCGACAGCAATTGGGTAAGCCCGATCCACGTAGTACCCAAGAAAGGCGGAATGACTGTGTTTAAGGGTGAGAAGGGTGACGAGGTGGCGGTAAGGACCGTCACTGGTTGGCGAATGTGCATTGATTACCGAAAGCTAAATCAGGCTACAAAAAGGATCATTTTCCGCTACCTTTTATTGACCAAGTTCTTGAAAGATTAGCGCATCACGATTATTTTTGTTTTCTTGATGGCTTTTCAGGATTTTACCAGGTACCCATCTTACGCGACGACCAGGAGAAAACGACGTTCACCTGCCTTTATGGCACTTATGCCTTTAGAAGGATGCCCTTCGGACTGTGCAACGCCCCCGCCACCTTTCAAAGATGCATGATATCAATGTTCTCAGATTTTTTAGAGGACATCGTGGAAGTTTTCATGGACGATTTCTCCGTCTATGGAAAGGACTTCGATAGCTGTCTGAAGAATCTGTCGTTAGTACTTTAAAGGTGCGAGGAAAACAGCTTGGTCCTGAACTGGGAAAAATGTCATTTCATGGTGCGGGAGGGCATCGTTCTAGGGCATAAGATCTCAAGGCGTGGGATCGAGGTGGATACCAGCAAAGTCGAAGCTATATCTAAGCTTCCTCCACCAAGATCTGTCACGGGGATAAGAAGCTTCCTCGGGCACGCCGGATATTACCGAAGATTCATCAAGGACTTCTCAAAGATTTCCAAACCATTGTCCAATCTTCTGATAAAAGATGCTGAATTTGTTTTCTCTAACGATTGTCTCAGTGCTTTTCAGGCCCTGAAAAATGCTTAGTATCACCACCTATCGTTCAAGCGCCAGATTGGGGTTTACCCTTTGAGCTAACGTGCAATGCTAGCGACTACGCGGTTGGAGCAGTCCTGGGGAAAAAGAAAGATAAAAGGCACCATGTGATTTGCTACGCTAGTCGCACGTTGGACGAAGCACAGATAAACTACACAACCACCGAGAAGGAGATGCTCGCGATCGTCTTCGCGTTTGACAAGTTTAGGTCGTATCTCATCGGATCAAAGGTCAAAGTATACACAGATCATGGGGCAATAAAATACTTAATGCAAAAGAAAGATGCAAAGCCCAGGCTGTTGAGATGGGCCTTGTTGCTCCAAGAGTTCGATCATGAAATTATCAACAAGAAGGGCGTGGAAAATGTGGTCGCAGACCACCTATCGAGGATAGTGGCTGAGAGATAGAGAAGGCCACATATCGACGACGACTTTGCCGACGAAGCTCTTATGTTGGATGAAGCTCAAGAAGAAGGTTTGCCCTGGTTTGCAGACATCTACAATTTTCTTTCTTGTGGAGAGCTGCCTCCTGACATCACCTACAATCAAAAGAAGAAGCTATTCGCAGATGCCAAGAATTATTACTCGGATGATCCTCTCCTGTTCAGAAGATGCGCAGACAACTTGTACAGGAGGTGCATCCCGGAAGAAGAAACAGCAGATATCCTGAAGGGATGCCACGCCTCCCCCTATGGTGGACACCTGGGTAGCGAAAGAACAGCGGCGAAAGTGCTACAATCAGGTTTCTAATGGCCCTCCTTATTTAATGATGTTGCACAATTTGTAAAAGTTTGCAAAGAGTTCCAGTCAACGGGGAATATAGGGCGGAGGAATGAAATGTCGATGGGTAGCTGGATCGAAGTGGAAATATTTGACGTATGGGGGATTGATTACATGGGGCCGTTTCCACCATCCCAGGGGTATCAATACATACTCGTGGCGGTAGACTACGTATCGAAGTGGGTAGAGGCGGTAGCCACTCAAATATGCGACGCCAAGTCAGTTATCAAGCTTTTTGAGAAGACCATCTTTCCCCGTTTTGGTGTACCGTGCACTGTAATAAGCGGCGGTGGGTCGCACTTCGGAGAAAGACAGTTTGAGGCGCTCCTACGTAAGTATGGAGTGAAACATAAGATCGCTACGCCCTACCGCCCACAGACGTCGGGGCAGGCAGAGGTCTCAAACAGACAGATCAAGCAGATCTTAGAAAAGACTGTCAACCGCACGCAGAAAGATTGGTCTATAAAACTTGACGACGCATTATGGGCCTACCGTACTGCTTACAAGACACCCATTGGAACCACCCCCTACCGTATTATATGTGGAAAATCCTACCATCTGCCTTTGGAACTAGAACACAAGGCCCTTTGGGCGATCAAGTTCCTAAATATGGACCTAGACAAAGCAGGAGAAAATAGGTTTTGCAGCTTCAAGAGCTCGAAGAGCTGAGGATTCACGCCTACGAGAATGCAAAGATCTACAAGGAAAGAACAAAAATGTGGCATTATGCCCACCTTAGGAGAAAGGATGTGAGCGAAGGGGATAAGGTCTTGTTATTCAAGTCCTCCATCCGTCTTTTTCCTGGGAAATTACAGACAAGTTGGTCGGGACCATTTTCTGTGTCAAAGATATACCCATCAGGAATGATGGAGCTCCGCGACAAGGATGACCCGACTAAGATCTTCAAGGTGAACGGGCACAAAGTGAAAAGGTTTTATGAAGACGAAGCTTTTGTCTGGAAAGCAGAGATTGACTTGCTGGATGTGGGTGCAACCAAAGAGCCTACACCGGTCGAGCTGGCAACGAAAACTTCAGCGCTCCTCGGGAGGCAGCCCGAGTCATAGATTAGGATACATTTCTTTTCTTTGTAAAAACAAACATTATGGACTGTAATAAGGACCGAGTCAGTGCATGCGCACGTGTGCTGACTCTTTTTGTTTTATAAGCCACCGCTGTGTTTTGCGGAGCATTGAGGAGTAATATCATCTGAGGTAGGAGATCCTTCTCTATACCAATGATGTTTGACCCTGCAATGGCCTTTTACTTCACCCAGGTTTAGTTTTGGCCTTTTGACCGCCCGCTTTTCTATTGTGTCTGCCAGCTGGGCGCAGAACCACTTGTATTGGGCAGCCTTGCCCCGGGCGTCGCAAGGGCAGCGGATGACCCTTGGACTGCCTGATGGGACTGCGCGTCTCGGGAATAGTGTGGCTAAAATGCCCGACGCGCGCCATGTTTTTCCCGTTTTACTGCCAGCTGGGTTCTCTATATATAGTGTGGAGGTTTCTTCGTGTCGAGCTATCATTTTCTCCTTTTTGCCACCTGGAACGCATGCACTGATCCTCCCTTTTTCTCGTGTGTCGGCCATCTTGCCTTCGCCCTGGTAACGGGCGATGCCTCCTGAGAGAAAAGGTATAGCCCGACACACCTTTTTCCCGACACGTTATCTGTCGTCCGGCACACGTTTTGTATCGTGTGAGGCGTATCGGCCGGCTTGTTCTTTTCTTACCGAACGACATGGCTTGTCGCCCGATAGGATTGTAGACCGACACTTTTATCGGCCGATAACCCTGTCGCCCGATGCCAGTATCTTCTATCGAGCCGCCTACCGGGTTTACATGACCTGCAGATTTTCTGTCGCCCGAAATTCTTTCGCGCGTAACGCCGGTCGATAGCGTTTTCCCGATGTATCGTATCGGGCGTCATGCTTCTCACGACGATGTCATGTTTTTGCTTCATGTGACCTCGTATCGCCCGATACACCTGTGTCGGGCGTCGAGTCATATCGCGCGACAACATCGTGTCGTCCGATCACTTATCGCCCAGTTTTAATAAGTTTTTTTTCTTTATTTTCATCTTTATTACCTAACGGATGAATAAATTCTAATTTTGAATAACAGGTATGGCTCGTATGGAGCAAACCTCCGGCCGCACCAACAAGCACGGCGCGGGAAACAACAACCACAGTCGGGCAAAAACGGAAACAACAATAAGAGGGGACATTTTTCTTGATTTGGTAGCTCCAATAGCGAGTCACCTAGTTATCAACTTGTCCCTGTGGTGGTTTATGACCATCTCTAGGGGAAGCAAGAGTGCGGAAACCAATGCCTCCGAACAATTTCGGGGCGTTCAGGTTCCGTCCTTTTAAGGGAGAGGGCCCACCCTGACTACACTCTCCTGGGAACTGAACTAAGGACTGATGATCAGTCCTTTTTTTCATGTCCATAACGGAGATTTGGAGAAAGGGAGGGCCAGAAGTGAATTTCGAGGGTTACGCTCACACTCAACCGCTACACCGCCGAAGCGAACCCGCTAGACAACCTCCCAATGGCATGCTGCAACTTCGTAGGAGCATTTTGCAGCACATCAGCGAGCTAACCCTCACTGGCTAAACTTTACCTCACTTTTTCCTTTCACTTCTTCTGGGACAGAGTCGGAAGTAAGTTTGGGGGGGTACATGCCAGTGAGGGAGGTATAAAAATTTTATCACTTCAAGCTTTCTACGATATTCATTCTCCTTTACCTGATGTGCTCTTATAGCTTCCTGTATATCTGATGTACGCATGCATGCCATATAAAAATTTACAAAAATCTTTCTTTTGCAAATTTTTGTTCGCTATGCTTATGTACAAAGTTGCTGTAATAATAATAAAAACTTGTTGTGACTTCTTGCAAAGTTTACTTTCTGTATACTTAACGAGTTACAAGTTCTGTCATATCTTTCTGATAATGTTGTCTCAAACAAACAAAAGATTGTGCCTTGCCATCCAAAAATTTTTAATAAATCTCGCAAACAGCTAAGAGACGAGTATGGAGAAGGAAAAAGCCGCCCGAACAGCAGAAATGTCTTTTGTTTTCCCTTACCCAAAAAAAATCCCAAAAAGAGAAAGAAGCCTTATGAGCGTGAATAAAAGCATGAGAGTTGTGCCCAATAAAAGAAAAGAAAAAAAATATATATATACACACTTGTTTTCCAAAAGTACCCATCTTTAGGCACGGTAGATCCGGGGCAGTGGTACGTAGGATATGAAATCACTGCTCTAAAGCCAACTGGCTTGGACTGCAGGGACCACTTGCCCGTTAACGGACCCTTACCTGGATGGACTGATGGGAAACAAGAAGAAAAACCCAAAAAGCCTTAGCCTACCCTATACACAACTTTCTGCCCCTAAAATAAAGTAGTTTGGTGTGGAAGCTAACTTCGGAATCATACACCAAAGTCTCGCTGAAGCTGTGGAGAAGAAAAAATTTACTTAAATAATAAGGCAAGTAGGGAAAGGTCTTTTGTTCGCATTAAGATATCATTACCTCCAAGACATCGCAAATCTTTTGCTACCCTTTAGCTTTAAAGTTTTGTTGTGCAAGAAGAAGCAACACAAAGTTTAGTTTAAATATTGATTGAGGACAATCAAAAAGCTAAGTTTGGGGGAGTTGATAACACCAAATTTTGTGATGTTTTTGCCCTTTATTCCGTTATCAAAACTACCCTTTTCTGCTATTTTCCTCTATTTTATTAGCATTTTCGCAATAATTGGCCAAGCAACGCTCTCATTCCAAATTTTCCTATCTTCTACATAATTTGTCCTCGTTTTTATGCAATAAGGCCAATCCCGGCCCACAATAAGTCTAAGCCCGTCTCAACCTTCCTGACGCCAGATACAACCCAGCCCGACAGGGGATGGGCGACACGAGAATGATCGGCGAAGAAGGGGCACTGCGCAAGAGGGACATATCGGCCGACACACAGTCTACCCGACAGGGAGCCAAAGCCGCATCGACGACCAAACTCGTCGGGCGACACAACCACCCACCGGCAGGCGTGCCGCCAGCCACGTGACCGATAGCCAGCGCCTCGTGCCGAGACATACCTGTATCGGCCGTCCGCATCCATCGACCGGAGTATAAGGGAGCTACGTGGCGTTTCTAGCACCATAACTCCTTCAACTGCCGTCTATAAATAGCAGCTACAGGAAGCCGAAAAGACAAGTTGGATAGGTCGGACAAGTCGAGAGAGTCGGAAGAGAATCCGGGCAAGACAGTTCGGAAGTTCGGGAGCCACCTTCGAAGGAAGCTGTGAGAGCAAGAGTATCGCACCCCAGTGCTTGTGCCGGGCGACACTAGGTGAGCTTTCCCTCATCTTGAGAGGGAAGGGATGGTTCACTTAGTGTTGTCCCGGGCGACACTGCGGGCCGATATCGGCCAGCGAAGATGAGCGACACGAGTGCCCGACAGTAGACTCGTAGCTCCTCGCCCGACATGATATCGAACCCGATACGCTCCGCCCGTCATGTGTGCCGCACGAGAGGGTGCGCCGCCCAACATGAGCGTATCGGCCAGGGTCCTTGAGCGATACAGTCAGTCCTCAGTCGGCGCTGCCCGAGAGGGGGTGTCGCCCGACACTGCCGTATCGGGCTCGGCTCCTGACTGGTATCGGGCAGGAGAGCTACAGTAGTCTGTCGTTCTTCTACATCAAGAAGGCGACATCTATCTTTAATTCTGTTATTTAAATCCTTAGCTTATGCATTTTATTAAGACCCTTATTGCTTATGGAAATAGAAATGCTTAATTGCTATTTGTTTAATGCTTGGTGCCTTATGATTGGGTAACTGCTGTGTTGGATATCTGAACTCTAGCTTGCATGTTTTGGATCGCGTTTCGCTTAGCTACCGAATCGTCTTTCCCGTCGCAACTACTTTGAGAGTTGGGTTGTGGCTCTAGTGTTTGGTCCGGTTCTGGAGTATGAGAGTGCCCGGAACGGAGTTGTTTTAGTATCATTCCACTCTAACTTGAGCCCAGCATCCTTGAGAGGGGTATTGAAGCTTGGTTAGAGGCACCCGCTATGAGAGGAGGGTTGCAGGGTGTTACTACTACCGCTTGTCTTACTGAAGTCTTATCCCTTGCATTACGCTTTAAACTGCAGTTTATCTTTCTATTTCTGTTGCATGAAAATTCCTAAAAACTGCTAAATGACAAAATCTTAATCTTTCTTGTAACTCCAATTGGAGATAGTTTTCTTTGATTTAATCCTGACAGCTTGTTGTTCCCCTTTGGGGAACTTTAATGTCTCTTTATACCCACCGGAGTGTAGAGTGTCGATTCAGAGTCGTCAACACGACCCCCTTGTCCCTGTGTTCGACCCCGTATGACTACTTCGACCCCGTAAACAAAGTTGTGGGGGCCTAGAAGGATTCGGGTTATAAATGTGAAGGCTCGACTACCTCAAATACGCCTCCAGTTTTTGGACGCGTGATTTAGGCCGGCCAGTCACTGGATGGGATGAAGAATTGGAAGAGGTGGGGTGTTTGGGATACAACCTCGTGACAGTTTTGGTGCCGTCAAAGATGGGTGAGTGGGATGACGTCGGTGTCGGCTCACCTTATCTTGTCCAGATGGATGGGGTGAAGGATTGGAGGCTGTACTACAGTGGAATCAGCGGCAGGAAGAGGACAAGGATGGGGTTGGCAGTTTTATAGCCGACGGGTTCTGAAGATGGGGAGAAGTCCAGCTTCAACAACAACCATGACGAGCAGAAGGGGAGAACTCTAGCAATAAGGAGACACAGTTTCCCCGTACATGTTCATTATTATCACCTCCATCCTAACCAACATGATCAAGCTACGAACCGCATAAGGTCTCATTGCATCATCAGCAGAATGTTACGAAAATATGATCCAATTTGGGATGATACCATGATCATGGTCAAAGAAGAAGACAACACCACCATCAACATGATCTGCATCATTGGCCTTTCTCATACATCATTGGCCTCAAAATTCACCTTACAAAATCTTCCATCATTGGAGTCAACACCCCCACATGATTTTTTCAATAGATACATGACTCTTCTCAAATGCAAGATTGAACAATTCCCAATAATGTATCTTGGTCTTCCTATATCTGCCCACCCCACCACACATAGCATGTGAAACCCCATCATTGACAAGATCAAACATAAACTCCACTCTTAGACCAACCACTTTCTTAACTTAGTTTGACGTCTCACCCTTCTCAATAATGTTATCACTCCTATAACCACACCCTACCTCAATTGCATCCCCCTACCTCACAAAACTTCGAACGTTATTAACTCCATAAGAAAACAATTTCTATGGAACCTTTACAATGAAGAACATAAGAGGTATAGATTACACTTGGTCAACTGGGGCAGTATACATGCACCTACCGAACATGGTGGTGGGGCATCATTACCATTAAAATGCATGACATATGCCTGATCACCAAGATCATCAATACCCTTACCACTAAATCCAATAAGATATGGAAAACCCTTATCCTTGAAAAATATTATAAATGTACCATTCCTTGACACAAAACTAAAAAGTGCATATCCTCGCCACTTCAAAGGTACAACAATAACATTTAGACATCATCACAAACTTTATCCACTCCCCCCCACGCGTACATGAATATCAACTTCTTGAGGGATCCCTGGTTTCATAAAAACTCCTTTCTAAATCTAAAATGCCACTTTCACATACCACCAACATTGAACAATCTCAATACTGCTAGAGCGCTGAAATTTCTTACAACCAATCGATAAAATTCCCTTAAGCTTTATGTCACAAAACCATAATCCCAGTCCCATGAATCAAATGAATACCAAAGACAACACGCGGAAGCATGAAATGCTTAGCATACATGAATAAGTAACAAGATAAATGTACCAACAATATCTCAACATTCAACAGTATTATTAAGCAACATCCTTTTATTACAAGCTTTCACTTACATATTCAAGAGTACATTTTTATAAGTCTACTCATGTATACTAGGGATCCTAAAACAAGTACACATGACATAGCTCACCAAGCTCATCATTGCTAGCCATCTCTGAACCAATAAAAATATGTGAAATAAGGCGGGTCAAGCACACAAGGTGCCGAGTACAAGGGTAAAAGATACATATACATAAGCTTTGCATAATTTTAAAAGAGTTGTAGGAGTAAACGAGCAAGAGTGAACAAGTTAAGTATATAGCAAATGAGAGCTCATGTTTTATGTCATTTTACTCTAATTATACCATCATATCATGTATTCATAAGGCCTTTGATCAACTTCCCATTGGAAGGGTCTGTAACGGTGCTCAAGATTAGATATCCCTTTTATACGTAAGGGACCTCAAGGACATCACCAAGAGCTAACCCTTTTATCAACATGGTATGCCCTATCTTGACAACTCAAGTAGGACGCCCAGCCTCGTGTCCTTACCCTGAGAATATAGACAGGTGCACAAGGTTTGTATAATGGAGTTTCTATTTTATGTTTGCAAGTAATAAAGTAACGATATGAGACAAACATCGAGTACAATACTAGAATACTAAATGACAATATTTGAGCAAGTAAACAAGTATACATATGTATCACATTCAAGCAAGAAAGCCATAGTCATATAATTATTAAAGTCCATACCTGATTCAGAGATTCAAGCTTACTTATCCTTTACCATCTAGACACAAGCAACACCTGATTAAGCATACGTTTACATACATGTATTAGATTCTCATCATTAACCCTAATTAGCTATATTTTAGGGTTTTTGGACAAGTTAGGTTCCAAGTTGCTTATTAGTTCATTTGATTATCTTTTATTGATTTTGTGTTCATGAAGAAGGTGTGGTTCAAGTTTCATTTCATTTTGATGTTCCATTCAAATTATATGAGCATTTTAAGATTTGAATCGCTTATGCACATTCTTGGGTCAGCAACTCATAATAGAGCAAGATAAGGTTAAGGATCATCAAGATCACAGATCCAAACATTAATGATGGTTTAAATCACTATAGAAAAATTGCCCATTAGTGGCATTTATTCTAGTGGCATTTATAAAAAAAGCCACTATCTATCTAATGTACATGCATTTTTAATTAAAATGCCACTAAACCACCTATTATAGAGTTTATAAAAAAGACTTAACATTAAAGGCATTCTTATATTTAATTAGTGGCAATTTTAAATTGCCAAACCAAATGATGCGCGCGGAGTATTATCTATCGAAAATTTTCATTTCACTTCTCCCGCTTTTCCTCTCGCTTTTCCTTCACGCTCCCATGCATGTAATTAGCTAGTATCGTGGTGGCTGTGTCGATTGATCTCCCCAATCCTCATCGATATTCTTTCACCTGACAACGCATGGAGGAGATATAGCCTCCTGGTCGATCGTCGCTCGCCCTAGCTAACAAAGTCTTGGAGGATCGAGTGCATCGACTGACTGGTGACGGCACGTTGATCTTAGTGTGGAGGATCGCTTTCGACTACTGGCTGGTGAAGTGCCACATTGCCGGCACCGAGGAAACCAGGAGTCTACTTTGCCAACGCCGAGGAAGCCAGTTCAGCCACATTTTCTACATTGGCGCCAGGTGATTACAAATAGATTCTCTTCCCCAACCATTATCACCATCACAATCGGCTGCTCTGTATTGATTCACACTAGTAGAGGAACAACTGTCTCTATAAGATATATTCCTACCTCTACGATTTTCTTGCCCCTCCCTTAATTTTGCCATATTCTTGCTTTATTTTGGATTGATTTCAGTTTTGAGCAAGATCTGGATTGAAGTTAGAGTTCCTGGTTTACTCGTTATTCCTAATTCAATAACTGACTTGGTTAATTGCACTAGAAAGGAGAATCATTGTTTGGTAATGTGCATCTTGTACTGGTTATGGAGGGAGAGGAATAATAGAGTTCATGAGAATGTGGAGATGCAATCATGGGTTTGGTGATGGGTATCTAAACACCACTTTCTTTAGTGTTCTAACTATTACTAACAGACTGTCCATCAATGTAGATTTTGATATCAAGGAGGAAACGAAAACAAGATAAGGTCAGAAATAACTCAAGAATTTTAGCCAGCACCAACTTTAATAGTTATAAACATAAGATAGAAAAGTATTCAAATAATCAAATCTCATTACTTCCATTAATTTAGGGGACTAAGACTTAAAGAAGTATAGGATAATGGAAATTTGATCATGGGCATTACAACTGAGTCGATGTTTCAATTGCAACCAGCACACCTCTAAGACACATGGATTTTAATGAGGCCAAGAATCACTAAGATTTATGGATAACAACTTCCAACGAAGTACAAATTAAGATTTTATAATTTTTGGAATGGTTTTGAGACAAGGAACCTCCCTGATATTAGACCTGGTATGCCATCCTGATTCCCATGTTCTAATTAGAAGCTAATTTTAATGAAGTGTAAGTATTCATGGTTATGGTATATACATGATATTAGGTTTGATTAGGCTTAGCTATTTTAGTATACATTGTGATATGTCATTACCCACACCAATTTTCTTCTATGTTTTTATATTCGTGTATATAAATAGGTTACGAAACACTGTCATTTTATTGCTATATGTTTCCCTTTAATATAAGTGAGAAATCTAATATATTCTCAAAGAACAGAGGCCAAGAATGATTAAGCTTCTCATCTTCATCACAGTTAATTTCTATACCAAAATACATGGGTTGATCCACTTATATAGTAGAAACTATACTTCAAATGAAATTTCTAAAAAGTAGGGGCTTACTGAGCATCACTGACTTCTAAACGGGGGGGGGGGGGGCTTGGTGTGGGGGTTGTCTGAAGATGATACAACTAAGAAATAGCAAAGAAAAATACACCATTTCCCTTCACCATGAATTGGTTACATGTGAGCACAATTATATTTTGTTCATTCGATTCCCCTTGTCAAAGGGTGGGCGGTTTCTCCTCTTGTCATATTCTATTCATTCTTATTCTGGACTTTTGGATGCTATGCTTCTATTCTTATGCTTGGTCAAGGTTCAATACTTTTCTCCCACCTCTTATCAGGCTCTGTTGGTTGAAGGTTCAGTTGGTTTTGATTGGAAGGTCTTGTATGTTGTTTTCTTTTGAATCCTTTTTTTATGTGGTTTTGAGTGATGTTCTACTTTTTCTTCTGTTGGTTATCATTGGCTTATAGATATGTGATTTGTCCTTGGGTTGGTTTGCCTTTTCCCTGTTTGATGTCATCCAAGGATGGGATTCGATGCTGGCTCTTGCCTATGGAAGTGCTTGAAATGGCTTTGTATGGTTCTCCTTTTTTTAAGGCTCTTTTGGGATTCTTTGAAATGATATTCCTATCCTTTGAAATAGGAGTTTCAGCCGACCAAAAAAGGAATATAGCCATGATTGAGTACCATGTTATGAAGAGCATACACCTTGGTGTTCAACTTCATATCAGGGATTGTATCTTTGGTATTTGGTTGTATAGATTCCTACTTTCTGTGAGTATATGTTCTAAAGGTTTCTAGTAGGTGAGATTGTATAATTTTAGGTTGTAGGTTTGGAAACCATGTTGGTGGTTTTGAGGTTTACGAATTCTCCTTTGATACTGGCGGATAGGACCCAGGCTCCTATTCATTTTCTAATTCAGTTCAAAATGATTAGAATGTGCCTGGGTCCTTATTATAAGTATGTTCTTTTATCCTTTTAAAAAGTATTTCAAACATAGTGTCATGTACTCATAAAACTAAAGTGGCACGAATCTATCCCATTTACATATAGTTTAGAGAATAATAACCTCACATAACTCATTTACAAAATTTACAATTTTGGATGAATCCTTCTTGTCATAAACTTTGTGGTACTATCAAAATAATAAGATGATAAGATATCTTGTAGTAGTGTTTTGATAAACACATAAGTACAAGACTGTAGTAAAATTTTGGAAAGACACCAGTAACCTCTTTAAATAGGTCTCACACCTTCTATAGTAGTGCATCGATACTCCAAATTAAATAGGTCTCACACCTATACAAAATAAGCCAGACACCATTAACCTCTTTGATAATCTAAAATATGAGTGTTGATTCAACAAATAGATAATAAGTGTCACCTCATTGTATGAAATACCAAGATACATCAAATTATAGAAAATACTAGTTACTTCATTGAAAATCTCAAAGAAGGATTAGTGAGCATTGGACCAATTGCAAAGATATAGCCTCTATATAGGACATGATCTCCTCTATTAGATTTCTTTTCAAGCTATCATGTCTACCACAATAAAGTTGGTAATAAGAAGCAATAACAGGTTAACTGTTGTTATACAACTTTTTCTAAAAATATATAACATTGTTATATGTACTTACACTTTGTTAATACTAATATTATGTAGTCTCTGTCCACCCACAACAGTCACTATAAACTGGGCCTCTATGTCAATGTTAACTTTCCCTATTGAAGAACAATTGGACATCATCCTAGATGATCGTTCCTTAAACCAATTGGCCATACCCAAAGATTGGCATTTTCTAAAAGGAAGACACATAGGCCTGGTGAAGTGACCCTAAATTTTGGCAATTTTTCACATGTTATCGAGGTTGAGTATGATTTGGCGAGAAATTTTGTATCAAAATCCGATTGGCGTGATTGGATTAGAAAGATGCTAGTGGGCCGTAGCGACAGGATTTTTCTCTGTCCAATTGGCCATAATACCATCAATGTTTGGATAACCAACATCAACTATAAGACCCCAGATCATCTACGGCGGTATGAGCACACGACGGAGGATTTCAGCTCGAGCTCAGACGAATCTGATTATGAGGCCCCTGTCAGTTCATATTTGTCTAAATACAGTGAGGATCTCCGTGACACAGCAAAATCATCAAAAAGGCCATGGTAGGTCCAATTAACAAATATAATTGTCAAGATAAAAAATTTGTGTTTACACTTTTTGTCTGAAAGCAATCAAAAGTCATAGCTACTTTCTTTTCTGAACGTCAGGAGAAGATCGCCACAATGATAAGTCATAGATGTTATAGATGCGAGACGATGTTGGTGTAGTATTTAGTTGTCTATCTATCTAGACTTGTCTGTATTAATAGTTATTTTAATTATGCGCATGTTTAGGGGTACACCAACCCCTTTGTTTAGTTACTATTTAGGGGTACACCCCTATGTGTGGATGTAAAAAGAGATTATTGAATGGAACTAAAAGTTGCTACATGAATGCTTATAACTGAAGTGTGTGTTCCCATGAATGTTCCAAATTCACAAATCCATCCTATCTAACGACACATTCGAAACCAAACAACAAAAATAAATATGCATATCCTATTTTGTTACAAATTACTGATAAATTTCATTATAAATGTTCTTTATCCTTATTATAACTATGTTCTTTTATCCTTATTATAAGTATTTCAAAAACTGCTTGGGCTCTCGCCTAGTCGGATAGGCTCATGTGAACTTCATTTGCATGATTACACTAGTATTTTCTCATATTGTATAGTCTATTTTAATATGACATACTTACTCATATGTTATATGTTTTACAATTTTTATAGAATGGATAAGTCTTGGATAGCAGAGGATGACCGAACCAGCAGTAAATACTTATGTGGACTATCAAAATTTTTGGATTTTTCTTTTGAAAATTCATAGATTGGAGACAACATTGTATGCCCATGTAGAAAGTGTGCTAATGTATACCAAGTCACTAGAAAGACTGCATTGAGCCATCTACTGTGGTATGCCTTCTTACCAAGATATATTTCTTGGGCTTTTCATGGTGAAGATGTCGATGTTCAAATGGATGCTCCTACTGATCAGGGAGATTTCCTTAATGCTAAAAATTTACAAGATATGTTGCATGATACTTTTCTGAGTTTTAGTGAAGATGGAAATATAGAAGGAGTGGAGCCATCCAGTGACCAACATTTCAATACTGAAAATTTTTATATCTTTTTAAAGGATTTTGAGACAAAATTATATCCAGGGTGTAAGAAATATAGCAAACTTGCTTGCATCCTAGAATTCTATCACCTGGTTTGTCTTAATGGCTTGAGTAAGAAAGCATCATCTATGTTTCTTACGTTCTTTAAGAACATGCTACTAGAAGGGGAATAGTTACCTAATTCATTTTATGAGCTAAAAAAGACGATTACGAGGTTGGGCTTTGATTATGTGAAGATTCATGTTTGTCCAAATGGTTGCATGTTGTTTTGGAAGGATTCTGCTGATAAAGATGTCTGCAATACATGTGGAGCATCAAGATTGAAACTTATTACAATCCGAGATGATGATTATGAGCTTGCAAAAAAACCCAAGAGAGTACCTATCAAAGTGCTCAGACACTTTCCACTTATACCCCACCTAATGTGGTTATTCATGTCATCAAAAACCTCATCCTTAATGAGGTTCCATGCAGAAGAATATGAAAAAGATGACAAGTTAAGACACCCGATTGATTCACCTGCATGGAAAACATTTGATGTGATGCATCCAGAATTTATTGCAGACGCTAGAAACATTCGATTGGGACGTGGAACTGAAGAATTTAATCCTTTTGGGACAATGAGTACTTCTTACATTACATGGCCTGTTGTGATTATTCCATATAATTTACCTCCTTCGTTGTGCATGAAGCAACCATATTTTATGTTGTCCCTACTCATTCCTGGACCAGCTTCACCTGAAAATATAGATGTGTACTTGCATCCATTGATTGAAGAGTTGAAAGAACTATGGGATACTGGTGTACATACATATGATGCTGGAACCAAGGAATTCTTTCAGATGCATGCTTCTTTGTTATGGACAATTAGTGATTTTCCAAGATATGCGCATCTATCTGGTTGGAGTACTAAAGGCTACAAAGCATGTCACTATTGTAATAAAGATATTGTCTCACATTGTTTGCCACATAGACTTAAAGTTTGCTATAGAGGACATCATAGGTTTTTTCCAACTAGCCACATATTCCAAAAAGAAGCAAAGGAATTTGACGATGAGCAAGAATTTAGGTGTCCACCTAAACCTCCTTCTGTAGCTCAAATCTTGTCACAATTGGAGGACGGAAGAACTATAATTGGTAAGAAAAGGCCAAGAGGTAAGGATTCAACACACAATTGGGAAAGGAAAAGCATATTTTTTGAGCTACCATATTGGAAACATATAACATTGTAAGGCACAATCTTGATGTCATGCACATTGAGAAGAATATATGTGAGAGTATTGTTGGAACATTGCTAGGTTTGAAGGATAAAAGTAAGGACAACTTGAATGCAAGGAAGGATTTGGAGGATATGGGAATCAGATTTCCGCTTCATCCAAAAACTGTTGGTAAATATACCATCCTACCTCCATCTTGCTATGCAAGGAAAAAAGATAAAAAAATATTATTTTGCAACCACCTAAAATTTGTCAAAGTTCCAGACGGGTATGTGTCTAATATATCTAGATGTGCACGACCGAAGGATCAGAAGATGCTACCAATGAAAATTCACTATTATCACGTGCTGATGCAATAGCTTTTGCCATTAGCTGTCATTGTGTCCTTGCCCAGTAAGAATGGTAAGTCATGTATTATTAATCTTTGTTGCTATTTTCAAAGGTTGTTCACTAAAGTCATAGATCCAGTTGATTTTTTTTACATTGGAAAATGCAATAGCTGTTACACTTTGTGAGATGGAGAAGATATTCCCTCCATGTTTTTTTGACATAATGGTGCATCTATCAGACCATCTCTCTTATGAAGCTAAGATAGCCAGCCATGTTCAGTGACGTGTATTTTACTACGCGCTTAAACGCAAGTATACGCGTCGAGTAATATAGGCCTTGTGAGGCCCGAGTCGAACTCAGGGATACGTGAATTATTGGAGACTTTTACTAACTAATCGCAATCAGCTAGACCGATTAACAAAGTAGGGTTTTGTTGTTTAAATTAAAAAGAAAATAAAAATCAAACAAAGAAAACAATCGATTAAAGGTTAATTTAATCAATTGAAAGAGATATCTTTAGGATGGCGGTTTCACCGCGGGTCAACATTGTATTAGGTTTCATACAATTCATCACACTTCTCTCTCTATCCGGGTAGTGGCCTGAAATGAGAATTACCCACTGTCGTGGTGTAATCCACTACTTAGGTTTAGGTTGATTCCACCGTCGTAGTAATCATTCCCCTAAACTAAGCGCATTAAGAACGGTCCCTCAGTTCCCACCATTAATTTTACAACTCCTTTGTCAAGGGTTTTATTAATTAATGTAGAATTCGTCTCTTTTCAACCGTTAATCCTTCTGTCAAAGTGATTAAGGGCATTAATTTATTATTATGGTGATCAAGCGTAACAATAGCAATGAGAAAACAAATCTATACCACGGATTTGAGAGAAAAAATATGAATTATCAATATAAAATCATCATACAATGTATCCCCGGGCTACTCCCGGTCCTAAAGATTGAGGGTTTTAGCCTCTCATGTTCATCTCACACGAATACATGGTAGAAATTGGGGAATTCATAAGAAAAACGGGAAATAAATGGGAAAACCCCTGAACGGAGAAGAACTGGTGGATCCTTGGCGTAGAATATGAGCTTCCCCGCCTATCGGTGGTGGAAATCGTCTTCGGCAGCGTCCGAATCACCCGGGATGAGCTTCTCGGCCGCCGTTCTCCTTTCTCTCCTCCTCGGCACTCGTGCAATCCAAAAATCACATCATCCTTCGTGGGGGCGTCCGTCATTAGGTATAAGTCCCTAATTAGGTCGTCAAATAACAATAGCCGTCCGATCACGATCAAAACAGATCCAACGCACGTCGATACCATCGACGCGGGTCGATGGTATCGACCCAGCGGATTAGCGGCAGCTTTCCATTCTTTTATTCTGAGCGCCTGTGGTGATCTCGATACCATCGACTGGGGTGTCGATGGTATCGACTCTTATAGTGTCGGTTTTGTCTTTTAGCAACACTGTAGCTCTCCTCGTGTCGATGGCATCGATTTGCGTCGATGGTATCAACTTCATCCTCGCCAGCATCCTGGAGTGATCTCGATGCCATCGACATGGGTGTCGATGGTATCGACTCTGTATTGCTCTTCTCGGCTGACAACCTATGGCTTGGTCGATGGTATCGACTTTCGTCGATGGTATCGACGGAAGCAGATACTTGTTTTTCCTGAAATTTCACAACAAGACCAAGTAAATCTACACGATTTATAATAAGATGATCAATAATGCTTAAAATAGTGAAACAAAGGGGATTTGATATAATATGATGGCAAAGACCGAATTAAGTGAATTATGCAATATTATCCATGAAAATGAGTAATTAAGGCACAAAACACATATGAAATAGGTATATAAATGCGACTCAAAATCATCGCATCAAACTCCCCTAAGCTTAAACATTGCTCACCCTCGAGCAACTAATCCTTAGAATAGAATTGCAGATGTCAACTAACAATCAACATACCAACCCACATCACCCATGACTCCCACTGGACGTTCTCAAACCGGCCTTCCCTAATCACAGAACAGTAATTACCCTATAGGAGACAACAATCATCAATAAAAGAAATTATCCTTCAAACCGATGAACACTATCACATAAGGCAGTTAACATAACCAGGTTCGCCGATTCAGCCATGGTGCATCTTGTGATCGCCTACACTACGTTGCTCGCCCTAACTACCATCTACATGGAAGTAGTCCTCCTTATAAATATGAATGAGGAGAAACTCACGGTGGCCTACCAATCCGAGCAACGGGTGGATGGAATGGGTGGTTCATGGAAGAATTTGGAAGTATTACACAGTTTCAGTATGCATATAACAAAATGCCCTAAATGATGCAAATGCACATTGAGAATGCCCTAATGCCTAAAATTGGGTGGAATGATGCATGCACTAACCTTCTACCTCAAAATGAGATAGAAATCTACTCAAGTCACATCATGTACTCAATTTCCTTGTTATGCAAGTGATATCATATTCCTTTCTCCCTCTTATTCCTTTTCCTTCCAAAATCTCTTTTTTTTTTCTTTTTCTAAATTTTTTCATATTTTCAGAAATTTTTTTTCTTGCCCACATATCCATAATTGCTTAGAGATACATGTATAAGGCCATTTTCTTCCCAATTGGAGATCTTTGCTTTATTTCGAGGGTATGGAACAAATTAGATCACCTATTTAGGAAAACTGAGATACATGGTGTGCTTATGCATGAAAATCATGAAATTATGAGTGCAACTACATGACATGCACCTAAGGGTAATGTGCATGTATCACTATATATTTTTTTCGTTTTATGCAAAAGCATGAAAATAACAATGCAAATCCTATCTAAATGCTATGCACGCAAAAGAAAAAAAAAACTGTACTTTACTTCCTATTCTTGGGTGGATTATGGAAAAATGAGGTGGAATGATCACAAGATTAAGTGACTGAACCTTAGAAGAAGATTATGTGTCCCTCCTTACTGACATGTGTAGTAGTTCAAAGGGTTCTTTCTCTTACATCTGATTAAGGTCTCATTACCATTTGATTAGGTTAGGCTCAAACAACCGTTACTATCCACTTTCCATGAGTCAAAGGGGTGTGGTGTGACATATTGCTTCAAAGTTGACATAATAAATCATTTTCATGAACAAGTTCCCCAAGGACAACCACGTTAAGCTATCCAAAAGACATAGAAAATTTTAAATTCCCTTAATTTCCCATGAAAACAGCAAGATGACAATTTTTATGACATCCACGATTACACTAGATAGATGTGGATCCTAAATAAAAACTTAAAATTGCAAAAACTAATAACAAAGCAAAAACTAAAACAACAAAAGAAGGATAAAAGATAGAGTTGTTCCAGCCACCCCCCTAAGATTGAATTCGACTATGGCCTCATAGTCAAAAACCAACTTAAGGGTGGAACAGTGATACCCTGATCAGTCATGCGGAGGTGGTGGTGGGTATTGTGGTGCCGTAGGATCCCAAGACGGGTACTCCCCCTGGAAGCTTGGATCATATTGGGTCCTCAGCGGAGGCTGTGGATAACCTCCAAAGTAGTCTCGACTCCAGTAGTGGTCGAAGAAGGGCTCCTGCTGCGTCTCTATCCGCTGCAACCGGTTGTGCATTTGCTCTTGGTTGGCAAGGATGAGCCGCTCGTTCTTGAACATAGCCCGTTGATTATCAAGTAACCGACCCGTTGTCTCATGGATGCCGGTATACAAAGCCATGTGCTGCTGCTGAGTCTGTTGGATGTCCTGCAGCATGGTATACATCCCTTGCATGGAGTAGGGATCCGCAGCTGGCTGCTCATGCTGTGGTGATGGCGGCAGGGGCTGAGATGATGAAGATGCACCCGGATGCATCCTAGGACGCTTCTGTGGTGCCACACGTGCTCGAAGAGGTGTGAAAGCCTCCTCTTCTTCCTCGGCCTCGCCTTCTTGGTCTTCACCTCCGCCTTCTTCTTCGGAGGACTCGATGGCTATGATTGGCCACCGAAAGTGTTGCTTGCCCTCAATGTCGAAGACGTCATCCGGTAGGGATGCCTCCTGATAAGCTTGGTTGACGTGGCAATGAGCGTACGCCAACCCATCCCGGAGAAGAATGTGGTTTGAACGGTGCAAGTGTTGCACGTTCACCTTACTCCGCGTAGAAATCGGAGTCATGGACTGAAAGTTCAGCCCCAAGTAAAGCGCCAACTTGGTGACAAGACCACCAAAATGGATTGGAGCCTTCCTTGTGCTCCGCTTCACCGCCAGGACGCGCTGTAGCCAGAACGCCCCCCAGTTGCATGGTTGACGCTTCAACAGTGCATAGAGGAAGAACATGTCACTCTCCTGGAACTTGCTCAAAGCAAGATCGCTTCGAGCGAAGAAGGTCAAGCTCAACATCCTATGCAAGACCCAGACGAACGGGTGCTCAAAATCCGCTACCGCGGCATTGTGGTAGCTCACAGTCTTCCCTGCCGGGACTGTAACCAGCTCGGAGAAGATCTTTGCATAGTCGGTGCGTGCGTCTGGCCTTCGGTGATCCTGTTGAGAGTGATACCAGTTGAAGATTCGGTTGAACTGGACCAGTGTGAGATTGTAGTTGTTGTTGAAGAGTCTGAAGGACACCTTTCCCTTGATCCATTCCCGGTCTGATGGTACTACG
Source organism: Alisma plantago-aquatica (assembly GCA_963693085.1). Lineage (NCBI taxonomy): Eukaryota > Viridiplantae > Streptophyta > Magnoliopsida > Alismatales > Alismataceae > Alisma > Alisma plantago-aquatica. Next base: position 1,185,141,787 of record OY856410.1, on the reverse strand, counting down.
TCGTTTGGTACGACGCAGACGTCGAGAGACGCCATGAACTCCGCCACCAGTTCCTTGTAAGTGGGCCATTCGCCGAAGAACGGCTGCCCATCCGCATGGAACTGCAACTCGTCAGGGCGTAGGCTTCTGTGGGTGAGTCGTGCTTGTCCATGAAGCACATAGGCCAAGTTGGCCTCGAATCCCAACTCCAGGATCATCCCCCGGTCCACATACTGGGTGGGCTCGAACTTTCGCTTCATTATCTCCTCGTATACCTTCCTTGCCTCCATGTTGGCGTGAATAAGGCGTGGACGAGGGATGGAAGCGGTTGGAGGAGGAAAAAACTCCTCGATCTCCATTGGGTGCGCGCTTGATGAAGATGCTCCGCCCACATGCACGATAATTGCGAGAAGATGGGATTAGGAGAAAAGAGCTCGGTGAAGATGGAGAGAAATTCTCCGCTTGGTGAAGATCTTCGCTCGATGACGCTTCTCGGCAGTCTTGGAGGGCTTGGGGGAGTGCTCGGCGCAATGGAGGATACTTGCTCTGAGAGTGTGACGTCAAATGACGTTGCAAGTCCCCTTAAATAGGCTTGATCGGCGCCCCTGTTGACCCGTCGATACCATCGACGCGGGTCGATGGTATCGACACGTCTCGCGGGTAGCCGCCTCCCTCGCGAGTATCGACAGCTGACGTTTGCTGGATCGAGAAACCCGGATTGCTAACGGGTCGATACCATCGATGGAAGTCGATGGTATCGACGCAGCACCCGGATCGCTGACGTGGCTGTTGCGATCGTCGTCGATGTCTGTGTGCGGATCGGTGACAAGTCCGTCGATACCATCGACGTGTGTCGATGGTATCGACTTGCTTTTATTGCGACACCGCCGTTTATTGCATTCAACTTGTGATGATGTCGATACCATCGACGAGGCCGTCGATGGTATCGAGTTGACTGAGCAAAATTCGTCTGAATATCTCCAGAGATCTCGATGGTATCGACTGGGGTGTCGATACCATCGACACTTTTATTGCGACCTGCCTGTGACCATGTCGATACCATCGACGAGGCCATCGATGGTATCGACGCAGTGCGATTTCTGCTGGAGTCAACCTGAACCCATGTCGATACCATCGACGGGTGTGTCGATGGTATCGACCCTGCCTGTTCCTGCACATTCAACAAACAGATCAAGGTATCATTTTGAAACTAAAATTTAAACGAAATAAAAGCAATCTACGCCTAAAATTAAACTATCCTAATGTACCGATGGTTGGGTTGCCTCCCAACAAGCGCCCTTCTTTAGCGTCTTAGGCTAGACGGTGTGACGATTGTCATCTCTTCACCTTGGGGATTGTACTTGGAGGGTCATTCGGTAATCTAAATTCAACACGCTCTCCTCCAATGCCCAAAGACAGAGTACCTCTCGCTAAAGCAGCAACAACATCTGATGTTGCTTGAAACGGTCTTCCTAAGAGAATTTTGCAGCTTTGGAGTGGTGGCATGTCCATGACGACAAAGTCCACCGGAAATACGAATCTGTCAACTTTAACTAACAAATCTTCACATACTCCATAGGGTCTCACTGTAGACCCATCCGCCAATTCAATTGTCGCTGCCAACTTCTTGATCTCTTTTAACCCTAGCTTATGAAAAGTAGCCAAAGGCATGAGATTGATGCTAGCGCCAGAATCACATTGCGCTCTAGAGAAATGTTGACCACCTATTGAACACGGAATGTAAAAACCTCCTGGGTCTTTTCTCTTCTTTGGTGAACTCCCATGAATCATCGAGCTCACCGTCTCATTCATCCAATAAATTTCATCTTCTTTTATCCGTCTCTTCTTATTGATGATCTCCTTAATGAACCTCCCATAGGCGGGCACTTTCTCAATCATCTCCACCAATGGAATATTGATGTGGAGTTTCCGGAATATCTCCAAGAATTTCTTAATGTGATGATGCTCCTTCTTTGACTTAGAATTTAACGGATCTAAGACATCAACTGCATCAACACGCCTGTGAGGTGGCACATAAGAGCTTTTCGGGGGTACCTCCCCTAAGCTTGCTTCAATCACTCCCTCGGACATGGGCTTTGACGAGATGTCATCAATGGTAACAGCTTGTTGTGGATTCTCTTCCACACTTTCTGTCTCTGCACTTGCGCAAACAACCTGCATTTCATCATCTTGCCTGCATGGAGATATAATATTCACCACTCTTTGTGATTTCCTGAAGAAAGGGTTTCCACCCGGCAATCCATAGTACGTGCGTGGGTATGGTATCGCCGGTGTTGCATTTACATTGAAAGTCATTTTCCTTTCTTCTACAACTTCTTGCACCTGAGATTCTTCTTCATTACTCACCACAGAAATGTACTTAACTTGATGGTGCGCTTGGACCACATTTGCATTCTCGGCTGGTTTCTGTTGATTGGCGTGCTTGATGGCCGCCACTTCACTTGAAATCTGAGCCACGGTGGTCTCCAATGCATGCATTTGCGCTCCATGGCTTTGCAGTGTCTGCCCAAATTTGGTTAGAATGTCACCTTGAGATTGCAGTTGTTTCCCAAACATGGCCATCATCTCTTGGTTTTGCTGGACCATTTGACTTAGCAATTCAGTGTTCTTGTCCTCAGCTTTCTGTTGTGGCTTAGCATCTGGTCCTGCAGGAAGTTATTCGGATCCTTCCACGAAAACTTTTTATCCTTTCTCCATGAATAGTCATTGTTTCTATAGCCCTATTGTTGCATGAACTTTACATGGGCTTCCTCATCCTCAGATGCATCTTCCTTAGTTAGCAGCTTCTTGGCTAGGAGATCTAGCTTATCGTTCAGCTCTCTAACTATTCTGGATTCGCCGACAGCTTTGACATGTTCAACGGCACCTCTGTCGCCCCATGACTGTTTCCTAGCCATGTTCTTCAGTATTTCCCAACATCTGGTGTCCGTGTTATTTAGAAAGAAACCGGATCCGGCTGAATCAAGATTACTTCTATCATGCTCGGAGAGAGCAAAGTAGAAAATCTTCACCTGCGTCTCCTTGTCTAGTCCATGGTGTGGACATCTCCTCAACATGACTTGGAATTGCTCCCAAGTCTCAGAATAAGTTTCACCCGCCTGTTGGGTGAAATTTTGGATCTTCTGGATCATATCATTGGTCTTCTCAGGAGGGAAGAACCTCTCGAAGAAAACCTCTACCATGTGATCCCATGAATCAACAAACTATCATCGAGGTTATGGAGCACTCTCTTGCTACTCCCGCCAAGGAACTTGGGAATAGCTTGAGGTAAAGCACATCCTGCGGAAATCGATCAATCTTCACCATATCACAATTTTCAACAAACTGACTAATGTGTGCCACTGGATCTTCATTTTTCAGTCCGTGAAATGCGTTTGATTTAACCAAGTTGATCAATGCTGGATCGATCTTGTAAGTTGGAATGTTCAACCCTTGTTTCTTTATAGGCCCTTTTGATGCAGAGGAAGAAGACGCCTTGATCTTCTCCCAAATTGTCTGTGCTTCAGCCATTTCTTCTTCTTGTTCTTGCTCAGATTCAGAATTTATATCACTTAGGTGTTCCTCTTCGTAGTAGTCCCCGTCCTCTGGTCCCGCAGATGGAACCTCCGGTGTGCGATTCACGTAGTCACGACTACGTGTGTGCACCATGCAAAGTACCTGAAATATGGAAATAGGGGTTCAGTACAATGCTTTGAACGAGTTAACACAATTATAGAGAAATAAAGGAATTTTGAAATTGTTTTAAAATAAAAATAAAAATTTTGGCCTAGAGTGGCCGCTCTTAGCACTCAAAATGCCAATAATTCTCCGTATCCCCGGCAACGGCGCCAAAAAATTGACGTGTATTTTACTACGCGCTTAAACGCAAGTATACGCGTCGAGTAATATAGGCCTTGTGAGGCCTGAGTCGAACTCAGGGATACGTGAATTATTGGAGACTTTTACTAACTAATCGCAATCAGCTAGACCGATTAACAAAGTAGGGTTTTGTTGTTTAAATTAAAAAGAAAATAAAAATCAAACAAAGAAAACAATCGATTAAAGGTTAATTTAATAAATTGAAAGAGATATCTTTAGGATGGAGGTTTCACCGCGGGTCAACATTGTATTAGGTTTCATACAATTCATCACACTTCTCTCTCTATCCGGGTAGTGGCCTGAAATGAGAATTACCCACTGTCTTGGTGTAATCCACTACTTAGGTTTAGGTTGATTCCACCGTCGTAGTAATCATTCCCCTAAACTAAGCGCATTAAGAACGGTCCCTCAGTTCCCACCATTAATTTTACAACTCCTTTGTCAAGGGTTTTATTAATTAATGTATAATTCGTGTCTTTTCAACCGTTAATCCTTCTGTCGAAGTGATTAAGGGCATTAATTTATTATTATGGTGATCAAGCATAACAATAGCAATGGAGAAAACGAATCTATACCACGGATTTGAGAGAAAAAATATGAATTATCAATATAAAATCATCATACAATGTATCCCCGGGCTACTCCCGGTCCTAAAGATTGAGGGTTTTAGCCTCTCATGTTCATCTCACACGAATACATGGTAGAAATTGGGGAATTCATAAGAAAAATGGGAAATAAATGGGAAAACCCCTGAACGGAGAAGAACCGGTGGATCCTTGGCGTAGAATACGAGCTTCCCCGCCTATCGGTGGTGGAAATCGTCTTCGGCAGCGTCCGAATCACCCGAGATGAGCTTCTCGGCCTTCGTTCTCCTTTCTCTCCTCCTCGGCACTCGTGCAATCCAAAAATCACATCATCCTTTGTGGGGGCGGCCGTCATTAGGTATAAGTCCCTAATTAGGTCGTCAAATAACAACAGCCGTCCGATCACGATCAAAACAGATCCAACGCATATCTGCCGGCGTCGATACCATCGACGTGGGTCGATGGTATCGACCCAGCGGATTAGCGGCAACTTTCCTTTCTTTTATTCTGAGCGCCTGTGGTGATCTCGATACAATCGACTGGGGTGTCGATGGTATCGACTCTTATAGTGTCGGTTTTGTCTTTTAGCGACATTGTAGCTCCCCTCGTGTCGATGGCATCGACTTGCGTCGATGGTATCGACTTCATCCTCGCCAGCATCCTGGAGTGATCTCGATGCCATCGACATGGGTGTCGATGGTATCGAATCTGTATTGCTCTTCTCGGCTGACAACCTGTGGCTTAGTCAATGGTATCGACTTCCGTCGATGGTATCGACGGAAGCAAATACTTGTTTTTCCTGAAATTTCACAACAAGACCAAGTAAATCCACACGATTTGTAATAAGATGATCAATAATGCTTAAAATAGTGAAACAAAGGGGATTTGATATAATATGATGGCAAAGACCGAATTAAGTGAATTATGCAATATTATCCATGAAAATGAGTAATTAAGGCACAAAACACATATGAAATAGGTCTATAAATGCGACTCAAAATCATCGCATCATTCAGTATCGTTGGATGTATCCAATTGAAAGGTAACATTTCACACATCGTGATGACTTTACCTGTTGGAATGTAATTTATCATAATATTTTCCTCAACTTTGTTTTCAGGTATCTGAGGACCCTAAAAGGATATGTTAGTAATAAAAGATATCCAGAAGGATCAATAGAAGAAGGATGTAGAGCTGAAGAGTGTCTAACTTTTTGTTCAAGATACTTGGGTAGAGTTAAAATAAAATTAAATCGGCCAAATAGAAATGATATTGACGAAGCAAATTTGAAAAATGAGCCAACACTTGACAGTGATGATTGGTCTACTTTCTCGTCAGTAGGTTGTGGTATTGGTAAAATGGTAACATGTGTCTTGGACGAACATACATTGAAACAAGCCCATAAGTATGTACTATTCAATTGTGAAGAAAATTGAACCCTACATTAAGTAAGTTAGTGTCAACTGTCTTCAATTAATAAAATGCTATAACATATTCCAATAACATATTGCACATATTTTGTATACAAGATGCACTATGATATTATTAGGCAAAAATATCCTCAGAAGTCCTTAAAGGAGGTTCAGAGAATACATAGTAACACATTTGATGGATGGTTTAAGGAACATGTAAGTTTAGTTGTGGTAATTATATTAGTTATGCTTCATGAATAAAGTCTAACAAACTTTTCTTTTGTTAGATTGAGACACTCCTAAGAATAGATATGGTATATGATAAAATCAAGTTTCTTTCTCAAGGTCCACATCAACTGGCCATTAAGTACAAGGGCTATGTTGTCAATGGTCACATATTTCATACCAAGGTAAAAGATGCAAATCGAACAACACAAAACAGTGGAGTCTTTCTGGTAGCTAAGATTGATTGTTATTCTAAAACCACTGACCGCAATCCAATTACTAGAGATGTAACCTACTATGGTGTTTTGAAGGATGTTATTGTGCTCAATTATTATGAACACTTTAAGGTGACATTATTTTAGTGTTATTGGGTGGACATCTACTCAACGATGGGAATCAAGCATGATGAACATGGGTTGACTCTGGTTAATTTGAGACACCTTCAAACTATAGGAGAACCGTTTGTAGTGGCATCTCAAGTTGTACAAGTATTTTATGTAGAAGATGTCACTGCAAAAGGGTGGCATTTTGCTGTAAAGATTGCCCCATGGGATATGTTCAACATGGAAGAACAATCTTGTATTGAGAATGTCGAAGCTTATGTGCAAGGTGAAACTGGAGATGGACCGTCAATGACATCAGAGGATGAAGATACTGATTGTGACATAGTTAGATTTGATATCGAAGGAATTACTGTTTCTAATTCAACAACTGAAAAAGATCAATCCCGAATTCAGCAGGATGATGAAAGTGTATCTCAAAGTGATGATGATAATTGTTTGAATGAGAAGATTACAAAATAGCAGCCAATGTTTCTTTGTGTTTGTCATTTGACTTAAATAAGCCTTTTTTGGCTCAATGTATCTCTTTAATTTTCTGTCTCACATTGTGCTCTAGCTAGGTGTATCAATTTTGCATGTCTGACATTATTCTTATTCATATTTATCCTTGTCTCTACTATTATTTATAATTATATTTGATTAAATATTTGTGCTTCATTTTTAAATATTATTAATAAAATTGTTATTATGTTGTTCAATATTTTTCTAAATGTGACCATTTTTATGTGACTTGATATACTCAGGATGAGAGAACAGTACAGTGACAACTGCCATAACATGACAACCACAAGCAATGATAAGAACAACAACAATGACTCCTGTACGGTGACTCATTTGCCTAGCATTACTCGACATGGTTGTTGGCAATCTTTAAACATGTCATCCTCAAATAACTCCAAAAAAAATTTAGCTTCCCTTCCAACTGAAATTCGTAATGATAGAGAAAACAAATTCAATAAAACTACTGCTAGCTCTACAAAAAATGTCCAATCATCCACGTCTCCCCAAAACTATAATATGGTTGGTGGTTCAAAATCCTCTCAAACATGCACAACTGAAAAGGAGATGGGAATAAGGTTCCAAAATCAGCAAAATAAAGAAAGTGGTGATATAGTTACAAGATCAAGAATTTCACAGCTACCCTGTGTGCCTGATGTCAATACTTCTGTGTCTATTCATTCAAGAATTGTAGAGAATAGAGCTGCCAGTAACCAAAATAGCAATGTATTTCCTGATAACATGGACCAAAATGACATCTCTGATCACCATGTTGAGTCATTGAATGTTACAACATCACCTTCTGATGGGCTAGGTAATCATTTCATTCATATCATTGTTTTTATAGTGCTGCATTTAATCATATATAATTATGCATATATATATTATCCTTTATGAATGAATGCTTAGGTCAAAAACATCCAGCAAACAAATTGAATAAAACTACTGCTAGCTCTACCAAAAATGCCCAATCAGCCACGTCTCCCCAAGACTCTAATAGGGTTGGTGGTTCGAACTCCTCTCAAACATGCAAAATTGAAAAGGAGATGGGAACAAGGTTCCAAAATTAGCAAAACAAAGAAAGTGGCGATAAAGTTACAAGATCAAGAATTTCACAGCTACCTCGTGTGCCTAATGTCAATGCTTCTGTGTCTATTCATTCAAGAAAGAGAATAGAGCTGCCAGTAACCAAAATAGCAATATATTTCCTAATAACATGGACCAAAATAACATCTCTGATCACCATGTTGAGTCATTGAATGTTACAACAACACCTTCTGATGGGCTAGGTAATCATTTCATTCATATCATTGTATTTATAGTGCTGCATTTAATCATATATAATTATGCATATATATATATTATCCTTTATGAATGAATGCTTAGGTCAAAAACATCGAGCATGTGGCCGAACACAATATTTAAAAGTTTAGAAAAGAAAGCCCGATGATCCAGTTCCCATTGAGAAAAATCAATTTGGACAACCAGTAGGTGAAAACCAATGTCACTTATCAAGTTTTCTGACAACCATTGCAAGAGATCCCAATATTTGTCCACTAAACTATGAGGACTGGAGACAATTTCCAGCAAATAAAAAAGATTCTATATGGAATTTTGTGAAGGTATATTATTAAATTTTATTTTTAAATGGTTAAATGAAGCATCTAATTGATATCCTTTATGTCGGTAGAGTAAATTCTCAATGGATTCAGATCTGAAGGAGTGGACAACGAAGAGACTAGGAAAGAAATGGAAGGACCACAAGTGCGTGTTAAGGAGACTATACTTCATAGAAGATAGTCCATACGAACAACAACTTTAACAAGTTGTTCCCCGCGTGGATAAGTCGCATTGGAAATTTCTTGTCGATTATTGGAGGAGTAATAAAGGAAAGGCAATATTATTTTTTCTATTCGTTGATACTTATAGTACCGCACAGATAATTACAATGCACAATACTGCAATGTTTTCCACAGAGGAAGTCTATAACTAACAAGACAAGTAGAAAATTTCAAAAGGTTAGACACACAACAGGAACCAAGTCGTTTGCATGTCTAAAATATGATGTAAGTTAGTAATTTTTGTGATCCATTTAGATAATTTGATGGCATCCGTTAATTTGATGTTTACAATAACCTTGTTTGAATGATAAAGATGGAGAAGGAAATAGGCAGAGAAGTGGATCCCATAATGTTTTTTGAGAAAACTCATCGTAAAAAAGATGGGAGCATAGTTGATGTTGAATCTGCCAAAATTTTGGTACAACACATAATATCCTATAGTGTTATGTTACATTTACTAATTTCATAGAGGTATTTATTTGGTATAAATTACATCTCATATGATTTATTGTATGTAGGAAAAAATTTCTGAGGTAGGAGAAGAGCTGCGAAGAAAACATCCTGATGTTACTTCAGATGAAATTTATAGGCATGTTATGGTTTGTGGTTATGGACTTGGACCATCACCTTCTGATATCTGGGGCAAGAACTGTAAATCTCGAGAAGATGAAGAAGCACAAAGGAAGCATTTCCAGGATAAGCTTGAAGAACAACGGTTAGAATTTGATGCAAAACTTCAAGAACAAAAGGATGAATTCAACCAAAAATTAGAGGAGTTAATTGCCTTAACTAGAGCAGGAAACAGTCAAGCAAAGCATGTTGGCACTGGCCAAGTATGAATACATTTTATACAAGATGTGTGGTATCAATTATTTTCCATGTTGACTTTTATGGACTTATGACAAAAATAAAATAATTGTCCAGACAAACTTATCAATGCAAACTCCACTTCATATAAGACATTCATCATTAAAGAAGGGACAAGTATGTTTGTATTACTGTGAATTGCACTTCAGTTTACGTTTATATAAATTTGTTATGTAAACTGTATTTTTTTTGTAGGATGTGTATCTGTTGAGTTTTACAGATCCAGATGCTAGAATTGCATTCGGTCGAGTCTCTGAGGTTGACCCCATGAAAAGGGTGGGACGTGCAATTTTAGGCTGATCATGTGTTGCTATTTTTGTAGAGGTTGCTTTGTTGGGAAACAATCCTCTAGTTAGACCTTATGATCAATATCAATCTATTGATGATGTTGTTGGCAACGTCATAGCATGGTCAAAAACACATACATTGCCAAGGTGAGCATAAAGTATTTCTTATACTGTTACATAATTGAAAACAAAAGAAGTATCTAAAGTCGTTTCCATTTGTTGCAGGATAGGAATTTTAAATTTAATTGCATTCTTGGATACTATCTAAAGAGAGGAGAGCTATAGTTGTTTTGTCCTACTTTTAATTTTTTTATGGAGAATCTTAGTATTATGGATGATACACACATTATGATTGGTTTGTGGTTTTTAGCTATGAGTAGTGCTTTAGCTTCTTGTTTGTGGGTACGGATGAAAATTTTAGTTGAAAATGAGTTACGGTTATTTGATCCATTTCTTTCCATTTTGTAATTACTTAACTAGTAAATGGATTATTATGGTTTGGATTTTCAAAATTTACAACTAATGTGGATGGGTGATGCGGACTGAATAATTCTTTTTTAATGTAAAAACTACTACAGTAAAAGGGTAATTGTCCCTTTGTATGGCAGTCACACATCGTATACCATGATTTTCAATTTCCCAACCTATGTAGGTTTGATTCTGTTTGATAATATCTTGGAATGCAATTGCTTATATAAGGAAGAATGCATATTGCGGGTGCTTCATATTTGTGGGCTTCATATCCAACTTGCATCATGTCAGATCATGAGGTGTGTTACTTGTACGAGTGTTGTTATGTTTTCTCACTGCATTGTTTTTGAATGTTTTGTTTTTGGTACTAAGTATAATATAGACTGGTGTTTTTGCATTCTGCAGAGGCACACTAAGTCATTGTCAACATTTCAGAGGTTTGCTCTGGTTGAGAAGTCTAGGTAGAAGCCTCAAGAAAGAATGGGTGTTCTTAGTAATGTGGGTTCCTCCTTGTTCCCTTAATTGTTAAAACAACATTTGTATATTTGTCTTTTTTCCTTTATCCCCTCCATCTAAAATAATACCCTTTATGTAACATGTGGTTGTGATGCAGGCCCTAGAAGCCAATAACTATGGTAATGATCCTCTGCTAACTGCAGCTCTATACTTGGAGATTAATTAAAGGCCAATCTCGAGATCTGACAACCTCTGTATTGATGGCTTCTCCGACTGCCCAGGGCTCCCATGGGACACATCCATTCCTAGTATAATAGTTGGCACTTGGGAGATCTTTGGCATGGATGGAGGATGCTCATGGCTGTGGTGAACTTCTCTGTGCAATGTGACACCCGTAGGCATATTCAGGATTTCATTCGCTGTAGAAACATGAAGGGCGTTGTAAGTAAAATCTTTAATGTATTTCGTTTAAATTAGTTAAACAAAATACATTAACAAAATTTACTGACAACGCACTTCATGTTTCCACAACGAATGAGATCCTGAATAAGCCTGCAGAAAAGTTCACCACAACTGAGCATCCTCCATCCATGGCAAAGATCTCCTAAGATCCAACTATTATACTAGGAGTGGATGTGTCCCATGGGAGCCCTGGGCAGTCAGACAAGCCATCAATAGTTGCTGTATGTTTTGAATTTTGACTCGTAAGCATATGTATGGGTTTTTGAATGCTTAAGAGATACAAGTTAACTAAAACCTAACCATAATTTAAGAGTTAGGTACATTTTTCACTTTTTCCTTTGTCATCCATGAAGTTATTTTATTGTTGTGTCCGTCGGTGTCATTAAGCTAACACGAAATCAGCATGCTATAGTATGTGTTTATGAGAGGACACAATTAGTTTTGTGTTCATTGATCTTTAATTTTGTCTCCATTAGTGTTTTTGATAAAATTTCATGTTATTCCCATATGATATTCTTTTTTTGCTAGGACAAACAACACATATAGAATGTAGTCCATGTTAAAATGTTTTACATGCCAAAAATAGACTTATAATTAAAATACAATATAGTATACCTTGTAAATTTATAATAAATTTATGCAAGATATACACTGAACATTCTCTTATAGACAAAAATTCAATTATAATAGATATTCTTATTGGAATTGGAGGCTGATCTTTACCACTTTGTGTTACAGTTCTATCTTGATGCTGGAAAGGGACATGTACACATGTACATTTTTGTGAAGATCGAGTTGCAATGAATTTCAAATACTCCTTTTGTTGAATGCATGTCTGAAGCTTTCCATGGGCATGACAAACATTCTATTGATGCTAAGTGTGCACAAAGATGGTATGCTACTAACTTATAATGATACATATCATACAGGTGAACCAGAAGTTACCATCATTATTGCTGCCCATGCTTTAGTGCTTCTATGCCCATCATTTGATTTTTAAAGATACCAAACTTATTTACATATCATTTCAGTTTCCACTGGAGAATCTTAGAGTGGAGAAAAATGTGTTGAGGGCTCAATTAGAAGAGAAGGATGAGCTGAAGAGGGAAGGTTATTCAACATGTCACTTTGTAAGTGTAATTGTAATTTTTTTATAAATTTCCTTCAAGTGACCACTCGAGCTGATGTGATAGTTGAACAATCACATGTGTTTTTACATATGCTAGATTTTGTCACAGGTCCATCTGTCTATGAGGCTTGCACCATTAGGGGTGACAAGGCTTCATCTGTATATAATATGAACTGTGCATGCTATGTTTTGCATTTACTTTAAGAAAAATACAGACAAAAGCCCTCCAGTTCTGCATTCCTATCCCTGGTCTCTTTCCGATTAACACACACAACTCCAAAGGTGCACCCAAAGTGGTGGATTGAGGAAAATACAAACTTTCCAGGCCTTTTAATGTATAGTTACTTTCATGTTCTTGAACTGGACATGATCAGTTTAGAAGTGGAGCCAAACAAGACCAAACTAATTTTTAGCTATAGGGAGGACTATAGTGGTTGAATACAATCCAAGACAACCCAGTTGCAGCCTTGTCAAATATGTGAGATAATGATTGGATTATAGGTCAGATGGTGGAATTTCCTTCTACATTGAGGGAAGCATTGCACTTTGTATAATGAGTTGTGGCAGCCACATCTTTGGCTAATAACTACATGCTTCTGAGGAGTATGCTCGGCTTCCCTATAGGACAAGAATGTTTGGTGCACATCTTTTCTACATCTCTATTTAATAATTAACTCATGAATTTACCATTGCATATTCCACACATTTTTTGTAGAGCAGGAATCATTATTTACCTTGTTATTATGTCTCATTCTTCACATGCCTTCATACATATTGCCAAGGGAATTTCATCTATTGGGGAGTTTTTATATTGTTCTCTGTTGAATAAGCAAACATCACTCATAATTATTGAAGTTAGTTCTCTTATTGCTTTGATAGAGATGGAATGTAAATTTCTTTTTAATTTGATGAATAAGCAAACATGAACATTTCTTTGATAGAGATGGAATGTAAATTTCTTTTTAATTTGATGAAGCAATGTACTATCATGCTAACTGTAATCATGTACTAGTGAGATTTTTTGATGAACAACACACTTCTATTGCTACAACTTGCAAGAGGAATTAACAATTCCTGAAAGTTTTATTTGGTAATGGTTTTTTCTAATTTCTGAGATAAAACTTGAGAAGAGCATGAAATTGCATTATGTCCTTGGAGGAAGCTATCAAAGGAAAATGAAATTGCAAAGCAAGAAAGAAAGGTTTGCTTGGCCATTTGTCAGTTAGTCTATTGGTGGATTCACATGGATGTTGCAGCTGCTTTGTATTAGGCCACTTGGTGGATTCAACATGGATGTTGAGTACTGCTGCATATGTATTGACTATGGATATGTTTGGACCTATTGTTGATAATGCAGGTGGCATTGTCGAGATGAGTCGGTAGGTAAATTATTTGCCCTTATTATTTGCTGCTTTACACTATTATTGATAATGCAGCAATCACACAGTTGTTTACCTGGAGTTGGATGAAATAATAGAGTTTGTAAACGTCCTGGTGGATGTAGAGAAAGATGACCTGCACATAAACAAGGATTCAGTCCAAATCTCTGTAGTAAAGGAAACCAAGGAAGCCAATATGGATGTCACTCCAGAGAGATCAGTAAGTAGGAGAATTAAAGGAAGTGGCACAAAGATTAAGAGGCGAGGGTCTGCGAGAAAGATTGAGACTAACAGAAGAAATCCAAGACTAGAGGATTTTCAGAATCTAGCAGTGACATCTGAAATAGATCAAAGTTTAATCACACCAATGTCGATCTGTACAACCTGAGGAATGAATACAGACTTAATCAAGAGAATCATGTTGCAACTCATGTAGTTTCTGGTTTATAAGTGGCTATACAGATCGTTAATTCATTTAATTCAGTCATTCACGCCTCCCTACTATTGTTCTTTTAAGTCAGTGAAGACTATTCATTTAGAAATAATGGTAATGAATTGAATACTGAATGACTAAAAGCCATGAAAATGTAGTAATACAGAACTAGTAGTCATTAGTGGCTTTTTTTATACGCCATTAAACTCAATAAGAACATTTTCATACACCAACATAATACATAATAGTGGCATTTGTATAAAAGTGAATTGATGGATAGTGGCTTTTATATAAATGCCAAATGATGGTTTAGTGGACTTTATGTGGCATTTATTCGAAGCCACTAAAGACAAACTTTTAGTGGCTTTTACAACTTAAGCCACTATCTTCCTAGTGGCATTGGCGCTAGAGGTATTTTTTTAAATGTCAACAAATGCCGCTAAACCTGTTTACTGGTTTTTATTTTTTTTAGTGGCATTTCTGAAAGGCCGCTAATGAGTATGTTTGATGTAGTGAATCATAAAGGTAAAGATATGATTACCATATATCAAGGATGGGTGGATGGTCACCTAGGTCTAGCCTCAAAAGGGTCATCATTATATTCAACATCCCAATACACATAGCTTATAGATACAACCCGTGACTTAAGTGAACCATCGACATCATATGGGAAAAGGATTAGAAAAAATCTTGATTTGAGAGTGGAATACATAAGAAGTAGATCCATATAATGGTTGGGGCATAAGAAAGACAAACAAGTCATTTAAGAATGCTTTGGGTCATTATGGATGTATCATGTGTCACAACCATCATAGTACAAAGGAAAAATACCTCAGGAATTTATGTCACTTAGCATCACATTGTTAGTGGATTCAGTTATCTAAGGTAATTGGGTGCACAAAGTAGGTCAGACACACCATTGGTTCAAGTGTAGCCAAAATGTACACATAGTATGGGTACACCTAAAGCATTAGGTGTCATATGACCTCAACATAGTAAAAGAGGACAATGGTGGATAAGAGTACCATATGGTAGCATAAAGCTATTGATTTCCAAGTTAAGCTGAGGCTAGAGTTCATATTAGATGCAAAATTAGAAACTTATGGAAAAGTACACCACTAAAGTCCCAAACTAGGCACATATGTAAAATTAAGGCCATTCATCAGCAATAAGGTGATCAAGACCCTCATATAGTTAAAAACAATTGCATAAAATTACCGATCAGTTGAGCAAGAGGGTAAAAGTGCACTAAATGTTCAAGTTTTTATCATTAGTATGCACTAGATGTAGTCATAGTCAAAGATTATATTTTCAAAAAACAGAGAAAGTGGGAGCATATACAAGTTATGAAACCATTCACAGGTTGTTGATCTTTTTGAAAGAATCAATTTGATATATAATTTTGAATATTTTGGATGAGGGAAGTAAGAGATATGAATTTTACAATTATTGTGTGAGAATTACATGGAAATTGGGGGGGGGGGGGTTGTTACCATTACTCATGTGGCTCGACCGTTTGATCTCAATCGCATAGCTCACCATCCACACTTGGCTAGGTGTACTCTACATGTGCTCGTGCAGTCCCGAGACACCGGCTACCGCTCCAAGGGGTCCTCCCACGATGATGGCTTGCTCCCTCCCACCACCCACCGCAAATGTGAGGCCACGGACCCCAGCTCATCATTGTGCTGGTCTCTCACGACCTCTGTTTCAGTCCAAGAGAATACATCATGAACATGGGACACCTACCCCTTAACTCGTCAGAATTGGAGCAACTGCAGAAGCCAAGGAGATGGTCGGTGCAGGTGGTTGGAGTCTAGAGGATGCCGCCACTACCCTACTCCTAAGGTTCATCCGCAACCCCCACCCCATTGTGCTGGTGAGGGCCAGAGAGCTGGCGTTGGTACATGTATCTGAACTAAGCAAAGATGAGAAAGAGGGAGGGGAAGTGGCTCAAGGCGAAAGAAGGAAAGGAGAAGAGAAACTAGGGTTCAATTGGGGGGGGGTTATAAATATGCAAGCTATAGGTTTTGAAGGTGTTGTGATCATCCTAGCGTTCCATAATATGCTTCCTGATCTGGCTGGGGGAGGGAGATGACGCTCCAACCAGGGATTTCTTTCCCAAAGTGGAAGGGGGGGGGGAGAAAGAATGAAATAGGTAGATGGGTCATGAATGTAAACTTTGGGCCCAATAAAACTCATTTGTCATATAAATCGATTAAATCAAGAATACTTTAAGACAACCTTCATTAACTCATAACTTGGGCTCTGAAGGTCCAATTTGGGTGATTCTTGAGTCGTTAGATTTGTATTTGAATCCTCTACATCTTGATGTACTTTAGAGAGACAAGAAAGAAACATTATGAGGATCAATAATATAAAATCATGATACATTAAGTCATGTGACATAGGTAAAGCATGCAACATAAAGTCACAACTTGAAATATAGAATCAAAGTGACTCTATTAGAGCATTGCATCACATACAACTATGAAACTAAACTCAATTGAGTGACTATGGGTCATGATTAGTGATAATAAGGGTAAAAATAATGAGAGATAATTGAGGTTTTCACATCCTTCCCTCCTTAAAATAAAATTTTGTCCTCAAAATTTGTCTAAGATTGTTCTCAATAGTCAAAGACAAAAAATAGTCCATCGAGTATAGGTATCGAACCATGGTTTTCAAGGCATTCCCCTCAATGGGATGCACACATAGGTTATAATCATCAATAATGTACTCATCTGGATTATATATATATATATATATATATATATATATATATATATATATATATATATATATATATATATATATATATTTCTTAGTGTTCCATCATATTATGAAATCATCATGGCATTATGTTTTTCACCATCCCTTAGTATCCCTACATTACAGTTTTTGTTCATATACTCATATATGCCCAAGGCATGTTATCAAGGACACGTGTAAGCCATTTCTCAAGCAAACATGTTCAACATCATGACTTCATAAACTATACTATCATCGTACATGTAAATTTCATCTTTATACTAGATTACATGCATGTTTTAGTTTTCCCTCAAAAATTCTACCAACTATCCCCAATTATGTTTACCATTTCTCATTTTATATATGAAATTAAAGAATTTATTCATCATATTTATTCGAGTTATGACTTTAGGTGCATCATCATATCGAGTTAATTATATTTCATTTGAGTATGATATTAGGCGTGCTACTCCTATTTTCCAAGCTAAGATTTATAGGCATCATCATATTGAGTTCATGATTTCAAAGCTATATCATTCATGTATGGTATGATTTCGTACGAGGTCTAGCCTTAAGAGTGGTTATTGTTCATGTATCAAATTTTCAGCTTAGGTGATATTATTTTAGGTATCATTCATCATATGATGGTCAACATTATCATCAACATTAAGGTTTCATAATTATCTCACTCATATCCCAAAGGAGCTCCACATGCTCAAGCCACTCAAGCTAAGACCTATCTGTGACCAACAAGACATGCTAACCACCAACATCTACCCATACCAAATGTTTACCCAACATACCAAACAAGAACAATGACTAGATTCCTTTACATCAAACCACTAACCAGAGTATGAGGCTCGTCATGGAGATCACATGTCATATACATCATCTTAGGGTCTTGGGACATTTCCATCACCTATATAGCAAACATCATATATTCAATGCCTCCATCTCTAGGGTTATATCATTTCATAGGAAATCTAGGGTTCAACATTTTTAAGGGAACAACACACTAGGTGACTCAACTCTTATACTTAGAAGTAGTCTATCTAGGGACTCGTCATCATGCATTTCATCATGCATATTTTCCAACATTTCACATATCTTGGAGTTTAGGTACTCTGACCTTCTCCCGTGGTGGGTCAACTCATATCAAGAGGTCACCCTATTTTTATGTCACATGCTAGAGGTCCTCCTTTGTAAAGAGATCGAGGCATGTGTTGGTCTCAAACCATATCTCAAACATCATATATCATCATACACAAGACTAGGCACAAGCAAGTATTTCAATCCACTAGCTATGTTTAGCACATCAACCAAGTCGTATACATTAACATGGTGTTAGATTAACTAGGATTGCATGTTCAATATCCTCTCATACCATCATACATAACTTGAATCATCTTGAAACATATCATGACATCACATCAACTCTGACATCATCATCATCATCACCATTTTAATTATCATCACGATCGTCATATCATCAACTTAGGTCATCTAGGCTACTTACTAGCCTAATATGTATCATATCTCTAGATAACTCTAGAGACTACAAATCACATCTAAACACTC
Source organism: Alisma plantago-aquatica (assembly GCA_963693085.1). NCBI lineage: Eukaryota > Viridiplantae > Streptophyta > Magnoliopsida > Alismatales > Alismataceae > Alisma > Alisma plantago-aquatica. The sequence continues at coordinate 1,185,123,215 of OY856410.1, read as the reverse complement.
TTATCTATACTTGATGTTTCATCTCTTTCTCTTCGGTAACATGGATACTCACTGCCTTTCTGTGTGTGGTAACATTTTTCATATGTACATAGACTAATACTTGAAATAGGTTTTCCTCCAACATTGAAATAGGTGATCAAAACCACCATACTCCATTCAAATAAAACCAAACTAAAATGAGTTACCACACTCATTAGGCAGTCTAGTACCATGAAACCTAGAGAACTAGAAAGAACATGGGGGCACACCTGTGTAGCTACCCTTAGCACATGCCACAAGCATATGTCTAGGGTTGTAGTAAGATCTCCCTTTTCTCACCCTATTGAACCTAAAACCCACACTATAGGATAAAAGGAGGAGGAAAGAGAGGCTCTAAGGATTACACAAGTCTACACCTAGTTCTAGAACATCTACATTCTAACCTAGAGGCTAGGTCAATTTAGTCCACTAAGGACAACTAATTAAGTTTTTAAGTTCAGATGTATGGTTATGTTTAGTTTGTGTTTCATGTGAGACTTGTTTGGTGTAGTTATTGTTCATGCTCTGACACCATCTATCACAGAACCAGAATCCTAGTCCCATGAACTAAATGAATACCAAAGACAACATGCGGACGCGTGAAATGCTTAGTATACATGAACAAGTAACATGATAAAGGCACTAAACAATATCTCAACACTCAACAATATTATTAAGCAACATCCTTTTATTACAAGCTTTCACTTACATATTCAAGAGTACATTTTTACAAGTATGCTCATGTATACTAGGGATCCTATAACAAGTACACCTGACATAGCTCACCAAGCTCATCACTGCTAGCCATCTTTGAACCTATAAAAATATGTGAAATGAGGCCAGTTAACCACACAAGGTGTCGAGTACAGGGCCAAAAGATACATATACAACAACCTTGCATAATTTGAAAAGAATTATAGGAGTAAATGAGCAAGAATGAACAAGTTAAGTATTTAGAAGAATGAGATCTCATGCTTTATGTCATTTTACTCCAATTATACCATCATATCAAGTATTCATAAGGCCTTTGACCAACTTCCCATTGGAAGGGTATGTAAGGGTGCTCAAGATTAGCTAACCCTTTTGTACGAAAGGGACCTCAAGACCATCACCAAGAGCTAACCCTTTTATCAATATGGTCCACCCTATCTTGACAACTCAAGTAGGTCGCCCAACCTCATGTCCTTACCTCGAGAATACAGGCAGGTACACAAGATTTGTATAATGGAGTTTCTAATGTTTGCAAGTTATAAAGCAATAATATGAGACAAACATCAAGTACAATATTAGAATACTACATGGAAATAGTTGAGAAAGTAAACAAGCATACATATGTATCACATTCAAGCAAAAAAATCATAGTCATATAATTAATAAAGCTCGTGCTTGATTCATAGATTCAAACTTACTTATCCTTGACCATCTAGCCAGAAGCAACACCTGATTAAGAATAAGATTACATACATGTATTAGATTCTCATCATTAACCCTAATTAGCTTTATTTTAGGGTTTTTGACCAAGTTAGGCTCCAAGCTTCTTATTAGTCAATTGATTATATTTTACTAATTTAGTGGTCATCAAGAAGATGTGGTTCAAGTTTTGTGTCATTCTGATGTTCCGTCCAAATCATATGAGCAATTCAAGATTTGAGACACTTTTGCACATTCGTGTGTCAACAACTCATAATAGAGCAAGATAAGGTTAAGGAAAATAAATACAATGGATCCAAGAATTAAAGATGGTTTAAATTAGCAAGGTAAAGACACAATTAGCATATCTCAAGGATGGGTGGATGGTCATCTAGGTCTAGCCTCAAAAGGGGCATCATTATATTCAACATCCCAATATACATAGCTTATAGATTCAACCTGTGACATAAGTGAACCATCCACATAATATGGGAAAAGGATTAGAACAAATCTTGATTTGAGATTGGAATACATAAGAAGTAGATCCATATCATGGTTGGGGCATAAGAAAGACAAACAAGACATTTAAGAAAGCTTTGGGTCATTATGGATGTATCATGTGTCACAAGTACCATCATAGTGTTGGGTTTTGTGGAGAAAATATGCATGGTAGAAGCAAAAAAAATTCCATGCAATCTGAAATAGGATCTCATTGACAACAACGTATTCAGAAAGAGTGTTTGCGGGATATACCTTATCACGGAGCAAGTCCAGCAATTTCCCACTGCATGATGGTGTGAAATGCTACTAGCCTACACAAACAGAACTTATGTCCCATATGCCGTTGTAGGAAGATCTAACGGTGCTTCTTTCGTGCAGTGATGTACACCGCTCGTAGCGCACACAGATGGTCATTGATGTCCTCTGAATGTAAACATCTCAGCGTGTACGTCTCTACTTTGTCCACGTGGATGGACTGGAACTCCACGTCGTGCTTCCCAAGCCGGCGGGAAGGAGTCGTCGCTGTGCGGCGGTGTGCTTGTGTTGCGGTGCTCTCCTTTTTCTTCTGAGGACGGTGACGACTAGGGTTTACGCATGTGAGTGTAAATTGAAAAGCCTTTCTCAATATCTTATATAGATATCGTCCGTCAAGCCCCTGTAAATAGGAGATGAAAGGAAGTAGGGTTTCCTAAACCCATCGATAAACAAAAATACTATGTTAATTAAAACACTCGTGGATTAATTAGAATATTCTAGAATTAATTAACCAAATAATCTCATTAATTAATTAATTAACATTGGACTCCATGCAATAGCTCAGGATGGAGCTATGGGCATATAAATACCAACAGACTCCCACTTGCACTTAGAGCCAATTACTCCAATATTATTCTAATTGATTACATAAACATTTTAGTAATCAGTGTGATTCGGAGCAATTCCAATCAAATCTACAATTATACTCATATTCCAACACATCCTATGTGTGTGACCTGATAGGCTCCAAATTACATTGACAGTGATATCCATAATCATATTATGATTTCACAAGTAATGATTGGTATCTAGAAAGACTTCATTGCCACCCAAGTAATTGGAGAAGTTGGAGAACAACTCAACCTATCATTCATGATTGGTGTTACAATGATTGTATAGTTCCTTTGTCGCTGGTATCCGGATTGAACTCAAGTCATGGAATTGTTATCCTCTTCAACGTTCAATCCATGTTCCTTGAACTAGAGTAGACTGTCTGAGATATATGTAAGATCAATATCACGTATTGAATCACATCAACATGGCTGTGCATTTATCAGTCTCGCTTATCAAGTGGTCGGAATATCAAACTCTCTTAGGAAGGAAAAATTCCATCTACATCACACATTGTCATCCCCATGTGTCACAGTGCACCCAAGAACCATCTTTATGACAATCCTTATTCAGGACCACGGTGGATGATGTCAAAGTACACCAAATGACATGTGATAAGTGTAGTGACTTCAAGTATAAGAATCACAATCACCACCATCATTATGAGATAAGACTCTAACTACCAATCATGGTATCCATGTGTCAGTCTCAAGGCGGGTCTGTCTGATACACTATTCTCTAACAAATATCTATGTATTAGGTTTGATATCTCCATATCATGGAAAATGAGATTCTTCCATCAACCAACATGCATTCTGATCTTATGTGTTATTGATGTCTATGGATATATCCACAATGACAACTGATTAGGGGTGAAACAAGAATACATACTCTTAGCAAACATATGATCTCACTATTTAGGTCATCAACCTGAAGACGTATGTCATTGAGTATATTATTCTATAGACATCTTTAAGTTGTATGGTCATCTCACAATATAAAACACAAACATATGGATTGGAAACTTGCCTTTATTGATACGAACAATGTAGTATTACAAATCATTTACATAGTATCCCATTATAATCATCAAATGATAGTCTCTATGGTCATACATACCAACAGATTCCCACTTGCACTTATACCCAATCACTCATGAATCTAAATCCAAGTGATAGAACATGTCTATCATGTTTTTGCTGTGAAAGTGCTTTTGTGAGCGGGTCAGCCACATTGCTTTCTGTAGGTACTCTACAAATCGTCACATCTCCTCATTGTACGATTTCTCGTATGAGATGGAACTGCCATAGAATATATTTGGAATGTTGGTGCGATCGTGGTTCTTTATCATGTACAATTCTTTGTTGTTTTTGCAAAACAACTCAATTGCATTACTAGTGCTTGGAACCACTCCAAGTTCAAAAATGAACTTCTTGCTCCACACAACTTCCTTTACAGCATTAGATGCAGCAATATATTCATCCTGTGTTGTAGAATCCACAACTGTCTCTTTCTTGGAACTCTTCCAGCTCACAGATCTATTGTTCGGGCAAAACACAAATCCAGATTGTGATCCATATACATCTTTGTCAGTTTGGAAGCTAGCATTGTTGTAAACCTTTACCACAAGCTCTTCCTCACCACCGTATAGCAAGAATTGATCCTTAGTCCTTCTCAAGTACTTTAGGATGTTCTTTACGACTGTCCAGTGACATTCACCTGGATCTTACTGATACTGGCTCGTCATGCTCAAAGCATACGACACATCAGGATGAGTGCATAACATCGCATACATGATAGATCCAATAGGTGATGCATATGGAATCTTACTCATGCACACTCGTTCATCACATGAACTAGGACATTTGGCTTTAGAGATCGTAACCCCATGGGACATGGGCAAGTTACCTCTCTTAGAACCCTCCATGCTAAACCACTTTTACACCTTGTCAATGTCTGTGCTCTGGCTTAGGCCTAGAAGCCTTCTAGATCTATCTCTATAGATCTTGATACCTAGTATATAGGATGCTTCGCGTAAATCCTTCATAGATAAGGTCTTCCCCAACCATCCTTTTACTGAATAAAGAGTAGGGATGTCATTTCCCATCAATAGTATGTCATCCACATACAATATGAGAAATACGATTGTGCTCCCACTAACCCATTTATAAACACAAGGTTCATCTCCATTTTGAATAAAGCCAAACTTTTTGATTACTTCATCAAAATGTAGATTCCAGCTCCGAGATGCTTATTTCAGTCCATACATTGACCTTTGTAGCTTACAGACTTTATTGGCTTCCTTTAGATTGATAAAACCCTCAGGTTGTGTCATACGCACATCCTCAAGTAAATTCCCATTAAGGAATGATATTTTAACATCCATCTACCAAATCTCATAGTCATGATAAGCTGCATTGGCAAGCATGATCCTGATGGATTTAACCATGGCTACTGGTGAGAATATCTCGTCATAATCAACACCTTGAATTTGACAAAATCCTTTCGCAACCAATCTACCTTTATAGGTTTGAAAATTTTCATCCATGTCAGTCTTCTTCTTGAAGACCCACTTGCACCCTATGGGTTTTACCCCTTCGGGTGGATCCACCAAGGTCCATACCTTGTTGGTGTGCATGGGTTCCATCTCAGATCTCATGGTTTCGAGCCATTTCTCAGATTCTGGTCCCTTAGTAGCTTCTAGATAGGAAGTTGGCTCATCTTCTATGCCCAATTCATCACTGTCTTGAGTCACGAGAAATCCAAATCTCTCAGGCTCAAGCCGTGTCCTACTAGACCTACAAGGTTCCTGTGTTACATTTGGAATTTGAAATTCCACAACAATTTGTGAGTCTTCATGTTCCTTATGTACATCCTCAAGTTCTCTGCTTTCTTGTTGATCTTGAACTTCTTCAAGCTCTACATTCCTCCCACTAATTCCTTTGGAAATAAATTCCTTTTTAAGAAATACAGTAGTCCTAGCAACAAATACTTTGTTGTCAGTTGGTGTGTAGAAGTAGTATCCCTGAGTTTCCTTGGGGTATCCAACAAAATAGCAATTGTTAGATTTGGGTCCAATCTTTTCAGGAAATTGTTTCCTAACATAAGCTTCACATCCCCAAACCTTTAACATAGACAAATTGGGATGATTCCCATTCCATATCTCATATGGTGTCTTTTAAACGGATTTGGAAGGTATGTGGTTAAGTGTAAATGCTACAGTTTCAAGAGCATATCCCCAGAACGATATTGGAAGTTTGGCTGAATTCATCATTGATCGTACCATGTCTAATAATGTACGATTCCTTTTTTCTGACACACCATTATGTTGTGGTGTACCAGGTGCAGTCCATTATGATACAATACCACGGTTTCTCAAAAGGTTCTTAAACTATTGGCTTAAGTATTCGCCACCTCGATCTGAACAGAGTGCTTTATTACTCTTACCAAGTTGCTTCTCTACTTCATTCATGAAAGTCTTGAACATTTCAAGAGTTTCTGACTTGTGTTTCATAAGATATGCATAGCCATACCTACTGAGGTCATCAGTGAAGGTAATGAAGTATTAATAGCCTCCTCTAGAATTTGATCCAAAAGGTCCACATACATCAGTATGTATGAGCCCTAGCACATCACTGGCTCTCTCACTATGTCTAGTGAAAGGATTTTGGTCATCTTCCCTAATAAACATGCCTCACATGTCTCTAATGATTCAAAATCAAAAGAGTCTAGATAACCATCCTTATGGAGTCTAGATATGCACTTCTCGTTTATGTTCCCAAGACGACAATGCCGTAAGTATGTTTTGTTTGAGTCGTCAAGTTTTAGCCTTTTAGTATTTACGTTGTATATGCTAGTCTCAAGTTCTATCAAGTAGATACCATAAGACATAGGGGCATTGCCATAAAAGATCTCATCTTTAGAAATAGAAATCATTCCATTCTTAATGTAAATTTCAAATCCACTCTTGTCCATACAAGATACAGAAATAATATTTTTAATAATGGTAGATACATAATAGCAATTATCTAATACTAATACATGGCACGTAGGCAAAGATAAAGTAATAACTCCAACTGTGGTGGCAGCAACTCTTACTCCATTAGCGACCCGCAGCTCGACTTGGCCCTTTCGTAAAGGCTTACTTCTTATCAGATCTTGCATATTAGAACATATGTGAGACCCACATCCAGTATCCAGTACCCATGATGATGAAGTATTCAAGTTTATCTCAATAACGTATATACCTGGAGTGGAGATCTTTATCCCCTTCTTCTTCTTCCTTAGTTCCTCCAGGTAGAGAGGATAGTTTCTTTTCCAATGTCCAACCTGGTGATAATGGTGAACACTGCCTTCTTTGGAGATCCCACCTTTAGCTTTGAGTGTGGATGACTTTGGCTTCTGCCCCACTTTAGAACCTTTCTTAGCCTTGCCTTTGCCTGTTGACTTTCCCTTTGTCTTGTTGATCATCATCAAAGACTTGGGCTTGTCTTTCTTCATCTATGCTTCAGCTATCCTCAACATGCCCAACAATTCTGACAACGGCTTGTCAAGATTGTTCATGTTGTAGTTCATGACCAAATGATTATATGATTCAGGCAACATTTGTAGAATCACGTCAATGGCCAACTCTTGACCTAGGGGAAATCTCGTCTTAGATAGGCTTTCCACATACCCAATCAAAGTGAGTATATGGGTGCCAACTGAGTCCCCCTCTTTCATCATGCTCCTAAACAAAGCCTTGGAGACATCATATCTCTCATGTCTTGCTTGATGCTGATACATGTTCTTGAGATGTGTTACCATCTCCATGACATTCATGTTCTCATGCTTCTCTTTCCATTCATAGTTCATTGAGCACAACATAATGCACTTGACATCCACGACATCATCAAGGTGCTTCTTGTAAGCATCCTTTTCAGCCTTGGGCACATTTACGACGGGTTCCGCTGGCTCTAGTGTTTCAAGGACATAGAGCTTACACTCATGTGTGAGAATAATTCTTAGCGTCCTAAACCAATTTTGAAAGTTGGTTCCAGTAAGTTTGTCCTTCTCAAGGACCGATCGCAATGAGAAAGTATGCATGGTGTTTGCCATTTTATTTCTAGAAAAGAAGAAGTTTGCATTTAGTCCAAAACATTTTGACTTGTAAATATTTTATAAACAAGATTTATTAGGCCTTTAATTAATTACGTTCCAATTATTTTATTCAAATTGATATCCCTCACTATCAACTTGGAAGATTACAACATACAACCTTCTAGTGAGCCAAGATCCAAAATAATTGGATCAATGCCCGACCAACACCGACGTCAAAGACCAAATACTAAGGTTGGCAACTTTTGCCAATTGCATCATATGCAACTGTTGGATAGATGATCATGCACAACTCCTTGCCATGATGCATCTGTGTTCCTCTAGGTACTTGATCCTATCAAGGTTCCCTAGTTATGCCCAACCCATAAGCCAACACGATGAGTGTGCACCCTACAGAGGTAGATCCACACACCCACCATCACATTTCCAAGAGATAGACAGTGTACCACGCGGAGGCGTGCCCACACATAGTCGATCAAGCTTTTTATGTGTGTTTCTTTATGGAAGGCAAATAAAACTTAATATTATTAATTGAGGAGTTTTATTAATATATATACATATCCAAACACCACATACTTATAGTATGTATCATATACTATTACATTCACAACCACAAACAATAGGCATGCAATCAAAAACACAAATACATCGATTATGGCCATACTATTGTAATCCTTTAGAGAAACAAAGGATTACGGTCCACCTATGGTCTTATGCATCTCATGCAACAACACCTGTGAATCAACTTGTAAGGATCAACATTACAATGAACAACTTCATGGATGCTCCGTGAGGTTAGAATTTCAAGTTGCTTCTTGGAATTCGATCTTCATGTTGCTTCTCCATGGATTCTCCTTGGTGTTGGATCTTCAAGTGGCCTCCTTACATCAAGTTTACAAAGACTAAAGCTAATATAATCTCCATTACATCATATGAGAACAGATATAAAGGGAAAGAATTAATTACACTTTGAAATAAGAGATGAGGATCGGCATGCAATCCGAACACTTTATATAACATATCCATGCATAACCATTATAAATCCATAGAATTCTCAAACAAACATGCCCACAAGATCCACAATCGCATTCATTCATAACATCCACAAACGAAGATTCTAGGCCATAACTGTGCATGCATTCACTACATAAAATAGATTTTAAAGGTGGCGTATATGATATCATAGGATTATCTACATATATGTGTATACATATTAAAATTGTAGTACTTTTAATGCGGGATATTCCCCATTAAATAAATTTTTGACTGGCACGCAGACTGTGAGGGGTACACAGGGGCAGTGCTCCTGTCGAGGGGAGGCCGCCCCTCGTGGGGTCTCAGCGGCAGAGCTCGTACAAGGTCAATAGAATTTTCCTTTCATGCACTTAAGAAAACCTGTATTTTCCATTGTCGACCCATCCAAAACGTTAAAATAATGAAGCCTACGACGTATGTGGAATTAGGTTTAGATTTACACATTAGTAGTTTTAATTCACATCGTATGCAATATACAAAACAGTATACAATGATTCGATCATATCAAAACGAATGCAAATACGACGTAGATCGACACTGTTCTGATACCACTGTTGGGTTTCGTGGAGAAAATATGCGTGGTGGAAGCAACAAAAAAAATTCCACACAACCCAAAATAGGATCTCGTCAACAACAATATATTCGGAAAGAGTGTTTGCGGGATATACCTTATTGTGGAACAAGTCCGACGATTTCCCGCTGCACAATGGTGTGCAATGCTACTGTCCTACACAGACGTAACTTCTCTCCCATTTACTATCACAAAAAGATCTGGCAGCGCTCCTTTTGTGTGGTGATGTACGCCACTCGTAGCATGCACAGATGGTCATTGATGTCCTCCGAACGTAGGCATCTTAGCGTCTGCGTCTCTTCTTTGTCCATGTGGATGGATTGGAACTCCACATCGCGCTTCCCAAGCCGACAGGAAGGAGTTTTCTCTGTGTGGCGGCATGCTAGCGTCGTGGTGTTCTCCATTTTCTCCTGAGGACGGTGATGGCTAGGGTTTACATACGTGAGCGTAAAATGAAAAGCCTCTCTCAATATCTTATATAGATATCGACCGTCAAGTCTCTATAAATAGGAGATGAAAGGAAGTAGGATTTCCTAAACCCATAGGTAAACAGAAACACTACATTAATGAAAATGCTTTTGGATTAATTAGAATATTCTGGAATTAATTAATTAACTAAATAATCTCATTAATTGATTAATTAATATCAGACTCCATGTAATAGCTCAGGATGACTCTATTGGCATATAAATACCAACACATAGTACAAAGGAAAAATACCTAATGAATTTATGTCACTACGCCTCACAAGGTTAGTGATTTCCATTATATAAGGTAATTGGGTGCACAATGTAGGTCAAACACACCATTGGTTCAAGTGTAGCCAAAATGTTCACATAGTAGTGGTACATCTAAAGCATTAGGTGTCTATGACCTGAACATAGTAAAAGAGTACAACGGTGGATAAGAGTACCATATGATAGCATAAAGCTACTGATTTGCAAGCTAAGATGAGGCTAGAGTTCATATTAGATGCAAAATTAGTAACATGGGGAAAAGTACATCACTAAAGTCCCAAACTAGGCACATATGTAAAACGAAGGCTATTCATAAGAAATAAGGTGATCAAGACCCTCATATAGTTAAACAAATTATGTAACATTACTGATCAGATGAGCAAGATGGTAAAAGTGCACTAAAGGTTCAATTTTTTTTCATTACTATGCACTAGATGTAGAAAAAAATAGTCAAAGATTATATTTTTACAAAACAGAAAAAGTGGGAGCATATCCAGGTTATGAAATCATTCCCAGATTGTAGATCTTTTTTAAAGGATCAATTTGATATATAATTTTTTATACTTTAGATGAGGGAAGTAAGAGATATGAATTTCACAATTATTGTAACAACATCGATCGAACAAATGTTATTAACTAAGCGGAAGCAATCACTAACAGTGGATTACCAAAAATCACTAAAAATTAAAAAAAAAAATTCAAAGAGATCCACACATAGGAAATCTTTTTCTTCAAGAACCAAAGTATAACATTTACATTTTGTTTCTAAGTACATGTCTTGCATTGTCTCTTCTTGAGATTACAACATCAGTTGTCTCAAGACATAATATATACACAGCATATAACTTTGAGGCATCAAGCCAAAATCTCAGATCGATTCGTTAAATCACTAACTATGAACTCTGAGGACCTGAGAGTACAAAGACGACACATAAGACTTCTATCTACATGACATGACATACAGTACACTCAACCTGAGCTGTCACTGTTGTCCCTGTTGTTGCTGATGTGCTTCCTCTACAAGATGTTCTCACTCTCCTCCTTGCTTGTCCACCTAAAAACATTGGATCCCACGGGGGTGAGACAATTGTAAATTGCCCCAGCAGGAGATATAAATCTCCGCCAAAACATTGTTATTGCAAATTAATTAATATAAAATTGAGGAGAGGATAAACAGTTTAGATCAGTCATATCTTTTAAAGTATTGCAACTATCTATGAAAGAACATTAAATCATCTATTCTTTATATAAGGAAATAGGAAGAACATGTATATCACTTATTTATCACACCTTTTCAACATCTCAACCTTTGCTAATGTCACTCATCATTCTGATGGGTCACTCATGATTCATTCTTGCTTTCATCTGTTTTCCTTAGCCAATCTACTAAACAGATACTCAATTATGCCAAACATGTGATTATACATCATCATGTCTTACTTAGGTATTGGACTATGCCAATCCTTGGTTATAGGCTCCATGCCTTTAGTAGGTATTGGATTTAACCAATCCTACAGAAACATCTCAGACTAAGTCATTATCAATCTTATATAACCATTCTAGGTATTGAACTATGTCAATCCTGTGTAACCATTCCAGGTATTGATCTATGTCAATCCCGTACAACTATTCCAGGTATTGATCTATGTCAATCCTGTGCAACTATTCCAGGTATTGATCTATGTCAATCCTGTGCAACTATTCCAGGTATTGGGATTTAGCTAATCCTGTTCATTCTAGGTATTGGGAGTTAGCCAATTCTATGTTATTATTCTAGGTATTGAACGTTGTCAATCCTGTGATATTATTCCAGGTATTGGGTTATCACCAATCATGTGCATTCCAGGTATTGAAATTTGTCAATCCTGTGATATTATTCTAGGTATTGGGTTATGACCAATCCTGTGCATTCCTGGTATTGAACTTTGTCAATCCTGTGATATTATTTCAGGTATTGGGTTATGACCAATCATGTGCATTCCAGGTATTGGGAGTAGCCAATCCTGTGTTATTATTCCAGGTATTGCACTTTGTCAATCCTGTGATTTTATTCCAGGTATTGGGTTATGACCAATCTTGTACATTCTAGGTATTGGGAGTTAGCCAATCCTGTGTTATTATTCCAGGTATTGAACTTTGCCAATCCTGTGATATTATTCCAGGTATTGGGTTATGACCAATCATGTGCATTCCAGGTATTGGGAGTTAGCCATTCCTGTGTTATTATTCTAGGAATTGAACTTTGTCAATCCTGTGATATTATTAAAGGTATTGGGATTTAACCAATCCTGTGCAGTTGATATTCCAGTTATCAGACTTATGCTAATCTTGTGCATCTATTCCAGGTATTGAACTGTATCAATCCTGTGTAACCTTTAAAACAATTTGTTACCTCTCACTAGGCAACAACCATCCTCATAGTTCATAAGTCTCATAAAAAACCTTGTCACCTCTCATTAGGAGACTTCTAAACCATTTGGCTCACTAGGCCATTAAAAACATATTATCACCTCTCACTAGGTAACAATTAACCTCATGGCTCTCTAAGCCATTAAAAACATCTTGTCACCTCTCAATAGGTAACAACTAATCTCATGGCTCATAAAGTCCATAAAGCATCTTGTCACCTTTCATTAGGCAACATCTAATCATATGGCTCACAATGCCATTCAATATATTGTCATCTATCACTAGGCAACAAAATCATTTCATCTCATGTAATATAATAGTAACACAACTTTTCCCTCAATAGGGTTAGGACTTATTATTCACATCACATTCAGGTTTCTCATGTCTCATTACCCAATTTAGGGTTAGGGTTTTCCCATCTCACATTAGGATTTCTTAATTATCAAAGTATATCAACTTTGACATGCTAACTATGAAGTCTTTCATATCCTGATGTATTACTTTCCTCATTACAACCAACTTTCTTAAGTTATCAACTTATCTTGGATTAAGGTATTTCCCATCTTAATCCTTTCATCCACTAACCTATCACTCTCACCATGAAGTGCATAGGTTACACATAAGAATGGTCAAACTATCTTCAAGTACTCATCACATGTTAAGGCATTAACTAATCGACCATATTAGGTCACTTTCAAAATAACTCTAAGTCAAGCATAGAGTACCATGGCCGTGCAGCCAGGAACGGTCGTGAAAAAGGGAAGACACCACGGCCGTGCTACCTTGCACGGTCGTGCAAAGTGAAGACACCACGGCCATGCTGCCTTACACGGTCGTTCTACAGAAGATCACTTCATAAATCATATTCAAATATTAATTTCTTTTCTTTCATCCTTTCAACTTGATTAGGTCACATCAACCCTTCAATCAAGTTCATACAACTATGATTAACATAGTGTATCAAGTCATTGACCCTATAAGCAATTAGGAATTCTTCCCTTAATTGGTACTAATCACTTAGGTACTATTAGGGTTTCAACCTTTGTACCTTCATTGATTATCATTACTAATCATCATTGGATCAATAGAACATTCGTCATCTTAATCCTCAAAGATTCGATCACATTGGACCTCCATTACATAAGGTATCCAATTGAATTAGGGTTTCCAATGTTGATTCCTTCAATCATTGAATTCATGGAATCAATCATCAATTGGACCTATACTCATACTTCAATTGAGTTTAACAGGTAAGCCTTCAACTGATTTGACACTCAATTAACCCTCAATTGGTCATCAATTAGGGTTTGAATCAATTGAATTAGGGTTTGGAATCGGTGATCCTTCAATACTAATCAATTTAAGACTAGTTACTTTGAAACCATTAAACCATCATCCAAATTGGGTATGACCTGACCCCAAACGGTCTTGAGGTCATTTGGATGACCTCCAAATGGTCTTGAGACCATTTTCCCATGTCCACATCATAATCCAAGTCTACCAATTAAAGTTTGGATCATTGGATTGATCACCAAATCAGCATTTGATTGCAAATCAACTTGGTACCTTTACACCTTCAACTTCTAACCATAATCAACCCTAGACCTCCAAACAGTCTTGGGTGACCACAAAACAGTTTTGAAACCGTTTGGATGAGCTCCAAACGGTTTTGAAACCGTTTGGCTCATCCAACCTTTGGATTCTAGTGAAATTCCATCAAGGTTTGGTCTATTGAGTTGATCAACAAATCAGCCTTTAATTGCAATATGATTTGGTATCTTTGGACCATAAATTGGTCAACTATACTTGACCCTAGACCTCCAAATGGTCTTAAAACAATTTGGGTGATCCCCAAATGGTTTTGAAACCGTATGGGCTAATCAACCCAAAATCTCAAATCAACTCATTGAACAACACTAATTCCAATTAGGGTTTGCCTAATTGATTAGCCTTCAACTCATGATTCTTTTGAAGTTAACCACTCAAATTTGGAGGTTCATTAACCAACATAATTAGGAACAGTAATATCAAACGTTCAATGCTTGGTCAACTCATTAAAATGGTTTTGAAACCGTTTTCCCAAAAAGGTCAAATTAATCAGGTTGAAAAATCAGTACTTAATCCAATTAGGTTTGCCTAATTTATTAGACTTCAACCTATTATTCCTTTGGAGTTAACTCCTCAAATTTGGAGATTCATTATACAACATCATTAGGAACAGTAATCCCAAACGTTCAATGCTTGTTCAACTCCACCAAATGGTTTTGAAACCGTTTTCCCAAAAAGGTCAAGTTAATCAGATTGAAAATCAGCACTTAATCCAATTAGGTTTACCTAATTGATTAGCCTTCAACTCAGGATTCCTTTGGAGTTAATCCCCCAAATTTATAGGGTTACCAACCAACATAATTATAAATAGAAATACCAAATGTACAACCCTTGGTCAGCCATATAAAATGGTTTTGAAACCGTTTTCTCCCAAACGGTTTGCAGAACCGTTTGGTCACCAAACGGTTTGGTGAAATCATTTGGGCCAAACTTTGAAACTGTTTGCCCAAGATATTGGGAGAGGTGTGTGATTATGATGATTTAATCATCCTCAAGCTTCAAACTCACAAAATCTACTGTGGTTTCCATGGAAATCGCATCAATCAATCAAAGTTAATTTCGGAAATGTAGAAATGATCACCAATTGATAAGAAATTGATTGCAATAATAAGATTAAGGGTTCAAGTTATAAAACCCACCTCCAATTGAGCTCCAAATCTCCAAGCTCATGCCATCAATGGTGGATTAAGCTCTTGCAACTCCCCTTAGGCTCGTCCTCAAGCTTTTGATTGTAAAAGTTGGCTAGGGTTGAAGAGGAGATCGAAATAAGAAGGAATCCATAATTTATTTTTGATTTCCACCATGAAATCAAGGAGAACGGAGGTCAAGGTCTTACCAACAGGTTGGGGGTCGTCAATCTGAAAAAACCTTTGTTTGGGCTTGAAAAGGACACTTTTATAAGGAAATTGATGAGAGAGAAAATGCCTTATCAAAATGCATTTCAATACTAATCAATGTAAGACTAGTTACTTATTGATCCTTCAATACTAATCAATGTAAGACTAGTTACTTTGAAACCATTAAACCATCATCCAAATTGGGTATGACCTGACCCCAAACGGTCATGAGGTCATTTGGATGACCTCCAAACGGTCTTGAGACTGTTTGCCCATATCCACATCATAATCCAAGTCAACCTATTAAAGTTTGTATCATTGGATTGATCACCAAATCAGCATTTGATTGCAAATCAACTTGGTACCTTTAGACCTTCAAACACCTAACCATACTCAACCCTAGACCTCCAAACGGTTTTGGGTGACTACCAAACGGTTTTGAAACTGTTTTAATCATCCAACCTTTGGATTCTAGTGAAATTCCATCAAGTTTTGGTCTATTGAGTTGATCAACAAATCAGCACTTAATTGCAATATGATTTGGTACCTTTGGACCTTCAATTGGTCAACTATACTTGACCCCAGACATCCAAACGGTCTTGGGTGATCCCCAAATGGTCTTGAAACCGAATGAGTGATCCCCAAATGAGTTTGAAACCGTTTGGGCTAATCAACCCAAAATCTCAAATCAACTCATTGAAATTTCAGCACTAATTCCAATTAGGGTTTGCCTAATTGATTAGCCTTCAACTAATTATTCCTTTGGAGTTAACCCCTAAAATTTTGAGGGTCATTAACCAACATCATTAGTAACAGTAATTGCAAACTTACAATGCTTGGTCAACTCACTCAAATGGTTTTGAAACCGTTTTCCCAAAAAGGTCAAGTTAATCAGATTGAAAATCAGCACTTAATCCAATTAGGTTTACCTAATTGATTAGCCTTCAACTCACGATTACTTTAGAGTTAATCCCCCAAATTTAGAGGTTTACAACCACCATAATTATGAACAGGAATCCCAAATGGTCAACCCTTGGTCAACCATCTCAAATGGTTTTGATACCATTTTCTCCCAAACGGTTAGCAAAACCGTTTGGTCACCAAACGGTTTGGTGAAACCGTTTGGGCCAAACTTTGAAACCGTTTGCCCAAGATATTTAAGGAGGTGTGTACTTATGATGATTTCATCATCCTCAAGCTTCAAACTCACGAAATATATTGTGGTTTCCATGGAAATTACATCAATAAACCAAAGTTAATTTCGGAAATGTAGAAATGATCACCAATTGATAAGAAATTGATTGCAATAATAAGATTAAGGGTTGAAGTTATAAAACCTGCCTCCAATTGAGATCCAAAGCTCCAAGCTCACGCTATCAATGGTGGATGAAGCTCTTGAAACTCCACTTAGGCTTGTCCTCAAGCTTTTGATTGTAAAAGTTGGCTAGGGTTGAAGAGGAGATCGAAATAAGAAGGAATCCATAATTTATTTTTTATTTCCACCATGAAATCAAGGAGAACGAAGGTCAAGGGCTTACCAACAGGTCGGGGGTCATCCCCCTGCTCCTCCCTAGCTCCTTGGTTGGTTTTGCAAGCAAGGGGAAGAAAGAAATCTGAAAAAGCCTTTGTTTGGGCTTGAAAAGGGCACTTTTATAAGGAAATTGATGAGAGAGAAAATGCCTTATTAAAATGCATTTCATCTCAAAAATATGGCCGCCACTTCCCCCTCACATTCCTTGAGGATGAGGCTATCTTAATTGCCTCATATTCTTATCAATTATCCATGATTTAAAGAAAAACAAATTAAGCACCTTAATGCTTATTATATTAATATCCCATATGTGAGTGGAAATTACTTTCCTTTATAATAAGGTGATTGGAATTTCACCTCCTTAAGATATTTTAGTTCCTTATCTTGGAAAAAGAACGTCCATCCTTATTACAAAATCAACCAATAAAATTTTGGTAGAAGAACCTTCAATTATTTTTATTTACTTTTGCCCTAAATCGAATTAGGGTTTCAATTAGACATTAATCTTGATTATATTAATATCAAGATTCTCTCTCCTCCAACTTAATTCAAATGAGGCACCCCTCTCATTTTTATTTGCTCTACATGATGCTAAGAAACATTAGGGACCTTATTGAAGTGGTAATTTGCATATTGAACGCTAGGTTTTGGGTAAATTGCACATTACACCTAAACTAGGTTTTAATGCACAAGGATTGCTTTACAAGCTTAATCTTGGTGCCCAAGCTTGTGAAAACTATACGACTACATTATATTCATTCTTATGATGTCTCAACATCAGAGGAACATCTTATCATGTGGAATTTTCAAGTTAACCCCTCAACTTGGGTAATTTGCACTTTAGTCCAAAATAAGCAATCATTGCTTCAACATTGTTCAAACAGGACCAAAATTGAAACATAAGTTTCTCATGATCCCTAATTACTTTTCACAAGATAAGATTAAGAATATAATAATCTTTCTCAATCAAAACACCTAGGGTTAAAGCATAACCCAGGTCAGGGATGTTACAATTATTGTGTAAGAACTATATGGAAATTGGGGGGCGGTGTTACCGTTATTCATGTGATTCGATCGACCTTTTGATCTCAATCATATGGCTCACCACCCGCGCTTGACTGGGTGCACTCTCTAGGTGCTCAAGCTGTCCCGAGACACTGACTACCTCTCTAAGGGGTCTGCCCGTGATGATGGCTTGCTCTCGCCCTCCACCCACCACAAATGTAAGGTCACAGACCCCAGCTCATCACTGCGCCAGACTCCCGTGACCCCGCTTGGTCACGACCTCTGTTGCACTCCATGAGAATAGATAATTAATAGGGGACACCTCCCCCTTTCTCGCTGGCATTGGAGCAGCCGCAGAAGCCAAGGTGATGGCCGATCCAGGTGGTTGGAGTCTAGAGGGTACCTCCTGCCATCCTACTCCTAGGGTTCGTCCCCAACCCCCGTCTATTTTCACTGGTGAGGGCCAAAGAGTTGGTGTTGGTACAAGTATCCAAACTAAGAAAAGATGAGAAAGAGGGAGGGGAAGCGCGCAAGGAGAAAGAAGGAAAGGAGAAGAGAAACTAGGGTTCGATGGTGGGTTATAAATATGCAAGATTTAGGTTTTGAAGTTGTTGTGATCATCCTAGCGCTCCATGGCATGCTTCCCGATCTGGATGGGGGAGGGCGATGACCGTCCAGCCAGGGATTTCTTTCCCAAAGAGGAAGGGGGGGGGGAGAAAGAGTGAACCGGGTAGATGGGCCGCGAATGTAAAATTTTGGCCCAATAAGACTCATTTGACATATAAATCGATTAAATCGAGAATAATTTGAGACAACCTTCATAAACTCATAACCTGGGCTCTGAAGGTCCAATTTGGGTGATTCTTGATTCATAAGATTTGCATTTGAATCATCTACATCTTGATGTACTTTAGAGAGACAAGAGAGCAACATGGTGAGGATCAACATGAAAGACAAAATCATGATACATTAAGGCATGTGACATAGGTAAACCGTGCATCATAAAGTCATAACTTGAAATATAGAATCTAAGTGACTCTATTAGAGAATTGCATCACATCCAACTATGAAACTAAACTCAATTGAGTGAATTTGGGTCATGATTAGTGATAAGAAGGGTAAAAGCAACAAAAGAGAATTGAGGTTGTCACACTTTACCTCCACAACAACCTCAACCAGGACACAATACAAGACATCATTTATGATCTCGAATACAACACAAATAACAACATCTCATGGAAATAGGGGCCTTCAAGCTTATCTACACCTCACATACAGAGGGATGAATACAATTTGGAAAATAAAATGACCACAAAAATACAAAATCTTCTTCTGGCTCTTCTCAAATAAAAAGATCTCCACTGACCATTCCATCAATAGAAGAGGCTTTCAGGGACCTACTAGATGCTACCTATGTCATTTGGAAGAAGAAACTACACAACACATATTTACAAACTCTAAATTCACACTACACTTCCTCTACGGGTTTGACTGATTTGTTCTAATTTGTCCAGAAAATATTGGAAGTCAAGTTCCATTTTCGATTTTACATGATTGGTTCGATGGAAGTTCGGAATATGAGTTCCCCAACTTTTCCAGGATTTTCAGTAATATATATAGTCTTTCGGAAAATGGGTTTCGTATGAATCTCAACGGAATACAAGTTCCACAAATGCGTCTCGCCTGCTTCCTTGTTCCTTTCTTTGAGCACCGAGTCACCTTGTCTATCGCCCGGAGAAGACCAATAGTCGTCGGCTCTGTCTTCTATTTTGCTGATGTTGTGACCTGCAATACTAGTCACAAGTCGCTGATGCTGGTTTGGATTCATTGTTGCCATACTGATTTCTCTATTTCTGTCACGAAAGTAGTTGGCAAGTTGCATGTGTGAATAAAATTGTTAACTGATGTATGTCGTGTTGAGAGAGCTAATGTTGATAAAAGCTTTTGTTATTCTATTCCTCTTCTTTTTTACTATCATTTTCATTCATTTGTGTTTCTTTGTTCTAGATCTGATGAACACTGGTGTCTGTTCTTCTATTTGGTTAGATCATTGATGCCTAGAAGTTGTTCGATGTAATACCCAATACGTGATGTTTTAAGTTCAACTTTATGGCTTGAATTCGTTCTATGAAAATCCCAGATTGTCAGTTTTGTTAATTCTAATTATTCTAGTATGATTTATATGGAGTAAATTTTTTATTTATTTAAACAGATCAAAATAATATGTATCATTTACTTGGACCGTTTGAAAAAAATCTAATTCAACAAAAATTATTTACATTGCTCATGTGGACGCTGGGAATGTTAACTTACAACAAACCAATCAGATAGAAGTCAAGTTCCAAGAAAACTCATGTTTCAACCAATCACCTGAAACTTATTTTCTCGGAAGTCAATTTCCATTCTGGGAAAATGAGTTCCAAAAAAATCAAAGTTACACCAAACCAGTCAAACCCTACAATACTTCCCACCATGTACTATCACTGATAGTATTCCTTTGCCAAACCAAATCACACGCATAAAATCACATAATCAAAGCCTACCTGCACTAGACCTGATAATAAACACCCTCTGACAAAATTGGTTAGGAAGAAATCAAAGGAAATACAACAACTCTAACCATCCACAACATCAAATTCTGACTCATATTAAACATTCCTTATACATTAACTTACATTGTAGGATTGACTTCCACATCAACATAGGTGATGGGAGTAGATGATGACCATGATAACGTGTTCGAAGATCATAATGAAGGCTGCTACACACCGGAGGATATCATAGTTGACGACACATGCTTATGAAGCAGACCACCGAAGCATCTACTGGATGGGGAACTTCACTATCATGTTTCTTTTCATCTATTATGTTGATGCTCAATGTTAAGCGGTGCCTCCCCATGAACTACTTTATTAAAAAAAAAGAGTCTTTCATTTCTTTAAACATGTGTAACATGTGTACTCCACTCCAGGAGTAACCAATTATAGAAAACTAAAAAGTTCAGAGAGCGCGAATCAAATACGTGATGGGTGGGCATCCAACCATTGAAGGACAAAATGCAGATTGCAGGCTAAATTAGTAATAAATAGGAGTATGTGGAATTACCATCCAATGTACTTTCGAATTATCATTAGTATGTGGAATTACCATCCAATGTACCTTCGAATTATCATTTTGATGGGAGTCTACTTGAACTACACGCTGCCCGTCCTTTTACCCCTACCAGTACCATCCACCAGACCTCGGCGATCCACCGAAATAGGATCTCGTTGACAACAATGTATTCGGAAAGAGTGTTTGCGGGATATACCTTATTGTGGAGCAAGTCCGGCGATTTCCCGCTGCACAATGGTGTGCAACACTGCAGTCCTATACGGATGTAACTTCTCTCCCATTTGCTGTCGTAGGAAGATTTAGCGGCGCTTCTTTTGTGCGGTGATGTACGCCACTCGTAGCGCGCACAGATGGTCATTGATGTCCTCCGAACGTATGTATCTTAGCGTCTGTGTCTCTACTTTGTCCACGCGGATGGATTGGAACTCCACGTCGTGCTTCCCAAGCCGGCGGGAAGAAGTTGTCTCTGTGCGGCCGCGTGCTAGTGTCATGGTGCTCTCCTTTTTCTCCTGAGGATGGCGACGGCTAAGGTTTACGTACGTGATCGTAAAATGAAAAGTCTCTCTCAATATATTATATAGATATCGGCCGTCAAGTCCCTATAAATAGGAGATGAAAGGAATTAGGATTTCCTAAACCCATCGGTAAATAGAAACACTACGTTGATTAAAATGCTTTGTGGATTAATTAGAATATTCTGGAATTAATTAATTAACCAAATAATCTCATTACTTGATTAATTAATATCAGACTCCATGTAATAGCTCGAGATGACTCTATGGGCATATAAATGCCAACACATAGTACAAAGGAAAAATACCTCACGAATTTATGTCACTAAGCCTCACAAGGTTCGTGATTTCCGTTATCTAAGGTAATTGGGTGCACAAAGTAGGTCAAACACACCATTGGTTCAAGTGTAGCCAAAATGTTCTCATAGTAGTGGTACATCTAAAGAATTAGGTGTCATATGACCTGAACATAGTAAAAGAGGACAATGGTGGATAAGAGTACCATATGATAGCATAAAGCTACTGATTTGCAAGTTAAGATGAGTCTAGAGTTCATATTAGATGCAAAATTAGTAACATGGGGAAAAGTACATCACTAAAGTCCCAAACTAGGCACATATGTAAAATGAAGGCCATTCATAAGCAATAAGGTGATCAAGACCCTCATATAGTTAAACAAATTGTGTAACATTACTGATCAGATGAGCAAGATGGTAAAAGTGCACTAAAGGTTTAAGTTTATATCATCAGTATGCACTAGATGTAGTCAAAAATAGTCAAAGATTATATTTTCACAAAACAGAAAAAGTGGGAGCATATCCAGATTATGAAATTATGCCCAGATTGTAGATCTTTTTGAAAGGATCAATTTGATATATAATTTTGTATATTTTGGATGAGGGAAGTAAGAGATATAAATTTTACAATTATTGTGTAAGAACTATATGGAAATGGGGGGTGTTACCATTATTCATGTGATTCGATCAACCTTTTGATCTCGATCATACGGCTCACCACCCAGGCTTGATTAGGTGCACTCTCTAGGTGCTCAAGCGGTCCCGAGACACCGGCTACCGCTCCAAGGGGTCAGCCCGTGATGATGGCTTGCTCTCGGCTGCCACCCACCACAAACGTAAGGTCACAGACCCCAGATCATCGATGTGCCAGACTCCTGCGACCCCACTTGGTCACGACCTCTGTTGCACTCCATGAGAATAGAGAATGAATAGGGGACACCTCCCCCTTTTCTCGCTGGCATTGGAGCAGCCGCAGAAGCCAAGGAGATGGCCGATCCAGGTGGTTGGAGTATAGAGGGTACCGCCTGCCATCCTACTCCTAGGGTTCGTCCCCAACCCCCGTCTATTTGCACTGGTGAGGCCAAAGAGTTGGCGTTGGTACAAGTATCCAAACTAAGCAAAGATGAGAAAGAGGGAGGGGAAGTGACCCAAGGAGAAAGAAGGAAAGGAGAAGAGAAACTAGGGTTCGATGGGGGGGTTAAATATGCAAGCTTTAAGTTTTGAAGTTGTTGTGATCATCCTAGCGCTCCATGAAATGCTTCCCGATTTGGATGGGGGAGGGCGATGCCCCTCCATCCAGGGATTTCTTTCCCAAAGCGGAAGGGGGGGAGTAAGAATGAACTGGGTAGATGGGCCACGAATGTAAAATTTTGGCCAAATAAGGCTCATTTGCCATATAAATCGATTAAATTGAGAATAGTTTAAGACAACCTTCATAAACTCATAACCCGGGCTCTGAAGGTCCAATTTGGGTGATTCTTGATTCGTAAGATTTGTGTTTGAATCCTCTACATCTTGATGTACTTTAGACAGACAAGAGAGAAAAATGGTGAGGATCAACATGAAAGACAAAATCAAGATACATTAAGGCATGTGACATAGGTAAACCGTGCAACATAAAGTCACAACTTGAAATATAGAATCAAAGTGACTCTATTAGAGCATTGCATCACATCCAACTATGAAACTAAACTCAATTGAGTGAATTTGGGTCATGATTAGTGATAAGAAGGGTAAAAGAAACGAAAGAGAATTGAGGTTGTCACACTTTACCTATACAACAACCTCAACCAGGACACAATACAAGACATCATTTATGATCTCGAATACAACACAAATAACAACATCTCATGGAAATGGGGGCCTTCAAGCTTATCTACACCTCACATACAGAGGGCACATATCTGGGATGAATACAATTTGGAAAATAAAATGACCACAAAAATACAAAATCTTCTTTTGGCTCATCTCAAATAAAAAGATCTCCACTGACCATTCCATCAACAGAAGAGGCTTTCAAGGACCTACTAGATTCTACCTATGCCATTTGGAAGAAGAAACTACAAAACACATATTTACAAACTCTAAATTCACACTACACTTCCTCTACGGGTTTGACTGATTTGTTGTAATTTGTCCAGAAAATATTGGAAGTCAAGTTCCATTTTCGGTTTTACATGATTGGTTCGATGGAAGTCCGGAATATGAGCTCCCCAGCTTTTCTAGGATTTTCAGTAATATATGTAGTCTTTCGGAAAAGGGGTTTTGTAAGAATCTCAACGGAATAAAAGTTCCACAAGCGTCTCGCCTGCTTCCTTGTTCCTTTCTTTGAGCGCCGAGTCACCTTGTCTATCGCCCGGAGAAGACCAACAGTCGTCGGTTCTGTCTTCTATTTTGCTGATGTTGTGACCTGCAATACTAGTCACAAGTTGCTGATGCTGGTTTGGATTCATTGTTGCCATACTGATTTCTCTATTTCTGTCACGAAAGTAGTTCGCAAGTTGCATGTGTGAATAAAATTGTTAACTGATGTATGTCGTGCCGAGAGAGCTAATGTTGATAAAATCTTGGTTATTCTATTCCTCTTCTTTTTTACTATCATTTTCATTCATTTGTGTTTCTTTGTTCCAGATCTGATTAACAACGATGTCTGTTCTTCTATTTGGTTGGATCATTGATGCCTAGAAGTTGTTCGATGTAATACCCAATACATGATGTTTTAAGTTCGACTTTATGGCTTGAAGTCATTCTATGAAAATATCCGATTGTCAGTTTTTTTTAATTCTAATTATTGTACAAAATTGTAGTATGATTTATATGGAGTAAATTATTAATTTATTTAAACAAATCAAAATAATATGTATCATTTACTTGGACCGTTTGAAAAAAATCTAATTCAACAATATTATTTATATTGCTCATGTGGGCGTTGGGAATGTTAAGTTACAACAAACCAATCAGATAGAAGTCAAGTTCCAAGAAAACTCATGTTTCAACCAATCACCTGAAACTTATTTTCTCGGAAGTCAATTTCCATTCTGGGAAAATGAGTTCCAAAAAAATCACAGTTACACCAATCCAGTCAAACCCTACAATACTTCCCACCATGTACTATCACTGATAGTATTCCTTTGTCAAACCAAATCACACGCATAAAATCACATAATCAAAGCCTACATGCACCAGACCTGATTACAAACACCCTCTGACAAAATTGGTTAGGAAGAAATCAAAGAAAATACAACAACTCTAACCGTCCACAACATCAAATTCTGACTCATATTAAACATTCCTTATACATTAACTTACATTGTAGGATTGACTTCCACATCAACATAGGTGATGGGAGTAGATGAGGACCATGATAACGTGTTCGAAGATCATAATGAAGGCTGCTACACACCAGAGGATATCATAGTTGACTGATTTGTTGTAATTTGTCCAGAAAATATTGGAAGTCAAGTTCCATTTTTGGTTTTACATGATTGGTTCGATGGAAGTCCGGAATACGAGTTCCCCAGCTTTTCCAGGATTTTTAGTAATATATGTAGTCTTTCGGAAAAGTGGTTTCGTAAGAATCTCAACGGAATACAAGTTCCACAAGCGTCTCGCCTGCTTCCTTGTTCCTTTCTTTGAGCGCTGAGTCACCTTGTCTATCGCCCAGAGAAGACCAACAGTCGTCGGTTCTGTCTTCTATTTTGCTGATGTTGTGACCTGCAATACTAGTCACAAGTTGTTGATGCTGATTTGGATTCATTGTTGCCATACTGATTTCTCTATTTCTGTCACGAAAGTAGTTCGCAAGTTGCATGTGTGAATAAAATTGTTAACTGATGAATGTCGTGCCGAGAGAGCTAATGTTGATAAAAGCTTGGTTATTCTATTCCTCTTCTTTTTTACTATCATTTTCATTCATTTGTGTTTCTTTGTTCCAGATCCGATTAACAACGGTGTCTGTTCTTCTATTTGGTTGGATCATTGATGCCTAGAAGTTGTTCGATGTAATACCCAATACATGATGTTTTAAGTTCGACTTTATGGCTTGAAGTCGTTCTATGAAAATCCCAGATTGGCAGTTTTTGTTAATTCCAATAATTGTACAAAGTTGTAGTATGATTTATATGGAGTAAATTTTTTATTTATTTAAACAGATCAAAATAATATGTATC
Organism: Alisma plantago-aquatica; assembly: GCA_963693085.1. NCBI lineage: Eukaryota > Viridiplantae > Streptophyta > Magnoliopsida > Alismatales > Alismataceae > Alisma > Alisma plantago-aquatica. Next base: position 1,185,096,998 of record OY856410.1, on the reverse strand, counting down.
ATTTACTTGGACCGTTTGAAAAAAATCTAACTCAACAAAAATTATTTATATTGCTCATGTGGGCGTTGGGAATGTTAAGTTACAACAAACCAATCAGATAGAAGTCAAGTTCCAAGAAAACTCGTGTTTCAACCAATCACCTGAAACTTATTTTCTCAGAAGTAATTTCCATTCTAGGAAAATGAGTTCCAAAAAAATCACAGTTACACCAATCCAGTCAAACCCTACAATACTTCCCACCATGTACTACCACTGATAGTATTCCTTTGCCAAACCAAATCACACGCATAAAATCACATAATCAAAGCCTACCTGCACCAGACCTGATTACAAACACCCTCTGAAAAAATTGGTTAGGAAGAAATCAAAGAAAATACAACAACTCTAACCGTCCACAACATCAAATTCTGACTCATTTAAACATTCCTTATACATTAACTTACATTGTAGGATTGACTTCCACATCAACATAGGTGATGGGAGTAGATGAGGACCATGATAACGTGTTCGAAGATTATAATGAAGGCTGCTACACACCGGAGGATATCATAGTTGACGACACATGCTTATGAACCAGACCACCGAAGCATCTACTAGATGGGGAACTTCACTATCATGTTTCTTTTCATCTATTATGTTGATGCTCAATGTTAAGCGGTGCCTCCCCATGAACACTGATACATTAGGTCTTGTTTGCTTTCGTTCATCTAAATTCATGAACTACTTTATTAAAAAAAAAAAAGAGTCTTTCATTTCTTCAAACATGTGTAACATGTGTACTCCACTCCAGGAGTTACCAATTAGAGAAAACTAAAAAGTTCAGAGAGCGCGAATCAAACACGCGTGATGGGTGGGCATCCAACCATTGAAGGCCAAAATGCAGATTGCAAGCTAAATTAGTAATAAATAGGAGTATGTGGAATTACCATCCAATGTACTTTCGAATTATCATTTTGAAGGGAGTCTACTTGAACTACACGCTGCCCGTCCTTTTACTCCTACCAGTAGCATCCACCAGCCCTGCCAGTCCTTTTACCCCTACCAGTACATCCACCAGCCCTCTGCGATCCTATATTAACCAGTGCGCCGCTGCACTGTTAGGATTGCAAGTACACCAAGTCTTACCAGATCAGAGTATACCCGATGGCCAAGATTGGCTGCTGAGGGAGCCTGCAGAATCATGGCAGCCATGTCGCATCCCTGCCTCCACCCGCACCTCGATGTGGTTCTGGCCGCGACCAGAACCAGAATACACCCTGCGACCGCAGTTCTTTTGCTAGCTTCCGGAAGCGGTGCGTCTGGTGGGTCGAGGAAGTGAAGTCCGCTATTCGCCAGGATGGGAATATTTTAGAGGAGGCTCGCATGGAGGGCGACCAGGCTGATCCAAAAGCTGCCGCCATCGCCGGCTGCCACCATCCCTAGCTCGTTGGACCCCATCAAGGCGATAGCGAGGCTGCGGTATGCGTCATGAAGGCTGCAGTGAAGAAGCACTGCCAGTGACCGGCTTTTCTTACTGCGGAGGTGCGAGGACGCCTAAGAGGAGTGGGTTGATATAGTCAGAAGTCCTCTCGACGCTCTCGTGACGATAAATACATATATTCAGCCGACAGCGAGACGTCCATTGTGCTGGAGAAGAAAACAAGCCCCTCACTATTCACGTTGAACTTCACGACGATAGTGTGTCATCAGTTTTTATAAAATTCGTGAACGTACTTGGCGGAAGTGATCATTTAATATTTGATGCCCGGAAACCATACGAAAACAAATAACATGGCAGGGCAGCTAATTTAACACTTGTTCAGAGAAGAAATAGTTAAGACCGTCCGGCTTTTTAAATTTTCGAAATATCAACATGCACATAGACACATATACAAGAACAATGAGGTTGAGATCATGGGACTTCAGAAAAAAAAAGGTTGAGATCATGGAGTAGGGGGTGGCTTGGGTGGACGGTCTCGTCTGTCTGATGTCCCCCATTAAAGAGTGGCGAGTACAAACATAACAATTCTACCGCATACCAAGAAGGTGATCGCCACATTTCAATGTAGCGGACATGGAAAACCCTGAATGCAGTGCTACGTGCCGCTCTTATGCGAACGTCGTTGCTGGTAATTCTGGAACCAAGAGCACAATCAAATCCGACCACACAGGCGTTCCTAAAGCATCAGCAATCAAGATTTACGGCACTGGCGCTTTGCCAGCCATCACAGTCCACTGAGATCACCTACAACCCATTCTGGAACCTTGGAAGCACGTCTCATGATCAAGGCGATGGGAATCAATTTTTGTTTCCACACTATTGTCAATTGCCTATCTATCCTTTGAGCCTACCAAATTCCGTATCAACGACTTGGAGATGGGTTGTTATACTATCCGATTCGTCAATAATAATTATGGCTTTGGGCACGTTTGCTTTACCGAATTAGGCTGTATTGGATTGCAATCTTAGACCCGGCAGCAGAAATTTTATGTTTGCTTTTCCGGAGTCGGACAATAGAAGGAATCCTGCAGTTTCATCATACAGCGGATGCGGGGTTGTCGTTCCCTTTTCAAAAAGGCCGGACGCCGAGATGCAGCGTTGCACGTCCCTTGGCCCACCACTTCTCACTTTTAATACTGGTGGCCACGATCTCCTCCGGGTAATCCAAACGTACAACTCTACTTCGCTGCAGTTTGCAAATCTAGTAACTAGTTAAACCGGGACGGAGGAATTGCAGGGGTTCTTCTTCATCCAGAGAAAACCTGGAAACCAAATGTGAAGCGATGCCCGGTGCTGCATGGACAATGTTCAGTAGCTACATTTTCGTTCAGTGTTGGACACGGACCTTCCAACCATTGGATCCACGATCAAAGCCTTGTTATTTGGGTAAGAATCCCCGACTTTCCAGTCTACCAGTATTATAGTGAAATCCTCTATAGCATTTGTGATGTTGACGGCAAGAAAATTAACACTGGTGCTACATCCGGGTCTAAATTTGCTGTTTCGAGACAGCTATTCTGAACGTGATACATTAAATCTGTCTTTCAAGAGCCCAGTAAACTTTTTTAGATGTGGGTCTTTGGGGTGGATGTATGTATAGTTAGCATTGTTTGCAACAATATTTAGAACAGCAGGGTCGCTGGTTCGAATCTGCTCGGGTCAGCTGTATTTGCCAAACTCTTGGGTCATCCGGGCTCTGGCACCTGTTTAGAGAGGGGGTGGGCTTCGGCCCATGCAGATCTAAAAAAAGAATAGCATCTTGTCACCGCAGATTTGCATGTGCTACAGCCACCCTCGGTCACATGGGAAAATATGCTAGGATCCTCATAGAAGTCGAAATAACCACGACCCTACTACCAGCAATCTACTTCAATAATGAATCTTTGATAATTTGAATATGATAATGCAAAATAAGATAGAGGGAGCCATTACATTTTGATTTCATTTTCCCTTATTAGATTGAGTATTAATTGAAATTTTATATTTTATTTGCTATTTTTTTTAATTTGTTAGATTTGCATGGATGTAGATGGAAAACTCCAGTCACATGAAATCGTTAATAGAAAATGTGATTATAAAGTTGGTATTAAGTATAGCAGTCTAGTATAAGATTTGTATTATTTTGTATGTAACTCAGAACACTTTAAATTGATATATGTATTCGAGAACTCAAGTAGGGTGTTGTCACCGCAGATTTGCATGTGCTACAACCACCCTCGGTCACATGGGAAAATATGCTAGGATCCTCATAGAAGTCGAAATAACCACGACCCTACTACCAGCAATCTACTTCAATAATGAATCTTTGATAATTTGAATATGATAATGCAAAATAAGATAGAGGGAGCCATTACATTTTGATTTCATTTTCCCTTATTAGATTGAGTATTAATTGAAATTTTATATTTTATTTGCTATTTTTTTTTAATTTGTTAGATTTGCATGGATGTAGATGGAAAACTCCAGTCACATGAAATCGTTAATAGAAAATGTGATTATAAAGTTGGTATTAAGTATAACAGTCTAGTATAAGATTTTTATTATTTTGTATGTAACTCAGAACACTTTAAATTGATATATGTATTCGAGAACTCAAGTAGGGTGTTGTCACCGCAGATTTGCATGTGCTACAACCACCCTCGGTCACATGGGAAAATATGCTAGGATCCTCATAGAAGTCGAAATAACCACGACCCTACTACCAACAATCTACTTCAATAATGAATCTTTGATAATTTGAATATGATAATGCAAAATAAGATAGAGGGAGCCATTACATTTTGATTTCATTTTCCCTTATTAGATTGAGTATTAATTGAAATTTTATATTTTATTTGCTATTTTTTTTTAATTTGTTAGATTTGCATGGATGTAGATGGAAAACTCCAGTCACATGAAATCGTTAATAGAAAATGTGATTATAAAGTTGGTATTAAGTATAGCAGTCTAGTATAAGATTTTTATTATTTTGTATGTAACTCAGAACACTTTAAATTGATATATGTATTCGAGAACTCAAGTAGGGTGTTGTCACCGCAGATTTGCATGTGCTACAACCACCCTCGGTCACATGGGAAAATATGCTAGGATCCTCATAGAAGTCGAAATAACCACGACCCTACTACCAACAATCTACTTCAATAATGAATCTTTGATAATTTGAATATGATAATGAAAAATAAGATAGAGGGAGCCATTACATTTTGATTTCATTTTCCCTTATTAGATTGAGTATTAATTGAAATTTTATATTTTATTTGCTATTTTTTTTAATTTGTTAGATTTGCATGGATGTAGATGGAAAACTCCAGTCACATGAAATCGTTAATAGAAAATGTGATTATAAAGTTGGTATTAAGTATAGCAGTCTAGTATAAGATTTTTATTATTTTGTATGTAACTCAGAACACTTTAAATTGATATATGTATTCGAGAACTCAAGTAGGGTGTTGTCACCGCAGATTTGCATGTGCTACAACCACCCTCGGTCACATGGGAAAATATGCTAGGATCCTCATAGAAGTCAAAATAACCACGACCCTACTACCAGCAATCTACTTCAATAATGAATCTTTGATAATTTGAATATGATAATGCAAAATAAGATAGAGGGAGCCATTACATTTTGATTTCATTTTCCCTTATTAGATTGAGTATTAATTGAAATTTTATATTTTATTTGCTATTTTTTTTAATTTGTTAGATTTGCATGGATGTAGATGGAAAACTCCAGTCACATGAAATCGTTAATAGAAAATGTGATTATAAAGTTGGTATTAAGTATAGCAGTCTAGTATAAGATTTTTATTATTTTGTATGTAACTCAGAACCCTTTAAATTTATATATGTATTCGAGAACTCAAGTAGGGTGTTGTCACCGCAGATTTGCATGTGCTACAGCCACCCTCGGTCACATGGGAAAATATGCTAGGATCCTCATAGAAGTCGAAATAACCACGACCCTACTACCAGCAATCTACTTCAATAATGAATCTTTGATAATTTGAATATGATAATGCAAAATAAGATAGAGGGAGCCATTACATTTTGATTTCATTTTCCCTTATTAGATTGAGTATTAATTGAAATTTTATATTTTATTTGCTATTTTTTTTTAATTTGTTAGATTTGCATGGATGTAGATGGAAAACTCCAGTCACATGAAATCGTTAATAGAAAATGTGATTATAAAGTTGGTATTAAGTATAGAAGTCTAGTATAAGATTTTTATTATTTTGTATGTAACTCAGAACACTTTAAATTTATATATGTATTCGAGAACTCAAGTAGGGTGTTGTCACTGCAGATTTGCATGTGCTACAGCCACCCTCGGTCACATGGGAAAATATGCTAGGATCCTCATAGAAGTCGAAATAACCACGGCCCTACTACCAGCAATCTACTTCAATAATGAATCTTTGATAATTTGAATATGATAATGCAAAATAAGATAGAGGGAGCCATTACATTTTGATTTCATTTTCCCTTATTAGATTGAGTATTAATTGAAATTTTATATTTTATTTGCTATTTTTTTTTAATTTGTTAGATTTGCATGGATGTAGATGGAAAACTCCAGTCACATGAAATTGTTAATAGAAAATGTGATTATAAAGTTGGTATTAAGTATAGCAGTCTAGTATAAGATTTTTATTATTTTGTATGTAACTCAGAACACTTTAAATTTATATATGTATTCGAGAACTCAAGTAGGGTGTTAGTGACAAATTTCATTATTTTTAGAATTTTCAAAACATGTTGGTCGGTTGATTTTCCCAATAACAAACTCAATTGACCACGATATCTATGTTGAAGTATAGCAATATAGTATTTTATTTTCAACACTTCATTGAATTATATAATTGCAATACAATTTTAACAATAGCTAGTATACTTGATATCAGATAACATATTATTTCAAATTGTTGAAGAGTTTTGCTATCACACCAGAACTTTGTATCGGTAGAGTTTCTTACCCGAAATAACTTAGCCAAAAAATAAAAGCGAGATAAAAGATAAAATAATAATATTTTCTAAGCACCTTAATCAGTATCTAGGACACCACTACGACCAAGCACCTTTTATTTACACCTCAAATTTCATATCTTTGAAATTCCAGAGAGAGAAGAAGATTCTAGGGTTTGAAGATCTTGAAGATGAAGTTTTGGATTTTAGGGTGTTCTCTTTCCAATGTTGGTGAATTCTATATAAATCATCAATATTTTCTAGGTTTTCTTTTATTTTAAAAATAAATTTTATATAGATTTTGTCACTCCATTTATTTGAATCAAAATATCCCAAATCAATATCTTTTATCATATTTATCTTCCTTTCTTCTTTTCCTAGGTTCTTGATAAAAAAGGAGCAAGTAAAAATGATTTCTTGGTAGCTTGAATTTAATTCAAGTTTATCAGCTGTTGGGATACAAATTTAAGGTTCTTCATAGATGAGGTGAATGATGTAGGGTCATTTGGAAACTCTTATTGAACTATAACATAAATTCTTTTCACTTAAACCTAATTGGTGGAAGTTGAACAGTGCAACAATCTATCAGACTATTTTAATTAGTGGATCAGGAATATTATTCTTTCCCTAAACTTGAGAAAATATATCAAATATATTTTATGTTATAATGATCATGAATAGTATGTATGCTTTGATTTTAGTTTATTCGTTCTGTCTATCTATATATTGCAAATTTTACAGATAGATTGATCATGGAGTATTATGCATAGTTTTGTGAATTCTCGAGATATTATTGGGTAAGTTGCATTTATGTGAGAAAATTTAATGTGTAGGCTAATTGTAACTAAATAAGGCATTATTGCACCTATGAAATCCTAATCAACATATTATGGGGTTTTAATGTGAAATCACATATACGTCATATAATTGCCTTGTAATTTCCTTAAAGAGAGTAAGTACACTTAATACTCATTATAATTCTAAATCATTTATGTAGAAGCCTAAACACTTTGACTTCCCCCAAGGTCTGTATTGGGAAATGAAAGAGTTTATTCTATTAAATCTTAAATTATGAAAAGGAAACCCAAATTGTGATAGACATTGAAGTCTAAGCCACCAGAATTTATGAAAGGTTTCAAGGGAAATGCGAGTATATTCTCTGATGCCATGTAAATGAAATGGATTGTATTAAAACACATGATTAAAATTTTGATCTTACTGTGAAAGGGATCAATATAAACAACATTGTTTAGTATCTCATACATGATGCCCTAGCTTTGGCATTTATATCATTGAACCTACCTTGTCTACCTGAGATGAGGTCTCTAAGGTAGAGAGGTTATATTGTATTACCTAGACAGTGTTTGGAAACTCTAAGGCAGACCAGGGCCTGTTTCTTATCATAGGATTTTTGGTTAACCCTAAGATGTGGATAGTGCATTTTAGACATGAGAACTTGGCATGGTGACTTTTACTTGATCAGATCCAGATCGTGTAATTCCATCAAAAACCAAAATAATAAATCTTGACATGCCAAGATATAAGATTTTAGTATTTGTCTCCAATTACATGTTAGTTATTACTCATTGTTTGATGTTCATTCTACATATTTTATACATGATATCACATGCATGATATGTGTAATGTTTGATTTAATATGAGACACTTATTTCTTATCAATTTTAAAATGATAAGTTCAATGATAGTCTTGAACTTGATCCACTCACTCAGTGTTGTTGATAAGTGGTGTTTTAATCTTTTATAGGCATATATTAAACTTCATCCCACCCAAGAGTTACTCATTCTGGGATAATTTCTTCACCATATGAGGTGGGGAATTTTCTTCTTACTGTATGACAATGTATAGGATGTCCCTGTACTAGAAAGTTCGGAGAGGGTGTGTGTACATGCAATGATGTACTTTAGCTTGATCTAGGTGACTTATATGAATGTATTATTATAACTTTCTACTTCATATTGGGTTATAGTTTCCTCTTAGACAAGGCTTACGTGTTTGCTTATATATGACTGATGAAAAGGATTAAAACTTTAGTTTCTTAGGACAAATCGAGAAATGGAAATAGTTATTCATATTTTTCATATAGTTTAATGTTGTGAATTTATGAATAATTTTTAATGCGAGGATTGGTGTGGGTAGCTTGGACAACCTCGTGGGGTCTTAAGTTGGGGTCTCCTAGTTTGTGGTATCAGATCCTAGGTCTTTATTAGTACCCACGTACAAGGACATTAGATGAGTTTATGTGTCTTATAGAATCCTTTTCATTATCTAATTATATCTAGTATATTCTACTTTTTTTAGGTCAGGGATAGTAGAGGTGAAGAACATGCAAAGTTTCATTTATGTGGCACCTTTGTTAGGTGGTTCTAGAGAAGAACCAGGGTAGGAAGAGCCTCATACTAAAGGACTAGATCAACATACTTTATGACTACCTTTCCTACCAATGATTCTCTATATGATATGGGACAAAGATTGGTGTCATTAATGGCTCATGCAGCAACATGGATAATCCCTCCATCACCTCCAAGTGTTTTTAATCCATTGTGTGATATTAGTAGGTCCTATGAGAGGCTTAGATACATGGGTTCCTATGATTTTTATAGCATTCTTATTCCTATAGAAGTTGATGTTTGTCTATATGAAACTAAAAAAGTTTATAAATAGCTCATGTATCTGATGTAGAGAAGGTGAACCATACTACTTATCTTCTAAAAGGTAGCACAAATCATTGGTGGAGCATGGAAGGGACAAATATGGATTTGTAGAGTCTGACTTTGGATGGATTTAGGAAGAGTTTTGAGTCCCACAGTTATCATGCCACATACATAGGTGACAAGGTTTGTCAGTTTGAGACTATGAGGCGGAGATAGATGTAGTGGATGAATATGAATTTCCTTTTTCTGGATTTGCTTAGGGTTTTTTCTCATCTATTAGTCACATATGAGAATAAGATCGGGAATTTTATATAAGCTTTAAATTATGATCTACAAGAGAGGATAGATGTGATGCAATATAGGATAAATGTTTATTTCTTCACTAATGCGGTTAGGCATGTGGAGCATGTCATTCAGTAGAGGCGGGAGTTTGAGACCTATAGGATGGAAGATTGTGAGTTGATAAGGCCATAATCTAATACTCACTCAAGGATGACTAGGATCCCTAAACATCTGGCTAGGCGATCATACACATTATCTAGTGCACTACCAAAAATTTCACATCGCATGAGTACTACTACATTTGCATCTAGGGGACCAGCACCACACAGTACGAGAACTGTGATAGGACCACATAGGCCAAGCTTTCACTCAACACCACCACATTGTATAATTAATGTTAGGTTTCATAGGGGTCCATGGTAAGGGCCTGGATTTAAGGGTTGTTTTATATGTTGTTAAGAAGAAAATTCTACCAGGGATTGTCCATAGAGAACTTAGCAATAGTCAATACTCTAGGACATAGACCAACATCACCATAGAGCTGAGGAAGAGGATATGCTTCATACATATATTCCAACACTCAAGGAGACATAGTACATCAAGGTAGAGGTTGAGGTCAAGGTAGACAACCTGCAACATCATGTGCTTATGCTTTGACGTTGAAGGAGGCAGTAGTTTCTCCAAAAGTTGTGACATGTCATTGTTGTTCAATTACATCCATTTTTGTACCATGTACGATGTTCATTGACCCCAATGCTACACATTGTTTTTTACTTGGGATGTTACAACTAGTGGTCAATATTCTGTTGAGGATCTATACCTACTGTAAATCATGAAGTTTTGATAGAGGTTTGTCCAAATTGTGTTCTAAGCTTTAATGGACAATGCATCCAAGTGAACTTATCACCACTTGAAGTACATAGCCTTTGATATTATTCTATGCATGAATTGGTTAAAACAATATTGGGTGAAGGTAGATTTCTTTACTAAGGAAGCTATCTTTTCTGATGAAGATGTTTATTGGGTCTTTCAAGGAGATAGGAAAGTACTATCTACATGTCTAACATCTACTATAGTTGCATATAAGATGATGCATAAGAGATGTAAAAGTTATATTGGACATGTGATGGATACTTGGGTTTAGAAACCTACTAAATTTGATGAACCCATAGTGAAAGAGTATGGTAATGTTATGATGAATTTCTAGAATTACCTCTAATGAGAAAGATTTATTTTTAGATCAATTTAACTATAGATACTCAACCTACTACAAAAGCACCATAGCGCAAGACTCTAGATGAATTGAGAGAGATAAAGTAGCAATTGCAATAATTACTTGATAAGGGTTTTATTTAACTAGCACATCACCATGGGAGCACTAGTTCTATTTGTAAAGAAGAAGGATGAAATGATGTGTCTGTGTATCAATTGTAGGAAAATAAAAAAATCCACCATAAAAAATAATTATCATTTTCCTAGGATCAATGATTTTTTGATCAATTGAGAGGGGAAGTTGTGTTTTCTAAGATTGATTTATGATCATGTTATAATTAGCTCAGAATCAAGGCTGAAGATGTTCCTCAGATATGGCCACTATGAATTCTTGTCTATGTTTTTTGGACAAACCAATCCACCAACAAGTTTAATGGACATGATGAATCTCGATTAGTTTATTATTGTTTTCATTGGTAATATATTAATATATATTTTGAATATAGAGAAGCATGAAGAGCATTATGATCTCCTTCACGCTTGCTGAGACAAAATTAGTTATATGCCTAGTTTAATAAATGTAAGTTCTGGTTATATGACGTAGCATTTCTAGGCCATGTGGTTTTCATTAAAGGATTCTGTGTAGATCCCAAGAAAGTGGAATGTGCACTTTAATGGGAGCAACCCAAGACTCCCATTGAAGTGAGGATTTTTCATGGATTAGAAGGATATTATGGGGGGTTCATATAGGACTTCAGCATTATCTCTATGCTTTTGACTTGTTTGTTGAGGAAAGAGGTCCAATACATGTGAACAAATTCATATGAACATAGATTTAAACTACTGGAGAAACTATTGACATTTGTAGTAGTCCTTACTCATCCTGAGATAGGGAAATGCTATTTTGTATAGTGATGCTTCCATGAAGGGTGTATGTTGTGTTCTTATGTAGGATGGCAAGGTAGTGGCATAAGTTGCTAGACAATTGAAGAATAATGAAGAGAACTACCGTACACATGTCTGAAAACTTGTTGTACTAGGATTAGAATTAAATTCTTGGCAAAATTAACTATTTGGAGAGCCTTTCCCGGTACATACTTATCATAAGAGATTGAAACACATCTTTAAATAGATAGACCTAAATATGAGGTAGGTAGATTTCTTTAATAAATTAAAGGGTGTGACAAAGCCATTGATTACCATCCTAAGAAAGCATATGTAGTGGGAGATGCATGTCATAGAAATTTGTCTTCTACGCCTTCTATAGAGATAATTCTGTGGCATGTATTATAAGGGATATGCTTTGTCTCTCACAGAGATGAATGTGCACAACATCTAGGGTTTTCTAGAACAACTTAAAATAAATCTTGTGTGGGGCAGTAGATTAAAGTGATGCAAGGCACCGATCCTTATACAAAATTTAATCAAAGATATGAAATAAGGTTAGAGAGAATGCTTCCAGTTGAAGAAGATCATTTATGTTTTTAGAGAAAGTTATGTGTCCCAAATTAGGAAGAGATGAGAAATATTTTAGTTGAGGAAGCACATTCTTCTATGTTTGCAATGCATTTAGTAAGTTCTAAAATGTATAACAATCTCAAGGAATTATGATTGTGTCTAGAATGAAGAAAGATGTAGCTGAATTTGTTGTAAGATGTGGCATTTATCAACATGTAAAGGCCGAATATCAAAGACCACGTGGGCATTTTCATCCCTTACCTATACCATAGTGGAAATGGAATCATGCTATTATGATATTTTTAGCTGGCTTACCTTGTTCATTCAAGGGGAATTTTTGATATGGGTTGTTGTAGATAGATTGAGAAAGACAACTCATTTTTTTCATACCAAGGTGACTTTTACTGTTACTAGTTCAGATATTTGTAGATGGCATAATTAGACTTCATGAATTTGCACTTTATATTGTATTAGATAGATGCCCACAATTTACTTCTAAGTTTTGGGATATATTGCATGAATCTATGGGAACATAGTTGAAGTTCAGTAGGTCTTTACATCCCTATACTTATGGACAGTCAGAGAGGAAAATAAAGACCCTAGAAGACATGCTTAGGGAATGTGTTTCACAATTACTTGTTAGTTGGGACTCACATGTTAGCTTGATAGAATTTAAATACAATAATGGCTATCAATCCATTCGTAGAATGGAAATCTTATCAATATATTTCTAGAAGGAAGTGTAGATCATCATTATGATGGTACGAGATTGGTGAGAGATAGATGTTGGAGTTGGGTTTTGTGTTGTCAGAGTAGGCAGTAGAAACAAAATTACTTGACCATAAACCCATATCCAACAGATTGCGCCAACATCTATGTAATGGGAAGGATGGTTTTAGCGAGTTATACCTAGTCCCGAGGCTTGCTCAATGACTATACCTCACAGCAAGTGTCATCTTCAACCACCTGTCTTCGACGACATATGTGCAACTCCTGGTCTTGACCCAGACTGTAGTTGATGGTCGTCCTCCTAAGTGAGAAAAGTCTCCCACCTCTATTGATCGTCCACACGGACTATAGGAACTCTAATCATCCTGAAGAATGTAATAGAAGGAGTTGTCCCCTTCTGTCAGCGTACTAGTCACCGATACACTCTCCCACAATCATTTACTATTCTACAGTTGTCTTTCCCTCGTTGTGCCTCCTCCCTTTTCAGGTGGCACTTGCTCAGGGTCTCTTGGTTACCAAAACTAGAGAGGACAACAACTTTGCAGAGCAACTGATGTTCCAAGTTGTGTGCCTAGAGAAGCTTCATGTACCCCTCTATTTATATTTGAGGGAAGGGTCAGGGTTCCCAGTCTGTGCATGAGTAGAAGGGTCCAAAATTTCCATGAACAATTTGCACTACGGCAGGCGAACCAGTCAGTTCACTAGTGAACTGGTCGATTGGCATAGTGAACCGGTTGGTTCACATAGTGAACTGGGTGGTTCACAAGCTAGCCTTGCTTGCAATTGACTTTCCTTATTCATTTCTAATTAATGCAAAGATTAATTCTTGTCCTAATTGATTGAACAAGTGAAATGAGAAACTTTTCTCACAAATCAGGAAAACCCAACATTGCTCATTTGGTCCAGTTGAACCGGTCGACCCACTGACCATGAGTCGATTGGTTAACCCAATGAACCAGTCAGTTGGTGGTCCATATTATGCCGAATACAGTCAATTCTGTTCTCAATCAATCTGACACTCTAATCAATTTGTTCAACACTTGAACTTGATGATACAGAGTCAAGTCTATTGATTGAGTACCTAAACACTTTATTAATTAATCCAAACATCATTCATGGATAAACTCCTCATCCAGGCTAATCCTATGTGTGTGACCCTATAGGTCCCATGTCACATTGGCAGTGAATGTCCATAACTAGCTTATAACATCACAAGAAAAGAGAGGTACCTAGTCACACATGAGTGCCACCTAAGTGATATGGAAAGTTGGATAACAACTTTCAATACTACAGTCTGTGATTGGTGTTCCAATGAATGTAAAATTCCTTTGTCTCTAATATCCTGAATCAACTCAAGGCATGGAGTTGTCATCCTTTAAACTTTCATTCATGTTTCTTGAACTAGAGCAGACTGTCTGAGATATAAGTGAACTCAATATCATATATTGATTCACATGTGCATGCACATGCAATTCTCAGTCTCGCTTATCAAGTGGCTTGGACATCAAACTCCCTTAGGAGGGATAAATCCCATTTCTATCACTCACAATGTATCTCATGTGTCAAAGTCACCCAATCATCACCTTTATAACAACTCATGTTTCAAGATTGTGTTTGATGATGTTAAAGTGTACCCAATCACATTTGACGAGTGCAATGATCTCAGGTGTAAGAATCACAATCACCACCATCACTATGAGAGATGATTTTGACTACCATGTCATGGTTCCATGTGTCACTCTCATGGTGGGTCTGTCCAATACATTGTTTTCCAACATGTATCTGTGTGCTTGGCTTGATATCATATATCATGACTAATGAGACATTGTCATCAACCAACACACACTGTAGTCTTGATGCGCCATTTTTGTCTATCAACCTTCTACAATGACATCCTACTAGGGAAATAATAATAATGTACATACTCTTAGCATCAGTATGATCTCATTGTTCAGGTCCTTAACCTGAAGGCATATATCATTGAGTATTGTCATTCTTTAGACATTCATTCTGCTCCATCATTTATCTCATAATTGATTGAGCTAGAATAAATTGAAAGCTTGCCTTTGATATTTATCAAATCAATCAGAACATATGCCAATCCAATCATCATATGATTGGTTCTTCGGGCATACATACCAACAGACTCCCACTTGCACTTAGAGGTAATCACTTAGAATCATATTCTTAGTGATCTCTAAACATGTCCATTATGTTTCTGCTACACTAGTGCAAATCCAGTGAGTTAGAAACATTTTTCTTTAGTCGGTATATTGCATGTTTCAGATATCCTCACTGTACGAAATATTGAATGAGATGGAGTTGCCGTAATATGCTATCTGATATTCTTGCCTAACAATTAGCTTCATAGTTTGACTTATTATTTCTACTTTATCATCAATGGTTAGAATATCTATAAGTTCATCTATATGAACTTCTATATCCATATAGTATCCTATGTATTCATAACACAAGGATACTCGAAATTCCTTTGAGAATTAAACTGGTTTAAATTTTACTCAGAATGTTTCCATTTATCAACACATATTCACTTTTATATTTTGTATTTTTTGATCTATTTCTGTCATCTCAGAAGCTTGCATCAGTGTAACTAATTTACACTCCACTCTTCCTTTTATTACCATAGAACTAATCCTTTAATACTTCATAAGTACTTAAACAAGTTCTTTATGGAATTCCAGTGACTCTAAATGGAAGTAGAAATACATCCACTCATCATGTCAATTACATACAAGATAATTGTATGAGCATATCATATTGTCATGTCCAATACATACAAGATAATGAATGCATATTTATTTTCTTGTCATGTCTAATACATACACGATAGTGGGATGATTACATACATGATAGATTCAATTGCGAATGCATAAGGCACCTATCTATGAGTTCATATTCTTCATAAGAATTTGAAACACTAGGCATGTGAGAGACTAACTTCATGTATTATGGGAAAGTTTTCTCCCACTAAATCTTTGCATACTGAACCCTTTAGCATAGACTTCCAATGTATACTTTCTCTTTATCAGGTCAAGAGACTTTTGAGAACTATATTTATAGGTCTCTATTCCTATCACATAGGACATTTCTCTTTATTCCTTTAAAGAAGGCATTTCCACACCAATTTCTATTCTTAGAGCGCTTCATTCCTCATCATCATGTGGAATATGAATACGCTCCCACCAAATCTTTGTAATCACAGATCCCTTCTTTATTTGAATGTATCAGTCAAACCTTTTGACTATATAATCAAAGGAAAGTCTCCAGTTCTGAGGTGCTTGTACTGAATCAATCATATTAATTAATCTCTTGTAACTTATGGAATGCATTTGCAATAACAAAATTATAAAACCCTTCAGGGTGTGTCACATACACAACCTCGATGTTATTCCTTCTAGGAATGCAGTTTTAACATCCATATGCCAAATTTCGTAGTCTTAAAGTTCCAATAACAAGCATGGTTCTTTATGTATAACCACTCCAATTGGTTAAATATAATCATTAGGTTCAACACCTTAAACTCACTTGAATTCATTTCAACCAATCAACTCTTCAAATGTCATCCATGCCAGCCTTAACTCTTAAGACCCAATTGAATTTATGGGTTTTATTCCTATAAGTGCTACCATTAAGGTCATACCTTATTTGATTCACATGGAAGACATTTTGGATCTTATGTCTTCAAGACATAACTCAAAATATGGTTTCTCAACACCATTTAGATAGATTATTGGCTCATCATCATATGACCAATTCATCACCTTTGAGTTTGTAGGATATCATTATCCATCAAGATCAAGGTGTTTTCTACTAGATATATGAGGTGTATCTGTAACAAGGAATTTGAGATTCCGCAACACTTGTGATTCTTAATCTCCTTTTATACCTTATCAGGTTTCAATGTTATTACATCGATCTTAAACATTTCGAGTTCTACTTCTCTACCATTGATTCCTTTAGAATTCAAACATATGACCAATTCATCACCTTTGAGTTTGTAGGATATCATTATCCATCAAGCTCAAGGTGTTTTCTACTAGATATATGAGGTGTATCCGTTACATAAGGAATTTGAGATTCCGCAACACTTGCGATTCTTAATCTCCTTTTGTACCTTATCAGGTTTTAATGTTATTATGTCGATCTTGAACATTTAGAGTTCTACTTCTTTGCCACCGATTCCTTTGGAATTCAAATATCCTTATAACGAACACTTTGTTATTGGATTGAGATTAGTATTCAACTAACATTATGTGATTTGTGAATGAATATCTTTCTAAGAAACTAGTTTTCTTATATGAGCATTCAATCACTAAAAGACAAATTGGAACACTTCCAATACCATATCTCATATGGTGTTTTTTATACCTTTTGAATGGTACATTTATTTAATGTAAACCATATTCTTTAGAAGAATTCTATAAGATTAGTTATTTTTTTGAAGATCATTCTCTCACCTTTTAGAGTATGATTCCTCTGATTTAGACACTATTATGCCTTAATCATGCATTCTGTATGATACATTATCATAATTACTCACAAGGTCCTCAAACATTTCGTTTAAGTATCTCATACATTTATCATTTCAAATAATTAATACTTTTACCAAGTTTGTTCTTCATTTATGATATTCTTGAACATTTCAAATATTCATATTGGTATTTCATTATATACCATATCTGAAGTATTAGCATTTATTCCAATAGTTATGTATATACATCAATATGTATTATACCTAATAGAATAGTTATTATCCCAATACATGTAGTGAATATTGACTTGTCATCCTGCCTAATAAACAAGACACTCATATCTCTTAATGGTTCATTAACCAAGAGAGTCTAGTTTATCCATCGACATGGAACCTAGAGATGAATTTCTCATTCATTTGTTTAGATGATAAGGCTAATTTATTGTTTGAGTCATCAATAACTTTAGGTATTATATTTTATCTCACGCATACCAAGTACCACAAGATAAATAAGGCATTGCCATAGAAACATAAATTTTATTGATAAACATCCTTGTCATTACAAGATGTAGAAATAAAATGTTTCTATGGGAAATGTGAAATAGCAGTTCATAACTCTATTACATGCCTTTTGGGCTGAAATAAACTAAAGGTACTATTATCAACGGCAACAACACTTGCTCCATTCTTGATGAGTGTTCCTTTTTGGTCCTTTCATAAAGGCCATCACTTCTTTTTAGATCATGCACATCAAATATCTCATATCTATCTCCTAGTATCATATACTCGAGATAAAGAAGTATTTTAAGTTTATTTCATAATACCTGAGGTGGAGATATTCAACCCCCTTCTTCTTCTTTAGTTCATCTATAGAGAGAGGGAAATTTCTCTTCCAATGACCTGGCTCATGACAATGGTGATATTTGCCTCCCTTGTTAACCCCTGCTTTGGCTTTGAAGATGACTTGTGATGCTGGCTAGCATTAGAATCTTTCTTTTCTTTACCCTTGCCCTTGACTTTACAATTACCCTTTTTTCTACTGATCTCCGTCACAGATTTGGGTTTGTCTTTCTTCATCTATGCCTCGGCTATTCTCAACATGCCCAATAACTCTGTCAGTGTCCTGTCAAAGTTGTTCATGTTGTAGTTCATCACAAACTAACTGTAAGATTCTAGAAACAATTGTAGTATCACATCAGTAGCCAACCCTAGACTCAGAAGGAATCCCAGTAGAGTTAGGTTCTTCAAATACCCAATCATCTTGAGTGTGTGAGGGCCTACTGGATCTTCTTCTGTCATGATGCACTTGAACACTGCCTCAGAGACATCATATGTTCTCATGTTGTCTCTGCAACTCATAGTCCATTGAGCACATAATCCTGCACTTCACACCAATGGCATCCTCAATATGCTTCTTGTAAGCATCCCTTTCAACCTTTGGTGTAGTGGGAGCTGGTTCTTCTGGATCTAGTGCATTTAAGACATAGAGCTTTCAATCTTGAACGAGAACAATTCTCAACGTCCTAAACCAATCATGGAAATTGTTCCAATTTAGCTTGTCCTTCTCAAGGACCGATCGTAAAGAAAAGTGATTGTTGTTGGTAGCCATTTATTCTAAAAAGGGAATTTGCATTTTTTGTCAAAAATTCTTTTTGATTTGGTTTGATTCAAAAATTGACGATATGTAATTAGGTCTTTAATTAATGTTTGCTTCTCACTTTATCTCAAATTAATAAACCTCATTATCAATTCAGAAGATTGTAGCGTACAACCTTCTAGTGAGGTAAGATCCATATTTCATCTAATTCTGAGTCAGCTTTGGCTGATTGCCCACAACCAAATTATTTAAGTAGGCAACCTTTGCCAATTGCATCTGAATGCAACTCTTGGATAGATGGTGTGCACAACTTATTGTCACAATCCATATTTATGCTTCTAAGTACTTAATCTCATTAAGATCACCTAGTTAATCCCAACCCAAAAGACAAAACGATAGACTATGTGCCCTGCTTTGGCAGACCTACATATCTACCATCACACTTCCACAAGATGAACCGCACACCACGCTTTGGCGTACCCTATGCTTGGTCAATTAAGATTTTCATGTGGGCTACTTATGGAAAGCATCTAAGACTTAATATGCTTGTTGAGGGATTTTAGTATGCTTATATATGCATATATGTATCCAATGACCACATATAGTATGTATCATATACATGCTATATCCCACAAATAAAAACATGAAATAATAATAAAGTGATGATTATGGCCATCCTATTATAGTTCCTTGGAGCCACAAGGACCTACGGTCATATAAGGTCTACATCACATGCAACCTGTTATTAATGAAGATTTGTGCTTTCCAATCCGGGTTGACTAGTTCAACCTTTGAACTGGTCAACTCTCCTCTTAGTTGGTCGGTTGGTCTCCTCCATCCGATTGTCTAGCTCCTCTAGATGGTCGGCTCATCCGGTTTTCTGGGCTTCTAATCGCTCCACTAACTGCTCCTCAGTTGGTCATCTCGGTCCATCAAGAAGTCATCTTCAGTCTTTGTCATAACAAGAAATAAAGCTACTCCCATTTTACATAATCTTTATGAAACCTCGAGTTACATTCGAGGGGAGAAAAGGTAGAAGAGAATATCAAGTTATCTCGAATTACATTTAGAATAGAAGAAGAGGGCTCGGTGCACAAGCTGAGATGTAAACAACCATAACCAACCACACACATGCACATAGGATTTATACGCCATAACCATGCTATAAATCCACCATCAAAACCGTTTTAGGGCGACGTGTATCGATTGCATATATACCATATCATATTTATATTAGTTTAGGATCATGTGGTATTAATCAGATATTCACATTATTCATCTAAATATTTGCATCGTATGCAATAAATAAAACACGATAAAGCCAAAATTCAATCATATTGATTATCCCAAAACATAGAGTATTGACGTGGCTCTGGTACCATTGTTGGGTTTTACGTGGTTGGAGTAGGCAGAGGAAACAAAAAATTACTTGACCATAAACCCATAACTAGCAGATCGCGTAAACATATATGTAATGGGAAGGATGGTTTTAGAGACTCAGTGACTATACCTCACAACAAGTGCGGTCTTCAACCACCTGTCTTCTATGGCATTTGTGTAGCTCTTGGTCTTGACCTGGACTGTAGTTGACTGTCATCCTCCTAAGCAGCAAAATTCTCCCACCTCTATAGATAGTTCACACAGACTATTGGGGACTCTAGTTATCTTGAAAAATGGACTAGAAGGAGTTGTCCCCTTCTATCGGTGTACTAGTCACCGACACACTCTCCCACAACCAGTTGATGTTCTGTAGTTGTCTTTCCCTCATTGTCCCTCCTCCCTATTCGGACGACACTTTCTCAGGCTCTCTTGGTTACCTTAACTAGAGAGGACAACAACTTTGTAGAGCAACTGATGTTATAAGTTGTGTGTTTGGACAAGCCCCTTGTACCCCTCTATTTATAGTAGAGGGCAGAGTCAGGGTTCCCAATCTGTGTGGGAGTATAAGGGTCCAGAATTTTCATGAAAAATTTGCACTGCGACATGCGAACCGGTCGGTTGGCATAGTGAACCGGTCGGCTCACATAGTGAACCAGGAAGTTCACAAGCCATCCATGTTGCAATTGACTTTCCTTATTCATTTCTAATTAATGCAAAGATTAATTATTGTCCCAATCGAATTGAATAAGTGAAATGAGAAAGTTTTCTCACAAATTGTAAAAACCCAACACTGCTCGTTTGATCCAATTGAACTGATTGGTTCACTAGAGTGAACCGCTCATCCCACTAACCATGAGCCGATCAGTTCACCCAGTGAACCGATTGGTTGGTGGTCCAAATTGTGCAGAACACAGTCAATTTAGTTCTCAATCAATCTGACACTCTAATCAGTTGGTTCAACACTTGAACTTGATGCTTCTAAGTCAAGTCTATTGATTGAATGTTTGATTGAGTACCTAAACACTTTAGTAATCAATCCAAACATCATTCATGGATAAATTCTTCTTCCAGGTTAATCCTATGCATATGACCCTATAGGTCCCATGTCACGTTGGCAGTGAATGTCCATAACTAGCTTATGACATCACAAGCAAAGAGCGGTACCTAGTCGCACATCAGTGCCACCCAAGTGATATGGAAAGTTGGAGAACAACTTTCAATCCTACAATTTATGATTGGTGTTCTAGTGAATGTATAATTCCTTTGTATGTGATATCCTAAATGAACTCAATACATGGAGTTGTCATCCTTTCATCGCTCATTCATGTTTCTTGAACTAGAGCAGACTATCTGAGATATATGTGATCTCAATATCATTTATTGATTCATGTGAATGTGCATGCTATTCTCAGTCTCTCTTATCAAGTGGCCTGGACATCATGCTCCCTTAGGAGGGACAAATCCCATTTCTATCACTCAGAGACTATCTCATGTGTCAAAGTCACCCAATCATCATCTCTATAACAACCCATGTTTCAGGACTGTGTTTGATGATGTTAAAGTGTGCCCAATCACATTTGATGAGTGCAATGATCTCGGGTCTAAGAATCACAATCACCACCATCACCATGAGAGATGATTCTGAATACCATGTCATGGTTCCATGTATCACTGTCATGGTGGGTCTATCTAATACATTTTTCTCCAACATGCATCTGTGTGCTTGGTTTGATATCATATATCATGACGAATGGGACATTGTCATCAACCAATACAAACTCTAGTTTATGTGTCATTGTTGTCTATCAACCTTCCACAATGACATTCTACTAGGGACATAACAATAATGTACATACTCTTATCATCTGTATGATCTCATTGTTTAGTCCTTAACCTGAAGACATACGTCATTGAGTATTGTCATTCTTTAGACATTCATTCCGCTCCATCATTTATCTCATAATTGATTGAGATAGAATAAATTGGAAGCTTGCCTTTGATATTTATCAAATCATTTAGAACATATGCCAATCCAATCATCATATGATTGGCTCTCGTGACATACATACCAATAGTTGGGACCTGATATAGTATAATATACTTTTACGAACATATGTGTGATACACATTAGTTGAAAGATGCACATGATGGATAGAAGAGCTATGTAGACCAAATACATAGACCTTTTGAGTTTCAATTAGGGGATCCAATATTTCTATAAGTATCTCCTTTTAAAGGTGTTCTCAGGTCTGGGAGGAGGGGCAAGTTAGCTCCTAGATATACGGGACCATACCCTATTATGCAAAGGCTTGGCCAAGTAGCTTACCGACTTAATTTTCCACCCGAGTCATAGAAGATAAATGATGTATTTTATGTATCTATGCTATATAAATGTGATCTTGATACTAATAATATGTTCTATCCATGGGATGCACAGTTTGTCGATGACATGACATATGAGGAAGGCCCAATCCAATTTATGCATAGGAAAGTCAAAAAGTTGTGTAGACGTGAGATACATGTGGTGAAGGTCTTATGTTACATCATGGAGATGAGGAAGATACGTGGAAAGTTGATCATGAGATGTGGAGGTTCCATCCTGACCTTTTCTATAGTTTAGGGACAAAACTCTAAAAGGAGGGGAGATTTGTAAGGAACCAATCCTAAATTACATAAAATGTTATTCAAATATTCCTAAGATTCATTAAATGTTAATTTTTTTCTCTTAATTAGGTTTAATATAATCTTAAATATTATATTTTCTTTGTTAGTGTATTCGTCAATGTGAATTTTTAAGTTTATGAGATTATATCTTGCAAAACCTAGTTGCATAAAATCATTAATAGGAAATATGATAATAAAGTTGGTGTTTAGTATAATAGTCTATGAAATGATTTTTATTGTATTGTATGTAGCCCAAAACATTATATATATGTCTTGCAAAACTCATCTACGAGTTTTAGTGCAGAATTTTGAGAATTTAGGGTTTTCTAAACTTTTTGTCCGATCAAGTATCCCCAATAAAAAAAACCAGCTAACCATGTTATAGATTTTTTCGTATAGTACTATAGTACTTGATTTTTGAAAAAAGAAATAGCTTATCCAATTGGCCTTATAATTTTTGACTATAGCATGAATAACTTTTAGGTAAATATTATTATTTTGGAATTTTAGGAGCATTTTGGTGTTACACAAGAACCCTACGTCAATCGAGTTTCTAATCATGAACAACTCTAACAATCTGTTTTCTAGAAAAAAATGGATGAAAATACAATAATTCATTATTACAAGCACCTTAACAAGTATATAGGACAACATTATGACCCAAAAAACCTCTCAATTACGTCTCAAACTTCAGATTTTCAAATTTATTTAGAGAGGAGATTCTACCCTTTAAAGATCTTGAAGTTGAAATTTTGGATTTTTGGATTTTCTCTTTCCAAAGTTGGTGAATTCTATATTAATCATCCATATTTTCTATGTTTTCATTATTTATATATGTATAAATTTTGTCACCCACTGATTTGGATAAAAAAAACTTGAATCAATCTCTTTTCTCATTCTTTTTCTTCCTTTCTTCTTCTTCTAGATCCTTGAGGAAACAAGAGCAAGAAAATACAAATTTATTTGAAGGTTGAATATAATTTAAGTTTATCAATAGCTGGGATATGAGTTTTAGGTGCTCAACACATGAGGTGAGTGGTTTAGGCTCATCTGAAAACTCTTATTTAACTATAATATTTCATTTCATATGTGGAATATGAGATGAGAGGGATGATGGGAGATTTTTCTTATTGATAGAGGGAAACCGTTCTCTCCTATATATAGGAAAGGTGGAAAGTACACATGAAGAAAATTTAACTTAATGAGATAGAGCCACTAGGCTCGTATCACATAATAAACTGAATAACAATAATTTTATCAACCCCCTAAAGCTTGACTATGGGTGAAACACATATCCATATCAGACTTACAAGAATTACTTAAAGATAGACAAAAATATCATCCCTATACAAAATTTTCACTGCCCCTTAAGCATGAATCTCCAAAATAAATTTGATGATTCCACCTTTAAAAGTTGTGTTATGTAGACTGGAAATATCCAAGGTTTGGAGAAGACCTATTAAAGTGCGTCTAGAATGAAGGACATCTGATGAATAGAATCCAAATGCTATAGGAAAAACTCACCACCATCAATATGGAGTAGACAATAAAAATACCATGACAATGCCATATTCATTGCAAAGGAATGTGAAAGTTGTATAAGTGCAGTAACACATCCCACATACATAACACAATATGATTGAAGTGGTATAATATCAATGTAGTAATAGAGGTATCATCAAATCATCTGCAAAGTTCATTTAGCTAGAATTAGTGTAGTATACCATAAGCACACCTTATGTGGTGCGAACATGAATTGAATGATGTGTTGATGTTTCCATATTGATTCCATAAATCTAGAACATGAATCTTGGGAGCTTGATAGGAATGAATGGAACCATCATGGATAAAGCCTAGTAGATCAGCAAAAGTTCCATCTCAACGTTTAGAAATAGCAGATGCAATTTGACAAAGACATAATAAAAGTAGCTTGGTGAAGATAAAAATTAGTATAAAATCCTTACGGAGACAAATTTTGCATGCTAGAAGTTGATGATCTTGTGAAGAAGAAATATCTATCTCATGAGAATGATTCGTGAATGATCAACTAAAATGTCACTAGAACTAGAGGAAGAAGAGGTTAGAATAAGTGCATCAAGATATGTCCTGTTGTACATAATGCAGTAAGAACGTGAAAGTCTTGGTGTGGATATGACAATTCAGATCCTTCAACGATGTCTGAAGTTGATGGCCAACTAGAATTAAGAACAGATCAACAACCCACATGCATCAAGAAGCATAGTGATACTAGGAAAGAGATACCCCAATGATCCATTAGAAGCACTAAAAATCATAGTGTTTGGAAAAGAGATATACCAACAGTGCACTATAAGCACGATTCTAAGTGGGAATGAAATGCCACTTAGACATCGGAAGATGGATGTGTTGAATATTAAGAAGTTGCATGAAGACCAAAATAGCATAGACAAATACATAATATATGTAAGACTCCATCTTTATACATTCTCTCTCTTCTCTATCCCCCCCACACCAACTTGGAAGTGATTGAGTAGTTGGTGTGGAAAAGAAATAATACCCCATGCACGTGGATAGTGACACACACATGAGGGATGGTAGGGGAGGTATTTTTCAATGCAAAGGAATAAAAAATACAATGCCCTTTCTTGGTACTTATAAACTAGGACATGTATGTTGTTTTCCTTTTATATTTTCTTTTTTTGTTTCTTTATACTTGATTCCTTTTTTAAATGTAATATGTTTTCTTTTTTATCTTTATCATTTCATTTTATTATAATCCATAAAATTCCAATCAATCATTTTCTGTTCTAGTTCAAGAATATATTTTTTTCCATTCTATTTTATTTTTTTGTCTCACCACCCCCTTTGACCTGGTTAGCTAATTCTAATTGGACAGAGGAAAGCAATCAAATTGATATATGGAAAGAGATATGAAAAGGTAAGAGACAATATAACTAGAAAGTAGGAAAGTTTGGCAATAGGAAGAAAATGAAAATATATTCGGAAACAATAAATAAAAAGTT
This sequence comes from Alisma plantago-aquatica, assembly GCA_963693085.1. Classification (NCBI taxonomy): domain Eukaryota; kingdom Viridiplantae; phylum Streptophyta; class Magnoliopsida; order Alismatales; family Alismataceae; genus Alisma; species Alisma plantago-aquatica. The sequence continues at coordinate 1,185,071,064 of OY856410.1, read as the reverse complement.
GTCTAGTAATGATGACATGAGAAAAGTAAAATTAAGAAACATTGACTGAGAAAATAATGATGGAAAAAAGTATATGGGATCAAAAAGTAAAAAATGGATGGTGTTTCTATTAGAGAATGAAATGGGAAGGTGAAACCTTGGATTCAATGGAAGATTTCCTTGGATGGGGTATGGAAGATGAGTTTCACACATGCCAAGGAGAGGAGTGTCGTGACATCCTGCTATCACACAATCAACAAGATGTCACGCAAAAAATGTGCAGAACTTCCATAAACCACATATTACCAAAAATACGGGTAAATTAAAACCGATTGAGAAAAGCAGATAAAAGAGAACTATTACATACATATCCTTATCCTACAAGGAAACATGTTATATAAACATTTACAATCCTTGATACGTGTCCACAGCTTACAAGAACCAACTATCACATAGGCACAAAGAGTTCACCACCTATTTATATACAGAACTGGCCACACCAGGCCAACATCAGGATATACAAAGCTACATCAGCTATATATCGTAAAACAACATCAAAACACCTCCAAGGACATGAGAGTGCAGGTATGACTCTAGGACTCTACTACAAAAAAACCAAAACAGTAGCATATCCATTTCTTGGCTTCTACCGTTCTTCTTGCTGCTCAGCCACAAACTCATGACCAACACCGCATCTAGCACGATCACCTAAAAAGGTTGTAAACCAACGAGGTGAGACACACAGTCCCAGCGAGAAACATAACTCCACACCGAACTATAAAACCTCAAGAAAGCTACAACAGGTAAAGCAGATAATTGTTATAAGCAGTTCATATGTGCAGCGCACTTAGCAGATCTTAAACCTTATTAACCACTTACCAAGATATTTGGGAGGCATATAACCAGATATTTCTTTATGGAACGTGATTGACAAGATAAGCTTTATATGAACTTATCACAAAACATAAGGAGCATACAATTAACTGCATGGTATACTAGATCAACTACACAAGCAAGGCCTCAACCGATGTTCCGTGTTTTGCCTTACGTAAGATATACTATATGACTGGATTACGTATTGTTATGCCCTGAGGAAGTGAGTCATCCCGCACAAATCCAACCTTCGGCTGCGAAGCCCAAAATCGGTGCCATACAAGGTCATTGGGAGAGCCGGACTCCATGACCTCACCTCTTCGTGGTCAGTGCACATAAACCAAAGTAGGACCACATTCTCTTGCTTGAGTGGCCTCAGCCACACGGTTAGCTCACGCAGTCTACCCTTTTTATCATGAGCCACATGCCTATTCACCGTGGTCCTGAGTCATGAACACATTCATGCTCCATCACACTGAGCCATGGGCTTGTTCACCATGCTCTACACACATCCGTAGTTGTTCTCAAATCCTCCTATTTTTGGCTAGGAGAAACCCCACATATTCAACAATATGCACTCCAGGTAATCCCGTAGGATAAACCTGTTTCACCATCACCAGTTACTGACGATGATCGATCTATGGCCAGGGCAAAACTACATGGAAGGTTCCTCAGTAATTAATTAATATATTTTAAGCGGATTGCAAGATTCAACCAAGTTATGTAACATGTAAACTATAACACAAGTAAACAACATAGACCTCATTGTCAGGTGTTACATTGTCACTTTTATCATCCTGATCCATCACAAGGATCCAACATTACATGTTACCACTTGGCCTCTTGCCAACGTCAAGATCCATCTCAAGGATCAACATCACTGGGACTCAATCCCATCATCAAGGCACACATTGACATTCCATGGGTAACACCCATCATATATCATTGGGTTCATCATAACCATTGATGTTCCACATCATATCACTATTATGACATTACCATGGCCTCATTGTACAACTGTCTTCTACATGGTTAGTGAAAACACAAGGGGCAATGCTGCTTGCACAAGGAACATTTACAGCTCTTTACCTCATTATGAGAGTCAACCATGCAACATAGATGAGTGTATCGAAGCATAGCATTCCTATATATATATATCAAAGCATAACAACCTCATATATCAAAGCATAACAAACGTTAGGGCTACCAACCAAACACAAGGTACAACACTCACTATAGGTGTATCAGATAAGGGACAACCCTCACCAAAAGCACAACGTCTCTCACCAAAGAGTGTGCTGTTTAACACTATATTGGTTAAGCATGCAACGCTTCACCACCTACTATGTCGGCCAACACCCATCTAGGGCTTCGAACATAACATACGACCACCACCATCTTGGTACCAGGCAGCACACAACATGTGACGCCCAAAGCAGCAACCCTATCATCCTTTGTATCACCCAAGCCACTAAGGTGCTACGTCGGGCGACATCACAAGGCTGATAACGAGAAGCATCCCCTATCGGGCAACATACCACCATCTACAATGTCTAAGTGTGCAGCAGCAAAATGAATAGAACCGTATCGTGTAACGCCGCATCGGGCAACACCTACTCATTGGTCCCGGGCAACACTGAACCCGTGACTGTGAAACGTGCAACCTCATGTCAGGCGGGCGACGCTGCATCATGCAACGCCCAACGAGGGGCAATGTTGTGATGGACATCGTACCTTCATGGTATAATGGGCAACATATGCACAAAGAGGGTATCGGGCAACAAGACTAAAGGTATGTTGTGCAACCAAGGGAACATGAGAGCATCGTGCAGCTGGGGTCGGGAGGTGTATCATGCAGCTGAGCTATGTGTGCATCTGGTAGCTAGTTGATCGTATAAGACCCTATCGGCTAGCTAGGGTTAGGGTTGTATCGGGAACCATCTCACCACTACAACACTGTGTCGAACAACAACCTTACCAACCTGTGTCGCCCAAGGAACAAAACAAAGGCACCTACAGAGATAACAACTAAGCACCATATCAGCCAAGGGGATAACACCTACTAGGAGTTAGGGGTCATATCAGGCACAAAGCCAACCAAACTCAACACGACCATATCGACCAAAGCTAAACCCAAGGTGAGGGGTGTCGGGCAACATCACCACAAAGGTGTATCATGCAAGGCACAAAGGTTAATCTCGGCTTGGTCATCACTAACCTCAAGATCACCATCATCAAAACACTAATAGATCAAGAGAGTTGGCTCACCTCTCAACAATCAAGAGAGGGGGGTTTTGCACAACCTCCATCACATATTTCGGGCAACATGAGAGATCATTTCCATATCGGCCAAGCTCCCAACCTCTACTAGGTCAACATCCAACCAAGGCTCACATCTCAAGTCCATGGTGAGAGAAGGGTGCTGCCCAAGAAACTAGAGTAAATACTCACCTCTCAACATCTAAGTGACAAGAGTGTTGCCTATACCACTAGAGCCTAACTCACTTCTCAAGACCAAATGGAGAGAAAGGAGTTTTGGCCAAGAAACTCTATACATATGGTTCGGCCACCAAGGTCTAGAACACATCTATAAAATGAACATATATCCATAAGATCAAAGATACCAACTAGAGCAAGAAAGATATCTAACAAGAAGCATATCCAATAAGATACATGGCTGATCAAGGTGAAACATAACATGCAACAAGAAAAGGAAGTAGTATAGCTAGGGTTAGGAGTTATGTAACCCACCTTAAACAAGATCCAAGCTCCTAGAACCAAGCTCCCAAGCTCAAGCACCGCCTTCGTCCACCTCAAGAAGAGAAACAAAACTTGTAACCACCATGGCCGAAGAGAAAGCAAGAAAGAGAAGAAGAAGAAGGTGCTAAGGAAAGAGGGAAGATGCTCACCACAAGAAGAAGAACAAGGCACCCTAGGGCTCAGCCACCACTAGAGGAAGAAGAAGACTCCAAGGAGAAGGAGGAGGATCGGCCACCAACTTGAAAGGATATGTGTCACCCACCAAGGAAGGAAAGGAAGCACCACCAACTGAAGGGATCCTAAGCAAGAGAAGGAGAGGCATATATAGATGAGGGTGAAGGAGAACACAAGGCAAGGTGTCGCCCACCTAGGGACACTTGTTCATGGGCAATGTCACCTCCTTATCTCGCCCCATACACATGTCCAAGGCAATTGCCACATGCAAGCATCATGCACCAAGTGTCCACAAGGGTGGTGGCACAAACGAAGCCAAAGGTCAAGGACGGTCAAAGGCCGACATACCTCATGGGCGATACACTCTCTTGCGTGACACAACTTCTTGGCCAACACAACCATGTCACAAGCATGACCGACACAAGCATGGCCGACACAAGGCTCCCAAGGCGAGGCAAGGCAAGGCCCAAACAAGGCAAAACAAGGCCCAACAAGGCTCAACCAAGCCCAAGGCAACTCAAGCAATAAACCCAACCCTTCCTCTCAACTCTAGAGGAAGTAAGGAGAGAGAGATATACCTCTCAAGGTGACAAACTTGCTCATCAACCCTAGACTTGGGTTATTTGCAAGTAGCACCTCCAACTCTCAACAAAGCATAAGCAACCCTAATCACCACTACAATGATTACCAAACACCTCAACACAAGGTTTAGGCAAAGCAAATAGGGTAAACCCAAAATGAAGGTTAGGGTCCTTACAAGCCATAAACCTCTACAAAGGGATTTCACCCCTGAAATCTGAAGAGAAAAGTGAGGGATACTTCCTCCTCATCTCTTCCTCAAGCTCCCACGTGGCTTCCTCAGCACCACGATGATGCCAAAGAACTTTCACAAGAACCAGGTCCTTCCCTTTGACTTTTTTACTCTTCTGTCAAGAATCATCACTGGGCCTTCTTCATAGGTCACATATTCATCAAACTCAACCTCAACTGGCTGTATTAATGTCCCTGTGTCTGGATGACTTTTCTTCAACATGCTGACATGGAACACTGGATGTAACCTATGCAACTATGGTGGCAACTCTAACTTATAAGCTACTTGCCAACACGTGCTATTACCGAGTATGGACCCATATACCTGGGTGCCATCTTACCTTTCTGGACAAACCTTAGCATGCCTTTCCAAGGTGAGACCTTTGAGATACACTTTATCTCCCACCTATAACTCTAAAGGTCGTCGACGACTATCTGCGTACGACTTCTGCCTGTCCTGTGCCACTTTCAATTGTTGTTGTATCACTTTGATCTTTTCTGTTGTCTGTTGCACTAACTCAGGACCCAAAAGCTGATATTCGCCAGACTCATACCAACATAAAGGAGATATGCACTTCCTGTCATATAAAGCCTCATAAGGTGCCATGTCGATACTCTGCTGGTAACTATTGTTGTAGGCGAACTCTATCAAACTGAGATGCACGTCCCAACTACCTAGGAACTGCAAAACACAAGCTTGGAGAAGATCCTCCAAGGTCTGAATAGTCCTTTCAGACTGCCCATCTGTTTGTAGGCGGAAAGCAGTGCTGAATCTCAACTGCGTTCCCAATGCTTTGTGCAACTGTTCCCAAAAATGACTCGTGAACTGGGGTCCTCTGTCAGAGACTATCATTGTGGGCACACCATGCAAACACACTATCTCATCCACATACACCTGAGCAAGCTTCTCTGCTATATACATTGTCTTCATAGGTATGAAATGAGCAGACTTTGTCAATCTATCCACTATCACCCAAATGGAATCATGATTCCCAGCTGTCCTTGGCAGACCAACCACGAAATCCATGATTATATGATCCCTTTTCCACTGTGGTATCAACATGGGTTGAAACGTACCTGTCGGATTCTGATGCTCAGCCTTAACTTGCTGACATACCGCACACCTAGCCACAAACTTGACTACATCTCTCTTCAAGCCAGGCCACCAATACAGGTCCTTCAGATTGTGATACATCTTGGTGACTCCTGGATGCATAACATACATTGATTTGTGTGCTTCCTCGAGCACTAGCTTTCTCAGATCATCAACATCGGGGACCACCATACTACCATGATAAAAAACTAGTCCATCCTTGAACTCATGGAACCCATCATGCTTTTTGTTGCCAAACTCTGATCTGAACAACTAAATTGAAGCATCTGTCTACTGTGCATCTTTGATTTGTTGTCTCAGGGTAGGCTTTACTTGTATATGTGCCAATAGTCCTTCCAGCAAGGAAACATCCATCTGCACATTCATCTTCCGCAAGGAGACAAACATATCCCATCTATGGCATACCAAAGAACTCAACTATGCTTTCTTCATGGGAAGAGAAGAAGACTTCCTGCTAAGTACATCAACTACCACGTTCGCCTTACCATGATGATACTCAATGGTACAATCATAATCATTGATCAGCTCCATCCAGCAACGTTGTTGCATGTTCAGCTCACTCTACGAGAAGATGTACTTCAAGTTCTTATGATCTGTAAAGATTTGACACACTTTCCCATAAAGATAGTGTCTCCAAATCTTGAACGCATGAACCACCGGTGCCAACTCCCAATCATGTGTCGGATAGTTCTCCTCATGTTTCTTAAGCTGTCGTGAAGCAAAAGAAACCACATGATCTCCCTACATCAGCACACATCCTAGGCCTTTCTTGGAAGCATCACAGAAAACAACATAGCCTTTCCGAGGCTCTAGAAGCACCAACAGTGGAGCAATAGTCATCTTCTCCTTCAAACTTTGGAAAGATTACTGACAATGATCGTTCCAGACAAAAGGTACATCCTTCCTAGTCAACTTTGTCATTGGCAAGGCGATCACACTAAAGTCCTTTATAAACCTCCGGTAGTATCCTGCTAAACCCAGAAAAGTACAAACTTATGTCGGCGTCTTCGGTTTCTCCCAATCTGTAACTGACTCCACCTTCTTAGGGTCCAATCTAACTCCTCTCTATAGATATCAAATGACCCAAGAAAGTCACTTCTTTCAACCAGAACTCGCACTTACTAAACTTGGCATACAACTGATGTTGGCAAAGAAGAGTCAAAGCTTGTCGAAGATGTTGTTCATGCTCTTAAATGTCCCGACTATAAATAAATATGTCATCTATAACAACTACAACAAACTGGTCTAGAAATGGACAGAACACCCTATTCACTAGATCCATAAAAGCAGCAGGCGTATTGGTTAGCCCGAACGACATAACCACAAACTCAAAGTGACCATACCTCGTCCTAGAAGCAGACTTTGGTATGTCATCTGCCTTAATCCTCAACTGATGATATCCAGACTGTAGATCAATCTTTGAAAATACTGTAGCACCTCACAACTAATCAAACAGATCGTCTATCCTTGGTAAAATGTACTTGTTCTTGATCGTAACTTTTTTCAACTGCTGATAATCTATGCACAACCACATCGACCCATCCTTCTTCTTTACAAACAAGACCGGAGCACCCCACGGTGATGTGCTCCGTCTGATGAAACCTTTATCCAACAACTCCTGTAACTACTTCTTCAACTCCGCCATCTCGGCTGGAGCCATCATGTACGATGTCTGAGCAACTGGTTGTGTTTCTGGCACTAGATTGATCTCAAAGTCAATCTCTCGAGGTGGGGGAACATCGAGAAACTCTTCGGGAAACACATCCATGAACTCTCTGACAATAGGCATATCCTCAAGGCTAGGACCCTTCACCTTGGTATCCACAATGTGAGCTAGGAACGCCTTACATCCTTGCCACAACAACTTATCTGCTACCATAGTTGACACTAAACAGGTCAGAAGGATCTTTCTATCTCCCTGGAAGAACCACTTCTCACTATCATCAGCAAACACTACCTACTTGGAACCACAATCCATCACAACCTTATACTTATATAAGGTATCCATCCCAAGGATCACATCGAATCCATGCATATCATGTGGTATAAGATCCACTTGCTATGTCCCGAAAAGGATAAAACACAAGATGGACACACCTCTCGAAGCATTGAGGAACCATCAAGAGGGGTTTCTAACAGCAAGCTATCATTCTTACAATTCACTGGTAAGAGATAATTATCAAGCATACGACGAGCGATAAAGAGTGCGTAGCACTCGGGTCAACCAGAACAGATACAAAGCGAGAAGAAGACAAATTAGAATGAAATAACTCCATTTGACCTGCCAGCACTCGTAGGTTGACTATCGCCTCTGGCTGACTCATAGCATAGAATTGAGTCATTGCTTGCTGTCCACGCCCTTTGCTTCCTTGAGAAGACAATCTTGCCTGCAACGCTTGACTGTTCCCTCGCCCTCTGGCATCACTGGACTGTTGTCTATTCGATCCCTATTGATTCTGCCTCGGCTACTGCGTCACTTCGACATCTTTCCTTAGGGAATTTGACCTCAAATGCCCGATCTGTCCATAGAGATAGCATGACCTATCCTCTAACTACGGCCTAGATGGCCCTTTCACTACTACTGAAGTTGTGTTGTGAGCTATAGATGGCGAAAATCCACACCCTCTTCCTTTACTCAAAGACCACTGTGATGGTTCACTAGAAGCTTGCCTCACAAAAGGCGTAGAAAACCTCAGCTTCTTGTGGCCATCACACCTCTGTTTCTAAAACTAAGCTTGCCTTTTCTTTCTCATAGTCTCTCACTTCTCTCGGACTGACCGCTCAATCCTCCAGACAGAGTCCACAAACATGGAAAACCATTCTCGATTTTCCAAAGCAGCAATAGGTGTCGACAGCTCGGCACTCAAACCTTTCTCAAACTACCTGATTCTCTCATCATCTGTCGCTGCCATGTGAGGACAAAACCTCAACAGGTCCATGAACTTGGATTCATACTCAGTGATGCTCATCGATCCTTGGTGTAGACGCTTGAACTGTTTCATCTTCTCATTCAAATACATCTTTGGGAAGTATCAACTCACGAACTCCCGCCGGAAGACATCCCAACAGATCACCTCACCGGGTCGCTTCTCCTCCTCAATGGCCCACCAGTAGCCAACACTACCCTTCAGAAGGTAGATAGCGTACTTGACTTTGTCTGCTTTGGGGATGTCAAGGATCCAGAAGGCCTTCTCAAGACATGTCATCCATAGATCTACATCCGTTGGATCATCCATTCCAGCATAATCTAAAGCTTTGACTCGGCAAAGCCGCTCAAAGGTCTTCCCAATACCCAAATATTCACCATTGGAGCCTGTGCTCTTGGAGCTGGCACTGGAAATCTATTCACCATGTGATCCATTGTAGCCATCAACTGCCCCATAAGTTGCTGATAGGCAGGGTTTTCAAGAATGACTGGGTCAATTTGGGGGACCTCAGGCACCCGATCTTCATGTGCCTACACTCGCGCTCCATCAACAGATGCAGCAACACTGCTCTCGACAATATGTTCTTCATGGTTTCCAGACATCTTTGAGCTTTTCCTTCCGCTGAGGGCAAATGATTATTGTAATAAATTCTAGAAATCTCACAAGAACAGACACACACCTAATCCTAGATCCTTGTAGACTCAGTGAACCTAGAGCTCTGATACCAAACTTGTCGTGACATCCCGCTATAACACAGACAACGAGATGTCATGCAAAAACGTGCAGAACTTCCATAAACCACATAATACCAAAAACACGGGTTAATTAAAACTGATTGTGGAAAGAAGATAAAAGAGAACTATTACATCCAGATCCTTATCCTGCAAAGAAGCATGTTATATAAACATTTACAAGCCTTGATACGTGTCTACAACTTACACGAACCAACTGTCACATAGGCACAAAGAGTTCACCACCTGTTTATATACAAAACAGGACACATCAGGCCAACAACAGGATATACAAAGATACATCATCTATACATCGTTAAAAAACGTCAAAACACCTCCAAGGACTTGAGAGTATAGGGATGACTCTAGGACTTTACTACAAAACAACCAAAACAACATCATATCCATCTCTTACCTTCTACTATTCTTCTTGCTACGCAGCCACAACCTCACGAACACCACCACGTCTAGCACGATCACCTAAAAAGGTTGTAAACCAATGGGGTGAGACACACAATCCCAACGAGAAACATAACTCCCCACCAAACTATAAAACTTCAAGAAAGCTAGAACAGGTAAAGCAGATACCTATTATAAGCAGTTCATATGTGCAACACACTGAGCAGAGCTTAAACCTTATTAACCACTTACCAAGATATCCGAGAGACATATAACCAAATATTTCTTTATGGAACATGATTGATAAGATAAGCTTTATATGAACTTATCACAAAATATAAGGAACGTACAATTAACTACATGGTATACTAATATCAACTACACAAGCAAGGCCTCAACCAATGTTCTGTGTTTTGCCTTAAGTAAGATATACTATACAGATAGATTACTCTCAAATCCAACCTTCAGGTGCGAAGCCCAAAATTGGTGCCACACAAGGTCATTGGGAGAGCCGGACTTCCATGACCTCAGCTCTTCATGGTCAGTGCACGTAAACCAAAGCAGGACCGTAGTCTCTTGCTTGAGTGGCCTCAGCCACATGGTTAGCTCACACAGTCTACCCTTTTTATCATGAGCCACGGGCCTATTCACCATGCTCCTGAGTCATGAATGCATTCATGCTCCATCACACTGAGCCATGGGCTTGTTGACCATGCTCTACACACATCTGTAGTTGTTCTCAAATACTCCTATTTTCGGTTAGGAGAAACTCTGCATATTCAACAATATGCACTCCAGGTAATCCCACATGATAAACCTGTTTCACCATCACCAGTTACTGACGATGATGGATCTATGGCCAAGGCAAAACTACATGAAAGGTTCCTCTGTAATTAATTAATATATTTTAAGCGGATTGCAAGATTCAACCAATTTATGTAACATGTAAACTATAACACAAGTAAACAACATAGATCTCATTGTCAGGTGTTAAATTGTCACTTTTATCATCCTGATCCATCACAAGGATCCAACATTACATTTTACCACTTGGCCTCTTGCCAACGTCAAGATCCATCTCAAGGATCAACATCAATGGGACTCAATCCCATCATCAAGGCACACATTTCCATTCCATGGGTAACACCCATCATATATCACTGGGTTCATCATAACCATTGATGTTCCACATCATATCACTATTATGCCATTACCATGGCCTCATCATACAACTGTCTCCTGCATGGTTAGGGAAAACACAAGGGGCAATGATACTTGCACAAGGAACATTTACAGCTCATTACCTCATTATGAGAGTCAGCCATGCAACATAGATGAGTGTATCGAAGCATATATATCAAAGCATATATATATATCAAAGCATAACAACCTCATATATCAAAACATAACAAACGTTAGGGCTACCATCCAAACACAAGGTACAACACTCACTATAGGTGTATCAGGTATGGGACAACCCTCACCCAAAGCACAACGTCTCTCACTAAAGAGTGTGACTTCCATCACTATATCGATTAATCATGCAACGCTTCACCACCTACTATGTCGGCCAGCACCCATCTAGGGCTTCGAACAAAACGGTCGGCCACCGCCATCTTGGTGCCGAGCAGCACACAACCCGTGACGCCCAAAGCAGCAACCCTATCATCCACTTCGTATTGCCCAATCCACTAACGTGCTATGTCGGGCGACATGACAAGACGGATAATGAGCAACACCTCCTATCGGGAAACATACCACTATCTGCAACGCCCAAGCGTGCAACAGAAAAACGAACAAAACCGTATCGTGCAACACCGCGTGGGGAAACACCTACTCATTGGTCTTGGGCAACGCTCAACCCGTGATGCCCACACGTGCAGCCTCATGTCGGGTGGGTGACGCAACATCGTGCAACGCCCAACGTCAAACAATGTTGTGATGGGAAACATACCTTCATGGTATAATGAACACCATATGCACAAAGAGAGTATCGGGCAATAAGACTAAAGGTATACTGTGCAACCAAGGGAACATGAGAGCATCACGCAGATGGGGTCAGGAGGTGTATCGTGCAGCTGAGATATGTGTGCATCGGGCATCTAGTTGTCTCAGCTAAGACCCTATCAGCTAGCTAGGGTTAGGGTTGTATCGGGCAACCATCTCACCACTACAATGCTGTGTCGAACAACAACCTTACCAACCTGTGTCACCCAAGTCACAAAACAAAGGCACCTACAGAGATAACAACTAAGCACCATATCGGCCAAGGGGATAACACCTACTAGGAGAAAGGGGTCATATCGGGCACAAAGCCAACCAAACTCAACATGACCATATCGGCCAAACCTAAACCCAAGGTGAGGGGTGTCGGGAAACATCGCCACAAAGGTGTAACGTGCAAGGCACACAGTTTCATCTTGGCTTGGTCATCACTAACCTCAAGATCACCATCATCAAAACCCTAATAGATCAAGAGAGTTGGCACACCTATCAACAATAAAGAGAGAGGGGTTTTGCACAACCTACATCACATATTTCGGGCACCATGATAGATCATTTCCATATCGGCCAAGCTCCCAACCTCTACTAGGTCAACATCCAACCAAGGCTCATCTCTCAAGTCCATGGTGAGAGAAGGGTGTTGCCCAAGCAACTAGAGTAAATACTCACCTCTCAACATCCAATTGAGAGGAGTGTTGGCTATACCACTAGAGCCTAACTCACGTCTCAAGACCAAATGGAGAGAAAGGAGTTTTGCCCAAGAAACTCTATACATATGGTTCGGCCACCAAGGTCAAGAACACATCTATAAAATGAACATATATCCACAAGATCAAAGATACCAACTAGAGCAAGAAACATATCTAACAAGAAGCATATCCAATAAGATACATGGCCGATCAAGGTGAAACATAACATGAAATAAGAAAAGAAGTAGTATAGCTAGGGTTAGGAGTTATGTAACCCACCTTAAACAAGATCCAAGCTCCTAGCACCAAGCTCCCAAGCTCAAGCACCGCCTTCGTCCACCTCAAGAAGAGAAACAAAACTTGTAACCACCATGGCCGAAGAGCAAGCAAGAAAGAGAAGAAGAAGAAGGTGCTAAGGAAAGAGGGAAGATTCTCACCACAAGAAGAAGAACAAGGCACCCTAGGGATCGGCCACCACTAGAGGAAGAAGAAGACTCCAAGGAGAAGGAGGAGGATCAGCCACCAACTTGCAAAGGATATGTGTCACCCACCAAGGAAGGAAAGGAAGCAACACCAACTGAAGGGATCCTAAGAAAGATAAAGGAGAGGCATATATAGATGAGGGTGAAAGAGAAAATAAGGAAAAGTGTCGCCCACCTAGGTACACTTGTCCTTGGGCAATGCCACCTCCTTATCTCACCCCATAGACATGTCCAAGGCAATTTCCACATGCAAGCATCATGCACCAAGTGTCCATAAAGGTGGTGGCACAAACGAAGCCAAAGGTCAAGGACGGTCAAAGGCCGACACACCTCATGGGTGATACACTCTCTTGCCTGACACAACCTCATGGACGACATAACCATGTCTGACACAACCATGGCCGACACAAGCATGGCCAACTCAAGCATGACCGACACAAGGCTCCCAAACACACCCTAGCCCGGTATAAGGTCCATCAAGGCAAGGCAAGGCCCAAACAAGGAAAAACAAGGCCCAACAAGGCTCAACCAAGCCCAAGGCAACTCAAGCAACAAGCCCAACCCTTCCTCTCAACTCTAGAAGAAGCAAGGAGAGAGAGAAACACCTCTCAAGGTGACAAACTTGCTCATCAACTCTAAACTTGGGTTATTTGCAAGTAGCACCTCCAACTCTCAACAAAGCACAAGCAACCCTAATCACCACTTCAGGTGATTAGCAAACACCTCAATACAAGGTTTAGGAAAAGAAAATAGGGTAAACCCCAAACGAAGGTCAGGGTCCTTACTAGGAGGGTGTTGGGAAGTGACAACTACATAAATATGACTTATGGGAGGTAGATAAATATGTGATGATGGTAGGGATGGAGAGCACTTGTAAAAAGATTGGATTTTGATGATGAAGGAAGAAGAAATGATATGAGCATGGAGGTCGTGACGATGTATGGAAGGTGTTCAAGCTAAGAAGGGAGAGTGGTCACCCATAGGTAGAGTCTCCCTCTTTTTCTCCCTTGGTTAGGATTGAAGCCATGATGCCATGTGTAATATGAGATGGGAGGTTATTGGGAGATTTTTCTTATTAATAGATATAATTACTCCTATCCTATATATATATAAAGTAGACAAGTACAAGGGAATCAAACTTAATCTAATTGGCTAGGAGAGTTTGTCCCATATGCATAATAAACTAAATAACAATAAATCTAGCAAAACCCAACAGTGGAAATTGAGCAGTCCAATAATTTATAGGACTATTTGGTTAGTTGATATGGAACATCATTCCTACCCAAAACCTTACCAGATGTGTCAGGTACATGTTATATTTTACTAAATCTGAACAATATGGATGCCTTGAATTCATATCCATTTTTGCAATCTATATATTGCAAATGTTGCAAATTGAACAATCATGGAATGTTATGCATAGTTTTTTGAATTGTTGATATGGTATTGCGTAACTTGCATTTATGTGATGAAATTGAATGTGTAAGGTTTATATAATTTGAATTATACGTTACTGTATCTATGAGACCCTAATCCGCATATTCTTGGGTTAGATTGTGAAATCACATATATGTCATATAACTACCTTTCATTTTCCTTAAAGTTAGTAAATACACTTAATACTCATTAAAAACCTAACTGATATAGATATGATCCCTTAACACTATGATTTTATCGGAGGTTTGTACAGGCAAAATGAAATGAAATTTCTTTTAATAATCAGTAGATTATGAAAAGAAACTTTGCAGTGGATTCAAGACCTTGAAGGCTAGATCACTAGAATTTAGGAAAGATTTCAAGATGAGATGCCAACCAAATGAAATGGATTTTATTTGAAACACTGTGATGGCTATTAGTACATATGCTTTATGTTTTATCATGTGTTGTGTGTTTTGTTATCTTGTGTTGTGTGTTTTGTTATGTGCTTAATACTTATCTTGTCTTTAACTTTAATTTTATCCATTATTGCCTAGATCTGGTTCTCCCTTACTCTGTTGTGCTATAAAAGAGAGTGAATTGTAATTTTTTCAAGACATCATATAAAGTTTTTACCATTCTATATGGTATTATACGTGTTAGATCCTCCTTGAGCCCACCTATCGACCTCCCCTACCCTATCATTGACCCCTACCTCCTTCATTGAACTAAATCCATTGACCTCCACCCATCGACATCTATCAACCAACCCTTCCTCTTCCACCCATTGACCTCCACCCATCAACCAACTTTCCATCTGAAAGATCTCTAAGGAGGGTGAATAGAGATTTTGGAGTTTTTAAAGTTAATTAAAAACTATTGAACACTTGAACAAGAAGTAGAAGGAAACAAGGAAGACACAAGGATGTAGAGTGGTTCCTCCCTTAGAAATCTAAGGTAGTCAGTCCACTACCCGATTGTTTCCAACTGGGATTTTGAAAGCAATTAATTTTATTACCTATAGAGGATGTTACACAAAATACAATTGCTTTCCTACACCCTTGAAGTAGCCTTCACCTGAAGTAGCCTCAATCCTCCTAGAAGCAGCCTTCTGAAGTAACTCCAAGCTCACCCTTGAAGTAGCCTTCACTTGAAGTAGCTTCAATCCTTATGGAAGCCTTCTTGAAGTAACTCCAAGTCATAAGGAGAAGCCTTCACCGCCTGAAGTAGCTCCACAAACCTCCTTTCAATAGCCTCCAACGTAGGAGTAGTCTGCGAGAAAAAAATACAATAAAAGGAACAAGATTGGAAGAAATAAACAATGTTACCAATGAGTACAACGCTTTGATCCTATATCAAGCGTATTGATATCCTATCCACTGTAGATGAATGTGGTAGTGTGATGTCTAGGAGATACTAAGCTATATGACACTAATGAAGACCTCAAGGAAACTGAATTGCAAGTGAAACTTTGCTTGTTGCTCACAAAGGATGATTCTCAAGTTGCAATTGTGTATTCTCAAGTGATTTGGGTGTCCTAAGACATGTCCTATTTATAGGAATGTCTTACAAGGGTCTAGGGACGTTCTAGACACTTTCTAGGGTGTTCTTAGAGCTCAACTAGCCATTAGGTGTCCACTAATTTCATTGCAATGACTAGTTGTTTAATTTTGAAAAGTGCAGTCTAAAATCTATCTCATTCGAGAAGTTTGTCGACCGAGTTTCTCTCAGTCGAGAACTTTGTCAATCGAGGGAAGGTCTGGAGTAAGTATATTGTAACGTTCATTTACAACTTCCAACCACTTTTCTAACTCAGTCTAACGTCTATATAACCTACTGGAAGGACTGTTCTCGGTCGAGAATTTGGTCGACCGAGAGTGTCTCGATCAAGAAGTTTGTCGACCGAGATAGTCCCTATTTTAACATGTTAAAACATTTACTAAGTGCGTGTATGAATGTGTAATTGTAATTCTATCTTAGGAAAAGTTTCTATTTAAGTGTTGTGAGTGGATAGAGAAGATCTAACACTTGATTTACATGATATACATGTACTTGTACAAGTTTTTACATTTGAGTACAATCATGAAAATAAAAATAATCTAAGCAAGTTGATCTTCCAATTTGCATTATTCTTCAACTATCCATATTCCTTATTTGTTTATCCCTGAAATACTCAAATAACAAGTTAGATCCACAAGAATGAAATGTTTGTCATCATCAAAACAAAGGGTTTAATAATGTCCAATTTAGCCAACACCATCTTCCACCATTGACCTATAACCCATCAACCTTTACCCCCATTGACATCCACATCGTTGACATGTAACCCATCGACCTCTACACCATTGACCTCCATCCATACTTTACTCTTCTAGTTATTCCCAGAATAACATGTTGAAAAACTAAAAGGTCTCACCTCTTATCATGCCTATGCGACATGGTGGAGTGAATCTCACACAGTGATAGCGTAAGCCTTTTCTTATCTCTACTGTCCCAATGTGGGTTGCTTAGGTATGTTGACCTCGATATTTTGTTGCTATCTGCTAACCCTATTCCAACTCTACTACTGCTACTATTTGCTGCCCCTCTGTGGGCTTCTCAGATATGTTGATCCATATTTCTTTCTACTATCTTCTTCCCCTATGCGGGTTCCTTAGATCTATTTGGATCTGGATGTTTCTTCCCCTTCCCCCATGCATGTTGTCAAGATCTCCTCCTTTGATGCTATTTTCTACTTCTATTTCTACTTTACTATGAGTTTCTCATATCTCATCATCTAGATCTTCTCTTTTGTTCCACATCTATTGCAGTCATGCCATCTCTCTAGATTCCATGGCGACTATGGATCCTTCACCGAACTTGTGTGTTACAACTATGAAACTTGATGGATCAAATTATCATCTTTGGGCATCATAATTCAAACTCTATGTCAAAGCCCAAGGATGTTACTCTCATATCTCTTTTGTTGCTAAGGATCCTCCTGATGTCTCAACGGATGACAAATCCAAATAGGACTATGACCAATGGTCCAAAGATGATTTTGGTGTCATGACATGGATGGTGAATAGTGTTGAACTAAAGATCATCCAATCTCTTCTCCACTTGTAAAATACTAAAGTCATGTGGGATCAACTATCCTATTTGTACTCACATAAAAAAAAACCAAAGAAGCTTTTGAGATATTCAAGAAGTTGGATTAAATGTAGTATTCCACTGACGACTGCATAAAAGATCATTATAGTCGATGTTCAATACTTTGGATTGAATTTGAAGCATATCATCCACTTACTACTGATATGACAGAAGTTCAATGGCAACACAATAAACTTAATCTTGTCCAATTTATGTTTGGTTTTCTTCATTCCTTTGCATGCATGGTGGATAACATCTTTTCCAATGATCCCTTACCTACTTTCAAGGATGTTCTCAGGTGCATTCAACGCCTTCCTTTTATGGCCTCTCTACCTATTATTTCTTATGATCGTTCAATCCTTACGGTTCACTCCTCTAATCCTAGTCAAGGATGTGGACATAGTCGTTGTCGAGGCCATGGTGGACATGCTCCTGGAAGATATCCTCCTTCTGGCCTTGGACGAGGTCAACCTCAACCACCTCTTGCCAACTGCTTCTGCAACTTTTTGTATGCACGGACCACAATGAGAATCACTGTTAGAAAAAGAACAGTAAAGTACCTAGGCGAATCAGGTTTCCTCTCATGATTATGAGGACTCAACTTCTACTGCCTCATGCTCTACTCAACCTATGATTGAGTGGATTCACTCAGAGTTTGAAAAACTCCTCCAAGAGTGTCAATCCTTGCCAAAAACTACTACACAAGGATGTTCCTCTGCCTTGCATCTCTTGCTACTGTTGGTAAAAGTAAATGGGTCATCGACTCTGACACATCTACTCAAATTAATGGTTGTTCCAAACTTTTCACTATATTGTTTAAGACTACAAAAGTTGCTCCTGTGATTGTTGTGGATGAGACTCCATTTGTTGTCCATGGTGTTGGAACTATATCTCTGTCTAAAATTTTCCCTTCTCATCTGTAATATATGTTCCACTCTTTCCTCTTAATCTACTATCCTTCAGTAAAACTATTAAGACCCTTCAGTGCTCAATTACTTTTTACCAAAGGGTTGCGTGTTTCAAGATCTCCGTATGAGGAAGAGGATTGGTCAAGCCATCAGGGTCCAGATGGACTGTACTATCTGGATGTGCCACAATCTGCTGCTACTCTTCTATCTTCTTCCATGACTAGTCTATAAAGGTACTATCCCCTAGGACATTCTACTACTGCTAAACTCTAGTGTTTATTTTTAGATATTTCTGAGAAATAATTTTTTTTGTTAATCATGAAAGTTTTCCAAACAACTTTTTTGTTATATGCTTTATCTGTAATCTTGTGTTGTGTGTTTTGTTATCTTGTGTTGTTTATGTTCTTATATGCTTAAGACTTTTCTTGTGTTTAGATTTGCTTTTATCCCATATTGTCTGGTTCTGGTTCTCCCTTACTCTCTTGTGCTATAAAAGAGAGTGCATTGTAATTTTTTCAAGACATCAAATAAAGCTATTCCCATTCTATAGTAACAATTGTGATCTTGATGTAAAAGGGATCAGTAAGGATAGATTTTTTAGTATCGTATACTTGATAACCTAGCTTTGACATTTATGTCATTGAACCTATCTCATGTGCCTAAAATGGGGTTTGTAAGGTAGAGAGTCTTTATGCTCTTACCTAGACAATTTTCGGTGACTTCAGTAAGACTAAAGTTTGTTTCTTACCCTAAGGTATGCACAGTGAGTCATTGACACGAGAACCTGGTGCGGTGACTTTTACTTGACTAGGTACAAATCAATTAATTTTAGGGAAAACCTAATAAAAAATTACAAGAGGAAATATAAGATTTGAGTATGTATCTCCAATTACATGCTAGTTTCTATTTGTAATTTCATGTTTATTCTATGTAATTTATATCTACCATTACCCGCATGATATTTGTAATGTTTGATTTAAAATGAGACACACTTGTTTCTGATCACTTGAATGATTAGTTTGATGCTAGTTTTGTCTTGAACCTATTCTACTCACTCAATGTTGTTGATAAGTGGTGGTTTAAAACAATTTAAAGGTATATATTCAGATTCAGATTCAGATTCAGTCCACCTAGGATTTAAGCATCCACAATGATCTTTTCTTCTACATCTGAGGTAGAGAATTCTCTTCTTGTGGTAGGTTATATGTATAGGTTGTCCCTGTAGTGAGGAGTTATAGGAGGGTGTGTTTACATGTAGTGATGTACTTTATCTTGATCTACGTCATTTATGTGAATGCATTAGTATAAATTTCTACTTAATGTTGTACTAGAGTTTCATCGTGAAAAATGTTTACGTCTAGGGTTTGCTTATATATGGTATGATGAAAGTGATTACAAATTTTACTTCTAATGCTAAATCTAGAAATTGAAAAATTATTTACGTATTTAATATAATTGATTGTTGTGGTTTCTAGATAATTGTTAATGTGCAGATTAGTGTGGATAGTTTGGATAAACTCATGGTTTCTATGAGGTGGGGTCAGAAATAAGTGAACATAACCCTGATGGACCAAGAAAATTAGGACGATATAACATAATAAAAAATGATAATAACTCTAACACTCCATTAATATGGAGTATGGGTGAATACATATCCATCTTGGTCTTACAAGACTCAATTGTATGATGCAGCAAATAGAAAATAAAAATGTCACTCCCAATACCATATTTTTCTCCCCCTTAAACATGATTATCCAATGAGTAAAGATTTGATGACGCCTCATTCAAAGTTATGTTCTATAGGATGAAAATACTTGAGCTATAAAGAAGACCTTTTGAATGCATATGTAATGAATAATATCACCATCAATCTATAAATTAGATGATCAAAACACAATGACTACCCCATCTTTACTAGAAAGAGACGTGTAATTGGAACAAGCTCTATCAACACATCCAACAACATACCAATTGAGGTATCTTCAAACACAAATATAATGCAGTGATGATGACAGTCAAACTGGATCCATTTGGAGAGTGACTCATGGGGCTTGACGGGAATGAAAGACACCATCAAATAAGCACAAGTAGACTTTTCAAACTGGATCCATTCTGACAGGAATGAAAGGCACAATCAAGAAAGCCCAAGTATATTACTAGAAGAATCATCTTGGCACTTGAGAGACACAATATGCAACTTCATGAAAATATGAATATTTTTGCTCGATCAAGATATAATCTAAATGAATCATCAACCTTGCAAGTGTTGTAATGTAGGCTTGATATTGATGAGTTCTAAAAAGTAATTATCATGAATCTATTTTTATCCAAATCCAACCTCCCTTACTAGCGTGTTAGTGTTAATAGGACTCGAGCGTCCATTCATGGATATGGAACATAAATCACACAAGCAATATATATGAATAACAAAAAATTGCATCCCATTCATCATAATGAAGCATAAGGTTTTAGTATATCAGAAGCCCTAAGGAAACACAGAAAGATAAAATAAATAGAGACTAAGTTCTTACATCATGAAGATAGATCAACCCATTATTACTAGAAAATATAACCCATGATGTTGATGATGTTTGGTGCAACATGAAGTTTCTAATAGCATGTAGATAAAAGAGCAACATTAGATCTACTTGGCAACATCTAATGGGGGGAAACAAGACACAATCAATTCAATTACAAAGGTATACAATTAAAAGAAATAATATCACAAGTTTAAGGTTGAACATATTTCTCTTGGCAAGTTAGAGAAATAAACAATTAAGATGAACCAACAATGTTCATGAAGTAATAAATGTTTCAATATACATTTCATATATATTTACCATTATACTTCAACAACTCATCATAATGCCTTGTTTTGGGGACAACTTCCCATAGAAAGAGCCTATGAGGGAAATTATGATGTAAAGCCTATAATTGACCATGTTTTAATGTGAGGGACCTCAAATGAATAAGTTCATTTAGATAATCCTATTCTCGACATGTATTTTGATTCTCACTTGACATCTCAAGGAGAGAGAATAGAGTCTTGTGTTTTAAACCTCATCAATCGGACACGGTCCAAGGGTTTTGTATAATGGTTATGTTTACGTTTGAGGTATTTATTAACATATAGTATAAAAATCCAATAAGAATACCATACAAGTCGCTTGATCCAAACAAGATAACAAAACCAACCCACACTCTAGTTCTACATAGCATCAATTTGTAGCAAGTAATGGGGCAAATAAGATGTAGAAGTGTACTTGAGAATAGAGTGATGAAATGATCCTTGCACAAACATCCTATATTAGGTCCACTCAAAGGTAACCTAAGATGTAAAAAGAGAGAGAGTAGGGGTCTTAAAGCAAAAAGATTTTGGTGAGATAAACATGTAATCTATATGTTATCCTAGACCTAGGTTCTACGTTATTCAAGCATAATTCTAACATTACCAACATGCATGCATTTGTTCATAATAGTACAAGTGTCACAAAAATACCTTAGGTCTAGGTTGAACATATACGTTAGATATGTTATATGAGTAATAAATATAATTTCAACTAGGAAAAGCATGAGATTTGAATACTATCATGTTTCCAACATATGAATTCAAGTTAGGTCAAAAAGATCATGTTAATGCACAAAATTAGGTTCTTTAGGTATCATATGTCAAACATGGTATACAAGGATGAGATCTTAGTTTTTCATGTCACAAGCATAGTAAAGATCCCTAATTTAGAGGTGGGATAGTTATATGCAGACAAAATAGACTCAAGTCCTATATTTGATCAAGTCATATCATGTATGCACATAAAAGGATCATTTTAGTTCAAAGATAGTGATTGTGGAACTTCCTCTAGAAACTGGGTTAGTGGAGAAGAGGGTATGTAAAAACACCTATTTTAATTGGGATGCATGTATGAATTGAACTCTTATTTTCGTATGATGAGGCATGCCACCGTTTTCATGTTGTCTTGTATCATTTTTGAACCAACCCAGGATGGTAATTATTTTCATATATAAACTTGTAAAAATCATTTTGACCTAGGGAGATTTGTAGCTTATTTTTTGACTTTAGGAAATGTACTTGCCAAATACGTTTTTATAAATGTTTGTAGTTATTTCCTAATATTATCTAAGATGAGCTTTTTTTAATGTGTGGATGTGTATATTCCAACATGAAATATATGAACAATGTGTAATTTCCAACAATGAGAATCATAAGGGCAGATGTATATGCTTTCCTTCCTTCTCCACTTTAAAATATCATACATGTATCATTTCCTTCTCAATCCACATTTGTAGTAGATGTGTTACTTCCTAGTTGCATGCTTATGCTATTCTTGATATGTCACGCGTATCACACATGCTTATTTTGCTCTTATTGTTGTAAAACTGAATGGTAGATTCATTTCTAATTGCATACCTCACCTTTTTCTTGACCATCATGGAATAATGATCGTTTAGAACCCACCTAGATATTTATAACCCCTCTCGCATGACAATCTCCATAATTTTTTTGTTCAAATTCTTACATTTTTTCAAATGTTTACGTATTTATATAGGAACATACCATTTTTTGTTTCTTTCTCTTCTTGGTGTTGTTCCCAAACCATCCATGTAAGGATCCTGACCTTCATTTTGGGCTTACCCTATTTTCTTTGCGTAAACCTTGTGTTTAGATGTTTTCTAATTACCTGAGGTGTGATTATGGTTTTGTTTGTGCATTGTTGGGAGGTTGAGGTACAACTTGCAATTTACCCAAGTTTTAGGGTTTGTGTGCAAGTTTTCCACATTGAGAGATATCTTTCTCTCTCCTTGCATCCTCTAGGGTTGAGAGGATGAGTTGGGTGCCTTGCTTGAGTTGTTTTGGGCCTAGTTTGAGTTTGTTGAGGCTTAGGCTTATTGTTGGGCCTTCTTGGGCCTTGTTTGTGCTTTGTGCCCACTCCTTGCTTGGTGTATGGGGCAAGAGTGTGTCGGGCAGAGGTGTGTTGCCTAGAGGTGATATCGGCCAGGTGACCTTCTTGACCTAGCTTCGTTTATGTCACCCTTGGTGACACTTGTCGCTCTTTGCTAGCAAGGTGGCATGGCTTGGACAAGTGGTGGTTTGGGAAAGAACATGTGGAGCAGCCCTCTAGTGGACACCCACTTAAACCCCTTGTATATATACCCCCTTCTTTGCTAGCTTGTGATCCCTTTAGCTTCTTTAGTTTCTTCCCCTTTCCTTTGGTGGTTGATATCCCTTGGAGAAGCTTAGAGGTTGATACCCTTGGCAGCCATAGCTCTAGTCTTCTTCTTCCTCTAGTTGTGTTTGAAACCCTAGAGTGTGCCTTGCTCCTTCTTCTCTTATGGTGAGTATCCTTCTCTCTTTCCTTGGCACCTTCTTCTTTCTTTTCAGCCATGATAGTTATGGAATTTCTCTTCTCTCCTGGTGTTGGCCGAAGGTGGTACCTTGGTTCTTAGAGCTTGGAGCTTGGTGCTTGGAGATTTAGAGCTTGAGGAGAGTGCTTGAGACGGTTTACATAACTCCTAACGCCAACTATACTACCTTATTTATATGTTGATTTGTTATATGCTATCTTGATCGGCCATGCATATCATGTTAGTGATTTTTTTTCTCTAGTATATGCCCTAGACCTTGTTGGATATAGTGAGGTTGTTGCCCTTGTGTTGGCCAAACCTTGGATCATAGTTCCTTGGGCAAAACCCCTCTCTCTTAATTGTTGAGAGGTGAGACTAGGGTCTCCTAATTCAATGGAGAGTTGTGGTGTGATCTTGGGGCAAACCCCTTTCTCTCTTTGGTCTTGAGAGGTGAGCTTAAGCTCTAGTTGTGAGGGAAAAATCCCTCTCTCTTAATTGTTGAGAGGTGAGTCTACACTCTAGTTGCTAGAGCAACACCCCTCTCTTACCATAGATTTGAAAGGTGAGCCTAGGGTTTGATGTTGACCTAGTTGTGGTTTGGTTGGTTGGCTGATATGGTGATGACCCACCTTGCTGCCCGATATGTGATGGCATGTGCAAGACTGATGCGATGATTTTGAGTCACATTTGGAGACTTGTTTTACTCAGGTTTTATGTGTTTATTGGTCACTTTGGTGGTTAATATTGCATAATTCACTTACTTTAGTCTATGACCCTTCTCAGTGGCAAATCTCCCTTATTTTATTGTTTTGAACATAAATGATTACAATTATATGTTTTATTTCGGATTATGTGGTTTTGTTTTGCAATTTCAGGAAAAACGCATATCTGCAGCTGTCGATACCATCGACAGTTGTCGATATTATCAACACGACCACAGGAGGCTAGCCACAAGGAGCAACACAGCATCGATACCATCGACACAGAAGTCGATGGTATCGAGTTACCATCAGGTTGCTGGCGAGCAGATAGTTGATACTATCGACCCAAAAGTCGATACTATCGACACGGGTAGCTTCAGCGACGGAAAAGGGATAAAACTTATGCCTCAGAGAGTCGATACCATCGATCCGCATCGATGGTATCGAGTTAACAGCAGATGCAACAACAGAAAAGAAAGAAGGCTTGCCGATATCATGCAGGGTCGATACCATCGACCCACATCGATGGTATCGACGCCGTCAGATTAAAGTTTGTTTCAGATCGACCCGAATCCGACGGCTGTGATATTTCTGTGACCTAACTTGGTGATTATACCTAATGACGGCGGCCAAGAGTCATCTATCACATCATTAGCCGCTGCACACATCCCGATAAGGTGTGGAGAGAAGAACGGAGCTAAGAAGCACACCCCAACCGTTCCAGAAGCTGAAGAAGACGTTCTCCACCGCCGAAAGGCTGTAGATCGCACACTCCACACCAAGGAACGCTTAGATCTTCTCCGTTCAAGGGGTTTCATTACTTATTCACGTTTTTCTCCATGTTTCCCCTTTTATTCAACCACGTTTTGCTTTGAAATAAACATGCAGGACTAATCCCCTTTATCTTTAGGACCGGGAGTAGCCCGGGGAAGCATTATATGACGTTTTTATCATAGTAATTCATCATTTATTTCTTAAATCTGTGGTATAATTTCATTTTCTCAATTATATTATTATGCTTGATCACCATAATGATAATCTAATGCCCTTAATTACTTTGAAAGAAGAATTAACGGTTGAAAAAAGACAAAATTCACATTAATTAACAAATCCCTTGAACAAGGCGATGTACGGTTAATGGTGGAAACCGAGAGGTCAATTCTAATGCACCTAGTTTAGGGTATAGGTTACTACGACGGTGGAACCGACCTAGACATAGGTAGTGAATTGTACCACGATAGTGGGCAATTCTGACTACAGGCCACTACCCTGATTGAGAGATGAACCTGAATTATTATATGGAAATTCATACAATGAAAACCCACGGTGAAACCGCAATCCTAAAGATCTACATTTGATTTGATTAAACTAAGCACTTGATCGATTTCTTTGTTTTATGTCATTTTATTTTATTTTACAACAACTCTCATTACTTTTTAATAGGTCTAGCTGATTGCGAGTAGTTAGTAGTAGTCTACCGATAATTTTAGTGTCCCTGAGTTCGACTCGGGGCTCACAAGGGCCTATACTACATTGACGCGTGCACTTGCGTTATACGCATGGTAAAATCATGTCAAAGACCCCCATCACTTAGTTGTTGAGAGGTGAGACAACTCTATTGATCCTTTAGGGTTTGGTGGTTGTCGGGAGGTTGAAGATGACCAACCCGAAGTGAGGAGTAACATGATATCCTTGTTTACCTGATACCTTGACAACCCAAGATCTTTGGTACCCGATATGGTGTCATGTGTGTGGTGCCCGATATCCCTCTAGATACCTAGTGAACCCCTTTGACCAAGTTGTGCTTGGGCAATATCGGCTTGGCTTAGTGCCTTGGGCGATATCAGTTTTGGGGTGTTATCAGCTAAGACCCTTATTAGCCGTTATGGTGTTGTACTGCCCTTAATCAGGTTGGATGATATCTTGACCTAAGCCAGTTGGTTGTTAGCCCATTATCCATTATACGTTATCGTCCTGGTGTCTGTTGGCTGATTGTCTTGGTGATTCCTTGACTGGTATGAAGTTTTGCCCAAGATGTTGCCTTACCTGATATGTTGGGATGGACGATATGCCTTGTGGCCATTATCAGGTTAGTAGGGTAACATTGGGTTAGCTTGTTCTTTGGCCGTTATCGACCTATCTTGTGGTTAGCCCGTTATGAGGTGCATGGACCAAGTTAGCCCTTGTGCGATATCAACTTTATCATGAGTATGGGTGGACGATATCAGCCTGCTACATATCGACCTGCTGAGATCACGATGTTAGTGTACTAGTCGTTACCTGTTAAGCGTTGTCAGCCTGAGCTTGAGTGTTAACCCCATATGGGCGTCAAATCAAGATGCATGTTGGCCAATATCCCTGACAGCCTGATAGGTAGTGTAAACCGGGACAATGATAAATGTTATACCTTTGGTAAGGGTTGTGATGCTTTTGGTGAGGGTTATCCCTTACCTGATATACCTATGATGAGGAATATGATGCCTTTAGTGAGGGACGTTGTGCTTTTGGTGAGGGTTATCCCTTACCCGACATACTTATGGTATTGGTGCATGGTACTGAACTGAAATTATCGTTTTGCAGGTACTGGTGCATGGTGAGGACGCGTAGCACTGACTACACGCAACAATCACCAGAGGTTCCACTGCTAGGACCAGACGACAAGGGGAATTATATTCAAGACCAACCAGACGAAATAGATTCCGACTCAGAACAAGAAGCCATGGCAGAAGAGCAGACGATATGGGAGAAGATAAAAGCTTCTTCCTCATCTGCTTCAAAAGGGTCAATCAAGAAGCAGGCAGTTAACATACCAACTTACAAGATTGATCCGGCATTAATCAACTTGGTCAAGTCAAATGCATTTCACGGGCTTAAAAACGAAGATCCAGTGATTCATATAAGCCAATTCGTGGAGAATTGTGACATGATCAAAATAGACAGGTTCCCACAGGAGACGCTTTACCTGAAGTTGTTCCCCATCTCTCTGGCAGGTAATGCACGTGATTGTTACATAATCTTGATGATGAATATGTGGAATCATGGAACCACATGGTGGATGTGTTCTTTGAAAGGTTCTTTCCACCCGAGAAGACAAATGATATGATCGGGAAGATCCATAATTTTAGTCAGAATGCAGGAGAAACTTATTCCGAGACCTAGGAACGGTTTCAGATCATGTTAAGGAGGTGCCCGCATCATGGGATTGACAAGGAGAAGCAGGTTAAAATCTTCTATTTTGCTCTCTCCGAGCATGATAGAAGTAACTTAGATTCTGTGGGTTCAGGTTTCTTCTTAAACAACATAGGCACGAGGTGTTGGGAAATTTTGAAGAACATGGCTAAGAAGCAATCTTGGGGTGACAGAGACACCGTAGAGCATGTTCGGACTGTAGGAGAGTCAAAAGCCATCAAAGAGCTAAATGAGAAGATGGACCTTCTAGCAAAGAAACTGCTTGCAAAAGAAGATGCAGAATCAGATGATGAGGCTCAAGTAAAATTCATGCGCCAACAGCAGGGGTACATAAACAACAATTATTCATGGAGGAAAGACAAGAAATTTTCCTAGAAGGACCCAAATAATTTCTTGCAGGACCCCGATGCAAAACCCCAACCATTGCCTGAGGATAAGAGCAATGAGTTTCTTAGTCAAGTGGTGTAGCAAAATCAGGAGGTAATGAGTATGTTTAGTAAGCAGTTGCAGTCTTAGGGTGAGATCTTGACTAAATTTGGGCAAAGGTTGCAAAGCCATAGAGCAAAGATGAGGACACTAGAGACGACTGTGACCCATATTTCCAATGAAGTGGTGGCAATGAAGCATGCAAATCAACAAAGACAGGCTGGGAATGCAGAGGTTGTTCAAGCACATCATCAAGTAAAGTACATATCTATGATTACTAAGGCAGAGCCCCCGGTGGTGGAGGTCTAGGACAAAAGCAAAATGATTTTTGATACGGAGGCTATGCCGAGAATACCATATCCTCGCAGTCATTACGGATTACCAGGCGGATATTGTCCATTCAGAAAAACCCGCCAAGAGCACATCACATCCACACCTAGGCAAGAAGAGCAGGTGAAGGCCATACATCATGGTGAATCTACAATCATTGAGAAAGATGAGCAGCCACAAAGTACACCAGTGGTAAATGATGTATCAAAGCCTACGCCTGAGGGTGACAATGAAGCAAGCTTAGGGGAGGAGACCCCGACAAGCCCATATATGCCACCTCATAAGCGTCTAAAGGAGGCGGTTGTGTCTAGTCCGGTTAGTCTGAGGCCAAAGAAAGAACATAGGCATTACAAGAAATTCTTGGAGATGTTTAGGAAGCTCCATATTAATATCCCGTTGGTGGATATGATATAACAAATTCCCACGTACGGGAGGTTCATCAAGGATATCATCACTAAGAAAAGGACCATAAAAGACACAGATGTTTACCGAGTGAATGAGATGGTGAGCTCAATTATTCATGGGAGTTTACCTCAAAAAAGGAAAGATCTAGGAAAATTATACATTCCATGTTCCATAGGTGGCCATAACTTCTCTTATGCACAGTGTGACTCAGGGGCCAACATTAATCTTATGCCACTATCCACGTTTCAAAAGCTTGGGTTGGAGAAACTAAAGAAATCTATTATGACTATTGAGTTGGCGGATGGGTCTGTCATGAAGCCATACGGAGTGCGTGAGGATGTACTTGTCAAGGTCGACAGGTTTATCTTTCTGGTGGATTTCATCGTCATGGACATGCCGTAGCTCAAAGGTTGCAAAGCTCTTAGGAAGGTCGTTTCAAGAGACGACCGATGTTGTCACTGCCATTGGGAGAGGTACTTTGACATTGGGGATTGGCCAGGATCGAGTTGAGTTCAAACTGCCGAGTGATCCCCTAGGAACGCTCTCCGAAGCCCCATGCTGATGAGCTTGATTTTGTCTAGCCTAAGACGTTAAATAAGGGCGCTTGTTGGGAGGCAACCCGGCCATTGTTAGTTTCATTTAGTTTCTTTCACATTTGTAAGTTAGTTTTATTTGATTTTGTTTTAGTGTAAAAATGATACCATGATTGTTTGTTCAGTGTGCAGACCTGAGGCAGGGTTGATATCATCGACCCTTGTGTCTATGGTGTCGACATGGGTATAGTTAGACGACTGCAAAAGTTTCTCTGAATCGATACCATCGACGGCCTCGTCGATGGTATCGACCTACCATCAGTAGCCCGGAAGAAATCGCCAAAATGAGGTCGATAGTATCCACATAGGTGTCGATACTCGCGAGATCTCTGGAGATATTCAAAAAAATTTGTCTCAGTGAAGTCGATACCATCGACGGGCCTGTCGATGGTATCGACCCAGTTACAGGAAGAAAGCGGTGTCCGGGCCTCACGAGGGTGTTTACCTTAAGAAGAAGTCGATACTATCGACTTGCGTCGATAGTATCGACGCAACACGTCACCGATCCGTGAGAGGAAATCAACGGCAATCGCTACATCAAGAGAATCAATCTGTGGGATGGGTCGATACCATTGACACCTGTCGATGGTATCGACGCGTCATCGATCTGGGCCCCCACATCACGCAATCGACAACCTTCGATACTAGCAGAAGACCAAATTGTGCTACAGGTGTCGATACCATCGACTCGCGTCGATGGCATCGACGGGTGCACAACAACGACGACAATGGTTATAAAAGAGAGGGATTGTTGTCAGCTGACGTCACACCTTTAGAGCTTTTCTCCTCCACTTGTGAGTGCAACAGACTTATACAGATGCGCGGATAGAAAGGTGGTGGCCTTCTTCTCCTGTGAACAGGAGGCCAAGGATGTGGTGGAGAAAGGGATTCGAGATTTTCGTGGTCAGAAGATACATCTCATGCACATGAGAGGTGGTGAAAGACATCAAAGAAAGGAAGCTTTCTGGTTTTGGGTTGCAGATATTCCAATCACCTGTAGAGATTATGATACCCTAGCGAAGATTATCCGGCCTTTCGGTAAATTGATATATGTTTCAGATTGGCAAAGGGAGAAGGATGACCTATCTGGCCTTCTCGTGCTGGTGGAAGCATTCAGTGAATACATTCCTCAGTTTATCTCTCTCACGTATGGACAGAGGTGGATGTCGGTGCAACTTTTTATGGTGGCGAGGGGGCCTGTGGGCTCGAGCAACACACTGTTGACTGAAGTCGGGAAGGATACAGGGATTCCAAGAGAGGCTCTAGTGGTGCAAGAGAAGATTACGAAATTGAATGCTTTGGTGATGGCAACAGTTATACCTTCGAAATTGAGAGAAAGACCACAGGAGAGGAGTTTATCCCCAGAAAGGCAGCATAGGCGGCCACCAAGGCGTATGGTGGTGGATAGAGAAGGCACAAAAAGAGCTCTGGAGAACAGAAGGCTAGAAGACTTCATGTTTCTAGAGGAGGAAGAGTGGATCGATCACAGGAGAAGGACTGGGAGGAGCCAGAATAGAGACAGGAGGAGTGGTGCTGACAATAGAGTATTTAGAAGATATCAATCAAGAACACGACATTCAGATTGCAAGGGAAGTTATTTTGATGGATGCTGGTCGGATATAGATGGGGGTTATAGCCCCTGATCGAACCTGTGCATGCTGGTGGGTGCGGTTATATCTGTTTAATGGATTGTACCTCTATTTTCTGGAATATTAGAGGCGCCTCTAATAACCCTACGAGGAGAGTTTTGAGCAGGATTTGTGGGTGATTTAAACCAGGGATCGTTTGCTTGTTCGAGCCCTTTCTTCATGCAGAGCAGGCAGCTGAGCTTTTAGACATCGTGAGGTTGGATTGGGCAGCTGGTAACCAGGAGATGAATGGGAAGATATGGTTTTATATTGATAAGGATATGAAACATAATATTTTTAGAAGGCACAGACAACATATAACAGTGGTGTTTGAGTCCAGCGTCGGCACAAGCTTCTTTGTTACAGAAGTATATGCAAGTTGCGATAACGTTGAAAGGAGGGAGTTGTGGAAAGAAATATTGTTAATGACGAAGCTCATTGGGGAAGAGAAGTGGATTATTGCGGGGGATTTCAACATAGTGCGTCATCCGAGGGAGATAAGAGGCAGAAACCCTCCAGCATTACAGGATTCACTGGACTTCAATTCCTTTATAGAGGATGCATCTTTGGATGAGACCCCATTAGATGGTAGCCAATACACTTGGGTGAACAAACATATTTTAACTCCTACGATGTGGCAAAGAATTGATAGAGTATTAGTGAATGGTGTTTGGCTCTCGGAGCGTCCTGCAACTAGTTCAATTCATTTGACCAGAGATAGGGTTTCTGATCATTGTCCTATTGTTACAATTCCAGGTGCATAGTCGATTGCCAGAAAGAAGGGACACTTTGCTTTTATGAAGGCATGGCTTGATCATGAAGAGTGTCTAAAGGTGATAGAACAGGCCTAGGATGATCCTGTAATAGGGCACCCCTCCTTCATTTTTTTCCATAATCTCAATAGGGTTAGGATGGCACTACGCAGGTGGATCAAGGATACCTTTGGCAATGATAAACTGCGTATAAAGGACTTGGAAGATGTGATCTTTACCACACAGGATGCCTTTGATGGGAACCCGACTGATACTAATGAAAATAATCTGAGATCGTCAGAGAGGGAATTGCAGGGTCTACTAGATGAGGAGGAGGGGAGGTGGAAGGAGAAGGCAAGGATTAGTTGGCTCCAAGATGGGGAGAGGAATACCAGGTTTTATCACGCCACCGTCAAAGCTAGAAGGAAACATAGAAGGTTGAATAAGGTGGTCTTGCAGGATGGCACATGTATCTCAGATACAAAGGATATGGCGGAGGTAGCGGCTGACCATTTTCAACATTTCTTTAACGAAGTGGTAGATACGAGTGATGGTGAATCGGAGGAATTCTTGCATGGCATTCCGAACACGATGTCCATGGATGACAACTGCTTATTTACTGTTGGTCCCTAGGAAGAGGAGGTTATCAAGACCATGATGAAGATGGATGCAACGACGGCGCCGGGTCCGGATGGGTTCGTCTTATCCTTTTTCCGGGCTGCATGGTCGATAATAGGAGGAGATTTTATGAGGTTGGTGGATGCTTTCTACAAAGGACAGCCTTGTTTTAGGGGGATGTTCTGTTGCCGAATTCTTCTTATCCCAAAGATTGATAGTCCTAAAAGGTTACCGGAAGACTTCAGACCTATCTCGATTGAGAACGTCACCCTTCGTATATTGGCGAGGATTCTTAGTGATCACATGGCTCCTATGATGCCGAGGATGATATCGAAGATACAAGGGGCCTTTGTTAAAGGTGGGGACATCACTCATCATGTCCGCCTGGCCAAGGAGCTAATGCATGATATAAATAAAGGCAAGGATGCACCTAATGTCATTCTGAAGTATGACATGTCGTGAGCATATGATAGAACAGATTGGAGTGTGCTACGGAAAGTGTTGGGAAGATTTGGCTTCACAACAGAAGTGGTGAATCTAAGCTTGAGTTTCTATCAAAATACATGGGCCACGGTTATAGTGGGGGAGGAAACTGTGGGTTTCTTTCCAGTTAGTAGAGGCCTTAAGCAGGGATGTGCGCTATCTCCATTCTTATTCATTCTGTTTGAAGAGATTTTGTGCAGAAAGTTCCTTAAATTAGAGACGGATGGGCTCATATTGAGGTTTCAGATCCGGGGGGATGCAACTCCTCCGACCATACTATTATATGCAGATGATATTGCTATTTTCTTTAATGCAGACCAGCGATCAAGGGAGATAGTTAAGTCTATCTTTGAGGTGTATGAGCTGGCTACTGGACAACGGATCAATAAGGATAAATCCACATGCGTGGTAGGAGGGAAAAATGCAGAAGTGATTGATAGAGTGGCTGATGAACTCAATGCAGGAGCTGCGATGGAGTCATTTACCTATTTGGGAATACCAATCATTAAAGGAAGGATGGGACTCAATGATTATGACTTCCTGATGAAGAAAATAAATATGAAGGTCACGGCTTGGAGATCTAAAATTCTGTCTTTTGTAGGGAGAAGGCTGTTGATTGCTCATGTTCTTAATTCCATTCCGGTGTACACGGTGACAGCCGTAGGTATTCCCTCGGGGATCGCAGATCGGATTTGAAAGGAAATTCTCTAACTTCTTGTGGACAGAAAAGAATGATCATCAAAGAAAGGCGTGGATTAACTGGCAAAAAATTGCAATTCCCTTTCACCAAGGTGGTCTGGGGATTCCATCGCTGCATCTAATTAATGAAGCTTTCATAGCTAAGGCATGCAGGGAGGTGTTGACTACAGATTCTATTTGGGCTACTTTGTGTAGAAATAAATACGCCAACATGAATGGTGGGCAAGATAATGTTTATCCTGGGTGCTTGAAGTTGGGATCGTCACCGTCACCATTATGGAGAAGGATATGGGAATTATTCACCCGTGTCTTCCCATTATGCAGATGGATTGTAGGGAGGGGTGAGATCTCCTTTTGGGATGCGAGGTGGTGTGAACAATGGCTGGCTGAACATGCTATTTACTCCAGCGATAGAAGGCATCCATTCCAGGTGAAAGATTTCTGGATAGACGGGCTGGGTTGGGATTGGGCCTCGCTGAGGGTGATACTTGAAGATGATGGGATACAGATGATCCGTGATAAGAATATATGGCTTGAGGAAGAGGATGATAAGCTGATTTGGAGTCTGGAGAGGAAAGGGTGCTTATCCATGAGATCGGCAAAGATGATTCTGGCTCGGGATAGGGTGGAAGGTCCACAGGGACTTGACGTGGTTCAGAAGTCTGCATTTCCTAAGGCTGCGGCCTTTATCTGGAAGTCGACGAGAGGAGTTGTTCCTACTGATGAAAAGGTTAGAGTTAGATGTTGTATATCAATTGCATCTCAGTGTAACTGCTGCATGGAACCTAAGGAGGAAAACCTTGATCATCTTTTGTTCCAAGGTCAGATTGCCGATTTCTTTTGGGGTAAATTCGTGGAGTTAATAGAATTTCCACCACCTAGTAACATTAGAACATTGATTGATTATTGCATTATGGGGAAGAGAAAGAGATTAGTAGACTGGTTGGCAGGGAACCTTGCGATTGTTATTCCTTACAGTATATGGTGCCTGAGATGTAAAGAAAGCTACGAGGGTAAACATAGGCCTTTTTCCTATGAGTGGGATTATGTTATTTGGAGTATGAACTTTAACTTGATGAATAGATCTTTTCTGATAGATAGAGACAGAGAATTGTATACACGTTTGAGGGAGACAAGGTTGGAAGAGCCTAGAGTAATGCTGAGACAAATAAAGCTTATGTGGTGGCAGACGCCGGACTTGCACAACCTGAAGATCAACATCACTATTGGGAGGAGTAGAGATTGTCATGGCAGGCTGAGAAGATGGGCGGGGGGGATTGTTCGAAATCATCGAGCCAACGTGTGCCTTGTTTTCAGAGCTTGGCTCAGGAGTATGGAATACACTCTCGCTTATTTGTAATCATGCGCTATAGGAATGAAGATTGCATGTGATCACAGGCTGATGGTATCCTGTATAGAGGTTGATGATTCATACATCCATGACATTATTTGGCACGATAAGAAAGAACCATGGAGGGTGACCCACTTCGTCAGGGAGCTGCGGGAGGAGATGGTCTCGTCTATGATATATGGATCCTTGGTTCATAAGGTCATCAACTGGATACCTTGTGAGTTGGGGAGATGGGGCAGTAGTATGGATGAGTTGTTTGTTTCATCTGATTCGATGAATATCCCGACCAGGGTAAGGGGTATGGCTGCGTTGGAGAAGAGAAGGGTTCCATATATCGTATTACAGAAATCAGATGCATAGGGGGATGGTTACGGCAGTTTGATGTTGTTTCGAAGTCAGGGGGGTGATGAGTGTAATATCTGATGAGGATGTACACTGGTTTATGTTTCACACCTGCGGTTTAATATAAGTAGGAGCTGTAATTTTTATGATGATTTAGCCCACATGAGGGGTGTGGGATGAATAAAAGCGACCCCTGTCTTAATTAAAAAAAAAGCCCAGCTACGAGCATCCAAGGAGCGTGTTCTTCCCCGAGCCTTCACCGAGCGGAGATTGTCTTCTCTGACCTTCACCGAGCTCTGTCTTCTATTCCTCCTTTATTTGCGACGATGGTGCGTACAGTCGGTGCTTCTTCCTCACGGGTGGATCCTATGGAGATCCCCGAGCTTGTTCCTCTGCCGACTGCATCTATTCCTCGTCCGAGGATAGTCCATCCTTCCGTGGAGGTCCAGAAGGTCTATGAGGAACTGATGAAGTGCAAGATCGAGCCGACCTGCTATGTCGAACGGGATATGGTTCGCTACCTCGGGTTCGAGGCTAATCTTCAATATGTTCTCCAAGGTCAAGTGCACCAAACCAATAGGACGCCTGATGAAGTCCAATACTACGCCGAGGGCCATCCTTTTTTCGGTGAGTGGCTGACTTACAAGGAACTCGTGGCGGAGTTCATGGCATCGCTAGACATCAACGTGCTGTCCAATGACTTGGTTGCCACAGATGGAGAATGGAAGAAAGGGCGGGTTTCATTCAGACTCTTCAACAACAACTACACCATTACCCTTGACCAGTTCAATTCTATATATAACTGGGATCATCACAATTACCAGCACCGGCGGCCATACAATAGGACCGATTACGATGCTATCTTCGCCCAACTCGTGACTGCGTCGCCCGACAAATCCATGATCTACCATAATGCGGCGGTTGCAGATTTTGAGCATTCATTTGTGCGGGTTCTTCACCGCATGCTCTGCACCACCCTGTTCACCCGTGGGGATCTGTCTCTCAGCAAGTTTCAATAGATAGACTTGTTCTTCCTGCACAAATTGTTGAAGCACGAGGAGTGCAATTGGGGCGCGTTCTTCTTGACGCGCGTGGTGGCCTTGAAGCGGAGTATGAGGAAAACTCCTATCCATTTTGAAGGGATAATCACACCATTGGCCGTCTATCTTGGGTTGGATATTTCCCAGCTCATTCCCCTCTGTAACAGGAGCAAGGTCAACCTCCAGCATCTGCACCGCTCCAACCTCATCTTGCTTCGTGATGGCTTGGCATATGCACATTGTCACGCCAATCAAGCTTATCAAGAATGTGCACTTCCCAACCCCTTCTTCCACATTTAGGGTGCGCAACACTTCCCATGGCCGATCATAGCCATCGATGACTCAGATGAAGACGACAGAAATGATGACAATGACGACGATGAGCCTGAAGAGGAAGAAGAGGCTTTCACCCCTCTTCGGGCACGAGTAACACCCCGGAAGCGTCCCCACATGCATCTGGGTGCATCTTCTTCTGCGTAGCCTCCGCCACCACATCCCTCTCATTAAGGATAGGATGCCTATTCGATGCAAGGGATGTACTCGATGCTGCAAGAGATTCATCAGACTCAGTAGCATCATATAGCTTCATACGCCGGTATTCAGGATACAACGAACTGGTTGTTAGACAACCAGAGGGCGATTTTTGAGAATGAGCGCCTCCTCCTCGACAACCAACAAAACATCCACGATAGGTTGCACAGGATGGCGATACAGCAGCAACCCTTCTATGAAAATTAATGGAGCTAGAATTATTTCGGGGGGTATCCACAACCTCCGCCCATGCCCCAGTACGATCCGATCTTTCAGGGGCAGTACCCATCTTGGACCCCACGACCCCACAGTACCCTTCTCCTCCTGATGAATGATTGGTATCTCTGTTCCACCTTTTAAGGTTGTTTTTGACTATGAGGCCATAGTCGAATTCAAGCTTAGGGGGGGAGTTGGAACAACTCTATCCTTTAGTTTTCTCAATTTTTAGTTTTTTTATTGTTTTGTCTTTTCTCATTTGCTTTTATTAGTTTTCTGCTTGTTAGTAGGATCCACACTCTATCTAGTGTACTTGTGGATGTCTTAAGTCATGTGTCATCTCGTTTCTTTTACATAGGAATCAGACGCAAATTTAAAAATTTTTTGTTAGTCTTTTGCAAGTTTGTGTTGTTCAACTTTGAACACATAACTTAAGGAAATTTTTGGGTTTGTTAACTCTAAAACAAGAAATCACAACTATCTTTTCCTATGATTCATGACAAGTGGACGGAACTGGTTGTTTGAGCCTAAACTGACCAAATGATAATGAGACCTTAATTTGAAATAAGAGATAAAACCTCTTAACTACTACACAGGTCAATAAGGAGGGACACATAATTTTTTCCAAAGGTTCAGTCAATTAGTCTTGTGATCTATCCACCCCATCATTTTCATACTCCACTATAAGAATGAGGAAGTACATTATGGTTTTCATTTCTTTGATTGCATCCCATGTAGATAGGTCTTGCATTACAACTTTTCTTGCATTTTGTTTGCATAAAAAAAGAACAATAATTATACATGCACATTATCCTTAGGTGCATGTCATTTAGTTGCATAACTATTATTTTGTAGTTGCGTCCACATTTTTTGTGCATATAGTACATCATGTATCTTATGTCTTCTAAAACATAAAAGGTGATGAACTTGTTCCATACCTTCTGAATGCTTCAAATGTATAAGTTATGCGGCAATAAGTGAGCCCGACAAATAATTCATGCATCAAAAGGGCTGGAAAAAAAACAAAAACTGAAAAAAAAATTTTGAAAAAAAAGAAAGAAAAAAAAGTATTTAGAAGCAATTACAAATGAGAGGGAGAAAGGAACATGTTCTCACTTGCATACTAAGAAGAATAAGTATATGATGTAGTTCTCTTAGATATTCCATCTCACCTTGAGATGGAATGATAGTGCATGCATCATTCCACTCGAAATGTAGGCATTAGGGCATTTTCAATTGTATATGCATCATTTAGGTCATAATGGTTTTTGTGCATTTTAAACCCGTATAATGCATCCATTTCTTCCACAAGCCACCCATTCCATCTACCCGTTGCTCGAATTGGTAGACCATCATGATTTTCTCCTCACTTGTTAAATATCAGGAGAGCTACTTCCATGTAGATGGTAGTTAGGGCGAGCAACGTAGAATAGGAGATCACAAGATGCAATGAGTCTGAGCCGGAGAATTTTATTATGTTAACTAACTTATATGATAGTGTTCATCAATTTTGAGGTAGATATCTTTTATGGATGATTATTGTCGCCTTTAGGGTTATTATCATTCTGTGGTTAGTAAGGGCTGGAATGTGAATGTCTGGCGGGGATCATATGGTGATGTCTGTTGTGATAATCTGTTCTTTAGTTGACCCTCACAATTCTATTCTAAAGTTTAGTTGCTCGAGGATGAGCAATGTTCAAGCTTAGGGGAGTTTGATGCGATGATTTTGAGTCGCATTTATAGAGTTGTTTAACTCGCGTTTTATGTGTTTATTGGTCACTTTGGTGGTTAATATTGCATAATTCACTTACTTTAGTCTATGACCCTTCTCAGTGGCAAATTCCCTTATTTTATTGTTTTGAACATAAATGATTACAATTATAGGTTTTATTTCGGCTTATGTGGTTTTGTTTTGCAATTTCAGGAAAAATGCATATCTGCAGCTGTCGACCATCGACAGCTGTCGATACTATCGACGCGACCATAGGCAGCCAGCCACAAGGAGAAGCACAACGTCGATACCATCGACACGGAAGTCGATGGTATCGAGTTACCATCAGGTTGCTGGCGAGCAGATAGTCGATACTATCGACACGTGTAGCTTCAGCGACGGAAAGGGGATAAAATCGATGTCTCAGAGAGTCGATACCATCGACCCGCGTTGATGGTATCGAGTTAGGAGCAGGCGCAACGATAGAAAGGAAAGAAGGCTTGCCGATATCGTGCAGGGTCGATACCATCGACCCGCATCGATGGTATCGACGCCGTCAGATTAAAGTTTGTTTCAGATTGACCCAAATCCGACGGTTCTGATATTTTTGTGACCAAACTCGGTGATTATACCTAATGACCGCGGCCAAGAGCCATCTATCACATCATTAGCTGCTGCACACATCCCGAGAAGGTGTGGAGAGAAGAACAGAGCCAAGAAGCACGCCCCAACCATTCCAGAAGCCGAAGAAGACATTCTCCACCGCCGAATTGCTGTAGATCGCACACTCCCTGCCGAGGAATGCTTGGATCTTCTCCGTTTAAGGGGTTTCATTACTTATTCACGTTTTTCTCCATGTTTCCCCTTTCTGCAACCACGTTTTGCTCTGAGATAAACATGCAAGGCTAATCCCCTTTATCTTTAGGACCAGGAGTAGCCCGGGGAAGCATTGTATGACGTTTTTATCATAGTAATTCATCATTTATTTCTTAAATCCTTGGTATAATTTCATTTTCTCAATTATATTATTATGCTTTATCACCATAATGATAATTTAATGCCCTTAATTACTTAGAAAGAAGAATTAATGGTTTAAAAGAGACGAAATTCACATTAATTAACAAATCCCTTGAATAAGGCGATGTACGGTTAATGGTGGAAACCCAGAGGTCGATTCTAATGCACCTAGTTTAGGGTATATGAAGCGACCGTCTCGTGAAAACATGATTAACTAATGTGGAAGAAAATTATTAGCAGCGAAATTATGAAAAATCACTAAATTTTAAAACTTTTTGGAAAG
Organism: Alisma plantago-aquatica; assembly: GCA_963693085.1. Classification (NCBI taxonomy): domain Eukaryota; kingdom Viridiplantae; phylum Streptophyta; class Magnoliopsida; order Alismatales; family Alismataceae; genus Alisma; species Alisma plantago-aquatica. Next base: position 1,185,030,990 of record OY856410.1, on the reverse strand, counting down.
AGATCTTTAAACCATAACTCCTTTATAAGAAAACAAGGTAAACTGTTTACATCATAGCTTGACATTACATTTCTGTGATTACATACATCCATTGCCCTATTATCTGTTCAAGGCAAGATACAAAATCTCGAGGCACTAAGACAAAAACCTCAGACATACTGACTCCTAGGACCTGAGAGTACAGAGACAACATAAGACATACTATCTACGAGACTCGACAGTCAGTATGTCTACCTGAGATTCACTGTTGCCCCTAGTGTTGTTGTTACTGTAGATACTGCCCACCCATAGATTGGTTCCTCCGTCCTCGACGTCCACCTAAAAAGTCAGATCCCATGGGGGTGAGACAATCTGAACAATTGTCCCAGCGAGAGTTATAACTCTCCGCCAGAAGCTTTATTATAGCAATAAAGGATTAACATAAGCAATATAATATTTAAGACATTCAACAGTGGATTTGGTATTAAATAAGACAACATTTACTTATGCAATCATATCAATAAGGAATATGAAGAACATGTATACTAGTTACTTGACTAAAACATTTATAAACAATGTAACATCAATCATTCTTTCTCATAGTTCAACCTAAGCAATTATGCTACACGGCTGATTATGTTTTACAATTATTATTATGCCCTGTGGAGATGAGGTATACCACTCATACTCCAACCGATCATTACTAAATCGCATCGGTACCATACATAGGTCATCAAATGAGTCGGATTCTTTTGACCTCATCTTCCTCAGTCAGTGTGAGGATCAACATGCAGGACATCTCGTGTCTCTGCTAAGATAGCTTTCCTGGGTATTCTGGCAACTTTGCTATCAGAGTTACAGTGACGTTCTGTACTCTCTTCATCATCGAAAGATCTCTTGTTTATCTCTCATCGATGCGACATTAAAGGTCCCCTCGGTTTATTAGGGATACAACACCCCGACATTCACACATAATGGAGGATTGATGGATTAAAATACATCTTACAACAAATTCCAACATCAGGACGTAAGGATATTCGCGACAGCATCAGCTTGCTGTGCCTCCTTAATCTTCTCTCTTAGAGTGGGTTTTATATGCATCTCAGCCAACAATCCGGTTAACAATGACACCTTCAACTGTACATTGTCTTGCCTTAAGGAGATAAGAATATCTCTCCTAGAGAATACTAAAGAGTTTAGTTGTGCCCTATCTAAGACTAGTGTTGCTGATTTCCTACTCAGAGCATATGTAACTACATTAGCCTTCCCTGGATGGTAATCAATTGTACCATCGTAGTATTTGATTAACTCTATCTAGCGACGTCGCCTCATGTTAAGTTCGTGCTGAGAGAAGATATACTTAAGGTTCTTATGATCAGTGAAAATCTGGAATGTCTCTCCGTAGAGATAGTGTCTCCAGATCTTCAAGGCATGAACCACAACAGCTAGCTCCAGATCGTGTGTCGGATAATTCTCTTCGTGTTTCTTAAGATGTAGAACAAAAAGAAATCACTTGTTTATCCTGCATCAACACACATCTGAGTCCATCCTTGGAGGCATCACAGAAAACTATGTATCCTCTACCTTGCTCAAGTAACACAAGTACAAGTGCACTTTGCAACCTCTCTTTTAGCAACTGGAAGGATTGCTGACACTTATCACTCCAAACAAAAGGAATATCCTTCCGGGTCAACTTAGTCAAAGGTAGGGCTATGGAACTGAAGTTCTTAATGAATCTTCGGTAATAACCAGCCAACCCTAAGAAACTACAGATTTCCGTCGGTGTCTTCGGTTGTTCCCATTGTAGGACATATTCTACCTTTATAGGGTCAACACAAATACTCGAGGCAGATATCACATGTCCAAGGAAAGATACTTCCGGTAACCAGAACTCACACTTGCTAAACTTAGCATATAGCTTATGTTCTCTTAGAAAACTTAGAGTCTGACGAAGATGTTGTTCATTCTTCTGAGCATCTCTACTATAGAGCAACATGTCATCTATAAAGACAACAACACACTGGTCGAGGAAAGGTTGGAAGATTCTATTCATGAGTTCCATAAATGCAGCTGGTGCATTAGTTAGTCCAAATGACATAACTGTGAATTCATAGTGACCATACCTTGTCCTGAAGGCAGACTTGGGTATGTCACTGGCCTTAATACGGAGTTGATGATATCCTGACATCAAATCTATCTTTGAAAAGATGGCTGCACCACACAACTGGTCAAAAAGATCATCAATCATCGGTAGAGGGTACCTGTTCTTTATTGTTACTTTGTTTAGTTGTCTGTAATCAATGCACAACCGCATTGATCCGTCTTTCTTCTTAACAAAGAGGACTGGAGCACCCCAAGGTGAAGTACTCAGTCGGATAAAGCCCTTCTCAAGCAACACCTACAACTATTTCTTGAGTTCTGCCATCTCAGCAGGCGCCATCCTACATGGTGTTTGTGCTATAGGTTGTGTGTCTGGGATCAAATTGATTTCAAAATCAATTTCCCGAGGTGGTTGTACACCTGGAAGTTCTTCAAGAAATACATCTTCAAATTCCCTGACTACAGGAACTTCAGCAGGGTTAGGACTTTCCATGGTAGTATCTACCACATGGGCCAAGAATGCATAACATCCTTGCCTCATTAGCTTCTCAACAACCATAGCTGACACAAGACAGGTGGGTAGAATCTTTCTCTCTCCTTGAAAGATCCATGTGTCTCTTTCATCAGCAAACACAGCTTGCTTGGATTCACAATCCAAAACAACCTTATACCTTTCCAAGGTATCCATCCCAAGGATTATGTCAAACCCTTGCATCTCAAGTGGTATAAGATCCACTTGAATGTGGTGTTCAGAAAAGAAAAGAATGCACGAAGAGCATACCTCCTACAACACAGCATACCCTCTCAACGGAGTCTCTAGCAACAGGCTATCTCCTCTATGACTGACTGTCATATTGCAGTTACGAATCACCCTTCGAGTGATAAAGTAGTGTGTAGCACCCGGATCAATCAAAATAGATACAATGCAGGATGTAGACATATCAGAATATAACAATTCCATCTGACCTGCCACAACCCGAGGGTTGATCACTGCATCAGGTGGATTCATTGGATAGAATCTTGTTGTTGCTTGTGGTTGATTCGGTGCTGACGACCCAACTTGGGAGGCTTGTCCGCGTCCTCTAGCTCCTCCTGGAAACTGTCTCCTCTGCAATCCTTGTTGACTCTGCCTATATGGTTGTGTTACACTCACTGGTCTAGCCCTGCAGTCTTTCATCAGATGCCCCTTCTTCCCACATATATAACAACTTCTGTCTTGTTGTTGTGGTCTGGGTGGTCCTGTAACCGACATAGATGCTGAACTGCGAGCCCCTTGTAGTGGTAGGCTTCGTCCTCTACCTCTACTCGGTGTCCACTGTGTCTGAGAACTAGGTCTAGGTGGTGGTGGTGTAGGCGCAGAAAACCTAGGTTTCTTGAAGTCTTTGGATGAAGATCCCTGGAACTGAGGATACATCCTTTTATGGGTTCGCCTCTTCTCATCTACAGACCTCTCTATCCTTCTGACAGACTCTACGAAGGTAGAAAACCTTTCTCTATTCTCTAGGGAAGATACAGGGGTAGTCAACTCATCATTCAACCCTTTCTCGAAACACCGAATCCTCTCTTCATCTGTAGAAGCCATATGCGGACAGATCCGCAACAACTTCATGAACTTAGCTTCGTACTCGCTAATGTTAATCAGACCTTGCCTCAACCTTTAGAACTGAGAGATTTTCTCATCCAGGAATGTCTTAGGGAAATATGTATTGATAAATTCCCGTCGAAAGACTTCCCCGGCAACCTCCACACCAGGCCTCTTCTGCTCTTCCATGGTCCACCAATGCCCAACACTCCCTTTGAGAAGATAGACAGCATGTCTAACCTTCTCAACTTCTGGGATGTTTAGGATTCTAAAAGACTTTTCTAGTTCAGTCAACCACAGGTCGACATCTACGGGATCAGTCGTTCCAAAGTACTCGGTTTCTCCAACTCGACGAAGTCATTCAAACGTCTTACCGATTCCTTGTCCTTCAGGTAGGGTAGGTACCCTAGGTGTAGGCATGGTCATCCTATCTGTTATGTGTGTCATGGCAGTCATAAATTGCCCAAACATGGTCTGGACGGCTGGATTCCCCATGTCAGTTGGATTGAACTGGGGTGGCTCAGGTACAGGTTGCTCTATCTCTGGTTCCTTGCACCTTCTCGGGGTGTAGCAACACTACTCTCTACCACATACTCCTTGTGTGGTCCAGACATCCTTACTGATCTTCTTCTCCTGAGGAGCAGAATACATTATTAGATATAGTGGAAAACACTAAGAATAGACTTGACATCGTAAATCCTATGTCTCTGTAGACTCAGTGAACCTAGAGCTCTGATACCACTAAATCGAAGCGACCGTCTCACAAAAACAGGATTAACTAATGCGGAAGCGAATTATTAGCAACGGAATTATGAAAAATCACTAAATTTTAAAACTTTTTGGAAAGAGATCTTTAAACCATAACTCCTTTATAAGAAAACAAGGTAAACTATTTACATCATACCTTGACATTACATCTTTGTGATTACATACATCCATTGCCCTATTATCTGTTCAAGGCAAGATACAAAATCTCGAGGCACTAAGCCAAAAACCTCAGACCTACTGACTCCTAGGACCTAAGAGTACATAGACGACATAAGACATACTATCTACGAGACTCGACAGTCAATATCTCCACCTGAGATTCATTGCTGCCCCTGGTGTTGTTGTTGCTGTAGATACTTCCCACCCTCGGATTGGTTCCTCCGTCCTCGACATCCACCTAAAAAGTCAGATCCCACGGGGGTGAGACAATTTGAACAATTGTCCCAGCGAGAGTTATAACTCTCGGCCAGAAGATTTATTATAGAAATAAAGGATTAACATAAGCAATATAATCTTTAAGACATTCAACGACATATTTGGTATTAAGTAAGACAACATTTACTTAAGCAATCATATCAATAAGGAATATGAAGAACATGTATACTAGTTAATTGACTAAAACATTTATAAACAATGTAACATCAATCATTGTTTCTCGTAGTTCAACCTAAGCAATTATGCTACGCGGCTGATTATGTTTTACAATTATTATTATGCCCTGCGGAGATGAGGTATACCGCTCATACTCCAACCGATCATTACTAAATCACATCGGTACCATACATAGGTCATCAAAAGAGACGGATTCATTTGACCTCATCTTCCTCAGTCAGTGTGAGGATCAACATGCAGGACATCTCGTGTCTCTACTAAGATAGCTTTCCAGGGTATTCTGGCAACTTCGCTATCAGAGTTACAATGACGTTTTGTACTCTCTTCGTCATCGAAAGATCTCTTGTTTATCTCTCATCGATGCGGTATTAAAGGTTCCCTCGGGAGATTAGGGATAAATCACCCTGACATTCGCACATAATGGAGGTTTGATGGATTAAAATACATCTTACATCAATTCCTACATCAAGACGTAAGGATATTCGCGTCCATAAACCCCCACATACTCAAAAGTATGTGTTCCGGAACCTTAGGAAAACTTGTTTCACCATCATTTGGCTTCTGACAATGATGGATCTATGATTAGGGCTCTACATGATATGATTATACTTGATTATTTAGGTACATTTTAGCATTCTTTTAGCATCAAGCATGTTCTCAACCATTAATAATTAAGACACTACTATAAAAGAAGAATACTAAATGTATCAAGTTTAACTCACATCAGTTATCATATGGGTATTAATTCTTAACCATCCCATCATATGATTCAGGAACATGGTTATTCAAACCCTCAAATTATCATAACACTTGATACCAAGTGATATATAAGCATCAAGTCATCTAACAACATGACCTTGGTTGAAGAAATGTATATACTTTTCACATATCATTACTCTAAAAGCTTATAATTGTTTTCAAGGAATATGACATCATAACTCTTACCTGGCTATGATCACCTCATAATATCAACCTGCATGACTTATACAATTAAGGACATGCATATATAACAATGTCAGCACAATACCAAAACTTTTCAATTTCTTTATAGGACACCACGGCCGTGCCACCTTGCACGGTCGTGCAAAGTAAAGCTACCATGGCCGTGCTCCCTTGCACAGTCATGCAAAGTAAGGCTACCACGGCCGTGCTCCCTTGCACGGTCGTGCAACAGAAGATCATTACATGATTCATATTTATATATATGTATTCTAATATTTCATCCTTTCAACTTGATTAGGTCACATCAACCCTTCAAACAAGTAAATACAACTATGATTAACATAGTGTATCAAGTTATTAATCCTATAAGCAATTAAGAATTCTCCCTTTAATTGGTACTAGTCACTTAGGTACTATTAGGGTTTCAACCTTTGTACCTTCATTGATTATCATTACTAATCATCATTGGATTAATAGAACATTCATTATCTTAATTCTCAAAGATTTAATCACATTGGACCTCCATTACATAAGGTATCCAATTGAATTAGGGTTTCCAATGTTGATTCCTTCAATCATTGAATTCATGGAACCAATCATCAATTGGACTTATACTCATACTTCAATTGAGTTTAATAGGTCAACCTTCAACTGATTTGACCCTCAATTGATCCTCAATTGATCATCAATTAGGGTTTAAATCAATTGAATTAGGGTTTGGAATCAATAACCATTCAACATATTTCAATGTGAGTCTAATTAATTTGTACCCATTGAACCATCATTCAATTTGGGCATGACCTGACCCCAAACGGTCTTGGGATCGTTTTTATGACCTCCAAACGGTCTTGAGACTGTTTTCCCATCATATCATCAAAATCTAAGTCAACCAATTAAGGTTTGGGTCATTGGATTGATCACCAAAACAACAATTGATTACACTACAACTTAGTATCATTGGATCATCAATTGCTTAACCATACTCACCCCTAGACCTCCAAACGGTCTTGGGTGACCTACAAACGGTCTTGAGACCATTTGGATGAGCTCCAAACGGTATTGAGACCGTTTGGCTCATCCAACCCTTGGATTCTAGTGAAAAATCATAAGGGTTTGAGCTATTGAGTTGATCATCAAATCAGCACTTAATTGCAAAGTGATTTGGTACCTTTAGATATTCATCCACCTAACTATACTCAACCCTAGACCTCCAAACGGTCTTGGGTGACCACCAAACGGTTTTTAAACCATTTGGATGAGCTCCAAACGGTTTTGAAACCGTTTGGCTCATCCAACCTTTGGATTCTAGTGAAATTCTATTGGGGATTGGTCTATCGAGTTGATCAACAAATCAGCACTTAATTGCAATAAGATTTGGTACCTTTGGACCTTCAATTGGTCAACTATACTTAACCCCAGACCTCCAAACGGTCTTGGGTGATCCCCAAACGGTCTTGAAACCGTTTGGGTGATCCCCAAACGGTTTTGAAACCGTTTGGGCCAATCAACCCAAAATCTCAAATTAACTCATTGGAAATTCAGCACTAATTAGGGTTTCCCTAATTGATTAGCCTTCAACTCACGATTACTTTGGAGTTAATCCATAAAATTTGGTGGGTCATTAACCAACATAATTATGAACAGGAATATTAAACGGTCAACCCTTGGTCAACGCTCTCAAATGGTTTTGAAACCGTTTTCCCAAAAAGGTCAAGCTAATCAGGTTGGAAATCAGGACTTAATCCAATTAGGTTTACCTAATTAATTAGCCTTCAACTCATTATTACTTTGGATTTAATCCATAAAACTTGGTGGGTCATTAACCAACATAATTATGAACAGGAATCCCAAACAGTCAACCCTTGGTCAACTCCCTCAAATGGTTTTGAAACCGTTTTCCCAAACCGACCTTGCAAAACCGTTTGCCCTTCAAACAGTTTTGAAACGTTTTGCCCCAAACGGTTTTGCAAACCGTTTGGCCAAAGGGTGCAAGACCATTTGATAAAGTGACATTGGTATTCACGCCCCCTTCTTCTACCTCCAGATCCAGGTCTGTTCTTCTTGGTTTTAGTTGCAAGAAAGCAAGGAAGGATGGGGGAAAGAAGAACTAGCACCATTTACAAGAAAAGAAGGTACATAATCAAATCTTTAAGGTTTTGAGTTATAAAACCCGCCTTAGAACCAATTCTAGAGCTTCAAGCTTCCAAACATTAATGGTGTCTTGAGCTCCACAGGTCGTCCAAGGTTTCTTCTTCAAGAATTGGTTGGAAAGGATGGCTAGAAAGAAGAACTAGTAAGAAAAGCTAGCAAACCAACCTTATATCATGTTTTCCTCCATGAATCCGAGCTAGAAGATAACCAAAGCTTACCCAACTTTACTTGGCCATTCTCCCCTGCTCCTGAGCTCCTTCCTTAGTCGGCCACAGTAAGAGATAAGTGAAGAGAGAAAGGGAAACGATCCCTTTGTTGTAAAAGGAAGGTGTATATATACTTTGGGCATGTTTTCAAGATAAGGACAATATTTTCTTCTATTTCCCATATGGGTCCTTCTCTCCTTCTTGGCCACGCCCCTCCTTTCTGTTATTAAGCAAAACTCATCCTTTAACCAAGGTTTAGAGGAAAAGAAGCCAAACATCCGTCTAAGTTGCACACATAAAAGGGTCATTTTGCTTACCACTTAGTTATTTAACTACAAGGGTTTTCCTTCTTATTTGATTGGTCAAATGAAGCACCCTCTTCATCACTTTTACTCTAACTGATGTGAAGAGTCATATAAGGTACTCTAGAAGGTATATTTTACATGTTGCACCCCATGTTTTGGGTAAATTGCACTTTACAACAAAACTAGGGTTTTAAGCACAAGGATTGCTCCACAAGATGCATCTTGGTGCCCAAGCTTGGACAATCCATCACACTTCATCATATTCATTCTAATGGTGTTTCATCATCAAAGGATCACATAAACATGTGCAATTTTCAAGTTAACCCCCCTAACTGGGTAAATTTCACATAGGTCCCTATTAACATAACAATATTATAACATTGTTCAAAAAGGGTAGAAATGGAAACATATGTTCCTTAGAAGCTTTAATTACATACCAAAAGATAACCACAAGTATTTAATTACATAATTAAGCAAAACACCTAGGGTTAGTTCATAACCCAGGTCATGGATGTTACAAATTATCCACCCCTTACAAGGATTTCGTCCTCGAAATCGACAAAACATATTAAGAGAAAAGAGTAGGGTATTTCATTTACATCTCATCCTCTTGTTCCCATGTGGCTTATTCGACACCACAATGATTCCAGAGGACTTTAACAAGACTTATATCTTTCTTTTTCAGCTTTTTAATTCTGTTATCAAGAATTGACACTGGTCCTTCCTCATAAGATATATCGTCATTCAATTCTACCTCCTTAGGTTGTAGAACTGATTCAGTATCAGGGTGACATTTCCTCAGCATAGAAACATGAAACATAGGGTGTAACCTCTGTAACTCTGGTGGCAACTCTAGTTTATAGGCTACTTTTCCAATCCATTCAATGATTGGATAAGGCCCCATAAACCTAGGAGCTAACTTCCTTTCTTTCCAAACCTCAGAATTCCCTTCCAAGGTGAGACCTTGAGATACACTCTATCTCCAACCTGGAATTCCAAAGCTCTACGACACTTGTCAGCATAAGATTTCTGCCTATCATGTGCAGTCTTGATCTGTTGTTGTATTACTTTGATCTTTTCTGTGGTCTGCTGCACAAGATCATGACCTAACAGTTGATATTCACCAGTTTCATACCAACATAGGGGTGATCTACAACGTCTACCATACAAAGCTTCATAAGGTACCATGTCAATGCTATGTCGATAGCTATTGTTGTAGGCAAATTATATCAAGCTTAGGTGCAGATCCCAACTCCCTGTAACCTGAAGAACACATGTTCTCAGCAAGTCTTCCAAGGTCTGTATAGTGCTTTCTGACTGTCCATCATTCTGAGGATGAAAGGTCGTACTAAACCTTATCTGGGTACCTAAAGCTTTGTGAAGCCGCTCCCAAAAATGACTCGTAAACTGGGGGCCTCTGTCTGAAACTATAGTGACCGGGACTCCGTGCAGTTGCACTATCTCCTCAACATACAACTGTTCTAGCCTCTCAGCAGAATAGGTTGTTTTGACAGGTAAGAAATGCGTTGTCTTTGTCAACCTATCAACTATTACCCAGATGGAATCATGCCCTTTGCTTGTCCTGGGTAGGCCAACAACAAAGTCCATGGTTACATGATCCCACTTCCATTATGGTATGGGTAAAGGTTTCATTGTTCCTGCAGGCTTCTGGTGTTCAACTTTAACTTCCTGACACACAGGACATCGCATAACAAACTCAACAACATCCTTCTTCATCCCAGGCCACCAATACATATCTTTCAAGTTTCGATACATTTTGGTGCTTCCTGGATGCATAGCATACATCGAAGAATGAGCTTCTTCCAGGACTAACTTCCTCAAGTTATCCACATCCGGCACTATCATCCTCCCATGATAACAGGCTACTTGATCATCTGAGTCATGGAAACCATCTCGTTTCTCATTACCATACTCCGATCTAATCTGTTGAACGACAAAATCAACTTGTTTTGCCTCCTTAATCTGCTCTCTTAGAGTAGGTTTTATATGCATCTCAACCAACAACCCGGTTAACAACGACACCATCAATTGTACATTGTCTTGCCTTAAGGAGATAAGAATATCTCTCCTAGAGCATACTAAAGAGTTTAGTTGTGCCCTATCTAAGGTTGGTGTTGCTGATTTCCTACTCAGAGCATCTGCAACTACATTGGCCTTCCCTAGATGGTAATCAATTGTACAATCGTAGTCTTTGTTTAACTCCATCCAGCAACGTTGCCTCATATTAAGTTCGTGCTGAGAGAAGATATACTTAAGGTTCTTATGATCAGTGAAAATCTGGAATGTCTCTCAATAGAGATAGTGTCTACAAATCTTCAAGGCGTGAACAACAGCAGCTAGCTCCAGATCATGTGTCGGATAATTCTCTTCGTGTTTCTTAAGTTGTCGAGAAGCAAAAGAAATCACTTGTTTATACTGCATCAACACACATCCGAGTCCATTCTTGGAGGCATCACAAAAAACTATGTATCCTTTGCCTTGCGCAGGTAACACAAGTACATGTGCACTTGTCAACCTCTCTTTCAGCAACTGGAAGGATTGCTGACACTTATCACTCCAAACAAAAGGAATATCCTTCCGGGTCAACTTAGTCAAAGGTAGGGCTATGGAACTGAAGTTCTTAATGAACCTTCGGTAATAACCAACCAACCCTAAGAAACTACGGATTTCCGTCGGTGTCTTCGACTGTTCCCATTGTAGGACATATTTTACCTTTATATGGTCAACACGAATACCCGAGGCAGATATCACATGTCCAAGGAAAGATACTTCCGGTAACCGGAACTCACACTTGCTAAACTTAGCATATAGCTTATGTTCTCTTAGCAAAGTTGGAGTCTGACGAAGATGCAGTTCATGCTGCTGAGCATCTCTACTATAGATCAAAATGACATCTATAAAGACAACAACACACTGGTTGAGGAAAGGTCGGAAGATTCTATTCATGAGTTCCATAAGTGCAGCTGGTACATTAGTTAGTCCAAACGACACAAGTTTGAACTCATAGTGACCATACCTTGTCCTGAAGGCAGACTTGGGTATGTCACTATCCTTAATACGGAGTTGATGATATCCTGACCTCAAATCTATCTTTGAAAAGATGGTTGCACCATGCAACTGGTCAAAAAGATCATCAATCATCAGCAGAGGGTACTTGTTCTTTATTGTTACTTTGTTTAGTTGTCTGTAATCAATGCACAACCACATTGATCCGTCTTTCTTCTTAACAAAGAGGACCGGAGCACCCTAGGGCGTAGTACTCGGTCAGAGAAAGACCTTCTCAAGCAACTCCTACAACTGTTTCTTGAGTTCTGAATCTCAGCAGGCGCCATCTTATATGGTGTTTGTGCTAAAGGTTGTGTGTCTGGGATCAAATTGATTTCAAAATCAATTTCCTGAGGCGGTGGTACACCTGGAAGTTCTTCAGGAAATACATCTTCAAATTCCCTGACTACAGGAACTTCAGCAGGGTTAGGACTTTCCATGGTAGTATCTACCACATGGGCCAAGAATGCATAACATCCTTACCTCATTACCTTCTCAGCAACCATAGTTGACACAAGACAGGTGGGTAGAATCTTTCTCTCTCCTTGAAAGATCCATGTGTCTCTTTCATCAGCAAACACAGCTTGCTTGGATTCACAATCCAAAACAACCTTATACATTTCCAAGGCATCCTTCCCAAGGATTATGTCAAATCCTTGCATCTCAAGTGGTATAAGATCCACTTGAATGTGGTGTTCAGAAAAGAAAAGAATGCAGGAAGAGCATACCTCCTGCAACACAGCATACCCTCTCAACGGAGTCTCTAGCAACATGCTATCTGCTCTATGACTGACTGTCATATTGCAGTTACGAATCACCATTCGAGTGATAAAGGAGTGCGTAGCACCCGAATCAATCAAAATAGATACAATGTAGGATGTAGACATATCATAATATAACAATTCCATCTGACCTCCCACAACCCGAGGGTTGATCACTGCATCAGGTGGATTCATTGCATAGAATCTTTTTGTTCCTTGTGGTTGATTCGGTGCTGACGACCCAGCTTGGGACGCTTTTCCGCGTCCTCTAGCTCCTCCTGGATACTGTCTCCTCTACAATCCTTTTTGACTCTGCCTCTGTAGTTGTGTTACACTCGCTGGTCTAGCCCTACAGTCTTTCATCAGATGCCCCTTCTTCCCACATATATAACAACTTATGTCTTGTTGTTGTGGTTTGGGTGGTCATGTAACCGACATAGATGCTGAACTGTGAGCCCCTTGTAGTGGTAGGCTTCATCCTCTACCTCTACTCGATGTCCACTCTGTCTGAGCACTGGGTCTAGGTGGTGGTGGTGTAGGTGCAGAAAACCTAGGTTTCTTGAAGTCTCTGGATGACGATCCATGGAACTGAGGATACATCCTTTTATGGGTTTGCCTCTTCTCAGCTACAGACCTCTCTATCCTTCTGACAGACTCTACGAAGGTAGAAAACCTTTCTCTATTCTCTAGGGCAGATATAGGGGTAGTCAACTCAGCATTCAACCCTTTCTCAAAATTTTGGATCCTCTCTTCATCTGTAGCAGCCATATGCGGATAGAACCGCAACAACTCCATGAACTTAGCTTCTTACTCGCTAATGTTCATCAGACCTTGCCTCAACCTTTCGAACTGAGAGATTTTCTCATCCAGGAACGTCTTAGGGAAATATCTATTGATAAATTCCCATCGAAAGACTTCCCACACAACCTCCACACCACTCCCTTTGAGAATATAGACAACATGTCTAACCTTCTCAGCTTCTGGGATGTTTAGGATTCTAAAAGCTTTTTCTAGTTCAGTCAACCATAGGTCGACATCTACGGGATCAGCCGTTCCAAAGTACTCAATTGCTCCAACTCGGTGAAGTCGTTCAAACGTCTTGTCGATTATTTTTCCTTCACATTGGGTAGGTGCCCTAGGTGCAGGCATGGGCATCCTATCTGTTATGTGCATCATGGCAGTCATAAACTGCCCAAACATGGTTTGGACGGCTGGATTCCCCATGTGAGTAGGATTGAACTCAGGTGGCTCAGGTACAGGTTGCTCTATCTTCGGGTTCTTTGCACCTTCTCGGAGTGCAGCAACACTACTCTCTGCCACATACTCCTCATGTGGTATAAACATCCTTACTTATCTTCTTCTCTAGAGGAGCAGAAGACACTATTAGATATACTGGAAAACACTAAGAATAGACTCAACATCCTAAGTCCTATGTCTCTGTAGACTCAGTGAGCCTAGAGATCTGATACCACTAAATTGAAGTGACCGTCTCGTGAAAACATTATTAACTAATGTGGAAGCAAATTATTAGCAGCGGAATTATGAAACATCACTAAATTTCAAAACTTTTTGGAAAGAGATCTTTAAACCATAACTTCTTTATAAGAAAACAAGGTAAACTCTTTACATCATAGCTTGACATTACATCTCTGTGATTACATACATCCATTGCCCTATTATCTGTTCAAGGCAAGATTCAAAATCTCGAGGCACTAAGCCAAAAACCTCAGACCTACTGACTCCTAGGACCTGAGAGTACAGAGACGACATAAGACATACTATCTATGAGACTCGGCAGTCAATATCTCCACTTGACATTCACTGCTGCCCTTGGTGTTGTTGTTGTTGTAGCTATTGCCCACCCTCGGATTGGTTCCTCCATCCTCGACGTCCACCTAAAAAGTCGGATCCCACGGGGATGAGACAATTTGAACAATTGTCCCAGCGAGAGTTATAACTCTCTGCAAGAAGCTTTATTATAGCAATAAAGGATTAACATAAGCAATATAATCTTTAAGACATTCAACAACAAATTAGGTATTAAGTAAGACAACATTTACTAAAGCAATCATATCAATAAGGAATATGAAGAACATGTATACTAGTTACTTGACAAAAACATTTATAAAAAATGTAACATCAATCATTGTTTCTCGTAGTTTAACCAAAGTGATTATGCTACGCGGCTGATTATGTTTTACAATTATTATTATACCCCGCGGAGATGAGGTATGCCGCTCATACTCCAACTGATCATTACTAAATCGCATCGGTACCATACATAGGTCATCAAAAGAGCCAGATTCTTTTGACCTCATCTTCCTCAGTCAGTGTGAGGATCAACATGCAGGACATCTCATGTCTCTGCTAAGACAGCTTTCCAGGGTATTCTGGCAACTTCTCTATCAGAGTTACAGTGACATTTTGTACTCTCTTCGTCATCAACAGATCTCTTGTTTATCTCTCATCGATGTGGCATTAAAGGTTCCCTCGGGAGATTAGGAATACATCACCCCGACATTCACACATAATGGAGGATTGATGGATTAAAATACATCTTACATCAATTACTACATCAGGACGTAAGGATATTCGCGTCCATAAACCCCCACATACTCAAAAGTATGTGTTCCAGGAGTTCTCTTAGGAAAACCTATTTCACCATCATTTGGCTTCTGACAATGATGGATCTATGACCAGGGCTCTACATGATATGATTATACTTGATTATTTAGGTACATTTCAGCATTCTTTTAGCATCAAGCATGTTCTCAATCATTAATCATTAAAACACTACTATAAAAGAAGAATACTAAATATATCAAGTTTGACTCACATCAGTTTTTATATGGGTATCCATTCTTAACCATCCCATCATATGATTCAGGAACGTGGTTATTCAAACCCTCAGATTATCATAACACTTTCTACCAAGTGATATATAAGAATCAAGTCATCTAACAACATGACCTTGATTGCAGCAATGTATATACTTTTCACATATCATTACTCTAAAAGCTTATAATTGTTTTCAAGGAATATGACATCATAACTCTTACCTGGCTATGATCACCTCATAATATCAACCTGCATGACTTATACAATTAAGGACATGCATATATAACAATGTCAGCACAATACCAAAACTTTTCAATTTCTTTATAGGACACCACGACCGTGCCACCTTGCACGGTCATGCAAGGTACTAGTCACTTAGGTACATACAACTATGATTAACATAGTGTATCAAGTTATTAATCCTATAAGCAATTAAGAATTATCCCTTTAATTGGTACTAGTCACTTAGGTACTATTAGGGTTTCAACCTTTGTACCTTCATTGATTATCATTACTAATCAACATTGGATTAGTAGAGCATTCATCATCTTAATTCTCAAAGATTTAATCACATTGGACCTCCATTACATAAGGTATCCAATTGAATTAGGGTTTCCAATGTTGATTCCTTCAATCATTGAATTCATGGAACCAATCATCAATTGGACCTATATGCATACTTCAATTGAGTTTAATAGGTCAACCTTCAACTGATTTGACCCTCAGTTGATCCTCAATTGATCATGAATTAGGGTTTAAATCATTTGAATTAGGGTTTGGAATCAATAACCCTTCAACATATTTCAATGTGGGTCTAATTGATTTGAACCAATTGAACCATCATTCAATTTGGGCATGACCTGACCCCAAACGGTCTTGGGATCGTTTGGATGACCTCCAAAGGGTCTTGCGACCGTTTTCCCATCATATCATCAAAATCTAAGCCAAACAATTATGATTTGGATCACTGGATTGATCACCAAAATAACAATTGATTACACTCCAACTTAGTATCATTGGATCATCAATTGTTTAACCATACTCACCCCTAGACCTCCAAACGGTCTTGGGTGACCTCCAAATGGTCTTGAGACCATTTGGATGAGCTCCAAACGGTCTTGAGACCATTTGGCTCATCCAACCCTTGGATTCTAGTGAAAAATCATAAGGGTTTGAGTTATTGAGTTGATCATCAAATCAACACTTAATTGCAAAGTGATTTGGTACCTTTAGATCTTCAAACACCTAACTATACTCAACCCTAGACCTCCAAACGGTCTTGGGTGACCACCAAACGGTTTTTAAAACCGTTTGGATGAGCTCCAAAAGGTTTTGAAACCGTTTGGCTCATTAAACCTTTCGATTCTAGTGAAATTCCATAGGGGGTTGGTCTATCGAGTTGATCAACAAATCAGCACTTAATTACAATATGATTTGGTACCTTTGGACCTTCAATTGGTCAACACTACTACAGAAACCTCCTTTGGCGTCGGTTGTTTAACCCCTTTTGGCGTCGGTTTCCGACCGACGCCTATGTGGGCGCCGCTAAAGGTCGAACACTTCAGCGTCGGTTTTTTACCCGACGCCTATTTAACTTATAGGCGTCGGTTGTTTATAAACAATCGACGCCAAAAGAGTTCACGCCACAGAAAACGGCGACATCTAGGACACTTTTGGCGTCGGTTATCTACTAAAACACCGACGCCTACATGTATTAGAGGCGTCGGTTCGAAACGAACAGCCGACGCCATTTCCAAGTACTGCTTTGGTCACATCAGGCGTTGGTTTTTTACAAAAACCCGACGATGTATGTCTTTGATGACGGTTTTCTGTTAATAACCGGCGCCTATATCCATTTTTTTCATATCAGTTTGCAGGCCTGCTGTGGCTGGTCAGCAGGATGAGAACCTACAGTTCAGTTTTCTGAACTGCAGGTTTATGACATCCATTGATATCAGCCTACAAACAAGCCACAAACCTGCAAAATTAACAAAAAAAGATCCACACAAGTAGATACATTCAGACATCAATTCAATTCTCACGTTCACACATATAGAAACATTCAAATACATGTATTAACATTCAGAAATATTCATTTGCAAAGTATCATTCAACATCACTATCAACATCCCAATTATATCTTACAATTGCCACTGCTTGTATGACTTTTGCCGATTCTTCTCTTACTTCATTTAATGCTTCCCTCGTATATGGAGCATGTACATTTTTTAAGCGTTTGCCTATAGTGTGGTCAGTTTTAAACACCTGCAAAGAGAATGATGTATATATATAAGTAATAATATAAAAATAAGATTGATATATTTCATACTAACTAATGAGACTATATATAATACCTCATGTATGGTATCGATGTCCAATGCGGCATGTTTGATAATCATCTGTATAAATCACATCACATAGTATGTGCATGCCCAACCATTGTCTTGTGTAGCGCACTATAAATTGAAACATACAAAATAATACAACTAAGCACAATTCACATCAATAATATATACATTGGAGTCGGGGAGTCAGGAACTTACTTTTACGTTCTCCCAATTTATTGGCTGGTTCTTTTTCCTTGGGACTTTTCCTCCAGCCTTTTTGAATGCATCTAAACCCCTACATGTTAATATAACACAGTAAATTGCATAAGTAAATAGTAATGTAATAAAAGATGTTAACGGATATAAAAATGAAATATTTCTCACCAGAATAATGGCATTCTCATTACGTGTCCAATTTTAGTGATTAATGTACTTCCTGCGGGATCTAGATAATAAACAGTGAACGTTCCGGGGACAATAACTAGTGACTCCCAATGTCTACCGCTAGAGGTAAAAAGCAAACAATTAATAACTCAAAATGCAAAATAAAAATGGAATTTTCTTAAGTCCAAATTATAAATAAAGTAAACTTACTTGACATTGAATGGAGCTATTATTATCGTCTTCATTTGCTGACCAAAAATTGTAAAAGCATCTATACAGTATTGTTGAACACTATCAGGGTCTTTAGCTACCATACTAATCAATGATGGAATCAAAAATCCCACATCATCATATGCAAATTGTTTGCAATGATCTTCGACTAAGTAGCTGAAAAACATATAGGCGTATGCATTAATATATAAGAAACCAGATCACCAGATCTTACACAAGATATATGGATGTATAAACAAGATCTCACCTTATCCATGTCTCTATCATTGATGTATTCAGCCAATCATACATAAACAGCTCAATAATATCTTGTATAAATAAAGAGTTGTCGTATGATTGACCTGCATAATCTGCATCTAAAGAAACAATTATAGGGCAATGTATATTATGTGCCCGTAGCCAACATGCCATTCCCCTACAAGCAGGACCTAACGGGTATGTTAGGTCAGTTGGAACCCAAGTTGGTAAGCGGGAAGTGGAGGTGGAGGCCTAGGTGCTCCTAGTGTCTTCTTTTTAACCTGTATATATAATTTCAGATCAGTTGACATCATATATACACTTTAACAGTTTAAATCAATGTAAATTTATCTTACAATTTCAGACGTGTAGACGTCATCTTCTTTGGGCCACAATATGACCCCGCCTTCTGCCTCACCAAGTTGCTCAATATCTGGGTGGGCATATGGCAACGCAACTTCCCTCCAATCGGGTAATACATGTATCAGGCTCACACGAATGTAGCCCAGCGGCATTGGAGTCCCATGAAACGTTGCCCCAGGAAGGGACTGGTAAGCCTGCGCCTCTGCAACAACATAGTCTTGCATTCTTAAGCGGCATGGCTTCAATGCCTACAAATTTACGTAAAGAATTTTATATATACATATCATCTTGAAAAGACTAGTTACAATGTCATAAACAATACTTACAACATACGTGTTAGGTGATGGGTCTCCAGGATTACTCACAGTCTGTGCACCAGGAGAATAGTGGGTCGCCACAGGCTGATTCGAAGCCTGAGATGCCTGCCACCGCAACAATTCTTCCTTGACCTTCTCAGCAACTACATCATTGACCTTCTTAGCAACTATATCCTCGACTCTCTTATTCTCCTATACATGGATAAAACAAACATTAGCTTCTTATTAATGAATTTCCTTTTGCAGTAACATTCTAAAAAAAGAATAGGTTACCTCTTCTTGAGAAAGTCCCACTCTGGGTTTGCGCTGGGATGGCCCAAAGAATGCTTTGATGCCCACACCAGCGCCGGCACCTCTAACACGTCCAGGATGCTCTAGGCTACCCAGAGCAACTGTCAATTCATCCCTTGTGCCCTGAGGGATTAATGTGCCTTGTTTCCTCTGATCGTGCAGCTCCAGCTAATCACCATAAACAGAAATTGGTAAGTTAACACCACAAATAATCAATATTCAAACGATTGCTCTAAGAGTTGTATTTTACCATTTTTGCAGCCGCCTCAGCAGTTACGGGCTTCTTTATTTCACCCTTCTTGTTTTGCCTTCCAGCTATCCAGATATCATGGCGAGCCATGGGTATGGAAGACTCCTGAGTAGGAGTAACATCCTGAGTAGGCGCAGACTCCTGAGTAGCCACGGACTCTGCCTGTAGTCTTTGGCGAACGCTTGCATAGCCTTTTGGACCCATAGTGTGGTCATGCACATTCAGTGCACACCTTGCTTTTTGTGCGTCACTGAGGGCCTAGTTAGTATGCACATTTATAATTAGGTTAGTAGAACTAAATGTTAATCTTGAATAGGTGAATACAATGTATATTAATTAAAATGGGAGTGTCGCCTAATACCTTGAATTCTTCAGTGAAGCAACAAAATTGTCCCAATCTTCTTTGTCCAAGAAGTTCCATTGTTCAAGGGCTGACTTCTTCTTATCACCCTCTTTTATGTATTCTCTGTTCAGATTTGTCCTATAATTCCTAAGCATCTTTCCAGCGCGTTGCATCACACTTTTACGATGCAACATCTCATCCAATGCAAACAGATTCTGTAAAATAGAAATGTTATTAACTAGTATCCAAAAATAGAATTGCAAATAATAGAATTAGTAATCTACAAAATAGAATTGCAAATAATAATAACTCACGCATAAATCTTTCCATATCAAGTCTTTCTTCGCCTGAGGAACTTTATGCCAATTATCATACTTAATACCACAATGGCTTCGAGTGACAACCCCAAGATAGTTTATAAAATTATTGCGGTTCACTCCAATTGCATTCCCTCCATTATCAAACTCCACAACCAATTTGTGTCCACTGCCACTCAGCGCAATTAACTTTTTCAACAAAGTGATACCCCTTTTCTTGTTAAGTTTTTGTTTCTGTGCATCAAGTTGCCCAATTGCTTCAGTGGGTACATGTGCATCATCAACCTAAAATTTGACAAAAATAAACACACTGAATTAGCCGAATATAGAAATATAGGATATATGACATAACTCGAAGATAATGAATTTATAGAAATACAGGATATGTTTTTAGAACTTACATTGGTATCCTCACCATGCTCATCATGGACAGCATGCTCATCATGGACTTCATGCTCATCATGGACATCATTCTCATCATGGTCAGCCATCTGAAAATGTCATTAAAAAGGCAAACATTTAGCATTTGTATCAACTAGAAGAAGGCAAACATTTAGCATTTGTATAAATTAGAAAAAGGAAAACATTTAGCATTTGTATAAACATACATGTCTCTAAAATTGTGATCTTTTATCAATTAATAATCCTTCATTGTGATCTCCGCACACATATAAGTCATCATTAGCTTCAATATTTTGTGGAGTTGGCAACCCAACTGAGAATGGACTGGAGTCATCATACTTATCATAGTACTCTTCTTCATCTACAGGATCTTCAATGAACTGTCTTTTAGCATGAAGAACAACTGACCATTTATCATTTGCAGGATCATCGATATAGAATATTTGTTTTTCCTGTGATGCCAATATGAATGGTTCAACCTTCTCGCCAATCTTTTCAAAGTTCACCAAAGTGAAACCCAATTCATCCACTATAACTCCTTTGGTGTTATCAACCCAATTATATTTAAAGAGCGGAATTTTGAAATCTATGTAGTCAAACTCCCAAATGTCTTCAATGACACTGTAATATGACATTTTAGCTTCACGTGGACTCTTATCCTTTGCACTTGCAAAGTACATAGTCAACGCTTGAAGAGTGACCCCACTATTTTGGACGGCACTCTTATCATCTTGCTGCTTTGTGTAATATGTGAATCCATTAATGTCAAACCCTTCATAAGACATAACATTCGGTTTTGGTTTAAAGGCAAGGCATTTGATAGTTTCTATAATATCATTTGGTGTTTGAGATAGTTGATGTAAGACTTTATCTTCAAACCACTTAGTAAAAGTCTTATTATGCTCTCTAGCAAGCCACATTGAACTTGCTCGAGGATGTTGTCTCTTTATGAAATTGGTATGTTCCTCGATATAAACACTCACTTCGTCCATATTCTGTAAAATATACAAGTGAGCTTGTTCCAACTGCTCACGACTGATTACTTTCACCCGTGATCCCAAAATTCCTTTGCCCTCCTAAATATTCTTGTCATTATCAAGAGTGTCATTACCACTGAGAAAGTCATTGCAGAAATCCATAACCTCTCTCGCCACATAACCTTCAATAATACTCCCTTCAGGACGATAACGGTTTTGAACATCACCTTTAAAAACGCTCATGTATCGTTCAAAGGGATACAACCAATGCAAGAAAACCGGTCCCAAGATTTTCGCTTCCCTAGTCAAGTGGACAACAAGATGTACCATGATATCAGAGAACGAAGGAGGGAAATACATCTCAAGCTGACATAGGGTAACAACCACTTCTCTTTGCAAATTATCGAGAGTATCAGGGTCAATAACTTTGCTGCATAGACTGTTGAAAAAGAAACAAAGTCTGGTAATTGCAAACCTTACATGCTTCGACAATATAGATCGAATTGCCACGGGCAATATTTGTTGCATTAGAGTGTGACAATCATGAGATTTAAGACCTATCAACTTCAGATCTTTCATTGATACCAATCTACGAATGTTGGATGAGTAACCATGTGGCACCTTAACATTTACCAAGCATTCACAAAAAGTTTTCTTCTCCTTTCTAGACAACGTGTAACAAGCGGGAGGTAAGTATGTTCTTTTATTACCCATTTCACGTAATTATGTTAATTCTGACCTTATTCCCATTTCACGTAGGTCCAGTCTAGATTTTATCCCATCTTTAGTCTTACCTGGTATATTTAACAGAGTACCAATGATGCTATCACAGACATTTTTCTCAACGTGCATTACATCGATACAATGCCTGACTGTCAAAGAACTCCAATAAGGAAGATCCCAAAATATTGACTTCTTCTTGAATGAAGAATTGTCACTCCGTGTGGCCATACTACATTGTGATTTCTTACCAAATTCATTGACAATGTCTTTTACTCTTTCATAAACAACATCCACTGGTATAGGTTTAGGTGCACTCCGTCCATCATTCCATCCATTGAATGCTCTACGCTTCCTACGATACGGATGACATTTTGAAAGAAACCTTCGATGACCAAGATATACAGTCTTGCCGCCAAGTTTTAGTCTTATTGAATCAGTGTTTTCTTCACATATAGGACACACTTTAGCTCCTTTGACACTATATCCAGACAAATTCCCATATGCTGGAAAGTCATTAATAGTGCTAAACAACATAGCGTGCAAACGAAATGTCTCTCTTGCTGAAGCATCATAGGTCATCACACCTTCAGCCCAAAGTTTCTTTAAGTCATCAATCAAAGATTCAAGATAAACATCGATATCATTTCCGGGTTGTTTAGGGCCCGATATCAACAATGACAACATAACATACTTATTTTTCATACACATCCAAGGAGGAAGATTGTATATAACAAGCATGACTGGCCAAGTGCTATGTTGGCTGCTCAATGTCCCGTACGGATTCATCCCATCTGTACAAAGACCAAGTCTTAGATTCCTATCTTCTTCACCAAATTTGGGGTACAATATATCAATCTTCTTCCACTGTGGGGAATCAGACACATGTCGTAGGATCCCATCATTATTTTTCTTAACATCTGCATGCCACCTCAAATTCTTCGCATCTTTCAGATTTGCAAACAAGCGTTGAAACCGTGATATTATAGGTAGATACCACAACACCTTGGCAGGAGAACCAGTTTTGGACTCCCCCGAAGTCGTCAATTTATATCGTCACGCACCACATTTTGGACAATCTTTCAAATCGACATAGTCCTTTTGAAATAATACACAATCATTCGGGCATGTATGTATCTTCTTGGCCTCCATTCCCATTGGGCACAACATTTTCTTTACCTGGTATGTTGAGATTGGCAGCTCGTTTCCTTCAGGAAGCATTTCTTTCAACAAAGTCAACAATTCGGTGAAGCTTTTGTCGCTCCATCTATTGTTAGCTTTCAACTTATACAATCTCAACACAGCGCTAAGCTTCGTAAACTTAGCACAACCTGTGTATAACGGTATCTCAGCATCATGCACAATGCTTCTAAAGATAGGAGGTGGATCGGTGTGCTCTACCCTACAACTATCCAGCATCGCATCAACGATGTCAGCTGGAACGGTTCGTTCACATTTACGTCATCAGAGGCAATTTCTTCTTCCACCCAAGCACTTCTATCGACATCTACTGGTTTCGATTTTGAAACCTCTCCATGCCAGTGCCATTCTGTATAGCCTTTTACAATCCCGTTGCACATGACATGACTTTTGATTTCCTCACCAGTGTTGACTTTCAAGTTGTTACCGCAATGCCTACATGGACAGTAGAACCTATCTGTAGGTTTTTTCCTATGTTCCTCGGCAAATATAATAAATTGATCAAGACCAGATATAAACTCTGGGGTGCAACGATTACGAATGGACATCCATGATCTATCCATTCTATGATCAGAGAAAACAAGTATATATTAGGAAACAAGTATATATTAGGAAAAGATTAGGGTATACACTTACATCCTAAGTGTATAATGTGATGTCATTCTTATATATAATAAATGTGTACCACATATCCCATCCTTGAACACCTAATCTCACTAGTAAGTGTATAATGTGTATTGGGTTTTCAAGAAAATTTCGGCAGCATTTCCCCGCTGTTCTCTAACTACATATGTACTTAGAGAACAAACGGGGAAATGCTACCGAAATTTTCTCGAAAATCCAATACACATTATACACTTACATCCTAAGTGAGATTAGGTGTTCAAGAACAGTCCCAAACCGGGGACTATCCAAGATTTACTCCTAATGAGTCAATCTTGGATGGGTTTCTAGGCCAACAAACACAATAATAGATATCTACAATGAAGCCGGACTCCATACAAACAGTATATAATTTAGTGATTGTTCATTCTAATTTATACCAATGTACAAGTAATATAAAGAACAATGTGGATTATATGGGACATAAATTCATTGTTCATTGTCCAACATTAGGTTCAACACTTGAAACATACATTCATTTACAACATAAATAATTTGTATCATTAGGGTCCAACATGTGGATTATATGGGACATACACATCAAGGTGGTCATAAGGGAGGATATTTCATTATTTATGAGTAAGCGATATAAGATTAAGATCCATATAAAAATTAGGGAAGAACGAAGAAATAAATCTTCTTTAGGATACAATAGACCCTTATCGATGTATTTAGGGTCATAGATACCATCATAGAACAAAAGGGGTGCACTCTAGGATTTAAAATCACACTACATCATGTATTTTATAAAAAAATTACATGTATGTGTATATAAAAAATATATTTATAAGGAACTTCTATACATATCAGTATCTCTAATCATTAAAATCAGCAAGCAGATCAATAATTGTAAATAACAAACTACGAATTGTTGAATTAAACTAATCACTAAAGTAATACTAACCAGTAGTACCAATCATTAATCACTGAAAGCAACAAGGAAATCAGTAAAACTAATCATGCATTACTATTATAATAGAGCAATAGGATATTTACTTCGATGAATTACAGAAGTACCCAATTATTGCAGCTTACATACCTTTCGTTAGCGGCGGCGGACAAGTAGGCGAGCTCCCAGTAGTGGTGGTCGAAGCAGGAAGAAGGGGGGTGGCGCTGGGCGTGAGCAGGGAGGAAGGAGCTAGGGCGGCGGGCGACGCTGGACGAAGCAGGAAGAAGCTATGGCGGTGACGCTGGAAGAAGCTACGGTGGCGGGCGATGCTGGAAGAAGCTACGACGGCGACGCACAACAGCAACACTGGCAGCGTCGGCGTGGCAAGGAGCATAGGCGGAGGAGAAGGAGCGGCGACACATCGCGTGCTGAGCAGGAGCACAGGAGAAGGGGGCGTGGCGGAGAAGGGGGCGCGGAGAAGAAGAAGAAGGCAGCAGCAGTGGCGGCGCTATCATGGAGAAAAAGGAGCACAGAAAAAGGGAAATCGGCGGCGACAACAGAGAAAAAGGGCAATCGGCTTGCAATGAAATAGAAGAAAGGGGAAGAGTCGACCAGCGTGGGATACTAAGTTCCCAAATAGCGTCGGTTGTTTAAAACAACCGACGCCTAATTGGACGATATTTTCACGAAATTATTTGGCGGGAACCACTTTCAGCGACGGTTATACAAGGATAACCGACGCTGAAAGTGACACTTTTCGCGCAAATTTCCATCGCACATACGCGTCGGGTTTTTATCTACGTAACCGACACTGAAAGTGACACTATTTTTTTTGCTCGAAAATTGGATTTCGCGGGCGACTTTAAGCGTCGGTGTTTTATAAAAAATCGACGCTATATTCAAAGTGGTACCCGTGTCTGGCTGGTCTTCGAATATAGATGTCGGCTCGTCTGAATAACCGACGTCTAATATTATATGCGTCGGTGTTCCTAAAGAACCGACGCCCATAAAAGAGACACTGAATGTTGTTTCTGTAGTAGTGAAACTATACTTAGCCCCAGACCTCCAAATGGTCCTGGGTGATCCCCAAACGGTCTTGAAACCGTTTGGTGATCCCCAAACGGTTTTGAAACCGTTTGGGCCAATCAACCCAAAATCTCAAATTAACTCATTGAAATTTCAGTACTAATTTCAATTTGGGTTTGCCTAATTGATTAGCCTTCAACTCACGATTCCTTTGGAGTTAATACATAAAATTTGGTGGGACATTAACCAACATAATTATGAACAGGAGTCTTAAACGGTCAACCCTTGGTCAAATTTCTCAAATGGTTTTGAAACCGTTTTCCCAAAAAGGTCAAGCTAATCAGGTTGGAAATCAGCACTTAATCCAATTAGGTTTACCTAATTAATTAGCCTTCAACTCATGATACCTTCGGAGTTAATCCATAAAATTTGATGGGTCATTAACCAACATAATTATGAACAGGCATCCCAAATGGTCAACCCTTGGTCAACTCCCTCAAATGGTTTTGAAACCGTTTTCCCAAACCGACCTTGCAAAACCGTTTGCCCTTCAAATGGTTTTGAAACCGTTTGCCCCCAACGGTTTTGCAAACCGTTTGGCCAAAGGATGCAAGTCTGTTTGATAAAGTGACATTGGTGTTCACTCCTCCTTCTTCTACCTCTAGATCCAGGTCTGTTCTTCATGGTTTTAGTTGCAAGAAAGCAAGGATGGATGGGGGAAAGAAGAACTAGCAATGTTTATAAGAAAAGAAGGTACATAATCAAAGCTTTAAGGTTTAGAGTTATAAAACCCGCCTTAGAACCAGATCTAGAGCTCCAATATTAGAAGCTTTAATGGTGTCTTAAGCTCCACAGGTCGTCCAAGGTTTCTTCTTCAGGAATTGGTTGGAAAGGATGGCTAGAAAGAAGAACTAGTAAGAAAAGCTAGCAAACCAACCTTATATCACGTTTTCCTCCATGAATCCGAGCTAGAAGATAACCAAAGCTTACCCAACTTTACTTGGCCGTTCTCCCCTGCTCCTGAGCTCCTTCCTTATTTGACCAGAGCAAGAGATAAGTGAAGAGAGAAAGGGAAACGATCCCTTGGTTGTAAAAGAAAAGTGTATATATACTTTGGGCATGTTTTCAAGATAAGGATAATCTTTTCTTCTATTTCTCATATGGGTCCTTCACTCCTTCTTGGACACGCCCCTCCTTTCTATTATTAAGAAAAACTCCTCCATTAACCAAGGTTTAGAGGAAAAGAAGCCAAACATTCTTCTAAGTTGCACACATAAAAGGGTCATTTTGCTTACCACTTAGTTATTTAACTACAAGGGTTTTCCTTCTTATTTGATTGGTCAAATGAAGCGCCCTCTTCATCACTTTTACTCTAACTGATGTCAAGAGTCATATAAGGTACTCTAGAAGGTATAGTTTACATGTTTCACCCCATGTTTTGGGTAAATTGCACTTTACACAAAACTAGGGTTTTAAAGCACAAGGATTGCTCCACAAGCTGCATCTTGGTGCCCAAGCTTGGAAAATCCATCAAACTTCATCATATTCATTCTCATGGTGTTTCATCATCAAAGTATCACCTAAACATGTGTAATTTGCAAGTTAACCCCCCTAACTGTGTAAATTGCACATAGGTCCCTTTTAACATAACAAGAGTATAACACTGTTCAAAAAGGGTAGAAATGGAAATATATGTTCCTCAGAAGCTTTAATTACATACCAAAAGATAACCACAAGTATTTAATTACATAATTAAGCAAAACACCTATGGTTAGTTCATAACCCAGGTCATGGATGTTAGAATATAGGTTACTATGACGGTGGAACCGACCTAGACATAGGTAGTGAATTGTACCACGACAGTGGGAAATTCTGACTACAGGCCACTAACCGGATTGAGAGATGAACCTGAATTATTATATCGAAATTCATACAATGAAAACCCGCGGTGAAACCGCAATCATAAAGATCTACATTTGAATTGATTAAACTAAACACTTGATCGATTGCTTTGTTTTATTTCATTTTCTTTTATTTTACAACAACTCTCATAACTTTCTAATAGATCTAGCTGATTGCGAGTAGTTAGTAGTAGTCTACCAATAATTTTAGTGTCCCTGAGTTCGACTCGGGCCTCACAAGGGCCTATACTACATTGACGTATGTACTTGCATTATACGCATGGTAAAATCGTGTCAAAGACCCCTCTCAATTAGTTGTTGAGAGGTGATCCAACTCTCTTGATCCTTTAGGGTTTGGTGGTTGTCGGGAGGTTGAAGATGACCAATCCGAAGTGAGGAGTAACCTGATATCCTTGTTTACCTGATACCTTGACAACCCAAGATCTTTGGTACCCGATATGGTGTCATGTGTGTGGTGCCCGATATCCCTCTAGATACCTAGTGAACCCCTTTGACCAAGTTGTGCTTGGGTGATATCGGCTTGGCTTAGTGCCTTGGGCGATATCGATTTTGGGGTGTTATCAGCTAAGACCCTTATTAGCCGTTATGGCATTGTACTGCCCGTAATCAGGTTGGATGATATCTTGACCTAAGCTAGTTGGTTATTAGCCTGTTATCCATTAGACGTTATTGTCCTGGTGTCTGTTGGCTGAGTGTCTTGTTGATTCCTTGTCTGGTATGAAGTTTTGCCCAAGATGTTGCCTTACCTGATCTGTTGGGATGGCCGATATGTTATCAGGTTAGTAGGGTAATGTTGGGTTACCTTGTTCTTTGGGCGTTAGCGATCTATCTTATGGTTAGCCCATTATGAGGTGCATGAACCAAGTTAGCCCTTATGCGATATTGAATTTCTCATGAGTATGGGTGGACGATATCGACCTGCTACGTATCGACTTGCTGAGATCAAGGTGTTAGTGTGCTAGCTGTTACCTATTGAGCGTTGTCAGCCTGAGCTTGAGTGTTAACCCCATATGGGCGTCAACTCAAGATGCATGTTGGCCAATATCCCTGACAGCCCGATAGGTAGTGTTAACCGGGACAATGATAAATGTTATACCTTTGGTAAGGGTTGTGATGCTTTTGGTGAGGGTTATCCCATACCCAATTTACCTATGATGAGGAATATGATGCCTTTAGTGAGGGACATTGTGCTTTTGGTGAGGGTTATCCCTTACCCAACATACTTATGGTATTCATTATGTTAATACTTGCTTTGGTTACTTGAGAATGATTTGCATTGATACACTTATCTATGTTTCATGGTTGTTTCTCATAATGGAGTAATGAGTTATAGATGTTCCTTGTTCAAGTACCATTGTTTCTTTATGATTATGCCAACCATGCAGGTTCCATGTGTATGGATATGAAATCAGGTAATAGTCATGATGATGGAATGAGAATGGTATGATAAGGAACATCAAGGATTGTGATGAACCCAGTGATTGATGATGGGCGTTGCCCATGGAATGGTATAGTTACCTTGATGGTGGGATTGAATGTCGGTGATGTGATCCTTGAGATGGATCTAGATGATTTGCAAGAGGCAAAATGGTAACATGTGATGTTGGATCCTTATGATGAATCAGGATGATTTTTATGGTATTAAAACCATTAGTGACATGTAACACAAGATAATGGGATTTATGTTTGTTTTGGTTGAATCTTGCAATCCACTTAAAATATGTTAATTAATTATAAATGAACTTTTCATGTAGTTTGCCTTGGGCATAGATCCATCATCGTCAGGAGTTTGGTGATGGTGAAATGGGTTCTCCCGCAGGACAATCTGGATTGCATATTGTTGAATATGCAGGGTTTCTCCTAGCTGAAAATAGGAGGATTAGAGTGCAACTTCGGTTGTAGACTCACAAGAGCATGGTGAACCAGGACCATGGCTCAGGATTAGAGCACGATTTCAGGCCTCGTGGCTCAGTGTGGTTAGAGCATGGTGAAACAGGCACATGGCTCAGGAATTGTGATAGAGCATGGTGAAATAGGCCCATGGCTCAGTGATGATGGAGCACGGTGAACCAAGCCCGTGCCTCGGATTTCTAGTGCTGATACCTATATCAAGGTGGGCTAGGCAGAGGGTAGCCTGACCTTGTCTGGATGAGTCCACTTAAGCATGAGACTGTGGTCCTGCTTGTTGGTTCTTGTGCACTGACCACAAGGGTATGAGGTCGTGGAGTCTGACACTTCCATTGACCTTGTATGGCAACCGATTGCGACCAAGCGGTGGTCGGTTTGGATCTAAGTGGTATGACTCACTTCCTTAGGGCATAACAAATCGTAATCTAGTCGTATAGTATATTTTCTTAGGACAAACACGGAACATTGGTTGAGGCCTTGTTTGTATAGTTGTCCTAGATATATCTTGAATTTAATTACATGTTTCTCAGATGTTATAATAAGTTCTTATATGGATTATCGTGTAAATCATGATCCATTATATTATTTGTTCATATGCTTCTTAGAATCCTAATAAGATGTTATAAAGTTAAATCTGCTCAGTACGTTGCATATACAATTTGCTTATATCAGTTACCTTCTTTATCTGTTCTAGCTCTCCTGAGGTTTTATAGTTTCGGCGGGGGTTATGTTTCTCACTGGGACAGTGTGTCTCACCCTGTTGGTTTAAAAACTTTTTAGGTGGTCGTGCTAGATGTGGTGGTGATCGTGGTGTTGCAGCTGAGCAACAAGAAAAATAGTAGACGGAAAGAGATAGATATGCTATTGTTTTGGTTATTTTGTAGTAGAGTCCTAGAGTCATCCCTGTACACTTACGTCCTCAGAGGTGTTTTTGAAAATTTTCATGATGTATAGTTGATATGACATTTTTCTCTCTCTTCTGTTCGCCTGGTATGGCATGTTATGTACATAAACAGGTGGTGAACTCTTTGTTCATATGGGACATCTAGATCCTATGGGTTGTGGACTTGTATCAAGATTATGTATATTTATATAACATGTTTCTTTGCAGGATGTGGATCTAGTTGTAATAGTTCCTTTCTTATCTTCCTTCCGCAGTCGGTTTTTATTAACCCGTATTTTTGGTAATATGTTGTTTATGGTGGTTTTGCGCATTTTCGCATGGCATTTTGTTGTCTGTGTGATAGCGGGATGTCACATGGTAAGGTTGGTATTAGAGCTCTAGGTTCGCTGAGTCTACATGGATCTAGGACTAGGCTTTGTGTTTGTTCTTGTAATTTTTCCAAAATATTCTAATAATGACTTCTGCCCTAGTAGAAGATAAAGCTAAAAGATGTCTGGAAATAATGAATAACACGCTGCTGAGAGCAGTGCGGCTGTATTGGTTGATGGAGCCAGAGTGTAAGAACATGAAGATCGGGTGCCTGAGGTCCCCCAAGTTGATCCAACCATTCTCAAGAACCCTACTTATCAACGCCTTATGGGGTAGATAATGGCTACGATGAGTCTCATGTTGGAGAGATTACATGTGCCTCCACCAAGAGCATCGGTATCCCATGGTGAATCTTTGGGTATTGGGAAGACCTTTGAGCGGCTTCTCTAAGTCGTAGCTTCAGATTATGCTGGAACGGCTGATGCACCGGATGCAGATCTATGGCTGACAGGTATTGAGAAGGCCTTCCAGATCCTCGACATCCCCAAAGCAGAGAAAGTGAAGCACATTGTCTACCTTCTAAAAGGTAGTGTTGGCCATTGGTGGGCCATCGAAGAGGAGAAGAGACCCTGCGAGGTGATTTGTTGGGACGTCTTTTGGCTGGAGTTCATGAGTCAATACTTCCCGAAGACGTATCTGGATGAGAAAATCAGCCAGTTTGAGCATCTGTGCCAAGGATCCATGAGCATCACCGAATATGAGGCTAAGTTTATGGAGCTGTTGAGGTTTTTCCCTCACATGGCAGTGACAGATGACGAGAGGATCAGATGTTTCGAGAATGGTCTGAGTGATGAGCTATCGACGACAGCTGTTGCGTCAAAAAATAGTGCACACTTTGCTACGTTTGTTAAGTCCATTCGAAGGATCGAGAGATCGGCTCAGGAGAAGAAAGAGGCAATGACCAAGAGGAAGTTTGGTTAGTTTCAGAGGTAGATGTATGATGGATCCAAGAAACCAAGGTTTTTTGCACCGCCTGTCGTGTAAGGTTCCAGTGCACTGTCATAGTGGTCCCCAAGTAAGGGAAGAGGACATGGTTTTTCACCATCAAAGGCGTACAACACATGTTCATTGGCAGTGATAGGGCCCTCTAGGCCACAGTCGAGAGACCAATCATGCTTTCTTTGTGGTCAGGTCAGGCATTTTAAGTCATATTACCTGAGAAGAGGTGTTGAAGTATCACAACAGTCAAGGCAGAATTAGCAGGTTAGTGGCGCCAGAGGGTGAGGACGCGGTCAAGCATCACAAGACGAATCGTCTACTCAAGGAAGCAGAGGGTGTGGATGACATTAAGAAATGGTTTGATTCTATGCTATGAGTCAGCCGGAGGCGATAGTCAACCCATGAATGGTGGCAGGTCAGATGGAGTTATTTCATTCTGATTTGTCTTCTTCTTGCTTTATATCTGTTCTGGTTGAACCGGGTGCTACACACTCTTTTATCGCTCGTAGTATGCTTGATAGCTATCTTTTACCTGTTAGTTGTAAGAAGGATAGCTTGTTGTTAGATACCCCTATTAATGGTTCCTCGATGCTTCAAGAAGTGTGTCCATCTTGTATTCTATGCTTTTCGGGACACAACATACAAGTGAATCTCATACCACTTGATATGCATGGATTCGATGTAATCCTTGGGATGGATACCATAGAGAAGTATAAGGTTGTGATGGATTGTGGTTCAAAGCAAGCGATGTTTGCTGATGATGGTAAGAAGTGGATCTTCCAGGGAGATAGGAAGATTCTTCTGACATGTTTAGTGTCAGATATGGTGGTAGGAAAGTTGTTGCGGCAAGGTTGTAGAGCATTCTGGGCTCATGTTGTGAATACCAAGGCAGAAGGTTCGAGTCTTCAGGACATGAAAATTATCAGAGAATTTGAGGACTATTTCCCGACAAGTTTCTCAGTGTTCCCCCACCTCGAGAGATTGACTTCGAGATCAGTCTAGTGCCAAGGACAACCAGTTGCTCAGACACCGAACAGGATGACTCTAGCTGAGATGGCAGAGCTGAAGAAGCAGTTACAGGAGTTGTTGGATAAAGGTTTCATCAGACCAACCACATCGTCGTGGGGTGCTCCAGTTCTGTTCATGAAGAATAAGGATGGATCGATGCATGTGTGTATAGATTATTGACAATTGAACAAAGCTACGATTAAGAACAAGTATCCTTTTCTGAAGATAGACGATATGTTTGATCAGTTACGTGGTGCTACAGTGTTCTCAAAGATTGATTTTTGGTCTGGATATCATCATGTGAGGATCAAGGATGATGACATACCAAAGTCAGCTTTCAAGACAAGGTATGGTCACTTTGAGTTTGTAGTTATGCCATTTGGGCTAACCAATACACTTGCTGCTTTCATGGATCTGATGAATAGGGTGTTCTGTCTGTTTTTAGATCAGTTTGTTGTGGTTTTCATAGATGACATCTTGATCTATTGTTGAGACAGTCAACAACATGAACAACATCTTCAAAAAGCATTGACTCTCCTTCGCCAACATCAGTTGTATGCCAAGTTTAGTAAGTGTGAAATTTGGTTGAAGGAGGTGACTTTCTTAGGTCATGTGATATCTGCGGAAGGAGTCAGAGTGGACTCCAAGAAGGTGGAATCAATGGCAGAGTGGGAACAACCAAAGATACCGACTGAAGTTCATAGTTTTCTGGATTTAGCAGGATACTACTGGAGGTTTATAATGAACTTTAGTGTGATCATGTTACCGTTATCGAAGTTGACCAGAAAGGATGTACCTTTAGTTTGGGATGATTGTTGTTAGCGCGCTTTATAGAACTTGAAGGAGAAGTTGACTAGTGCTCCGGTGTTGGTGTTGCTAGAGCCTGGGAGAGGCTATGTTGTTTTCTGCGATGCTTCCAAGGAAGGTTTAGGTTGTGTGTTGATGCAAGAAGATCATGTGGTTTCTTTTGCTTTGCGACAACTTAAGAAACACGAGGAGAGTTATCTGACACATGATTTGGAGCTGGCAGTAGTGGTCCATGTGATAAAGATTTGGAGACACTATCTTTACGGGGAAGTGTGTCATATCTTTACGGATCATAAGAACCTGAAATATATCTTCTCACAGGGTGAGCTGAACATGCGACCGCATCGCTGGATGGAGCTAATCAGTGATTATGATTGCACCATCGAGTATCATCCTGGTAAGGCGAACATGGTAGCTAATGTGCTTAGTAGGAAGTCTTCTTCTCTTCCTACTAAGAAGGCACATATGAGTTCTTTGATGTGCCATAGGCAGGATATGTTCATCTCTTTGTGGAATATGAATGTATAGTTGGAAGTTTCCTTGTTGGTAGGACTTTTGGCACAGATGCAAGTGAAGCCTACGTTGAGGCAGCAGATCAAAGAAGCACAGTAGGAAGATGCTACAGTTCAGTTAATAATGATAGAGTTTGGCAGCGAGAAGCGTGATGGCTTCCATGAGTATGAGGATGGACTAGTTTGTTATCATACAGGATGATGGTCCCCGATGTTGATGATATGAGGACGTTAGTGCTTGAGGAAGTGCACACATCAATGTATGTTATGCATCCAGGTGTCACCAAGATGTATCATAATCTGAAGGGCCTAAATTGGTGGCCTAGCTTGAAGAGAGATGTAGCCGAGTTTGTGGCTAGGTGTGCGGTATGCCAATAGGTTAAGGTTGAGCATCAGAAGCTTTCAGGTACGTTCCAACCCATGCTGATACCGCAGTGGAAGTGGGATCATGTAACCATGGATTTTGTAGTTGGTCTTCCGAGGACAGCTAGAAATCATGATTCTATTTGGGTGATAGTGAATAGATTGATGAAGTCTGCCATTTCATACCTGTGAAGATAACATATACAGTAGAGAAGTTTGCTCAGGTGTATGTGGATAAGATAGTGTGTTTGCATGGTGTGCCCACAACGATAGTCTCTGACAGAGGTCTCTAGTTCACGAGTCATTTTTGGTAATAGTTGCATAGAGCACTGGAAACGCAGTTAAGGTTCAGTACTGCTTTCCACCCACAGACAGATGGACAGTCTAAAAGGACTATTTAGACTTTGGAAGATCTTCTCAGAGCTTGTGTCTTGCAGTTCCTAGGTAGTTGGGATGTGCATCTCAGTTTGATAGAGTTCTCCTACAACAACAACTACCAACGGAGTATCGACATGGCACCTTATGAGGCTTTATATGGTAGGAGGTGCAGATCATCTTTATGTTGGTATGAGTCTAGTGAGTATCATCTTTTGCGTCCTGAGTTAGTGCAACAGACAACAGAGAAAATCAAGGTGATACAACAGCAGTTGAAAGCGGCACAAGACAGATAGAAATCGTATGCAGATAATCACCGACGACCTCTAGAGTTCCAGGTGGGAGACAAGGTGTATCTCAAGGTCTCTCCATGGAAAGGCATGCTGAGGTTTAGTCAGAAAGGCAAGTTGGCTCCTAGGCATATGGGTCCATATCCAGTGATAGCACGTGTTGGCAAAGTGGCTTACAAGTTAGAACTACTGCCAGAATTGCACAAGTTACATCTGATGTTCCATGTCAGTATGGTGAACAAAAGTCATCCAGGCACAGAGATAGTGATACAACAGGTTGAGGTTGATCTTGATGAAGATGTAACGAGGTAGGTCTAGTGTTTATCCTCGACAGAAGAGTGAAGAAGTTAAAGAGGAAGGACCTGGTTCTTGTGAAAGTCCTTTGCATCATCATGGCATTGAGGAAGCCACATGGGAGCTTGAGGAAGAGATGAGGAGGAAGTATCCCTCACTTTTCTCTTCGGATTTTGGGGGTGAAATCCTTTTGTAGGGGTTTATGGCTTGTAAGGACCCTGACCTTCATTTTGGGCTTACCCTGTTTGCTTTGCCTAAACCTTGTGTTTAGATGTTTTCTAATCACCTGAGGTGTGATTAGGGTTTTGTTTTTTCTTTGTTGGGAGGTTGAGGTGGAACTTGCAATTTACCCAAGTTTTAGGGTTTGTGTGTAAGTTTGCCACCTTGAGAGATGTCTTTCTCTCTCCTTGCATCCTCTAGGGTTGAGAGGATGAGTCGGGCGACTTGCTTGAGTTGTTTTGGGCCTAGTTTGAGTTTATTGAGGCTTAGGCTTGTTGTTGGGCCTTCTTGGGCATTGTTTGTGCTTTGTGCCCCCTCCTTGCTTGGTGTATCAGGCAAGGGTGTATCGGGAAAGAGTGTGTCGGGAAGAGGTGTGTTTCCCATAGGTGATATCAGTCAGGTGACCTTCTTGACCTAGCTTCATTTGTGTCACCCTTAGTGACACTTGTTTCTCTTTTCTAGCAAGGTGGCATAGATTGAACAAGTGGTTGTTTGGGAAAGAACATGTGGAGCAACCCTCCAGTTGACGCCCACTTAAACCCCTTGTATATATACCCCCTTCTTTGCTAGCTTGTGATCCCTTTATCTTTTTAGTTTCTTCCCCTTTCCTTTGGCGGCCGATATCCCTTGGAGGATCTTGGAGAGTGACACCCTCGGCGACCATAGCTCTAGTCTTCTTCTTCCTCTTGCGGTGGTCGAAACCCTAGAGTGTGCCTTGATCCTTCTTCTCTTGTGGTGAGTATCCTTCTCTCTTTCCTTGGCACCTTCTTCATCTTTCTTTTTGGCCATGGTGGTTATGGAGTTTCTCTTCTCTCCTAGCATTGGCCGAAGGTGGTGCCTTGGTTCTTAGAGCTTGGAGCTTGGTGCTTGGAGCTTTAGAGCTTGAGGAGAGTGCTTGAGGCGAGTTACATAACTCCTAACCCTAACTATAGTACCTTCTTTATATGTTGCTTTGTTATATGCTATCTTGATCGGCCATGCATATCTTGATAGTCATGTTTTGCTCTAGTATGTGCCCTAGACCTTGTTGGATATAGAGAGGTGGTTTCCCTTGGGTTGGCCGAACCTTGGATTAGAGTTCCTTGGGCGAAACCCCTCTCTCTTAATTGTTGAGAGGTGAGCCTAGGGTCTCCTAATTCAATGGTGAGTTGTGGTGTGTTCTTGGGGCAAACCCCTTTCTCTCTTTGGTCTTGAGAGGTAAGCTTAATCTCTAGTTGTGTGGGAATAATCCCTCTCTCTTAGTTGTTGAGAGGTGAGTCTACACTCTAGTTGCTTGAGAAACACCCCTCTCTTACCATAGATTTGAAAGGTGAGCCTAGGGTTTGATGTTGACCTAGTTGTGGTTTGGTTGGTTACCCGATATGGTGATGACCCACCTTGCTGCCCGATATGTGATGGGAGTTGTGCAAGACCCCTCTCACTTAGTTCTTGAGAGGTGAGCCAACTATCTTCATCCTTTAGGTTTGATTGTTGTCAGGAGGTTGAAGATGACCAACCTGAGGTGAGGAGTAACATGATATCCTTGTTTACCTGATACCTTGACAACCCTAGATCTTTGGTACCTGATATGGTGTCATGTGTGTGGTGCCCGATATCCCTATAGATACCTAGTGAACCCCTTTGACCAAGTTGTGCTTGGGCAATATCGGTTTGGCTTAGTTCCTTAGGCAATATCAGTTTGGGGGTGTTATCGGCTAAGACCCTTGTTAGTCGTTATGGTGTTGTGTTGCCCATAATTGGGTTGGATGATGTCTTGACCTAAGGTAGTTGGTTGTTAGACCATTATCCGTTGGACGTTATCGTCCTGGTGTCAGCTGGTTTGGTGTCTTGTTGATTCCTTGACTGGTATGAAGCTTTGCCCAAGATGTTGCCTTACCCGATATGTTGGGATGGCTGATATGCCTTGTGGCCATTATCAGGTTAGTAGGGTAACGCTGTGTTAGCTTGTTCTTGGGGCGTTATCGACCTATCTTGTGGTTAGCCCATTATGAGGTGTATGATTTTCTTATCTATGTTGCATGGTTGTTTCTCATAATGGAGTAATGAGATATAGATGTTCCTTGTTCAAGTACCATTGTTTCTTTATGATTATGCTAACCATGCAGGTTCCATGTGTATGGATATGAAATCAGGTAGTATCCACGATGATGGCATGAGAATGGTATGATAAGGAACATCAAGGGTTGTGATGAACCCAGTGATAGATGATCGGCGTTGCCTATGGAATGGTATTAGTTATGTTGATGGTGGGATTAAATCCCTATGATGTGATCCTTGAGATGGATCTAGATGATTGGCAATAGGCCAAATGGTAACATGTGATGTTGGATCCTTGTGATGAATCATGATGATGTTGATGGTATTAAAAGCATTAGTGACATGTAACACAAGATAATGGGATTATGTTTGTTTATTCTTGTTATAGTTTGCACGTTACATAACTTGGTTGAATCTTGCAATCCACTTAAAATATGTTAATTAATTACAAATGAACCTTTCATGTAGTTTGCCCTGGCCATAGATCCATCATCGTCAGGAGTTTGGTGATGGTGAATCGGGTTCTCCTGCGGGATAATCCGGAGCGCATATTGTTGAATATGTGGGGTTTCTCGTAGCCAAAAATAGGAGGATTAGAGTGAAACTTCGGTTGTAGACTCATAAGAGCATGGTGAACTAGGCCCATGGCTCAAGATTGGAGCACGGTTTCAGGGCTCGTGGCTTAGTGTGGTTAGAGCATGGTGAAACAGGCCCATGGGTAAGGAATCGTGATAGAGCATGGTGAAACAGGCCCATGGCTCAGTGATGATGGAGCATGGGGAACCAAGCTCGTGGCTCGGACTTCTAGCATCGATACATGTACCAAGGTGGGCTAGGCAGAGGGTAGCCTAACCCTATGTGGCTGAGGCCACTTAAGCACAAGACTGTGGTCCTGCTTGTTGGTTCTTGTGCACTGACCACAAGGGTATGAGGTCGTGGAGTCTGACTCTTCTATTGACCTTATATGGCAACCGATTGCGACCAAGTAGTGGTCGGTTTGGATCTGAGTGATACAACTCACTTCCTCAGGGCATAATAAATCGTAATCCAGCTATATAGTATATTTTCTTAGGACAAACACAGAACATTGGTTGAGACCTTGTTTGTATAGTTGTCCTAGAAATATCTTACAGTTAATTACATGTTTCTCAGATGTTATAATATTCTTATATGGCTTATCTTGTCAATCATGCTCCACTATAGTATATGTTCATATGCTTCTTAGAATCCTGATAAGATGTTATAAAGTTAGTTTTGCTCAGTACGTTGCATATACGATTCGCTTATATTAGTTACCGGCTTTATCTGTTCTAGCTCTCCTGAGGTTTTATAGTTTCGGCGGGGGTTATGTTTCTCGTTGGGATTGTGTGTCTCACCCCATTGGTCTAAAACCTTTTTAGGTGGTCGTGCTAGACATGGTGGTGATCGTGGTGTTGCAGTTGAGTAGCAAGAAGAACAGTAGAAGTCAAGAGATGGATATGTTGTTTTTTGGTTGCTTTGTAGTAGAGTCCTAGATTCATCCTTGCACACTCAGGTCCTCAGAGGTGTTTTGGCAAAGTTTCAGGATGTATAGTTGATATGGCCTTTTTCTCTCTATGTTGTTGGCCTGTTATGCCTTGTTATGTACATAAACAGGTGGTGAACTCTTTGTGCTTATGGGAAAGCTAGATCCTATGGGTTGTGGACTTGTATCAAGTTTATGTATATTTATATAACATGTTTCTTTGTAGGATGTGGATCTAGTTGTAATAGTTCCTTTCTTATCTACCTTCCGCAATCAGTTTTTATTAACCTGTGTTTTTGGTAATATGTTGTTTATGGTGGTTCCACATGTTTTCGTGTGGCATTTTGTTGTCTGTGTGATAGTGGGATGTCACAATCCAGATGTAGGTGGTTAGAAGATGGTGACTAAAGAGGATCTTGTACCCCACATATGTACTCAAGGATAGCCTAGGATGGTCATGTTTCTCTCTACAACTGGTCCCTTGAATAGATTATTGTAATTTTTCTTATCATGTATTCCATCCTTATGGTGAAAAAATAAAATATTTTTTGATAATGTAGTTGGCTGACATTCTATTTCTATACACTTATGTTGTCTTTGTGTATCATACTATTTGAGAAATAAAATCTGATTACTGCATTCCTTCATATGTTAATATATGTTTGGATTGGAATGGTGTATTTCTCAAATTTAGTAAAGAGTAGATTCCCTCTTAGGTCATACTTCTTACAGTGCTTATGAATTAAAATGTTTTGGGTTTTGAGACAATTTAGAGAACATATTTATTATGAGTTATGGGATTGCATTTTTTTGGTTGAATGTCTCTATATTGTTGTGGATGATTAGATAAGACCTTAGCTTTTCTATTCCACAATCACATCCACTTTTTGATATGACAAAGGGGGAGATAGACTTAACTCTTTTGAAATGGATCTTATATTGCAGATCTTTTTTTTGTTGTAAAGAAAATAAAGAAATTTCCACATATATTGCGCACTTTGTCAAATGCTAACAAAATAGTTTATTGTGCATGAACTGAAAGTGAGCATGCAAATTCTGAATAGTAATCTTTTCTAGGATTCTAATTTAAAGAAATTCAATTGTCATCTTTTACAATTTTTTAGGAATTGCATGTCATCTTGAAAACATGGGCTTGTTGACCTAACAATTACAAATTTTCCATATTTTTATGATGAATTCATCATTTACATTCATGTGTATATAACATTTCTATTTGATATCATTCCAGATCAATAGAGTATGTCAAAATAATTAAATTTTCAAACCCTATAATGGCAAATTTGGACACAACATGAATTGAAAAATAGATAGAATTTCTATAGAAAATATTATTGTAAAACAGTCATAATGATTGCATGACTTATAATTACACTTAAAAGTGTAATTTAAGAAATTAAATCAAATTATATTTCTTTTTTCATTATTGGAATTCAGACACTTCCATCGGACGAGATTGTCCTTGAGATAAGTTCAGCCGACAAGCATTTTTCTTGACCAATAGATGCCATTGTCAGGATTCTACCATGCATCAATCTCAGCAGATGAGAATCTAGCTTGAACAAATTAGAGTCCACTATTCGATTTTAGTCACTAATATAATAGTCAACCACCTTTGAAGTTCTTGTCTACTATTGTCATTCATTGAGATATGGCATCGTTAATTCTATCATAGCTTCATTCACTGAGATATGTCACCCAAAATTTTGCCTGTTCAACAATAGTTGTAAATTGCAACAGTCTTTAGGGAGAGTGGGCACTCTCAATTATAGACACACTACTGCAGAACAGGCCTTTGGATTCTGTTGTTTATGTCCTTTTAGTGACGGTTCTATAACGACGCCTATGTGGGCGCCGCGAAAGATCGAACTCTTCGGCGTTAGTTTTATAACCGACGCCAAAAGGCTTCGCGCCACTGAAAATGCGCCAGCAGGGCACTGATAGGCGTCGGAGAATAACTAGTAAGCCGACACCAAAAGGCTTCACGCCACAAAAAGG
Source organism: Alisma plantago-aquatica (assembly GCA_963693085.1). NCBI lineage: Eukaryota > Viridiplantae > Streptophyta > Magnoliopsida > Alismatales > Alismataceae > Alisma > Alisma plantago-aquatica. Next base: position 1,184,989,276 of record OY856410.1, on the reverse strand, counting down.
GCGCCATCTAGGACACCATCTGCATCGTTTTGCAACTAAAAAACTGATGCCATATTCCCAGACGCCACAATCGTGCTTACCTGCACGGCCGAGTTTAGAACTATAGGCATCGGTTTTATACGAGTAACCGACGGCATTTCCACCACGGCCATGCTTTCCTGCACGGTCGGGTTGTTTGTCACATTAGGCAGCAGTTTTTATCCAATAACCGACGATGTAAGCCTTTGATGACAGTTTTCTCTAAATAACGGACGCCTATGTTTTAATTTGTTTTTTATCAGTTTGCAGGCCTGTTTTGGCTGGTCAGCAGGATGAGAACATGTAGTTCGATTTTCTGAACTGCAGGTTTATGACATCCATTGATATCAGCCAACAAACATGCCACAATCCTGTAAAATCAACAAATATACTTTTCACACAAGTAGATACATTCATACATCAATTCAATTCTCACATTCACACATGTAGAAATATTCAAATACATGTAGAAACATTCAGACATGAATAAACATTCAGAAATATTCATTTACAAAATATCATTCAACATCGCTATCAGCATCCCAATTATATCTTACAGTCCCCACTATTTGTACCCATTCTTCTCTTACTTCATTTAATACTTCCATCATATATGGAGCATGTACGTCGTTTAAGCGTTTACCTATAGTGTGGTCAGTTTCAAACACCTACAAAGAGAATGATGTATATATATAAGTAATAATATAAAATAAGATTGATATATTTCATACTAACTAATGAGACTATATATAATACCTCATGTATGGTATTGATGTCCAATGCGGCATATTGGATAATCATATGCATAAATCACATCACATAGTATGTGCATGCCCAGACGTTGTCTTATGTAGCGCACTATAAATTGAAACATACAAAATATTAAAAAATACAACTAAGCACAGTTCACATAAATTATATATGCATTGGAGTCGAGAACTTACTTTCACGTTCTCCCAAATTATTGGTTGGTTCTTTTTCCTGGGGACCTTTCCTCCAGTCTTTTTGAATGCATCTAAACCCCTACATGTTAATGTAACACAGTAAATTGCATAATTAAATAGTAATGTAATAACATATGTTAGCGGGTATAAAAATGAAATATTTCTCACCAGAATAATGGAAATCTCATTACATGTCCAATTTTAGTATTCAATGTACTCCCCGCAGGATCTAGATAATAAACAGTGAACGTCCCGGGGAGAATAACTAGTAACTCCCAATGCCTACCGCTAGAGGTAAAAAAGTTAAAAATTAATAATTCAAAATCCACAATAAAAATGTAATTTTCTTAAGTCCAAATTATAAGTAAAGTAAACTTACTTGACATTGAATGGAGCTATTATTATCGTCTTCTGTTGCTGATCGAAAATTGTAAAAGCATCTATACAGTATTGTTGAACACTATCAAGGTGTTTAGCTACCATACTAATCAATGATGGAATCAAAAATCCCACATGGTCAAATGCAATTTGTTTACATTGATTTTAGACTAAGTAGCTGCAAAACATGTATTACGTATGCATTAATATATAAGAAACCAGATCACCGGATCTTACACAAGGTATATGGATGTATAAACAAGATCTCACCATATCCATGTCTCTATCATTGATGTATTCAGCCAATCATATATAAATAGCTCAATAATATCTTTTATAAATAAAGAGCTTTTGTATGATTGACCTGCATAATTCACTTCTAAAGCAACAATTATAGGGCAATGTATATAATGTGCCCGTAGACAACATGCCATTCCCCTACAAGCAGGACCTAACGGGTATTTTAGGTCAGTTAGAACCCAACTTGGTAATGCAGGAAGTGGAGGTGGAGGCCTAGATGCTCCGGGTGTCTTCTTTTTAACCTGTATATATAATTTCAAATCAATTGACCTTATATACACATTAACAATCTAAAGTAATGTAAATTGATCTTACAATTTTAGTAGTGTAGAAGACATCTGCTTTGGGCCACAATATCACCCCGCCTTTTGCCTCAGCAAGTGTATCAATATCTGGGTGGGCATATGGCAATGTCGGGCTCACACGAATGTAGCCCTTTGACATTGGAGTCCTTTGAAATGTTGCCCCAGGAAGGGATGGGTAAGCCTACGCCTCTGCAACAACATAGTCTAAAATTCTTAAGCAACATTGCTTCAACGCCTACAAATTTACATAAAGAATGTTATACATATATACATATCATCTTCAAAACATATCATCTTGAAAAGACTAGCTACAATGTCATAAATAATACTTACAACAGACGTGTTAGGCGGTAGGTCTATAGGATTACTCGTAGTTTGTGTATCAGGCAAAGAGTGGGTCGCCATAGGCTGATTGGAAGCCTGAGATGCCTGCCACCGCTGCATTATATCCTCGACTTTCTTAGAAACTAGATCCTCGACTCTTTTATTCTCCTATACATGGATAAAAGAAACATTAGCTTCTTATTATTGAATTCCCTTTTGCAGTAACATTCTAAAAAAAGAATAAGTTACCTCTTCTTGTGAAAGTCCCGCTCTGGGTTTGCGCTGGGATGGCCCAAAGAATGCTTTGATGCCCACACCAGCGCCTGCACCCCTAGCACGTCCAGGATGCAACCCAGAGAAATTGTCAATTCATCTCCTGTGCCCTGAGGGATGAACGTGCCTTGTTTCCTCTGCTCGTGCAGCTCCTGCTAATCACCATCAATAGAAATTGGTAAGTTAACACCACAAATAATCAATATTCAAACGATTTCTCTAAGAGTTGTATTTTACCATTTTTGAAGCCGCCTCAGCAGTTACGTGCTTCTTTATTTCACCCTTCTTGTTTTTGTCCCAGATATCCAGAGATCATGGTGAGGTATGGGTGTGGCAGATGTAGTAGAGGACTCTTGAGTAGCAGCAGACTCCGCCTGCAGTCTTTGGTGAATGCTTGCATAGCCCTTTGGACCCATAGTGTGGTCATGCACATTCAGTGCACACCTTGAATTTTGCGCCTCACTTATTTTCTTGAAGCAACAAACGTGTCCCAATCTTCTTTGTCCAAGAAGTTCCACTGTTCAAGTGCTGATTTCTTCTTCTTATCACCATTTTTTATGTATTCTCTGTTGAGATTTTTCCTATAGTTCCTTAGCATCTTTCCAGTGCATTGCAACACGCTTTTATGATGCAGCTTCTCATCCAATGCAAACAGATTCTATAAAATATAATTTCTATTAACTAGTATCCAAAAATAGAATTGCAAATAATAGAATTTGTAATCTACAAAATAGAATTGCAAATAATAATAACTCACGCATAAATCCTTCCATATCATGTCTTTCTTCGCCTGAGGAACTTTATGCCAATTATCATACTTAACACCACAATGGCTTCGAGTGACAACCCCAAGATAGTTTACAAAATTATTGCGGTTCACTCCAATTGCATTTCCTCCATTATCAAACTCCATAGTAAATCTGGATCAACTTCCACTTAGCGCTATTAACTTCTTCAACATAGTGATGCCCCTTTTCTTGTTAAGTTTTTGGTGATGCGCATCAAGTTCCTCCAGTGCTTCAGTGGGTACATCAACCTAAAATTTGACAAAAATAAACACACTGAATTAGCCCAATATAGAAATATAGGATATATGACATAACTAGAAGATAATGAATTTTATAGAAATACATGATATTTTTTTAGAACTTACATTGGTATCCTCGCCATTCTCATCATGGACAACATGCTCATCATGGACATCATGCTCTTCATGGTCAGCCATTTGAAAATTTCATTAAAAAGGCAAACATTTAGCATTTGTATTAACTAGAAGATAATGAAACATCAAATATGAAAATGATATTGATATTAAAAAAACAAACATTTAGTTTCAATAAAAAAATATAAACACGCATGCCTCTAAAATTGTGATCTTTTATCAATTAACAATCCTTCATTGTGATCTTCACGCACATATAAGTCATCATTAGCTTCAATATTTTGTGGAGTTGGCAACCCAACTGAGAACGGACTGGAGTCATCATACTTATCATAGTACTCTTCTTCATCTTTATGATCTTCAATAAACTGTCTTTTACCATGAAGAAGAACCGCCCATTTATCATTTGCAAGATCATCGATATTGAATACTTGTTTCTCCTGTGATGCCAATATAAATGGTTCACCCTTCTCGCCAATCTTTTCAAAGTTTACTAAAGTGAAATCCAATTCATCCACTATAACTCCTTTGGTGTTATAAACCCAATTACATTTAAAGAGTAGAATTATGAAAGCTATGTAGTCAAACTCCCATATGTCTTCAATGACACCGTAATATGACATTTTAGCTTCACGTGGACTCTTATCCTTTGCACTTGCAAAATACATAGTCGACGCTTGAAGAGTGACCCCACTATTTTGGATGACACTCTTATCATCTTGGCGCTTTGTGTAATATGTGAACCCATTAATGTCAAACCCTTCATAAGACATAACATTCGGTTTTGGTTTAAAGGTGAGGCATTTGATAGTTTCCGTAATATCATTTGGTGTTTGAGATAGTTGATGTAAGACTTTATCTTCAAACCACTTAGTAAAAGTCTTGTTATGCTCTCTAGAAAGCCACATTGAACTTGCTCGAGGATGTTGTCTCTTGATGAAATTGGTATGTTCCTCGATATAAACACTCACTCCGTCCATGTTGTGATTACTTTCACCTGTGATCCCAAAATTCCTTTTCCCTCCTCAATATTCTTGTCATTAACAGGAGTATTATTACCATTGAGAAAGTCATTGCAAAAATCCATAACCTCTCTCACCACATAACCTTCAATAATACTCCCTTCAGGTCGATAATGGTTTCGAACATCACCTTTAAAAACGCTCATGTATCGTTCAAAGGGATACATCCAATGCCAGAAAACTGCTCCCAACATTTTCACTTCCCTAGTCAAGTGGACAACAAGATGTACCATGATATCAAAGAACGAAGGAGGGAAATACATCTCAAGATGACATAGGGTAACAACCACTTCTCTTTACAAATTATCGAGAGTATCAGGGTCAATAACTTTGCTGCATAGACTGTTGAAAAAGAAACAAAGTTTGGTGATTGCAAACCTTACATGCTTCGACAATATAGATCGAATTGCCACGAGCAATATTTGTTGCATTAGAGTGTGACAATCATGAAATTTAAGACCTATCAACTTCAGATCTTTCATTGATACCAATCTACGAATGTTGGATGAGTAACCCTGTGGCACCTTAACATTTGCGAAGCATTCACAAAAAGCTTTCTTCTCCTTTCTAGACAATGTGTAACAAGCGGGAGGTAAGTATGTTCTTTTATTACCCATTTCACATAATTTTGTTAATTCTGACCTTATTCCCATTTCACATAGGTCCATTCTAGATTTTATCCCATCTTTAGTCTTACCTGGTATATTTCAAAGAGTACCAATGACGCTATCACAAACATTTTTCTCAATGTGCATTACATCGATACAATGCCTGACTGTCAAAGAACTCCAAAAAGGAAGATCCCAAAATATTGACTTCTTCTTGAATGAAGAATTGTCACTCTGTGTGGCCATACTACATTGTGATTTCTTACCAAATTCATTAATAATGTCTTTTACTCTTTCATAAACAACATCCCCAGGTATAGGTTTAGGTGCACTCTGTTCATCATTCCATCCATTGAATGCATTGCACTTCCTATGATACGAATGGAATTTTAAAAGAAACCTTCGATGACCAAGATATACAGTCTTGCCGCCATATTTTAGTCTTATTGAATCAGTGTTTTCTTCACATATAGGACACACTTTAGCTCCTTTGACACTATATCCAGACAAATTCCTGTATGCTGGAAAGTCATTAATAGTGCAAAACAACATAGCGTGCAAACGAAATGTCTCTCTTACTGAAGCATCATAGGTCATCACACCTTCAGCCCAAAGTTTCTTTAAGTCATCAATCAGAGGTTCATGATAAACATCGATATCATTTTCAGATTGTTTACGTCCCGATATCAACAACGAAAGCATAACGTCTTTATTTTTCATACACAGCCAAGGAGGAAGATTGTATATAACAAGCATGATTGGCCAAGTGCTATGTTGGCTGCTCAATGTCCCGTACGGATTCATCCCATATATACAAAGCCCAAGTCTTAGATTCCGGACTTCTTCACCAAATTCAGGGTAGAATAGATCAATCTTCTTCCACTATGGGGAATCAGACGCATGTCGTAGGATTCCATCATTATTTCTCTTAACATCTGTATGCCACCTCAAATTCTTTGCATCTTTCGGATTTGCAAACAAGCGTTGAAACCGTGATATTATAGGTAGATACCACATCACCTTGGCAGGAGAACCACTTTTGGACTCCCTCGAAGTCGTCAATTTATACTATGACGCACCACATTTTGGATAATCTTTCAAATCCACATAGTCCTTTTGAAATAATACACAATCATTCGGGCATGCGTGTATCTTCTTGGCCTCCATTCCCATTGGGCACAACAATTTATTTACCCGGTATGTTGAGATTGGCAACTCGTTTCCTTCAGGAAGCATTTCTTTCAACAAAGTCAGCAACGAAGTGAAGCTTTTGTTGCTCCATCTATTGTTAGATTTCAACTTATACAATCTCAACACAACGCTAAGCTTCGTAAACTTAGCACAACATGTGTATAACGGTATCTCAGCATCATGCACAATGTTTCTAAATATAGGAGGTGGATCAGTGTGCTCTACCCTACAACTATCCAGCATCGCATCAACGATGTCTACTGGAACTGGTTCGTTCACATCTACGTCATCGGAGGCAATTTCTTCTTCAACCCAAGCACTTCTATCAACATCCATTGGTTTCGAGTTTGAAATCTCTCCATGCCAGTGTCATTCTATATAGCCTTGTACAATCCCGTTGCACATGACATGACTTTTGATTTCATCACCAGTGCTGACTTTCAAGTTGTTATCGCAATGCCTACATGGACAGTAGAACCTATCTCCAGGTTCTTTCATATGTTCCTCGGCAAATCTAATAAACTGATCAAGACCAGATATAAATTCTAGGGTGCAGCGATTGCAAATGGACATCCATGATCTATCCATTCTATGATCAAAGAGAAAACAAGTATATATTAGGACAAGATTAGGTTCTACGGTTAAAAAATATGTGTGATGTCATTCTTATATATAATAAATGTGTACCACCTATCCCATCCTTGAACACCTAATCTCACTAGTAAGTGTATAATGTGTATTGGGTTTTCAAGAAAATTTTGGCAGTATTTCCCCGTTGTTCTCTAAGTACATATGTACTTAGAGAACAAACGGGGAAATGCTACCGAAATTTTCTCGAAAACCCAATACACATTATACACTTACATCCTAAGTGAGATTAGGTGTTCAAGAAAAGTCCCAAACCGGGGACTATCCAAGATTTACTCCTAATGAGTAAATCTTGGACGGGTTTCTAGGCCGACAAATACATGTGATGTCATTCTTATATATAATAAATGTGTACCACCTATCCCATCCTTGATACCTAATCTCACTAGTAAGTGTATAATGTGTATTGGGTTTTCAAGAAAATTTCGGCAGCATTTCCCCGCTGTTCTCTAGGTACATATGTACTTAGAGAACAAATCGGGAAATGCTACCAAAATTTTCTCGAAAACCCAATACACATTATACACATACATCCTAAGTGAAATTAGGTGTTCAAGAACCGTCCCAAACTGGGGACTATCCAAGATTTACTCCTAATGAGTAAACCTTGGATGGATTTCTAGGCCAACAGAAACAATAATAGATATGTACATGTTAGGGTTTCATCACAATTAATGTTACGGTTTCATCACAATTGATGTTAGGGTTTCATCAATGTTAGGTTTAATCAAATCAAATTAGGAAGCTAGAATGGACAAGTTTAAATCTTATTTCAACATGCATCAAAATTTACTGAATTAGGTCAAACATTAGGATTAGAAGCACAAATATATGCAAGAAAAAGATTTGTTCGTATCCTAGGATTTACATAAAGCATTACATAAATATTTGTTCATATCCTTACCAACAACAAGCACGGTCGTGGTTGTGTTGGCCTACCATGACCGTGTTGGACATCACGACCGTGATAGGCCAACACAGCCACGGTTGTGCTTGCTGTTGGTAAGGAGCTAGGGAGAAGGAAGCAAAGAGGCTAGGGCTACCTGGAGCTAGTGTGGAGAAGAGCGGCAGCGAGCGGCAGCAGTAGTGGCGGCGTGCAGGCGAAGAGCAGAGCAGAGCGGCGAGCAGCAGTGGCACCAGGAGAAGAGTAGAGCAGCAGGGAAGAGCAGAGTAGCAGTGGTGGCGAGCGGCGACAACAGGAGAACCAACAGCGGCGGCGGCGGCGGCAAGCAAAGGCGCACCAGCACCAGTGGCGACGAACAGCAGCGGGGGCTGTCGGGCGATTTTAGGCGAGCGGCGGCGAGTAGCAGCACAGGAGAAAATTATCACAATGAAACAGAAGAAAGGGGAAGACGATCAGGTGATACGGGTCTATTAAGTTTTTAAACGGCGTAGGTTATCTATAACACTGGCACCTTTTACCTTTAAGCGTCGGTTGATATTAAAAACCCGACGTCCAATTAGACAATCTTTGCCCTAAATTATATGGCGGGAACCATTATCGGCGTCAGTTATCAAAGGTTAACCGACACCGAAAGTGGAAATTTTTGCGCAAATTTTAATCTTATATAGGCGTCGGTTATTAGTTAAACAACCGACGTTGTATGTGACACTTTGGGGCCATATTTTTTTCACTCAAAAATTGGATTTTGCGGGCGATTTTAGGGTGTCGGTTTGTTATACCCAGCCGACGCTATATATAAAGCGGTGCCTGTGTCTGGATGGTCTTCGAATATAGACGTCCGTTTTCCTAAATAACCGACGTTTAATAGTATAGGCATGGGTTTTCCTAAATAACTAACGCCCAGAAAAGCGACATTGAATGTTGTTTCTGTAGTAGTGACATGCCCCATTGGATATAACTCTAAGGATAAGTTTCATGCACATATACAATAATTGAGTAGAAAAGCCCTTAGAGCCTCCTAATCATTGCTCGATCTTAATAAGCTAATACAATCATTAAAGTGATAATGGATACTTGTGAGAGAGATTCTTTCAATTGTTATATGAACATCTCTCACTCTATTTCTTCCAATCCCTCTTCTAAAGTTCTCGATTGAGGAAATCTCTCTTAATGAAGGAAGAACAATGTAAGACCATTGGCTAAGAGTATGTAAGCTTTTTTATGATAAATAGGTCCCTTGACCTTAAATGGATTGCTAGTTTAGCCCTTGATCTTGTAAATGGTGGTTACTTGGTGTAACTGTTATTGTGCAACTGTAACATCCCAGGATTTGAGGCCTCAGATAACATGATCGTAAAGGAATGATTGGAGTACCCATATCACCAAGGTGCACCTCCTTTTCCGGGAGCCTATTTCTAAAGAACTCCATAGTTAAGCGTGATCAACTTGGAGTAGTACTAGGATGGGTGACCAGTCGAGAAGTTGATCTTGGCTTGCGCGTCAGTGAGGATAAAGTGCACAGTTAAGGCTAGTGGTGGTCAGTGGGGCCAGTCGTCATTCCTGAAACTTTACTAGAGCCTTGGGCAGTGGGCCCGGGCGTTACAAATGGTATCAGAGTCAATTCCCCTCTAGTAAGTGGGGCCCACATGGGCATGGTATGTCAGTCTTGAGTCGTGCGGTCCAAGCATGAAGGAAAGGGTTGTCCATGGTTGACGTAGCCACCCTTGCACTGGTATTCTGTGATCGGGAGCTGGGTGTTCATCGGCCATTGTGGGTCCGCACTAAAATGGGGAAGAGATTATGAGGCATTATAGTTGAGCCTTGACGAGTACATCAAGAGTCTAAGTGGGGGAGATTGTAACATCCCAGGATTTGAGGCCTCGAATAACATGATCGTAAAAGGAATGATTGGACTACCCATATCACCAAGGTGCACCTCCTTTTCCGGGAGCCCATCTCTAAAGAACTCCATAGTTAAGCATGCTCAGCTTGGAGTAGTACTAGGATGGGTGACCAGTCGGGAAGTTGATCCTGGCTTGCGCCTCAGTGAGGACAAAGTGCGCAGTTAAGGCCAGTGGTGGTATGTGGGACCATTCATCATTCCTGAAACTCTACTAGAGCCTTGGGAAGTGGGCCCATGCATTACAGCAACATAAGGCAGAACTGAAGGTGTGACAATCCTAGAAGTTGACCTCTTGAGGCTAGGGAACAACATCCTTTAGAGGTGGAACCACAATAAATATTGTCTTCTTTGTGATGGCTAAAATATATTTCTCTCATGCTTGTTTTACGTGATGTCTCTTCAATTGGCATATAATATGAAGGTTTAACAAGTTTATTTAATGTTTTTAATAGATCAAATTTAGCCGCCGAAGTTCATTGGCCTAATAGAGGTTTCTCTTCCTTGTTTTTTGGAGAGTAAAAAATACAAGCAGACTGAAATGAGGAGGAGAGAGCAAATAAACAATGAGAATCAAAAAATAAGGCACCAAATCAGAGATAACACATCAATACAGATGCATTACAATTATTCTATGTTTAATATATTTTTTATGTTACTAGTGAACAATATCAAAAATAACAATATGTTATTATATATAGGTGTGTTATAATGTGTTCATTTGTTCTATAATGTATAATATGATATATTAATTTGTTATTTCTCATTACTTCCTAATCTCTTTTATTCTTTCTCTCTCTTCCCAGTACGATCTCCTCCATTTGTGTTCAAATGTGTTCGAATATGTTTCCTATCACATATTAATGTGTTATTTCCTCATACTTCCCTCCTCTTAGTATTCTCTTTCTCTCTCTTCCCTCTACTTTTCTATTTTTTTGTGTTCACATATGTTATGATGTATTTTCTTTCACAATGTAATACATATTATTTCTCAATACATTCCTCCCCCTCATATTTTTCTATTTCTCTCCTTTCTCACTACCAATGTCCTTGATTTCTTTTTACATGTGTTATAATGTGTTTTATATCACATGTTAATATATTCTTTCCCACTACTTCCCTCTCCCTTTTCTTTTTTCTCTTCCCACTACTTCCCTCCTCCATTTTTGTTCACATGTGTTATAATATTTTTTGGATACATGATGTGTCATTTCCCACTACTTCCCTTTTTCCACCTATGTTCTTCTTCTCTTTCTTCCCACTATTATCCTCTTCCTATGCTTCTCTCCCATCTCTCTTCCCACTACATCTCCCCTCCCTCCCTCATGTTTGTCTTTCTTTCTAGTGCTTCCCTCATCTCTCCCTCTTGTTTTTCTCTTTCTTTCTCTTAAAGTTACTTCCCTCCTCCTCCCTTTTATTTTTCTTTCTCTCTCTCTCTCTTTGGTATTTCCCTCCTCCCTCCTCCTTATATTACTTCTTCCCTCATTTCTACTTTATTTTTCTCTCTCACTCTCTCTCTTCCCACTACTTCTCTCCCCCAAATTATTTTTCATATTCTCTCTTTACATTATTTCTCTCATCCATATTTTATCTCTTTTCTCACTACTTCTCTTATTTGTTTTCATCTCTCTTTCCACTATTTCCCTCCTCCTTTCTATTTTATTGGTCTCACACACTACTTCCCCGATCCCCTCTTTTGACATTGCTCTCTTATTTTACTATGTAAATTCTATTTTTATTTCTCTCTCACACTGCCACTCTCTCCACTATATATCTCCTCTCAAAATACAATTGACACAAAAGCAATCACATGACAGCGATAACAACATGAGAGATGTTCTTTTGCTGCTTATCTTTTAAAAATGTCAAAACTAATAGTGTTTTCCTACAAGTAATATGTTTAGCAAAATAACAGTTGAGTTAGAAAAGCAAAATTGGATGCCTCGTCTGATGTGACATGTGATAGTCATACATTATTATTCTATGTTGTTTTTCATTCTCGGCTGCATATACAAAAGATGGAAGCTCTGCCATGCTAACAAAAAGTGTGTCTACTGTCATCTACTCAAACTCGGTAATCAACGACCGCAAACTCAGAGTTGTGTTCACTATTACCATATCAAATGACCAGTACTTTTTCATGGAGCTTAAACACAAAAAGCCACAACAACAAAATAATGCCTCAATCTTTGTTTGCGTTCAACTAAATGCAGCTATCAAAGGCAACAAAAGAATAAATACAAGAGGTAAGCAAAGATCATCCAGTTGCACTTCTACAAGCGCGCCAACCACATGCGGCCTCACGATTCTGTACTCTTTTCCTATAGTCACCAGATTCTTACCTGCAACTAGGAGGATAGAGTCAGCGTAGGAGCAAGAGTCAATGTGAGATGGAGAGATAAAGGATGCAAGAGTTGCCATAGAGCTGCCACATCCCCTGTCCTCTAGCTTCAACATGTAGAAAACCAGAACAATGCGCTGAACCTACCAAGGATTTCATTCTCAGCGTTTGCAATGAAAAAACTGTTAACAAAGCCCCTGGAGCTGGAGCCGGTTGCTTGACCAGCTGTCTTTGTTTGGAATATTCAAGACGTCGCAAATTTTGTACGACTGAATGAATCGCTTAATGAGTACAGTTCTGCTTCGCAGCAATTACAGTTCACATGCCATGAGAAATCCAAGGTCGGGCTGGTGCTTCTTTTTACTTTTTCGTTCTTACCTCATTTACTTTTTCTCTGTCACCTAGGTAGTCCACCACGCTATGAAAAATGTGTCAAATGTCACCTATGTACTAAGTTCAATAATACATCCACCACAAACAGGCAATCTCAACATCCGAACACTGAAATGATTTCTATTCAACTATCGGGACGACTTCCCTTCGAGTATGGGAACAGCTCCCTTCGAGTACTGAAACAACCTCATTTTAATACGGGAATACCCTCCATTTTAATGCTGATACGACCTCCATTTCAATATTGGAACACGTTCTATTCGAGTAATGAAATGACCATATTCAAGAAAACTAGAACACCCTCCATTTGGGTAGTGGAATGGCCACATTTCAATTCTAAAAGCCCTCCATTCGAGACTAGAACACCGACCATTTGAATACTAGAATGACCCCATTTCAATACCGGAACACACTTTGTGTGAGTACTAGAACATCCTTCATTTGAAAACGGGAAGAACCCTATTTTCAATATTGTAACACCCTCCCTTTGAATAGTGAAACACCCTCCATTCGAGAACTGGAACATCCCCATTTTAATACTGGAACACCCTCTATGACAATACCAAAACACCCTCCATTCGGGTATTAGAACAGCCCCATTTTAGTAGTGGAACACCCTCCATTTCAATACCAGAACATCCTCCATTTGAGTACTAGAATGACCCATTTTCAACAGTAGAACACTCTCCATTCGAGTAGTCGGACACCCACCATTCGAGTAATGGAACAAACCCATTTCGATACTAGAACACCCTCCATTTTAATACTGACATGTTCTCAATTCAATATTGGAACTATAGCCTCTTGAATACTGGAGGACCGACCTTTTAAACAGTAAAACAGTCTCATATTTGAATATTGGTACACATACCACTTAAATATTGAATGACCCCCTCTTCTAAATTGACACACTCCCATTTGAATATTGGAATACCCTCCATTCGAGTAGTAGAATGTCCCCATTTCAATGATGGGACACCCTCCATATGGGTAGTGGAATGACCCCGTTTCAATGTTAGAACACCCTATGTTTCAATATTGACACATCCTCATTTCTATATTGGAATATTAAGCTTTTGAATACTGGAACACCGGCCTTCTGGATTGTAGAACAACCTCCTCTTTGAATATTGGAACACAAACCACTTGAATACTATACAAACACACCCCACTTCGATACTAAAACACCCTCCATTTTAATACTAGAAAACCATCCACTCAAGTAGATGAATGGAAAAATTTGAATATTGGAAACGCCCTACAATTCAATATTGGCATGTCTCCATTTTAATGTTGGAACATTGGCCTCTTGAATACCGGAACACCATATTTTTTAATAGTGAAAAAAGCTTATTTTTTAAAACTAAAATACAAAACACTTCAATACCGAAACGACCCCCACTTCTACACCAACACACCATTTGAATACTAGAATAGAGTTCATTTCAATACTAGATCACCCTCCATTCGAGTAGTGGAACATCCCCATGTCAATGTGTGAACACCTTCCAATTTAATATTAACATGTACCCATTTGAATACTGGAACACTGACCTCTAGAATACTAGAATGATGGCCTTTTGACTAGTAGAACAAGCTACTCTTTAAATAGTGGAACATTGACTACATGAATAATGGAATGACCCCCTCTTTTACACTGGAATACCCCCATTCGAACACTACAACACCCACCATTATAATACTAGAATACCCTCTGTTTAAGTAGTGAAGTGACCCCATGTTAATACTGGAACACCCTCCATTTCAAGTTTAGCACATCCCCATTTGAATATTGGAATATAGGCCTCATGTATATAGGCACACTAGCCTTTTGAATAGTGAAACAATCTCCTCTTTGAATATTGGAACATTGACCAATCGAATATTGAAAGGCTCCCCTCTTCTACACCAACACACCACCATTTGAGTACCTGAACACCCTCCATTTAAATATTATAACACCCTCCATTGCAGTAGTGGAATGACTCCCTTTCACTGTTGGAACACCCTACATTTCAATATTGGCACTTATCCATTTTAATATTGGAACACTAGCCTCATGATTACTAGAACATCACCCTTTTCAATAACGGAACAAGCTCCTCTTTGAATATTGGAACACCAACCACTTGAATAATTGAAAGAACCCCTTTTCTATACTGACACATGCCCATTTTCATAGGAAAACCCTCCATTTTAATACATGAACACCCTCCATTCCAGTAGTGAGACGACATCATTTCAATATTGTAATACCCTTCAATTCAATATTGGCACGTTCCATTTGAATAGTGGACCACTAGCCTCTTGAGTACACCATCCTTTTGAATAGCAAAACAAGCTACTCTTTTATTATAGGGACAATGATGATGCATGGGTTTTTTGTCATTCTCACAGGAATATTTTCCTTGATTTTATGTGTTGATTTGTCATTTATTTGATTAATTATGCATGAAAACTATCAATAGCATGTTATATCTAAATGCATCAAATTATGTGATTTTTACTATTTTAAATGATTTAGTATGCATCCTGAGTACTTATGTACGTTCTTGTGCAATTTCAAGTACAATTGAGCTTCACAGACTCGATACTACCGACTTATAGAAAGTTTGTGGTACTAACTTCACATCAGTAGTGGACCAGAAACTTGCCCAGACTCAGTGCTACCGACACCCAAAGTTGATAGTATCGAAACCTCATCAGTAAGGTGTAAGAAATTAATCGTGAAAACTCAGTACTAGAGAGTGTATCGGACTCGATACCATCGATTTGGCATCAGAGAGGCAAAGTTCAAGTGAACTAAAAATTCGGTGCTACCGAGACAGTTCAATAGTACCGAAATAGATGACATGTGCAATTTGACCTAACAACACAGTACTATTGACTCCTCATTTGATACTACTGAGTCTGCCTGATCAGGAAATCCAAAGACATCACTCTAATCTGACGTTTGGCGTTATTTCGTACCCTAAGTGGCTCTAACAACTTGGGGGAGTATGGCCAGACCTAAGGATACAGTTGTTTTTTGTTCCATGACACCGAAGAGAGAGAGGAGAGGAGAGTAAGGAACTAAAATCTTCACCCGAGATGATCTGAGCACCTACGTTGGGTGATTCTATAGTCAAAAGACAATAGAACACACATACGTCGAATGGGATCATCCAGATCGGATATTCTCCAGGGGTTACTTTAGTTTTTCTAATATTTCCCACATTTTTCTCTTTCTCTACCATGTAATCATCAATGAAAACCATGTGAGGCTAAACTCCTTAATTCCTTATGATCCGGGAGTAACCCTAATATGTACTGTAATATACTTTTATGCATTAATATTAGTTTTATCCCTATTTTATGGATATAAATCTATAAAATCATCTTGTTCTATTTATGCTTGATCACCATAGGTACATTATCAGACCCTTAATCATTTCGAAAGAGAGGTTAAGGTTGGAAAAGCATAGATTTACCTATTTATTGCGCCCTTTGGGAAAAGTGGAGTGTAATCGGGATGAGAAACTGAGAGATAAATTGTGAAGCATCTAACTAGTTAACCAATTACTATAGAAATGGGATTGGTATTAGATTATGTAGTGAATTACACTGTGTGAGCGGGTAATTTTTGCTATAGGCTCTTTATCCAGGGATATGGGTAATCGATATTAGTGTGTGGAGTTAATTGCAAGTGCGATCTGTGGTGAAACCATTTTCCTAAGGAATTCATCCAACTCTGAGTAATTTAATCTTTAAGTTTGTTTTGTTTCTGTATTCTTTTTTGTTAATTCAAACCAACTCAACTCTTTTTACCGGCCTAGATGATTAGATTATAGTTAGTAGTAGTGTTATGGGAAATGTTTCCATGTGTTCGACTCGGGCCTCACAAGGCCTGTATTAGTTCGATATGTTCACTTGTGTATAATGCACAGTAAACACGTGTCAAGTTTTTGTCCCTGTTGTCTGAAAAACAACAACATCCAACACTACGAATGTTGTGGTCCACACTAGGCCAACCACTTTTAGTTTTATTTTATGTCACTCAAAACAGAATTGTAATATCATTTTGTGTTTTGATCACAAATTTCATGAACTGACAATTATTTTTTCTCCTTCAAGGTACTAGTTCATGGTGTGTACCTGAGCCCAAGAGTATAGAGAGTTGTCTTCACCGAGTTTAGATCAAGCAGAACTCCTGCATGAAGAAAGGGAGTACAAAAGGTCTGTGGACATATTCAACCAAACTCCACCACCAATTCCTATGCTTACAGGTCCTGGAACACCAGAGGAACTCGAAGTAGAAGAAATGGCTGAAGCAGCAGAAGATCATACGATATGGGAGAGGATCAAGGCCTCTTCATCTACGGCTCAAAAAGGATCTATTAAAAGACAAGCCATCAATGTGGAGAACTACAAGATCGATCCAAGATTGATCTCTTTACTCAAATCTCAAGCTTTACACTACCACAGTTCTGACGACTCGATGATGCACATCAATAACTTTGTGGAGAACTGTGACATGGTCAACATAGAGAGTGTACCAACAATTGTCATATATCTAAAAATTTTCCCATCATCTCTGGAAGACAGGCAAATTCGTGGTTTCACAATCTCAATGATGAGTGTATTGAGTCATGGGTCAAATGATTGAAGCCTTCTTCGAGCATTACTTCCCTCCACAGAAGACAAATGACTTGGTGAAGAAGATAAATAATTTTAGATAGCATGCCGATGGATCATACACTAAGGCATGGGAGAGATCAAAATATGTTGAGAAAGGTACCTCATCATGTTTTTTATTTATTGGGGCAGACAAAGATCTTCTAATTTAGTCTACACAAAGGGGAGAGGACCACACTTTATAGTCCAGGAGTAGGTTTCTTCCTCAACAACAAACCTTCCCACTGTCATGAGATCTTAAAGAACATGTCTATGAATAAGACATGGGGCGATGAGAGAGAGCTTTCGACAACCATTAAAAGTGTTGGGGAGTTCAAGGTGATCTCTACATTGAATAAGAAGTTAGACCTTATTGCCAACAAGTTGTGTGCTAATGATGGACCACCTTCAAAAGAAGAAGAAGAAGAGGAGTGAAAGTTTGTGCACCAGCAACAATAGTTAAGAACAATGATTACACATGGAGAAAAGATCCTAAGTTTTCACAGAAAGATCCTAACAATTTCCAACATGATCCATCATAGACGCATCAACAACAACCAAAGACACAACAATATGGTGGCCAAGCACAATATCAACCAGAGCAGCAGAAGATCGACAATATTGAAGAAATGCTTGGAAAGTTGGTTAGTCAAAACGAATTGCTTATTGGTCAAACTCAGAGAGATCTCTAGAACCAACGGGTACAGATCCACGACATTGAAACTCAGATCTCTCAAATAGAAGTGGATGTGGGCACATTGAAGCAGCCAACCCATTAGGGATTTCCATCAAACACAAATGTGCCTTCTAGGAATCAACATGTCAAGGAAGTACTAATCCATAGTGGTAACAAGATTTTGAATGATGCACTACAAAGTTCAGGTACAGCCGTACATGTGACACTAAAGGAACAACAAATCAGACTGTTGCAGTAGATGCAAATGAACCAGATGTGATAGAACAAGAGGAGACAACTAAGGAGAAAGTTGATGAGGTGGAGGGTCCAAGAACACAAGCATATATACTGCCTCACCAGAGGGAACCAGTGACCCTAGTGCCTTTTTCTAATAGTTTGAAGGCAACCAAAGTAGATTGATAGTTCAAGAAGTTCCTAGATAGTTTCAAGAAATTATCTATCAATATTCCCCTCATTGATGAAATTGATGAGATACCATCATATGGAAAGTTCTTGAAGAACATAATAACTAAGAAGAGAAGGAAACTTGAGGATGATGTGGTAGTGATAAAAGAGAGGGTGAGTGTTTTTATTCTGGAAACGCTAACTCCTAAAAGATAGGATCCAGGTTGTTTCAACATCACGTGATTCATAGGAAAAATTGAGTTCAGAGAAGCTCTATGTGATTCAGGGGCGAGCATCAACCTTATGTCCCTATCAAGGTTCAAGAAGCTTGGTCTTAAGGAGTTCAGGAAGAGCAGTATGACAATCCAATTGGTAGACAATTCTGCGGTGAAGCCATATGGCATTTGTGAGGATGTGCTGGTGAAAGTAGATAGATTTGTCTTCCCTACAGATTTCATGGTAATAGAAATGCAGGATGATCATGGCAATGAGATTTTTCTAGGGAGGTCATTCCAAGCCACAATAGACATGATTTTAGAGATGGGCAGATGACGTCTGACCTTGGGTATCTACGATGACAGGTTTGAGATCAAGATGCCTGAGCACTCACATGCTCTGGGGGACCAAGCACAATGAAACATACTTCAACAAGTGGAGGGTAAGATTTCTTTATGTCTGAGGAAGCCTTTTCTAGACATGGATCATGTGATGACTAAAGTAGAAATTAGCACTTTAGCAATTGATATCATAGAAAACACTAAGGTGATCCCGCTAACCAAAGCAATGTGTTACCTAGTGGATGAAGATGAAAATTATGACCCGGTTGCCATAGAGGCGGCTACTACTGATTCCTTACTGCAGACATATCCCAAACTATCTTTGGAAGCGTGCTCGATGAATGGAATGGAGGATAGTATATGCAGTCGCCATCTAGAAGAGTGTATACTGATGTTGAAGGCGGTACCCTACTACTATGCAAGACATTTTGAAGATCTTGGACCACCACCCCCACCATTGGTCCCATCCCTGCTGAGCTTGTCGAAGTTAGAATTGAAGCCGTTACCGCCACATCTAAAGTATTTCTTCCTAACTACAGAAGAGAAGCTCTCAGCGATTATATCATCATCCTTGAGCAGTGAAGAGGAGAACCAGTTACTCACTATGCTAAAGAACCACTGAGCCTCTTTGGGGTGGTCAATAGAAGATATAAAGAGAATCTCTCCAATCTTGTACCAATACAAGATCTGGGTGGAAGAAGGAGCGAAGGCGATAGTTTAACCTCAGAGGTGACTCAATCCTATCATGATCGAGGTAGTGAAGAAAAAAGTGGTCAAGCTCCTGTCGGAAGATATAATTTACATTATTTCAGATTCAATGTGGGTTAGCCAAACCCAAGTAGTTCCTAAGAAAGGGGGGAATATTGTCACAATTAATGCTGCCAATGAGTTAATCTCAACTAAATTAGTGACGCGGTGGTGTGTTTTCATAGACTACTGCTGGAGGAGATAACTCCGCGTTCGCAGACTCAGGAGTTTGACCCAGATACTGTTGTTAAGGGTGCATGACACACATTAACTCTCGAGACTTTTGGTTGTTGGCTAAATTGGACATTATTATAATCCCTTTCTTTTGATGATGACAAACATTTCATTCTTGTGAATCTAACGTGCTACTTGACTGTTGCAGGAATAAGGTGGATGACAAATGTTTGGGAGATATATATGATTGAATTGTTATTATTTCATGATTGTAATGAAATGTAAAATCTTGTACAAGTATATAATATACAAGTACTTAGACATCATGTAAATCAAGCGTTAGATCTCCCCTGTCCAATCACAACACTTAGATAGGTCATCCCCTACATTAGTGTCACAATCGCACACTCATACACGCACTCATTACTTGGTTGAAAAACATTGAAACAAGGTTAATCTCGGTCGACAACATCCTCGACCGAGACACCCTCGGTCGACAAACTCCTCGATCGAGAAAGACCCAGGTAGCCGTTAGACACAGCAGACAAGGTAGTTGGCAGTTGGAGTTGAACGTTATACACACTTGCTCCAGACAGTTCCTCGGTCGACAAGTCCTCGACCGAGAAGGACTCTCGGTCGACCATTCTTCAACCGATAAGTTTTATGTCTGCAATTTTCAGAGTTAATTAACTAGCCGTTGCTAAAGCAACTAATGTGTACCTAACGGCTAGTTAAGCACTTAGAACCCCATAGAAAGTGTCTAGAACGTCCTTAAGCACTTGTAGGTCATTCCTATAAATAGGAAAAGCCTTAGGACACCCCACAGACACACTTGTGCAATACTTGAGCTTACACTTGCAATTGGCAATCTGTTTTGAGCAATTGAGCAGCACTAGCATTGGCTATTAATTCCCTTGCTTCAAATTTGTGTCCTATAGGCTAGCATCTCCTATCCACCAAACCTACACTTCAATATTCATTGGTTAGGAGATCTATACGCTTGATATAGGCAAATCAAGCCTTGTGCTTCAAAGTGGTAATTGTAATTTCCATTTCCTTTCTTGTTCTCTCTTATTGCTTGTACTCTCCTTGCTAGTCCTAGAGTTGGAGGTTGTGGATTGGATAGGGTTTGATCTTCTTGGTGAAGAAGGAGATCTTTGCACTACTTCTAGAATGTTGTTGCAATGGGAGGCTACTTCAAGAGGAAGGATACTTCAAGGGGGAGCTTGAAGTTACTTCAAGAAGGCTGTTTCAAGATTGGTGCAACTACTTCAAGGTGAAGGTTGTCCAAAGGGTGTAGAAAATATTGTAATTTTATGTTAATTCCTTGAGAGGTAATAAAATTTAATACTTTCAAAATCCCGGTTGGGTAAGCAACCGGGTAGTGGATTGACTGCCTTATTATTTGCTAAGGTTGGAACCACTCTAAACACCTTGTCTCCTTCTTATTATTTCAATTGTGGTTGTTTAAGTGAAATTATATTAAAATAATCATAAAACCCTATTCACCCCCCTCTAGTGGTTTTTCATAGGCAATGCAACACATTAATAGATTATTAATAAAAAAGAGTTCATTATGATCAAACTTCTTTGTAAATTGATTTGGGGGACCTTGGTTTACTTTATTGAAATCAAATCCGATGTGTTAATTAAACTAATTATAAGGAGTCCAAAAATCCAGATGCTTTCTTGGTTTGGAAATAAAAACATACCTCTATTTTCCCTTTTTAGGATAAGCATGTACTAACCATATATGATTACATAAAAACAATTCGGGGCTCAAATTTTGGGTAAATCTTGATATTCTAGATTTAAGGTTGTACTAGAAATTTTCCCTTGCCTTTCAATGATCAGATTTTGGAATGATTATCTGGCATTCACATTTTTTTCTCGACGGGTATTCCTACTATACTCATATTTAAATTGAGCCAAAGGATCAGGAGAAATCTCCTTTCACCTACCCTTATGGCATGTTTGTATACAGACGGGTGCCTTTCGGCCTTTGTAATTCCCCCGCCACTTTCCAGTGATGTATTCTTGCCATCTTTTCTGATATGGTAAAGAAATGCTTGGGAGTGTTAATGGACGATTTTTCTGTATATGGGTAATCATTCAATGATTGTCTGTATAATCTTGATAGGGTGTAACAAAGGTGTGAGAACACTCACCTAGTTCCAAACTGGGAGAAGTGGCATATGATGGTAAGTGACGACAAGTGCTTGGATATAAGGTGTCCAATAAGGGTATGGAATTAGAGCCAGTTAACATAGAAGTCATCTCCAAACTACCTCCACTGACATCAGTGAAAGGTGTAAGGAGCTTTTTGGGACATGTTGAGTTTTATCGTCGTTTTATCAAAGATTTTTCAAAAATTTCTAAACTTTTATCGGAATTGTTAGAAAATGATGTTGAATTTTCTTTTGATGAATGGTGCTTGTATGCCTTTAAAGTTCTAAAGGAGAAGTTGATCTTCATTCCTATTGTGCAGGCTCCTTATTGGAGCCTCCATTTTGAGCTGATGTGTGATGCATCAGATTATGCGGTGGGAGTTGTGTTGGGTCAACATAGAGAAAAGGCTCCTACAATCATATATTATGCATCTAAAACCCTAAATGATGTGCAACTAAATTATACAACCACTAAAATGGAACTGTTAACAGTTGTTTTCGCGTTTGAAAAGTTTCTTCAATACCTAGTTGGGGCTAAGGTGACCTCGTGTGGAGGGATCATATTGCCATTAAATACATGTTACAAAAGAAAGATGTCAAACCTAGATTGATTAGGTGGATTTTATTGTTATAGAAATTTGATATAGAAATTATGGATAAGGCAAAGATGGAAAATGTGGTAGCATATCACATATCTAGGTTGGAAAGGGTGAATGAAAAATATGTAGATATCCTTATTGTTGAGGAACTCTCACATGAAAAACTTTTTTCTATTAAGACTTAGGATCCCTGGTTTGCTGATATTGTTAATTACTTAGCCTGCAAGGAGATGCAAGGTGGTTGAGGATACCATGAGAAGAAGATATTTTTCCATTCCTTGAGGTTTTACATTTGGGATGACCCCATTCTTCTTAAACAATGTAGGGATGGGATCCTAAGGAAGTGTGTACCCAAATGTGAGGTGGAGAGCATTTCGTCACACTGTCCCTCTCCACACATAGGTGGGCATCATACATGGTCTAGGATGGAGGCCAAATTCTTAGAGAGTGGGTTCTATTGGCATTCGCCAATGCCATTTAATGATGCTCACAATTTTGTTCATCGATGTGATGCATTTCAATGCACATGTAATATTTTGAAGAAACATGAATTGCCACTGAATATGTTTGAAGAGGTTGAAGTGTTTGATCAATGGGGCATAGATTTCATGGTCCCATTTGTATCATCTAATTCTAATCTCTACATTTTACTTGTGTTTGACTATGTATCTGAGTGGGTGGAAGCAATTCCAACCCGCACCAATGATGCACAAGTTGTGTGTAGGTTTGTTAAAGACTATATATTCTGCAGGTTTGGTGTCCCTCGACTGATCATTGGTGATGGTGGATCACATTTCACTAATAGGAAATTTGGAGACTTGTTGAGTAAGTATAGGGTGAAATACCTAGTGGGAACTCCATACCACCCATAGACATAAGGCCGGGTTAAGGTTTCTGATAGAGAACTGAAGAATATATTGGAAAGGAAAGTCCCAACCAATAGGAAAAATTGAATTTTTGTGCTTAATGACGCTCTTTGGGCTTATAGGACAACCTATAAATCACCTATAGGAAGCACACATTTTAGGTTGGTTTATGGACGTGCTTGCTGTCTACCAGATGAGCTTGAGCATAAGGAAAAATGGGCTATGAAGCAGCTAAATTTTAGACTAGATGAAGAAGGTAGAAAGAGGTTATTAGAGTTGAATGAGCTATATGAGCTTAGGATGGATTCTTATGAAAGTTCTAGGATTCTTATGAAAGTTCTAGGATTTATAAGGAGAGGACGAAGAAGATTCATGATAGGCACATCTTGAATAGGGTGTTTCTCCCTGGACAGAAGGTTCTTCTTTTTAATTCTAGACTTAAGTTACATCTAGGTAAGCTAAGGTCCAAATGGGGTGGACCATTAGGTTTTTCCCCATGGTGTTGTGAACATTGTAGATGGGACTAGGTCATTCATTGTTAACTGCCAGACATTGAAGCACTATTTTAGTGGGGAAGTAGAGCCAAGAATAGAAGAAGTGCAACTCAGTGCAATCCAATAGATTCTTTCTCTTAGGAATGTCAAGTCTAGGACATTAAACAATGGCGCTTGTTGGGAGGCAGCCCAACTTTTATTTCACTTTCTTTATATTATAATTTTAATTTTAATTGTTGTTTCATTTTATTTCATGAAAAAAGGTACCTTGACTTGTTTGTTGGAGTGTGTAGATCATATAGAGTGAGTACTACCGAGTCCACATGTTGGTAGTACCAAATTTAGGTTAGGGACTCATCCTAAAAATAAAGATTCAAGAGCTTAATTGATAAACACTAGGTGGTATCAACCTCGCATTTGGTACTATCAGACTTTTTGATACTCCCAGGTTCGAGACATCGAGTCGAAATATCAAAAGTACCCAGAAAATTTGCCAACGTTGTACTACCAACTGCAAAGATGGTAGTACTGACTCAGGGCGTCAGCAATCTGCGTGTGCCAAATCTAACTATCGCGACAATCTTCATCGAGTAGTTGGTAGTACCAATCCACAACACCAATCAATACTACCGAATGTGACCGATCTATGCTCCAGACATCATCAAACGTCAGTCGTCGATACAACTGAGCCACTGATTCGTACTTACAACTCGATACTACCGATTTAAAAGTCGGTAGTACCAAATCTTCATGGGCTCAGCTATATAAGTAGGGATGGTCTATCCATTTTCTTCACAACTTCCACCTCCACTCCTCCAACAACTCAGAGCAAAGCTACACTGGGCACTGATACTCTTCACCGAGTCTCTGTTTCTCAATATTTTTTCTTACATCATCGCCATGGCACCAAGAAGAGGTGCTTCTACATTAGTAGAGGAAGGAGAGTTGGTCTCTTGACCAATACACATTCAAAATCCATCCCCGGATGTTAGGAAGGTTTATGAAGAGCTTCATATGAGGAATTTGTTGCCAATGCGACATGGAGATCGCACTTTGATCGAGCAAGTGGGCTTCACCTACCACCTACAGTGGTTATGTCAATGCCAGTTAATAGAGGGGGATAACACATTCTTTAAATACTGTAATAACTACTCGAATCTAGTTCTTGAGTTATTGGCATAGCTGGATGTCTTGGTCACCCCTGAGCAACAATTAGGAGGTAAATGGAGAGAAGGCAAGGTCGGCTTCCGTCTCTTCAACACCAACAAGTCCATCACTCTACGGGCATTCAACTGCATCTTCAACTGGCCTCACGTCCTAGATTGCTCAACTGCAGCCAATTTTAGCTATGACTGGGCTTGGAAGTAGTTGACAGAGGTGCCAGAGGCTTCTGCATCTGTTGGCACATAAATTCCATCACTGACATCGACCATCCCTTTGCTCGAATTCTTCACCACCTCTGCACCAACACTATTTTTGCACTTTTTGTCCAACGTCGGGGCAAGGTCCAAAAGACAGACCTCTACTTTGTCTATAGGTTTTTGGAGGACGAAACCTATAATTTGGATCATTCCTTCTCCTCCATATGATGTCAGTGAAAAGCATGATGCATAGGAAAGTGCCAATTGTGTTTGGGGAGGCTGATTACCCCTATTTCCCTACACCTTTTCCTCGACTTATCAACCCTCGCGCCATTGGAATTAACAAAGAAGATGTAACTCCAGCACTTCAGGAAGGTGAGCCTCCTCATCATGCACTACAACACGGTGTTTGCGTGTTGTACACGTAGAGGATGGTACAGGGAGCGTAGCCTCCCCGACCCTATCTTCAATCTGCTAGGAGTAGTGCATCTTCGGTGGCCGCTAGACGAGGGTGAGGAGGAAGAAGAAACCATGGAAGCAGCCTAGGATGATCCCAAGAAGCAAGATGATGACAAAGACGACATTGAGGAGGTGGAGCCCACCATCTCCTTTACTCGGTGAGTGGTCCCATGCAAACAAGAGTGAACTTGTTCTACATAAAGATCATATGTCTCTCCACCTTCTCAGGAGGAACACGACACGTTCCATATGGCAGGTATGTACGGGATGTTGTAGGACATTTACATAGAGCAGCATCAGCATCATGCGACATTGGCTGGTGTGTAGGACATTCAAGGTTGGTTGTACCAGAAATAGCATGTGATATTTCAGAATGAATGTCTTCTCTTGGCCAACCAAGAGAGTGTCCATATATTCCTACAACGGATGGAGCAATATCAATAGCCATTCTTCAACAACTATTGGAACCATGGTTACTTTGGAGGGTACCCACAACCACCTCCAATGCCGCCATCAGACTATCATTCTAGGGGATGTTTCCACCCCATAACCCCAACATGCTACAACCACCTGCTCCATTTTGACCAATGGTACCGATGTTCCACCTCTTAAATGTGAGTATTGACTATGTGGATATAGTCATATTCAAACTCAGGGGGGTGTTGGAACAATCATCTATCTTAGACTTTTATTTCATTTTATCTTAGTTGTTATATTTTATTTTTAGGTATGCAATTATAGGATCCACACCTATCTAGTGTAATTGTGGAGCGGCAAATGCATGGTTTTGTTTATCAAATGAATTGTACTCTTTGCTTTCTTTGCAAGAAAATGGTCATATCCTTATAGCTTACTTGCAAAATCTTTATAAAACATCACTTGAGGAAGTTTTTGGATTAGTCATCATTAGGACGTAGGACATGAATGGACATCTAAATTAACTTTCGAATGTGAATGATGATATTTTTGAGGCTAAGTTGAACAAACCATAATGAGATCTTAAATGGAAATCTAAAAAAAACTTTCAGATTACCATGTACACAAGTCAAATAAGAGGGACATATCATAATCTTATGAAAGGCATTGTCTCTTAGTTAAGTGATTCCATCCATTTTTGACTCACCACGTTAAGATGAATGAGTACTACAATTTATTTCCTTTTATTGAATTACATGGAATAATAGGGACATGATAGTTATCTAGTTCGTTTGCATTCAAAAAGAAAAAGAAATTTGCATTTGTATGCAATAAACAAATTTAGTGCATACCATCTTAGTTGCATACCAATTTCATGTAGATTACATACATTTCATAGCATTCCTTTATTGTCATCATGTGGATTTTAGTCTCAAATTATGAAGATTGAAGTGCAGGGACATACCTCCACGTCAAAAAAAGTAATGGAAGCCCGAGCATAAACTCAATCAGGCTGAAAAAAACAAAAGAAAAATTGTGGGCTAGAAAAAAACTGAATGTTAAAGTTTCTGAGGGAGAAAGTGGGTCCTTAATCTTTCTTGAAGAGATGAATTTATCCACATATGCATTCTTTGGTTTATTTTTTACTATCTCATTTATTGATGAGATTGCCCTATTCATTCATCATTTTATAGAAATAGATTAAAAAAGACATTAGGCATTAGGATTCATGCATGATATTTTTTTCACTCATGTAGGTTCATCATTATTTTTTCATAAATAAGTTGGATGTACTTGTGATTCTTCATTTTCCACCCATATCATATCATTAATTTATCTTATTTTTAGTCCACTCAAATGATTTATATCCTCATCCATGCTTATAAGGATATCTTCTTCCAATTAGTTGGAAGTTAGGAAAGAAAAATTTAGAATAGGGAATCACACAATGCACCAAGTGAATGCCTAAATAATCATGATATTAACTTCTTTCTTGATAGTGTTCATTGATCGAAAGGTGGACAACTTTTATGGAAATTTTTGGTCGCTTTATAGAAGTTATCAGTTCAGTGATCATTGAATGATGGCTTACGGTTTGTTTGGTTGACATGATTAAGAAAAGACTTCATGTTTATGTCCTATTGTTGACTTTTATCAAACATATCCAAGAGAGTGTTGCTCGAGGATGAGAAACATTTAATCTTAGGGGAGTTTGATCCATTGGTTTTTAGTTGTTCTCACATGCATATTTCCATGATTTAATGTGTTAATTTGTCATTTATTTGATTAATTATGCATCAAATTCTATCAATGTCGTGTTCTATCTAAATGCATCAAATTATGTGATTTTTACTATTTTAAATGATTTAATATGCATCCTGAGCACTTATATACGTTCGTGTGCAATTTCAAGTAAATTGAGCTTCGCAGACTCGATACTGCTAACTTATCAAAAGTGGGTGGTACTGACTTCACGTCAATAGTGGACCAAAAACTCGCCCAGGCTCAGTGCTACCGACACCCAAAGTTGGCAGTACCAAAACCTCATCAGTAAGACACAAGAAATGAATCATAAAAACTCGGTACTACCGAGTGTACCAGATTCAATATTGTCAAGTTGGCATTAGGGATGCAAAGTTCGAGCGATCTAAAGACCTAGCGCTATCGAGACAGTTCAATAGTACTGACACAAATGGAGTGTGTGATTTGACCTAACAACTCAATATATCAACTTCTCAAGTCGATACTACCGAGTCTATCCGATCAGGCAATCCAAAGATAGCACTCTAATCTGACAACTGACATTATTTCGTACCCTAAGTGGCTCCTATGACTTGGAGGGAGTATAGCCAAACCTAAGTAAACAAACATTTTCTGTTGCATGACACTAGAGAGAGGAGAGGAGAGAAAGGAATAGAAAGCTTCACCTGGGATGACCCAAGCACCTCGGTGGGTGATTCTACAACCGAAAGACAGTAGAATGTAGATACGTCGAAGGGGATCATCTGGATCGGCTATTCTGAGGGGTTACTTTAGTTTTTCTAATGTTTCCCACATTTTTCTATTTCTCTACTATGTATTCGTCAATGAATACCATGCAGGCTAAACCCCTTAATTCCTTAGGATCTGGGAGTAACCTCGATATGCATTGTAATTAACTTTTATGCATTAATATTAGTTTGATCCCTATTTTCTGGATATAAATCAATGAAAATGTCTTGTTCTATCTATTCTTGATCACTATAGGTACATTATCAGACCCTTAATCATTTTGGGAGAGAGGCTAAGGTTTGGAAAAGCATATATTTACCTATTTACTGCGCCCTTTGGGAAAAGTGGTGTGTAATCGAGAGGAGAAACCCAGAGATTAATTGTAAAGCATCTAACTAATTAACCAAATACTATGAAAATGGAATTGGCAGTAGATTAGGTAGTGAATTACATTGTGGGAGTGGGTAATTTAGGATGTGGGATCTTTATCTAGAGATAGGGGTCATAGATATTAGTGTGTGAAGTTAATAGCAAGTGTTATCCATGGTGAAACCATTGTCTTGAGGAATTCATCCCACTCTGAGTAATTTAATCTTTAAGTTTATTTTGTTTCTGCATTCATTTTTGTTAAATCAAACCAACGTAACTCTTTTTACCAGCCTATATGATCAAATTACAATTAGTAGTATTATTCTGGAGAACGTTTGCCTGTGTTCGACTTGAGCCTCATAAGGCCTGTATTGCTTTGAATCGTTCACTTGTGTATAACACAGGATAAACACATGTCAACCGATAGCTTGAATACTAGAAGGACCCCCTCTTCTACAGTAGCACACCCCCATTAAAATACTAGAGTTCCTACACTTCAACGTGGAAGAAAATGCCTTTGAGAAATAGAACAACTCCAACCCATAGTAAAATTCAAACTATAATTTCTTACAATTGGGCTCAAACATCATGCCTCATAGTTTAGGGATAAATACAATTATTGTTGCAACCCCATTTGAATATGGTAACACCCTCCATATAAATAGTAAAACACCCTCCATTGAGTATTGGAACGACCCAAATTTAATATTAGGACACCCTCCATTTCAATATTGGTACATCTCCATTTGAATACTAGAACATTGGACTCTTGAAAACTGGAACACAGACCTTTTGAATAGTGGAACAAGATCCTATTTAAATAATGGAACATTAAACACTTGAATGCAGGAAGGATCCCCTCTTCTACACCACCACACCCCATTTGAATATTGGAACACCTATACTTCAACGCTGGAGAATTACTTTTGAGAAATGAAACAACTCTGGACCACTATAAAATTGAATTATAATATCTTGCAACTGAGTTCAAACCCCAAAACTTCTCAGTTGTAAGATGACTACATTTACCACTGCACCCCCATTTGATCATTTGAATGCACTCCATTCAATACTGGAACACTCTCAATTTGAGTAGTGTAATGACAACCTTTTTTAGTACTAGAACACTCTTCATTTTAATACTTGCACGTCCCCATTTGAATACTAGAACACTAGCTTCTTGAGAACTGGAACACAAACCTTTTGAACTATGGAATAAGAACCTCTTTGAATATTGGAACTCCAACCACTTGAATACTGGAAGGACACCCTCTTCTACACCGGCCTACCCCCATTTGAGTACTAGAACACCTACACTTCGAAATTAGAGAAATTGTTTTCATGAAATGGAGTAACTCTGGACCATAGTAAGAATCAAATTATAGTTTCTTATAGCTGGGTCCAAAACCCAGACCACACATTTGAGAGATGAATAAATTTACCGTTTCACCCCCATTTAAATTTTTGAACACCCTCCATTTCAATACTAAAATACCCTCTGTTCAAGTGGTCAAACAACCCCATTTCAATATTGTAATACCCTTCATTTAAATATTGGCTTGTCCCCATTTGAATAGTGGAACATTGGTCTCTTCAATATTAGAACACCAGCCTTTCAAATAGTGTAATAAGCTCCTTGTTGAAAATTGGAACACAAACCACTTGAATAATAGAAGGACCCCCTCTTCTGAACCGGCACACCCCCATTTGAATATTGTAATTGCTACAATTAAATGGCATAGATACTTCTTTTGAGAAAGAAAACAAATTTTGACCTCAGTTAAAATCAAATTCCAATTGCTTGCAGTTGCGTTCAAACCCCAGACCTCAAAGTTGAGAGTTGAATACATTTACCACTGCACCTCCATTTGAATACTAGAACACCCTCCATTTTAATACCGGAAAGACCTCCATTTTGGTAGTGGAACGACCCCATTTCAATTCTAGAATACCCTCCATTTCAGTGTTGGCATGTCCCCATTTGAATATCGTAACACCCTTCTCTTGAATACTTCAAAATTGTCCCTTTAAGTAGTTGAACAAGCTCTACTTAAATATTGGAACATTGATGTCTTGAATACTGGAAGGACCCTTCTTCTACAACATCACAGCCCTTTTGAAGTCTGGAACACATACACTTCTGCACTAGTACAACTCCTTTTGAAAACTAGAATAGATATGTACAATGGGGAAAATCAAGTTATAACTTCTTGCAGTTGGGTTTTGACCCAAACCATTCAATTTGGAGCTGAATATATTTACCTTTACACCTCCATTCTTATACTGGAACACTGCCCATTCAAGTAGTAGAATGAACCCATTTCAAAATTAGAACATGGTGTGTTTCTCAAATGCAGCAAAACAAACTAGAAGAAGATGGTGCCAAAGGGGAGAGTCAACACCACAACTACTAGGTAGCTATAGCAGAATGTGCCCCCGGTAATGGTGCCTAGAAGCTTGGTGCACTTATGTTAATGGTGTTACACAACACGTAATTGGAGTTTGAATAGATGTAACCCCTCGAACAGACAACACACATGTATCTTTCAAAATTTATAAGGACCTCGACGAGCACACCTACTTTTACTAAAACACTGACCTGCAAGCGCATAGGGTCGTGTCGTAGTTTAGGAGGGTGGCAAGAATAGGGTCAATCCATAGGGAGAAAAGGGGGCACTAGAGCTATTTTGGTTTTTGGGCTAGGTTCCTACTATGGAGTCTGGGGTTAAGGGTTTGATGGTTGATTTTATTTGAATACACTAAGATGAGTAAGAAATCAAGTAAAGGAAAGAAAACAAGAATAAATCCTAATTTGACCCTAGACAAGTAATTCTAATGAGAAAGAAAAGACAAGACATGTGATGAAAAGAACAATCTACACTAAGGCATGCAAGTGGAGATCTACATTACACTACTCTATCAAACTAAGTAGAAGAGCAATCAAAGAGATATACTAGTAAGAACAAATCAAAAACAAGGCAATAATCTAACTAAGAAATTAAAGAGCTAACTAGCTAAGCAAGAATGAAAGTAGGGTTTTCAACAATTAATGGAGGTGTGGGTTTCGTAGGGGTTTGTAGTTTTAAATTAGGTTGGGGAGATAATATGCAAGCATTACTCATCCATTTATATTATCCAAACCAATCAACTAGCTAGAGACTAATGAACTGTTCTAAACTACTAACTGGACATGGATAAGATAGGACATGTATAGCAGAACTAGTCCCTAACAACTCCTCCTACCCTTATAAGGATCAATAGGGTTAGTGTTTAGGTTCAATTCAATTAGAGTATAATCAAGCCTAGGTTTCTGGATTAGATATTCCTAGGGAAATTAGGTGCCCAGGGTAGTGATGAGGAGTTGAAATTAGGGCTTTGGACCCCAATTCCCCCACATTTCTAGCATTGAGAAGGCTTCATTCTAATTGCACTAGAGGCATCTAATCTAGATGCTTAGATTTCTCACTTAGGCTTAAGAAGATTGATTAATATGTAAGAAGATGGAAGGCAGCCTAAGGATCCCATAAATGGACCAAGTAGCAATTCCCAAAATTGCCACATATAGTCAATTTCCCTAGAATCCTAGGTGATTTCACACACAAACCAATGAGCAATTCATGTAGAATGAGGTGTAGAACATAATCATTAGCAAACAAAATCATAATGTTTACATATCATTTTCCCTCAACATGGTATCAAAGCAACATATTTTTTCCCAAACAGCCAACCTAAGGGGCCTATCTACTCATGGAAATGGAAAATACAAAAAGAAGAGAGAAAGAGGAAGAAGAAGCCATGGAGACCGGTGTAGATGGAAGAATCCTCCTCTCTAGCAGCTGCAAGGTCGTCCTCCTCATTCTTCCAAGGTGCAAGGACATGGGATGATGGCGGAATAGGGTCAAAACACTAGAAAACTAGGGTTTTGGTGGTGGAAATGGTGAATAGGAGGTGGAATGATGTGGAAATGGAGTATAATAGATGTAATGAAAAAATGGGGAGCTAAGAGGGGGTAGAAGGTAGACAACCTCATGATAGAGCCACCACTAAAGTATATATAGGTGGTGTGGAAGCACTAGGTCAAGTAGGGGTAAAGCGGGAAATGCAGTGGTTAAAGCACCTAGGTTTTTGTGTGTAGCACGGTCGTGTTGGGTAGCACGACCATGGTGGGTAGGGCTAACCACGATTGTGGTGGGGTGGAACGGTCGAGGTGGGAAATGGAGAAAATGATCTGTAACTTGGGTGATTTTGAATTGAATGTAGCATGGCCATGGTGGTCACCACAGCCGTGGTGATGCATGGGTGGCACGGTCGTGGTGGGTACCATTGTCGTGGTGATTGGGGATGCTCTTCTTGTTCTTTGCACCACACCTGTTCTTCTTTGAGTGTCACACAGCCGTGCTAGGTAGCATGGTCATTTTGGGTCAATCCACCATGATCTTTCTGAGTGGAACGGACGTAGTGATTCCTACTTTTCTTTAGTGTTGACTCCGTTGATCTTTGGATGTGCCAGCACGACCATTCTAGTGTACCATGGTTGTGGTTCTCTCTACAGCAGCACTTTGACTTGTTGTTTAAGCATCTGTGGAATTTTTATTCAATTTATCTTTATCTACTAGGTGTAGGTTGAGGGAGTCTTGGACTTGACTTTGGGCCTCTCTAAGGGTAGAGAAACCCTAGGATCACTCACACACTCTCTTCAAACCAAGCATGGTCCTAATGCCTAAAAAACATGCAAATAATATCCATAAAAGCATTTTACACAAATATGCATATTGAGGGAAATAACATTAATCTAATAGGTATAAATTTCATTGAAGAGAAATAAAACACAAAATGAATCCATGAAATAGGGCTACATCACCACCCCAAACTTAAAACATACTTCTCGTCAAGTATGCTCCAACTCAATCTCTCTACAATTTTTCCACAATCAAGAAATGGCAAATGCAATGCAAAAGATGATTATTTCTTCAATAGATCAATAATGACTATGTACATTCATTCCATCTCTTTCCTCTCCACTTTCACAAGACAACCATGAAAAGGGCATATAGGATATGAACTTCAAATATAGGGTATAGAACACACATGCTATCCATATTTCTTTCATTTTGTGTCAGGTAGACTGTTTCATGATAGTATTAATCAAAGATGACTAGGAGTGTTGTTTCACCTTCATGCATTCAATCTATATTTCAAAACATACCAAGTGACCCTCAATGGATTTGGAAAAAGGGTATTGTGAGCTAGTTTTGATGTTTCCTAGCTCAATGTGTATGAAAATGGAAGAAAGGATTGCAGTAAGATTTTGGAGTGTGCTATTACATAGAGCACTCATCTTTTATTTTCGTTTTGTATTTTATTTTACTTTTTCATTCTTTTCCATTAGTTTAAGTAGGGCATATGGTGGTGAGAGTGAAGTGGTGAGATATTGATATGGCCACCCCAAACATTTGGAGGTAGTTAAGGACAAATATGTGCACTTTGGCATCCTTTCATGAGGTGGAGGGGTAAGAAGATGGTGAATGAAAGGTCAATCAAAGAGGAGTCACTCGTCTGGTTCTCAACATAAGATCTCATGCATGAAATTTTTTCCAACACTTCATCCAACAATATCACACCACATGAATGAACAATATATAATTGATACTTCTATCATGTGATTCCATAAACTCAAAGCGTTAAAAGCATGCTCACATCACAATTCAACCAAAATATTCACAAACATAAGAGAGGTGATGCGCATGTAAAAAGTCAAGCATTGATATCATTTAGTAGTAAACCATGATAATTCACTTTCATTTTTCATAGATCATCATTTTTAATCCAAAGAATAGAGATCGGGTCAAAACATGCTTTTTGGACAAAACATTCTAAACTTAGGCAAAATTGGCCAAAATGATTCCGAATTGCCTTCATTCATGTCTAAGCCTTCATTATTGAATATAAGCGGGAAACAAGCAAATCCTAGCTAAAACATGCAAAAAATACTAAACAAATCTACATGATATGCAATGCATGGTAAAAAGAGAAAAAAAATTGAAATTATGCAAAAATTGCAAGAAGGTAAACTACAAGACATGTAGATATGCAAAGAAGGTAAATTCTAAATTAGATAGAAAAAGAAACAAAATAAAAGTAAATGGCAAGTGAAGTGAAAAAAGAGTGAAAATGAGAAAAGGGCATATCTCCCTACCACCCCAAACTTTTAAAGTCCTCAACATGACACTAAAGTCTAGGAATGATAGGGTCATTGCGGTCGTGGTGGTGGAAGTTCTCCCTGTAGTAGATCTGGTAGTAGGAACCCCAATAGTCTGATTGTGGAGGTGGGTAGTTGTCCTGATATGCTGACAGTGTAGTCCACCAATATTCCCCCCATTGGGGATTCCTTTGTGCTCGGGCATGCTAAAACTGATACATGTAGTTGACCTCATAGTGTGTTTGTCGATGGTCTAACCACATAGCATACTAGGTACGCTGAAAACCCTCATGTTCCCTCAGAATGCCCTCTTGGACTCTCAAGATGTTGTCTTATGTGTTGAGTGCCCTCCAACTGTACATGTATAATAGACATGTCATATATGTTCACTATGGGAAGTTGTGGCTGATGTGATGTCCCTTCCTCTGTCTCTCATCATCTAACTCGATGTGCATCTTTTGCCCAAACTTCTCTCCTCTACTCTTTTGTTAGTGGCTCTCTAAAATTTGCAGCCAGTATTACCACTGGCACTCCTTCCTCTCTAGGGTTCCCCTCCTCATATCTCCTCAGGTGCTACTAGAAATATGAACTGTGGCCATACTCCTCTAAGACAGGTAGACTAGAGTAGGCTAACTCCACTGAGACACATGCATATTGGGTGTTGACCTGATATATGATTTTATGATACACTACTGCAATCATAGAAGAACGAACCAAGTAGTGTAGGTCAACTAACTTTTCTCCCTCTTCTTTGGTATATCTAGAAACATCATGACCTAGGGCAACAATAATAGATGTCACAATCCCTTCCATAATGAATGGATTCTTTCTCTTAGAGGGGATTTTCCTCAAATGATCTATCAATAAAGCACCCAAATTTACATACTTTCCTTTAATCAGTGAACCCAAGACACAAATATCTTTCTTTGTGCAGATGCCTTGGTTTCCATACCGGACAAAGATTGTGTTTGCTAGAACTTTCTGTACATAGATGAGGAATGGATTGTGAATCAGACGTGTTTTGGCTTTCCCCACTACAAAGTTGCAATGGCCGGTGAAGTACTTCCACATGGTGATGTGAGTAGCTCGAGTCATTCTCTATTGCTCCCCCATCCAATAGGGGTGCCATCTCATCACTTGGAGAAAACATCTTATTTAGCATCTTTTAAGTAATAAACCAGTTCTTATCTCCAATCACCACACTAATGGCATCCTCGTCATCGTCAGAAATCTTCTCCAAAGTGGCAAAGAACTGGTGTGTCAGCTCCACATATGTCTCTTGTGGTGTCGCCAAGATGTTGAAGAGAAGTATTTCCTCCAGCCCTAAAAATAGGTGTAGAAATCCATCTCCATCGTTGCTCAACACACATAACGGGTGGCAATCACCTTACGTGTCAAGCACTCTGGGTGCTTCAACTTCTTCCTCGACTGCTGCTAGTAACCTAGGGTTCTCTCTCTAGATGTTGTGGGGGTGCATCCCGCATCACCTAATCCTTTCCATCTAGAAGTAACTCTCTATGTGCTTGAGGCTGAGGCTACGACTGTGGTGTCAAGGACATTGAACGACATGCCACTGAAACTGAAAGTTGAACTGTTGAAACTGAAGGTCAGTGTAAGTCCCCTGAACTTGTTTAAAGTGTTGAACAAGCTTAATTATCATAATTGAATTTATTATAACTATAATTAACCTTTTAATATGATTTCGAATCATAACACAAGCTTAAGTTTTAGGTTTGGTCCAATTTGGAAACTGTTTGTGCATGTTATGCACATTTTAGACTTTTTGTAATTTACCCAACTAAGAGGTTTTCTTTGCAATTTTTCACTTGAATAATGTTCTTTGGATGTTCTTTCATTTTTATTGAGCTTTTTTATCCATGGGGTTCCTAGTTGAACCTTGATTTGGAGGTGTTTTCCTCAAGGGTATTTTAGGGTTTACCCCTTAATGGATGAGCTACCTTTAGCAGCTATTGACCAATGATTTATTTGATTGGCCTGGAAATTTGAAAAAGGAGATCTAAGAAGGTATTTATGGATAGTGGGGGAGCTTCTTGTGTGTGTTCTTGTATATTGTTAATAGTTTAAGGCCATTGACACTTGGAAAGATACTAGAACTTCAACTTTTTCTTTTCTTTATCTTAAGTTTTATATACTTATCCTTAAGCACACAAACGAATCATTTTTTCTCCACCACTTCCCTCCTCCTACAAACCTCGTTCTCCCTCGATGTTTCTATGTAGTTCCTATCCAAGGAAGAAGAAAGTAGGGATCTTCTTGGAAAAATCAACTGTGGTTGCAATTGACATCCTTTTAAGGTTTAAAAAGCTTCTTTCTAGTGATCTTGACCTAAAAGAGTAAGAATCCCCTTTTTCCTCCATTTATTTCTTTGTTATCCATATCCTGGTTGGAACGTTGCTATTCCATGGTAGAAATTTCTCCAAAGCTCTAAACTCTACCTTTCTTACTCCTTATGCTTAGGGATTTCTCATTTGATGAAGAAAGGTGCTAGATGGATGAGTTCACATCTTAGATTTTCTACCTTACCTTCTCATATTTTCTTCTGTTTTGGAGTTTATAATCTAATTATAGGCAAGTTTTATAACTTGATCCACGTTTATTTCTTACCTTAAGCTTGCTATCTCATGTTCTTTCTTTTAAATGATGATCCATGCACTAAAAAGCTATGCTTGACTTGGATTTCAATTTTATAATGTTCCCTATTCTGATTTCAGTTCTAGATGAACCTGTGATCATGTATATATTATTACTAAGGTATAATATGACTTGGATCGGGTTGTTTTGAAAACCTATGGTGCTAAGCACCTATCAACCAATGGTTAATTTTAGGGTTTAAGCTGATTTCTTCTATAAACACATAACTCGATGGTGGTACCATTACAACAACCGACGGTGTTTTCTTCATGACAACTGATGGTGGTGACCAAGGTGTCAACTGACATATACCCCTTAGGTCAGGTGTTGGCCTAAATAGAAGCTTAGTGATTAACAACTAAGTACCGTAATGATGCTATCAATCAATGGTAATATTAGTTTGATATTCAATGGTGATTAATGAATATGGTGTTGATCTAACAACCTATGGTAACTTAATGGTCACTATTGATGGTGGATCAGGTCGCCACAACCTATGTTGAGTTAAACATATAGTTGTAGCATCCATTAAGCCTTAAACCAATGGCTTCTTGGGTCATTTGATGCAATGGTCGGACCTTTACTCCAATTGATGGTTTTAATATATGAGCTTGACCTAATGGTTAAGATCTAATATTTCTTCATCTAATAAGTTGGAATGATGCCTAAATGTAATATTTTGGTCCCAATAAAGTGATTTAGATGGTTTCCTTTATGAGATCAACTTAAGAAGATCATTTACTGACAACTTGTATTAATAAACAATCACTTGTGGGTTTTACCTTACTCTCAATGGAAATTTTATATGTTGTTAATCAAAGGATGTCTAGGGTTAGATGTTGACTTTTTATAGAAAACAACTCAATGAATTCATAGGTGGTTTGTTGAAGATGTTTACTTATGTAAATGACTAATGACTTTACCTTTTCAACATTTAATGGTTAGAAGTTAATGCCTTAATATTCCCATTATTTTTGGTGAAGCCTATATTGTAAAGTTATGGTTATAATGAAGAGAATTTGATGGTTAAATGCCTTAAAATTGTAGTCTTACCCTTACCCTCGTATGATTATGATTGATAATCACCATAATGAAATAATGGGTAACCCTAATGAGATATAGCTTGTTATACGTAGCTTTAATATAACCAAATGATGGTAATTGGGTATGAATAGTCCTTGAATAATTAATACAATCATGGAGTACTATCTTATTGTTATTGAAACCTTAGTATGCTATAACCCAATGGTTACACCTTGATTTATGTGTGGATTCATACTTGAGAACAATATGGAATGTGATGGTGATGCTTCACCTTATGCATCCATGATCCAATGGGGATGTCGTGAGTTAGGGTTTGGGTATAAGTGTTGATTAGAAATATTAATATAATTTATCTTGTTGAACTAACTCTAATGCATATAGATAAAGATGAGTATTCATGCTTAACATTCTTATATGATAGAATGACGATGAAATAACATCCTTAATATGATCATAACCTTTATATGTTAATTGGTGGTTATCATAGATGCATGGTTGACACTTCCGTATGCTATTCATGTGCATTATGAATATGATGAGGGTTAATCATATTATTCCTTAGATGTTAATGTAATAAATGAATGTTCTTAATGTTAATATAACCCTACTATGATTGTTTATGAATATCTCCTAGCTTATTAATGCAATATTGTGTTGATCCAGTGTATTATATGTAAGTGATGTTGTTGAGCCTTCTTATAAGGCATGCAAAGGTAATGATGATCTTTTAGGGAATAGTATAATGGTTTTAATGACCTTTGGTCATAGTTGAGCCCTGATTGAGGTGTAATCCCCATGTGTTGATAAGGGTTGATACCCTGTGATATTGTAAAAATTATTTATATCTTGTGATAGTTTGATGATCTAAGTAAAGAGTTTATTTATATCTTCTTATAAGGCACAAAAGATGGCGGGTTTATCCCAACTAAGTAAAGAGTAACTCCCACAAACTTAGATTTATTTATATCTAATTGGTATTGTGATTTAGTATTTTTATTAACTATGAATAGATTGATCTCCATGAGCAAAGGAAGGAAGGAAAGTTCATACCAACTGGCCACATGGATGAACAATCAATTGCTCTTGGTACGAAGGAGCATCCTGGACGTGTTAGGGGATTAGGATCTAGCATAGGATTCAAGTCTTATTTTGGCCCTTCGCAATCTAAAAGAAGTCATGCAGGAGGTCTTACACAAGAGGAGGTTGAAACATTAGTAGCACAGAAAGTAAAAGAAATAATGCCTTCATTTTAGCCTACTCAACCTTCTCATCCTATTCATATTGTGCGTCTCTAAAGTGATGAGGTACAAGCCCATGCTCCAGTTGTAGAAGGTCATGGGAGCACTCCCAATGACCCACCACAACAATTTGTAGTAAGTTTTTGTTCTATATGTTATGTTATTAGTATGATTTATATATATATATATATATATATATATATATATATATATATATATATATATAGTTGTAATAGGTATCTATTTTACCGCTTCATATATAACTTATATTATTTCAATTCTAGGTTGGTATGAACTGTAAACTTGCAGTGGAGGTTCCTGAATATAATGTTGTGGCAGCGGGTAAGGTATACAACCTTGGCGGTACATTGCATTGTCAACAAATTACTGATGACATTTGTCGTGTGTCCATCCATCTTGTGTATGATGGAATGGGGGACAAACCACTACCCATACCTAATCCTGAATATAGTAAAGTTGAAGAAGCTGAGGGTGCTATGGTGGGTTGTCCTAGACACTTGGTTATCAATGATAAGCTATACCTTAATTCTACCATATTTTTCATATTTGACTGCATATATGAACTCGTGTAATATAAGTATGTAATTTAATTAACAGGTTTGCAAACCAAAAAGTAAAAATTCTACTAGTCATCCTCCTATGCCCAAGCCATCTTTTATTCCAGAATCCACATTCGATGAGTTGGGAAGTAAATGTAAATGTTTGTGTCAATACTTAGCCAACCAAAGCTATAATTTAAAAATGTTGATTAATTTAACAGAAGATGCAACAGGGAGGGACTTTGACAATTATATTTTTCTTGATGATATTATAGATTTGTTCCGGTCTGATTGGCTGAATACTTCGATAATAGAAGTATGGATAAGGTAAGGATCTATCAATATATAAAATTCCAATATACATTTTTAGCTTATTTCTATATGTAAATATTTACAAATGTTTTACAACCATTTATATACCGAGACCACAAACTTTGATATAAGAAATTTTGGATTATTAATTCCTTCAATCACTAGTAAAGTGGAGACACATATTGAGGATGTGAATGAGTACTTCTCTACTACATTCAAATATTTTGCTAGTGATGGGAAGGAAAATATCCTAATATCTTTTAACGTCCAGTAAGTATTATTATTCAATATAATTTTAATAATGAATAAAATTATTTATTTTAATGTTTGTTTTATTCTTACTCAGAGCTAGACATTGGGAATTAGTGGTGATTGTCCCAAAATTTATGACTCTTTATTATATTGACCCAATGGGTAAAACAACAAGGGGTCACAAACTGAAATTGTCAGCTATGGAGTAAGCTTAAATTTAGTCAATGCTTCAGCATGATATTTCTTTTCAGAATTTCTATTTTACCAACTATCATTTAATTGATAGGGGTATAAAGGCTTTTCGTGAAGTTGGAGGAGAAATACCCACAAAATTAAAGACAATGTCAAGGTAGCTACTTTGACAACTGCTTAGTCTTATATGTATTAATTTTCAACTCTTATATGTCAACTCTTATAGTCTTATCTCAACTCCTGTTTATAGTAGTTAACTAACATTAAGTATAATTCGCTATTTGTAGTGTTCTATACAAAATAATGACTGGGATTGTGGCTACTATTTAATGAAATGTATGCAAGCTATTGTCAAACAAGGATCACATGACATTCAGACTATAGATCAGGTAATAAAGAATAACTTCATAAATTTACAAGTGATTGTAGTCATTTTATAAAATATTTGTAGGTGTATTTTCTATTACAGATCTTTACAACTCAGCCTTACACACATGAGGACTTAAATGAATTCTGAGAAGAGTGGTCAGATGCTTTTCTAAATGAAGTCAATATAGCATTGGATTAAATATGTTAGATCCATTTATGTATGTGGTTTTAATACTCTTTCATATTTACTTTTGTATCAGACATTTAATATCATCTCAGACTTGCAATCTATCATTTTGTAAATTATGATGTGATTATGTGTAACTCAACTGAATATATGAATCATTTTTGTTATGAATGTGTGGTTTGGAATGGTGAAGGTTGAGCATCAATGCTCCCATCTCCTATATCCTGGTTCTTTTTGTTCTTCTATTATGTTTCTGCAGATTTTTTTTTAAATTATACCCTATAGGGTCGGTTATCTTAAAAAACTGACCTTATAGGTATCTCGGTTGTGCCACATAAAATAGTCGTGTTGCGGTGTAAAATGGTCGCGCCGTATAGCACGACCGTGTTGGGATATGGTAGAACAGTTGTGCCGCGTAGCACGGTCGTGTTGGGATATGGTAGCACGGACGTGCCGTGTAGCACGGCTGTGCTAGCATATCCCAACACGGTCGTACTATGCGGCACGTCCATTCTACCATATCCCAACACTGCTATAGAATCTATTGAGTCAGTTTTCTTCAGATAACCATCCTTACAGAGCATCTTTAGGATCGGTTATTAAGAAAAACTGAGCTTATAGGGTCTGGTTATCAGCAAGCTCAATATAGACTCTATTGAGTCGGTTTTCTTCATATAACCGTCCTTATAGAGCATCTCTAGGGTCGGTTATTAACAAAAACCGACCTTATAGGGTTCAGGTACAGTTTCTTTTCTCGTTTGGGGTTAGTTTTTGACAGCCTCTTGGGTCAGTTTTTACTATATAAGGTCGATTTTCTTTGGTTAGAAACACCGACGCTATAGACCATTACTGTAGCGACGACCACTTAGGCGTCGGCTAAAAAGTGACGCTATATGCTTAAAAAATCCGATGCTATAGACCCTTATTGTACTAGTGTGACTAGTGTAGTCTCATGAATGGCAAGTAAATAGTTCCATGTGATGATGAGATGAGAAATTATGTTTCACACATTTTATATCATTTTAAGTTGTGATATTTATATGCTTGCTAGAAGTGAATTAGGATTTGTATGTCTACTTATTTGATGCAGTCTTAATTCACCCAATTGGCATAACTAATCAAGTGCAACTCTAATCAAGTAGTGCCATGTACCATAGAGCCATCTTCAGTGTGATAACTTGTTGGATGGTGAATGAGTATTCCTAAGGGAAACTCAGAGCGCATACTATTGAGTATGTGGGGGTGGAAAGTTGAGGATATATCCTTATCACCCATAATGCATGCTATAGAGGATGGCTATGGTTATGCCTCAGACATTTGATGTGATTGAGGACAACTGTGGTTGTACCTCAGATTAGAGGGTTTTGTATACCTTGGTTTCTAGTGCCATGACCTATACCAAGGGTGGACTAGAGGTTAGCAGCTTGACTATATGTCACTGTAGTGGAAGCTTTGACTGATATGTCACTGCCTTTTCACTAGTACTGACCAAGGGGAAGAGATCTTATGATACCGGAACACGTAGATCTTATACGAAATAGAATAGCCCTTCATCGGGGTCGGTTGGACTTTAGGTGGTACGACTCAAACTCCCCAAGGCATAATAAAATATGTAAGACAGCCGTGTTGAATATATGTTTAGGGTTATACACAATGCTTCATATTGGTTCACTGAGATCATGTATAGTGCAATACGAGATAATAGATATGCTTA
This sequence comes from Alisma plantago-aquatica, assembly GCA_963693085.1. Taxonomy (NCBI): domain Eukaryota; kingdom Viridiplantae; phylum Streptophyta; class Magnoliopsida; order Alismatales; family Alismataceae; genus Alisma; species Alisma plantago-aquatica. The sequence goes on along the minus strand of OY856410.1, from coordinate 1,184,945,411 downwards.
TGTTGTAGTTATGCTCATGTGGTAAACATGGTTATGTTGTCAAATATAATAACACTAATGGTTAAGATGATGTTGCTAGCTATGTTTAATATTTCTAGACATTCCTTTGTAATCAGAAATGCTTAAATTGTTAATCATGCCTATGCAGTTAATTGTGCTATGATGTTAGTTCTACTTATGATATAGATTTGTTCCCTTTATTTGAGACACCAATATAGATAGCCATGTTAGTTACTAGACATATGCATGATGTCAGGGATGCTTATGCTACTAGATTTCTAGTTTTGTTAGTAAGGAATATGATGATAGTCAGATTAATGATAATGATTGTTATAAGATGCAATTTATTGATATTTGAGTAGATATCTATAAAAAGAAATGGAATTATTTGTTACCCATAGATTCATTGATGATCATACTTGTTGCTATGATTATTTGCTTAATCTTTTTAGCATACTTAAACTATTCAATCTGTTAAATTGATTATTAAATACTCCAACTGCTCTGTTATCTACTATTTAAAATGTTGTAATCAATAAGCATTGCTGGAGGTTATATCTCTTACTGGGACATGGGTCTCACCCTTGTGGTTCGCCACATTTTTTAGGTAATCGGAAAGACGACAACAGAACCATGGAAGTAAAGAACTACAATAATGGATCTTTAAGAAGATTAGATGTCCAATGTGTCCTAGAGTCGTCCATGTACTATTAGGTCCGGGTAGGAAAAGTTTGTATATGGTGTTTCAAACGAATCAGACTTTTGTTAGCATATTAATGCTTGTTTGTGTGGTATATATGAATATTGTTTTCATGTGTATATATGTTGTGCCTAAGGTGATAGAATAATTTGTATCAAATTCTTGACATAGTATTGATGCAAAAAGATGTTTGGGCTCTTAAATGTTTCTAAGAGGGTGTTGATATTGAAATTGGTTTTAGTTTACCCACATTTTTGGGTTGTGATTCATTAGTGATTGATTATATTTTATGTTTTAAGTAATCTCGTTCAGTGTAATGGGTTATCACAAGTTGGTATCATAGCTTTAGGTTCACTGAGTCTACAAGGACACTAGGACTTAGGACTAGGATGATGTCTAAGTTAAGAATATGACACAAAAACATGGTGCATACTGCCTAATCTCAATACTTGGGTGCCCTATCTAGGTATTCAATTATTGAAGAAAAGGTACGTATGGCAATCTTATATTGTTATTTTTTTTTATTACTCTGATCAAGTAGTCATTTTGAAACAATCTAAAGAGTATACTGAATCAAAAATTGTGGTGTAGATAACTTAATATTACCTCAAGAGAATATGGGGATTACATCATTATCTATCAAAACTTAAATTGTTAGTTACTATAAGAGAAATATACAACACCATGAAATCTAAATCTGAATACAAATAAGCAAAAGAGGAGTTCTTTATGATGTAATTCAAGAGGATAATAAAGTAAAAGATAGATAAGTTTGTGCTTATAATGTGATTCAAAGTATGAAATCCACATAAGATGGAGAAAACTCCTATGATGAATTTAAAATGAGAAGATAAATTGGAACAATGACAAATGAATAAGGTGGAACTAGGTTAATCTCATACCAACCTATGTGTGTAGGAAAGTGTTAATGTAAAATCAGCATGGCATGTAAAAGAAATTAAGGGTGGCAATCCATGTTTAATGAAGAAAATGTGGAATATGATAATTTACTTGTTGATAAGTGGTTGAATAATGATTTCTATGCTAATGGTAAGGAACCCAAAATGAAAAAGGTAAAATGATACACAAGAAGTTGGAACCTGCATAATGAAAATAGAATTGGTTACCCTTCTTCTAGTGACCCTTGGACTATGTTGCAATGATGTGGGAAGTGTGTTTCCCTTTGTGTCTTTTCTTTCTAGGGCATAACTTTCAAGTGGATCATTTCCACTTGGTATGAGTGGATTCATTATAAAATGAGGATGGATAGCTTATTATAGCTTAAGGTTGCTTGGATTATGGTTCTAAGATCATAAAGTTTGTGATGAGTTTGCTTTTGATCCTTCCAATAATTAGGAAGACTCCTCTTATATGTCTTGAGATTTGTTATATTGGTAAAAGTAGATGAGATAAGGATGTGAGTTCCTTATAGCACATGAGGTGGATACCAAGGTAATTAATCCTAATATCTAATATGTATCAACAATATGGGAAGTATGTGAAGGTTGGAGATGTTTATTAAATGAACATTAAAAGTATTCCTCTCTCTTAGAGAGAGAGTTGATGATGACCCTCTAAATGTTGTTTGGAAGGAAAAACAAAAGTGATTCTATAATGTTGTGTATGGTTCAAAGATAGTTGGACAAGACCACTATCAAGGATAGATGGTTTGCTGATCAGTAAACATGTGCTACCGTGTTCCTTCAAGATAAAATATCCTTTAGACATAAGAGTTAGAATGGATGACATAAGTTACATGACCATGGTGAGTTTAGGGTTATGTACTTTAGACTAACCAATGTACCAATAGAATTTATAAATAGGAGGAACAGAGTCTTCAGGTCATGTCTTACAAGTTGTAGCAAGCTTTGAATGATGACATCTCAAGGTATTTCAGAGATGATCAGTAACATGGTCAACATATTTGCTAAACCTTAATAATGTTGAAGTAATTCTAATTATGGGTGACAAGTCTAGAAAGAGTGAGTTTGGGGTTGACTAAAGTATCTTCTTGGAGTTATGATACAGTTGTTAAGTGTATTGTGGGAACCCTGATAAGATGAAGACAGTGGTGTTGTTCTACCACTAACAAGGTCAATCAAGAAATTATATTTGTTAACAATTGTAGACAAGTGTATGATTCTTAAACTAGATAGATGGCTATTCCATCACTGAGGTGATTGAAGAATGTTCTATGAACATATGCCTTATAGTTCTTGACAATTAGGAAATACCCACCTAATTGATTGAGTTGCTAATAACAACAATCATTAAATGAACATAGAGATGAAACCTTATAAAGTTACATATGATAAGAGATACATGATGTTCTATGTTTGGTGAGAACTAGAAAGTATGCCCTCTTATGTGTGGTACAACAAATAGTATAGTCTCGGATGACTGTTAGAGTCCCAAAGTAAAAAGGTACTACCAAACCTGTACAGGTAGTACAACAGTTCCTATGATGAACAAAGATGACACATGTAGAAGTTGAGGGAAAAGAATATGACTTCTATGAGAATAATGTGACATCGTCATCAGATGAAAGTTACCATGTGGAAGACTGGGTATGAGGTCCATGAGAAGTATCTATCTTTGTTTACCATGCATTTTGAGGGCAAAATCCCTATTAGGGGTTTGTAGTAGTAAGTCCCCTAAACTTATTTAAAGTGTTGAACAAGCTTAACTATCATAATTTAATTCTTATAACTATAATTTAGGTTTTTATATGATTTGGAATCATAAGGCAAGCTTAAGTTTCAAGTTTGGTCTAATTTGGACACTATTTATGCAAGTTATGTAATTTTATGCACATTTTGGACTTTTCTATAATTTACCCAATTGATAGGTTTTCTTTGCAATTTTTCACTTTCATTATGTTCTTTGGATGTTCTCTCATCATTATTGTGCTTTTTTATCCATGGGGCGCCTAGCTGAGACTTGGTTTGGAGGTGTTTTCCTCAAGGGTATTTTATGGTTTACCCCTTTATGGATGAGCTACCTTTAGGAGATATCAACCAATGATTTATTTGATTGGCCTGGAAATTTGATAAAGGAGACCTAAGAAGGTCTCTATGGACGGTGGGGGAGCTTCTTGTGTGTGTGCTTGCATATTATTAATATTTTAAGTCCATGGACACTTGGAAAGATACTAGAACTTCAACTTTTTCTTTTTCTTTATCTTAAAGTTTTATATACTTATCCCTAAGCTCCCAAACAAATCATTTTATCTCCACCACTTCCCTCCTCCTATGAACCTCATTCTCCCTCTGTGCTTCTGTGAAGTTCCTATCCAAGGAAGAAGAAAGTGGGGATCTTCTTGGAAAAATCATCTTGGGTTGCAATTGACTTCCTTTTAGGGTTTAAAAAGCTTCCTTCTAGTGATCTTAACCTAAAAGAGTAATAATCCCATTCTTTCCTCCATTTATTTCTTTTTTAACCTTCCTCCAACCTTTCTCTAGGTCAGAACCTTGATGTTCCATGGCAGAAATTGCTCTAAAGCTCTAAAATGATACCTTTCTTGCTCCTTATGCTTAGGGTTTGCTCATTTGATGAAGATAGGTGCTACATGGACGAGTTCACAGATTATACTTGGCTTTTTTACCCTACCTGCTCATGTTTTCTTCCATTTAGGAGTTTATCTTCTAATTAGAGGCAATTTTATAACTTGTTCCACGTTTATTGCTTACCAACTTACTAGCTCATGTTCTTGCTTTTAAATGACGATCCATGCACTAAAAAGCTATGCTTGACTTGGATTTCAATTTTTATAATGTTCCCTATTCTGATTTCTGTTCTAGATAAACCTATGATCATGTGTACGTTATTCCTAAGGTATAATATGACTTGAATCAGGTTGGTCTTACAACCTATGGTGCTAAGCTCCTATCAACCAATGGTCAATTTTAGGGTATAATGATGATTTCTTCTATAAACACATGACTCAATGGTGGTACCATTGCAACAACCGATGTTGTTGTCTTTATTACAACTGATGGTGGTGAACAAGGGTGTCAACTGATGTTCACCCCTTAGGTCACGTGTTGGCCTAATTATAAGCTTAGTGATTAACAACTAAGTATCATAATGATGCTATCAATCAATGGTGATATTAGTTTGATATTCGATGGTGATTAATCAATATAGTGTTGATCTAACAACCTATGCAGACTTAATGGTCACTAATGATAGTGGATCAGGTCTCTACAACCTATGGTGAGTTAACCATGTATTTATAGCATCCATTAAGTCTTAAACGAATGGTTTCTTGGGTCATTTGATGCAATGGTCAAACCTATACCCCACTTTATGGTTTTAATATATGAAAGTGATTGAGATGATTTCCTTTATGAGATCAACTTAAGAAGCTCATTTACTAACAACTTGTTTTAAATAAACAATCGCTTGTGGGTTTTACCCTACTCTCAATGGAACTTTATATGTTGTTAATCAAGGGATGTCTAGGGTTAGATGGTGACTCTTTCTAGAGCACAACTCAATGAATTCATAGGTGGTTTGTTCAAGATGTTTACTTATGTAAATGACTAATGGCTTTACCTTTTCAACATTAAATGGTTAGAAGTTGATGCCTTAATATTCCCATTGTTTTGGGTGAATCCTATCATGTAAACTTATGATTCTAATGATGAGAATTTGATGGTTCAATGCCTTAAACTTATAGTCTTACCCTTACCCTCATATTATTATGATTGATGATCACCATAATAAAATGATGGGTAACCCTAATGAGGTATAGCTTGTTATACCTAGCTTTAATATAACTAAATGATGGTAATTGGGTATGAATAGTCCTTGAATGATTAATATATTCATGGGGTACTCTCTTATTGTTGTTGAAACCTTAGTATGTTATAACCCGATGGTTACACCTTGATTTATGTGAGGATTCATACTTGAGAATAGTATGGAATGTGATGGTGATGTTTCACCTTATGCATCCATGATCCAATGGGGATGTCATTACTTAGGGTTTGGGTATAAGTGCTAATTAGTAACATTAATATAATTTATCTTGTTGAACCTAACTCTAATGCAAATATGTAAAGATGAGTATTCATGTTTAACATTCTTATATGATGAAATTTTGGTGAAATAACTTCCTAAATATGATCATAACCTTAACATGTTAACTGGTGGTTATCATAGCCACATGGTTGATACTTTCTTATGCTAAACATGTGCATTATGAATATGATGAGGGTTAATCATATCTAGATTCCTTGCATTTTGATGTAATAAAGGAATGTTTGTAATGTTAATATAACCCTTTTGTGTTTGTTTATGAATATATCCTAGCTGATTAATGCAATATTGTGTCGATCCGTTGTATTTTATGTAAGTGATGTTGTTGAGCCTTGTTATAAGGCATGCAAAGATAATGTTGATCTTACATGGAAATGTATGATGGTCTTAATGACCTTTGGGCATGGTTAAGTCCTGGTTGAGGTGTAATCCTCTTGTGTTGATAAGGGTTGATACCATGTGATATTGTGAAAATGATTTATATCTTGTGATAGTATGACAACTAGTGTAGTGTCATGAATGGCAAGTGAATAGTACCATGTGATGATGAGATGAGAAATTATGTTTCACACATTTTATATCATTTGAAGTTGTGATACATATATGCTTTCTAGAAGTGAATTAGGGTTTCTTCTTTAATTCACCCAATTGGCATAACTAATCAAGTGCAACTCTAATCATGTAGTGCCCTGTGCCGTAGAGCCATTTTTAGTGTCAGATGTTGCTGGATGAAGAAATTAGTATTCCTAAGGGAAACTCAGAGCGCATACTGTTGAGTATGTGGGGGTTGCAAGTTGAGGATATATCCTTGTCATCCACAATGCAGGTTATAGAGGATGGATATGGTCATGCCTCATACATTTGATGTGATTGAGGAAAACTGCAGTTGTACCTCAGCTTAGAAGGTTTTTAATACCCTAGTTTCTAGTGTCGTGACTTATACCAAGGGCAGACTAGTGGTTAGCAGCTTGACTATATGTCATTGTAATGGCAGTTTTGACTCATATGTCACTACCTTCTTACTCGTACTGACTTGGGCAAGAGAATTTAGGATACCGACACTCCTAGATCTTGTACAAAATCGAATAGCCCTTCGTAGGGGTCGATTGGACTTTGTGTGGTATGACTCAAACTCCCCAAGGCATAATAAAAGATGTAAGAAAAATCGTGTAGCATATCTGTCTAGGGTTATACACAATGCTTCATATTGGATGATAACCCTTGTTTGCTTTCTTTTCATTGAGATCGTGTATAGTACAATATGAGATAATAGATATGCTTATGTTGTAGTTATGCTCATGTGGTAAACATGCTTATGTTGTAGTTATGCTCATGTGGTAAACATGCTTATGTTGTCAAATATACTAAAATTGATTGTTAAGATGATGCTGCTAGCTATGCAATATTACTAGACATGCTTGTGTAATTAGAAACGCTTAAACTATTAATCATGCCTATGTAGTTAATTGTGATATTATGTTAGTTCAACTTATGATATGGATTTGTTCCCTTTATTTGAGATGTCAATATTGATAGCCATGTTATGTTACTAGACATATTCATGATGTCTGGGATGCTTATGCTACTAGATTGTTGGTGATGTTTGCAAGGAATATGATGATAGTCAGATTAATGATAATGATTGTTATTAGAGATATTGGAGTAGATATCTATCCAGATTAATGCATTTATTTGTTACCTATATATGAATTGATGATCATACTTGTTGCTAAGATTATTTGATTAATCTATTTAGCATACTTAAAGTGTCTAATTTGTTAAATTGATTATTAAATACTCCAACTGCTCAGTTATCTACTATTTAAAATGTTGTAATCAATAAGCGTTGTTGGAGGTTATATCTCTTGCTGGGACATGGATCTCGCCCTTGTGGTTCGCCACATTTTTTTAGGTAATCGACAGTGACGACATCAGAACCATGGAAGTAAAGAAGAACTACAATAATGGATCTTTGAAAAAGTTGATTAGATGTCCAATGTGTCCTAGAGTCGTCCACTTACTCTTAGGTCCGGGCAAGAAAAGTTTCTATATGGTGTTTCAAACAAATCAAACTTTTGTTAGCATATTAATGCTTGTTTGTGTGGTATATATGAATATTGTTTTCTTGTGTATATATGTTCTGGCTAAGGTGATAGAATAATTTGTATCAATTTCTTAACATAGTATTGATACAAGAAAGATGTTTGGGCTCTTATGCAAATGTTTCTAAGTGGGTGTTAATGTTGAAATCAGTTTTAATTTACCCACATTTTTGTGTTGTGATTAATTAGTGATTGATTGTGTTTTATGTTTTGAGTAATCTCGTTTAGTGTAACGGGTTCTCACAGTCGGGCTGCTAAAACTAACGGCTGAGCAGATGAGGGCAGTGTTGCTCTAGAAAAGGACCGAGTAGCACGTAGGGGCTAAGGAGAGGCCTCCTCCACTATCAGATTGATCAGTGCATCAAGCTCAACATCCATCAAACAGGATGTTTTGTCAGAACCAGAGGTGGATGGTGGAGAGGAGGACACCGTTGAGGCTAAAGAAGACGTGTTCTTTAGTCGGAATTGGTAAGCAAGCATTCCCTTGGTATTCTCTACGACCTTCTTAAACATTTGCTTCATTTTGAACTGAATTTAGTGGGAAACATGGGGTTCTAGGGATTTTCGCAGTTCTGTGTATGTGGGGCGGAATGGAGAGAAAGTAGAGAAATTTGTGAGTGAAATTGGGTGGAAATTATGAGTGGAGGTAGGGAAGATGGTAGGAAGATGATTTAGAGTGGATTGGTGGTGATTTGAGGAGGAATAGGGGGTGGAAGTGGGATGGTGCAATGTTGCATCCGCTCTATATGTTGCATAAGTTTTCCGTTTGTGCAAGGTCGAATGAGCAAGTGAAATGAACTGATTTGGATTGCTAGCTTAAGTGTTGGGTTGAGATGTAGCACAGCTGTGTTTCGCAGCATGGCCGTGTGGTTATACATGTCACATGGTCATGCTACGTGGCACGAACTTTTTGTCTCTATTCGTCACATGCCTATTTTGCCTTCACATGGTCGTTTTGATTTATTAGCAACATGCTCGTCCTACCTAGCGCGACCATGCAGAGTCTGTTCTTCTGTTCTTGTATTTTCTTTGATTCACTTTGATTTTTTTGTTGTTTTTGAGTGCATCACCACGGCCATTCCATGTCACCACGACTTTGGTGAGCATTGTTGCAATTTCTCCACACTTGAGTCTCATCCAAACATCAAATCTTTGATCCAAAGTGATTGTTCATGAATCTTTGTCAAAATTTCATCGGATTTTCTACATTTCACCCTATTTTCACATGCACATCTTAAACCTAAACAAAATCTATTAAACACATGTGTTTGTGTGTACTTTCTTAGAAATATGTAAAAATAAGAAAATGTATGAAAAATGAGAGGTTGGGTGAAGAATCCCCCAAACCTAGATGGGTTGCCTCCCACAAGAGATGAGTTTCATGTCTTCAGATGGACATCTCAGAGATTCTTCAATCTTTCAACCATTTGGAATTCTCATGTGTCCAATTTGCAATAAATGCATCCGTCATTTGCACTCAGCCTATGTTCCTCATCCCTTTGATCAACAAAAGTATCATCAATCTTTTCATCTTGACCTCCTTCTCTCAAATGACCATTCAGTTTCTTAAAGTGACCATGTCCAATATTCTCATCTCAAGCTCACCTAGTTGGGGTCTTGTCCATGTAGATCTTGATCTTCATATCCATGAATGAAACTATCATGTTGTGCCACTGTGCACATGGATCTCAGATCAGCTGTAGATAAGAACAGTCTTCTCAAGATAATGGGAGTCTTCATATCCTCCAGATCCATGTCAAGAACAATGAAATTTGCTGAGAACATTGCAGCATTCTCGTTGTCTATCATACCAAAACATCATCCAATCTTCCTCTTGAAACTTTTGTGGATCTATATGTGAATTGGAGAGTGCAATGTGCCAAATTCAACTTACCCATTTCCATCTCCACATAGACATTGTATGGCATCACATTCACACTAAACCCCAAATCAAGTAAGGATCTATCTATGTGATGTTCCCCTATGTAGCTAGGTATGAGTGGGGCTCCCAGTTCTTTCCTCTTCACAGGAAGTGAGTGTTAGATGATAGAGCTCACTTTTTCAGTCAACTTCACTCTCTTTGGTCCCGTTGACCTTCTCTTCACAGTGCATAGGTTTTTGAGGAACTTGGCATATGATGGGATCTACTTGATAGCATTCAAAAGTGGAATGTTCACCTTCACTTGGTAAAATATCTCAAGAATGTCAACATTGTGCTTTTGTCGTCTCCTTACTTCTCGTGGCTCATCTAATGCTTTAGTGAATGGTGGCTTACTTGATTTGGCCTTACTTGAATCAACATGATGTGTAACACTAGGGATGGGGGGACCTACAAATGGAATGGAATGTGGATTGGAGCACATGGTATCCCAAACACAACATGTGGTGTCATAAAATCATCTTCAGCAGTCTCAATCAAGGTATCACCACTTGGCTACCTTTTCTTTTCTTTATCAACCTTTCTTTGACTTGTGGGCTGATCAAGAGATTTCCCACTCCTTATAAGTATCACAACACTTCCTTGCTCATGTGGATAAGGGGAGGTCGTTGTGGTTTTAGAGGAGGTGGAGGTGATACTTGGTATTGAAATTGAGGTGGAGGGGGAATTAAGGTTGGAAAGTGAATTGATGGGAAATTTGAGGTGAGGGAGGAGGAGGACGTTTGTAAGGCTTTGGATGGCCTTCAAACTTGGAAATTGGGTTGCACTTGCATGTGAGGTGGACTATAGAGAACTTGAGTGGAATTCATAGGTCCACCTGCTTCATTGTAACTCATGATGGGCCTTAAAGACAATTTTTCTTCTTGGAGAGCAATTATGGAAGATAACTGCTCTATTGTTTCCTCAATCTTTGTCACATTCATTTGCGAATCATCAAATCTTTTCAACCTAGAAAGAACATCTTCCTCAAACCGTGAGCAATATCTTAGACTTTGTTGTGCTGAGTAGCCATACGAGTGAGGTGTCTTCATCTCTTCATTAAAGGTGCCAAGATAGTTCACATATTGAGAAGGAACATTTTCCACTTAGTTCTTCATGAAACTCGCCATGTCACCAATAATCTTCATCATTTGTGGGCTTGAATCACTAGGAGTTGGAGATGTCACACCAAAATAGAGGTCATTGCCACTAACCATGATAGAAGCTTGGATCCTTGAACTTTCAGCCAATTGCTCATACAAGGGTCATGTCTCTTTCAGTGGCTTATCCATAAAAACTCCTCCACAAGAAGAATCCATTGTAGCTTGACTCATTTGAGAGAGACTAGAGTCAAAGGATTGAACTAGAAACCACAAAGGTATGTTATGGTGTGGGCATTCTCTCAACATCTTTTGAAACCTCTCTCAAGCATCATGAAATCTCTCACTATCCATCTAGATGAAACTCACTATGGCACACATCATTTGTGTCAACCTTGCAATGGAGTAGAACTTCCTCAAGAAGGAATTTAGCATCTCTTCCCAAATTATGATGTCCCTTCTTGATTCATACCAATCCCTAGCTTTGTCTTTGCAGGACAAAGAGAATAAGGTCAACCTAATGGTGTCATCATTGGTTGTCAGTGTCCACAAGGTGGAGCATACTTCAAGAAAGGAGTTTAAGTGCTTTTAGGGGTTCTCACACTCTCTGAGTTGTAGAAGATGGGCCAGAGCCCAAGAAGACCTAGAGAGATGAAGAATTGCTCCCCTGGCATCTGATCAACTGTTCTTGAAATTGGAGATTTGTAGTTGCTAGGCATGAAGTAATCTTGAGTGGCTTGTGAGGTGCATTTTGGCCTTCCATCTTGTCATCCCCTAGTGGCATGTCACATGCATAAGGCACCACCAAAAAAAAGAGAACAAGTTAGAAAACTGGTATACACAAAGAATACAAAGAATAAAGAATAAATAATAGCCATGATGAGGGCAATAGGAAAAGTCAAAGCAAAACTAACTAGCTAGACTAAGTGCCTTTCTCCCCGGCAATGATGCCAAAAAGCTTGGTATATTCCTCAAGAGCAACAAGAAAGTTGGAAAAAGACGGTGCCAAAGGGGAAAGCCAACACCACAACTACTAGGTAACTACGTCACTTCATGTCTCCGATAATGGCGCCAGAAAGTTTGGTACGTACAACTAGCTAGAGACTAATGAATTGTCCTATACTACTAACTAGCCACGGATAAGATAGGATGTGTATAAGGGAACTAATCCCTAACAACTCATACTACCCTTATGAGGCTCAATTAGGTCAGTGTTTAAGTTCAATTCAAATAGAATCTAATCAAGCCTAGGTTTCTAGATTAGACATTCCTATGGCAATTAGGAGCCCAGGGTAGTAGTCAGGAGGTGAAATTAGGACTTTGGACCCCAATTCCCCCAAATTCTAGCCTTGAGAAGGCTCCATGCTAATTTCACAAGATGCATATAATATAGCCACTTAGATCTCTCACTTAGGCTTAGGAAGATTGATTAATATGTAGGAAGATGGGAGGCAACCAAGGGATCCAAGAATTGTCCCTAGAAGCAATTCCCAAAATTGCCACATATAGTCAATTTTCCTAGAATCCTAGGTGATTTCACACACAAACCAACACGCAATTTATGTAGAATGAGATGCAATAGAACATAATCATTAGAAAACAAAATCATAATGTTTGCATATATTTCTCCCCAATATGGTATATGTATCGAAGTAACATATTTTCCCCCAAACAGCCCACCTAAGGGGCTAGCTACTCATGGAAATGGAAAAAGGGAGAAAGAGGTAGAAGAAGCCATGGACCTCAGTGTAGATGGAAGCATCCTCCTCTCCATCATCTGAAATGTTGTCCTCCTCCTTCTTCCAAGGTGTAAGGGCATGGACGGTGATGCAATAGGGTCAAAACACTAGGAAACTAGGGTTTTGGTGGTGGAAATGGTAAAATGGAGGTGGAATGAGGTGGAAATGGAGTGGAATGGATGGAATGCAAAAAATGGGAAGCTAAGAGGGGTTATAAGGTAGCCAACCTTTTGCTAGATCTGCCACCCAAGTATATATAGGTTGTGGGGAAGCACTAGATCAAGTAGGAGTAAAGTGGGAAATACAATGGTGAAAATAGCTAGGTTTTTGTGTGTAGCATAGTCTTGTTGGATAGCACGACCGTGGTGGGTAAGGTTGACCACACCCGTGGTGGAGTGGAACAAACGAGGTGGAAAATGGAGAAAATTATTAGTAATTGGGTGATTTTGAACTAAATTTAGCACGGTCGTGGTTGTCACCACGGTCGTCGTGATGCATGGGTGGCAGGATCATGGTGGGTACCACGACCGTGGTGGTTGGAGATGCTCTGGTTGTTCTTTGCACCACACACATTCTTCTATGAATGTCACATGGTCGTGCTAGGTGGCACGGTCATTCTGGGTAAATCATCCATAGCCATTTTAAGTGGCACTACCATGGTGATTCCTTCTTTGTTTCAGTCTTGACTCTATTGATCTTTGGATGAGCCAACACGACCATTCTAATGTACCACGACCGTGTTGTTCTCTACAACAACACTTTGACTTGTTCTTTAATGATCCTTGGACATTCTTGATTCAATTCAACTATAGACACTAGGGGTGGGTTGAGGGAGTCTCGGACCTTTATGCAACATCCCACTCTTTTGTGCAAATTTTTAAAATATTTTATTCTTTACATAATATTTTTCTATAGCATAATTGTTGAGGACCTTTATGCAAATTCCCCATGTTAGCTTTACAATTTCGTTTCCACTGAAGAAAATAATATTCATTTACTCTCTTATCCATGGTTTACTTGTAGAAAATATTTCCTGGTATATTTATGACGTATGAGTTCAATAATCAAAGATCTTTTCAAAATATATTACCTTTAATGTCTTTTAATGGCTACTATAGAAGTTATGGACCAATATGTGCCCAAAAAAGAAATCTAATTTCACTAGAATAATCTAGACCCCCTTTTGTGCCTATGGTTAATTTTGAACTCTTTTGACCCATGTTTGGACCCTCTAATCAATTAAAGAACATTTTAATATAGTGTGACCATGATTTGAATGCAATTTCATCAATGTCATGGATTTAACCCATAGTTTGCATTAATACGCCTGTCACACATTACTTTAGTCGATTTTTTCTTACTAGTGCATAATCTGATGGTCCAAATTTCACAGACTCCCGATTCAACGTCTTAGACATCATCAACTACCTCTGTTATTCCCACAAGCCGGATCAGTTCTACCGCACTTGCTCTTCCGATCCGTTTCTCCTAAATTACTCCACCATTCCCTTAGATTCTTCCTCCCTCGCCTTCGTCTCTCTCTGACAATTCAAACGAGATATGACTCATCCCCTAACTCCCCTCGAAGGCGAAATTCCCAAATAGGTCTTTCCGCCTCTCCTTACCATGAATGCGCAAACACCACTCTCGCCTTCCTTGTCTCCATCTAAAGAGCTCGAAGGCATCAGCGAACCCCAAGGATCCTTCCTCCTCACTCAATTCTTTCTCCTACTCCCTCAGGAACCTAGACCTACTCATCTTGTCTCTCTGGTGACCTCCGCATCCTACCCAACCTCTAGAGCATCCCCTCTCAAATTAAGGATGTGGTGAGCATGCCCGGACCCTCAAACAACTGCTCCCATTGATCGTTTACCCTACGAGTGGCCCAGTCACCACGTCCTATAGACTAGCGATCACCCTCATCGATGACCAATCATCTCACCCCTTTGATGCTTCTTTAACCTAAGGGACAACATCGCAACCTTCTCCCATCCACCAAAAATAATTTCCAATTCACATCCGTGGCCTTTTGCCTCAGCACCAGTGGTTTCCAGTACCCGACCTCCTCCCCTGTTTCTCACCATCGTGCTCTGTTCTTTGGCCATGATGGCCCTCTTCCTATAATAGCGGTATTTTCATCTTTTTCGGACTCCCTCGATCCCCCTCCGGTGGTTTTGGCCTCGCATTTCATGGTGTTTCTTCACCTAGTGGTTTGGCAGTAGTGCATAACCATGGCCAGAGCAACTCTTTAAGTCCAGTACTCGCCATGGTCCATCTTCTTGGCTCTTTAGCTCCATCGATGAATTGCAACTCATAGGAAATCTCTCCCTCGCAAGATATATCCTCCCATCTCGTGTTCCGATCAGAGTTTCATCTCCTTTTCTCGGCGCTCGACGCCATGGCTAAGGGGTGAAGAATCTAGGTCACAAGATGACCTTGGTACCCCTGTCATTTTAATTCGATGATTTCAACCGCATGGGTATTTTCGGTTTTTCACACCCTTCTCGGTTCTTTGACAGCTTATCCACCTGGGCGAGAACTGTGCCTAGATGGCCAGCTCCCATCGGCCCACATCATCTGGGCCCAGCAGCCCAGTGGATTAAAGGCCACCTGTGTGGCATTTCTTTGGTTTCCGATTGGTTGGTTTTTATAAATTTGTAGTAAATCGCTTGATGCTCAGAAAAATGAGAAAAAATATGTTTTGGAAAGGGTTTTCAATGAGGAATTTGATTCTATGATTTTTGTCAACTGATTTCTCTATTTTCAAATCTAAATTTGTATATGAATGAATTAGGGTTTAATGATGTATGATGAATGACATGCATCCTAATTTCAGGTGTTTGAGGGAATCCGAATAGTCAAACGAGGTTTGTCTTGAATTCTATAGCTTAAGGTAAGCGGGCTGTTACGACCCCACCTCCCAGTAACCCCCAATTAAGGGAGACCAAAAGGACAGAGCCGTTAACCAATAACCCGGATCAAAGGTTCAACAAAGAATAATTATCAAATTTTAACAGACTATACTAAAAAGCTATAAAAAAATAAATTTTTGCATACCTTTTTTAAAACTTGGTTCTCTAAACTTCTATCCACTTAAGGTTTCTACTCTAACTAATCCTCCTTGTATTTTACATTATGTATTTCACAATATGATGATTTACTGTTTGTCCTTTTGGCATGTACCTAAAATGCCGATAAACAAAACGTCGGTCAGCCAAAGCTGGTATGTGGGGAAATAATAAACATGCAACTATGATAACAACGTAATCATTCAATTAATCATTTAACAATTAATATAATGTTTCAAATATAACTCCATGATCCATGAGTACTCTATCCTCTATGCTATCCCTACAGTGGACCTAGATACTACCTTCCTTATGGTAGATCGCCATTAAACCCTTCGTGGTCCCACCTATAGGTGAACCAGTTTATAGGATTGAGTCACATGGCACTACTCCTAAGTAGCCCACTCCTTAACTCATGGCATGCTAAAGAGTCTCATGGAACTACACGTAGGTAGCCTAGTTTCTAACTCTCAGTACCCTAGACCTTGCTCTAGGATTACCCCTTTTTTAGCCTTTTCAAAGCAACAGAGGTGGACCCGGATCTAGCCAGTTATATACGCACATTTATAGTGATAATCATAGTCACTTTATAGTTGCATGAAATAAATAGACATCCAATAGTTATTTTCAAGCAACCAATTAAAACTTCGGGAA
Organism: Alisma plantago-aquatica; assembly: GCA_963693085.1. NCBI lineage: Eukaryota > Viridiplantae > Streptophyta > Magnoliopsida > Alismatales > Alismataceae > Alisma > Alisma plantago-aquatica. The sequence continues at coordinate 1,184,929,087 of OY856410.1, read as the reverse complement.
TCGCCGTGAAACTAGAGCGATTATTCATAAGTGTAACCACATACCTAATTTGATGATTTCACAAGAATTAAGTAAATCCAACCAAGAATGAAATCCAAGCAAGCAATTCAATCATCAGATAATTCCTGAAAAGAATATGCACTCTATTTATTACACACTTTGTCAAGAATCTACTCTAATGACTTGGATTCACTTTCTAGGGTTTTTGTATCCATTTTAGAGTTTCATTAATCTTCATTAGGGTTTCTTAGATCCATTCCTCAAACTTTATCCATTTTTGGTCAACAAACCCTAAAACACTCTTTTCCATTTATATGAACCTTAATTGCTCAACTATCCATTTTAACAGTCTTTTATACCCAAATTGACTTAGGATCATCATATCCCTATTTATTCATGGATTTGAACAATTAAACCAATTAAAAGACATATTCTCCTAAATTAGGGTTTTCAAGCTCATTAATGCATAACCATGCACGAAACCCCAAATTAAGCCAATTGTATAAAAAGATCATCTTTTTAGATGCTATTTTCACTTTTATTAACAACGGATTAATATTAGCTTGAATTATCCATCTATCATCAAATCTAAGGGTTTTTCCTTAATGAAATCATTAAAGATGATAACTTTATTCCCTTTTCAAATTTCAAGCATATTTATGCACATAAATTCTAACTTAGAATAATCACGTGCAAAGTTCTTCCTTTTTTAACATAATGTACCTTTTTACATTTAACAGGTTAACATCAACTCTAATGATCCATTAAACCCTATTAAACACTTTATTCATTTCAAAATAGGGTTTCTTAATCTTTAATTCATTAAAGATGATAATTTACACTACATTTCGAACTATGATCAGATTCAAGCTATAACACTATTTTATTGGATTCCTCTCGTTCTCCTGATCAAAATTCATATATAACTTGTTTTAATCTGAGTTCCCTAGAATTAATTATGATTTTAACAAAGAAATGTACCGCTCGGCCAATCAGATGGGGCTCCGTCGTCCTTTTCCATGCAACACGGCTTGCTTGGAAACATAACGGATTGACTGTTATGCCCCCACTTAATTTCCTTCTTGTTTAGCCCGTGGAGGGGCATTTCCGTCCAATCTTCATTTGGTCATCTTCTACCTTCAGCAGGTGCAACGCAGACGCCGTTGGCGTCCTTCTGCAGCTCGTGTGTGGGCTCTCTCCCTCTCCATGGGCCGCGATGGCTGCCGCCGACTTCTCCCTTGGTTTCGTTGCCCTACGCCACCCTTGGGGTGACAATCAGATCACGTCTAGCATGGCTGGTTTGGGCTGGGGAAGAGCCGCAACCAACTGCCGCGTTGCAGCCGAGCGGCTACTGCTACAGATGATCGCGGGTGATAGGAGGCTGGGAAGGATGGCCGACCTTCTGGGGTTGGTCATGGATGCTCCGTGCTTCCAACCAAACCATAAACACCCCCCCCCCCCCCGCGTTGCTCCAAGGATAGAACCTTACCCTCAAGGCTAGGGTTTTGACGAAGAAGATGGAGAAGAGAGATATGGCTGCGTGGAAATCCTCTCGATTCGCCCCCAAGTCTTACCCCTTATATAGGGGAAGTCAACAAGCCCTAGGATGACTTTCCTTAAAGAAACGAAGTCCCTCTTCTAATAGGAATCGTTTTCCTTCAAAGAGAAGCAATTGTTCTCTCTCTTCTTTATTCCTTGGTTTTTCTCTATTATATGGATATTAGGAATTTGAAATTCCCCTTCTCTTATTCACTTTATGTTTTCTTTTTAATTCTTTGGCAGGAATTTCTATCTTTTTTTTTGTGAAGGCACTACTGAAAAAGATTACATTGGGTGATTGCGGATAAAGGGAAAGGAGAAGGACTCGAGGTCCTGGAGGTACAAATGATCTAAAAAATCCGGACAACTATCCCAACGTTTTTCCCGCTCTGGTTGTTTAAGGTGTCGCTTGGCCAGTAGATCAGCAAGCTTGTTCTTATCACGATGCAAATAGCTAATATTCGAGGAGTCCCGATGAAGCAAACGTTGGATGGTCAGCACCTAGAGCCAATATTTAATGGGAGTCAGGCACTTTCTGGTAATCCACTCCACAACATTGTTGGAGTCACTAAACAACATAAAATGAGATAAATTTCTTTCAGCAGCAAACCACAGGCCATCGAGAATGGCCCTCAGTTCCCCATCTATAGGATCTTTGCCTGAGTGTTTACATGTACGTCCCTCAATCCACTGCCCGGTAATGTCCCGGAGAACCATACCGGTTGCTTTAAGGTTTTTGGAAGCGTTTACTACCATGTCGACGTGCAAGATTGCAAAGGAGTTGTGAGGTGACAGTGCCGAAGGAGAAGGTTGAGGACTTTTGTTATTGATATTCACCGGCTTGCTGAATGCAATGTTAGCTATTGGCAAGCTTTTCCGTGCGTTGGATTCGAGCACCATAGGGGTATAACTGCGGCCCTCAAAGATTGAGAGATTGTGGTTCCTCCATAACCACCAGCAGGTGATTGTAAAAAGTTGTGCCCAGTTTTCTGTTTGGCGCATGTGTAAAAGATTATAGTCCAGCCAGTCCTTGGTGCAGCCTTGAAGGAAGAATGTGGTGGCAGTAGTGGGTATGATGTGCAACCAGACTTGCTTAGCCTCTGGACAATCACGCAAGGCATGCAGGACGGTCTCCTCCTCAAAGTGACATCTGGAGTAGCTTGGGTCATCAGTAAGCTTGCGTTTGAAACGCAGAGTGTTGGTGAAGAGCCTTTCATGGAAGACAACCCAAAGATTAACTTTCATACGTTGTTGGATCTTCATGCTCCATAACCTGGCTAGGACTTTGAGTTGATCGCCAACAGGCTGGTTTGAGATGCAGTCATAACAGAACTGGAAGTGTAGTCTCCATTCGTGGAATGCAACCAGGTTCTACCATCATCACCATAGTCTGGACAAGGTGTGGGCATGCTAATGATATCTTGGACGGATTCAGTAGTAAACCAAGCATTCAAGAAATCTTCATCCCAGGAACCATTATCCATCACCAGGCTTGCCACTTGCAAATCACAAATCTCTTCAAGAATGTAGAGACCAGGCTTAAGGGAAGGAATGAAACCCTCACCAACCCAGGCATCGGACCAGACGGAGGTTTGGAGCCCGGAGGAAAGGGCCATTCTGGAATTGGACTTAATGAAAGGCATTGCAGTGCTGATGCACCTCCAGATATGAGAACCTAAGGCTTTCCTTCCTTGAGGCCGTGGGTATTTCTCCTCCAGCCGTTGTACCCAAGGGACTTGTCTATGCCTCACAAAATCCCAAGCTAACTTCATGACAAGAGAGAGGTTGAAGTCTCTATCTTTCTTGATCCCCAGGCCGCCATGGGAGAGGGGTTTTGTGACATGTTTCCAAGCAGCCAGGTGGGAGCATTTTGTCTTGGTGGAGCCCGTCCATAAAAAATTCCTCGTCAGCTGGTCGATATGATCAGTGACAGAGCAAGGTAGCTGAACCATCTGCATTACATAACAAGATTGAGAGAGAAGAATAGATTTAGTAAGTGTGACTTCCTACAAGCGATAGGAACATGTTCTTCCAGGACGAGATTTTTTGATGGAGTTTATCACAAAGATACTGGTAGTGAGATTTACTCTTTCTTTTGTGGAGAATAGGAACTCCCAGATGGCGGCCTAGATTGTCAGTTTCCTTGATTCTCAAGCGACGACAAATCTGAGAATGAAGAGTGTGTGGGGTGTTATGCGAGAAGAGGACCGATGATTTCTCATGAGATAGAAATTGACCTGAAGCTTTACTGAATTGCTTGAGACAAAGTTTGATAGTCATGGCTTGCCTCATAAAAGCTTCCCCGAAGAGGACAATGTCATCCGTGAAGCTAATATGGGAGATAGGTATCTTCTGCCTGGTTAACCGTAATGGCTTCCAAGAGCCCCTATTGATTTCCTCCGTGATGAGCTGGCTAAACCTCTCAAGACAGAGCACAAATATGTACGGCGAGAGTGGATCATCTTGTTTAATGCCACATGAAGGTTTGAAAGATCTAGCGGATTCCCATTTCATAGAACAGTGGTAGTGCCCGATTTGATTATGTTCATAATAACACTGATGATATTCTTAGGAATTGTGGTTTGGTTGAGGGTGTCTTCAATGAAGGACCAGCTTAATTTGTCAAATGCTTTCATGAGATCTAACTTGATAGCCATCATGTGCTTTCTGGCTTGTCTTGACTCCATGGAGTGCACCAGTTCTTGAACAAGAACTATATTATCACCTATCCGACGCCCAGGTACAAAGCTCGATTGGAAGGGGAAACCCAATTATTCATGTAAGGCTTGATTCTGGATGAAATGATCTTCGATATTAATTTGGTACAGATGTTGTTGAGAGATATCGGCCTAAGTTGGGAGTACGGTTCTGGAGCCGCCACTTTAGGGATGAGGATGAGAGTGGAGTCTGTAGAACCTTGCACAAGAGGGAGACCAGTGAAAATATCAATGACGAAGTTGCAAACCTGGATCTTAAGAAGGGGCCAATTTTTCTGGATAAAGGTCACATCAATGCCATCCGGGTCTAGAGCTTTGAGCGGCACCATGGCATGAAGGTTCAACGATATCTCCTCTGTTGAGGGCGCTCGACCAATCTTCTCGACAACAGATGCACTAAGAAGAGGGAAGGAGCCCGTGAAAAGCTCGCTAGCTTGTTGGCGAACCAGGGGATCGGATTCTTGGTACACGTTCGAGAAGAAGGAAAGGACCATGTGCTTTAGATGATCTTTATTTTCAACCCAACAACCAGTAGAATCTTTCAGCTTCACAATCTTATTGCGATGTCTCCTGGATTTTACTAGAGACTGGAAGTATCTGGTGTTGAGATCGCCTAGTTTTATCCAATCACAATGTGCTTTCTGCTGCCATTCTACCTCCTCCTGCCTTAATATGTGGTCGAGTACGACTTGGAGGGAGATCGTCTCATTAGCTAAAAGTTGGTTATGACCCAATTCCAACTGGAACTGGTTCCACTTGATCTTGTTGCCAAGATGCTCCTTCCTGTAGTGGCGCTTTCGGGTTTCCTGTTTATCCCAGGCTGCTTCCTTGACAAGGAATTCGGTGCAATCCTAATGAAGAGGAACTTGAGAGTCCCAATGTGTTGATAGGAAGTGCTTGAATCCTGCCATCTCCTTCCATCTTGTGCGTGCCTTTAAGTGGATCGGGCCACGTCGTTTGTGGGGTGTACGGGAAAGAAGGAGAGATGCATGGTCTTAGTTGTTCCGTTCAAGGACCTGAATCGGGAGTGAGTGAGAATCCTCAAGCCATAGGTCATTGCCCAGGGCCCGATCCAATCTTTCATGGAGCAAACCTCGACGGAAGGTGGTGCATGTTCCAGTGAAGCTGATGTCCGAGAGCTTGCACTGGGTCGTTGTGTCGATGAACTCTCTGCTACTAGCTTTGTCAAAGAACGAGCTGCCGAATTTCTCCGATTGATACATGATTGTGTCGAAATCTCCAATTACCACCCAAGGTTCAGTGATGGTGGAGGACATAACCAAGAGGTGATGCCACAGGAATCACCTACTACTCTTCATAGAGCCAGCATATATAAACATGCAGAGATGTTTCCGATCAATCTGGAAATGGATGAACTGTTTATGGTAAGCGAGGACTTCGATGCTAACGACAGCCTTCCAGAGAACCCAAATACCTCTCGCGAACCCTACTGCTTCAACACGATGAGAGTGAGGGAAAAGCAGTTTCTTAATGACAGAGATAGCTTTAGCACCACTACATCGGGTCTCATAAAGACAGATGATTGAAACACCATATTTCCAGACAATTTCTTTGATGGTGTTCTGGGTATCGTCGTCACAGATACCCTGAACATTCCAACTTATGAGGTTCATTTATCTCTTTCGATTAAGGTGGAGCTTCCCATAGCATGTGCCTCATTTTCTAGATCCGGCAGCAGAGAGGTTTTCCCTCGTTTGCGAGTCAAATCTCTCCCTAGATCGCCTGCGTGCATGACCTTTCGATTCCTCAAGTGGATGTCCGGGGATCCCTTGGCTGGGCTTCTGTATTTGGTGTAGTTTGCCAGGGGGTTGCCACCAGTCCCGACGTTGAAGGAGGTTGTGACGAAGGGGTGCTCATGGGTGCCCCGTCCTGGCAGTACCTCATCTCTAGAAGGTTTAGCGACAGTATAATCAGGGTCTTTTCAGTTGCCCGATGAGGGGTTAACAAGGGGAGGCACGTCATCTGTTTATGGGTCCTTCTCAAGGGAGTTAACAGCCTTAGTCTGCTTGGGATGTTTCTTTTGTAAACACCAATCAATACCAGATATGTGTTCAGCGACTTTGTCCACATCGAGAACTTCGGCAATGTCATCATCCTCCTTAGTATCTTGTAGCCCCCGGAATCGATTGCTGGCATGGGTAGGTTTTCGTTCTACCTCTCCCGAAGGAGGTTTTTTCTGTCGTCGGGGGATGGGTTGTGCATGGATGGCTTCGGATAACCCCTCACGGCGTTGTGGGTTGTCCGATACTATCTTACCCGTGTCGATGCTGGCGCGGCGTAGAGCATTCTCCTCCTCGATTCTCCTCGTGCATTCCTTCTCGAGATGTCATGCTCGTCCGCAATGAAGGCAGATGAAGGGGATGTTCTTGTATTCCACGTTGTACTTGATACCGTCTATCCATATGGCGGGAGTCAAAGGGGACTGCATATCGAGTTCCACGGCAAGCCGTACAAAACGGCCCCGTCGTTGTTGAGTCGTATTCAAATCAACCTTCACAATCTTCCCTAAAGTGTCGTCTATCTGTCTAAGTAGGGTCTCTTGGTAGAGATGGATGGGTAAGTTTGGGATTCTAATCCACGCCACTAGTCTTGGCGGTGTGGCCTTATCCGGCAAGAACACAGAGACCATCGTTGGACAGTGAGATATGAATCGAAGATAGGCCAGGGTCCGCCGGTGAGAGCGGTTATGTAATCTTCCTCCGATTAGAGTTGGACAAGAAAGAAGTCATTGGCCACATCAATCAGGTTGAAGCCACCAAGCGGCTTCCATAGCTTGGATATGCGGTCCCGCAGCATAAGGTATCCGATGTTTCTAGAGATAAGCTTAACAATCACTTTGAATTTCCACGGGCGGAGGAGATCAGCCATGGCTTCGTTCTGGATGCGAAACGCAGGAAAGCCTTGTTCGGTGGAGGTCTCAATGTTCGTCGGTTGCAGGTTCACCCCGTTAGTCTCGACATCAATTTTGATAAAGTTGTGTGGGTTTTCGGGAGGGCCTTTTCCCAGTGAGTTGTGGTAGGACATCTCGGTGACAGTCGAGGGACCAGGGTGGTCCTGGCCAGTGGGGTGGAGCGGCGGGAAGGAATTGTTGGCGGCAACAGTGTCGACGTCCATGTAGGCTGGGGTGGAAGACAGGGGTTGCTCTTCCCCGTGTCAGCTAGAATAGCTGAATCTCAGACCAAAATTGCCAATCGGGATGGAGGTCACAGAGCGACCAACGCCCCCGTCGCCATCATCATTGGGGTCTCCCCCGGCACCCGCAGAGGAAACCCTAGTCGTCATCAATCTGTTTTAATATTCTAATTGCATGCCATTCACATACGAATTTCTATCTGCAATAGAAATCACGTCCTTTTCCATAATGCCACCAAAATCATTAGTATCACTTCCTTTTCCATAATGCCACCAAAATCATTAATAATGTATCATATTATCTTTTATTTTGCAAATTTTGGTATTCTCTCTTTCTTTCCTCTTTATTGGGACTCCTTGGATCCCAAGACACTCCATTATTTCGAAATTCTTTTTATTGGATACTTATTATCCTTCTAGATGCATCTTTATGCATTATTTCACATTATCTCATTTATTTCTCATTAAAATATCTCTTTTTGAGGATTTCTCTTTATTTCTCTTTTATTTTCTTCGTTGGCATTCCTTTTAATATTGCAACCTCATGGATACGAAATTTCACCAAGAAATCTCATTTATGCCTCTTTCCACTCATTTTCCACATTTTATAATTTTTTTCAATTTATTTCTTAATAAAGAAATACTTAATAAGACTTTTCTTTTCTTATTGCCTTCCCTATGCAACTTTGGACTCCTTTGAACCCAAGGAACCCAAGAGGCACGAAATCCATCCTTGGATTACATCTCTTTGCCTTCTAGAGGTTTCTACCTCTTCCTTTTCTCAAATATTCAATTATTCAATTACTAATTGAATTTTCTTTGTTATTTGGGCCCAATAGCCAATAAAGCCCACAACACAGACGTCAAGGCTATTGTAAACAAAATCCATGTATTCAAAACAAATTATACCATTCTTTGTTCAATTATCTTTAATGTGAGAAATTACATTTCTCACCAGTTGAATCCAAAAATTGGGGTTGTAACATCCTTCCCCTCTTATAGGAATTTTGTCCTCAAAATTCTATCAAGCAAACAAACAATTCAGGATAAGACTTTTCCATGTCCATCATTGGCCCCTATGTGGCTTTACCATACTCATGGCATATCCAAAGAACCTTTATCATCACATATTCTTTTCCCTGAGTTCTTTCATCCTGGCGTCTATAAACTGAACAGGTGACTCAAACCATTTCAGCCTCCCTTAGGGCTCACTAGGTTCATTGCTTAGCACATGGTCTGGGTACCTCACATAGTTCTCTAAATTGGACACATGGAACTCATCACACATTACTTTATCCTGAGGGGTAAGGTCAAACTTAACCTTCTTCACCAAACCATGTCAAAAGAACCCATGCATCCGGGACTCAGCTCTCTTAGCTATAACTTAGAGGGATCGGATTTTCATGTCACATGTTCTCCCACAGTGAACTACATGTCAGTCTACTTTGCATCTGCTCACGACTCTTGTCATCTCTAGGCTCCTTTCAGCCATTGCATGATCAAAGCGATTTCATCTACACCCCCTGTGGTCCTTTCACCGACATCACCTTACTGAAACGGTGACCAACACAACCTCCATTACAAAGCTTCTTTAAATACCAATATTGGCTATGGTGGTCATCATTACATCTTTCATAGGAAAAGAACTATCTCTAGCCATCACCCTGAATGAGCACATATGCTCTCCTCAGACCCTTTAGTCTGGATCATACTAACCATTAGTTAGGGGTGATAAATTGTACTAACATTGAGTTCTTCATGCACCTACTTCCATCTTTTGGAAGGGAACCTTTTGGTCAAACTCAAGAACCTTTGAACTCGCTTCATGGTGTAGTTGAACCATCTCTCTCATGGGTAGTTCAACCAGATTTGTCCCTTGACAGAACTCTTTCTTTCTCATGTCATCTAGGTAAGGCGATCTACCATAACCCATATTGCATCTTGACCTTCCTTGGTCCAGGGGAGACCTATCACAACATCCATAGTGATGAACTCCCATTCCCTCTTGGGAACTCTTTATCCTCTATATCAATGCACTGGGTTACCGGTGCTCATCCTTCACCTTCTGTCATGCATGGCCACATACCACCTACAGCCTCATCTTAAGCATCCAAAGTGTTACTGTCACTTATTATCTTTGTGGTACGGTGTATGGTGATCTTAAAATCATGATCTCCTGTATGTTATTATTCTTCAAGATCAATACCTCAAAAACCCTAAACCATTCTATCGGGGTTTCATCACCTTCTTTTCTAAAGAAGTGCACCTGAGGTTCTACCACCATCCTTTCATCGTATCAAGGACTAGACGGTCTAACCAAACAACCCTTAACTTTTCAACGTATCTTCTTACATCTGAGTGTTATCCAAACACCTCTCCTTTCCAAACTTAGGGTTAGTCAAACAACCTCTTCTAGCTTCTAGTCAAACAAGTAAAATGTATCTCAACCAGAGCATCCATTACCACTTCACATCCTTAGGTATTAGGTAACATTGAAGACATACTTATCGTCCCACCTCAAACTCTATGTATATCTTCATTAAGAACATTCTATGATTTCATCGTCATAGTGATCAAACTCAACCTGGTATAACTTGTAAGTTCCACATAGTTCATGATAAAAACATCCTCATAAGGTGACTACCTCATCCCTCATAGTGATTGCAAACCATCCATGTATCATTCATTTTACCAGGGTATGCTATATTATCTGTCCCCATACCTCATAGCAACGTTCCAACTCACATCATCGTGTATCCTTGGTGTATGGCATGCATACTGTCCTATCTCTCACTCCCATAACAAGAGGAAATAAGCATTTGGCGGCCGTCCAAATACAAAGTTCTTCCTGTTCCACGAGTAGATATAATACATCCCACCTTGCCAGTACACCTTCAAACCTAAGTTGAAACGTGCCACTTATGTCTCTACATCACAATCATCTTGATATCAAAGTTACCTCCATGGAAAACTAGTCTTGAACCTACTGGATTTTATATCCTTGGTCATCTCCTCTAGGTCTATAGGGTGCTAGCTCTTTTGGGGTCATCCCTCTTCCCTCATGCATCAAGAGAGTGCCCTACTCATCTGCCCTTTGGGTCCCATGAATTCATGAAGGTGATCAATCCCCTAACCCATGTCCCTCGGACAATGATAGTTGTTACCTCCTGACCCTATGGTCATGTGCAACTAGGGAATTAGGCAACTCCTACTTCCATCGGTCTTATTTCCACCTGACCCTAGGGTAGACTTAGGATTCTCCATTTATAGTACATGTCCAACTTAGAACCTTGCCCAAGCCTTCATAATCTCTCTTTGTATACATGGGATGACATTAATCCTTTCATAGGGTTCATGATGACCTGCCTACCTTGGTCAGGCCCCTTACCGGTTACCTCCATGGTAACACATCCACATGCACTTAGAGATGGATATCTATGGGTCTTCAGGTTCATTCTCATATCATATACTTTTCACTTAGCTTCTCAAGATCCTATGAGACCTCTTTAGGTTACCTTAAACCAATAAAATTGATATACACCCTACCAAAGGGGTCCCTCTCCCAGGATGGGAGGAAAACTATCTCTTGACAACAAGGTCACAAAAGCTCTTAGGTCTAGGGTTCACATCCACATGAGCCTACTTAACCCTAGCAAGCTATTAAGGCACAAGCAAATCACCTACTAAACCATGCTAGGTCATACTTGTCCTCCTTCCTCGATGTTGATTCAAGATCATACTTTCCTTTGTCATCAACCTAGTTTTGAGGGGTTCATCAAGCATACCTTAAACTTATGGGGCTACCCTTTTCCTCTTAACATTGGAAGTATCATGCTCGCATATATGGAAACTCAACTCTCATCATGAGCATTAGGTACACCACTTCCCCTCTTAGACCAGGAACCCTAGGTTCACTTTTGGGTATCCAACTGCATGGTCAATCTATTATCTACGAATCAAGCATGAAAAATGCATGACATGTACTTCCTGTCATCCTTCAACTCGAGCAACACTTAGAGTTGGGTCCTCCTCAAGGACAACCAACAAGGTACAAGGCCTCATAACCTGCTACTAATCCTCTCCGGGGTATACGAAACTTTTTCTTCCTTTCTCATAAGGTAAACTCTTATACCATAGGCACATAGGTGCCAGAACCCTTATCCTCTCCCTAGGGTTTGGTCCGTTCCATGGAAACCAAGACATCATCAACCTCTAGGGATCAAGCATGTGGTGACCAATATAATCCACTTAGGTCGCATCATCCTCAACTCCTGACTTCACCTCGTATCTCGAAGTCTAGGATTCCAACCTTCTTACTGGGTTTCCTGCTCTTTCTCTAGAGCTAACCCTACAACTAACCTCACCATTAGAGGTCCTCTCTTTGTGAAGGGTCAACCTCAAAAGCATGCCCCTACCTGGATGAATCCTATGTCCATCTCATGTTTGCTCAAGGTTATCTATAGCCCCTTAGGCTTATCACATGAGCTATCAATCAAACTCTCCCGGTCAGGATTTCAACATGTTGCTCGCACTAGGTACATCCGGGGTGCCTATTATGCCCATATAAGCTCATGGGGTTTCCATAGGTTCTTCTTTAACCCCATCTATGAAGGAGCTATCATTACTCTAACATTCATGACCCTTTCCAGGGTGGGGTTGCCAAAGGTGCTAGGTTACCCATGGATCATATGGCATCCCAAAGGCATGTCCTTTCAAACACCTGGTCTATCGTGATATCTATTCACCACTTCATCTCTTTCTATCCAACACTTAGGATTAGGTTATCATCATCCTCAGAGGATGTGCCAGATCTCTACTTGCAATGGAGATTTCTATCTCCAAGACTAACTCTCTTTATTTATCCTCGTGATATGAAGGTCTAGCCTCAGGTCTCTTCTGAGGGCATGACAACTTATGTCATACGACCTAAGCATGTATCTATTTTTTTAGTTTGCACTTAATCTATTAAGCTTATGTCCATGACATCTTATTTACATACTTCTCATTAATTTGGTGGATGATTCCTTACACTTATTAACCTTACCCATACCTCAAGAGGGTGAGGACGAGAGAGAAAACCCTAATCCTTAAGGTCCTTAATAGAATTTGAGTTTATAAGGGATGAATAAGATGAGAGAGTCCTAAAGGTATCTTATTTCGATTCATACCCTAAGACTTTGGCCAGGCAGTCACATGGATCTGAGAGTCCTCGTATTCCGACTAGCGGTGTTGAGGAAAATATTGCCAGCCCCCGGGTCGTGATCCTTTTCTAGACACCTCTGTCTTTCGAATAATCCTCTAATAACTCCCTTTGGTTCTACAGAGTTTGTAAAATTTAATAATTATTAATGGTTAACTGAGGAACCTATCCTCTGATACCAATTGTTATGACCCCACCTCCCAGTAACCCCCAATTAAGGGAGACCGAAAGGATAGAGTCGTTAACCAATAACCCGGATCAAAGGTTCGACAATTAACCAAGAATAATTATCAAATTTTAACATACTATACTGAAAAGTTGTAAGAAAATAAATTTTTGCATACCTTTTTGAAAACTTGGATCTCTAAACTTCTATCCACTTATGGTTTCTACTCTAACTAATCCTCCTTGCATTTTACTTCATGTATTTCACAATATGGCAATTTATTGTTTGTCCTTTTGGCTTGTACCTAAAATGCTGACAAACAAAACGTCGGTCAGCCGAAGATGGTATGTGGGGAAACAATAAACGTGCCACTATGATAACAACATAATCATTCAATTAATCATTTAACAATTAAGATTACGTTTTAAATATAACTCTGCGATCCATGAGTACCCTATCCTCTGTGCTATCCCTGCAGTGGACCTGGATACTGCCTTCCTTATGGTAGATCCCCATTAAACCCCTCATGGTCCCATCTATAGGTGAACTAGTTTCTAGGATTGAGTCACATGGCACTACTCGTAAGTAGCCCACTTCTTAACTCATGGCATGCTAAAGAGTCTCATGGCACTACATGTAGGTAGCCCAGTTTCTAACTCTCGGTACCCTAGACCTTGCTCTAGGATAACCCCTTTTTTAGCCTTTTCAAAGCAAAAGAGGTGGACCTGGATCTAGCCAGTTATATACGCACATTTATAGTGATAATCATAGTCACTTTATAGTTGCATGAAATAAATAGACATCCAACAGTTATTATCAAGCAACCAATTAAAACTTTGGGAATCGTCATGAAACTAGAGCGATTATTCATAAGCGTAACCACATACCTGATTTGATGATTTCACAAGCTTAAGTAAACCCATCCAAGAATGAAATCCAGGCAAGAAATTCAATCATCAGATAATTCCTGAAAAGAATATGCACTCTATTTATTACACACTTTATCAAGAATCTACTTTATTGACTTGGATTCATTTTCTAGGGTTTTTGTATCCATTTTAGAGTTTCAGTAATCTTCATTAGGGTTTCTTAGATCCATTCCACAAACTTTATCCCTTTTGGGTCAACAAACCCTAAAACACTCTTTTCCATTTATATGAACCTTAATTTCTCAACTGTCCATTTTAATAGTCTTTTATACCCAAATTGACTTAGGATCATCATATACCTATTTATTCATGGATTTGAACAATTAAATCAATTAAAATACATATTCTCCTAAGTTAGGGTTTTCAAGCTCATTAATGCATAACCATGCACGAAACCCTAAATTAAGCCAATTATATAAAAAGATCATCTTTTTCGATCCTATTTTCACTTTTATTAACAATAGGTTAATATCAGCTTGAATTATCCATCTATCATCAAATCTAAGGGTTTTTCCTTAATTAAATCATTAAAGATGATAACTTTATGCCCTTTTCAAATTTCAAGCATATTTATGCACATAAACTCTAACTTAGACTAATCATGTGCAAAGTTCTTCCTTTTTGAACATAATGTACCTTTCTACATTTAACAGGTTAACATCAACTCTAATGATCCATTAAACCCTATTCAAGACTTTATTCATTTCAAAATAGGGTTTCTTAATCTTTAATTCATTAAAGATGATAATTTACACTACATTTCGAAGTATGATCAGATTCAAGCTATAAAACTATTTTTATTGGATTCCTCTCGTTCTCTTGATAAAAATTCATATATAACTTGTTTTAATCCGAGTTCCCTAGAATTAGTTACGATTTTAACCAAGAAATGTACCTCTCGGCCAATTAGATGGTGCCACATCGTCCTTTTCCATGCAACACGGCTTGCTTGGAAACATAACGGATTGACCGTTATGCTCCCACTTAAGTTCCTTCTTGTTTAGCCCGCGGAGGGGCATTTCCGTCCAATCTTCATTTGGTCATCTTCTACCTTCAGCAGGTGCGACGCAGACACCCTAGGCGTCCATCTACAGCCCGTGTGTGGGCTCTCTCCCTCTCCATGGGCCGCGATGGCTGCCATCGAATTTTCCCTTGGCTTCGTCGCCCTCCGCCGCCCTTGGGGCACCAATCAGATCACATCTAGTGTGGCTGGTTTGGGCTGGGGAAGAGCCGCAACCAACTGCTGCGTTGCAGCCATGCGGCTGCTGCTGCAGATGATCGCTGGTGCTAGGAGGGTGGGAAGGATGGCCGACCTTCTGAGTTTGGTCGTGGATGCTCCCTGCTTCGAACCAAACCATAAACACCCCCTATTTCTCCAAGGATAGAATCTTACCCTCAAGGCTAGGGTTTTGACAAAGAAGATGGAGAAGAGAGATATGGCTTTGTGGAAATCCTCTAGATTCTCCCCCAAGTCTTACCCCTTATATAGGGGAAGTCAACAAGCCCTAGGATGACTTTCCTTAAAGAAACGAAGTCCCTCTTCTAATAGGAATCATTTTCCTTCAAAGAGAAGAAATTCTTCTCTCTCTTCTTTATCCTTGGTTTTTCTCTATTATATGGATATTAGGAATTCGAAATTCTCCTTCTCTTATTCACTTTATGTTTGCTTTTTAATTCTTTGGCACGAATTTCTATCTTCTTTTAATAAAAATCACTTCCTTTTCCATAATGCCACCAAAATCATTAATAATGTATCATGTTATCTTTTATTTTGCAAATTTAGGTATTATCTCTTTCTTTCCTCTTTATTGGGACTCCTTGGATCCCAAGACACTTCATTATTTCGAAATTCTTTTTATTGGATACTTATTATCCTTCTAGATGCATCTTTATGCATTATTTCACATTATCTTGTTTATTTCTCATTAAAATATCTCTTTTTGAGGATTTCTCTTTTATTTTCATCATTGACATTCCTTTTAATATTAGCAACCTCATGGATACGAAATTTCACCACGAAATCTCATATATGCCTCTTTCCACTCATTTTCCACATTTTATCATTTTTTTCAATTTATTTCTTAATAAAGAAATACTTAATTAAACTTTTCTTTTATTATTGCCTTCCCTATGCAACTTTGGACTCCTTGGAACCCAAGGAACCCAAGAGGCACGAAATCCATCCTTGGATTACATCTCTTTGCCTTCTAGAGGTTTCTATCTCTTCCTTTTCTCAAATATTCAATTAGTCAATTACTAATTGAATTTTCTTTGTTATTTCGGCCCAATAGCCAATAAAGCCCAAAACACAGACATCAAGGCTATTGTAAACAAAATCCATGTATTCAAAACAAATTATACCATTCTTTGTTCAATTATCTTTAATATGAGAAATTAAATTTCTCACCAGATGAACCCAAAAATTGGGGTTGTAACACGGGCTATGCTCTTGGCATAACTAAAGTTTGTTTATCGAGTGTGCATGACTATTGTTAAGTACTTTATGCTAAAGTCATGATAATTCCATGTTTTCCTCAAAGTATATGTTTACTGAATGGTTGATTGCTATAAGTTAAGTCTAAGTATAGAAAATCTCATTTATGCTATGGATTATGATTAAGATTCATGAATTAAGATTAAGAGGGAGAAATCCCATTCATGCTCAAGAGGGAGAAATACCATTATGTTTCATGAGGAGAAATTCCAATCATGTTAAGAGGGAGTAACCCCATTAAGATCAAGATTAAGTTTTCAAGATTTTTAGATAAAGTTAAATGGGAATTTGATTAAGTTGTATATGCACCTCGTTTATGGACTCTTTGAGTCATTATGGGCTTTCTGAGCATTATGGGCTCCTTATGGGGCATTAAGAGAGTCTTGCTTACATTTCATATCAAATTCGTTATGTTAAAAGATTCCAAGAATGTTTAATGTCAAATTTATGTTCATGTTTATGACAAGTCAATGTATATTTTTTTAATATTTTATAACATGCCAATATCGCTTATTTACCATGAGTGTTTTGTTTGCATGGCTGGGGACGAGATGTACCTAGGTTTTGAAGCTAAAGGGGAGAAACCAGCTTGAGGAGTTCCAAGGACTTAAGGATCTAAGGAGTTGTTGCATGGTGGGACTTCCATCTTTGGAGATCCTATGTTTCTGCATGTTGTCTAGTTTATGTTAAGCATATCTTAAACTTATGATGTAGTTTCCATTCCCAAGAACTTTATGAATGAATCTATGTTTTCAATGAAATGCTAAGTGTTATTTATTACTTGATATGAGATCATAAATGTGACAACTTTCCCTAGAAATTCAAGCATCCCACATTATGGAAAATGTTGGGGAGAACGTATGCTTCCACTGACCATGTATAAAACCCTAGTGAGGGGTGTTACATTAATGTTGTCAGAGCAAGAAATAGATGGCCACTAAGGCAACAATAGAGATTCATATTATGTTTTAATATCATGTTATGTTTACCCATTCTGATGGCCCCTACAAAGAAGGATAAGGTTTGTGAGTCAAGGCCCTTACAAGGATCTTCTAGTGGAGATAGGACTCAATACATGAATCAAGTTCCCCCACAAATCACATTGAAGCCCTAGTTGTAGCCATGACTAATGCCTTACAACCTAGAGCTCCACCTAGAGTACATGAGATCTCCCTCATAGATTTCTTGAAGATTAGGCCTGATGATTTCCATGGTGAGGGAGAGGTTGATGTGGTAACCAAAGCTGAGGAGTGGATTAGCAATATAGAGAATTGTTTTAGAGACTTAGAGTGTCCCCCACGTAGTAGGGTTAGGTTTGCCACCCATATTCTCAAGGGTGCTGCCCATACTTGGTGGGAGAACCTCTTAGCCTCTAGGGAAGAAGATGACCCTCCTTTCACATGGGGTGAGTTTGTGGAAGTCTTTAATGATCATTATGTATCTAAGGCTATGTTATAGAGGAAGGAGGATGAGTTTGTTAACCTTAACCAAGTGGGTGACATAATTGTCACTGAGTATGCTATGAAGTTTTGTAAACTCCAAAAGTATGGTCTTGAGTACACTGAACAAAAGAGGTCCAAGAAGTTCATTAGAGGGCTTAAATCCGATCTAAGTTATACCTTATCAGGTAGAGGTCATAGGACCATGCAATCAGCCTTGAATGCAGCCCTAGAATTGGAGGATCACCCTGGGAGGAACCATAAGAAGGAGGTACCCCAAAACAGTCATCACCATCAACCCCCTCTACCCTCCAACCACAAAAGAAAAGACCCAGAGCCTTCTTCTAAAAGTGGGAGAACTCCATGCCCTACATGTAAGAGAAATCACGGTGGTCCTTGTAGGTTTGGAACTTCTGTTTGCTACTATTGTGGTGAGGAAGGGCATCTCAAGCCAAATTGCCCCAATCTTACAAAGAAGGATCCCAACCATAACCAAGCTTGGCACCCTAATCCTCCACCCAAGGTTAAACCAAGGCTCTTCACCATGCAAATGTCATATGGAGTAGAGGAAGATGATCAAGGTGAGGGTAGTTAAGTAATTATGTTTAACAATAATGCTTTGTTTATGTATGCCTCTTTTATAATGAAAATTGAATGGAAAAGTTGCAAGTTTATGAAAAACCCATAAGGTGGGTAGAAACTCTAGGAACTTTAGAGGACGAAAGTTATTTAATATGGGTAGTATTGTAACATCCCACTCTTTTGTGTAAATTATCAAAATATTATATTCTTTACATAATCTTTTTCAATAACATAATTGTTGAGGACCTTTATGCAAATTGCCTATGTTAGCTTTACAATTTCGTTTCATGTGAAGAAAATTATGTTTATTTACTCCTTATCTATGGTTTACTTGTAGAAAATGTTTCCTGGTATATTTATGACTTATGAGTTCAATAATAAAAGATCTTTTCAAAATATATTACCTTTAATGTCTTTTAATGGCTACTATAGAAGTTATACCAATATGTGCCCAAAAATGAAATCTAATTTCACATTAATAATCTAGACCCTCTTTTGTACCTATGGTTAAAATTTGAACTCTTTTGACCCATGTTTGGAGCCTCTAATTATTTAAAGAGAATTTTAATATAGTGTGACTGTGATTTGAATGCAATTTCATCATTGCAATGGATTGAACCTATAGTTCGCATTAATACGCCTGTCACGTGTTACTTCAGTCGATTTTTTCTTACTAGCACGCGTTCTGATGGTCCACATTTCACGGACTCCCGATCCAATGGCTTAGACATCATCAACTACCTCTGTTACTCCCACGAGCCAGATCATTTCCACAACGCTTGCTCTTCGGATCCATTTCTCCTTCATAACTCCACCATTCCCTCCAATTCTTCCTCCCTTGTCTTCGTCTCTCTCCGACAATTCAAATGAGCTATGACTCATCCCCTAACTCCCCTTGTAGGCGAAACACCCAAATAGACTCACCGCCTCTCCCATCCATGAATGTGCAAACACCACTCTCGCCTTCCCTGTCTCCATCTAAAGAGCCTGAAGGCATCAGCATACCCCAAGGATCCTTCCTCCTCACTCAATTCTTCCTCCGACTCCCTTAGGAGCCAAAGCCTACTCCTCCTCTCTCTTATGACCTCTGCATCCTGCCTGACCTCCAGAGAATCCCCTCTTGAATTGAGGATGTGGTGAGCATGCCTGGACCCTCAGACAGCTGCTCCCATTGTTCGTTTACCCTGCGTGTGGCCCAGTCAGCACGTCCTATAGACCAATGATCACCCTCTCCAGCAAACCCATCATATCACCCTTTTGATGCTTCTCTGGCCTAAGGGACTGCATGGCGACCTTCTTCCGTCTGCCACGAATGATTTCTGACTCGCATCTGTGGACTTTCGCCTCAACACCAGTGGTTTCTAGTACCTGACCTCCTCCCCTATTTCTTGTCGTCATGCTCTATTCTTTAGACATGATTGCCCTCTTCCTATAATAGCGATCCTTTCATCTTTGTTGGACTCCCTCGATCGTCCTCTGGTGGTTCTCGCCTCACATTTCATGGTGTTTCTTCACCTGGTGGTTTGGCAGTAGCACTTAGCCATGGCCGGAGCAAATCCTCGAGTCCCATACTCACCATGGTCCATGCTTGGCTCTTTGGCTCCATCAACAATTTGCAACTCATAGGAAACCTCTCCCTTGCAAGAACGATCCTCCCATCCCACGTTCCAAATGGAGTTCCATCTCCTTTTCTCGGCGTTTGACGCCATGGCTAAGGGGTGAGAAATCCAGATCACAAGATGACATTGGTACGCCTATCATTTTAATTCGATGATTTCAACCGCATGGGTATTTTTGGTTTTTGACACCCTTCTCAGTTCTTTGACAACTTATCCACCTGGGCGAGAACTGTGTCAAGATGGCTGGCTCCCATTGGCTCACATCAATCGGGCCCAGCAACCCAGTGGATTTAAAGGTCGCCTGCATAGCATTTCTTTGGTTTCCTATTGGTTGGTTTTTATAAATTCATAGTAAATCTCTCGATGCTTAGAAAAATGAGAAAAAATATGTTTTGGAAAGGGTTTTCGACGAGGAATCTAATTCTATGATTTTTATCGACTGATTTCTCTATTTTCACATCTCAATTTGTATATGAACGAATTAGGGTTTAATGATGTATGATGAAGGATATGCATGCTAATTTCATGTGTTTAAGGGAATCCAATCAGTCAAATGAGGTTTGACTTGGGTTCTTTAACTCAAGGTAAGAGGGCCATGCCCTTCGCATAACTAAAGTTGGTCTATTGAGTGTTTATTGTTAAGTACTTTATGTTGAAGTCATGATAAGTACATGTTTTCCTCAAAGTATATGTTTATTGAATGGTTGATTTCTATAAGTTAAGTCTAAGTATAGAAAATCTCATTTGTGCTATGGATTATGATTAAGATTCATGAAATAAAGATTATGGGGGAGAAATCCCATTCATGCTCAAGAGGGATAAATCCCATTATGTTTCATGAGGAGAAATTCCAATCATGTTAATAGGGAGTAACCCCATTAAGATCAAGATTAAGTTGTCAATATTTTTAGATCAGTTAAAGGGAATTTGATTAAGTTCTATATGCACCTCGTTTATGGACTTTTTGAGTCATTATGGGCTTTCTGATTGTTATAGGCTTTTTGAGCATTATGCGATCCATATGGGGCATTAAGAGAGGCTTGCATACATTTCTTATCAAATTCATTATGTTAAAAGATGCCAAGAATGTATATGTCAAATTTATGTTCATGTATATGACAAGTCAATGTATATGTTATTTCAATGTCTGATAACATGCCAATGTTGCTTACTTACCATGAATGTCTTGTTTTGCATGGCTGGGGATGAGATGTCCCTAGATTTTGAAGCTAAAGGGGAGAAACCAACTTGAGGAGTTCCAAGGACTTAAGTATCTTAGGAATTGTTGCCTGGTGGGACTTCCTGTGACAACCTCAATTTTCTCTCTCCTCTTTTGTACTCTTTCTCTCTCATCAAGTGACTTATACTCAATTGAATATCAATTGCATAGTGTGAGTGTGTTTATACTTCCTTTTAGTCACACCAGTGATCAGTTGAGATGTTTGACATTAATTTTCCTTTTTGAGATAAGTTCCACACTTCCATGTCACCATCTTAATATATATTGGACCTCATTTCAATAAATTATTTACAATATGAATCATGTTGTAGAGTTTTCAATAACGAGTCCAATGGAGCAAAATTCACCCTATTTGGACATTTGTAGTGCAAGTTGTGCCTTTTCAAAAATGACTAGTTTCCCACTTGAATTAGTTGTTTTAGCTTGAATTTGACCCTTAGTGGGCCCCAAATATACAATCGGGGCCCAGTTTCTTGCCCTTCTCCCCTCTTCTGTTTTGGGAAAGATCGCAGGACTAGGAAGAGCTCCCACCGCCTTTAGCCAAATCGGGCAACAAGGGAAAGCTCTTAATTGCTTGGAATCTAAACCCTAGTGCTCTTGATATGATTATAAACCCCTCTCATCAAGCCTTTATTCATATTATTGGTTTTCCCTTAGCCCCTTACTGCCTGGCGGCAAGGGCTATTGCCGCAGGTGGCAAGGGCCACCAAGGTCAGTGGTTGCTCCTCCTGATCTTTGCCTGGAGGCCAGCACATTGGCGAACCCTGGTGGCCGATGTGCCCAGATCCATAACCTCCACCTTGAGCCTCTTTCCCCTGCGGAAGGTGTTGATGAGGCAAGGCCAGGGCTGGAGCCGTCGACCAGCGAAGTTGGTGGCCAAATCCCCCACGACAAGGTCTTGTCCTTGAAGAAGAAAACGGGCTACGACATTGTGCCCAAGGACATGCCTACCCCTATATTGCCTTTTCCCCGAGCTTCTAGAGGTTTCGTGGTTGCTGAGGGAGACCTATGCATCGTCCCCTGTTTCCACTCTGTTCCTACGCAAGGAACAGGGGCCAAGCGATCGAGGATGATGAACAACAGCCGCCCTAGGCCTGGGTCAAGAGAAGCGTCTAGACCGAATGTGCATGGGCCAAGGAGTGGTCGGCCCAACTGCGACCGACACCCTGGGAGGGTGCAGATGATGCCCAGGCGAGTGCCCGATCTTGCATCAACAGCCATGATCCTCTACATAATCGCGGTAACGCTATCAATAAGAATATATATGGTTTCGATGTGGAATTTACAAAAATCATAACTTCCTCATGTTAAGGCCAAATATAGAAAAATTATATATCAAATTGATCGTCTCGAAAAGACCTACAACATGAGATTATTTCCACACCCTGAATCTTCTTCTAATTTCCTTACATTGCTAACGATGTAACCTTTGACCACTTTGAATATGCTTAACACATGAATATGACTAATGATTGGATCTTTATGCTTGATCTACCCCCGATCCTTAAATAAGTACTTGTGATATATACTTGAAATAAATGAAGGTCCTACTCTCCCTATTGTTCTTCATGACCCTTTTTGTACATATGTGCTTAGTTTGGACTTTAAAGATGAACGTTACCCCAAAGTGCTAATCTTGTTTCTAATGGACATCCACTTAATCTTGTTATATGTTTCTAATGACTTAATATTGCTGATATAAATCATCTTTCAGATCTAGACCTATTGACTCGATGAATCATGATCCAGGGTCCCCTATTGTGAGTCTAGAATATGCCTAGAATACATGTAAATGCCTTAAACCTTGACGTGATCATAGAAAATACATGGAACATCATAATGGCATGAAACTTGAACCACACTCTTATGATGGACCCTAAATCAATATGAGATCATCTAATGTACTAATAAGAAACTTGGAACCCATCTTGGCCAAAACCCTAAAATGCATCTAATTAGGGTTAATGATGAGAATCTAATGCATATATGTAATCTTGTTGTTAATCAGGTTGGCTTATGATCTAGATGGTAATGGATATGTTAAGTTATGAAATCTCTAAATTAGGTATGGGACTTATCTAGTTATATGACTATCGCTTTCTTGCTTGAAAAGACATATATTGTATGCTTGTTTGTCTATTTGTTCAAATATTGCCATGTAGTATTGCTATGTCTTACTCGATGTTTACCTCGTCAGTTTTATAATTTGAACACACATATATATAGAACTCCATTATAATATTGTTGATAAAGGGTTAACTCTTGGTTACGTCCTTGAGGTCCCTCTCGTATAAAAGGGTTAGCTAAGCTTGAGCACCCGTACGGACCCTTCCAACGGGAAGATGGTCAAAGGCCTTAAACATGTTTGATATTGTTGGTATAATGGAGTGAAATGACATAAAATATGGTTTCACATTTGTTAAACAATTAAAAAATTTATTCTTGTTCATTTAATCTTGAAATCTTTTCAAAATTATGCAAAGCTTATATATATGTGTATCTTTCTGCCCCATACTCAACACCTTATGTGTTGACCCATTTCTCGTATTTTGTTTTTAGGTTCAGAGATGGCTAGAAGGTTGATGGTCTCGGTGACCTATGCTATGTGTACTTGTTGTAAGATTCAGTCTTAGTGCACATGAATGACTTGTACCTTGACTCTGGAAATATGTAACTAAATTCATGAATATAATGCATTTTGTATAATTTATATTTGTTGAATGTTGAGACCGTGTTGGTGCCTTTATCTTGTAATCTGTTCATGTGTGCTACGCTTTACGCTTCCACATTTCGCCTTTGGTATACGTTTGGTTCATGGGACTGGGATTCCTGTTCCGTGACATATGGTATCAGAGTGATAACACCAATTTTTGTGATAATTTTACCCTTTATTATGTTATCAAAACTGCCCTTTACTGTCATTTTCCTCTCTTTTATAAGAACTTTCGCAATAGATGGCCGAGCCATTTTCTAATTCCAATAATTTCATCCTTTGTAGTATTCTTCCTCACTTTGATACATTTTGTACAAATAAGGGCCATCTCGGCCCACAAAATAAGTCCAAGTCTGCATCGGCCTTCCTGACGCCCGATACAGGCCCTGCCCGGCAGGGTAGAACGATAGAACGACGCGCGACAAAGGGATGCCGCGCAAGAGGAACTGACGGACGACACGCCTCTTACCCGACAGGGAGCCAAAGTCGCCACGACAACCCAAGTATGTCGGGCGACACAGCCACCCACCGGCAGGCGCCACCCGTCACGTGACCAACGGTCGACAACCCTACACCGAGCGATACGAGTATCAGCCGTTCACTGACCCAAAAATAAGGACGACACGTGGCGCTTAGAGCACCATAAGTTCCCCCACTCGCCGACTATAAATAAGAGCTACAGGAAGCCGAAGAGACAGTTCGGACAGTTGGGAACTTGTGCTATCTTCGAGGAGAACTGCGAGAGCAAGATGTATCACACCCCAGTGCTCGTACCGGGCGACACTAGGTGAGCTCTTCCTCATCCCGAGAGGGAGGGGACTGGTTCACCTAGGACTATACCGGGCGACACTTAGGGCCAATATTAGTCGATGTAGATACGCGACACAAGTGTCTGAGACCACTGCCCGACAGTAGAATGCGTCACTCCATGCTCGACACGATATCGAACCTGATACGCTTCGCCCGTCACGCGTGCTGTCCGAGAGGGTCCATCCCCCGACATGAGCGTATCGGCTAGCGTCCTTGAGCGATACAGTTGCCTGTCAGGTGTGCCGCCCGAGAGGGTGTGCCGCCCGACACGGCTGTATCAGGCTAGGCCCTTGACCGATATCGGACTGGAGAGCCGTAGTAGTCTGTCATCCTTCTACATCAAGAAGGCGACACCTATCTTTATTTTCTGTTATTTAATTCTTTACTTACACATTGTAATTAAGACCTTTAATTGCCTATGAAATAGAAAAGTTTAATTACTTGCTGCTCTATGCTTGGTGCAATTGTTGGATGATATGCTATGTTTGATATCTGAATGCTAGCTTGTATGTTGGATCGCGTTTCGCTTAGCTACCGAATCGTGTTTATCCCGTCGCAACTTTTTCGAGAGTTGGGTTGTGGCTCTAGTATTTTGTCTGATTATGGAGTACGAGAGTGCCCGGAACGGAGTTTCTTTAGTGACCCTTCCACTCTAATTTTAGTCCGACGACCTTGAGAGGGGTGCTGATGCCTTGTTAGAGGTACCCGCTTTGAGAGGAGGGGTCCAGGATTGGTTCTATCGCCGCTTGTTTTACCGCAGTTTTATACTTCGTACCTCGCTTTAGCTCTAGTATTATCTTTCTGTTTCTATTGCATGAAAACCCCTAAAAACTGCTAAATGACTAAAACCTTAAATCTCTCTTGTAGCTCCACTTGGAGATAGTTTTCTTTTGTTTTGCTCGTGACATCTTACTATTTCCCTTTTGGGAATTTATCTCTCTTTATACCTGCCGGAGTGTAGCGTGTCGATTCTGGATTCTCCACACTGCCCCCTTGTCCCTGTGTTCGACCCCATTTTACTACTTCAACCCCGTAAGCAAAGTTACGGGGGCCTAGAAGGATTCAGGTTTATAAATGTAAAAGCTCGACTACCTCAAATCCGCCTCCACTTTTGGACGCGTGATTTAGGTCGGTCAACTTTTTTGCGCCGTTGTCGTGGACAAGGTAAAAGTGGTACTGTAGACAAACCCGAATCCACTAACTACACTCCCGTGCCTCAAGCTTAGAAATGAGCTTGACAGCACTCTTTTTCTTTTTCTTTTCTTATAGTTACTCTTTGCCTCAAAATGATAATTCAGTTTTCTAACTTGGTTTTTCGTTTCATTTCAGGTACCTCAGAAGAAAGGGACATTCCATTCGAATGAGCACCTACTCCAGTCGTCATGCCTCCGCGCGTTGAGCCACCCCAGTCTGAAGGTGAACGCCAGAGGAGGGATAGGCATGATTCACCTCCTCCCGAGGGCAACGACAGATACATCGGAGATGATCAACAATAAGATCAAGAAATGGATCAGTCCGAGGAGGACCATTGCCGTGACAGACGTCGCCACCGCCGGAACAGGAGAAACAACAACCAGGAATGACGCCATGAAGGGAGTGACAGTGACGACTCGAAAGAAGAAGAGAAGATTCTAAGGGAGTTAGCCTCCACCAAGGCCAACAATTCCCGGTGCCCGGTCATCATCCCACGTTTCAATGCCACCAACTTCGAACTCAAGCCGTCTGTAATTTCCATGATTCAAAATAAGAGTTTTAGAGGGAGCTCCAAGCATGACAATCCCTATCATCACCTGGATGCTTTTAAGAATATCTGTGATACAATAAAGATGTGAGGCGTCCCTCAGGAGGTCATTTACTGCAAGGGCTTCATCTTCTCTCTGGAAAATAAGGCTCTATCGTGGTACTTGGGACTCCGCCACCAGTCTCCAAATGGATGGGGGGTGCTAGCAGACGCTTTCGTCAACAAATTCTACCCGAACGAAAAGACGGTGAGAAATAGACAAAGGATCACCTCCTTTATGCAAGGACCCAATGAGAATCTCCATGATGCCTGGGAAAGATACCAGGAATATCTAAGGGACTGCCCTCACCACAACTACAAGAAAGGGTTCCTAATCACCACCTTTTACAATGGCCTGACTCCCGAAGAAAGGGTGTCACTGAATGCTGCGGCAGGAAGTGACTTCCTTGGAAAGAAGCTGAGAAAATCTGAAAGGATAATCAAGAACATGTCTGAGCTGCGAGCCGGGACTGATTTTGATAGATCCGACAGAGGGCCGGCGAAAAAGGCAGGTGAAGGGTCCTCTCTTGAGTCCAAGTCTCTAGAGACCATCACTTCCCAGATCCATAGGATCGCGAATGATGTGAAGCAGCTAAAAGAGTCCAGTGGAAAAGGAAAGAAGAAAATCGAGAAGGTTATGAAATTTGTTACCTGTGGGGAAGGCGGACATGGGGTAGATGATTCCATCTACACCCGACCAGAAGGATCTAGCGACACTGAGTCGGAGGCGGAAGAGACTGAAAATGTCTCTTTTGTAAGCTTTAAAAGGTCAGACCATCCTGGTTTCAGCTATGGGAACAAAGATGCAGTTGAGAATTCTCATCAGCTGCATAACTCCAATAAGCCGCTCCAAGCTTTCGAAAAGAGGGGAGGACCCGGTCAGTATGCTAGAAACACCCCCTTCCACTCGAACAAAGGAGGTTTCCAAGGACAAGCACAGGGACAGAACAAGGCTTCGAACCAAGAAGATGTGGTGGGACAGCTGTTTGATTTTGTGAAAAGGCAGGATACAATTAACAATCAATTGGAACAGAGCGCATTATCAAATTTAGGCGTTTTGAACTCATTTTAGGCTCAACTGGCGGATATGCAGACACATCAATGCCAGATAGACCAACAATTGGCTCAAATGGCTGAATTAATGAAGAATCCCTCAGGAAAGCTACCGTCCAACACCGAAACTGCAAAGAGGGAAGGACTGCGACAGACAGAAGGCTGAGATCGAGTTGCGAGAAAAGGATGATGCTGGCAGATAAAGAGTGAAGAAAGTTGGAGCCGTCAAATCTATAGACGATAACTGCAGTGCTTCTTGGGAGGCAACCCGAACTTTATTTTTATTTCCTAGAATAGGACGCAATTTATTTCCTTGCAAAACAAACATTATGAACATTATGGTCTGTAATAAGGCCCGAGGCAGTGCATGCGCCACATGCACTGACTCTTTTATGGGCCACCGCCTTGGTGTTATTTTTCTAGATGGGTAATATTCTCTGAGGCCGGGATTTTAGTCTTTGGCCAATGATGCTTTACTCATCATCCGCCTTTATATCGTTGTATTTTCGAGACGTATCGGGAGGAAACCCAACCGGCGCTATGAACACTGTGGGAGTAAGGGACCGTGAAGCGTCGTGACGGGTGACATAGTTTGGCAGCACATATCGAGCGGATTTTAGTAATTATCTTTGTGCCGACTGAAAGACTTCCCGTCTCATGCACGAGTCACCCCAACGGCCGACGCGCGCCCCGGCACCCCACGATTTCACCCTGGTTGAGTTTGCTATATAAACGAACGAGTTTTCACCGTGTCGGGCTACTTGCCTTACTGTTTTCGCACTCCTGTATCATGCAAGGACTTTGTGCTTTTTTCTCCTATGTTGCGCGACACCCCTTTTCCTTTGTATCGTGCGGAAGTCCTGAACTCTGTGAGGTACAGCCCGACGGACCTATCTCCTGGTAGACCTATCGCGCGGCAGTCCATGCCGCCTGACACATTCTCTTTTTATATGTATAGACTATCGGCCTTGTGAGCTGAACGGCTTTGTATCGCCCAATATGTATATCGTGCAACGTATCTTTTAGTCACGATTGCCCGATATGCCATGTTGGGCGATAGTCGTGTCGTCCATTTTTGTATCGTCCTGGATGTTTTTTTGTCGGGCGACACACTGTTTTCTTTTTATACGAGCCATATCGGGCATCTTTTATCGCCCGACACGCCCGCACATTCATCGCCCTATTGCCCTGTTCATATCGGGCGATACCCATCTCTAGTATCTGGCACATGACTTCACCTCACAACTCTATGTGTCGCCCGATACGTGGCATGGGACAATCTTTGTATATAAAAAAAATAATACTGAGGACGCACTTCCATTCTTTATTCTTACAAGGCATCAACATAATTAATTAATTGTGATATTTATTTATTGAATTACAGAAATGGCCTGCATCAGGAGCATTGTTGTCCCTGTTGATGCTCAAGGCAATAGGATCTACCCCGAGACTGCGGCCGAAACCTCCAACGTCGGGCGGAAGCGCCCGAATCCAGGACCAGACGAGGCCTCGACAACAGAAAAGAGGTCCAGGGTTGGAGAAGCGGCAACTCCAACTCCAATTCCAACTCCAACGCCCCTAGCAACAGCAGCAATTCTGGAAGCCTTGGAGAAGGGTTTCGAGCCAATGAACGACGAGCATGCTCGCCGATATGCTGAGCTGGTGCCCAAGGTTTACTGCCCCAGCAGGTTCTGCCACGAAGCCTCATTTGCTGATCTGGGAATCAAGAAGAGGCTGAAGGCCGTTCTCGCCGCGGCGGGACTGAAGAAGATCTGCTTCAGCAGGTCTTACTCATACACTAGGTTGGCGATGGAGTTCATGTCTTCCCTCCACCGGGTGAGAAATTTGGCGGCGGAGAGAAAGGAATTCGGAGGGCCAGACAGACTCTAGGCCCGACTCTACAACTCGGAGTGCACAGTCTCTGAGAAGCTTCTGAACCAGATCTTCTCCTCCAGCGAGGAGGAGAAGAACCTACTGGACAACAGTAACAGAATCACCGAGCAAAACAGGTTCGATCCCGTGAAGCTCTGGAACAAGTTAACCGGCGAGTCTTCATTCAAGCCGGGAAAGAAAGTAGCAACAGTGCACTCATGCTTCTGGAGGATAGTGCACAAACTGGTGGCATGCCTATTGTTCAGCAAGAACGAGTCCAGCAATATATATGCAAACGAACTCCATGTCATGTGGCACATCATGGAGGGCCGAGTGATCAACCTCGGGCGATTCTTGCTTAACAGACTACATCTGAAGAAGGAATCTACTAAAGACTACTGCATGGGCAGAATAGTCAACCTTATTGCAGAGGGGCTCGGGTACCCAAAGGAGCCGCGCAGCCTTTTGAGGACGCAAGGCGATGAGGTAATCGACATCAAGTACCTGATCAGGGCCAGCATCAACCGGAAGGAGGGCAGAGACTTTTTCTACAAGTTCTCAAGGATGAATATACTCCCCCCACTCCATCGCTGCACCGACTACGATGCAGAGAAGCTGGTCTTTACTACAGTCGAGATTGAAGATGTAGCAAAAGGCGCAACCCCCGCCACTGCCACCGAAGCCCAGGAGAGGGCAGTTCCAGAGCTACTGATGACATCTACTAGTAGGGTTGTCGTCGCTCCAACTATATCAGCTACCGCCACAACAAGAAGGGCGATAGCTGAGGAAGAACCGGTGATCGTCGAGGTCACCGAGATAGAAACTCTGGGAGCTGCCACAGAAGAGACGGTTGCATCCCCCGTGATTCCTGAGATGCCTGTAGAGGCAGAATTGGCACCACAGCCGGACTCTAGTAATGGGGTGTACAGTGAAATTCTCAGGATGGAGCACGAAGGAGATCAGTGGACACCAGCGCCGCAGCCGGTGTCGCCTTGGGCAGCAGGTGAGGAGATTGTTGATAGTTTGGAGGTGGAGCGACATTCGCCCACACCACGGCCATCCCCTCCCCAACAAAAAGGCAAGGCGATAGCTGTTGAAGGAGCGTCGTCGCCTCGCCTGGCGGCATCGGCAACGCAAACAATTTATGTAGAGTCTACCTCACCTGGTGGACCCTCACGCGAGCTAGGTGTCGCGAGGAAGGAAGGTAGACCCGTCGTAACTCCTCCGTCGCTCAGAAAGATGCTCGGGCACGAGCTCGACAACCTGCGGGAAGTAACAGACTTAAACTCAGCTAGATGTATTTCCCTAACCCGCAAGTTTGCATCTTTCAAAAGCAGGCTAGATAGCCAAGAAAGAGAATTGCTAACTCTAGTGAGCCTTCCTGGCGGACTAGAGGCCTTAAATGCAATAATGCAGCAGGTTCTCCAATGACTCGACAAGATCGAGGAGAGGATGGACAGAAACGACGATCATCCGCGCCGAAGGCAGCCGAGAATGTCGTCGTCACCACCCAGTCATGGCTCCCTCGTTCTTCATCAGGTTCCTCCTCGGAAAAAACATCCTCTTCCTCCTCCACCGGGCGATCCTCAATGCCTATGGAAGGGGCGCAGTCAAAGTCTGTCGAAGGAGCTCCAGCAGGACAAGAGAGCTCCTTAGCTCTGGGAGCCGCGAACATCTCCGTCCCCCTAGATGAAGCCGAAGACAATGGCGCAGATATCATCATCGGGGGAGACTCATCTGATGAGTCTAAGGGAGAGGTGGGGGATGTCTACGCAGTGAATAACAGACATCCACCCCGAGGAAAGCGCTCGTTTGCGGACAAATTCCGCGAGCCGTTCGAGATACCCTCCTTTGAGATGGCCGACTTTGACAGAAGAGCCATCGGGTACCTGACGATCAGAGACAAGAAGCTACTGAATAAGGTCTTGAGGTCACAGGATAATGAAGAAGAAGTAGTCTGGAGAGACTACTACCTCTCCCTATGATGGGGAGATCTTCGAAATATGTTCTGCATGCCGGATGTAGTCGGCAAGCGAATATTCAGGGTCCTAGAGAACGCGATAATAGAAAGCACCTTCAGCAGGACAGGTCGGAAGACGATATATACAGCAACTCCGACCTTGGCGAAAAGACTGATGAAGGGAGATCAAGACTCTCGTGCGGTGGTCGACATGCTGCAATATGTCGAAGAGCATAGATCAAATATGGTGTTGGCCCCGTACAAGTATCACAACGTATGGTTTCTATGTGTAGCGGACATCAGAAACCGCGACGTCCAGCTGCTGTGTTGCAGCAATGATGAAGTACCATGCTCCGGGGGTATTTTCTGCCGCCCGGAGGATGGAGTGTTGAAACTCCTGCCAATAAGCCTGCAACGAGCTTTAAAGCGAGGAATCCAACGTCTCCAAGGACCTTGGAACTTCTTCACTCTCCGAGACCTCCCCGAACCGAAAGAAAAGGGGAGCGGAAATAGCGCTATCACCATCCTGTGCGCCATTGAAGCGCTCAACTCGATCGAAAATTTGGGATTCCTTAAAGGCACGTCCTTCTATCAACGTAGGGGCATTTACGCCATGATGATCATCAAGTACAAGTGCTATTTCCGAGACGCAGGCGTACCAGATCAGCTGCTGGATAGTGATTTAGAAGAAGGCACTTCTCAATCCGGAAGCATTTTAGAGAAAGAAGGAGAAAGAGAGGCAGAAAAGCCAACAGTCACCTATGGGGCAGGCAAGATGATGAAGATCCTGAGGGAAGTACACGACATAGAAGACACTGCTTTGCCTAAAGCATCAGAAGATCTGATCAGGAACTTCGACCACTTCTCGTGTTCGACTCTCACGCAGAAGCAGGTCAACGAAATCCTTCTGAGGCTAGCTGATTCTGCCCCATCAGATGTCAAATACCAGGAAGGAGATGTCTTGGTCCTGACTAATGAATTATGTGACATGGTAAAAGAAGGAGGATGCTTGTATGTATCGGTGGCGACAGCTTACATACAAATCATACAGTAAGGTCTAGAAAATGCTTACATAGGGCATCCTATGCTTTTCTACGACGTCTGCCTCGCCGATGAAACAGGAGCGAAGAAATTACTTCTTGAGGAATTGGAGGATGGGGTTCCAGACAAGATCTTTCTCCCCATCCTACATGATATCCACTGGACGCTCCTGACGATGTAGATTAGGCAACGAGCATGAATTTTCTACAAGAGCTCAGACGGCAACAAGAATCATTCAATGTCGTGTACATCAGAACCTTTGTCATCCTTCGAATGCCTAGCACGAAAGTTCTACGATGAGGTGTCAAAGATCATCGAGCCATTCCTAGACACATAACGAAACAGATGGCACGAGCTCCAGTTCTACCACTGTAGTCCACAACAAGTTGCCCTATCCAACGACTGCGGCATCTTTGTCTTGGAATGGATGTCGAATGAAGCAGCGCCTGATCAGCTCCACCACATCAAATACCACTGCAAAAGGGGAGAATATGTGTGGGAGCTTCTATCTGATGTCAGTGCTACCTCACTGGAATAACATGGCCCTATCATATCTACTTCACAACTCTGGGATAGAGTGTGGAGTAAGTTTGGGGGGGTACCATGTACCAGTGAGGGAGGTATAAAATTTTGAAATTTTTTGAAAATTTTCTGTATATTCAAACTTGAACTCTATATTCTTTTGACCTTTCTCTATTCTTTTGTTCTTTATTCATATCTTGTGTACATAATATTGCTGCATGTTCATAATTTTATTGCCATAATTTTGAAATTTTTTGCCTATGCTTATGTATAAAGTTGGTGCAATAATGAAAACATGTTGTGACTTCTTGCAAAGTTTGCTTTCTGTATGCTTAACGAGTTACAAGTTCTGTCATATCTTTCTGATAATGATGCCTCAGACAAACAAAAGATTACATTTTGCCACGCCAAAAATTTTGAAAAATATAATAATCTCGCATACAGCTAAGAGACGAGTATGGAGAAGGAAAAAGCTGCCCAAACAGCAGGAATCTCTCTTATTTTCCCTTACCGAACAAAATCCCAAATTAGAGAGAGAAGCCATATGAGTGTGAATAAAATCATGAGAGTTGTGACCAATAAAAGAGAAAGAAAAAAAAAATATACACACTTGTTTTCCAAAAGTACCCATCTTTAGGCATGGTAGATCTGGGGCAGTGGTACGTAGGATGTGAAATCACTGCTCTAAAGCCAACTGCCTTGGACTGCAGGGACCACTTGCCCGCTAACGGACCCTTACCTGGATGGACTGATGGGAAACAAGAAAAACACCAAAAAGTATACACAACTTTCTGCCCCGAAAATAAAGTTGTTTGGTGTGTAAGCTAACTTCGGAAACATACAACAAAGTCTCGTCGAAGCTGTAGAGAATAATCTCACTTAAACAATAAGGCAGGTAACACGAAGTCTTTTGTTTGCATTGAGACATCATTATCTCCAAGGCATCGCAATTCTTGTTTCACTTTTTGAACAAAAAGTTGCACCGAGCAAGAAGAAGCATCACAAATAAAAGTTTTAGTATTGATTGAGGACAATCAAAACGCTAAGTTTGGGGGAGTTGATAACACCAATTTTTGTGATAATTTTGCCCTTTATTCTGTTATCAAAACTGCCATTTACTGTCATTTTCCTCTCTTTTATAAGCACTTTTGCAATAATTGGCCAAGCCATTTTCTAATTCCAACAATTTCATCCTTTACAGTATTCTTCCTCGCTTTGATACATTTTGTACAAATAAGGGTCGTCTCGGCCCACAAAATAAGTCCAAGTCTGCACCGGCCTTCCTGACGCCCGATACACGCCCTGCCCGGACGAGTCGAATGACACAACGACGTGCGACAAAGGGATGACGCGCAAGAGGAACTGACGGACGACACGCCTCTTACCCGACAGGGAGTCAAAGTCGCCACGACAACCCAAGTATGTCGGGTGACACAGCCACCCACCGGCAGGCGCCGCCCGTCACGTGACCAACGGCCGACAACCCTACACCGAACAATACGAGTATCGGTCGTCCACTGACCCGCAAATAAGGAGGACACGTGGCGCTTCGAGCACCATAAGTTCCCCCACTCGCCGACTATAAATAAGAGCTACAGGAAGCCGAAAAGACAGTTCGGACAGTTCGGAACTTGTGCTATCTTTAAGGAGAACTACGAGAGCAAGACGTATCGCGCCCCAGTGCTCGTACCAGGCGACACTAGGTGAGCTCTTCCTCATCCCGAGAGGGAGGGGACTGGTTCACCTAGGACGGTACCGGGAGACACTGAGGGCCGATATCGACCGATGTAGATATGCGACACAAGTGCCCGAAAGTTGAATGTGTCGCTCCATGCCCGACACGATATCGAACCCGATACGCTTCGCCCGTCACGCGTGCCGCCCCAGAGGGTCCATCGCCCGACATGAGCGTATCGGCCAGGGTCCTTGAGCGATACAGTTGCCCGTCAGGAGTGCCGCCCGAGAGGGTGTGCTGCTCGACACGGTTGTATCGGGCTAGGCCCTTGACCGATATCGGGCTGGAGAGCCGTAGTAGTCTATTGTCCTTCTACATCAAGAAGGCGACACCTATCTTTATTTTCTGTTATTTAATTCTTTACTTACACATTGTAATTAAGACCTTTAATTGCCTATGAAATAGAAAAGTTTAATTACTTGCTGCTCTATGCTTGGTGCCATTGTTGGATGATCTGCTATGTTTGATATCTGTATGCTATCTTTCATGTTGGATCGCGTTTCGCTTAGCTACCGAACCGTGTTTATCTCGTTGCAAATTTTTCGAGAGTTGGGTTGTGGCTCTAGTATTTGGTCCGATTCTAGAGTACGAGAGTGATCGGAACAGACTTGTTTTAGTGACCCTTCCACTCTTAAGTTTAGTTCGGCGACCTCGAGAGGGGCGCCGATGCCTTGTTAGAGGTACCCGCTTCGAGAGGAGGGGTACAGGATTGGTTCTACCGCCGCTTGTTTTACCGTAGTTTTATCCTTCGTACCTCACTTTAGCTCTAGTATTATCTTTCTGTTTCTATTGCATGAAAACCCCTAAAAACTGCTAAATGACTAAAACCTTAAATCTCTTTTGTAGCTCCACTGGGAGATAGTTTTCTTTTGTTTTGCTCGTGACATCTTACTGTTTCCCTTTTGGAAATTTATCTCTCTTTATACCTGCCGGAGTGTAGCGTGTCGATTCTGGATTCTCCACACTGCCCCCTTGTCCCTGTGTTCGACCCCGTTTTACTACTTCGACCCTGTAAGCAAAGTTGTGGGGGCCTAGAAGGATTCAGGTTTATAAATGTAAAAGCTCAACTACCTCAAATCTACCTCCACTTTTGGACGCACGATTTAGGCCGGTCACAGAGCATGAACAATAATTACACCAAACATTGCTCACATGAAACACAAACTAAATTACATCTCAACCCTAGAAACTTAATAAGATGTCCTTGGTGGATTAGGTAAACTTAGCCTCTAGGTTTGAACCTAGATGTTCTAGAACTAGGTGTAGACTTGTGTAAATTACCTCCCATAGCATTATTCGCGACGCGTGCTTAGGATGTCTACACAAGTGTGCACCATGTTCTTGCTAGTTCTCTAGGTGTCATGATACTAGACTGCCTCATCAGTGTGGTAACTCCTTTTGGTTTTGGTTTTATTCTAATGGAGTATGGTTGTTTTCATCTGATGCGATGATTTTGAGTCGCATTTATAGACCTGTTTGATACGTGCTTTATGCTTTTATTAGTCATTTTATGGTTAATATTGCATAATTCATCCATTTTGGTCTTTGCCAGTATTTTATGTCAAATCCCCTTTATTTCATTTTTTTAAGCATTAATTGTCACATGATTATTATTTATGTGAATTTATGTGATCTTGTCTTTGAATTTAAGGACAAATGAGTATTTGCTTACGTCGATACCATCGACGGAAGTCAATACCATCGACATGGTCACAGGTTGCCAGCCGAAAGGAGCAGCAAAGAGTCGATGCCATCGACGCTGATGTCGATGGTATCGAGACACCTTTAGGTTGCTGGCGAAGAAGCCGTCGATAGTATCGACCCCAAGTCAATACCATCGACTCATGGAGGCTACAGCGACACAAAACGACAAAACTGTCGCTAGAGAGAAGTCGATACCATCGACCCAAGTCGATGGTATCGAGATCGCTTCAGGCACTCAGACGAAAAGAAAGAAGGGTTGTCGGTACTACACTGGGTCGATACCATCGACCCGCGTCGATGGTATCAACACCGTCAGATATGCGTTGGATTCAGATTGATCTCAATCGGACGACTGGAGTTAATTGACGACCTAATTAGGGACTTATACCTAATGACGGCCGCCCAGACGAAAAGAAGGATCTCATTAGCCATTGCACAAGTGCCGAGGAGCAGTAGAAAGGAGAACGGAGGCCAGAAGTTCATACCAGTCGATCCTGACGCTGCAGAAGACGGATTTCACCACCGAGAGGCGGGAAAGCACGTGTTCTACGCAATGGATCAATCGGTTCTTCTCCGTTCAGGGGTTTCCCCTTTCAATTCACGTTTTTCATATGATTTCCCCTATTTCTACCATGTACTTGTGTGAGATGAACATGCGAGGCTAATCCCCTCCATCTTTAGGACCGGGAGTAGCCTGGGGATTCATTGTATGACAGTTTTATAATAGTAATTCATATTTTCTCTCTTAAATCCGTGGTATAGTTTCGTTTTCTCCATATATTGTTATGCTTGATCACCATAATAATAACCTAATGTCCTTAATCACTTTGAAAGAAGGATTAACGGCTGAAAAGAGACGAAACATACATTAATCGATAAATCCCTTGACCAAGGTGGTGTAAAATTAATGGTGGAAACTGAGAGATCGTTCGTAATGCACTTAGTTTAGGGGATAGGTTACTACGACGGTGGAACCGACCTTAACCTAAGTAGTGAATTGCACCACGACAGTGGGAAATTCTGTTTTCAGGCCACTACCCGGATAGAGAGAGAAGATTGAGGCATTATATAAAATTTAATACAATGAAAACCCGCGGTGAAACCACAATCCTAAAGATACTCTTTTAAATTGGTTAAATTAATATTTAATCGATGGTTTGCTTTGTTTTATTTTTATTTTCTTTTAATTTTGACAACAAACCCCAATTTGCTATTCGGCTTAGCTGATCGCGAATAGTTAGTAGGAGTCTCCGACAATTCTGAGTATCCCTGTGTTCAACTCGGGCCTCACAAAGGCATGTACTACTCGACGTGTATACTTGCATTTTTAGCGTGTAGTAAAATACACGTCATGTTTTTGGCGCCGTTGCCGGGGATACGGCGAATTGTTGGCACTTTGAGTGCTACGAGCGGCCACTCTAGGCCACATTTTCTTATTTTAATTTTGAAACAACTTCAAATATTTCTAAATTTTTCTATAATTATTATACTCGTCAAAGCACTGTATTGCACTAAATTTTCCTATTTTAGGTATGTTGCATGGTGCAGACGCGTAGTACAAACTACGCGGAATGTGCACCCGAGGTTCCGTTTCTGGGACCTGAAGACGAGGATTATCAAGAGCAAGAGCAACAAGAAGAGGAGGATTCCGAATCCGAACACGAAGAGATGGCCGAAGAACCAACGATATGGGCGAAGATCAAAGCTTCTTCCGCATCTGCCTCTAAAGGGATGATAAAGAAGCAAGCAATCAATATACCAACGTACAAGAATGATCCAGCTCTAATTAATTTGGTTAAGTCCAATGCTTTTCACAGTTTGAAAAATGAGGATCCCGTTGCGCACCTGAGTCAATTCGTGGAGAACTGCGATATGGTGAAAATTGACCGATTTCCGTAGACTGCACTTTATTTGAAGTTCTTCCCGAGCTCACTAGCGGGAATTGCACGAGAATGGCTACACAACAAAGATGACGAATTTGTGGAGTCCTAGGATCATATGGTGGAGGTCTTCTTTGAGAGGTTCTTCCCTCCTAAGAAGACTAACGACATGATCAGAAAAACTCACAATTTCACACAACAGGCTGGTGAGACATATTCGGAGACCTGGGAGAGATTTCAGGTCATGCTGAGGAGATGCCCACATCATGGGCTGAATAAGGAAACACAAGTGAAAATCTTCTATTTTGCTCTCTCCGAGCACGATAGAAGTAACCTTGATTAAGCTGGATCCGGATTCTTTCTGAATAATACAGATACCAGATGTTGGGAGATATTAAAGAACATGGCTAGGAAACAGTCATGGGGTGATAGAGTTGTTGTGGAGCAGGTCAGAGCTGCTGGCGAATCCAGAATAGTTAAGGAGTTGAACGATAAGTTAGATCTTCTAGCAAAGAAGAGTGCTATCTAAGGAAGATGCATCTGAGGATGAGGAAGCCCAAGTGAAATTCATGCAACAACAGGGTTACAGAAACAATGACTACGCATGGAGGAAGGATAAAAAATTCTCATGGAAGGATCCAAATAACTTTCTGCAGGATCCGGATGCCAAGCCACAGCCTAGAGCCGAGGATAAGAACACCGAACTACTGAGTCAAATGGTACAGTAGAACCAGGAGATGATGACCATGTTTGGTAAGCAATTGCAATCTCAAGGTGATATTCTAACCAAGTTTGGACAGACGCTGCAAAGCCATGGAGCACAAATGCGGGCATTAGAAACCACCATGGCACAGATTTCCAGTGAAGTGGCAGCTATCAAGCACGCCAATCAATAGAAACTGGCCGAGAATGCAAATGTGGCCCAAGCACACCATCAGGTCAAGTATATGTCTGTGGTAAGCAAGGAGGAGGAATCTCAGGTGCAAGAAGCTAAAGAAGAAAGAAAAATGACTTTTAATACGCATGCGACACCGGCGATACCGTATCCACGCACTTATTATGGACTGTCGGGCGGAAACCCTTTCTTCAAAAAATCACAGCGAGTTATGAATATTGCATCTCCATCTAGGCAAGAAGAACAATTGAAGGTTGTCTGTGCACACATGGAAACATCTAATGCGAGAGAGGAACCACAACAAGATATTACTGTTGATGATGTCGCGCCAACACCCACATCAGAGGGAGTGATTGAAGCAAGCTTAGGGGAGTTGACCCCGAAAAGCTCATATGTGCCACCACACAGGCGTGTTGATACAGTCGATGTTTCAAATCTGGTCAATCTGAAGTCAAAGAAAGAGCATTGTCATTTTAGGAAATTCTCGGAAATATTCTAGAAGCTCCACATCAATATTCCATTGGTGGAGATGATCGAGAAGGTTCCCGCCTATGGGAGGTTCATCAAGGAAATCATAAATAAGAAGAGGCAGATAAAAGACGGTGATATTTGTTGGATGAATGCGACGGTGAGCTCTATGATTCACGGAAGTTCGCCGAAGAAGAGAAAAGACCCTGGAGGTTTCTACATTCCTTGCTCAATAGGTGGTCGACATTTTCCTAAAGCGCAATGTGATTCCGGCGCCAGCATCAATCTCATGCCTCTGGCGACATTTCAAAAGCTTGAGTTAAAAGAGATAAAGAAGTCGGCCGCAACAATTGAATTGGAGGATGGGTCTATCGTGAGACCCTATGGAGTATGTGAAGATGTTCTCGTCAAAGTGGATAGATTCATATTCCCGGTGGATTTTGTTGTCATGGATATGCCACCGCTCTAAAGCTGTGAAGTTCTTCTAGGAAGGCTGTTTCAAGCAACGGCGGATGTCGTGACTGCCATAGGGAGAGGTACTTTGTCCTTGGGAGTTGGAGGAGATCGAATTGAATTCAAATTACCACATGATCCTCTAAGTGCAGTTCCCAAAGTGAAAAGATGATGAGCTTCATACCATCTAGCCTAAGACGTTAAATAAGGGTGCTTGTTGGGAGGCAACCCAACCACCGGTACACTAGGATAGTTTATTAACAATCATAGGTTGTTTTATTTTCGTTCAATTTTTAATGTAAAGAAGATACCTTGATCCGTTTGTTCATTGTGCAGGCTGAGGCAGAGTCGATACCATCGACACACAGGTCGATGGTATCGACACACCTTCAGGTAGGTCGCCAAGCAAAAGTCGATAGTATCGACAAGGGTGTCGATACCATCGAGATCTCTAGAGAAGTTTAGACTGATTTGTCTCAGTCAACTCGAAACCATCGACGGCCTCGTCGATGGTATCGACATGGTTACAGGTTGAAATGCAAAGTAACGGTGTCACAATGAAGCCAAGTCGATACCATCGACTCCTGTCGATGGTATCGACCATCCATGTCACCGATCCG
Organism: Alisma plantago-aquatica; assembly: GCA_963693085.1. NCBI lineage: Eukaryota > Viridiplantae > Streptophyta > Magnoliopsida > Alismatales > Alismataceae > Alisma > Alisma plantago-aquatica. The sequence goes on along the minus strand of OY856410.1, from coordinate 1,184,888,503 downwards.
CGCAAAGAAATCGAAGGCGATCGTGGCGTCCACGTCATCGATCCGGGTGCAGTGTCGATACCATCGACCTATGTCGATGGTATCGACATGACAGCGATCCGGGTTACAAGATCAAGCAATCGTCAGTTGTCGATACTCGCGAGGGGGGCGAATAGCATCGAGACGTGTCGATACCATCGACCCTCGTCGATGGTATCGACGGGTCAACAGTGGCGCTGACCAAGTCTATATAAGGAGAGTCATTACGTCATTTGGCATCACACCTTCAGAGTGATCTCCTCCCTTTGCGCCGAGCACTCCCCCGAGCCAGCCAAGAGCGAAGAGCAGCATCACCGAGCGACGATCTTCACCGAGCGGAGATTCATATCTCCATTCTTCTCCGAGCTCTCCTTCTAATCCCTTTCTCTTCGTCACCATGGTGCGTATCACTGGAGCTTCTTCCTCGCGTGCTCGTCAGGAGGACATTCTCGAGTTTGTTCCACCACCGCCATCATCGGTGGCACGTCCTCGACTCGTCCACCCTTCTACGGAGGTGAAGAAGATCTTCGATGAAATCATGAAGTGCAAGATCGAGCCAACCCGGTATGTGGACCCGGAGATGCTCCGTGATCTCAGCTTCAAGGTGAATCTGGACTACGTGCTGAAAGGCCAAGCACACCAAATGGGTCGTGTCTGCGACGAGCTTGAGTGACACGAGGACGGTCAGCCTTTTTTGGTGAGTGGCTGACGTACAAAGAACTGGTGGCAGAATCCATGGCGTCCCTTGATGTCAATGTCGTGCCCAACGAGGTGCCCGCCAGCGACCGTGAGTGGGATAAGGGTCGGGTGTCTTTCCGGGTCTACAACCACGACTACACCATCACCCTTGAGCAGTTCAATGACATCTTCAACTGGAACTGCTCCCGGTACGACTACCGCCAGCCGAACAATCGCACCGACTACGCCGCCATCTTCTCCGAGTTGGTGACGGTTCCGCATGGACGGTCGGTGAGCTACCACAATGCTGCGGTAGCCAACTTCGAGCACCCGTTTGTTTGGGTATTGCACCGGATGTTGAGCTCAACCATCTTTGCTCGAAGTGATCTTGCTTTAAGCAAATTCCAGGAGCTCGATCTCTTCTTTCTTTACAAGCTCCTGAAGAGACAAGAGTGCAACTGGGGTGCATTCTTTCTACACCGAGTGTTGGCGGTGAAGAGGAGCACGAGGAGAGGTCCGATTCATTTTGGCGGGCTTGTCACTAGGATAGCCCTCTACTTGGGCTTGAATCTCGATCAGCTGACTCCTCTTTCTACGAGAAGCAAGGTCAACTTGCAACATCTTCACCGGGCCAATCTCATTCTTCTTCGGGATGGCGTGGCTTTTGCGCATTGCCACGTAAATCAAGCGTATCAGGAGTGCACACTGCCGGATCCCGTCTTCAACATCGAGGGCGCACAGCATTTCAGATGGCCGATCATAGCCATCGACTCCAATGATGAAGAAGGCGGCAATGACGGCGGCGACGACAGACAGGACGACGATGCTGAGGAGGAAGAAGAGGCATTTACACCTCTTCAAGCTCGAGTAGCACCCCGGAAGCGTCCTAGGATGCATCCGGGCGCATCCTCATCTTCTCCGCATTCGACTCCACCACCGCATCCCTCACAGCAGAGCGAGGATGTTTATTCTATGCAGGGCATGTACATCATGCTCCAAGATATTCAACAGATGTAGCACAGCCACACCGTTGCGTTCGCCGGTATTCAAGACACCACCAACCGGCTTTTTGTCAACCAGCAGGCGATCTTCGAGAATGAGTGCCTTCTTTTCACAAATCAAGAGAACATCCATGATCGGTTGCATAGGATGGAGAAACAGCAGCAGCCGTTCTACGACAACTACTGGAGTCAGGGCTATTTTGGAGGATATCTACAGCCTCCACCAATGCCCCAATATGAGTCGAACTTCCAGGGGCAGTTCCCGTCTTGGGACCCCACTTCTTCGCACCCGCCTCCACCTCCACAAGAGTGATCTGGTATCACTGTTCCAATCTTTAAGTTTGTTTTTGACTATGAGGCCATAGTCAAATTCAAGCTTAGAGGGGTAGTTGGAACAACTCTATCTTTTATTGTTTTTAGTTTTTAGCATTATTGCTTTTGTTCTCTTGTTATTTGTTTTCTTGCAATTTTAGTTTTGTAGGGTCCACAAGCTATCTAGTGTAAATTGTGGATGTCATAAAAGTGTGTCATCTTGTTGTTAGTGCATGGGAAATTTAAGGGAAATTTGAAAATATGAGTGTGTTTGGATAGCTTGTTCCGTTTGACCTTGGGCGCATATCTTATGGGAAATGATTGATTATGTCAACTTTAAAACAACATTTCATAACTATACCCCTAATGATTCATGAAAGTGGACGGTAATGTTTGTTTGAGCCTAACCTAACCAAATGGTGATGAGACTTTAAATGGATGTAAGAGAGAGAACCCTCTAAACTACTACACAGGTCAGTAAGGAGGGACGCATAATATCTTTCTAAGGTTCAATCATCTAGTCTTGTGCTCGTTCCACTTCATTTTTTCCATAATCCACTCAAGAATTGGAAGTAAAGTGCAGTTTTAATTCCTTTTGTTTGCATAGCACTTAGATAGGACTTGCATTGAAATTTTCCATATGTTTGCATAAAAAGAAAAAATAATATAGTGAATCATGCACATTACCCTTAGGTGCATGCCATGTAGTTGCATTCATGATTTTCATGCATAAAGTATATCATGTATCTCAATTTTTCCTCAATGGTGAATTAAATTGTTCTATACCTTCTAACTAGTGCAAGAATTTCTGAGTATGAAGAAAATAGCCCGATGAAATTATCTTTAAGCAATTATGGATATGTGGGCTGAAAAAAAATCTAAAAATCTGCAATATGAAAAAAAGAGTTATTTAGAAGCAATTAGAATAAGAAGGAGACAGGAATGTGATATCACCTGCATTTAAAGAATAATTGAGTACATGATGTATCTTAACGAGATATCCATCACATTTTGGGATGGATGGTTAGAGCATGCATCATTCCACTCAATTTTAGGCATTAGGGCATTTCTCATGTGCACTTGCATCATATAAGACATTTTTGTAGTATGCATTTTAAAACTGTACAATACTTCCACTTTCTTCCATGAGACACCCATTTTCATCCACCTATTGCTCGGATTGGTAGGCCACCGTGAATTTCTCCTCACTAATGAATATCAGGAGAACTGCTACCATGTAGATGGTAGTTAGGGCGAGCAACGTAGTATAGGTGATCACAAGATGCACCAATGCTGAACCGGCGAGTTTTATTGTGTTAACTGCCTTATGTGATAGTGTTCATCGGTTTGGAGGTCAATTTCTTTTATTGATGATTACTGTCGCCTTTAGGGTAATTACCGTTCTGTGGTTAGAGAAGGCCGGTTTGTGAATGTTCAGTGGGAGTCATATGGGATGTGGGTGTGGTTTGTTGTTTTCCAGTTGACATTTGCAATTCTATTCTAAGGATGATTGCTCGAGGGCGAGCAATGTTCAAGATTAGGGGAGTTTGATGTGATGATTTTGAGTCGCATGTATAGACCTGTTTGATACGTGTTTTATGCTTTTATTAGTCATTTTTATGGTTAATATTGCATAATTCATCCATTTTGGTCTTTTCCAGTATTTTATGTCAAATCCCCTTTATTTCATTGTTTTAAGCATTAATTGTCACATTATTATTATTTATGTGAATTTATGTGATCTTGTCTTTGAATTTCAGGACAAACGAGTATTTGCTTCCGTCGATACCATCGATAGAAGTCGATACCATCGACATGGTCATAGGTTGCCAGCCGAAAGGAGTAGCAAAGAGTCGATACCATCGACGCTGATGTCGATGGTATCGAGACACCTTCAGGTTGCTGGCGAAGAAGCTGTCGATAGCATTGACCCCAAGTCGATACAATCAACGCATGGAGGCTACAATGACACAAAATGAAAAAACCGTCGCTAGAGAGAAGTCGATACCATTGACCCAAGTCGATGGTATCCAGATTGCTTCAGGCACTCGGATGAAAAGAAAGAAGGGTTGTCGCTACTACACTGGGTCGATACCATCGACCTGCATCGATGGTATCGACACCGTCAGATATGCGTTGGATTCAGATTGATCTCAATCGGACGGCTGGAGTTAATTGACGACCTAATTAGGGACTTATACCTAATGACGACCGCCCAGACGAAAAGAAGGATCTCATTAGCCATTGCACAAGTGCCGAGGAGCAGTAGAAAGGAGAACGGAGGCTAGAAGTTCATACCAGTCGATCCGGACGCTGCAGAAGACGGATTTCACCACCGAGAGGCGGGAAAGCACGTGTTCTACGCAAAGGATCAATCGGTTCTTCTCCTTTTAGGGGTTTTCCCTTTCAATTCACGTTTTTCATATGATTTCCCCTATTTCTACCATGTACTTGTGTGAGATGAACATGCGGGGCTAATCCCCTCCATCTTTAGGACAGGGAGTAGCCCGGGGATTCATTGTATGTTAGTTTTATAATAGTAATTCATATTTTCTCTCTTAAATCCGTGGTATAGTTTCGTTTTCTCCATATATTGTTATGCTTGATCACCATAATAATAACCTAATGCCCTTAATCACTTTGAAAGAAGGATTAACAGCTGAAAAGAGACGAAACCTACATTAATCGATAAATCCCTTGACCAAGGTGGTGTAAAATTAATGGTGGAAACTGAGAGATCGTTCATAATGCACTTAGTTTAGGGGATAGGTTACTACGACGGTGGAACCGACCTAAACCTAAGTAGTGAATTGCACCACGAAAGTGGGCAATTCTGTTTTCAGGCCACTACCCAGATAGAGAGAGAAGATTGAGGCATTATATAAAATTTAATACAATGAAAACCCGCGGTGAAACCGCAATCCTAAAGATACTCTTTTGAATTGGTTAAATTAACATTTAATCGATTGTTTGCTTTGTTTTATTTTTATTTTATTTTAATTTTGACAAAAACCATAATTTGCTATTCGGCTTAGCTAATCGCGAATAGTTAGTAGGAGTCTCCGACAATTCCGAGTATCCCTGTGTTCGACTCAGGCCTCACAAAGGCTTGTACTACTCGACGCGTATACTTGCATTTTTAGCGCGTAGTAAAATACACTTCATCATCGCATGTTTAAATGTTGGAGAAAACATATTTCAAGCATTATTATATGTACATATGAAAAATGTTACCACACGGAGAAAGGTAGCAAGTTTCCATGCAACCTAGGAGAAAGAGATGTAACATCAAGTCTAGATGAGAGAGTTTAGATGATAGTGATAGTCTCTAGAGTTGTCTAGAGCCATGAAATAGGTTAGGCATGTGAGTAACCTAGAAACCTAAGATGATGATTATGATATTGATGATGATGTTGATGTTTAATAAGATCCAAGATGTTTGAGGAAGGTTAAGTATGTTTGACAATATGGGATGAGTTTGACCATGCAACCCTAGCTAGACATAGCACCTTGTTGATACCTATGACTTGGTTGATGTGCTAAACATAGCTAGTGGGATGGTATGTTTGCTTGTACCTAGTCTTGTGTGTGTTGAGATATGATATATGACATATACACGGGCCTCAATCTCTTTTCAAAGGAGGGTCTCTGGCATTGGACATATGAATAGGGTGACCTTTTGATATGAGTCGACCCACCTCGGAGAAGGTTAGAATACCTCAACTCCAAAATATTTGAAATGTTGAAAAATATGAATGATGAAATACTTGATGACGAGTCCCTAGCTAGAATACTTCTAAGTATATGAGTTGAGTAACCTAGTGTGTGGTTTCCTTGAAAGTGTTGAACCCTAGATTTCCTATGAAAATATCTAACTCTAGAGAAAGAGGCAATTGAATATTTGATGCTTAACATATAGGTGAGGGAGATGTCCCAAGATCCAAGATGATGTATAGGATGTGTGATATCCATGATGAGCCTCATACTCGGGTTAGTAGTTGCATATACAGGAATCTAGTGGTTACCCTTGTTTCTCAAAAGGTGGGTATATATATATATATATATATATATATATATATATATATATATATATATATATATATATATATATATATATATATATATATATATATATATATATATATATATATATATATATATATATATATATATATATATATATATATATATATATATATATATATATATATATATATATATATATATATATATATATATATATATATATATATATATATATATATATATATATATATATATATATATATATATATATATATATATATATGGGTAGATGGTTGTGGTTAGCAGGTCTAGTTGGACATATATGAGTCTTAGCTTGAGTGGCTTGAGCTTGTGGATATCTTTCTTGATACAAGTGAGAAAGCTACAAAACATCGACATTGATGATAATGTTGTTCCTCGAATGATGCTTGATACATGAAAGAATCTCACTTAAGTTCAAATTTTGATTAATGTGCAATAGCCACTCTCATAAGCTAGAACTAGTATGAAATAATACTATACATAAAATATGTAGCCTTGAAATCATGAACTAGATATGATGATCTTAGCTTGAACAATCAGGGGTAACATGCCTAATCTCGTACCAAAAAAATGATTAATTGGATATGTCGATGCTCTTAGGGTCATAACTCGAATAAACGTGATGAACAAATTGCTTAATTTTAGAATCCAAAATGAGAAATGATGAGAATAGTTGGGAAAATTAAAGAATGCATGAAACCTAGTATAATGATGAAATGTATACATTCAATGTTGGTCTCAATTGGAAGTCATGATAATGAGCACATACATTAGAGAAATGATACTAAGAAATGGGAAAACCCTAGTGCCATGATGATGCCACATTATAAAGGAACACTAAATGGAATGAGTACACCCTTGATGATGATAACCTAGTGTGCATCCCACTGTGGGTAATTCCTTGACAATAATGGTTGAATAACCAGACCCGATGGATCATGACTAAACTCTAAACTGTAATTATGGATGAATTTTGAGGACGAAATTCCTTGTAAGGAGGGAAGGATGTGACAACCTCAATTTTCTCTCTCCTCTTTTGTACTCTTTCTCTCTCATCAAGTGACTTACACTCAATTGAATATCAATTGCATAGTGTGAGTGTGGTTATACTTCCTTTTAGTCACACCAGTGATCAATTTAGATGTTTGACATTAATTTGCCTTTTTGAGCTAAGTTCCATACTTCCATTTCACCATCTTAATATATATTAGACCTCATTTCAATAAATTATTTACAATATGAATCATGTTGTAGAGTTTTCAATAACGAGTCCAATGGCGCAAAATTCACCCTATTTGGACATTTGTAGCGCAAGTTGTGCCTTTTCAAAAATGACTAGTTTCCCACTTGAATTAGTTGTTTTAGCTTGAATTTGACCCTTAGTGGGCCCCAAATATACAATAGGGGACCAGTTGCTTGCCCTTCTCCCCTCTTCTATTTTGGGAAAGATCGCAGGACTGGGAAGAATGCCCGCCGCCTTTAGCCAAATCGGGCAACAAGGGAAAGCTCTTAATTGCTTGGAATCTAAACCCTAGTGCTCTTGACCTGATTATAAACCCCTCTCATCAAGCCTTTATTCATATTATTGGTTTTCCCTTAGCCGCGTTTCCCCTCTCCTCACTGCCTGGCGGCAATGGCTATCGTCGTAGGTGGCAAGGGCCACCAAGGTCAGTGGTTGCTCCTCCCGATCTTTTCTTGGAGGCTAGCACGTTGGCGAACCCTGGTGGCCGATGTGCCCAGATCCATAATCCCCACATCGAGCCTATTTCCACTGTAGAAGGTGTTGATGAGGCAAGGCCAGGGTTGGAGCCTTCGACCTGCAAAGTCGGTGGCCAAATCCCCCACGACAAGGTCTTGTCCTTGAAGAAGAAAATGGGCCACGACAGCACGCACAAGGCCATGCCTACCCCGAGCTTGCCTTTTCCCTGAGCTTCTGGAGGTCTTGTGGTTGAAGGGAGACCTGTGCGTCGTCCCCTGTTTCCACTCTATTCCTGCGCAAGGAACAGGGGTCAAGCAATCGAGGATGATGAACAGCACCCGCCCCGGGCCTGGGTCAAGAGAAGCGTCTGGACCGAATATCCATGGGCCGAGGAGTGGCCGGCCCAACTATGACCCACACCTTGGGAGGGTGCAGATGACACCTAGGAGAGCCGCCCGATCTTGCATCAATGACCATGATCCTCTACATAATCGTGGTAACGCTATCAATCAGAATCCATATGTTTTCGATGTGGAATTTACAAAAATCATAACTTCCTCATTTTAAGGCCAAATATAGCAAAATTATATATCAAATTGATTGTCTCGAAAAGGCCTACAACATGAGACTATTTCCAGACCGTGAATCTTCTTCTAGTTTCCTTACATTGCTAACGATGTAACCTTTGACCACTTTGAATATGATTAACACATGAATATGATTAATGATTGGATCTTGATGCTCAATCTACCCTCGATCCTTAAATCAATACTTGTGATATAAACTTGAACTAAATGAAGGTCCTACTCTCCCTATTGTTCATCATGACCCTTTTTGTACATATGTGCTTAGTTTGGACTTTAATGATGAACGTTGCCCCAAATTGCTAATCTTGTTTCTAATGGACATCCACTTAATCTTGTTATATGTTTCTAATGACTTAATATTACTTATCTTAATAATCTTTTAGATCTAGACCTCTTGACTCGATGAATCATGTTCTAGGGTGCCCTATTGTGAGTCTAGAATATGCCTAGAATACATGTAAATGCCTTAAACCTTGACGTGATCATAGAAAGTACATGGAACATCATAATGGCATGAAACTTGAACCACACACTTATGATGGACCCAAAATCAATATGAGATCATATAATATACTAATAAGAAACTTGGAACCCATCTTGGCCAAAAGCCTAAAATGCATCTAATTAGGTTTAATGATGAGAATCTAATGCATATATGTAATCTTGTTGTTAATCAGCTTGGCCTATGATCTAGATGGTAATGGACGTGTTAAGTTATGAAATCTCTGAATCAGATATGGGCCTTATCTAGTTATATGACTATCACTTTCTTGCTTGAAAAGACATATATCGTATACTTGTTTGTCTATTTGTTCAAATATTGCCATGTAGTATTGCTATGTCTTACTTGATGTTTGACTCGTCAATTTTATAACTTGAACATATATATATATATATATATATATATATATATATATATATATATATATATATATATATATATATATATATATATATATATATATAGAACTCCATTATAATATTGTTGATAAAGGGTTAACTCTTGGTTACGTCCTTGAGGTCCCTCTCATATAAAAGGGTTAGCTAATCTTGAGCACCCTTACGGACCCTTCCAACAGGAAGATGGTCAAAGGCCTTAAACATGTTTGATATTGTTGGTAAAATGGAGTGAAATGACATAAAATATGGTTTCACATTTGTTAAACAATTAACAGATTTATTCTTGTTCATTTAATCTTGAAATCTTTTCAAAATTATGCAAAGCTTATATATATGTGTATCTTTATGCCCCATACTCAAAACCTTGTGTGTTGACCCATTTCTCGTATTTTTTTTTAGGTTCAGAGATGGCTAGAAGGTTGATGGTCTCGGTGAGCTATGCTAGGTGTACTTGTTGTAAAATCCAGTCTTAGTGCACATGAATGACTTGTACCTTGACTCTGGAAATATGTAACTGAATTCATGAATATAATGCATTTTTTATAATTTATATTTATTGAATGTTGAGACTGTGCCTTTATCTAGTTATCTGTTCATGTGTGCTAAGCTTTACGCTTCCGCATTTCGCCCTTGGTATACGTTTGGTTCATGGGACTGGGATTCCGGTTCCGTGACATTTCCATCTACAGAGATCCTATGTTTCCGCATGTTGTCTAGTTTATGTTAAGCATATCTTAAACTTATGATGTAGTTTCCTTTCCCAATAACTTTATGTATGAATCTATGTTTTCAATGAAATGCTAAATGTTATTTATTACTTGATATGAGATCATAATGTGTCAACTCTCCCAAGAAATTCAAGCACATCCACTGGGCATGTATAAAACCCTAGGGAGGGGTGTTACATTGGGCCTCTCTAAGGGTAGAGAAACCCTAGGATCACTCATTTTCTCTTGCTTCCATCCAAGCATGGTCCAAATACCTGAATAACATGCAAATAATGTCCATAAGTGCATTTTACACAAATATGTGTATTGAGGGATATAACATGTAATCTAATAGGTATGTATGTATTTGATTTAAGAGCAATAAGACACAAGATGAGGCCCTGAAATAGGACTGCATCAGAACACCCTTTGTTTCAATATTGGCATGTCCCCGCTTTAATACTAGAATACTGGCCCCTTGGATACTAGAACACCAACCTTTTGAATAGTAAAACAAGCTCCTCTTTGAATACTAGAACACCAACCACTTGAATTTCAGAACGAGAATGTTACAATCCATACCTTGCTTTACTAATAAAGTAAGAGTTTAAAATGATCTTATATAAATTACACCTTTATTAACACTTTGTATTATTAACTAGTTGATTTTCATTATATCTTAGCCTAAACTTGTTCTTTGATATGTTAAAGAAAACATGTGTTGGATGTACATCAAGGTTTGGACCTTATCGATATAGTGATGACACACACATGTTGGAGATAAGAAATTTAAGAATAGATTCCAACCCCTGGAGAACTTTGGGCCAAATATTTCTACGGTGGGAGATAACTCTAACACCTCCCCAATGGTTAGTCTACCTACAATTATGGCCTAGAATGTTTATGGCTTATCACGAAAATATAAGAAGGACATGACTCGGGCGAAAATAAGGAGAGTTAAGGCTAATATATCTCTTCTAGTTGAAGTCAAAATTAAGTGCAAGAAAATCAGGAACATGATGCAAAGCACTTGGCAAAATCAAAAGTAGATCTCAAATTCATCCTACTACAACAAAGTTAGGATTCTTTCCATTTGGGAAAACCAAGATCTAAAGCTTAAAATACACACAGTCCATGCGATTGTTCATTGTACTCTGGAAATGGAATATAGAAAATTGGAAATCACAATCATATATGTAGACAATGATGACAATAAAAGACAAACTATCTAGGTAGATCTCAGAATTATCAAGGATCAACTCTCAACTGCCTGGATAATTTTGGGGTACTTCAATGCAGTAAGGGTTTTCACAGAGCATAAAGGAAGGTCAGCTCCCTCTACAAGGTTCATGGAGGATTTCAACATGTTCATCATGGATGTTGATGTCATTGAGATTCCAATAATAGTCCCACTCTGTACCAGGAACAACCAACAATTGGGAGCGAATAATATGAGAAGGAATATCTATAGGACTCTTTGTCGACTCTAAATACTCAATGAGTATCTAAAACTAAGGCTTGATATAATGTTGTCTATATAAAATGACCACTATGCACAAGTTCTCCACCTTGAGGTTGAACAACCAAATCAGAAGTGCCCAATCGGAGGCTTCAACGCATGGGCAGGCCTCAATGGCTTCTAGGAGACAGTCAAGGCTTGGAGAAAGAAGTTTGAAGCCTACATAATGTTTAGGTTGTGTCAAAATTTAAAGAACACTAAATATGCTTTGCAGACATAGAATTGGGAGAGAACCGGGGACATGACTAATTCAGCAAGCAACAATGAAAAAGATGAACTTAAGGACCAAGAGCTAGTTGATACAAATCTAAATAATGAACTATTATGGGAAATTGCCAAGAATAAAAAGGTTGTAGCTCTCAATGCTAGGACAGTTGGGGAATCCATAATTAGGAAAAAGTCCAGGGTCTTCTGGCTAAAGCATGTGGATAAACACTCCAAGTTCTTCTATGCATCCATGGAGACTAGGAGATGTAGGAATCAAATAAAATCATTACCCACAATGATGGACAAGTAAAGGGTGAAGATAACATAAGGCAATGCTTTTCTTTAGCACTATAACTCTCTGTTCAATAATATAGTGAATGGAAACAAAACTACTCTTGGACCAACATGTCGAGACTCACTGATGAACATGTTACTAGCATGTGTAAACTAGTAATAGATGAGGAGGTCTATGAAGTGGTTAAGAATGCTAATGATGAAAAATCGCCAGGCTTGATGGCTTCAACACCCATTTCTTCAAACCATCCTGGGAGATGGTGAGACAAGATGTTTGTCAAACTATGAAGGATTTGTTGAAGAAACAAAAGACATTGAAAGAGGGCAACAAAACCTACATATCTCTCATACCTAAGGTTAGACAACATGAAAGAACAAACGAGTGGAGACCCATTTCACTCTGTAACTTTATCTATATAATTGTCTCGAAAATGTTGACAAATCAACTCAGGGATATAATGCCTCACCTAAGCACAAATCAATGTGCTTTTGATAAAGGAAGAAGAATACCATATGATATCTTAATGGAAAATGAATTGGTGCACAACTTCAAGAGTCCTCGATCAAATAGAAAGTTATAAAGAAGATCTTAGCAAGGCCTCTGACATAGTTAAGTAGATTTATATTCTGGATGTGACGAGGGCTATGGGATTCCTTGGATGCTAGCTCACCTGGGTCGAGTGCTTGAACACAAACTCATTTCAGACCCTTATAAACGATGCTCCTACTCATATTATCAATGCAACCAGAGGTAGTATACAAGGTGATCCACTTTCTCCCTACCTCTTTGTTATAGGGATGCAAGGATTCACATCTATAGTTAGCAGAGCTACTGATGAAGGTGTCATCAACCCACTCAAGATGGGGGACACAGAGGTGTCACATTATATTTTTTGATGACCTATTAGTATTCACTAAATCCTTAATAGAAGATGCTAAGGAAATCGAAGAATGTATACATGAATTTGGTATGTTGTTAGGCCTCCATATTAGTGCAGTGAAGAGTCAACTCTCCTCTATTGAACGACACTTGAGGAAGTGGGCACTATGCTTGGAATTGAGCAAGTTCACTTTCCCTGTCAGATATCTTGGACTACTCTTATTTAGAGGACGTCTTACAAAGAGTCAATGCTCTCCACTGATAGACAAAAACAATATTAAACTCGAATCTTGGAAGATTAGGTTGTTGTATATGGCAGGGAGGTTGGTATTGGTGATATCCACGTTGTCAACATACCACTTGTATTGGAATGGTATGTTCCCCCTCTTGATATCACCATATAAAAGATTGAAAAACTATGCAGATATTCTTGTAGGGGGGATAGGGAGGAGAGTAAATACATTCATAATGTTGCATGGGACTCAATTTATAGACCTAATCCCAAGGGATGTCTAGGAATACAGAGAGTGGAGGACTGGAACAAAATTGGAATATCTCACCTTATTTGGGACATTGAAAATGACAAGGACAACCTATGAATTAAATGGATGCACGATAGATGCATAAAAAAAGTCGGCTTGAACTCGCAAAGCACAAAAATATCATAGCTAGATGTGGAGGGTCACTATAAATAGAAATGATCTTCTCCATTGGGTGAGGTACAATATTGGTAATGGATCCATGATTGGTTGATGGCCAGTTCCTACAACAAGTAACATGAGACCAATGAAAGCCACAAAAAGGGTTTGATGGAGATTAGCACTTGGACTTTCTTATCAACAAAAGAGAGTGGAGATTACCCAAAACTAGAGGTATTGAAGATATGAAATGATATGATCAAGCATCAAACTAAGAACTAGAGACTCATGCTACAATGAAGCACTTCCAGAATTCTCTCTGAAAGGAGCCTGAGATCTAGTATGCACCCATCACTTCACTCTTCATTGGACCAAGTGGTTTTGGAGGATCAAATCTCCAAACATACATAGGATCTATGGATGGAAGTTCCTACAAAATAAGCTTATCACTGAACTATTTCTGCAACAAAGAGGATTTAAACTAGCATCCAGAAGCATTCTCTATAATTCTGCCAGGGAGGATGTTCATCACCTGGTCTGGGGTGTATATTTTCCATGGAGTTAAGGACTATAGACAATAACAACTTACATGGAATCTTAGAGAGATATTAGAGATATGTTAATAAAGATTCTGAAGAACAGCCTAATGAGCTTGATCGTCATATGCCACATATAGTTCATGAGGAACCAAGCAATTTTCAATGATATTAAGCCTTCTACAAATGCAACTTGACATAGAATCATAGAAGACTATTCTTGCCTAAATGCATACAAAGTTTTTCTTTCTTTGTTTTATACACCACTTGTACATTATGATAGATTTCTAATTAAATGATGGGGCACACTTGCTTATAAAAAAAGGTTTATTAAAAAAAAAACTATGTGCTCCAGGTATCATCCATACGCAAACTGGCGTACAATGTTAAGTATAATGTTCATTTTTTGAATTTTCTTCACTAATGTATAGAATAATGTTCTACATTTCAACTTGTATTTATCGTAAGAAAAGTATATATTATACTTTGAATTTGAAAGCCCACTTTATCATATTTATCAATTTAACATAATACTGCTAGGTGGACACCATGTTAGAACTCAAAATGAAACCCCATTCATCTCCACCATAAGTTTGAGAGCATAACAAATAAGATACATATTTTATTTCTTATACCCTCAAAGTTGTGATAGAGAATGAGTGGGGTTTATTTTTGGGTCCCAAAATGGGACTAGATAGAAAGTCCCTATATATAAGAGTTTTCCTCCCATTACCCCTCTCATTTTTGACAATGTTCCAGCTTACCTCCTCGCATATCATAAATTCTAAAAACCTCCCTGTCCTTTATGCTATATTACTAACAACCCCCAAATCTAACTTTCCGTTAACGGTGTGAGTGGTCCCTCTAGTTTAATGCTTTCCAAGACATATGTTACTTATATTCTAATGTAAACCTCACAATGTAATGTAACTGAAAGTTCATCATGGAATTAATAATAGATATACAATAAAAAATTACAAATGTGATAAGGTTTTATTAAAATGAATATTTTTTAAATATCAATGAGATCTGTACATGAGCAATGGGCCAGGATGTACGAATCACGTTGCAAGTCATATTAGGTTGGCCGTGTTCCATATTTCTCTCTACTAACCCAAAATTGGGCGGATTTAACCGGAGTCATATCTAGCTAAGAAAAAACTATATAAAATAAAAAAAAGTCTACCAAATCTATGTAAAAACTAAGTAAATATTAAAATAATAGAAATATATAGATGTCGATAAAAATATTCTTATTTAGCTAAATATCAGCTTTTATGATGTTGGGTCACTCCTAAGGAAGATTCACGTCATGGACATTGATAAAGTGCACAACTTAAGTTTCGACTGAGGTTCCTTTACTAGGGAACCCATTTCTTAACCATCTGAGTTACTACCTTGTCGGTATTAAATATTCATAAAACATCTACTTTTCTAAATATTATATGGGGTTATTTAGTGGGGGTGTGTATTGACCAAAGTGTTGTTTGAACCAATGCATGGTCCATACTATTTGAAAATTCCAACTATGGTTCACGACCACTATAAACCATGGTGAGTCACTCTAACACTCATCATGTTACCAAAATTTTGACAATGTATAATTTTCAAAATCACATTACATCACAAAAAAAGTGTCTTAAGAACTACAATAAGGACAAATCATAGTACACATTACAATTGAATGAAGTATGCATGAACTAATATTACACATTTTACATATATAAAAAACCAACACCAACATTCATCAAATTTGACAAAAACTAATTTCTTTAATCAATTTAAACATTTCAAACATATAGGTAGGCCTAACTTGGCTGATGTCATTGATGTATAATTAGAATCACAATTTTTTTTACTAAAATTATTACCGCATCACACCGTGATTTTGAAAGTAGAAGTCAAATACATGTCATAACCACTTGACGTACTTAAGTAGTCGAAGAAAATAGTGTGGTTATCTGCATTTTGTACTTTTTTCTTTACATCATTGCCAAGCCCGGCATCACCAATACAAACATTGTATCCTTAATTCAATAGTTTAACGAAAAAATTACATAGGACTCCTCCAATACATTTTTCTTATATAATATATATTTATTATTTTCGTATTTATTATTGTAAGAAGTATATACATTTGTAGGCATCGTTAACCATTACTTAGCTAGATCTGATTCCAAGATTAGCATAGTACTAATATTGTGGTCGTATTCAGTTTTGACTTAATAAGGTTAAATATTGAAACTAATACTGATATGCGATCCCATGCGTATATTTTGACCCATGTCTGGCCCATATAATGTGTTGGTCGAGATCTACAATCATATATTTTATAAAATAAGATCATTACATGTATATATGTGTAAAGTATAACAAATAATATGTTAGTTGTTGCATGGGAATTATCACATATTACAAGGTTTACGTTAGACTATAAGTAGGGAAAAGCACGGGGACCACTCACGCCGTTGACGGAAAGTTGGCCCTGGGGGTTTGTTGGGAATATAGAATAAAGGAGAGGGGTTATTTAGGAATTTAGAATATGTGATGGGATAATGCGCAAGTTTGCCAAACGTGAGGGTGATAGCGGGAAAAAACTTTATATATAACATCTACTAATAAAAGCATTGAATAGACAGCCTACCTGCTTGTACGTTGACCGTTTATTTGGGTCACTATTCACACCACAAGTCTGGCCGAAGGAGAGTGGAGACTGGAATCAGCTGAATATCTATACATTGGCCTAGCCACTTATCCTTTAGAGAAACTCAGAAAGTGGCATCAGTATTCAGTATTGTCTCAGGGTTGTTCTCTTTGAAGGTCAGTGTTTAAACACCGTGATTTCAAGTTCAGGCTGCCTTGCCTATGTTTCTAGTTCTGATTTTAAATTTCTATCAAACGCCCTTTACTATCATGTATCGTTCTTTGTGTTCAACCGAAACCCAATAATCGTATTGACGTGATTGTATTTGATCAAATAAGCTTGAGTCCTGTAACAAAATAAGACTCAAGATACTAATACACACAAGGATTAGAATCAGACCAGATGCAATACCAAACTCCACACAGAGTATAAAGTACACACAAAACTAGCTAAAAGGCGGTTCCTGGAACAAGGTAAAACCAAAGATATCAAGCTATACTTAATCAGCACACAACATGCACCAAACTGCACACACTTTGGCACATAGGCCAATCAAAGAAGCTTGGATCAAGCCTGACCACCTTCAGAAAGGAAGCCATGTCAACGCACAGGATGCACCTTGAGAGATGCAAGCTCGCCTTGAGAACCAGCTGCTATAGGAGCAGCATCCTACCATTAACGCCACAAAAAATTCTCTAGGCACTGTCATGTTTGAGGAAGACCAAGAAGCCCAGATCCGAGGGCCAAATCCATCCGCGAGTGCGGATCTCGGACTGCCGCACACAGCAGGCTCGAAGGAACTTGATCCGTCGCTGGCAAGCGCCCATCGGCGCAAGCAGGCATATGGCGAAGGATTTGAGCCCAGACCAGAGAAGATCCAAACTGCATATGGCGAAGGATATGAGCCCAGACCAGAGAAATCCAAAACTATGGCGAAGGATCAGAAGGTTCGAGATCACACCCATCGCGTGCTAGACCAGATCCAAGGAGATCCGGGATACCAAGGTGCTCTGCCGCCGTCTTCCAAGTGTGCGGCAACAAAGTGCATCGGGCCATATCTATTTGGGTAGCTTCAGGCCGCTGTCATTAAATGAAGATCCAAGCAAATGACGAGCTCTGAAACCATCGACAGATCAAGGGATCAAGGCGACCGATCAACCAGATCCGGACGGAATCCAGATCCCACCCTCTCAGAGATAGTACAAGATCCGGGAGATTTGTGAGCAAAGAAGGGCGAGGAGGAGGCATGAAGGAGATGCACTCCTCCCCCAAGCGAAAAGGCTCGCTCGGGAGTGGTAGATTGTTCACAGAGAGAAGCCGGAGCGGCTGCCAGAGAGAAGGCGGAGCGGCCCACTTTGATAAAATTGATGTCTAAGGTGACGGTGACGGTGATGTCATTGGGAAATTATTAAAGTGTGTTATTTAGTAACATGTGCATGATGATAAAGATATGATAAAGATGATGATGGTGAAAAAATTTAAAAATGTTATTCGTTAAGTGATGAGAATGGTACTTTTTTTATAAAAAATACCCTACATAAGTAAGAATTATATTTATTAGAATTTTATTTTGCACATTTATGTAAATAAGTAGTGGAGTATTGATAGAAACTTATTTCACCATCATGTTTTTTCAAGGAGACAAAAGTAGATCAATATTCACCGTTGATTCACCATGATTCCCTATCACCATGGCAAACAAACAACATTTTTATTTCACCATCATTTCCTATCACCATGAGCAACCATGTAACAAACACAACCTTATTGTTTTATACTTCTTTTGTCAAAGTGGTGTTGATTGTCCGAACAACGAGAAATAGTTACCATTAATCGTTTGTGGTTGGTCACTGACGATAAATACAACCGCGTTGCGAAATACCACATTAATTAGGGGAAGTTAATAGATAAAAAATTTCACATGGACAATAGTATAAATCACATCATAGAAAGCGAGCTATATTGTAATTTACAACAATAATTACACCAATTTTGAGGATCGAACACGATTTCTGGTATCAAGAGATGTGGTGGACATGGCGTTTTTCTGTTGTAAAATTTTAGTAACAACGTTCTGTATTATTTGTATCCCTAATTTCATTAATAGCCATTTTTCTACCTTACGATAAAATCCCAACAACACCTAGGGCATGTTTGGTATGTAGTGAATGGAGGGAAGGGGAAGGAAAGAGAAAAGACTTGAACTGTTTGGTTGGACAAAGTGGTTGGAAATGGATGGAAATAGAGAGGAAAGAATCAACTGTATTTTCAGTCACTTCTTTATCATTATCTCTACGGAATTAAGTAGAGACAATGAGAAGTGGAAAGACTTAGCGGAAATATATTAGAAAGATATGAGAGAAATAGGAAACATGGGGGGAAAAATATAAATAATATGGAGAGAAAAATTAATATAGTCCACAAAATGGAAAAAGAGTAAATCTAGTATATCATGTATATTTTACGTCACTTTTAGGGAAATATGGATTGTGTGACGATTATACAAAATAGAGGATATTTAATTAAAAAAAATTAAAATAATAAGAAACCGAAATATATATATATATATATGTAAAAGAAAACTTATTTTTTTTGTTAGAAACTTGAAAATTTTGATATTATTATTCACATATAAAAAGTAAAATAAAGATGATAATTTGTGGAAATGAATCAGACTTAGTCAGAAGTACTTAAATATATAGAGAATTTTTTTATATAAATATAAAAATATGAAGGGGTTACTTTTGTAACTATAATGAATGTAAAATTAACGATAGTCTCATTTTATATTACCAATGTTCCATATCACTAGACAATTTTCATATGTTTGTATTGTTCTTGATATTATCCTCCTTTTCCCTCCCCACGCTAACCAAAGTATCCCCTCCCTTCCATTCCACTCCTCTTCTTTCTTCTCCCCTTCATTCATCACATACCAAACATAGTGCTAATCTCACCCTCATAAGACTTATAGCTATTGCAAATGAATGTATGGTGGCTAGCACACCTCAATAGATGTCAACAACAACCAATGTAACCATACTCAACTGCTTTTGCTTTGAGCAAGTTTGCTACTTCGTTAGGTATACATCCAATTCTATGTGTGCAATCCTTACCCGTGGTTGTTTGCATTCTTTGATAAACGTTTTCAAATTATTAGAATAGCCTCATTCCACTACAAATGAAACATTGATGTTAAAGGTGACGGTGACCGTGGTAGTCATAGGGAAATTATTACAGTGTGTTATTTAGTAATATGTGCATGATGATAAGGTTGATGATGGTGAAAGATTTTAAAAATATTATTTGATAAGTGATGAGGATGGCAATTTTTTTTATAAAAAATATCCTACATAAGTAAGATTTATATTTATTACAACTTTGTTTTGCATCATTTGTCTAAATAAGTAGTGGAGTCTTGAAAGAAACTTCTTTCATCATGATTCACCACGATTCACCATGCTTTTTCAAGGGGACAAAAATAGATCAAAATTCACCATGGATTCACCATGAATCCCTATCACCATGACAAACAAACAACATTTTGGTTTCACCATCATTTCCTATCACCACGAGCCACCATGTAACAAACACAACCTTATTGTTTTATACTTCTTTTGTCAAAGTGGTGGTGATTGTCCGGACAGCGAGAAATTACCATGAATCGTCTGTGGTTGGTCACTGACGATAAATACAATCGTGTTGCAAAATACTACATTAATTAGGGGAAGTTAATAGACACAAAATCTCACATGGACAATAGTATAAATCACATCATAGAAAGCGAGCTATATTGTAATTTAGAACAATAATTACACCAATTTTGTGGATGGAATGAGATTTCTGGTATCAAGGGACGCGGTGGACATGGCATTTTTTCTGTTGTAAAATTTTAGTAACAGTGTTCTGTATTATTTGTATCCCTAATTTCATTCATAGCCATTTCTCTACCTTACTATAAAATCCCAACAACACCTAGGGCATGTTTGGTATGTAATGAATGGAGGGGAGGGGGAGGAAAGAGAGCAGACTTGAACTGTTTGATTGGATACAGTGGTTGGAAATGGATGGAAACAGAGATGAAAGAATCAATAGTATTTTCAGTCACTTCTCTATCATTATCTATACAGAATTAAGTAGAGACAATGAGAAGTGGAAAGACTTAGTGGAAATATATTAGAAAGATATGAGAGAAATAGGAAACATGGGAGGAAAAATATAAATAATATGGAGAGAAAAATTAATATAGTCCGCAAAATGGAAACAGAGTAAATCTAGTATAGCATGTATATTTACGTCACTTTGAGGGACATATGGAATGTGTGACGATTATTTTATAAAATAGAGGATATATTTAATAATTAAATAAAACAAAAAATTAGAAACTGAAATATATATATATATATATATATGTATGTATATATATGTAAAAGAAAACTTATCTTTTTGTTAGAAACTTGAAAATTTTGATATATTATTCACATATAAAAAATAAAACAAAGATGATAATTTGTGGAAATAGTCGGAAGTACTTAAATATATAGAGAATTTTTTTATATATATATAAAAATATGAAGGGGATTACTTCTGTAACTATAATGAATGTAAAAATTAATGATAGTCTCATCTTATATTACCAACGTTCCATATCACTAGACAATTTTCATATGTTTGTATTATTCTTGATGTTATCCTCCTTTTCCCTCCCCACGCTAACCAAATAGACTAAGTATCCCCTCCCTTCCATTCCTCTCCCCTTCTTTCTTCTCCCCTTCATTCATCACGTACCAAACATAGTGCTAATCTCACTCTCGTAAGACTTATAGCTATTGCAAATGAATGTATGGTGGCTAGCACACCTCAATAGGGGATGTCAACAACAACCAATGTAACCATACTCAACTGCTTTTGCTTTGAGAAAGTTTGTTGTTTCGTTAGGTATAAACCCAATTCTATGTGTGCAATCCTTACCCGTGGTTGTTTGCATTCTTTGATAAACATTTTTAAATTATTAGAATAGCCTCATTCCACTACAAATGAAACATTTATAACCTTTTTAATAGAAATGTATATCTATGGCTTGATGCTCTTGGTGTATCTATTCGTGTTATGATCCAAATCAATTCTTCATATGTCGACCATATCAGCTATTGTCCTAAAAAACACCATATAAGCAATAACTTCGGGTGTAAAAAGGGGGTTTCATGTAGGTTAGACAAAATTTGGTTTGATGTAAAATAGAAGCACATGGAATTGGATTTCTTTTATGAAGTGCTACCTCAGGAACCTGATCTAGTTTTATAATGTATGACCAAGAACTGAACTGAGATTCTACAGTTGCATTAGTTACTCGTGATATATAATTGTTCATACTATTGCTAGAACTTAAATTGTCTAAATTTGTCAGTCGTGATTTGACCAGGACAAAAAATCTTACCAATTAAAATCGACCCAGATTCAATTCCAACATTAGAGACCGGTCCCATAAGCTACCCTAATTGACAAAATCCAAAACTAAAACCACACTTTAATAGGTCTGATGGAAATGGGTTCACTGCTTTGGATTGACTTGTACAACCTTAACCACAAAAAGTACAGAAACCAACAATCTTTTTGGTTAATACATCCAAAAAAAACAAACGACAAACTAATCATTGTTACTTCCTTGGCTAATGCTTCTTGAACTTCTTTAATGGGATCCCTTGAGCAGTATACTTCTCTTGGTTGCTCTAATAACCAATTATCTAATTTATCTGCTGATTTGCTGGCTTTTCTGAATATCTTTTCCACACAACAGTCTTGGAATCTTTTTCTCTCCCTATGTATTCTTTTGATTAGTAGATTATATTTACTCAGGCATGAATTGACTTTCCCTAGTATCTCAAAGGCTAACTTTGAGTCAGTACGCACGTGCAGTCTCCTGCATTGGAGGTTTATAGCTCTTTTAATATCCCTCAGGATCACGCTTAACTCGCTTTCCAGTGGATCTAGTACACCAACATATTTTTGGCCCCCCATCCATATCCCTTTTTCATCCCTCAATATGAAACATGTGCATGTCTTCCTTGATTGTTTGTGAAGAGTTGCATCTACCGAGACCAGAAGCTACGCAAAGGTGCATGTTTCCAAGTTGGATAACTCCTTGGTTGTGTATCTGTGGCATCCAACTTATAATACACAAGATTACTAAGCAGAAGCGAATCATTTACAACGGATTACTCAAAATCACTAAAAATTAAAACTTTTTGCAAAGAGATCCACACATAGGAAATTCTTTTCATCATGAACCAAAATATAATATTTACATTCTGTTCCATAAGTACTCAACCTGTACTATCTCTTCTCAAGGATTAAAACATCAGCTTTCCTATTCAACATTATGTACAGACAGCATAAAACCTCGAGGCATCAAGCCAAAATCTCGAGTCGATGATGAAAGAACTATTTATAAATCCTGAGGACCTGAGAGTACAGAGACGACACATAGGACTACTATCTATACAACTAGACAGGCAATATCTCCACCTGAGATATTAAAGCTGTCCTCGATGCTGTTGTTGTTCCTTCTCTGCTAAAGGTTTCCTGCCTCTTTGTCCGCGTCCACCTAAAAACATTAGATCCCATGGGGGTGAGACAATTGTAAATTGCCCCAGTGAGAGATATAACTCTCCGCCAAAACATTGTATTGCAATTTAGAGATATGAAACTAAGCAGAGGTTAAGCAGTTTAAAGCATTCTCAACTTTGTAAGCATTGCAATTATTTATGATAGAGCAATATATCGTCTATTCTTTTAATAAGGAATATCAATGACATGTATATCATTTATCCAACATGTTATACCATCATATCAAACTTTTCTTGTGGCACTCAACATCTTGTTATGTCATCCATGAAACATTCTAGTTTCATTCTGTTGGCCTTAGCCAACCTGTAAGCAAATAAAGAGATATATCTACCATGTACTCATTTATCATTAATACAGGAATTGGATTAATATCAATCGTAAATCATCATTACATGCATTGGGTTATTACCAATCATGTGGTATCACTACAGTCATTTAGCCTCTGCCAGGTATTAGACTCTTTCAAACCGGATTACACCTCTAGGCATTGGACACTACCAAAATTCTGATTATACAGCCAGGCATTGAACTTTAGCTAACCCTGATTACATGCATTACGCCTTTGCCAGGTATTGGACTTCAACCAAACCTGATTACACAGCCAGACATTGGACTTTAACCAACCCTGATTACACAGCCAGACATTGGACTCTAACCAATCCAGATTTCAGAGCCATGTATTGGACTCTAACCAATCCTGATTTCACAGCTAGGCATTGGACTTTAACCAATCCTGATTTCACATCCAGGCATTGGACTCTAACCAATTCTGATTTCACAGCCAAGCATTGGACTCTAACCAATCCTGATTTCACAGCCAGACATTGGACTCTAACCAATCTTGATTTCATAGCCATGCATTGGACTCTAACCAATCCTAATTTCACAGCCAAGCATTGGACTCTATCCAATCCTGATTTCACAGCCAGACATCGGACTCTAACCAAACCTGATTTCACAGCCAGGCATTGGACTTTAACCAATCCTGATTTCACAGCCAGGCATTGGACTCTATCGAATCCTGATTTCACAGCCAGGCATTGGACTTTAACCAATCCTGATTACAGGCATTACACCTCTGCCAGGTATTGGACTTTAACCAACCCTGATTACACAGCCAGGCATTGGACTTTAACCAATCCTGATTACATATGTCATGGAATTTAATTCTTTTAACTCATCATTGATCATCACATACTACTTTAGGTTCTAAACCCTGAGGTTAGCCTACATAGCTTTACACATTCTTTATTGAATACAATTGTTCCTCTTATTAAGTTTATTAAAACATTATCCTTTCTTATAATAAACTTTTATAATCATTTTGATACCTCTCACTATGCCATAATTTCTCTCATGGCTCATAAGGCCCATAAAGCATCTTGTCACCTCTCACTAGGCAACATTTAAGAATATGGCTCACAAGGCCATTAAACATCTTGTCACCTCTTCCTAGGCAACGATAACATATTACTTCATGTAATATAATAGTAACACCTCTATTCTCTCAATAGGGTTAGGGCTTACTATTCATATCATATTATGATCTCTCATGTCCCGTTACCCAATTTAGGGTTAAGATTTCCCATCTCACATTAGGATTTCATAGTTATTAAAGTATATCAACTTTGAGATGCTAACTATAAAGTCTTTCATATCTTGATGTATCACTTACCTCATTACCTCCAACTTCCTTAAGTTATCAGCTTATCTTGGAATAAGGTATTTCCCACCTTAATCCTTTCATCCACTAACCTATCACTCTTACCATGAAGTGCATAGGTTACACATAAGAATGGTCCAATTATCTTTAATGATATGAACTCATCTCAGGTTAAGGCATTGCTTACAATAAGCTTGCCTATAATCAACCATTTATGATATTTCACCCTTATAAGGTTTTACCCACTGTTTTATTATTAGGGTTTTGGGTTGTCATCATGTTGTTCAAGATTAAAGCTTCATGTATTATAACTTCAATCAGGGTTTCACATACCTTTACCATTTATTAGGGCTTTGGGATTTCACATGCTAACATACTTCATTAGAGTTACGATTGCATATAGTATCACCCTTCATTAGGCTTCCACATCTCATTGCCTATACTTAATGTTTACTATTCATCCCAACTAGGGAATTCTCATGGCATCACCCTCAATTAGGTTTTCTCATGGAATCAACTTCAATTAGGGATTCACATTGAATCGACCTCAATTAGGGATTCACATGGAATCAACCTTAATTAAGGTTTCCATTATAGTTACCCACAGCCTGGGTCTACTATTCATCTCCAATAAGGGTTTTACATCTCATTTCCTTAAATTGGAGTTTCATATATCATTACCTATATTAGGGTTACATCCTCACCCTGGATTAGGGTTTCATTCAGAATTGCCCTCAATTAGGGTTAGAGTTCAATAGCCCCGTCAATTAGGGTTTATGTTCATGATTAGGGTTTCATGATTTCTTTGCTTAAGCATCATACCCTTAATCACCTCATGAATCATATTCATGTATGAACCTCATGCTATCATCTTCTCAACTTGATTAGGTCATATCAACCCTTCAATCAAGTACATACAACTATGATTAACATAGAGTACCACCTCATTGTTCCTATAAGCAATTAGGGTTCATACCTTAATTGTCACTAATCACTTAGGTACTATTAGGGTTTCAACCTTGTACCTTCATTGATTCTCATTACTAATCATCATTGGATCAATGGATCATTCATCACCTCAATTCTCAAGAGATTAATTTACATTAGACCTCCAATACATAAGGTATCCAATTGAATTGACTAATTGGATCTTCAATTACAATAGGTGTCCAAGTGGATTAACCAATTGAATCCTCAATCAATCTTGACTACTTGAGCCCCAAATGGTCTTAGTCTTTAAAAGTTCAAACGGTTTGAAACCATTTGGTAAAGATGGTGCTTGAGACCGTTTGCTAAAGCAAGTACTTGAAACTGTTTGCTAAAGTACCTTTTTGAAACCGCATGGACTCAACCGGTTTGGGATCGTTTGGTCCCAAATGGTCTTGAGACCGTTTGGTCCAAACCTCCTCAAAACCGCATGGACCAAATATGGTCTCAACCAATCAAATTAAAAATAGGGTTTCCAATGTTGGTTCCTTCAATTATTGAATTCATGTATCCAATCATCAATTGGACCTATCACCATACTTCAATTGAGTTAAATAGGTCAACCTTCAACTGAGTCGACCCTCATTTGACCCTCAATTGATCATCAATTAGGGTTTGAATCAATTGCATTAGGGTTTGGAATCAATGATCCTTCAACATTAACTAATGCAAAACTAGTTACTTTAAAACCATTGGACGATCATCCAAATTGGGCATGACCTGACCCCAAACGGTCATGAGGTCATTTGGATGACCTCCAACGGTCTTGAGAGCATTTGCCCATGTCAACATCAAAATCCAAGTCAATCGATCAAAGTTTGGATCATTGGATTGATCACCAAATCAACATTTGATTGCACTTCAACTTAGTACCTTTAGATCTTCAAACACCTAACCATAGTCAACCCTAGACCTCGAAACGGTCTTGGGTGACCCCCAAACGGTCTTGGGATCATTTGGATGACCTCCAAATGGTCTTGAGACCGGTTTCCCATCACATCATCATTAACCATGTCAATCAATTAAGGTTTGGATCCAAGGATTGGTTACCAAATCAGCAATTGATTGTACATCAACTTAATATCTTTGGACCTTCAATTTCTCATCCATAGTGAACCCTAGACCTCCAAATGGTCTTGGGTGATCATCAAACAGTATTGAGACCGTTTGAGTGATCCTCAAACGGTTTTGAAACCATTTGGATCAATCAACCCAAAACATTAACTCATACCATTGCAAAATCAGCACTTAGCCTATTAGGGTTAATACCATATCTTTGGATCTTCAACCACTTAACAATATCCAAACATAGACCTCCAAATGGTCTTAAGTGACCCCCAAACGGTCTTGAGACCATTTGGGTGATCCCAAAATGGTTTTGAAACCGTTTGGGTCAATCAACCCAAAGCATCAACTAATTCAATTGCAAAATCAGCACTTAGTCGATTAGGGTTCATACCATATGTTTGAATCTTCAAATACCTAGCCATACTAAACCATAGACCTCCAAACGGTCTTGGTTGACCTCCAAATGGTCTTGAGACCGTTTGGGTGATTCGCAAATGGTTTTGAAACCGTTTGGGTCAATCAACCCAAGTTTCAAACTCAATCACTTATGAAATCAACACTCAACCCGATTAGGGTTTAGGTGATTGATGGACCTTCAACTCATGAACCAATTGGAGTTAATCGATAATAATTGATGGGTCTTTAACCTATTTCATTATGAACAAGTCCCCAAATGGTCAAACCTGGTCAACATCACCAAATGGTCTGAAACCGTTTGGTCTCATGCGGTTTGGGGAAACCGTTTGCTACCACTAGTACATAATCGACCTTTAGTGTCGGTTATTTAAGGGCTTTAGTGTCGGTTTCTAAGCAACACCTATGTGGGTGACACTAAAAGTCCAACCGTTACGCGTCGGTTCAAAAAACGACGCCAAAACCATTCGTGCGCCACCGAAAACGCGCCAGTAGGGGACTATAGACGTCGGTTATTAGGCAAGAAACCGACGCCATATTCCTTCACACCACAGAAAGGGCGCAATCCGGGGCAGTATCAACGTCAGTTATTAGTAATAACCGATACCATATAACCCACTGCCACGGCCGTGCTTGCCAGCACGGCCGTGTTGTCTGGTCCGCTGCCACGGCCGTGCTGGCTAGCACGGCCGTGGTGTCTGGCCCACTGCCACGGCCGTGGTATCTGGCCTCATATAGGCGTCGGTTATTATCTAAGAAACTGACACTGTAACTATGTGGTGTCGGTTTTATACAAATAACCGACGCCTATTGTTTTTTTTTCTGTCAGTCTGCAGACCTACTGTGGCTGGTCGCAGGATGAGAAACCTGTAGTTCAGTTATGAACTGTAGGTTTTACGACATCCATTGATATCAGCCAACAACATGCCACAAACCTGCAAAATTAACAACAAAAATATTCACACATTTAGAAATGCAACCTGCAGTTCCTTTTTATTTTCACACATTTAGAAACATTCATGTAGCTAGCAATCTGTAGTTCCATTCATTTTCACATTCACACATGTAGAAACATTCATATAGCAACCAACAGTTTCATTCATTTTCACTCAGACACATGTAGAAACATCCAGACATGTAGAAACATTCACACATATATTATAATTCAGAATTCATTTATAAAATATCATTCTTTAGTCATTATTCGCTATCAACATCCCAATTATATGTTAAAACCCCCACTACTTGTATGGTTGTTGCCCATTCTTCTCTTACTTCATTTATTTCTCCCGTCGTATAGGGAGCATGTACATCTGGTAAGGCATTTCCTGTAGTGTGGTCAGTTTTAAACACCTGTAAAGAGAATGATGTATATATATAATTAATGAGCTATAAATAAGATTGATATATTTCATATTATCTAATGAGACTATATAATACCTCAGGAATAGTATCGATGTCCATTGCGGCATATTTGATAATCATGTGCCTAAATCGCATCACATAGTATCCACATGCCCATCCGTTGTCTTGTGTAGCACCATATAAATTCAAACATACAAAATATTAAAAAATACAACTAATTAAGCATTGATCACATAAATAATATATACATATATTGCAATCGGGAACTTATGTTCACGTTCTTCCAAATTATTGGCTGGTTCTTTCTCGTGGGGACCTTTCCTCCAGCATTTTTGAACTCATATAAACCCCTACATGTTAATGTAACACAATACATTGCATAATTAAATAGTAATGTAATAACATATGTTAATGGATATGAAAATGAAATATTTCTCACCGGAATAATGCCATTTTCGTTTTGTGTCCATATTTTGAATTCAATTTACTCCCCTTAGGATCTAGATAATAGACAATGAATGTCTCGGGGACAATAACTAGTAACTCCCAATGCATACCACTAGAGGTAAAAAAGTTAAAAATTAATAACTCAAAATCCACAATGAAAATGTAATTTCTTAAGTCCAAATTATAATAAGCAAAGTAAACTTACTCTACATTGAATGGAGCTATTATCACCATCTTCTTATTTTGAGCAAAATTTGTAAAAGCCTCACAACAGTATTGTTGAACTGACGGAGGGTCTTTAGCTACTAGACTAATCAAAGATGGAATAAAAAATCCTACATGTTCGAATGCAAAATCTGCACATATCTTGTCTAAGTAGCTGCAAAATATGTATTAATTACACATGCATTAATAAATAAAAAACCAGACCACCAGATCCTACACAAGGTATATGGATGTATAAAGAAGATCTCACCTTATCCATAGCTCTATCACAGATGTATTTAGCCAATCATATCGAAACAACTCCAAAATATCTTGTATAAATAGCTTGCTTTCGTATGATTGACTTGCAGTATCTGAATCTAAGGAAATAGTTATAGGGCAATTTATATCATGTTCGCCTAACCATATTTCCATACCCCTATAGTTAGGACCTAACGGGACATGTAGGTCCTGTGAAACCCAACTGGGTAATGTAGGAGGTGGAAATGGAGGCCTAGATGTTGTGGGTGTCTTCTTTTAAACCTATATATATATAATTTCAGATCAACTGACATCATATACACATACTAACAATTTAACGTAATGTAAATTTACCATACAGTTTCAGTAAAGAGGACATCCGCTTTTAGCCACAATATCACTCCGCCTTCTGCCTCACCAAGCATTTCACAATCTGGGTGGGCATATGGCAATGGAAGATCCATCCATTTGGAGAATATATGTATCGGGCTCACACGAATCCAACCAGCTGGTAATGGAGACCCGTGAAACATTTCCCCTGGTAGGGATGGGTAAGCCGACGCCTCTGCAACGACATATTCTTTACTTTTTAGACGACATGGTTTCAACCCCTACAAATTTTTGTGTAAAGAATGTTATATACATATATACATATCATCTTTTTTTGAAACGACTACAATTTCATATATACATATCATCTTGAAAACATATTATCTTGAATTAAAAAACTAGTTACTATGTCATAAAAATACTTACAACGGATGTGTTAGGTGGTGGGTCTACAGGATTACTCCCAACCTCTATAGTAGGAGTAGAGTGGGATGCTATAATAGGTACTGTCTGCTGAGTGGCAGTCTGAGATGCCTGCCACTTTTTCAGTGCTTCTTCGAGTTTCCTATCAACTAGCTTATCTACCTATACATGGATAAAAGAAATGTTAGCTTCTAATTATTGAATTCTCTTTTTACAGTAACATTATAAAGAAAGAATATGTTACCTCTTCTTGTGAAAGTCCCACTTTTGGGACATGTTTGCACTGGGATCTGGCCCAAAAAAAGATTTGATGCCCACACCAGCGCCTGCTGCCCTAACACGTCCAGGATGCTCTGGGTTACCCAGAGCAACTGTCAATTCATCCCTTGTGCCCTCAGGGATGAACTTGCCTTGTTTCCTCAGCTCATGCAGCTCCCTCTAATCACCAAAACAAAAAATTGTAATTAAGTAAACACCACAAATAATCAATATTTGAATGGTTGTTGTAAGAGTTGTATTTTACCATTTTTGCAGCCGCCTCAGCAGTTGCAGGCTTCCTTATTTCTCCCTTCTTATTTTACTCCCAGCTATCCAGACATCATGGCGAGGCAGATGTGTGCTACCTATAGTAGAGGACTCCTGAGTAGCAGCAGACTGAGCAGTAGCCTCAGACTGTAGTCTTTGGCGAATGCCTGCATACCCCTTTGGACCCATTGTGTGGTCATGCACATTCAGTGCACACCTTGATTTTTGTGCCTCACTGAGGGCCTAGTTAGTATGCACATTAATGATTTGGTTAGTAACAGTAAATGTTAATCTTGAATAGGTGAATACAACATATATTAATGAGATTGGGACTGACGCCTAATACCTTGAATTCATCAGTTTGTCTTGAAGCAACAAACGCGTCCCATTCTTCTTTGTCCAGGAAGTTCCACTATTCAGTGGCTGTCTTCTTCTTCTTGTCACCTTCTTTTATGTATTCTTGGGTGAGATTTGTCCTATAGTTCCTTAGGACTCTCCCACAACATTGTATCACACATTTACGATGCAGCTTTTCATCCAATTCAAATATCCTCTGCAAAATAGAATTGCTATTAACTAGTATCCAACAAATTAGTAATCTACAAAATAGAATTGCAAATTAATAATAACTCACACATAAATCCTTCCATATTACATCTTTCTTCTCCTTAGGAACTTTATGCCAAGAATCTATCTTACAACCGCAATGGCTACGAGTAACATACCCAAGATATGAAACAAACAAATTGCTATTCACACCAGATGCATTTCCTGCATTATCAAAATCCACAACAAGTTTGGGTCCATTGCCCTTTTGCACTATTAACTTCTTCATCATAGTGATGCCCCTTCTCTTGTCAACTTTTTGGTGCTACTGATCAAGTCCCTCAAGTGCTTCAGATGGTACGTGCATCATCAACCCAAAATTTGACAAAATAAACACATTTACAAGATATAACTATAAATGGACATATAGATATAAATATATGATATATTTTTAAAACTTACATTGTGAGGTGGCGCATTGATTTCCTCACCCTCACGGTAATCATTAGCATGGTCATCAGGAGAATGCTCAACCATCTGAAAATTCACATTCACATTGTAAAGTTCACATTGTAAAGTAATTCAAATTGTAAAGCTCACATTGTAAAGTTCACATTCACATTGTAAAGTAATTCACATTGTAAAGTTCACATTATAAAGTAATTCACATTGCAAAATTCACATTCACATTGTAAAGTTCACATTCAGAAAAATAAAACATATAAAAAGTATAAACATGCCTCTAATATTGTGATTTTTTATCAATTAACAATCCTTCATTGTGATCTACGCGCACATACAAGTCATCATTAGCTTCAATATTTGCTGGTGTTGGCAACCCAACTGAGAATGGACTGGAGTCATCATACTTATCATAGTACTGTTCTTCATCTATAGGATCTTCAATGAACTATCTTTTACCATGAAGAACAACCGACCATTTATCATTTGCAGGACCATCGATATAAAATACTTGTTTCACATGTGATGCCAATATGAATGGTTCACCCTTCTCGCCAATATTTTCAAAGTTCACTAAAGTGAAACCCAATTCATCCACTATAACTCCTTTGGTGTTATCAACCCAATTACATTTGAAGAGCGGAATTCTGAAATCTATGTAGTCAAAATCCCATATGTCTTCAATGACACCGTAATATGACATTTTAGCTTCACGTGGACTCTTATCCTTTTCAGTTGCAAAAAACATAGTTGATGCTTGAAGGGTGACCCCACGGTTTTGGACGACACTCTTATCATCTTGGCGCTTTGTGTAATATGTGAATCCATTAATGTCGTACCCTTCATATGACATAACAGTCAATTTTGGTTTAAAGGCGAAGCATTTGATAGTTTCAGTAATATCATCTGGTGTTTGAGATAGTTGATGTAAGACTTTATCTTCAAACCACTTAATAATTGTCTTGTTATGCTCTCTAGCAATACACATTGTATTGGATCGATGATATTGTCTCTTGATGAAATTGGTATGTTCCTCGATATAAACGTTCACTTCGTCCATGTTGTGTAAAATATACGAGTGACCTTGTTCCAACTGCTCATGGCTGATTACTTTCACACGTGATCCCAAAATTCCTTTGCCAAATTACTCATCAATATTGTTGTCATTATCAGGAGTGTCATTACCATTGAAAAGTCATTGCAAAAATCCATAACTTCTCTCACCACATAACCCTCAATAATACTCCCTTCAGGCCGATAACGGTTTCGAACATCACTTTTAAAAACGCTCATGTATCGTTCAAAGGGATACATCCAATGCAAGAAAACTGGTCCCAACATTTTCACTTCCCTAGTCAAGTGGACATAGGGTAATAACCACTTCTCTTTGCAATTTATCGAGAGTATCAGGGTCAATAACTTTGCTAAATAGACTGTTGAAAAAGAAACAAAGTCTGGTGATTGCAAACCTTACATGCTTCGGTAATATAGATCTAATTTTCACAAGCAATATTTGTTGCATTAGAGTGTGACAATCATGAGATTTAAGACCTATCAACTTCAGATCTTTCATTGATACCAATATATGGATGTTGGATGAGTAACCCTGTGGCACCTTAACATTTACCAAACATTCACAAAAAGCTTTCTTCTCCTTTCTAAACAATGTGTAACAAGCGGGAGGTAAGTATGTTCTCCGATTTTCCATTTCACGAAATTCTGTTAATTTTGACCTTATTCCCATTTCACGTAGGTCCAGTCTGGATTTTATCCCATCTTTAGTCTTACCTGGTATATTCAACAAAGTACCAATGACACTATCACAGAAATTTTTCTAAACGTGCATGACATCGATACAATGTCTGACTGTCAAAGAACTCCAATAAGGAAGATCCCCAAATATTGACTTCTTCTTGAATAAAGATTTGTCACTCCGTGTGGCCATAGTACATTGTGATCTCTTACCAAATTCATTGACAAAGTCTTTTACTCTTTCATAAACAACCTCCCCTAGTATAGGTTTAGGTGCACTCCGTTCGTCATTCAATCCATTGAATGCTTTGGGCTTCCTACGATACGGATGGAATTTTGTAAGAAACCTTCGATGACCAAGATATACAGTCTTACCACCATGTTTTAGTCTTGTTGAATCAGTGTTCTCTTCACATATAGGACACGCTTTAGCTTCTTTGACACTATATCCAGACAAATTCCCATATGCTGGAAAGTCATTAATAGTGCAAAACAACATAACCTGCAAACGAAATGTCTCTCTTCGTGAAGCATCATAGGTCATCACACCTTCACCCCAGAGTTTCTTTAAGTCATCAATCAGAGGTTCAAGATAAACATCAATGTCATTTCCAGGTTGTTTAGGGCCCGATATCAACAACGACAGCATTACATACTTATTTTTTATACACAGCCAGGGAGGAAGATTGTATATAACAAGCATGACTGGCCAAGTGCTATGTTGGCTACTCAATGTCCCGTATGGATTCATCCCATCTGTACAAAACCCAAATCTTAGATTCCTGACTTCTTCACCAAATTCAGGGTACAATAGATCAATCTTCTTCCACTGTGGGGAATCGGACGCATGTCGTAGGATCCCATCATTATTTTTCTTAATATCTGCATACCACCTCAAATTCTTTGCATCTATCAGATTGGCAAACAAGCGTTGAAACCGTGATATTATAGGTAGATACCACATCACCTTGGCATGAGAACTAGTTTTGGACTCCCCCGAAGTCGTCAATTTATACCGTAACGCACCACATTTTGTACAATCTTTCAAATCCACATAGTCCTTTTGAAATAATACACAATCATTCGGGCATGCGTGTATCTTCTTGGCATCCATTCCCATTGGGCACAAAAATTTCTTTACCTGGTATGTTGAGATTGGCAGCTCGTTTCCTTCAGGAAGCATTTCTTTCAACAAAGACAACAATGACGTGAAGCTTTTGTTGTTCCATCTATTATTAGCTTTCAGCTTATACAATCTCAACACAGCGCTGTGTATAACAATATCTCAGCATCATGCACAATGTTTCTAAAAATGGGAGGTGGATCGGTGTGATCTACCCCACAACTATCCAACATCGTATCAACGATGTCTACTAGAACCGATTCATTCACATCTACGTCATCGTAGGCATTGATATCGACATCCACTGGTTTCGTGTTTGAAATCTCTCCAGGCCAGTGCCATTCTGTATAGCCTTGTATAATCCCATTGCACATGACATGACTTTTGATTTTGTCACCAGTGCTGACTTTCAAGTTGTTACCACAATGCCTACATGGATAGTAGAACCTATCTCCAAGTTGTTTCCTATGTTCCTTGGCAAATCTAATAAACTGGTCAAGACCAGAAATAAACTCTGGGGTGCAGCGATTGCGAATGGACATCCATGATCTATCCATCCTATGATCAAAGAGAAAACAAGTATATATTACAACAAGATTAGGGTCTAGGGTTAACAAATACATGTGATGTCATTATTATATATAATAAATGTGTACCACCTATCCCATTCTTGAACACCTAATCTCACTAGTAAGTGTATAATATGTATTGGGTTTTCAAGAAAATTTCGGCAACATTTCCCCGTTGTTCTCCAAGTACATATGTCCTTAGAGAACAAATGGGGAAATGCTGCCGAAATTTTCTTGAAAACCCAATACACATTATACACTTACATCCTAAGCGAAATCAGGTGTTCAAGAACAGTCCCAAACCGAGGACTATCCAAGATTTACTCCTAATGAGTAAATCTTGGACGGGTTTCTAGGCCAACAAATACATGTGTTGTCATTCTTATACCTAAAATCCTAGTTCTTCAAGTTAGGGTGATTATTGATCTATTTAAAAGCATGATTAGCAATTTAGGGAAAAGTTCATCATTTACATTCCAAGCCTGTCACATGTGTGCATTATAGTTCATCATTAAGCAAGAAGGGTGATTAGGATTCTCAATATACTCAAGAATGAAACAAGTTACCAATTTCATAGTTAAACTATTCATTAGTATGGAATGTCCAGTTTTATCGTGAAAGGTATGCATAATGAACTTGACATTGAGAAAACATCAAAACTTACTGGCGAGCCCAACTACCCGATAACTTACTTGATCTGCATTATTGAAAGTTAATCTTAATCATGCGACTGATATGACTCAAATATATAATATGCATGGATGCTAAATATCATCCATAGGAGTCATAGCCAAGGTTTTTCTAACAAAGACATAATCATTTTTTTATTAATATACTGCTGCTTCAGTCGTGTACCAAACATGAAACATGCATAGAGTAAGCACGGTCTAGGTAGGGATATTTTAATATGAATGATATAGGGGAAAGTACCTATAGTGATAAAAGTGATGAGAGTCTGAAGAAGCATAATATCAGCATCTAGTCACACTGCATCACCTATATATGTAGGTAACTAGGTACTCTTTTGATAGATTTAGATTGAAGAAAAGTGAAAAGAACAGAACAAAAAGTGATATATGAACAGGTAGGCCACTGCACTAAGGTGATCAGTGTATGGGCACTATGCTCTAATATAAAGAGTGATCAACTAAGGCATTGCCATAGAACAAAAGTTAGCCAGATGTGCCACTATCATTCTCCAAGGAGTGGTGAGATGACGTACAGTGGTTATCTACCATATTGATCACCCTGTATATCACATCACATTAAAATATAAGAAGTATAACTAGACCTCTCAAAAAAATCAAGCAATTCAGTCATTTGAGCTAAATTTTCACCATTGTGATGTACGCATTATACATGTTCCTACTCCCAGTTCTTCAGTTACTTATTCTACATGTTTTGATTAGTTACATTAGAGACAAATGTTACTTACCCTAGTTGACCATAGTAAGAGGCAATGCCACCATGATGAATAGGATGAAGAACCAAAAGTCAGATGGATAATCAGATATCACTGTCAACAAACTGGCTTCCTAACTTACTTCAACATCAATGGAATATGATTTACTTATCAAGTTACCAATAAGTAAATAACTTAAAAAAAAATGCCCTGCAGCAGCCTACGCGTGCCTTGGCACCGCCCAAGCAGCCGCCTAGGCGGAGGAAGGAAGGAGGAAGAAGGCAGTACCTTGAGGGAAGAGGAAGAAGGCCTGGCCTAGAGAGCAGCGGCCTAAACAGAGACCTGCAGACAGCCAATGCCGGAAAGGACAACACCAAAGTAGCCACCGGCGGCGAGGAGAGCAGCGACGCGGCGGTGAGGAGAGGCGTGGCGGCAAGGAGAGCAATGGAGGTGGCGGCGTGGCAGAGCAACGGCGGCGGGGGCAACGACAGTGGGGAGCACCGGCGGCAAGAATCGCCAGACCAAGCCGGAGGTTCGCAATGAACGAAATAGAGAAATGGGGAAAAGTTCTCTTTTTCGCGGGGCTATTAACTGTACCATAGGCGTCAATTATTCAAATAAACCGACACATAAAATTAAAGGTTTCGGTTCTCCACAAAAATTGACACCTATTCTTCATTATAGTCGCCGATTATAACTAAAAAACAACCGACTTATAAATACATATGCCGATTAAAAAAATTGTTCTCGATTAATGACCATAGTCGTCAGTGTCTTATGAAAACCGACGCTTAAAGGGTGTGAAAAATTCCCCGCGGACAGCGCGGGAAAACTCATAAGCTTCGGTCATTGTAGTCAAACCGATGACCAAAATGTGCCCAATTTATGTCTTGCAAATAACCTTTAGTCGTCGGTTTATTATTTATCAACCGGCGCCATATGTTAAATTTTAGAGGTAATTTTTTTCGTTGGAAATTTTGGATTTGGCGGTTAAATTTAGGCGTCGGTTTTTATTAAGTAATCAACGATGAATAAAAGTGGTACCCATGTCTGGTCTCCCTTCATAGATTTCATGTCGGTTTATGTTATCAACCGACACTGTATAGTTTAGGTGTCGGTGTATTTATACAACCGACGCCTGTAAAAGTGACGTTATAAGCCATTTCTGTAGTAGTGTACTAAACGGTTTTGAAATCGTTTGCTCCCAAAACACAAACCGTTTGGACATTTGATTGAAACCGTTTGGTCTAGATATTTGGAGAGGTGTGTGCTTATGATGATGCCATCATCATAAAGCTCTAGACCCACGAAACCTGCTGTGATTTCCATGTAAATTGCATCAATCATCCAAATCAAATAATTGTAACTAGAGAAATGATCATTATTTGATGGGGAATTGAATGCAATAACAAAGTTAGGATTCCAAGTTATAAAACCCGCATCCAATTGAGATCCAAATCTCCAAGCTCATGCCAACAATGGTGGATGAAGCTCTTGCAACTCCCCTTAGGCTCTTCCTCAAGCTTTTGGTTGAAAAGATTGGCTAGGGTTGAAGAGGTGATCGAAATAAGAAGAAATCCATAATTTATTTTTGATTTTCACCATGGAATCAAGGTGAAATGGATTAAGAACCTTACCAACAGGTTGGGGGTCTTCCTCCAGGTCCTCCCTAGCTCCCTTGGTCGGTTTCCAAGCAAGGAGAATAAGTGCAAACGAAAAAGCCTTTCATTTTGTTTGTAAAGGGTCTTTTTATAAGAAATTCAAGGAGAGATAAAGTGCCTTATAAAAATTCATTTAATCCCAAAAATATGGCCGCCTCTTCCCCCTCATCTTCCTTAGGGACAAGGCTATCTTGTTTGCCTCTTATCCCTCTCAATTATCCATGATTTAAAGAAAATCAAATCAAGCACCTTAAATCATTTATATTAATATCCATATGTGAGTGGATATTTCTTTTTCTTATAAAATTGTGTGTGAGTTATCCACTCCCTTGGATATTTTCGTAGTCCTTGAAAAGATCAAGGACATCACCCACACATCTGAATTCAACCATTTTAATTTTGGTTGAAGGCCCTTTAATTAATACATTTATGTTTGCCCTAAATCAAATTAGGGTTTCAATTAGGATTAAATCTTGATTATTTTAATATCAAGATTCTCTCTCCTCCAAATTAATTCAAATGAGGCGCCCCTCTCATTTTCTTTGCTCTACATGATGTAAAAAAATATTAGGGACCTTATTGAAGTGGTGATTTGCATATTGAACCCTAGGTTTTGGGTAAATTGCACTTTACACCAAAACTAGGTTTTAATGCACAGACCTTGTTTCATCAGTTCTTCCTTGGTACTCAGGATACCACAAGCCATACCTCTGCATCATCTTCATTCTCATGATGCTTCAACACATGAGGAACATCTTACCATGCAACATTCAATTTAACCCCTCAACTTGGGTAATTTGCACTTTAGTCCAAAATAAGCAAACATTGCTTCAACATTGTTTAAACATGACCAAAATTGAAACATAAGTTTCTCAAGAGCCCTAATTACATTTCACAAGATAATATTAAGAATATAATCATCTTTATTAATCAAAACACCTAGGGTTAAATAATAACTTTGTAGGGTTGTTACAAATTATAAATCCCTAACAAGAATTTCGTCCCCGAAATCCCTGATAAAGGGAAACATATATTATTCATTCATCATACTATCAGTTCTCCACATAACATCTCATTGTTATGGAGACATCATAGAGCTTCGATCATCACCATGTGTTTCCATATAAGATTCTCATAGAATCAAACACACAAGGAACATGCTCCATTGTTCTTTATTATTGACTGTGGAGTTAATACTGTGCCAAGTAATACTTTCTTTATTTTAGCATTTCATGTGACATATTTTTATTAAAAGATATCTTTACTTGTTGTATTATGCAAAGCATAAACCCCTAACATGTGATATTCATATTATTTTACATGTTTAATTTGATTTCATGGTTGACCATCCAGGTAGTCAACATAAATCATCTGATATATCTTTAGGCACCATGATTTCTTACCTTGGTACCTATATCATGTGTTAAAATTGAACACATCACATCTATCTTTCTTTTATCTTGGGGCATTACTTGTTACATATATCTTCATCTTGGAGCCAAAGTCCAAGATAAATTGATACCTTTCTAAGTATCCATCACATAAACATCTTTATATTATGCACATCAAGTGTCCTATGACCCACTTGATTGCCATGTCCCTGAGAGAAAAGAAAACAAGGAATCATATTCCTCATTCTAATCTTATGAGGATTATGCTTTTAATTCCTCATACAAACATTCTCATCTGAGGTTATCTCATATTTCTCTTTCTTATGCTTAGAACATGACATATTTATTCATTCCATGCCTCTTATATCATGATACTCATTAGATTGTATCAGAATGACTGCTTGATCAGGGCAATCAAAAAGATTACAATCTAAGAGTTTCCATACTCACTTTATCATCAATAGTTGTATACCTGGCCAGGGTATATAAATACTGGGATTAAGTAGTATGCAATTTTTATACTATCATATTCCTTCCTTTTCATATTATCATAAGTATAAGATTTAACATTACTGGGTTTTACCCAGGCATACTTCAATACCTCATCTTCTTCTCATAGAGGTAAGAGCAACATGAACATCTATAATGTTTATTATGCAAAATATAAGTCCTCATAGGACTGATCAAAGAAAGCTCAATCAATTACCTTCTCAAATTAACTCAGGAAATCATAAAAAGACATATAAGAATGACATTATCGTGTCTAACCTATCATGATTCGTGGATTATTCACTACCTCAGGCTGATTCTGCCTCAGAGGTTGATTCACCATAACATTTCTGGTTGAGCAATCTCTTTCCAGATGTCCAACCTGTCTACACCGGTAGCAAATTCTGGGTGCCATGTATGGTCTAGAGGGTTCTTTACCCTTTCTAAAAGACCATTTCCCTGGTGTACTAGGTCCTGGTTGTACTGGTGGTACCAAAGCCTTTCCCTTTTTGGAACTACTAGGCCTCTGTCCCTGAATTTGGATAGGCCTTTTATCAATTCTCTCTTCCTTATTCTTTGTTGGACAATTCTTTACAATATGTCCATGCTTTCTACACCTATAACAAATCCAGCTTTTGGGTTGAACTCTATTCCTTCCTTCACTATTTATTGATTCAACAGGCTGAGGTTGAGAACAGACTTGTTCTAAGTCTAAAACTTCATCAATTCCCATTACTTCCACCTGCTGATGTGGATTACATATCATGTTGATGTCCAAAACATCATCATTAGGGGATGGTAATCTACGTTGCACTGCTAGTGCTCGATCCACTAAATACATCATGGTTGCCCTAAATTCCCCAACAGTGATTCCTAAGGAAGGATTTCTTATCACAGTTGGATTAGCTAGGGGGTTCTCAAGCAATTGTCCCTCTCTTGCCTGCTCCCCTGCACCTCTTCTTGGTGCAACATTGCTGCTTTCTGCAGCAAACTCCTCATGTGACCCAGTCATCTTCAAGTTTTTCTTCTCCCATATGAGCAGAAGACAGTATCAGATACACTGGAAAAAACTAGAACAGACTCTACTACCTTAGTGCTATGTCTTTGTAGACTCAGCGAACTAGAGCTCTGATACCATTAAATTGTGGCATCCAACTATAAAACACAAGATTACTAAGCAGAAGTGAATCATTTACAACATATTACTGAAAATCACTAAAAATTAAAACTTTTTTTGCAAAGAGATCCACACATAGGAAATTCTTTTCATCAAGAACCAAAATATAATATTTACATTATGTTCCATAATTACTCAACATGTACTATCTCTTCTCAAGGATTAAAACATCCGTTGTCCTATTCAACATTATGTACAGACAACATAAACCCTTGAGGCATCAAGCTAAAATCTCGAGTCCATGATGAAAGCACTATCTATAAATCCCGAGGACTTGAGAGTACAGAGACGACACATAGGACTACTATCTATACAACTAGACAGGCAATATCTCCACCTGAGATATTACTGTTGTCCTCAATGTCGTTGTTGTTCCTTCTCTGCTAAAGGTTTCCTACCTATTTATCCGCGTCCACCTAAAAACATTGGATCCCACGGGGGTGAGACAATTGTAAATTGCCCCAGCGGGAGATATAACTCTCTACCAAAACATTGTATTGCAATTTAGAGATATGAAACTGAACAGAGGTTAAGCAGTTTAAAGCATTCTCAACTTTTTAAGCATTATAATTATTTATGATAGAGCAATATATCGTCTATTCTTTTAATAAGGAATATGAATGACATGTATATCATTTATCCAACATGTTATACCATCATATCAAACTTTTCTCGTGGCACTCAACATCTTGTTATGTCACCTATGAAACATTCTTGTTTCATTCTGTTGGCCTTAGACAACCTGTTAAACAAATAAAGAGATATATCTACCATGTACTCATTTATCATTAATACAAGAATTGGATTAATACCAATTGTAAATCATCATTACAGGCATTGGGTTATTACCAATCCTGTGGTATCACTACATGCATTTAGACTTTGCCAGGTATTGGACTCTCACAAACCTGATTACACCGCCAGGCATTAGACACTACCAATCCTGATTTCACAGCCAGGCATTGGACTTTAGCCAACCCTGATTACAGGCATTACACCTCTGCTAGGTATTGGACTTCAACCAAACCTGATTACACAACCATGCATTGGACTTTAACCAACCGTGATTATACAGCCAGACATTGGACTCTAACCAATCCTGATTTCACAGCCAGGCATTGGACTCTAACCAATCCTGATTTCACAGCAAGGTATTGGACTTTAACCAATCGTTATTTTACATCCAGGCATTGGACTCTAACCAATCCTGATTTCACATCCAAGCATTGGACTCTAACCAATCCTGATTTCACAGCCTGGCATTGGACTCTAACCAATCCTGATTTCACATCCAGGCATTGGACTCTAACCAATCCTGATTTCATAGCCAGACATTAGACTCTAACCAATCCTGATTTCACAGCCAGGCATTGGAATCTAACCAAACCTGATTTCACAGTCAGGCATTGGACTTTAACCAATCCTGATTTCACAGCCAGACATTGGACTCTATCCAATCCTGATTTCATAGCCAGACATTGGACTCTAACCAAACCTGATTTCACAACCAGGCATTGGACTTTAACAATCTTAATTTCACATCCTGACATTGGACTCTATCCAATCCTAATTTCATAGCCAAGCATTGGACTTTAACCAATCCTGATTACAGGCATTATACCTCTGCCAGGTATTGGACTTTAACCAACCCTGATTACATAGCCAGGCATTGGACTTTAACCAATCCCAATTACATAGGTCATGGAATTTCATTCTTTTAACTCATAATTGATCATCACATACTACTTTAGGTTTTGAACCCTAAGGTTAGCCTACATAGCTTTACACATTCTTTATTGAATACAGTTGTTCCTCTTATTAAGTTTATTAAAACATTATCCTTTCTTATAATAAACTTTTATAATCATTTTGATACCTCTCACTATGCCATAATTTCTCTCATGGCTCATAAGACCCATAAAGCATCTTGTCACCTCTCACTAGGCAACATTTAAGCATATGGCTCAAAAGGCCATTAAACATCTTGTCACCTCTTCCGAGGCACCTCATTGTTCCTATAAGCAATTAGGCTTCATCCCTTAATTGTCACTAATCACTGAGGTACTATTAGGGTTTCGACCTTGTACCTTCATTGATTTTCATTACTAATCATCATTGGATCAATGGATCATTCATCATTTTAATTCTCAAGAGATTCAATTACATTGGACCTCCAATACATAAGCTATCCAATTGAATTGACCAAATGGATCTTCAATTACAATAGGTGTCCAAGTGGATTAATCAATTGAATCCTCAATCAATCTTGACTACTTGAGTCCCAAATGGTCTTAGTATTTAAAAGTTCAAATAATTTGAAATTGTTTGGTAATGGTGGTGCTTGAGACTGTTTGCTAAAGAAAGTACTTGAAACCGTTTGCTAAAGTACCTTTTTGAAACCGGATGGACTCAAGCGGTTCGACATCGTTTGGTCGCAAATGGTCTTGAGACCGTTTGGACTCAAACGGTCTTGAGACCGTTTGGTCCAAACCTCCTCAAAACCGCATGGACCAAATATGGTCTCAACCAATCAAATTAAAAAATAGGGTTTCCAATGTTGGTTCCTTCAATCATTGAATTCATGTATCCAATCATCAATTGGACCTATCATCATACTTCAATTGAGTTAAATAGGTCAAACTTCAACTGATTTGACCCTCAATTGACCCTCAATTGATAATCAATTAGGGTT
This sequence comes from Alisma plantago-aquatica, assembly GCA_963693085.1. Taxonomy (NCBI): domain Eukaryota; kingdom Viridiplantae; phylum Streptophyta; class Magnoliopsida; order Alismatales; family Alismataceae; genus Alisma; species Alisma plantago-aquatica. The sequence goes on along the minus strand of OY856410.1, from coordinate 1,184,844,237 downwards.
TGAATCAACTAGATTAGGGTTTAGAATCGATGATCCTTCAACATTAACCAATGTGAAACTAGTTACTTTAAAACCATTGTACCATCATCCAAATTGGGCATGACCTGACCCCAAACGGTCTTGAGGTCATTTGGTTGACCTCCAAACGGTCTTGAGACCGTTTGCCCAACTCAACATCAAAATCCAAGTCAATCAATCAACATTTGGATCATTGGATTGATCACCAAATCAATATTTGATTGCACTTCAACTAAGTACCTTTAGATCTTCAAACACCTAACCATAGTCTACCCTAGATCTCAAAACGGTCTTATGTGACCCCCAAATGGTCTTGGGATCGTTTGGATGACCTCCAAACGGTCTTGAGACCGTTTTCCCATCACATCATCATTAACCATGTCATTCAATTAAGGTTTGGATCCAAGGATTGGTCACCAAATCAGTAATTGATTGTACATCAACGTTATATCTTTGGACCTTCAATTGCTCAACCATACTTAACCCTAGACTGCCAAGCGTTCTTGGGTGATCACCAAATGGTCTTGAGACCGTTTGGGTGATCCCCAAACGGTTCTGAAACCATTTGGGTCAATCAACCCAAAACATCAACTCATACCATTGCAAAATCAGCACTTAGCCGATTAGGGTTAATACCATATCTTTGGATCTTCAACCACTTAACCATATCCAACCCTAGACCTCCAAACGGTCTTGGGTGACCCCCAAACGGTCTTGAGACCATTTGGGTGATCCCCAAACGGTTTTGAAACCGTTTGGGTCAATCAACCCAAAGCATCAACTAATTCAATTGCAAAATCAACACTTAGCCGATTAGGGTTCATACCATATGTTTGAATCTTCAAATACTTAGCCATACTCAACCATAGACCTCCAAACGGTCTTGGTTGACCTCAAAACAGTCTTGAGACCGTTTGGGTGATTCCCAAACGGTTTTGAAACCGTTTGGGTCAATCAACCCAAGTTTCAAACTCAATCACTTATGAAATCAGCACTCAACCCGATTAGGGTTTAGGTGATTGATGTACCTTCAACTCATGAACCAATTGTAGTTAATCAATAATAATTGATGGGTCTTTAACCTAGTTCATTATGAACAAGTCCCCAAACGGTCAACCCTGGTCAACATCACCAAATGGTCTGAAACCGTTTGGTCTCATGCGGTTTGGTGAAACCGTTTTCTACTAAACGGTTTTGAAACCGTTTGCTCCCAAAACACAAACCGTTTGGGCATTTGATTGAAACCGTTTGGTCTAGATATTTGGATAGGTGTGTTCTTATGATGATGTCATCATCATCAAGCTCTAGAACCACGAAACCTGCTGTGATTTCCATGGAAATTGCATCAATCAACCAAATCAATAATTGTAACTAGAGAAATGATCATTATTTGATGGGGAATTGAATGCAGTAACAAAGTTAGGATTTCAAGTTATAAAACCCACCTCCAATTGAGATCCAAATCTCCATGCTCACGCCAAAAATTGTGGATGAAGCTCTTGCAACTCCCCTTAGGCTCGTCCTCAAGCTTTTGGTTGAAATGATTGGCTAGGGTTGAAGAGGAGATCGAAATAAGAAGAAATCCATAATTTATTTTCGATTTTCACCATGGAATCAAGGTGAAATGGATGAAGAACCTTACCAACAGGTTGGGGGTCGTCCTCCAGGTCCTCCCTAGCTCCCTTTGGTCGGTTTCCAAGCAAGGAGAAGAAGTGCAAATGAAAAAACCTTTCATTTGGCTTGTAAAGGGTCTTTTTATAAGAAATTCAAGGAGAGAGAAAGTGCCTTATAAAAATTCATTTAATCCCAAAAATATGGCCGCCTCTTCCCCCTCATATTCTTTAGAGACGAGGCTATCTTTTTTGCCTCTTATCCCTCTCAATTATCCATGATTTAAAGAAAAGAAAATCAAGCACCTTAAATCATATTATATATATATATATATTTGGTGAAGTCAGGAGCTACTTTTATTCATCCCGCGCTCCTCTTGCAGGCATAAGATTTTTATTTACAGTATTGTCAACTATGAAACTAAACTTGGTCGGACTCCTACCATTATAGAGGGGATAGGGGATAGATTGACCCACAGGGTCGATAGGAGGTTCCGTATAGGTACCACCTTCCTTACAGTTTTTGAGGTGGTGTTTGGACAGAGTGTCCGCCAACATGTTATACTCTCTTGGGAGATAAACAACCTGTAACTCTGGTTTTTCATTGAGTATATCTTGGATGGCCTGGATCCAATTGGTAAAGGCTGGAAAGTGCTCAGGATTACCTTCAATTTCTTTGATTGCTTTAGAGCTATCTGTAACTATAACCGCTGGTCCCACTCTGGTCGCGGTATAAACTTTGAGATCCCACTGTAGAGCCTGTAACTCAGCTTCAGTGACGAATTCCGCCTGGATACACCTGGCCAATCCACCTTGCCATAGTTTATGCTCATTCAAGATTGCTATCCCAATGGCCGCCTCCTTTCCCTTGACTGCAGCATCTGCATAAACCATCATATGTCCGCTTGGTACTTCGATTTGCTCATATGCATCAGCCATATCCTGGTTTTTAGCTTCAGTCTTCCTACTTCTTCCTTGTGAGATGTTGGTGCAGAGGTTGTCGATTTGAACAATCTACCTTGCAGTGTTCACTTGTACATTATCAAACACTATACTATTCCTTGCCGTCCAAATGATCCAGCAAGTTACTGTAAAATGGGCCTTGTCTTCCTCCTTCCCTTGTAGGTTATTTGTGAGCCACTGTTGAACAGAAGGATATTGCAAGTTGTTCTTATTGTTGCGGTTTTCCGTGATCCAAACATCTCTCGCATATGGGCAACTACATAGGGCATGTAGAGTGTCTTCCACTTGCGCCTCACATCTAGGGCAGATGTCACAGTCAGTAAACTTCCTTTGCTTGCGTCTCCCATTAGTCATGATACCTTCATGAGCTACTGTCCAAATGGATATTTTGATTTTGCTAGGAATCTGAAACTTCCAAATAGTTGGACAAATGTTGTTGACCGGGTACTGGAACTCATCATGGATAAGAGCATACGCAGATGTTGTGGTATACTTTCCGCTCTCGTCATACAACCAGCTCCACTTATCTTCACCTTTACTTCCGCCCGGAACAGGTAGCTCTATAATATGGTTGACACAATGATCTGGAAGGAATTGCAGCAGGAATTCTCTATCCCAGTTCCCCTCGAAATTACGTAGGCATCCAATAGTAAGGTCACTCACCTCACTGGGAATAGTCGGTGTACAGTAATCTTGCAGTTTCCTATAGCCAGGAACCCAATTATTCGTCCACACTAGCGTACACTCCCCATTCCTTATAACGTTAATGGAGTTCTTCTTGATAAAGGCCATACCCCGACTGCACATATCTCCAGAAAAGAGAAGTTCTACCTCGAGAGTAGTCTTTTATCCTCTTATATTTTTGATTCAGCCCCAAGACCCAAAGAGAGTTCTTGTTGTGGATTAGTTGCCATAAGTTCTTCCAAATTAAAGCTTTATTCCAGTCTGCCATGCTTTTTATACCAAGACCTCCATTATCTGTGCTGGTACACACTTTCTTCCAAGCAACCAAGGATACTGGGTTGGCATTTTGACCTCCCCCCAAATGAACTTCCTAATTATCCTATCAAGCTTTGTACAGATTGACTTTGAGATAATGGCTGTTTGCATGACATAGGTAGGAAGAGAGGTCAGAATTGATTTCACCAAACAAATCCGCCCTGCTAAAGAGAGGGTTCTTGCAGCCCAGCCATTCACTCTTGCTTCCATAGAATTCGTGAGAAAGGAGTATGTTTGCATGTTAACCCTTTTATGTAACAAAGGAACTCCCAAGTATTTACCAAGATCATCTGTTTCCATGATCCCACTTGCCCTGCAGATTGTCGTCCTGGTTGCTCTACTGACCGACGATGTGAAGAAGATTTTAGACTTGTCTATAGAAATCTTTTGCCCCGAGGCTTCTTCAAACATAGCAAAGCATTGGCTGATGGTAGACATATGTTCTAAGGATTCTTTTGCGAAGATAACTATGTCATCAGCGAAACATATATGGGATATGTGCGGACCTTGTCGGGATAGCTTAATCGGGGACCATTTCTTGGCTTCCACATTTTGGTTGATAAGTTGAGTTAGCCTTTCCATACATAGAATGAATAAGTAAGGAGATAATGGGTCCCCCTGTTGGAGCCCTCTAGTCTTCTTGAATGCAGGAAGTAGGCCCCCATTAAAGATAATATTCGTGCTTCCTAAGGATAGAGACTTTAGAATATAAGCCTTAATATTAGGCGGCCAGGTAATCTGGTTAAGTGTGTCTTCTATGAATTTCCAGGACATTCTGTCATATGCATTCGATAGATCGACCTTTATGGCCATGTAAGGCGCACTAGATTTCCTCCTTAGGTTGTGAATGATCTCCTGGAGAATGATAATGCTATCAGAAATACATCTGCCCGGAATGAAACTGGACTGTTGTTGCGACACCCATTTAGGCATGTATTTCTTTACTCTTCGTGCGACTACTTTGGAAGCCAGCTTAAGACTCACGTTATTCAAGGTGATGGGTCTAAGATGATTGCAGTTGGTTGGGTGCCTAACCTTCGGTATTAGAACCATGCTTTTGTTGCGATCTTATCAGGAATATCGTTGCCATTAAGCATACTTCTAACGGTTAGGAGGATGCTATTTCTGATTCACTTCCAGTTTGATTTAATGAACTGCATGTCAGTGTCATCAGAGACCTGCTGCTTTGAAGGGGTCTGCTTCCTTAATAATCTGCCATATTTCTTTCTCAGTTGGCATGGCGCTGAGATTTCTGATCTGGTTCGTTTGCAACTTCTGGTATCTTTCCGGTATTTTATCCAAAACTGCAGCTGTTGGCGGGTGGCATTCAGTAAACATATCTTCAAAATAATTTGACACTAGCTTCTTGAGATCAGCTTCGCTCGTCATCCACTGACCGTGATCATTACGTAGGCTCCTGATATTATTAATTCTCCTTCTATTATTGACCTACGTATGGTAGAACCTGGTGTTGTTATCCCCCTCAACAAGCCAGGATAGGTGACTCTTTTGCTTCCAATCTTCCTCTTTTTTAAGGAGTTCTTCCAAATCACTCTCAAGCATCTGACATTCATGATCTGCTTCCTCAGTATATTGTGTCTCTAACGTGTGTTTCAGGTGAGCTATTTTAGTGAGAGTACGTTGCTTGGCCTTGCCTTTGGGTACGCCTGGCATTGTTATCCCATTTAGTTAAATGAGGTTGTGCTAGCTGAAGTGCATCGTGGAACTGAATATTGTGGTTCCAGTGAAGCTCCAGTAAATTGCGGAAGTATGGGTCTCTATTCCAAGAAGCTCGGGTCTTGAACCTTACTTGTTTTGTTGGGACAGCAGCATTCAACAAAGCTATTGGGTTATGGTCTGAACCAAACCGGGTGAGATTCTCGTAGATGAAACTTGGGTACTGCTGTATCCACTCCCTGTTAGCTAAATCTCGATCGAGTCGTTCATGTAGGAGTCCCTTCTTATAGGTAAAAGCATAGCCTGTGCTGCCAATATCGGTAAGACCAGCTTGGAGAATAGCATTACTGAACCGTGCTGCTTCAGCTATGTTGAATTTGTTGCTACCCAGCTTCTTGTCTGGATTAAGCATGCAATTATAATCACCAAGAGGTATCCAAGGCCGGTTAATAGACTGACTTAACCGGATCATGTGTTCCCATAGAATAGGTCTGTTCCCAGGATTAGGGGACGCATACACGACGGTACAGAAAGTATTCCCATCTATGTAGCAGTGAATGAAATATTTATGACTCAGAAGAATCTGCACATCACATTCATCTTCATTCCAGAGAAGCCAAATCCCGCCCGAGAAGCCATTGGCCTCTACTCGATGAGAACTCGAAAAACCTAGGTCTTTAATGGAAGATTGTGCTTCTTTACCAGATATCCGAGGTTCAAGAACGGCAACAAGCTTTACTTTGTGTTTAGTAACTAGGTGCTTGAGGAATTGTCTGGCTTTCTTCTTACCAGCTCCTCTTATATTCCAGGAGATTATATTAATCATGAGACTAAGACGTGTTTATTTGGAGCCAGACACTCCTCTTTCACTGACATCAGACGCTCTTCTCGTTCTATTTCTTGTCACATATTGACTATGTGGGCTGCTTGTGACCTGTTGGATTTCCTTCTCTTTGGCTTTCCTGCCGGGCATGGTTAATGTCCTCGATCCTTCCTTGGCTTTACCTGTTTTTGTACTGGCTGCGCCTTCTTCATGAATGTTAGGCATCTCATTGTTTTGCTCGTCGTGTGCATCAGCTGGCCTTCCTGAAATAACTTCGTCACCCACAGGTTTCACCACTGTATGATTGGCTTCAGTGCTAATTGACGATGTTGTTCCCTACCTGGACTGCCCTTCATCTATCACATGTGGTACTTCTTTGTTTTTCTTCAATGATACATCTTCATCCTCATTTCTTCGCTGTTTTTTCCTCCAGATCTTTGGTCCACGGTTGTCCTCTGGGCCATTACGCTCTGGTTGGTCCCCACTCGTAAACTCTTCGGCCGTGTTAATTTCTCCGCCCACCCCATCTAGAGCTTGGAACTTATTTCCCGAGGTCGTTGTCTAGTTCTTCTTCTGGTGTTCTTTATTGCGTTGTGGTCTTCTGGTCATGACGTTTTTCCCATAATGGACTTGCCACTTCTCTTCCTCCTCCATCCATCTGACACCCGCCTCATCCTTGGATGGGCCAGTATCCGGTTTTGTAGGTTCTTTCTCGGGTCCATTGCAGTCTGTCGCTTCATGGCCAAGCTTCCCACACTTAAGACACATGTTCGGCAATGATTCGTATTCTATTTTGTACTCACGTCCATTGATCAGGATTGCTGGTTGGATGGGTTTGGATACTTCAATTTCAATATCCAGCCTCACGAACCTTCTTCTCGTGTGGTTGGTTGAGTGATCATCGACTCTCACCAGTTGCCCGACAACTTCGCCTATCTTCTGAAACATTTCCTAGTTATTGTAATGGATTGGAAGTCCAATTACTTGAATCCATGTAACAAGGTGGCTCGACAGCCCCTTAGATGGTTCGAAGTACCCATCCCATGGCCATACGGCGAGGCAGCTACCGAACAGGGACCACAACCCCCTAGTTAGAACATTCTCCTGGTCCAATCTTCTATAGAATTGCACTACGTAGTGCTGTTCAGCAAGCTCGTACAATTCAAACCTCCCCGCCAGCTTCCACAGCAACTTTAGCCTCTCTGCCATGGTTAGAAGCCCCACATGTCGATCAATGAGTTTCATAATTACTGCGTATCTAAAGGGTTTGCTCATTATCTCTTCCACCTCCGGTGCTACATAGATTTCAGGGAAACCTCTCTCGCATACGAGGTTGATATCATTCGGATTCACGATTTCCTTCGGTTCGTCTTCGATGAAGCATGAATCTGTCACTACGCCGCTGCCTGTAACTGCTTGTTTGAACGACCTCACCTTGGCCGGTGTTGCACTGTCCAGTGGGTGGACTTGATCATCACTGTTTGTACTCTGGTCCACATCCATCCGGTTTGATTGATCCATCTGTTTGTCAGGGTTTCCCCCTCGTATCCCCTTGTACAGAAGGTTGATGCCAACTCACTGTAAATTCTCCCGCCCCACCGATCTGGACGAGTTTGGACTTGGATCAAGTCTCGAATCCTTAGATCTTGTCCCACCACCATCATCTTCTATGTTCATTCGTAAAGTGCTTGTTCCGCCACCTCCCCCCACAATCCCTTCGTTGGACGCCGCCATCCGCACAAGATGGTATATTAATATCCATATGTGAGTGGATATTTCTTTTTCTTATAAAATTGTGTGTGAGTTATCCACTCCCTTGGATATTTTCGTGGTCCTTGCAAATCTCAAGGACGTCACACACACATCTGAATTCAACCATTTTAATTTTGGTTGAATTCCCTTTAATTAATACATTTATGTTTGCCCTAAATCAAATTAGGGTTTCAATTAAGATTAAATCTTGATTATTTTAATATCAAGATTCTCTCTCCTCCAAATTATTTCAAATGAGGTGCCCCTCTCATTTTATTTGCTCTACATGATGCCACGAAATATTAGGGACCTTATTGAAGTGGTAATTTGCATATTGAACCCTAGGTTTTGGGTAAATTGCACTTTACACCAAAACTAGGTTTTAATGCACAAACCTTGTTTTATCAGCTCTTCCTTGGTACTCAGGCTACCACAAGCCATACCTCTGCATAATCTCCATTCTCATGATGCTTCAACACATGAGGAACATCTTATCATGCAACATTTGCAATTTAACCCCTCAACTTGGGTAATTTGCACTTTAGTCTAAAATAAGCAAACATTGCTTCAACATTGTTTAAACATGACCAAAATTGAAACATAAGTTTCTCAAGAGCCCTAATTACTTTTCACAAGATAATATTAAGCATATAATCATCTTTATTAATCAAAACACCTAGGGTTAAAGCATAACCCAGGTCAGGGTTGTTATAGTATCTGTGTTATATTGCTCATGTACGGTATTGTTATGCATACAATGTACTCAGATTTCCCACACAATATCAGAAACATGCCTCTTTACCCTTTCAAAAATTCATGTGTTTCTATTTTTCCAAATCAACTTACAAGTCACCATGAATTTTATGTTCCAGGTGCCAGCTGATGCATTTGGCCCCAGGTTCCATTTGATCCAGTCAGAAACATTTGTCATATTTTAAAAACCATCCTTCAAGTTTGGGTCGATATGTTTCCAGATTTTTTTGGCTATCAGGAAATCCCTAATAACATGTAAGAAGGTTTATCTTCCCTATCACATCTGGTACACAATCCATTATTTGACATAATTCTAATCTTCTTCATTGCATTAGGAATCATGAATATTTCTAATGACTTCTCTACAATAATGGAGTTTTTCAAGTACCTAATACATCAACATGTATACCAGAATACTGGAGTAGATGCATGCATAAGGGAGGAGTCGAGCCCACACCACAATTTATGACCACATATCGTGTATGCTATAGAACTTAATAGACACACTCCATTTTATTATGGACCTGCATGAGATGAGTCGTGAGAAGCACAAAAAGGAGACATCATGTTTCTCTTGTGACCGCCTTCTTGCATAAACCACCTTGTCTATGCTGCAATGACTAGGTTCAGTATTTGTGTGACTTGCTCATCCATTTTGGCTTGGTTCTTTTTACTCTGATGATCAAAGATCTGTTCTATCTTAAGGTGCAAGGTTGATGCAAGACCGATGTTATTGGAGCTTCACATTTCACTAATTTTTGGGGTAACTGAGATGGAAAGATTTTCCACAAGTTTTATGAGTGTAGGAGAACTAAGTTCAAGTGAATATACAACCGTGTCAATTGCAAAAGCAAAATCCAAAAGTAATCTTAATAGAACTAAATTAACTAGATAATTATGTTGTCCCCGACAATGATGCCGGAATTTGAGGCGGTCAAATATTATTGATCCGAAAAAATTCACCTAGGGGCCAAATGCCTAAGCTTTTAACAAAACAACATGCAATAATACCGCCCGCATGTGGACGAATCTTATTGCAATATAGTTAAGGATTGAATCCCAAGGGAAAATACCTTTAAAAATCTTCTACCTTCTATCCAATCGAACTAAGACTAATGATTAGAACCAAGATTTGAATTGGGTTGTTATGCTAATTGAATGTAAAGTAAAAGAGCAGAACTAAAATAAGGTCTAGATTGGTGATGGAAGTTACTAGGTGGAATCAGGTTTCACCACCACTACCCCACTACCACTACCCCACTCAAACACATCCATAACATGTACATGTTTGATAAAATCATTCAAATGGATCAAAAGAAAGATACGCCTTCTAGGGGTCAGAAATGTAGCATCCAACTCAAAAAAACATAATTAACTAATGCGGAAGCGTTCACTAAGCAGCATATTACCAAAAATAACTAAAAATTAAAACCTTTTTACCAAGAAATCCATCAAAGGAAACTTTCTCACATAGAACCAAAGTAACACATTTACATTCTAGTTTAAAGGTACATGTCATGTATCATCTCTTTTTGAGAATAACAAGCATCAACTGCTCTGGTAAACTAAACACAGGTAGTATGCACTACTACAGAAATAGCATTCAGTGACCCTTTTCTGGGCATCGGTTATTAAGTAAAACCGACGCCTATCAGATAACCGCGTCGGTTTCTTAAGAAATCTGACGTCTATAACCGAAGACCAGCCAGACACAGGTACTGCTTTGTATTAAACGTCGGTTGTTTATAACAAAACGGACGCTTAAAATCGCCCGCAAAATCCAAATTTCGATCAAAAAAAATAGTGTCACTTTCAGCGTCGGTGAAGTAGATAAAAAACTGACGCCTATTTGCGATGAAAATTTTCGCGAAAAGTGTCACTTTCAGCGGCGGTTATCACTTTATAACTGACGCCGAACGTGGTTCCCGCCAAACAATTTCGTGAAAATATCGTCCACTTAAGCGTCGGTTGGATTAAACAACCGATGCTTAAGTAATTTAGGCATCGGGTTTGACAAACAACCGACGCTATAGGTGAACTTAATAACCTGCGATCACCCGACTCATCCCCTTTCTTCTGTTACATCGCCTAAACCCTTTGCTCCCGCCGCAACCACCCCTCTGCTGTCTGTCGCCCGACCCTCCACTCCGCCGCACCCCTCCACGACAGTGCCGCCGCACCTCCTTCTCCGGCGCCACCTTCTCCTCTGGTGCCTCCTTCTCCGTCGCGCCTTCTCCTCCGGTGCTTCCCCGCCGGCGCCTGCCTCCACGCCGGCCGCCGCTGCCAGGCCGACAGAACCTGCTCTCCATCGCCGGCGACCGTCGTCGCGCCGGCGCCAGTTCTCCGCCGCTGCTTCTCCGCCGCGCCGCCGGTTCGACCACAGCTGCAGTACACCACTGTTGCCCACTCTGTGCCTCCGTCTGCAGACCACAGCTCCTCTCCAGACCGGTATGCCCTCTTCTTTGTCTATTATTGAGTTCATCACTCCCGCTTGCCTTATACTGTAATAAGCTTCAACTAGTAGAAACCTTATAGTGGTTTTATTTTTTATCAAATAACAACAAAATTTTTAAATCAGAGTTTCACCTTTTTATTAATGCATGACTATATCAAGTAAAACAATGCCATCCACCTTTTTATTAATGTCTAGTACACAAATATTAGATGATATTCAAGAAAACCCTAATTTGATGAGCATGTTGTTAATCATGTTAATTATGTTTCTTCTATATATTCTGATGTCATTATATAATTATGTGATCCCAACATATTAAATTGAATTAGAATGATTTCATGAATTATAGGGTTTTAAAGTTGATAAACATATACATGCGGAAATAGGGTTATTAAACCAATGGTTATAACATATAATGTCTAGTAAAGATTCCTAGACCTTTTGTTTGAAACTATTGATTTCTTGATTTATTATTTAATAATGCTCTGTTGATTAGGATTAAGAATGACATCAAATGTGTTTGTTGGCCTAGAAACCCATCCAAGATTGACTCATTAGGAGTAAATCTTGGATAGTCCCCGGTTTGGGACTGTTCTTGAACACCTAATCTCACTTAGGATGTAAGTGTATAATGTGTATTGGGTTTTCGAGAAAATTTTGGTAGCATTTCCCCGTTTGTTCTCTAAGTACATATGTACTTAGAGAACAACGGGGAAATGCTGCCGAAATTTTCTTGAAAACCCAATACACATTATACACTTACTAGTGAGATTAGGTGTTCAAGGATGGGATAGGTGGTACACATTTATTATATATAAGAATGACATCACATTAAACACTTAGGATGTAAGTGTATACCCTAATCTTTTCCTAATATATACTTGTTTCCTAATATATACTTGTTTTCTCTGATCATAGAATGGATAGATCATGGATGTCCATTCGTAATCGTTGCACCCCAGAGTTTACATCTGGTCTTGATCAGTTTATTAGATTTGACGAGGAACATAGGAAAAAACCTACAGATAGGTTCTACTGTCCATGTAGGAATTGCGGTAACAACTTGAAAGTCAACACTGGTGAGGAAATCAAAAGTCATGTCATGTGCAACGGGATTGAACAAGGCTATACAGAATGGCACTGGCATGGAGAGATTTCAAAATCGAAACCAGTAGATGTCGATAGCAGTGCTTGGGTGGAAGAAGAAATTGCCTCCGATGACGTAAATGTGAACGAACCAGTTCCATCTGACATCGTTGATGCGATGTTGGATAGTTGTACGGTAGAGCACACTGATCCACCTCCTATCTTTAGAAACATTGAGCATGATGCTGAGATACCGTTATACACAGGCTGTGCTAAGTTTACGAAGCTTAGCGCTGTGCTGAGATTGTATAAGTTGAAAGCTAACAATAGATGGAGCGACAAAAGCTTCACTGAATTGTTGACTTTGTTGAAAGAAATGCTTCCTGAAGGAAACGAGCTGCCAATCTCAACATACCAGGTAAAGAAAATGTTGTGCCCAATGGGAATGGAGGCCAAAAAGATACACGCATGCCCGAATGATTGTGTATTATTTCAAAAGGACTATGTAGATTTGAAAGATTGTCCAAAATGTGGTGCGTCACGATATAAATTGACGACTTCGGGGGAGTCCAAAACTAGTTCTCATGCCAAGGTGATGTGGTATCTACCTATAATATCACGATTTCAACGCTTGTTTGCAAATCCGAAAGATGCGAAGAATTTGAGGTGGCATGCAGATGTTAAGAAAAATAATGATGGGATCCTACGACATGCGTTGATTCCCCACAGTGGAAGAAGATTGATGTATTGTACCCTGAATTTGGTGAAGAAGTCAGGAATCTAAGACTTGGGCTTTGTACAGATGGGATGAATTCGTACGGGACATTGAGCAGCCAACATAGCACTTGGCCAGTCATGCTTGTTATATACAATCTTCCTCCCTGGCTGTGTATGAAAAATAAGTACGTTATGTTGTCATTGTTGATATCGGGCCCTAAACAACCCGGAAATGATATCGATGTTTATCTTGAACCTTTTATTGATGACTTAAAGAAACTTTGGGCTGAAGGTGTGATGACCTATGATGCTTCAGCAAGAGAGACATTTCGTTTGCACGCTATGTTGTTTTGCACTATTAATGACTTTCCGACATATGGGAATTTGTCTGGATATAGTGTCAAAGGAGCTAAAGTGTGTCCTATATGTGAAGAAAACACTGATTCAATAAGACTAAAACATGGAGGCAAGACTGTATATCTTGGTCATCGAAGGTTTCTTTCAAAATTCCATCCGTATCGTAGGAAGCGCAAAGCATTCAATGGATGGAATGATGAACGGAGTGCACATAAACCTATACCAGGGGATGTTGTTTATGAAAGAGTAAAAGACATTGTCAATGAATTTGGTAAGAAATCACAATGTAGTAAGGCCACACGGAGTGACAATTCTTCATTCAAGAAGAAGTCAATCTTTTGGGATCTTCCTTATTGGAGTTGTTTGACAGTCAGGCATTGTATCGATGTAATGCACGTTGAGAAAAATGTCTGTGATAGCATCATTGGTACTCTGTTAAATATACCAGGTAAGACTAAAGATGGGATAAAATCCAGACTGGACCTACGTGAAATGGGAATAAGGTCAGAATTAACAGAATTACGTGAAATGGGTAATAAAAGAACATACTTACCTCCCGCTTGTTACACGTTGTCTAGAAAGGAGAAGAAAGCTTTTTGTGAATGCTTGGTAAATGTTAAGGTGCCACATGGTTACTCATCCAACATCTGTAGATTGGTATAAATGAAAGATCTGAAGTTGATAGGTCTTAAATCTCATGATTGTCACACTCTAATGCAACAAATATTGTCCGTGGCAATTCGATCTATATTGCCCAAGCATGTAAGGTTTGCAATTACCAGACTTTGTTTCTTTTTCAACAGTCTATGCAGCAAAGTTATTGACCCTGATACTCTCGATAATTTGCAAAGAGAAGTGGTTGTTACCCTATGTCAGCTTGAGATGTATTTCCCTCCTTCGTTCTTTGATATCATGGTACATCTTGTTGTCCACTTGACTAGGGACGTGAAACTGTTGGGACTAGTTTCTTGCATTGGATGTATCCCTTTGAACGATACATGAGCATTTTTAAAAGTGATGTTCGAAACCGTTATCGTCCTGAAGGGAGTATTATTGAAGGTTATGTGGCGAGAGAGATTATGGATTTCTACAATGACTTTCTCAGTGGTAATGACACTCCTGATAATGACAAGAATATTGAGGAGGGCAAAGGAATTTTGGGATCACGGGTGAAAGTAATCAGCCGTGAGCAGTTGGAACAAGCTCACTTGTATATTTTACAAAATATGGACGAAGTGAGTGTGTATATCGAGGAACATACCAATTTCATAAAGAGACAACATCCTCGAGCAAGTTCAATGTGGCTTGCTAGAGAGCATAATAAGACTTTTACTAAGTGGTTTGAAGATAAAGTCTTACATCAACTATCTCAAACACCAAATGATATTACATAAACTATCAAATGCCTCGCCTTTAAACCAAAACCGAATGTTATGTCTTATGAAGGGTTTGACATTAATGGATTCACATATTACACAAAGCGCCAAGATGATAAGAGTGTCGTCCAAAATAGTGGGGTCACTCTTCAAGCGTCGACTATGTACTTTGCAAGTGCAAAAGATAAGAGTCCACGTGAAGCTAAAATGTCATATTACGGTGTCATTGAAGACATTTGGGAGTTTGACTACATAGATTTCAAAATTCCGCTCTTTAAATGTAATTGGGTTGATAACACCAAAGGAGTTATAGTGGATGAATTGGGTTTCACTTTGGTGAACTTCGAAAAGATTGGCGAGAAGGCTGAACCATTCATATTGGCATCACATGCAAAACAAATATTCTATATCGATGATCCTGCAAATGATAAATGGTCGGTTGTTCTTCATGGTAAAAGACAATTCATTGAAGATCCTATAGATGAAGAAGAGTACTATGATAAGTATGATGACTCCAGTCCATTCTCAGTTGGGTTGCCAACTCCACAAAATATTGAAGCTAATGATGACTTATATGTGCGCGGAGATCACAATGAAGGATTGTTAATTGATAAAAGATCACAATTTTAGAGACATGTATGTTTATACAAATGGTAAATGTTTTCCTTTTTCTAGTTTATACAAATGCTAAATGTTTTCCTTTTTCTAGTTGATACAAATGCTAAATGTTTGCCTTTTTAATGACATTTTCAGATGGCTGACCATGATGAGAATGATGTCCATGATGAGCAATTGAGCAACTTGATGCGCAGAGGCGGCTGCAAAAATGGTAAAATACAACTCTTAGAGCAATCATTTGAATATTGATTATTTGTGGTGTTAACTTACCAATTCCTGTTTATGGTGATTAGCGGGAGCTGCACGAGCAGAGGAAACAAGGCACGTTCATCCCTCAGGGCACAAGGGATGATGCACATGTACCGACTGAAGCACTGGAGCAACTTGATGCGCGGAGAGGGACATTCCAACTCGAGATATCGTCTACCGTTTCCTCCTCCTCCGCAGTAATATCCTCATCTCTAAACGTTTCTCGTAGGATTCTGAACCCCTTCCTTCCCTCTACTACATCGAAGCCATGCTGCAGTTGAACCCTTTCGCCGAGCCCTACCCGGCCAAGCAGGCGTCGCCTGAAGCACCACCATCGTCGTCGTCTCCACCTCCATCGCAACTTGTTGTGCTAGTCCTGGCAGTTTATCACCCCACATGCCTTCCTCCCCAGTTCCTGCCGCTAGACGACCACACAATGGATCCAAGAGGATATGCAGGCGTTCGCCAAACACTACAGGCTGAGTATACTCATCCTATAGTCTGTGGCGAATGCCTGCATATCCTCTTGGATCCATTGTGTGGTCGTCTAGCGGCAGGAACTGGGGAGGAAAGCATGTGGGGTGATAAACTTCCAGGACTAGCACAACAAGTTGCGATGGAGGTGGAGACGACGACGACGGTGGTGCTTCAGGCGACGCCTGCTTGGCCGGGTAGGGCTCGGCGAAAGGGTTCAGCTGCGGCATGGCTTCGATGCAGTAGAGGGAAGGAGGGGTTCAGAATCCTACGAGAAACATTCAGAGATAAGGATATTGCTGCGGAGGAGGCATCGGAAGACGATATCTCGAGTTGGAATGTCCCTCTCCGCACAGGAGTCTGTGAGGGAATGGTAGTAGGTAGGCGAGGAACAACTGAGTTTATGCCAAGACATATATACTAAAGTAACATGATACACCGCCAGTCTGTGGAGGGACCGAGGGAGATACTGGAGGAGAGTAACACCTGCCAATGTAACAAAACACCACATAAGCCAAGAAGAAACATGTGAGATCTTGTTTATACATCCATATACCTTGTGTCAAGTAAGTTTCTGAATATACACATGCGAATAAAGACTTGATATGGAAAGATTTATGCGTGAGTTATTATTATTTGCAATTATATTTTGTAGATTACAAATTCTATACCATACACAGGTGAAGAAAGACATCGATACCATACATGAGGTATTATATATAGTCTCATTAGTCAGTATGAAATATATCAATCTTATTTTTATATTATTACTTATATACATCATTCTCTTTGCAGGTGTTTAAAACTGAACACACTATAGGCAAACGCTTCAAAAATGTACATGCTCCATATACTGTTGGATAAACTGGACATTATGATAAAATCCCTTTGTTTCGATGATGACAAACATTTCATTCTTATTAATCTAACGAGCTACTTAAGTGTGCAGGAACAAGGTGATGACAAAGTTCTAGGGAATCCATACGCTTGAATGTTTGTAAATGTCATGCAATGTAATCAATTGTAAACTTTTACAAATATATAATGTACAAGTACTTAGACTTCATGTAAATCAAGCGTTAGATCTCCCTAGCTAAACACCACACTTAGTTAGGTCATCTCCTTCAAATAGGATCACATATGCACACTCATACACACACTTAGTACCTTAATTAAAAGATTGAAACAGGGTCAATCTCGGTCGACCACATTCCTCGACCGAGACACTCTCGGTCGACAAACTCCTCGACCGAGATTGACTCAAGTAGCCGTTAGACACAGCTGACAAGGTAGTTGGAAGTTGCAAATGAACGTTGATCCAGAGAGCCTGTCGGTCGACAAAACTTCGACCGAGTAGGTATCTCGGTCGACAAATTGTCGACCGAGATGGTCTCTGATAGCAACTGCAGAATAAAGCAACTAGCCGTTACTAATGCACCTAACTTATATCTAACGGCTAGTTAAGCACTTAGAAACCCCTAGAAGTTGTCTAGAACGTCCTTAAGCATCCATAGGCCATTCCTATAAATAGGACATGCCTTAGGACACCAAAAGATACACCCAAGATACACTTGTGCTATACTTGAGCTTGCATACTCATTGGCAATCTGTTTTGAGCAATAGAGCAATTCCTACATTGGCTATTCATTCCTATTGCTCCCATTTCGTGTCCTATAGGCTAGCATCTCCTTACCACTGCACTTACACTTCTACACTCATTGGTTAGGAGATCAATATGCTTGATATAGGCAAATCAAGCCTTGTGCTTAAAAGGATAAGTTGTAATTTCTGTTTTCCTTCTTGTTCCTTTTTATTCTTTGTATTCTCCTTGCTACTCCTAGGGTTGGAGGCTGCAGATTGGAGAAGGTTCTTCTCAGAGGAGAAGGTGGACTTCAAGCTACTTCAAGAAGGTTATCGCACGGGAAGCTCATTCAAGAAGGCTATTGCAATGGGAAGCTACTTCAGGAGGAAGGCTGCTTCAAGGTGGTGCAATTACTTCTAGGTGAAGGCTGCTTCAAGGTTGGGCGATTACTTCTAGGTGAAGGCTGCTTGAAGGGTTTAGGGAGAGAAATTGTAATTTTATGTAAAGTCCTTGCGAGGTAATAAAATTAATTTCTTTCCAAATCCCAGTTGGGTAAGCAACCGGGTAGTGGACTGACGGCCTTAGTATTTGCTAAGGCTGGTACCACTCTAAATCCTTGTCCCCTTGTCCAATATTTTGTGGTTCATTGTTTGAGTTTATTAATTGTTTATAAAACTCTATTCACCCCCCCTCTAGTAGTTTTCAGTTGGTATCAGAGCAGGCTTCAAGGAACCCTAACCAGGTCTTGAAGAATGAAGGGTGGAGGTGTCTACAACCTCGAGCAAAAGAAAAGAATGGACAAATCTTCAACAAGATGTGAGTGGTGCTTAGGAACAAGTCACACAACATCCAGTTGTCCATGGAGAGAAAAGACGAAAGAGGTCCACAAAAATTGTCTCATTGCTACAACCAATGAAGAAGAAGAGGAGGTAAGTCTTCTTGATTTATCAAAAGAAGAGCTAATTTCTAGTCTTGAAGAAACACACAATAAGTATATTGAGTGCAAGAAGAAATTAAAGAAGTCTGATAAAACAAACGATGAGTTAAATGCTAGACTTCTTGCTCTTACATCCGAAAAAGAAGATTTATATGCTAAATTGAATGATCTTAGTTTTGAAAAAGATAGCATTATTTCTGAAAATCATACTTTGAAATCATCTCTACGTAATAGTGATGTAAAGCTTTTTTCTCTAGAAACAAATTATGATATTCTATCCCAAGAAAAGGTTGAATTACTTGCAAAGTTAAATGATTTTCAAAAACAACCTGTTTTGTGTACACATCTAGATTATGATAATATAGTGAAAGAAAGGAATTCTTTATCATCTAATCTAGATCAAGCAAAACTAGATATTAAGAAAAGAATGGATGAAATCACTAAGTTGCAACAAGAAGTTAGTAGGTTAGGAAACAATGGAATCCTTGATAGAATATTGGATGATTCCTATCATCAAATTGGGAGAAGAGGACTAGGTTATAAGCCCAAAGGGAAATCTCATCAACAACCTAGTTGGAGAAAGACACGAGCACATCAAGCTATATTTGTACCAAAGAACAACCTAGAACAAAACCATAGAAAAAGATTTGAGGTTGATTCTATATGTTGCCATTATTGCTCATGTCTTGGTCATTACTCTTTTTCATGCCCACACAAGAAAAAGAATGTTGAGTTAGTATGGGTTCCAAAACCCCCAAACTAAATGGATAAAATTAAGTTGAGATATGACAAAAGACTCTAAGTTGTATATCTCTATGTCTATCTCAACTTAACATAATAAGTTAATCCAAGAAATTAAATTTCCAAATATACATTTTAAACTACTTGTTTAGTTTGGATTCACAAAATGTATATGATTAGTTGAGATTTAACCTAAATGTTGCTTTGATATTTAAATATATCAACTAAATCGAACTTTAACTTTCATACTTTTGCTTTTAATTATAAACAATATTTGAAAATAGGTTTGAAACAACACAGAACCTTTCTCGGTCGAGACACTGTAGACCGAGGGATCTGTCGGTCGAGAAATGGTCGAACGAGCAGGCTTCTGTTGTCAAGTCAGACATAAATCTTCTGAAATTGTTTTTCAATCAACCTAGTTTTCTATCAAATTGTTATTGATGATTGAATTAACATGAAAATCAAGAATAAAATCTTGGAAGACAATTTTTTTAGCAAGACATATTGATTGTTTACATTATATGACATTATGAGTAGAAAATCCTTAAACATATTGCAAAAGTGCTGTGAGAAGACTAATCTTGAACAAACCTTATTCATTGTTTGAAAAGTTTCTTCAGCATGATCAATTATAAAAGTTTGTCTTAAAATTGAAAACTTATATGAGACTATTTTGGTTTACTCTAAATGGTTGAATTTAAAACTGAAAAATCATGATTGGCTTAACCAAGGAAATTACTGTTTTATCATAGATATGCTTCATCATGATCATTATGTTTCATTGGTTTAAAATAAGCTTTGATTCATATATACAAACCATGAATGATCATTGTGATTCAGAAAATTGCAAATGTCATTAGCATAAAAGCATCTTGACATAATAGATAATGCTTGTGGACACAGCTTGTGATGATGATGTTGCTATGACAAGCCAAACGGTGCCTCTTAGAACAAAATATTAATGCTTTTATCTATTTGCTTGTTCTAAGAAATCAAAAGCAAAAAATCTTGACTTTAAGATATTAATCTTGCTTTCAAAATATATGTTTCTAGAGAATCTTATGATAAGGGTATAAGAAGAAATGGGATTTGATGTTTATGTACCCATAGCAAATCATATGAAACATCATTCACAATGAATGTAAAACATGCATTCTAGAAAATTCAAGGTCAAAGACTTCACTATGATGCTCATATTAAGTCTTCATAATAGGTATATTTTAATGAGCCTCAAATAGTTATTTATTTAAAGCTATCTGTAGAAATTATACTTCACATATGAATGTTTAAATTGGAAATCTGCAGAATTTGCCTCTTGGTTGAAATTAAAATTAACCAAGGGGCGCTATGGTCGTAGTCAAGGGCGACCTAAAATAAGCTTTGACAAAATGCTTATTTGGACATCATTTTATTGTGCTTAATCTTATCATATTCTTGATAAAGGTCAAAATAAAATCATTAATGACCTTAGAAGCCTTAAATTGCTAAGATTAAGGGGGAGCTCATAAAACAAATTTGACTATTTGATTAAGAAGTTTACAAAAACATTATAAACATTATTTGGAGCTTGTTACGACCTTAGTACTTTTACCCTTGATTATGAAGAAATCTATGAATTTCATAAAAATGATATATCTTGTAGGTTAAAGGATTATCATTTAATTTAGGGCTTAACATCCCTTGATAGATGAGAAATCAATATACATTCATCATAAGCTTAAAGGCAATTTCATATAATTGAAGGCAAATGATTGAGAAACAAATTGTGGATAAATTAGACAAATATGATATTAAATCCATGTGCCTAATAGGATATCTATTTAAGGGGGAGCATAATATAAAATTAAGGGGGAGAAGAAAAATAAAAACCTGGATATCTTTTTGAAATGACAAAGGGGGAGAAAAAATATAAAATCAAAAATATAAATGAGTTTCATCTTGATGGTCAGCGCATTCACTTGCAAAAACAAGAATGGCTACAAAAGGTAATTTTCAAGTATGAAACTCACATGCTTTATATTTCCTTATTTCATATTTAGGAAATGTTTGTCATCTTCAAAAAGGGGGAGATTGTTGGATAAATTGGACATTATGATAAAATCCCTTTGTTTCGATGATGACAAATATTTCATTCTTATTAATCTAACGATCTACTTAAGTGTGTAGGAACAAGGTGATGACAAAGTTCTAGGGAATCCATACGCTTGAATGTGTGTAAATGTCATGCAATGTAATCAATTGTAAACTTGTACAAATATATAATGTACACGTACTTAGACTTCATGTAAATCAAGCGTTAGATCTCCCTAGCTAAACACCACACTTAGTTAGGTCATCTCCTTCAAATAGGATCACATATGCACACTCATACACACACTTAGTACCTTAATTAAAAGATTGAAACAGGGTCAATCTCGGTCGACCACATTCCTCGACCGAGACACTCTCGGTCGACAAACTCCTCGACCGAGATTGACTCAAGTAGCCGTTAGACACAGCTGACAAGGTAGTTGGCAGTTGCAAATGAACGTTGATCCAGAGAGCCTGTCGGTCGACAAAACTTCGACCGAGTAGGTATCTCGGTCGACAATTTGTCGACCGAGATGGTCTCTGACAGCAACTGCAGAACAAAGCAACTAGCCGTTACTAATGCACCTAACTTATATCTAACGGCTAGTTAATCACTTAGAAACCCCTAGAAGTTGTCTAGAACGTCCTTAAGCATCCATAGGCCATTCCTATAAATAGGACATGCCTTAGGACACCAAAAGATACACCCAAGCTACACTTGTGCTATACTTGAGCTTGCATACTCATTGGCAATCTGTTTTGAGCAATAGAGCAATTCCTACATTGGCTATTCATTCCTATTGCTCCCATTTCATGTCCTATAGGCTAGCATCTCCTTACCACTGCACTTACACTTCTACACTCATTGGTTAGGAGATCAATACGCTTGATATAGGCAAATCAAGCCTTGTGCTTAAAAGGATAAGTTGTAATTTCTGTTTTCCTTCTTCTTCCTTTTTATTCTTTGTATTCTCCTTGCTACTCCTAGGGTTGGAGGCTGCAGATTGGAGAAGGTTCTTCTCAGAGGAGAAGGTGGACTTCAAGCTACTTCAAGAAGGCTATCGCACGGGAAGCTCATTCAAGAAGGCTATTGCAATGGGAAGCTACTTCAGGAGGAAGGCTGCTTCAAGGTGGTGCAATTACTTCTAGGTGAAGGCTGCTTCAAGGTTGGGCGATTACTTCTAGGTGAAGGCTGCTTGAAGGGTTTAGGGAGAGAAATTGTAATTTTATGTAAAGTCCTTGCGAGGTAAAAAAATTAATTTCTTTCCAAATCCCAGTTGGGTAAGCAACCGGGTAGTGGACTGACGGCCTTAGTATTTGCTAAGGTTGGAACCACTCTAAATCCTTGTCCCCTTGTCCAATATTTTGTGGTTGATTGTTTGAGTTAATTAATTGTTTATAAAACTCTATTCACCCCCTCTAGTAGTTTTCATATACGAGAGAAGCATTAAATGAAGTAAGAGAAGAATGGGCAATAGCCATACAAACAGTGGCAATTGTAAGATATAATTGGGATGTTGATAGTGATGTTGAATGATACTTTGTAAATGAATGTTTCTGAATGTTAAAACATGTATTTGAATGATTCTATATGTGTGAACGTGAGAATTGAATTGATGTCTGAATGTATCTACTTGTGTGAATCTTTTTTTGTTAATTTTGCAGGTTTGTGGCCTGTTTGTAGGCTGATATCAATGGATGTCGTAAACCTGCAGTTCAGAAAACTGAATTACATGTTCTCATCCTGCTGACCAGCCACAGCAGGCCTGCAAACTGATATGAAAAAAAATATATATAGGCGTCGGTTATTTACAGATAATCGTCAGCACAGACATACAACGTCGGGTTTTTGTAAAGGAACGACGCCTGATGTGACCAAAGCAGTACTTGGTCTCTAATACATGTAGGCATCGATCTTTTAGTTGACCCCGACGCCAAAGGGCTGTGGCGCGAATGCTTTTGGCGTCGAGTGTTTATACACAACCGACGATGTTAGTTTAATTAGGCGTCAGGTGATAAACCGACGCTGAAGTGGTAGACCTTTAGCGGCGCCCACATAGGCGTCGGCCGGACACCGACGCCAAAAGGGGTTAAACAACTGACGCCAAAGGCGGTTTCTGTAGTAGTGATGAAAATCTCGAGGCACTAAGCCAAAATCTCGAAAGCACTAATTACTACTCCGAGGACCTGAGAGTACAGAGACGACACATAGGACTCTATATATACATCTATACAAGGCATAATAGCCAGAGTGTCCACCTGAGACTTCACTGCTGTTCTTGATGCTACTGCTGCTGTTCTTCACCTACTGAATGATTCCTGCCTCCTCATCTACGTCCACCTAAAAATGTGGTTCCCACGGGGGTGAGGCAATTGTAAATTGCCCCAGCCAGAGATATAACTCTCTTCCAGAAACATTATTATTGCAACTTAAAAAGATAAATATGAACAGAGGAATCATAGTTGTTTGACAACAATTAATTCCATGTCTAACAGATTAGAAGATTATTTTTTATCTAAAGCATTGCAGCTATAACTTGATAGAGCAACATGTCACTTATCCATTAAGTAATATGAAGAACATGTATAACATTTATTCACTATAGAGTTATAACCATAGCATATACTCTCTTTAGGCTTAGATTACATATCTAATGCCTGGCACTGTCTTGTGGAATCATGACATGTAGCCATACTCTTTTCACAAGGTATTGGGATCTTAATCTCTCAGTTCATCAAGTACATTTCCATTTCTTCGAAAGTTCAACATCATGCTTATAGAATATGGGTATTTGAACCCTCAACTTATCAAAAATTTGCTTGTTATCACTTATTAGGTAACTTAATACCTTTCGATCATCTGACCAAGAACATTATGATTCTTACTACACAAAGCATTCCACATAGTTCACAAAGCTCATATCACCTCTTGTTACTCCTTAATAGGAAACAAGGAATATTGTGGCTTATGAAGCCCATAACGAATTTCAATAATTAAAACATCATATGGCACACAAGGATCATAAGTTTTTAGATTAAGCAATAAAGCATATGAAGGCTTATAAGGCCTATGAAACATTTTTAGTATACAATACATCATAGCCCATACCTGGATATGCTCATTATCTCAACATACCTGCATGATCAGTACTCATGATAACAATTATTTATCAGTACCATGCAAAACAAGGGTCTTCTTATTACATTCATAACTCATCAATCTGTATTTGAGCTTCACATAGGATTACTCTATGTTAAGATTTCACATAGCATTACCCTGTATTAGGGTTTCTCTTAGCATTTCCCTGTATTAGGGTTTCACAAAAATAACCATATAGGTTCTCAAGATCATATTGTTAATGATCAAGTCCTATTTCATTGCATCACAGCTAGAAATCAATATGGATAACATAAGTATTCAATCATACTTATTTATTCTCATCATTCATCATTAAATAAAGTATCAATCACAAAGTATGAGTTTCTCTCTCATCTTTACCAGAATATGATTGTATCATAGTTTATTGGTTTGGATTACCCTTTTCATAAGGCATGTTAGCCTACACTTATTAAAGTACATTAAATTTCAATGTAACAATTGACATGACACATCTCATGTGTCATTCATCCCATTATATTGGACTTATAACAAATTAAGGTATACCAGTATTGGGGTGTTGGATGTGATATCTATCATATCTTGATGTATCACTTCCCTCAACACCTTTATCTTACTTGAGTTTATCCACTTAGCTTGTATTAGGGTATTACCCACCATAGTACTTTATGCACCAGTTCATCACATTTATCATGTAATGTATTGGGCATTAGTCACTCACTTATAATATACAACCATTGCCAATAATATGGACTCATCCTTGTGTTAGGAACTATTGGTATAAGGATATCCATTATCAACCTTTCTAGGTGTTACATTTGTCAAAAAGTTAATCACTATTCCATTATTAGGAATAGGATTCTCCATATTTATAATTTGAGGATTCACATAGCATATTCCGTACATTTATGGATTTCACATAGTATTGCTCTTTAATAGAGTTTTACATTATCATCCTTCTATATCATGGTTTCACCTAGTATTATGTGAAATTAAGATTTCACAACACATCTCCCAGTGTTAAGGATTCACATAGCATTAGTGGCACTACCCTATATTAGGGTATCATATACCTTTACCCCATTTTAGGGATTTAAGGTTTACCATTCACATCCAAGTAGGGTTCCTCATACCCCATTACCTAATTCAGGTTAGGATGTACAATTCCCATCAAATTAGGGTTTCTTACATTGTTACACTAAGTTAGGGTTATAACATCACCCTAGATTATGGTTTCACTGAGCTTTGCCCTTAAATTAGGGTTTCATAACCTTGCCCTATATTAGGGTCGAGGTACATCAATCTTTTTCAAGGAGGATTTCTTGATCTCATCATTATGGATCAAACCCTGATTACATATTTATTCATAATGAGTGAATTAGAGCTTATTATGTAAGAAATCATCTCTCCCATTCTCTCTCCCTCTCATCCTCTCTAGGATGTTAAATATTCCAAGATTGATCTAGGTTACTCTTCACTTGAGTACACATAGTTAGGGTTAACCTTCATAATCATCATTGGTCTACATTATTAATAATCAAATAGCTATTTGACCTTTGATCATATTAGCTGTCCAAATGGTTTAACCAATTTGAATCTCAAAAGGTCTTGTTCACTTAGACCTTAAACGGTCTTGGTCACTTAGACCTCAAATGGTCTTGACCGATTAGGTTCAAACAGTTTGAAAATCGTTTAGCAAAGTAGGTGCTTGAAACCGTTTACACCAAACAACTTGAAACCAAATGACTTGAGTCTCCAAACAGTTTGACACCGTTTGGACTCAAACAGTCTTGAGACCGTTTGGTACAAACCCCTCTCAAAACCGAATGGACCAAAAAGGTCTTCCATCACTTAGTCAATTTAGGGTTTCAATCAATGAACCATCTATCAATTGGACCACTGATGTATTATTAAATTGAACCATGGAATCACCCTTCAATTGGACCTCCAATTAGGGTTTTGAACCCAATTGAACTAGGATTGATAATCAAGAAACCATCACTTAGGGTTTTGAAATCGAGGATCCATCAATGGTTAACATTGTGGAACCAATTCAATTGAAATCAGTGAACCATCATCATTACATGATATGACCTGACCTCAAACGGTCTTGAATGACCCCCAAACGGTCTTGAGGTCATTTGGATGATCTCCAAACAGTCTTGAGACCGTTTGCCTCAAACCACCATTGAAATCTATGACATTGACTTAGGGATTGCATCATTGAATCAATCATCACTTGAGATATTGATTGTAATTCAATTTGATATCTTTGGGTCTTCAAATACTCAACCATACTCAACCTTGGACCTCCAAATGGTCTTGGTTTACCTCCAAATGGTCTTGAGACCATTTGGGTGATTCCTAAATGGTTTTGAAACTGTTTGGGTCAATCAACCCAAAACCTTAACTTATTCAATTGAAAAATCAGCGCTTAGGCGATTAGGGTTTCTATTTGAGGGATTTCCCAAATGTGGAATCAATCAATTGGAGACATTGGATCATCACACAACACATACAAGGGTTCAAACCTCAAACAGTCAACCAATCCAAATGGTCAACTCCTCTAAACGGTTTGGGGTCCAAGTCTCCAAACGGTTTGGTGAAACTGTTTGGACCATTTTGTTGAAACCGTTTGCAAGGGATATTTGGGGAGGTGTGTGCTTATAATGATGTTATCATCATCAAGATCCAATATCACGAAGGTTTCTGTGATTTCCATAGTTATTGCATCAATCAACCAAATTAAATTCCAGGAATGAAGAAAGCATCAACAATTGATAAGGAATTGAATGCAATAACAATATTGAGGGTTTAAGTTATAAAACCTGCCTCCAATTGAGCTCCAAAGCTTCAAGCTCACGTAAAAAATGGTGCATGCAACTCCTTTCACTATCCCAAGGCTCTTCCTCAAGATTTGAGTGAAAAGGAATGGTTAGAATTGAAGAGGGGATCAAGATAAGAAGAATTCATGCATTGATTTTCGATTTTCACCATGGATTCAAGGTGAAAGGAGGTCAAGAAGCTTACCAACAGGTTGGGGGTCGTCCTCCTGCTCCTCCAAATCTCCTTTGGTCGTTTTCCAAGCAAGGGGAGGAAGTGGAATTGGAAAAGCCTTTCATTTGGCTTGTAAAGGGTGTTTTTATAAGAAAATCAATGAGAGAGAAAATGCCTTATAAAAATTCATTTGATCCCAAAAATAATGCCGCCTATCCCCCCTCAACTCCTTGGATCCGAGGCTATCCTCTTTGCCTCACATTCCTGTCAATTATCCATGATTTAAAGAAAAGCAAATTAAGCACCTTAAATCATTTTATAATAATATACATATGTGAGTGGACATTTCTTTTTCTTATAATAAGGTGAGTGGGTTCTTCACCTCCTTAAGATATTTCCATTTCCTTTGAAAGTCATAAGGACTTCCACACTTGTTGATTTTCAACCAACATAATTTTGGTTGAAGGGCACTTCAATTAATATATTTATTTTTGCATTAAATTGATGTAAACTTTCAATTAGGCTTAAATCTTGATTATTTTAATATCAAGATTCTCTCTCCTCCAACTTAATTCAAATGAGGCGCCACTCTCATTTTCGTTTATCTACATGATTCCAAGAAACATTAGGGACCTTATTGAAGTGTTAATTTTCATATTGAACCCTAGGTTTTGGGTAAATTGCACATTACACCAAAACTAGGTTTTAATGCATAAACATTGCTTTATCAACTCTATCTTGGTACTCAAGCTACCACAAGCCATACCTCTGCATAATGTTCATTATCATGATGCTTCAACACATGAGGAACATATTATCATGTAAAATTTGCAATTTTACCCCTCAACTTGGGGTAATTTGCACTTTAGTCCAATACAAGCAAAACAATGTTTCAACATTATTCGAAAAGGACTAAAATTGAAATATAAGTTCCTCTTGAGCCTTAATTACTTTTCACAAGATAAGAGAAAGCTTATAATCAACTTTATTAAGTAAATCATCTAGGGTTAAGCATAACCCAGGTTAGGGGTGTTACAAATTATAAACCCCTAACAAGGATTTCGTCCCTGAAATCCCAGGAAAAAGGAGGGACAAATTATTCACTAATCATGCCCTCAAGTCTCCACCTAACTTATTAATGTTATGGAGATACCATAGATCTGTAATCCACACAAAGTTCCTTTCATTAGTTCAACCTTATCAATGTTTATGTTTATGTAGAGCATAAACCCCTAACATATGATGTCCATATTATTTGAAAGGAAAAGCATAAAAGAACATACTCTTATCATCACCCAAGAGTGTTTATCAAAAGAGAAACATATATATCTAACAAAGATAATCCAATCAGCAATCCTTTATTTTTTTGAGAAAGTTCACTTAGAAAACTCTATGTAATTGGGAATTTTCACTTAGCTATTCCTATTTAATTAGGAAAGTTCACTTAGAACTTCCTATTTTATTGGGAAAGTTCACCTAGCACTTCCCATTTTATTGAGACTGTTCACTTAGCTATTATTATTTAATTGGGAATGTTCACTTAGCTCTTCCTATTTAATTGGGAATGTTCACTTAGCTCTTCCTTTTTAATTGAGAATGTTCACTTAGCTCTTCCTATTTAATTGGGAATGTTCACTTAGCTCTTCCTTTTGAATTGGGAATGTTCACTTAGCTTTTCCTTTTAATTGGGAATGTTCACTGAGCTTTTCCTTTTTAATTGGGAATGCTCACTTAGCTCTTCCTATTAATTGGGAATGTTCACTTAGCTTTTCCTTTTTAATTGGGAATGTTCACTTAGCTCTTCCTATTAATTGGCAATGTTCACTTAGCTTTTCCTATTTAATTGGGAATGCTCACTTAGCTCTTCTTATTAATTGGGAATGTTCACTTAGCTCTTCCTTTTAAATTGAGAATGTTCACTTAGCTTTTCCTTTTTAATTGGGAATGTTCACTTAGCTCTTCCTATTAATTGGGAATGTTCACTTAGCTCTTCCTTTTAAATTGGGAATGTTCACTTAGCTCTTCCTATTAATTGGGAATGTTCACTTAGCTCTTCCTATTAATTGGGAATGTTCACTTAGATCTTCCTTTTAATTTCATTATACTCTCTAGATTGTTTGAGAATGACTACTTGATCAGAGTAATAAAAAAGATAACAATCTAAGAGTTTCATACTTGCCTTATCTACAATAATCATATACCTGGCCAGGGTATACAAGTATTGAGATTAGGTAGTATGCACTTTATTTACTATCATGTTCCTCACTTTTGATATCATTATACACACAGGATTTTCCATTCCTAGATTTTCTCCAGGCATCACTTCTATATCTCAACTTTCATTACACAAATAAGAGAGATTATAAAGCATTTTAAGGAGCACTGAGTAAAAATATAAATTCTCATCTCCCTTATGTTCTTATAGGACTAGTCAAAGGTAGTTCAAAAGCAACTACTTTCTTATTTTTAACACATAGAATCAGGAAATTAAATAGCAGAATGAATCTATTTTATTTGAGCTGTCCGGGACGTCTGTCCACGTCCTCTATTACTACTAGAAAACTGCCTCCCTTGTGAGCCTTGCTGACTCTGCCCCTGAGGTTGAGTCATCATTGAATTCCCGTCTAGACAATACTTTGCTAGATGTCCCGATTGTCTACATTGATAACAGATCCTAAGTGCAAAATAGGGTCTGTGAGGTCCAGTCACTGATGTTGATGCTATGTCGGGGTCTCTACTTGGAACATTACTACGATCCCTACCCCTTATTGACATCCATTGTGTCTGGGTATGGAATCTCGATGATGTTGTCGATGCAGAAAATCTTGGCTTCTTAAAACTTTCAGATCTTTGTCCTTGAGACTGAGTGTATGCCTTCTTGCCACTAGTATGTCATTTCTCAATTTCAGGCCTCTCTATCCTCCTTACTGACTCCAAAAAGGTGGCAAACCTCTCCCTGTTCTCTAAAGCAGACACAGGAGTGGTCAATTCAACATTCAACCCCTTCTCAAAATGTCGAATTCTTTCCTCATCATTAACTGCCATATGCGGACAAAACCGCAACAACTCCATGAACTTAGCTTCATACTCGCTAACGTTCATATGTCCTTGTCTGATCCTCTCAAATTGAGAGATCTTCTCGTCTAGATACATTTTAGGGAAGTACCTACTGACGAATTCTCATCGGAATACCTCCCATCCAATTTCTTCACCTGGTCTCTTATCTTCCTTTATCATCCACCAATGACCAGCACTCCCTTTTAGGAGGTACACATCATGTCTTACCTTTTCAGCTTCAGGAATATCAAGAATCCTGAAAGCCTTCTCCAGCTCTGTCAGCCACAAATCAACATCTACTGGATCAGATGTACCAACATAATCTATGGCTCCAACCTGACAAAGTCTCTCGAAAGTCTTGTCGGCTCCATAACACTCATGATGGGCTGGTGCCCTATGTGCAGGTGGTGGCATCTTGTCTGCCATATGTGTCATGGCTGTCAGGAATTTCTCAAATAGAGCATGGAGGACTGGGTTTTCTAACACAGCTGGGTCAATCTGGGGCTGTTCAGGTACATTCCCTTCCCTATTCTAGTCTCTTGCACCTTCTCCTGGTGAAACAACACTGTTCTTAGCAACATGATCTTCATGTGGTCCAGACATGTTCAAGTTCTTCTTCTCCTATGTGAATAGAAGATACTATCAGATAAACTGGAAGACACTTAGAACAGACTCTACAACCTTAGTCCTATGTCTCTGTAGACTCAGCAACCTAGATCTCTGATACCACTAAATTGTAGCATCTAACTCACAAAAACATAATTAACTAATGCGGAAGCGTTCACTAAGAAGCGGATTACCAAAAATCACTAAAAATTAAAACCTTTTTACCAAGAGATCCATCAAAGGAAAAGTTTCTCACATAGAACCAAAGTAACACATTTACATTCTAGTTTAAAGGTACATGTCCTGTATCATCTCTTTTTGAGAATTACAAGCATCAATTGCTCTGGTAAACTAAACACAGACAGTATGAAAATCTCGAGGCACTAAGCCAAAATCTCAAAAGCACTAACTACTACTCTGAGGACCTGAGAGTACAGAGACGACACAAAGGACTCTATATATACATCTATACAAGGCATAACAGCCACAGTCTCCACCTGAGACTTCACTGATGTTCTTGATGCTGTTGCTACTGTTCTTCATCTACTGAATAATTCATGCCTCCTCGTCCTCGTCCACCTAAAAATGTGGTTCCCACGGGGGTGACATAATTGTAAATTGCCTCAGCGAGAGATATAACTCTCCTCCAGAAACATTATTATTACAGCTTAAGAAGATAAATATGAATAGAGGAATCATAATTGTTTAACAATAGTTAATTCAATGTCTAATAGATTAGAACATTATTTTTTATCTAAATCATTGCAGCTATAACTTGATAGAGCAACACATCACTTACCCATTAAGAATATGAAGAACATGTATAACATTTATTCACTATAGAGTTATAACCATAGAATATACTCTCTTCAGGCTTAGATTACATATCTAATACCTGGCACTATCTTGTGGAATCATGGCATGTAGCCATACTCTTTTCACAAGGTATTGGGATCTTAATCCCTCAGTTCATCAAGTACATTTCCATTTCTTAGCAAGTTCAACATCATGCTTATAGAATATGGGTATTTGAACTCTAAACTTATCACAAAATTGATTGTTATCACTTATTAGGTAACTTAATAACTTCAGGTCATCTAACCCAGAACATTATGATTCTTACCATACAAAGCATTCCACATAGTTCACAAATCTCATATCACCTCTTGTTACTCCTTAATAGGCAACAAGGCATATTATGACTTAGGAAGCCCATAACCAATTTCAATAATTAAAACATCATATGGCACACAAGACTCATAAGTTTTCAGATTACTTCTCACTAAGAAATAAAGCATATGAAGGATTATAAGGCCTATGAAACATTTTTAGTATCCAGTGTATCATAGCCCATACCTGGCTATGCTCATTATCTCAACATACATGCATGATTAGTACTCATGATAACAATTATATATTAGTACCATGCAAAATAAGGGTTTTCTTATTACATTCATAACTCATCAATCTATATTTGACCTTCACATAGGATTACTCTATGTTAAGATTTCACATAGAATTACCCTGTATTAGGGTTTCTCCTAGAATTTCCCTGTATTAGGGTTTCACAAAAATA
Source organism: Alisma plantago-aquatica (assembly GCA_963693085.1). Taxonomy (NCBI): domain Eukaryota; kingdom Viridiplantae; phylum Streptophyta; class Magnoliopsida; order Alismatales; family Alismataceae; genus Alisma; species Alisma plantago-aquatica. The sequence goes on along the minus strand of OY856410.1, from coordinate 1,184,811,623 downwards.
ACCATATAGGTTCTCAAGATCATATTGTTAATGTTGAAGTCCTATTTCATTGCCTCACATAGCTAGAAATCAATATGGATAACATAAGTAGTCAATCATACTTATTTTATTCTCATCATTCATCATTAAATGAAGTATCAATCACAAAGAATGAGTTTCCCTCTCATCTTTACCAGAATATGATTGTATCATAGTTTATTGGTTGGGATTACCCTTTTCATAAGGCATGTTAGCCTACACTTATTAAAGTACATTACATTTCAATGTAACAATTGACATGACACATCTCATGTGTCATTCATCCAATTATATTGGACTTATAACACATTAAGGTATACCAGTATTGGGGTGTTGGATGTTATATCTATCATATCTTGATGTAACACTTCCCTCAACAACTTTATCTTAATTGAGTTTATCCACTTAGCTTGTATTAGGGTATTCCCCATCCTAATACTTTGTGCACCAGTTCATCACATTTATCATGTAATGTATTGGTCATTAGTCACTCACTTAGAATATACAACCATTTCCAATAATATGGACTCATCCTTGAGTTAGGAACTATTGATATAGGATATCCATTATCAACCTCTCTAGGTGTTACATTTGTCAAAACATTAATCACTATTCCATTATTAGGAATAGGATTCTCCATATTTATAATTTGAGGATTCACATAGCATATTCCATCCATTTATGCATTTCACATAGTATTGCTCTTCAATAGAGTTTTACATAATCATCCTTCTATATCAGGTTTTCACCTAGTATTATGTGAAATTAAGATTTCACAACACATCTCCCAATGTTAAGGTTTCAATAGCATTAGTGGCACTACCCTATATTAGGGTTTCATATACCTTTACCCCATTTTAGGGATTTAAGGTTTACCATTCACATCTAAGTAGGGTTCCTCATACCGCATTACCCAATTAGGGTTAGGATGTACAATTCCCATCAAATTAGGGTTTCTTACATTGTTACACTAAGTTAGGATTACATCATCACCCTAGATTATGGTTCACTGAGCTTTGCCCTTAAATTAGGGTTTCACATAACCTTGCCCTAAATTAGGGTCGAGGTACATCAATCTTTTTCAATGAGGATTTCATGATCTCATCATTATGGATCAAACCCTAATTACATATTTATTCATAATGAGTGAATTAGAGCTTATTATGTAAGAAATCATCTCTCCCATTCTCTCTCCCTCTCATCCTCTCTAGGATGTTAAATATTCCAAGATTGATCTAGGTTAACTCTTCACTTGAGTACACATAGTTAGGGTTAACCTTCATAATCATCATTGGTCTACATTATTAACAATCAAATAGATATTTGACCTTTGATCATATTAGGTGTCCAAATTGTTTAACCAATTTGAATCTCAAAAGGTCTTGGTCACTTAGACCTCAAACGGTCTTGGTCACTTAGACCTCAAACGGTCTTGACCAAATAGGTTCAAATGGTTTGAAAACCATTTAGCAAAGTAGGTGCTTGAAACCGTTTAGACCAAACAACTTGAAACTGATTGAGTTGAGTCTCCAAACGGTTTGAGACCGTTTGGTCCCAAACGGTCTTGAGACCGTTTGGTCCAAACCCCTCTCAAAACCTAATGGACCAAAAAGGTCTTCCATCACTTAGTCAATTTAGGGTTTCAATCAATGAACCATCTATCAATTGGACCACTGATGTATTCTTCAATTGAACCATGGAATCACCCTTCAATTGAACCTCCAATTAGGGTTTTGAACCCAATTTAACTAGGGTTGATAATCAAGAAACCATCACTTAGGGTTTTGAAATCGAGGATCCATCAATGGTTAACATTGTGGAACCAAATCAATTGAAATCAGTGAACCATCATCATTACATGATATGACCTGACTTCAAACGGTCTTGAATGACCCCCAAACGGTCTTGAGGTCATTTGGATGATCTCCAAACGATCTTGAGACCGTTTTCCTCAAACCACCATTGAAATATATGACATTCACTTAGGGTTTTCATCATTGAATCAATCATCACTTGAGATATTGATTGTAATTCAATTTGATATCTTTGGGTCTTCAAATAATCAACCATACTCAACCTTGGACCTCCAAACGGTCTTGGTTGACCTTAAAATGGTCTGGTCTTGAGACCGTTTGGGTTATTCCCAAATGGTTTTGAAACCGTTTGGGTCAATCGACCCAAAACCTCAACTTATTCAATTGCAAAATCAGCACTTAGTCGATTAGGGTTTCTATTTGAACGATTGCCCAAATGTTGAATCAATAAATTGGATCCATTGGATCATCATACAACACATACAAGGGTTCAGACATCAAATGGTCAACCCATCCAAACGGTCAACTCCTCTAAACGGTTTGGGGTCCAAGTCTCCAAACAGTTTGGAAACCGTTTGGTCTCCAAACGGTTTGGTGAAACCGTTTGGACTATTTTGTTGAAACCGTTTGCAAGGGATATTTGGGGAGGTGTGTGCTTATGATGATTTCATCATCATCAAGCTCCAAACTCACAAAGGTTTCTATGATTTCCATGGTGATTGTATCAATCAACCAAATTAAATTCCAAGAATGAAGAAAGCATCAACAATTGATAAGGAATTGAATGCAATAACAATATTAAGGGTTTAAGTTATAAAACCTGCCTCCAATTGAGCTCCAAATCTTCAAGATCACTTAAACAATGGTGGATGCAACTACTTTCACTATCCCAAGGCTCGTACTCAAGCTTTGAGTGAAAAGGAATGGTTAGAATTGAAGAGGGGATCAAGATAAGAAGAATTCATGCATTGATTTTCGATTTTCACCATGGATTCAAGGTGAAAGGAGGTCAAGAATCTTACCAACAGTTTGGGGGTCGTCCTCCTTCTCCTCCAAATATCCTTTGGTCTTTTTCCAAGCAAGGGGAGGAAGTGGAATCGGAAAAGCCTTTCATTTGGCTTGTAAAGGGTGTTTTTATAAGAAAATCAATGAGAGAGAAAATGCCTTATAAAAATTCATTTGATCCCAAAAATAGTGCCGCCTCTTTCCCCTAAACTCCTGTATCCGAGGCTATCCTCTTTGCCTCATATTCCTCTCAATTATCCATGATTTAAAGAAAAGCAAATTAAGCATCTTAAATCATTTTATAATAATATCCATATGTGAGTGGATATTTCTTTTTCTTATAATAAGGTGAGTGGGTTCTTCACCTCCTTAAGATATTTCCATTGCCTTTTCAAGGAACAACGACGTCCACACTTGTTTATTTTCAGCCAACATAACTTTGGTTTAAGGGCACTTCAATTAATATATTTATTTTTGCATTAAATTGAAGTAAACTTTCAATTAAGCTTAAATCTTGATTATTTTAATATCGAGATTCCCTCTCCTCCAACTTAATTCAAATGAGGCACATCTATCATTTTCTTTGATCTACATGAAGCCAAGAAATATTAGGGACCTTATTGAATTGGTAATTTGCATATTGAACCCTAGGTTTTGGGTAAATTGCACATTACACCAAAACTAGGTTTTAATGCATAAACATTACTTTATCAGCTCTTTCTTGGTACTTAGGCTACCACAAGCCATACCTCTGCATCATCTTAATTCTCATGATTCTTCAACACATGAGGAACATATTATCATGTACAATTGGCAATTTTACCCCTCAACTTGGGCAATTTGCACTTTAGTCCAATACAAGCAAAATAATGTTTCCACATTATTTAAAAAGGACTAAAATTGAAATATAAGTTCCTCTTGAGCCTTAATTACTTTTCACAAGATAAGAGAAAGCTTATAATAAACTTTATTAAGTAAATCATCTAGGGTTAAGCATAACCCAGGTCAAGGGTGTTATAAGAAATCTGTTAATATCTTCTTGACATCGATGTCTTGTTGCCCACGGATCATGTACCTACTACTCTGTTGATATCTCTTTTAGAACTTCTCATCCAGACATAAATCAAGTTGATCAATATTTGAATCCAAAGTATTGAAGTTATTGCAACATAGGAATATGATAGATCATGTAGAGTAGGTGATCAATCCACAAATTATGCATAAAACGATTAACATTGTAATGAAATAGTTATATACAAGCCATGGAACATCAAGAAATAAACACGCAAGAATATTTGTGGAGCTAGTTTTTGCACCCTAGTGAGAGGAACTATCTGATCATCATAGAAAGATCAGAATAAGGAGAAGAGGAAGAAAATCAGGAGGCCCTAACTATTTCTGGTGGCTTCCTCTTCATGCTTCTCCTTCTCCCTATGGTATGGACCTTTGACACTGAACGACATATTATGGTCGAGAACCGATGGTGGCATGAAGAAGAATGATGATCGATCTCCTTAGCTATGTGTAGGATAGTAGATTCTTGGCATCCTAGTGAAGAAGAGATGGCATTGATGAGGCATAAGTAGAGGCTCAAAGCTCCAAGACTATCATCCTAGGCCCACACAAATTGAAGGAGGAACTGTCAAACAACGGTCATCCTTGATTGTATGCATAGGAGTATCCTAGAGGCGAGAGTGGAGAAGAGTGACCCTCTCAAAGGAGGAGTGTGTTGTCTATTTATAGTAGTTGGGGCAAGAGCTCGTGGGTGAGCTTAATTACACCCCAAGGGAGACTTGATACGTTCCACGAGGCACACACTTGATAGATATGACATTTGTGTGTCGTGTAGTTCCTTTGATAGGATACTTCCCTACTCGTCCATCTGAGGATGTTGATCTCTTGATCCATCAGTAGGTGAGGTCGGAAAATCATCCACCAATTTGTGGGAGTCTATCATCTCCATCGAGATTTGATAGTTCAACCTTCGGTCGGTTGAGGTTAGCGAGATCAGTGGAACATAAGGTGCCCTCCACACCATCGATTAAAGTGAATCTAGACAAGCCATCGATCAGAGGAGTTCTACTAAGCCATCAGTAGATGAGGCCAACAAATTGTCCCTTCATCTGGAAAATCTAGCCACTCCATCGAAGGATGGTCTTATGATCTTCAGTGTGTAGAGCCCAACAAGGGCATCACTAGAGAGTATCACTCATACCATTGGTTGTTATCATCCAACAAGGTCATCAACCATCAGTTGAAGACACATATATAGACCATCGGGAGGGTAGGATAGTTGCACTATCTGAAGGTGGCATTCTGATGCCCCTACTCTCAATGCTTCAGCTAGACCTTTGATTGGTGACTTTTGAGCCATCAAAAGACGGTTTTGGCTGGAAATCCTTCAGAAGGCAAAGAACCGTAGCTCCATTGGAAGGTGATATTCTTGCCCTTTGATGGTTTAACATTCCAACAGTCCTTCAGGAGGTGAAGCTAGCAATGCCATCAATTTTGTCAACTGATGGGTCACTTGTTTGAGTTTGAGTTCCATTAAACTTAATGTTGGGAGCGTCAAAAGTTGATGGTTCCACTAAAGGATTTAAAATTGATGGTTTGCTGATTTGTGATTTGGCCTCCATCGACCTTCAAGCTTGTACTACTAGAAGTTGATGGTTTCCTTGCCGATGGTGAAACTGATGGATCCTCTACATATTCTTTTGTGATAGCTGTCTTAGCATCCTATGCACATGTTGTAGATCTAAGTCAGTCATGAAAACCCATAGATTTGATTAAATTAGTTATCTATCTAAAACTAAGAGAAACTATAAGAGAGAAAAAACAAAGGTAATTTCAAGTATTTAAATGCAAAATTGAACTTAAGATGCAACCCGAACTAAGATGAATATGAATTCATCAGTAGCCACATCGTGAGAGACACCATACTTCCCAATGAGCGCTTCAAATTTGCGCTCAAGGAAGTGGGATCATCCATTATAAATGATAGTGTGTGGGGAATAAAGTAAGAAAAATGATGTCTATAAATATCATGATGATGGGATTAGAGTCATTGGAAACTTGGAGGATTGTTTCAACCCACTTGCACACACAATAAACAATGTTCAGAATGTAGAGAAGCCAGAGGTGGAGGAAAATGGGGACATGTAGTCTGATACTTAGACAAAAAAAAGTCTCTACAACCTTCCAAAGATTAAGTAGCATCTCATCTCACTTAGAGATGTTTTCAGTTATATCAAACTGATCACATAACTTTGGAAAAGGTCTTGTCTTGACTATTATGTCACATAGTAGGGTCAAAATGACATTATTCCAGAGTGACACTAGCTTCCTCTTCATAGGTGTTCCTACAGTAAAGTCTGTCTGAACACAACCAGATGAGATAAGGCCCATCCTATTAATAATGGCATATCTCATACATAAACTTCTTCCTTTCATTCCTAGTAAAATCTGGATAAAGTACATGTACATCTAAGTAACTGTCAAAGTTAGAATACCACAGAGTGACGTTGGTTACCTACAACAATTGTCCTCCATGGAGGGAATCCTTGAAGGAACATGGTCACTATCTTGGATACACAATCGATTGAGATGATCAAAAACAACAGTTTTAGTTCCCATTTTGTCTCTAATATCCAGATCAAACTACTACAGAAAACTGATCCATTTTATCAGACTTGGCTTTCTGGTTCTTCTTTGTCATCATGTATTTGATAGAAACCTTGACAACGTATACTACCACCAGCCATCCACCAGACAGGAGCAGATTTTTTCGAGGAATAAACAATGAAGATAAGTTCCCTCGTAGTGTTTTTAGAATTTTCTCTATATGTCACCCAACATCGTCCTAGCATAGTAAATGGCATGGAGCTTCTTGTAGATGTGCTATCCTATAACCGCGCCTATGTTGCAGTCATTGGAATCACACATGGTATAAAAAGGAAGATACTAGTCTGGGGACCAACTGATAGGGGTGGAAATAAGAGATCCTTTAAGGAAGGTGAAACTCTTCATGCATTCAGATTTAAATACGAATTCAATATTCTTTTGTAGAAAATTAGCAAGAGGCTTGGGAATTTTATTGAAGTCAGGATGAGCCTCTTGTAGAAACCAGCGTGACCAAGGAATAATCTAACTTGTTTGATATTGGTTGGAGGAGCAAGCTTTCCCATCACTACTTTCTTTGTCTTATCAACCTTGATTCCTCTAAAGCTCACATGATTGCCTACCCAACACTTTCTGCCTCTTTCTCAACTTAGTTAACAACATATTTTGTTCCTCAAAAGTGATGTCGACATTAATGATGATTGGGAGATCTTTCTACTTATCTAGGAAGATGCATCTTATTCCTTTTAGTAGAGGCTAGATTTATTTTGAATTGGGTTCCTTGACTCTTCTTCAATGATGGAGACAAATTCCAAACTTCTACTTTAGGGTCTTCCTTGGTGTTGTCTGATTGAAAGAGAATTTGATCAACCTGTCCATCTTTAGCTCATTATCACAAGGATCAACAAAGGTTGACTCAAGATGTTCTTTATAAGTAAGCATCTCATATAGTAGTTTTTGCATCTTGTTAATGAAATCCAACATGAAAACTTGTTCATGGAAAGAGTCAAAGACCGTGAAGTCAAGTGTGCTTATCCCAAGCCTTCAATTTAGAATTCTAGATCCAACGTCAATGAAGGATCTAACTATTATAAGGATCTGACACCCTCAGATGATGTGATGTTGAATGGACTCCTTGATGCATATGACGACAAAGTCATAAGGGACATAAGATTTGGGGAACACTGTAATAGGGATGTCTCCTACAATCCTCATAAGGGTGATCATGGAAATGTTAGAGAGTTGAATCAATTTGTTGGTGCGAAGGATGTAAGTGAAGTTGAGTCTGTAGCATACGTCATAGGTAATGATAGAAATACTTTCCCCAAGTCCAGCTAGAACGTTTTTGCATATGGAGTCCCCAATGAACTAAGAGATGTTGCATCCTAGAATCTTGTGCTTCTATGGCATCTCTATGTGACGAGAACATTGAAAATTTTGGTCCAAGATAGAATTTTTACAAGAGCAACAAAGAATGGAATGTTGTCATGTAGCTTCTTCATCACTTCCTTGAACTTCATGAATCTCGAGTCTAGCTATGTCTGACATTATCTCACTAGATGCATCCTATCATATAGTATGACATATAAAGAAAAGTTTGACAAATATATACAAGAAAACTAAGATAAATATGTACATGTGGGATTTATCTAGATCTCATCACAAACTTTATCTATGTTGAATATTCTTGAAGGTGCATTTTTACAAAAGGACATCCACCTAGAGAAGTTAGTTGACACCATTGTGCTAATCATTAACATTTTGTTTGAGGATGAAATTCCAAAGAGGCCTAATTCATGTAATGCATGCATCCACTAACCAATGTTCTAGTAGAGTTCCAGAATTAAGAAATGGCCTTGAAGACCACCATTGACCTTGCCTACATGCTTTGTCCTCACTCAAACACATTTTAGGGTCAATTTCTTGACAGATTATCCAAGGCTGACCCATTAGAAAGTTGATCTGAGCTGTGCGTGAGTGAGGGAAAAGTGTGCAGGTGAGGCCATTGATGGTCTGTGGGGCCAGTTGTGATTCATAAGACTCTACTACAACCTTGGCAGTGGGCATTAACATAAAAATGGTACTAAATCCAATCCTCCTCTAGTAGGTGGGGCCCAAATTGGCATACAACTTACCACTCTTTGATCCATTTGGTATATGCATGTTGGAAAGGGATATCATTGGTGATGGAGCCACCCTTGTGCTGGTATGTGTGGTAAGGAGTTGGATGTACATGGGCCATTCTAGGTTTGCACTGAAATGGAGAAGTATTATGAGGTCATATGATTGAGCCTTGATGGGGACTTGAAGAGTCTAAGTGGGGGAAACTGTAACAGCTCATGATCTGAGGCCTGAGATAAAACTATCATAAAAGAAATTATTTGGACTACCCATATAACCAAAGTGCGATCATACCTACAAATCTCATTAGAAATCCATGGGCAAGCATGCTCAACTTGGATTAGTACTAGGATGGGTGACCTGTCGAGAAGTTGATCATGGGTTATGCTTGAGTGAGGACAAAACACACATATGAGACTAGTAGTGGTCTGTGGGGTCAGTCATTATTTGTGAGACTATAAAGAACCTAGGATAATGGACAAAAAAACAAATAGTATTAGTGCCAATTTTAATCTAGTAGGTGAGGCCCACATGGGTATGTGGTATGCCAGTTTTTGGCCATGCTATCCAGGAAAGTTCGAATGGGATATCCTAGTTGATGGAGCCACCCTTGTGTCATTATCCATGAATGGGATCCAGTGTACATGAGCCATTTTGGGTTTGCACTAAAATAGGGAAGATATTATGAGGCCATGGTTGAGCCTTGCTTATAATGTCAAGAGTCTAAGTGGGTGAGATGGTGATATCCTTGGATTTATCTCTCAGATAAAAATGATCCTAAAAGTAATGATTGGACTACCCATATCACAAAGGTGCACCTTCTTTTCAAGGAGCCCATCACTTAGAACTTTGTGGTTAAGCATGCTCATTCCAGAGCAATACTAGGATGGGTGAACTGTTGAGAAGATGATCAAGGGTTGTGTGTGAGTGAGGACAAGGTGCACACACAACTGAGTCTAGTGGTGGTCTATGGGACCAGTCGTCATTTTACAAACTCTACCATAGACTTGGGAAATGGGTCCAGACGTTACAAATGTATCAAATCCAATATTGCTCTAATAGCTGGGACCCATATGGGCGTCTGGAATGTAGTCTTTGATCCATCTAATCCATGCATTATGGAAAGGGCTATTCTTGGTGATGGAGCCACCGTTGTGCCGATATTTTTGGTCGGGAGGTAGATGTGCATGGGCCATTGTGGGTCTGTACTAAAATGGAGAAGGATTATGAGGCCATATGGTTGAGCCTAGATAAGAACACCAAGAGTCTAAGTGAAGCAGATTGTAACATCCCAAAATTTGAGGCCTTAAATAATTATGAAATCAAAAGGAAGGATTGGACTACCCCTATCACTAAGGTACACCTTCTTTTCTGGGGGGAATGACTAAGAAATCCATGTTTAAGCTTGCTCAACAGATGTAGTATAATGATGGGTGACCTATTAAGAATTTGATCAGGAGATGTGGGTGAGTGAGGAAAAAGTGTGCAACCGAGGCCAATGCTAGTATGTGGAGTCGGTCATTATTCTTTAAACTCTATTAAAGCCTTGGGTGGTGGCCCCAAACATCATATTTCAATCTATCTATATAGGTCTCCATCAAACATGGTGATATGGGGGTACCATTCATAGTCATCGTAAAGGTGTTAGTGAAAATGTTTTCTTAACAAAGGCATTCCTCACAGTTGGAATCGAGTCAGGTAAGATCCGAACTACTTCCAAAATAGTAGATACATTTTATAGGTTGCTAAAAGACGTTCTAGGAGAAATCAAATTACAAATGTAGCTTGATGTGTAGATTTTCCAAGAGGCCTTCATTTTCATGGACATAAACACATATCCCAAACTAGTACTACATCACTAAGATTATAACTCACACAAACCATAATTATTTACCCCTTAATTTGGATAGCTCTGCCGCTTGAAGATAAAGATAAATAAGAAGATGTTTAAACCCAATGTGTACAAACTCTTTTTCATAACTTTTCTCCTCAAGACGTCATTATCATTGTTGGGAATCATACACATACATGTACCCTTTCTTGTTGTTGTTGGTCATCCCATTGGGCCACCTCTTCTCATGACAAGGTCACCTACGATAATTGTTTTTGTTTGCTTCTACAATTACAACTCTTTTGTGTCACTACTGACTAGAAACTCTCTTAGCCTAAGACAATTATAAGTGTCAGTGTACCAAAAATGTGATACCAAATGTTGTATGTCCTTCTTTGATTGGACAAATCATTGTCATTGTTAATGCTTCAAATGGATCATCTCCTGATGCATATCCTTCTTTCATCATACATACTTTTATTGTTGTTGATACACTATATAGACAAATTATTGTTGTTTTCGGTGCAAGAACTATGCCCTCAGCTAAAAGATGTGCATCTTCCACTGTATGGACAAACTATTTTCATTTTTGACAGACCTACTGTGCCAATGAATCACAACAACTACATTACTTCACAACAAGATCATTAGCTCTCTCTTATCCACAAATGAGCTCCACAATCGAAGAACTCAATGTATAATTGAAAACAAAGCACTACTTCACCTTAAGACAAAGTTGTTGACCCTTTCCAGTCCATGAGATATTCCATTAATCACTCTTGCACGCGCTCTTGTACCACAAAAGAGCACCAGTAAGTAGAATCTGGTATGATCACATATAAATGATGAGATGATCATGTTGGCCTCTCTAAGGGCCACTATGTATAGACCTCTATGCCATTGTTCGCATTAGGACTTAGTGTTACAAGTCATATTTAAACTCCAAACTATAATCCATGTTTCACGTAGGGAGAAATCTTTTTTCTACTTGGATTTAAATCCAAATAAGAATGGTAAAGCACAAACACAATTCCTATTAAGTGAAAATTCACTTAGGAAATGGGTCAAAACCTTTCCTATTGCAACCACAATCATCTCATTTTGCTTCTTTAGGTGTATTGTGATGTTTGTGCCTCTCTCTCTCTCTCCCTCTCTCTCTCTATACTACAACGAGAAGTTGTCTCATCACCAATGGAACATATGATGTTCCCCTTTGCACAATGATTAAAAAAATTTATATCCATAACCAACTCCAAGCTAATAAAGATTAATGGAGCACACGAAAAAAAAATATGATTCGTTATGGACTAAGTCATTCTCTCATCCCCTTCTACTCAAAGAACCTTTTTTCAATTCATTTGAAAGAAAATGTTGCTTCATTTATAGTTCGTGGATATGAAGGTGTTTACAAACACATGAGACAAAAGTACTTGCATTTTGAAGTTACAATCATATACAAATGTACCACAACCCCTCAAAGATATAGTTTCCTAATAATATAATATTTTCATGAGGTGGTTCTTGACATTCTCCTTAGGACAGTATGATTTCCTATAATTGGGAGAACACAACAATAGAGTTCACTACAAGAAACCATCAAACCATCAGTTTGAATTGTTCATCCCTAGAATAATTTCTGAATAGTGAATGCAATTACATTTTACTTCCTCCAGAGTGCCATGATATCGTACGTGTGTACTATCTACAAATATATATTTTATGACGATATCTTATATAAGTGTTTTACTTTTCCGCAGCCAATAATTTGATGGCGAACGAATTAGCATTAGCACTGAAATGGTTAGCTCCTTCGTTCTCATCTCCCCTTATAGTTAGGGTCTCGGATAGCTTCGAGATGGATAAGACTCTAAAAAGGGAGCACGAAGTACATATACAAATTCTAGAAATTTTTATTTCTACAATTGAGGCGTATAGAAATGCTTTTATCCTGAACGATAAAGACATATCTGGTCGGTATGCTACCCTAAAAGATATCATACAGACGGGTGTGGATGCACTTAAGTTGTATTCAAAAGTTATTGAGACTGGAAAAATCCGCACCTTAGAGAACTCAGTTAAGAATTTTTGTTGCACTCTTACCATCCATGCATGTAAGCCACACTGCAGTAATGCATTTCTTCATAGAATAGAATGCACTAACAATGACATAGCTAAACTTCTGGAAAAGGTTAATATAAAAGGTGAGCTGCCAATGTTGAATTCTTTGCTAGAGAACCAGCAAAAGCTTAGACCTATCGCAACATCGATGTCTGATCCTGATTGTGATATGGTTGGTAGGGATAAAATAAAAGATGAGACTACTTCCAGACTAGTTAATGCATTTTATAGGTTTCTAAAAGAAGTTACGAGAGAAATAAGATTACATATGTTGAATGATTTGAGTATTTTTGAAGAGGCCTTCATTTTCATGGATATAAACACATATAGTGCTATGTAACCAAAATTTGGTTCTTCTAACTATCTATAGTTACCCTTTAATTTGGATACCTCCCCCACTCAAGAATAAAGATAAAAAGAAGAGGTTCAAACCTGATGTGTATATACTCTTTTTCTTAATATTTTCTCCTCACAACATCACTTTCATTGTTGGGGATCAAACACATACATGTATCCTTTCTTGTTGTTGATATGACCTCCCACTGGTCCACCTCAAGGTCACCTATGAAAATCTCTCTTGTTGGATTCTCCAAGTAGAATTCCATCGCGCCACTACTAATTAGAAACTCTATTCACCTAAGATAGAAGATGCATGTCATCTACCGAGTAAATATACAATTGTCAATGTCAATGTGCTACCAAATGATTGTATGTCCTTCTATGATCGGAAAGAGCATTTTCATGTCAATGCTTCAAATGTCTCATTATCGAATGCACATCTGTTTATTATACATATTTTTGTCGTTGTTGATATACCAACAATGTGCCTTCATTTGAAAGATGTGCACCCTCCATTGTATGGACAAACTGTTGCCATTTTTTAGGCAGCTACTATGCCTCTAACTCACAATAACTACTTTACTTCTTTGAAAGATCATTGACTCTCTGTTATCCACAAATGAGATCCACTACCGAAGCACTCAATGTGCCATTGTTTACAAAGCGCTACTTCACCTCAAGACAAAGTTGTTGACCCTTCACCATCAATGAGAGATCTACATTAATTACTCTTCCTCTTGTGCTCTTATACCAGAAAAGAGCATCAACAAGAGCAACTCGTACAATCACATCAAACTTAAGAGATGATCATGATGGACTCTCCTAGGGCCACTATATATAGACCTCCACGCCATTGGTTGCTACTAGGAATTCATGTTACAAGTCATATTTAAACTCCAAATTTTAATCTGTGTTGCACGTAGGGAGAAATCTTCTTTCTACTTAGATTTAAAACCAAATAGGAATGATAAAGCACAAATGCAATTCCTAATAAGTGAAAAATTCACTTAGGAGATGGGTCAAAACTTTTCCTATTGCATTCACAATCATCTCACTTTTCTTCTTTAGGTGTATTGTGATGTTTGTACCTCTCTCTCTCCCCCCTACAGCGAGAAGTTGTCTCATCACCCATGGAATGTATGATCATTGCATATGATGTCCCCCTTTGCATAATGATTAAAAATTATTATGTACATAGCCAACTCCAAGTTAATATGGATTTAGGGATCACATGAAATAAAAATCTGATTTTTTATGGACCAAGTCATGCTCTCATCCTCTACTATTCGGAGATCCTTTTTTTTCAATTCATTTGAAAGAACATGTTGCTTCATTAACATTGCGTGGTATGACATATGAAAGTGTTTTTTAACACATGAGACAAATGTACTTGCATTTTGGAGTTATACTCATCTACCGATGTACCACAACCCCTCTAAGATACAGTTGGCTAATAATATAATGTTTTCATGAAGTGGTTCTTGACATTCTCCTTAGGAGAGACATGATTTCCTATAATTGGGAGAACATAACAATAGAGTTCGCTACAAAAAACCATCATACCATCGGTTTGAATTGTCAGTCCCTAGAATAATGTATCAAGTAGTAAATGCAATTACATTTGATTTCATGCAAAGTACCATGATAGAGTACGCATGTATTGTTTACAAATATATATTTTATGACGATATCTTATACAAGAGTTTTACTTTTCCGCAGCTAATAATTTGATGGCGAACGAATTGGCTTCAGCACTAAAATTGTTAGTCCCTGCGTTCTCGTCTCTCCTTATAGTTAGGGTCTTGGATAGCTTTAAAAGGGATAAGACTCTAAAAAGGGAGCTCGAAGTACAGATAGAAAATCTGAAAATTTTTATTTCTACAGTTGAGGCGTATAGAAATGCTTTTATCCTGAACAATGAAGACATATCTCGTCGGTATGCTATCCTGAAAGATATCATATAGAAGGGTGTGGATGCACTTGAATTGTATTCGACGGCTGTCGAAACTGGCAAAATCCACACCTTACAGAATAAAGTTAAGAATTTTTGTGACACTCTTACCATCCATGCCTATAAGCCACACTGCAGTAATGTGTTTCTTCGTACAATAGAACGCGCTAACAACGACATAGCTAAACTTCTGGAAAAGGTTAATATAAAAGATGAGCTGTCAATGTTGAATTCTTTGCTAGAGAACCAGCAAAAGCTTAGACCTATCGCAACATGGGTGGCTGATCCTAATTATGATATGCTTGGTAGGGATAAAATCAAAGATGAGATAGTAAGGACACTAAATAATGAGTACAACGGAGCAGCAAGTGAAACCTTGTCGGTGTTTGCCGAGGCTTGCACAGTCTGTCCATGTAACTGCGATGCACGACTTTGATTTAAAGGGTTGGGTCGACTACAATTCAAAATAGTTTGATGTGGCAACACTTTTGGAGAAAATTTTAACACAGTTTAATGGCGGTGTTTCTCCCAACAACTCAATACCGAACGAGTTGGTTAACTCCCTTGAGGAAACCGTAAGGAACAAAAAGTTTCTCTTGATAATAGATGATGTGTGGACCACATATCAAAGTTGTTGGAAGGATCTGTTGAAACCATTGAAAACAGGAAACCACGGAGCTGGTGTTAGATAACTGATTATCGTTAGCTGTTAGTTACGTAACTGCTGTAGCTATTAGCTAATTACTGTAGCAGCTCATTTATGTAGCTAGGCTATTGTGGTAATCACTTATTTAGCATGGGTTAAGCCCAATGTAGCGTAGCAAGTACATGTGAGAATGTAGTGTTGTTTCTAGTGCAAATGGCAAAGGAGTTTTATCCCATATTGCTCGCACCTAGAACTTTTGTGGTCCTCATATGTAGGATCACATGGGGCACTAGTGTCCAAATGAGTCTTAGGAAGGATGTATGCTCACCTCCTTGGTGGGTGGAGATACCACATCACAATGCATGCACGCACGCGCGCGCCACGCCACTTCGGGCTCGGGCTCGGGCTTGGGCTCGGGTTGCCGCCGTGTGTTTTGTGAACCCTAATCCCGAGTGCGAGAGTCGTCGTTCCCGGAGTTGTCCTCCTGTACGAAGCGAGACTCATCATTCCCTTCAGACGCAAAGCTAGATGGCTCTCCCTTAGCTGCGAAAGCAATTAGCCGTGTTCTAGGTTCCGAGCTTTCACAAAGCCGGTGGGAAGAGATAGAGAGAAGTGACCTATGGAATTTAGAAAGCGATGCTTCAGAAAACGGCAATAATCTTGTGCCGGCTCTTGTTCTAGGCTTTTTGCATTTACCTAGCCGTGCAAAGCCGTGTTTTACCTATTGTTCGTTGTTTCCCAAGGGGGAATTGATTGACAAGAGAGAAGTGATGTATCAGTGGTTGTGTCACGATTTTATTGGATTAGATGACGAAAAAGCAAGCGTGGAGGACGTCGGGGCAACTGTAATGGATGATATGAAAAACATGCATCTGTGCGCGGAACGGAAAGACATATTCTTGACATGTCGCGAGCATCCGGAAAAGACGATCATTTACATATTCTTGATGTTGAAAGTATTGAGAAAATAATATTGGAGGGAAAAAGTCATCTTCCGCATTATCGGAGGGTTATGGATGCGGAAAGACTCTTTCAGCTTTGAAAAGGTCCCCGAGGAGATTGGAAACCTGAAGCACCTGAGATACCTTGACCTCTCCTTTAACCCCATCGAACAACTACCGAGATTCTTGGCTCAGCTGTACCATCTGCAGGTGCTTATATTGCATGGCTGTGAAATCCGGGCGTCAGAGAGCATAGACTTTCAACGACTAACAGAGCTTTTGTACCTTGACCTTTCGAAGAACGAACTTATGAAAACGTTACCGAATTCCATGTCAGTGCTCTCTAATCTACAGGTATTATTGTTAGACGAGGCATCTTCATTTGAATGAAGATTCAGAAGATTTGTTGTTCTCCGTAAGTGGGATAGGAAAGCTAACATCGCTGGAAAGTGTAAAAACATTTGCAGTCCAGTACCATAAAATTGACGAGCTGGCGAATTTAAATATGCTCCACGGCAAGCTTGTAATCAAGGGACTTCACAGGGTGCAGTCCAGGGACGAGGCTCAAAACGCAAAACTGCAGCAGAAGATCCACCTTAGAGTTGGCCTATTATTATGGAGTTCATACAAATCTTGTTTTTGAGAGACAATACGGCATTAGGGATGTCTTGAATGAAGAGGACATTCTCGAATGCCTGGAGCCATGTAAGCAGCTTACAAAGTTTTCCCTTAATGCTTACCTTGACCGCAAGCTCCCAAGTTGGTTGACCACTCCGAATTTGCAGTTCCTCACGCATCTGTTCCTTGGTAACTTGAAAATTCACAAAGTTGAGATCTGGGATTTCCCCGTTTTGGAAGAATTGGTGTTTCAAAACCTACGTGAGTTGACTGAATGGATAGGAGCAGACATGATGTTGTCTCCGTTTCTTCCCCGCCTTAGAAAAGTGAATATATCCAGCTGCAAGAAGTTGGAAAAACTGCCTGATATGCCACTATCGGTGGTATATATGGCACTGAAAGGTGTAGGGTTATCAGAATTTCCATCTCTACAATGTCAAAATAAAGTGGGACATGGAGAAAAAGCAGCATCTTCGTCCTTGTCGCAACAGTCGTCTCTTTCGCATCTTTCAATTTGCCAGTATCCTTCACTGTTATCTTTAAATAAAGGACTTCTGAGTAGCCCAAGACTGCCATGTCTGCAGGAAGTACGCATCAGTTCCTGTGATAATTTGGAGCATCATCCCGCGAATGGTTTCCAGCACTTTGAATCATTGGAGTATCTGGAAATAGAAAATTGCCCAAAGCTGCCGAAGTTGTCGTCGTTTACAAGTAGATCAGGTTTCTCACTGCCTTCTGCTATCGAAATGCCTGCGTGTATGACTAGGAGAGGAGTCCCCTACGTGCACAGGGTTTACGATACTTAGGCCCCTGTTTGGAAACGGCCTGGCCCGGGTTTGGGCGGGTTTGGGCGCTGTCGCGTAGCGACACGTAGGCCTAAACCAGTCCGGCTCGGGCTGTGTTTCCATTTGGCAATGGGACTGGTTCGGACCCCGTTTTGGGTTTGGTCAGTCTCAATTTCGAGCTTGACCCAGTACAGCTAGGGGCAGTTTTGGAATCTCAAACCCGGTTTGAGATTACCCCGACTCACGTATCGCGTCTCACAGCTTCGTCCCTCGCGACGTCTTCCCTCCCTCTTCCTGGCGAAGCAGCCGTTTTCTTGCCGAAGCAGCAGCTCGTGGAGTAAATGCGACGCATCTGCTCCCGACGCAGCTACCTTCGGCGTAGCTGTTTCCTGCCAACTGCCACCGCCGAGCTAGGGCGGTCAAAAGCATGGTCTGCCATGCCTGGTCAAGTCGTCTACAGAGGAACGAGTAGGCGGCACAGAAGAAGAACCTGAAACCCTAGCCATTGTTGCGGCTTTAAAGTGGCGGTGTGGTGCTGCGAGGTGCTGGACTACTACACAACCTTGTTCGTCCAACTGTTGCGAGGTGGTGCTGGACTTCCGCGGAACTTCGTTGCTGCTTGCTCGTGGTCTGCCGGCGTTGCCCAGGTCGAAGATCGTGCCCAGCTTCCGCCGCTTCCGTCGTCACTGCAAGGAGAGATTCTGCTCAGGTTGGTCTCTGTCTAGGGTAGAGGTTTATTTCGGTTTTAGGGCAAAATGTTGCATAGGGTTATTTCGGTTTTAGAGCACTCTGTCGTCGTTCTCTCCCCCTTCTTCTCAGGTTGGTCACAAATTAGGGTAGACGGTGCTTTATTTGTGAGGTCGATTAGGGAAGAAGTACAACAATCAGGCATGTATATCGATTAAGTGGCAAATGAGCCGACAATACCTACAAACAGTCGTTGTGTATGACTGATTTATTCTACTTGTTACTACTACTTTTATCTAGAAATGCATCAATTTACCGCTATTATGTGTGTCTGTGTGCTACGTTATAGTAGTAAAGCAAATAAAAGCCACTACCATGCTTTTTTATTTGAATTGTGATATGTATGTATGCTTGTCTACTTGCTCAAATATTGCCTGATAGTATTCTAATATTGTACTCAATGTTTGTCTTGTTGATTTTATAACTTGAACATATAATAAAAAATTCCATTATACGAATGTTGTGCACTTGCTTGTACCATTGAGGTAAGGACACTAGGTTGGGGGTCTTACTTGAGTTGTCAAAATAGGGCATACCATATTGATAAATAGGATTTTTCTCAATGATTTGGTCAATGGAGGTCCCTCATGTAGAAATAGGGTTCTCTGATTTTTCGCATGCGGGAGCAGTCATGGTTAGGTTAATAGGGTTTAAAACAACAGGAGATTTAAAACTTGTTTAACTAAATTAGTGTGAGGTCTAGGTTAGGTGAATCCCTGCATCTACACAGTGATGCCTGGAAAAGTTATTTCACTATACAAATGAATATTTTGTTTATTGTGTGGTATTTTACCATGACATATGTGGTTATGTGAAACCCACAGCTCATGATGTTTTACTGTCATTTAATTAAACCCACAGGTCTAGGTTAGTCTATGTTTTATATCTTTTTTGTTAAATTATTTTCGTTCATGTAAACCACCAATTAATCATAAAACAGATCAATCTTAGCAACATTTGACTCCTCATGGAGATGACCTCTATTATGCAAGTTGTTTGAGTTATAAAATGTATTCAAAATTCATGCAAATATACTAAATAGTTTTAACATGCAGCTGTGACATTATAGTATGTTTTAATTTACAGAACATAATTTCCCTCCAAGATATGAATCTGTCATATGGTAGTGGTTAGGTTAATAGGGGAAACTACAACAGATTTAAAACTTGTTTAACTAAATCAGTGTGAGGTCTAGGTTAGGTGAATCCCTGCATCTACACAGTGATGCCTGGACATATCTATTTGCCATATTTATGAATGTTCTGTTATTTGTTCTGTTTCAATGTTCTGTATTTTGATGTTATGTTTTTTGTCATACTATTATGATATCATAATAGTATCACAAAAGATTTCATAAATCTGGAAATTGTATATATAAATTGGTATTCTGTGAAAGATCATTCATTGATTTCAGCTATGGATTTCAGCTTTCATTGGTTTTACTTTCCTCTCTATGTTGTATTAGAGTAACCATTATTAATCCTCCAATATATACCATGGTTGAACCTAATTTTTTACTACATTAGCTCACCAATAGCAGGTACTATGTTTGATTTGGCATGCAGGAGCAGTCATGGTTAGGTTAATAGGGTTTAAAACAACAGGAGATTTAAAACTTGTTTAACTAAATCAGTGTGAGGTCTAGGTTAGGTGAATCCCTGCATCTACACAGTGATGCCTGGAAAAGTTATTTCACTATACAAATGAATATTTTGTTTATTGTGTGGTATTTTACCATGACATATGTGGTTATGTGAAACCCACAACTCATGATGTTTTACTGTCATTTAATTAAGCCCACAGGTCTAGGTTAGTCTATGTTTTATATCTTTTTTGTTAAATTATTTTCGTTCATGTAAACCACCAATTAATCATAAAACAGATCAATCTTAGCAACATTTGACTCCTCATGGAGATGACCTCTATTATGCAAGTGGTTTGAGTTATAACATGTATTCAAAATTCATGCAAATATACTAAATAGTTTTAACATGCAGCTGTGACATTATAGTATGTTTTAATTTATAGAACATAATTTCCCTCCAAGATATGAATATATCATATGGTAGTGGTTAGGTTAATAGGGGAAACAACAGCAGATTTAAAACTTGTTTAACTAAATCAGTGTGAGGTCTAGGTTAGGTGAATCACTGCATCTACACAGTGATGCCTGGACATATCTATTTGCCATATTTATGAATGTTCTGTTATTTGTTCTATTTTAATGTTCTATATTTTGATGTTATGTTTTTTGTGATACTATTATGATATCATAATAGTAGAAGCTATGGATTTCATAAATCTAGAAATTGGATATAGAAATTGGATATAGAAATTGGTATATAAATCCTCCAATATATACCATGGTTGAACCTAATTTTTGCCTACATTAGCTCACCATTAGCAGGTACTATGTTTGATTTGGCATGCGGGAGCAGTCAGGGTTAGGTTAATAGGGTTTAAAACAATAGGAGATTTAAAACTTGTTTAACTAAATCAGTGTGAGGTCTAGGTTAGGTGAATCCCTACATCTACACAGTGATGCCTGGAAAAGTTATTTCACTATACAACTTGAATTTTTTGTTTATTGTGTGTTATTTTACCATGAGATATGTGGTTATGTGAAACCCACAGCTCATGATGTTTTACTGTCATTTAATTAAACACATTAGTCTATGTTTTATATCTTCTTTGTTAAATTATTTTCGTTCATGTAAACCACCAATTAATCATAAAACAGATCAATCTTAGCAACATTTGACTCCTCATGGAGATGACCTCTATTATGAAAGTGGTTTGAGTTATAACATGTATTCAAAATTTATGCAAATATACTAAATAGTTTTAACATGCAGGTGTGACATTATAGTATGTTTTAGTTTACAGAATATAATTTCCCTCCAAGATATGAATCTATCATATGGTAGTGGTTAGGTTAATAGGGGAAACTACAACAGATTTAAAACTTGTTTAACTAAATCAGTGTGAGGTCTAGGTTAGGTGAATCCCTGCATTTTGATGTTCTGTTATTTGTTCTGTTTTAATGTTTTGTATTTTGATGTTATGTTTTTTGTGATACTATTATGATATCATAATAGTATCACAAAAGATTTCATAAATCTGGAAATTGTATATATAAATTGGTATTCTGGGAAAGATCATTCATTGATTTCAGCTATGGATTTCAGCTTTCATTGGTTTTACATTCCTCTCTATGTTGTATTAGAGTAACCATTATTAATCATCCAATATATACCATTGTTGAACCTAATTTTTGACTACATTAGCTCACCATTAGCAGGTACAATGTTTGATTTGGCATGCGGGAGCAGTCATGGTTAGGTTAATAGGGTTTAAAACAACAGCAGATTTAAAACTTGTTTAACTAAATCAGTGTGAGGTCTAGGTTAGGTGAATCCCTGCATCTACACAGTGATGCCTGGAAAAGTTATTTTACTATACAACTTGAATTTTTTTGTTTATTGTGTGTTATTTTACCATTAGATATGTGGTTATGTGAAACCCACAGCTCATGATGTTTTACTGTCATTTAATTAAACACATTAGTCTATGTTTTATATCTTATTTGTTAAATTATTTTCGTTCATGTAAACCACCAATTAATCATAAAACATATCAATCTTAGCAACACTTGACTCCTCATGGAGATGACCTCTATTATGCAAGTGGTTTGAGTTATAACATGTATTCAAAATTCATGCAAATACACTAAATAGTTTTAACATGCAGGTGTGACATTATAGTATGTTTTAGTTTACAGAACATAATTTCCCTCCAAGATATGAATCTATCATATGGTAGTGGTTAGGTTAATAGGGGAAACTACAGCAGATTTAAAACTTGTTTAACTAAATCAGTGTGAGGTCTAGGTTAGGTGAATCCCTGCATTTTGAATGTTCTGTTATTTGTTCTGTTTTAATGTTCTGTATTTTGATGTTATGTTTTTTGTGATACTATTATGATATCATAATAGTATCACAAAAGATTTCATAAATCTGGAAATTGTATATATAAATTGGTATTCTGGGAAAGATCATTCATTGATTTCAGCTATGGATTTCAGCTTTTATTTGTTTTACTTTCCTCTCTATGTTGTATTAGAGTAACCATTATTAATCCTCCAATATATACCATGGTTGAACCTAATTTTTGACTACATTAGCTCACCATTAGCAGGTAATATGTTTGATTTGGCATGCGGGAGCAGTCATGGTTAGGTTAATAGGATTTAAAACAACAGCAGATTTAAAACTTGTTTAACTAAAACTTGGGGCCAATAATAATTTGTAACTTGCCTATATGCTCGTTGGTGTTTCATTATTTGTTTTTCGGTGTTAATCAATGAAGCTTGTGTATATGCTGATTGAATCAGTAATGAAGGAACACACATAAATGGTATCTGTTGTGACTGAATTGTATTAAACATTTACACTGATTATGTCATCAAATATTGCAGCAACTACACGAGTATTCCTCCCGCCGACCCTAACAACCGTATGGTATGGACAAGAGAGTATGATGTCGCTGTGGTGACAGCCTTGCATAGACAATATGACCTAGGCAGGTGTATTGATGGTAATTTTACTAAGGACTCTTGGAGGGAAATAACTTCTGATGTCAATAATAGGGTTGCCGCCGTGTTTAAGTTAGACCAAATAAGATGTCGTTGGAAGAACCTTAAAAAGGACTACATTCATTTGAAGGGTTTGACCAACAAGAGTGGCGTTGGATGGGATGTAGAAAGGCACAAGCCCATTGTGTCAGACACCCCTGAGTGGAAAGAGGCCATTGCGGTACGCACACTATACATAACTTTTATCCAAACAAATTGTAACTGTACATGTAAACATGAATATCTTAATACACATTTTTTTTAAAGCGTAGGCAGACAGGGACCTGACTAGGTTGCTTAGGCGCCCGTTTCCCCACTACTACAACATAGAGCTAATGGCGGGGAGGAACATTGCTAGAGGACACCATGCAATGTCTTCGGTGGACACTCAAATTCCCACAGATGTTGCGTCTGAGGATGATGTTTGTGTCGACCTAGGCGCGCCTGATACCCCCATGTACACACACTCGGCAACAAGCGAGTGTAGCGTAGCAGACGAGGGTAGCGTACACCAAAGTGAGGGTGAAAGCGCGCGGCCTGTGGGAACGGATAACCCGTCAGTTGGGGGCAGGAGTCCTTCTACCCATACACGCAGGAGACGCCATTCAACGCCGCAAGAGCGATGTAGTCTTTCCAATGAAGTTCTGGCTGAGTTCACACAGGTTTACACAAAGGTTCACGAGTTAGGGACATCCATGATGACCAAATCCTATGAAAAGGAAGAGTTGTCAAACATTTTACAACATTTTAATGCCAATTTTCCCGATGCACCCACCTCTGTTTTTACTACACTTGTGAACGCCATCAAGGACTCTACCAACCGCAACATCTACCTTAACCTCCAAAACACCCCTGCAAAGATAACCTTGTGGTTAAACGACCTTTGTCAAAGGTCACAATTAGGTTTTGCCACATCTGTACCTCCAATGACTTCATATTATTTCCCGTCTCCGCAACCATTCCCTTCACATTCACCCAACTTCAGCAGCACATCGTCTCAGCCACCATTTATGTCGTCTTCCTCTTCACCCAACTTCCCAGGTACATCGTATAAGCCACCATTTATCCCGCCACCCAACTTCCCAGGCGTGCCACCGATGTGGTTTCCTTCATCCAGTGATGCTGGCCCATCGGGAACATAATTGCAGGGGTTATTTCGTATGCATTTGAAGTTAATTATTTTCCGCCCAAACATTTATATTTCATTGACTGTTGTAATAATTTACTTTCCGTACACACATTACATATCTGTACAATTTCATTTGATTGAGTGTTGTAATAATTTATTTTTCACACGTTAACTGGATTGTCTTATGTTGTAGCAATTATTATGTAGTTGTTTTCATTGTACATGTAGGCATCATGTTTGGCAATGACCAACCATAAACACAAGAGATGCTCAACAACCTTTTATTAGATTCCTTGTTGTGGCCAGTGATTCACGTTGGTAATTTAATTGCCGACTCTATTGCATACTCAATCATGGACGCAGTAGACGTTGATGCCTCCACACCACCTCGTATCCCTAGGTCAGTTAGCATCAAGAGTGGCCACATAAAGGTCTTAGAAATATTGACCGGTCACGAACAAAGGGCTTATGACCTATACCGGATGCGTCCACAAACTATAATGGCCTTTGTCGACAAGCTTGAGAGTCGTGGCTTGTTGCAAGGTACTAGAGGCGTCAGCTCAGTTGAGGCCGTATGCTATTTCCTGCAGATGGTTGGCCATGGACACACAAATCGTGCTTTGGCGGAGGACTACATTCACCCCGGTGAGACAATTAGCAGAAAGTTCAACGAAGTGTTGGACGCTGTTTGTGCGTTGACCCATGACTACATTGTCATGCAAACCGCAACTACATACACAACAACACATACTCACATTTTACATAACGCAAGGTTCTACCCATACTTCAAGGTAATAGTTAACCCCCTAATAAATTTAATTTATTTTCAAACATTGTGTATGTTTACAACATTATTTTGGTTTATAGAATGCCATAGGGGCTATTGACGGAACACACATCCCTGTCTTGGTCAGCAGAGACAAACAAAATCGATACCGTGACAGAAAAGGGAATGTCTCTCTCAATGTCATGGTTGTAGTAGACTTCTCCATGGAGTTTACATATGTCCTCACTGGGTGGGAGGGGTCGTTTGCCGACCAAAGGGTCCTGCAATCGGCAAGGAACCATAGCGGGTTTACAGTTCTGCCGGGGAAGTTTTACCTGGTAGATGCAGGGTATGCCAACACTCGTGAATTTGTTGCACCCTATCGCAACACAGCATACCATATTGCTGAGTACCGAGGAAGAAGACATGCCTACA
The DNA here is from genome assembly GCA_963693085.1 of Alisma plantago-aquatica. Lineage (NCBI taxonomy): Eukaryota > Viridiplantae > Streptophyta > Magnoliopsida > Alismatales > Alismataceae > Alisma > Alisma plantago-aquatica. Next base: position 1,184,786,108 of record OY856410.1, on the reverse strand, counting down.
CCAGCAAGAAAGAGATGTTCAACCACAGACATGCTCAACTACGTAATATTGTAGAAAGAGCATTTGGGGTGCTGAAGAGACGGTTAGCATACCTTAAGAAGGGGCCGACATATCCTATTCATTCGCAGTGTCGCATCGTACTTGCTTGTTGTATCCTACACAATTTCATCCGACGGCAATATGACGGCGACACCATAATGGATGAACTCCCAGATGAGAATTCATCGTCTGCCATTCCCCCAGCCGCCGTTCCCCCGAGTTCAGGTCAAGGTTCAACTCAGGCCGATTCAAGGGAGGGCGAAGTGTTACGTGAATCCATTGCTAATCTCATTTGGGAAACTCGTTAGTAGAGTATCTGTAATAGATTGATTCCCGAATTGTTTATTTCGAACCTGATCAGAATCAACACATTGTGTCAATATAGGTTGTCTTCAAATGGAGAACGGAATGCCTCGTTGTCAATACGGCCTTCAATCCACTGTACGCGTATATATGGATGCCAAGGATGCACAAAACGAACGTTTTGAAGATAAGAACCCACACATGCCATATTTTACGTGCGGTAGGGTTCAAAATCAAAATAGATGTCATATGAGGTTGCCTGCGCAACGGGTTGTACCCACAATTGCCACACTAACCGCCGTTAGGGCTGCAATGCTTTCACAACTTGCATATGTACGCAGTGAACGTCAACTATGGTCTTCCCAGTATGCCTTTGTCTGTTCCAGCAGGGTAGACACTGATAGGCTACAAGTAGAAATTACAGATCTACGATCGTCGTCCCAATATCTTCGCCAACGTCTTCACATAACTAGCGACGACAACACTTCCAATGAGGACGGTTACAATACATCATAGATGTATAACATCATTGATGTCTGTCCAACATTCATAACATAAGTTTATATGTAATAGATTTAACAATTATTATGAGGTCTTTCTTGTATGTTATTGTTTTGATTTTCAATCTAACTCCATTGCCATAAATCGTTTGACTGGTTCAAATGCATGGTGTAGATGTCTATTAATACAACTGAAGTCGTGCGGTGTGACTGTGGGTTAGAGGCAGGCTTGCGACTTAACACTGACGATGCAGGGTTGTTTGACTTTGGAATTCTCAGTGAAAGACCAGGTGAAATGTATTACATATGTCCTTCTCGCGAGGTGCGCTTGTACACACATATTATGTAGCCACTGTGTACGTTACACATTCATTGTCATTTACGTAAACTTCATAATATTTTTTAGGGAAAAGATCGATGCAGTTACTTTCGCTGGGCAATCGATCTCAGTCCTACAATTGATTCTCTGAAAGCTGAGATTGCGTTACTCACGCTCGAGTGCAAGTCATTGTGGGGTCAGACAATGAACTTGACAGATTTTGTTGAAATTCATCACAACCACCATGATGTTTACACCAACAAAAAGTATGAGCATGAGTATCTAGAACACTACGTAGAAGAACTGGAGGACCAATGTAGGCTTCTGTTGGACACTCCTTCACCCCCGACGACGCTGTAACGTCGAATGGCGGCCATACCTTTCATTCGCGTCATCGGTTTTCCATTTTAGTGTTGTTGTTTGGAAGTTCCTGTGTTAAGTGTTGTTGATTGTTTTTTAAAAACGGACATGTCATGCTCTGTTGTTTGGAACTTACATATTAACTAATATGCTTAGTCATTCGACGCCTCCTCATTTTGTGTGTTGTTCGGAGCATGATATGATGGAGTGTATACGAAGGTGTGTTGATGGAGTGTATATGACAGCGGCTTGGATTGAGGCAAAATCATAAAATGATAATAAACCTAATACATGATAGTAGTGAACTTAGGTGAACATAAGAGTTGTTATTGTTCTTCTTGTTATTTTTGTTCTTCTTATCTTATTTTTAATTTTGTTCTTCTTATCTTCTTGTTATTTTTCTTCTTCTGTTCTTCTTCTTATCTTCTTGTTGTTGTTGTTCTTCTTTTTTATTACAGGCAACATGAGATCTCATTTCCCTGTAAAGGAGTACGATCTCTCAAAAAGGGAGTTCATGAGACGCGTCCCCCTTCCCCTTACCCGGAGGTGCGAGCCATTCAAGATAACTCCTGGCTATACAATGGTGGAGGTAGGCAGAATCAGTTTTGATGTACAGATCAGGTGGTCTACACCTGAAGAAAGTAAATGGAACAAGAAAAGTAAATATTTAATCATGGATGAAGGTTGGACGGAAATGTTGGACAGCCTCAAAGCCACACCAGACTGGACCGTGACCCTACAACCCAAACCCAAGGATGACAGTCGTCCTACATGCTTTTTGTTGTGGATTTTTTTTGAAGGTGACAACTCTGATTTGCTAAGGTTTATTTTCCCGAGACCAGATGGTTACATATCATCTACTTCGGACTCGGCAGATGCCTTGTTTGTCAGAGATTGCCACCAAGCACCAATCTTGATCTCGTCTAGTGATGATGAAATTGATGTTGAATCTGTTGGATCAAACAATCATTAGTTTTTTGTTTTCTTTATTATCTTTATGTTGTTTATATACATTACAGGCTTGTTATGGGTGCCTGCCCACTAAGACAATTTATATTTAGTCTTCAGTAGCTGAATATGTTTTATTTTAAAAATGATGTTCATGTTTGGCTATTTTTGGAACGTGTTTCTTGGTCTGACGGGGTTACCTCATATCTTGGGGTATTAAACATAGCATGTTAGGCATATTCAACCTCAAGGAAACAACCAAAATACCCACATAAACACCCCACAAAAGGGTAACACGCCTGACTCACATCTCAACAACAAAATGAGAGTTCTTAAACCAAAGTGATATTGATAACAATTAACTTATTATTCAGTTACTGTTTTTTAAAAAACTTCTGTTTAAATGGCGTCACAAGGCCACATTTCTAACAACAGTTCTGCGAGAATAGGACAGATTCAGCTAATCCTGCCTACAGTTGCCAAACAGAATCAAACTAAACCCAGCCTGCACAGCCAAACAGAATCAGCTTGAAACGAGTCTGAAACGAGTCCAGCCCCCCAGAATGAGACTGGTTTGCCAAACAGAATCAGACTGGTTTGCCAAACAGAATCAGACTCCAGCAGGCCTAAACCCGTCCAAGCCAGGCAGGCTTGCATACAGCCAGCCCCGAACCAAACAGGGGCTAGGAGTATACGTAATTCTGAGCCTTTTTTAATTGACACACGAGGGATGGTTTTTTTTTGAAGCTTTGTGCTATGTTTTCTGTTGTGAGGCCTGACTTTTATATTAGTTGATAAACTTGTTGCTTCGTGTTATTTGTTTGTACAGGTGCATGTGTTAGTGCACTGGAATTTGTGACGTGTCACATGTGTTGTGATCGTCGTGTGTGAGTGGCATGGATGTAGGACAATACTAAGTCATGGCTGTAGTGCGTTGAATCGTGGATGGAGTCCAGTCGTTTGTATCCCTGTTAAATAACCCTGACATGTGTTGCGGGGATAATCAACTGAATAAGAAGAAAATACCAAAAAGGCACGTTACGCAGTGCCGACCCAATCCTTTGTTCTCTACTCTGTTTTGTGTGTCCGCCGGGAAACGAGAGATTGAGTGAGATCTGACCAACATTTTAGCCCTTCAGAGGAACGAGATGAATATGAGCACTCCTCTTTTTAATTAAAAAAAATCTCATTTTTTTTCATGTAGCATTATTATATTACTACTACGACGGGTCCCCTCCTCCCAACTTTGTGCCCCGGTCATTTTATTTTATAAAATTTGGTCTCTTACCCCCACCCTCATCCCCCTCTATTCATTCCCATATCCCGCCATCCCTTTTTTTTCCCCTACTCCATCTATCAATGTTTTCGCGAAGCAGGTTCGGTGGGTGTACAGACAATGCGAGGCTCGACGTGATTACAGATAACAAAGAGGTTTCATTCATATGGCAATACAAAGGGCACAAAGTCTTACGAACCTGAAATGGCTCATGACCTTATAATACAAACCAGTGGCATCTTGGGGAGGTTATTCCACGAGAAAGTAAACGGGTGTGAATCTCCTATGCCCGGGATAGTGACCAAGTGCATCACAACCATACACTCTGACGGTGGTCTCACGCTTCCTGAAAACTGGATGTGAAATATACGGCTGGGATGTATGGGGGACATAGAGGGTGATAGAGGTTGGATATAGAGGATTTTGAACCCAAAGTAAACCATGTAGTACTGCACTTGTTTGTCCTGAGAGGAAGTCATATCCTGTCTTTACGGTGGGCATTTTTGAGTCCTCCACTTTTTTTTATTGTGGCGTCTGTAAGTTGAAAATCGCTGATTGGAGTTAATGAATAATTAGGAAAGATAAGTTAGGGCTAATAAAAAACAAATATGTTAAGAAACATGCATGGTTACTATATAATTAGGGTTACTGATAATTTAATTTTGAATATAAAAGGGTTACAAAATACTCTGGTTAATAAATAATTTTAGGATACTAGATAAATAATCAGGGTTACAAATATGGTTACTACATATAATTAGGGTTATTATGTAATTAGGGTTAGTGAATAAATTATTTAGTACTAAACCACTACATTTACAACAATAATTTGGCTAATAAATAAATTAGGTTTGGGATGATTACGTTAGGGATAATAAATTTGTTGTGTTACTAAAGTACTTTGGTCTAATAAATAAAAGAATTAGGTTTCTTAACAAGCATGGTTACTATATAATTAGTAGTAACTGAGTAATTTGAATTTTGTATATAATAAGGGTTAAAAAATAATTTGGTTACTAGATAATTTTGGGATACTAAATAAATTATAGGTACCCAGTTATTAGGGTAACCATATAAATACTCTTTCCAAATAATCAGGGTTACGAATAGGGATACTAAATATATAGGGTTACTATGTAATTAGGGTTACTAAATAATTTATTTAGTACTAAAGCATTACAGTAACTGTGGTGATTTGGCTAATAAATAAACAATTCGGAGTGTATTTAATTAAGTTAGGGATAACAAATTTAATAATTATTGTTACTAAATAGACCATTGTGTTTCTTAACATGCATGGTTACTATAAAATTAGAATTACTGGATAATTGAATTTCTAAATAGTAAGGTTTATAAAATAATTTGGTTTTGAGTTATGGTTAAGATATTATGTGGTTCAGAGTTAGGCTAATTCAATTGGGGCAAATGGACATCCAATTTTATTTTACGTATGACATCCAATTTTATTTCAAAACAAGCTTAGGCCTAGGATCATAAAGCATGACAGTGTATGGATCTTAATTATTACAGAACTCAAATCAATGGCTTTTTGGGATTTATACCACGTATTAATCAGGGATCTATCAAGATTATAGAAATCAGAGGCAATCTAAAATCTGACAGGAGTAGAGCAATTTCACATCAGGGATCTATCACATATGACATCAGTGATCTCATTATTGAAGAAATATATAGACAAAATTGCCTTTAATATCAAATAAATTACATCATGACCCAATCATCATCATATAATTGGCTCTCTAGGCCTACCAACAATTTTCCCATAACCATTCATGGGTATTCTCGGTAGGATTTTCTATGAACTTCAACTTGTCTCTACATTCAAGAATTGTTTGAATAATATTCATCTAGATTTGGTAGTTAACTTCATTTGATTTGATGGTGGAGATAGGAGCAGTGTCATTATAGACAATTTTTGAGGTGAATCTTTGCATTTAGTTTTGCGTTCAGACTTGACAAAGAATCTACCAAACTGGTAGAACAACGGTGGAGATGGATAATGTCAAAGTAATGGCATAGATAGAACAATAGTAGAGATAGTCAATCATTGATAAGATGCACATTGAGAGGACAAAGATAACCAAAAAGAAGTGTTGTTGAAACACTATCATAGGAATAAGACAATGTGATAGAAAATATAACGGATCCATAAGCGTTAACAATGCTCATCCATGTACGTAGAGATAATACATGGAGAGAAAAATAAAAGATAGGAGGTCTGTGGTTGTTACAAATCTTTTAATAAAGAATCTCTATCATGTCATACTCAACAAGCGACCGTCAATTCAATGGATTACAAAAAAGGAGAGGAGTACCAGCTGTATTTTTTTCATGGAGGTTGCTACGTCAAAAAACTATGAAGAGTGTGTTGCTTGTTGTTTGTGTTGCAAACAAGAATCATTGTAGGCGTGGGTCCCCAAAATTTTTAGTTTTGAATTTAGAAAAGACCACCACATACATGTTTATCACTGTCGAGTGACCTGGTCTTATGTCTGCCTTTTCACTAACAAAGTAGGCAACTGGAAGAACACCATTTAAGAAAAATATTATGTTAAAAAATACTTTGTGTATTTAATTCTTGGCTTTGGTTTTACATTTAGTTGATGTGGCCATCTTGATATCTATTTATTTTCAACTATAGATAGAATACCATGTCAGCATGCATTGATAGAACGGCAACATCTAATAACGTCAATGTTGCAACTTAATACTTTTCAATCAACATCTTAATGAAATAATAGAGATAAAAATACACCATTTAATTAAAACCATATGGAGTATCATATCAAGCTTCATTGATAATTTATATGCTTCTTCTTACTAAACTAACTCCAACACGCCAACTACTATAAAAATGACTAGCTTACACGCTTTCAAGGAAAATGAAAAACATGTTCGGATATTCAGATAGACGACCACGACATCATGTTAATGTTAGGTTTTTCAAAGAAAGAGAAACACCATTCTATGATAGATTTGCACTTCTGACTAGGGATGGCAATGGAGCAATATTCCGCCACCCGCTCAACCCCAAACCATACCACTATAAACAAAATACCATCGGTTGTTCCGGTCCATTTGGATTGGTTATTCCGTCTCATTTTTATGGGAGGACCATGGGAACCTGTACCACCCAAGTCATGTAAAATAGCATCTGATATTGCTATACTAGTATTTTCTGATTTTCTTATTTTTGATATTAGTATTTTCTTATTTTTATTGCTATATTAGTTTTTTTCTTCTAAGTTTACAAATAAATACATGTATATATTTTCTTTATTTTTATAATTTTAAAATTTATTATATAATTTTAGTATTATATCTATAAATTTTGAATATTTTTATCTACAAGTTTTGATAAATATAATATTTTGTTATTATTTTATTATCTTCAGATATTATTTTAAATATATGGCTAATTGTATATAAGTTAATTTAGATTATATTAATTTAGCAATTTAACATATATATGTATATATAATATACATGGTATACATGGTATCATAATAAAAAAAATTAAAAAAATTAAAAAAAGCAATACGTCCGGATGTGGGGCGCATTGTCCTCCTATGGGGATAATGCGTCCCAGTCGCGGACACATTGCCTCCCGAGAGAGCAATGCGTCCCAGCAGGGGACACATTGGCCTGCAAATGTGGCATTTTGGACAATAAATTCAAGAACGTGCCATTTAGGGAATAAAAAATGACAAATGTGCCATTTAGGTTTTTTTGCCTATTATAAAAGATATTGTGGATATCCATCCACTGAACCATACCATTCTTAAGGTTATATGGTTATCATATGGTATCTGGATTATTTTGCCATCCCTTCTGACCATGGATATAATAGTCTTTTCTTGCACAAAGACAAGTAAAATGACTCATGAGAAAAAACTGGGAAATGATGGTTGCGGTCTGATCTCTCTCTTGGTTGAGCTTCTGGATAATCAATCCCCCTGTAATGCTTCGGTGGGGTTGGAAAAAGCAATCATTTTGATTAGTGGACCCGCACAGGAGGGACACGCGAGGGGCTCCCCACAACATCCAAATTTTCCGGTGGGGCCTTGACGCTACAGGTGGGAAATCAGTTACCACAACACAACAATAGCACCGTCTACATACATGTTGCCTACTGGTGGTTAAAGACAAAAATGTGGATACTACAAAAAAGTTAAGTGTTTTTCCACGCTTGAAAATAGATTTTTCCACTCATAAAATCATGAAAACATACATTGTCCACGCTAATAGCGAGGTAGGCAAACATTAGAGTTCCACTATAAGGAGTGGCCACATATTATCCACGCCGTTAAGTGTGAAATTTTCTCTCCACATTTTAGTATGGAAATTAACTCCACGCTTAAAAAGTGTGAAAACATCCATATCTGCTATTGACGTAATAATTGGCAGTCAAATTTCTTTACTGTGAAAAGCGTGGAAAAGTGAATCTAAAGTGTGGAAAAGATTGCAATTTATTTGAACAAAAACAGAAACAACCACACACATTTTGACATTTCTAAAGATTATAAACGTTTAATGGAAGCATTCAATGAATATTAGAGCGGCAAACACTTTTTTAATTTAACTGGGAGCAATTTTATTCACCTTACCTCCCGCACAAGAGATTCATATTAAAAACATTCAGTATCACATTCAATTTTTATGGATGTAACTGTTATGCATGTTTTCTGCCAAATATTTACACTCGGCGTCGAGCGCCCCAGAGAGAACGTAGTTGTGGCGCTGCCACCAGTCCCGTCGGTACCTGTACACCATGAAACCGGACAAAAAACCAACAAGCACCTAGGTGATGTAGTTGACGGCGGTGGCCGGAGGCATCTGTCCCGTTTCGCCTATGAGGATGGGTATGTTGATTAGCTGGATCCATTGGTGCTGCAGGAAGGCCCTGTGTGCGAGCCAAACAAGGAAGGGGGCAATGGCACCGGCCAGGAGAAACCAGTTGACGGCAGAGTAAGTGCCCAGATCGCCAAAGATGCGACGGGCACCAATAAGACCCCAAATGACGGATGCGTCCTAGAAGACGTGGTCGCCAGGGCATGTCCAAGGGCTGTCTGAGGGCAGCAGCTCCTTGTTGCATATATCTGGGATGGATTCCATGAGCCACCATGTTGTTCCCAAGTAGACGAATGTTGCTGTCCATGATATGTGGAAAGTAACACAAAAAATAGAGGACAATTCACTTAGAGAATAATAAAAGCAAGATGCTAAACATGACAGGGCAAGTAATAGATATTTGAGATCTTTTATCACCTGCCCAAATGCATAGGGTAAAGAAGAATACATTCCTGCTGTCCTCTCTCTGTAAAAGACCGATCGTTCAATAGCTACAACATGATGAACTGATGAGGAATTTTGCACACCTAAGAACAACAAAGCAACATACATAGAACCCATAGCATTGAATAAATCCTGCATCGTACGCCTGCATCAGAGGGGCAAAAAACATAACAAATATCAATTGAAACAAGGAAGTAAAATATAAGCCTCATTGAGGTACATTGCAGATAAAGATACCTTTTTGAACCAATATCCCAGAATATTGTCCCAAACATCAAAGCTACGAAGAGTGTGAACAAAAACCTCACAGCTGTGTAATGAACATTGCGCCAATAAGAATTCCTTTGCTTACACAAACAAGCTATACACTGTGTTAAAAAAGGTTGAGAATATTGAGATACAAAGTACAAATCTTTTGAACCAGGAGATGGTATGCTCAATTCCTTAATCAATGCTTTGTTCCTCCTGTAAAAACACAATGCAACTTCAGTAATGGGTATACAGACTGGAAAAAAGTCAGAGCTGGATCAAAGAAAGAAAAGTACAAAAGATTCACTCACAAATATAGTTCGGACTTCCTATAAATTTCAGCAAAATCCATTCCTAGAATTTCTTCTTGTGCTCCACTTGTAACTTCCAGCATCCATGTTGTCGGATTGTACCCATCTTTTATCTTAACAACCCCTTCGATACACTTCAAAAAAAAATGCACAATAATCCTAAAACTCAATCATTGTTGAAAGTTTTTCTTTTCCAATGTTTGGTGGACTTTAACTTACCTCGAGATACTTGATTAGATGACAGGAATTGTGCCCTAGTGGACCTACATAGATCTCTTCTCCCTCTCGCTTCAGAAGGAAGAGATGCAAAGTTCATCCAGAATCGATTACAATCCCAATATTAAAGGTGTACCGATAAGTTGCAAAGACTACATTTCTGACTAAAAAAGTGAGATGCCTCATCAAAAGCTTCAAATATATCAATGCTAGGCTGGTGAATTGTGCATACAACTGTTCTTCCAGTGTCCACAGTGTTTCTCACAGTTCTCATGACAATAGCAGCAGCCCTTGCATCAAGCCCGGACGTAGGCTCGTCCATGAATGTTATAGAAGGATTGGCCACAAGTTCAACGACAATTGTAAGCCTTTTGCGTTGTTCGGTTGATAAACCATTTACACCTGGGAGTCCAACCAATGCTTCTTGTATTGATGTCAGCTCTACCAGCTCCATAACCTCCTCAACAAACATCTGTTTGACAATATTACAGTTTTAGAATGCTTGGATCACTAAATAGGTGGAGAAATACCCACACACAAGATTAGTGGTCGAAAGGAATCTCCACGGACCTTTCTTGTAGCAGAATCAATATCCGATGATAGCCGAAGCCAAGCAGAATAAAGAAGCGACTCATAAATAGTAACGTGAGGAGAATGTATGTCCTCCTGTTCACAGTAGCCTAATATGCGAGCAAATGTTTCTTGTTTCTTTGGATAACCTGATATTCTGATCTCTCCTTCTATATATCCTCTTGTTTTCCTTCCAGCCAAAACATCCATTAAAGTTGTTTTGCCTGCTCCACTAACACCGATCAATGCAGTGAGAACACCTGGCCGAAATGCCCCACTTACACCTTTTAGAAGAACAAGTATGTTTTCTACAAATCCTTGACTACCCATTCCCTACAAGTAAAAGCTTTATATCAAACTGACAGCTATAGGTGAAAACTATAGTGCTGAGTTTGGAATGTAGATATCATAAAAGAAATTGGTCACTTCTTGAAAACATTTTTCCAGAACCTGAGGCATGTCAACGGAGTACTGCACATCATCAAATGTGATGGAATGGGGCTCAAATGGAAGAACCATTACTTTCTTTGCATTAGTTCTATCACATGTTGAACGTCTAACTGTGATGAGTTGTTTCTTTTATGCCAAGAATTTGCTGCTGCAAGTATAGGATGGATTTTACTGAGTTACTTTTCAGGCAGTAGTCAAACTAGCTAGTTGACAAAGCAACTGGGAAGCAAACCTTCTGGAGAGGCATGTTGTCTTTTGCCTTTTACTTTTGATGTCATTTCAACTACTCCAATTTCTCCAGTCAGATTTGATTTTCTTAAATTTATTGTATCTTCAGATATAACAGCTTGAGCTTTCCCAGATGCTGGAAAATATGGTCATATTAGGCGACAAGAAGTATCAACAAAATAAACATTAGTTCTTGTTATAATTCTTCATGTCCAAGGAACTCACGAGTTAAGGAGACTTACAGAATGAGACAAATAAGTCACCTCTAACTAGTTGACCAGTGGAGACAGCACATTATTGTCATGCATTTGATAAATAGTACTTGATCAAGCAGTTCTTTAGTGCCTTGAAACCCACCAAATGAAAAGTCAATGAGTGCCTAATATAAATCCTTACCAAAATCATAGCTCAACAAGATGGTGGAAACCCATACTAAAGAATAAATCCACACCACCTTCACAAAGACTAACTCCATCAAAGCAGTAGGGAGGATGCGGTAGACAACCACTTTTTTGTCAAAAAAACTGGAGCTTCAGTCAATGATGTTTTATTAGATAATGGACTCTCCTAGAACAATATAAGAGATTCAGAAGCTGACCCAAATTTTCAAGCTCTTTCATAGATAAATGAGCCTTTGTAGATAAAGATCTCACGAGGAAAGTTAGACAATACAGTAGAGAACTCCTAAAAAGCCAGAAAATATAAACATACAAACAGTGAGGATCATAAAAGGCTGTATCATTTGAGGACATTTTATATTGAGAATTTAACATGTCAATCCAAAGCAATCATGCAACAAAACCAAGCTTGGAATGTGTAACAATATCCAAGGCATGGCCATTTAATGGAGGGAGAAGCAAGCAATAACTCACTATCTATGCAGATCTTGGACATCATTGGTAATTTCCTCCAACACGAGCATTGGACTTGATATACACAACACGAGCATTGTACCTCTTGACAAGTAAAGTTGACAGTTGTTAGATAGACAAATAGAACAGACAAAGCATACAAGTGGAGTTACAATAAGGCATGAAAAACAAAGACCCAGGAACAAATCAAATTATATTTGCAGCCTACAAAGAGAACACCAACATACCTTTCTAAAGCAAAAAATGATTATTTCAAGAAAAGGTTATAAACTGTATAAGAACAAAAACGAACAGTTCAACAATTTCTTTAGAGGAAAAACATCAATTACTTATGCATGAGAGCCAAACAACAAGAGACACTAGATAACCCAGACAAGATGGGGCATAGAAAAAAATAAGAAATAGCATGCCTTCAAGGCATGAATAAAGCACATACTAAATTTCATACAAAATTCTAAACTGGCATCAAGATCTTAATAGAAGTTAAGCTAAAAAGATCTTATGAGGCCATGTTGTCAATAGATATATTAACTTATGAAAACCTAACAGTAGATCATTCAAGATAATCAACATGCCATAATAAACCAAACGAGTAGAACTATGATATTCTAGTAACATATCACATGAAAGAGAAAGGAGTTACGAAAACTTATAGAATGAGACAAAGAAGTCACCTCTGACCAGTTGACCTAGGGACACAGATAGCAACAAGTTTGTGCTCAAGCATGTGGTCATGGTTTGAAAAATTAAGCATCTTGCATTGCCAAGTTTCCTCTTATTCGTCCCCACATTTTGTCCCCCCACCTATCCCCTTGTGCTTTTGGACTCAACCTGACTCAAGAAAGCTCCGATTCACCCTCTCATGGCCGCAATAAACAAATTCCTTGGGAGAGACATGGATTCTCTACTTGCTGCCCTGAGCATCATGGGTGGTCGGCCTTTCACTTAGTTTTCTTGATTCAGAATAAAACAAGGAGTGGTGAGTCAGAAGGAGGAGGAGAGCAATTAAAGCCGATTGAGCAGGTCTTGTGGGGTTCTCCTTTTCTCCATTCGACCGACTGGACTATCTCATTGGCAGCAACAGGGAGTCAAAAGAACAGGAGTTCGCGGTAGCAGCAGCACAAGATGGGTTCTTCGAGGTGCTTGTACACAAAAATAAAGGGCCAAACACGATATAAAAATAAATCAGACTAACATGTAGCATGTCTGCATGAGTATGTGAAATCCTGCAATGTGGAAAATAATCAAGGGAAAGTTGGGAGTTAAAATTGCAGCAGCTATATATTATCTCTATTTAACCAGGGTTAGACGGTAACATAGGTGTTACTCCAGGGTTCTCCTGTTGAGAATAAGACAAGGAATGATTACAAAAGTCTTTTGAAGTGGTCATTTTTAGACCAATTTGGATATAAAGTAACATTTGATCATTCACAAATTGAGAAATAAATCTGCAAAAATTATGTTTAAAAGGCAATAGAAACTTTCAAGAAATCTGCAACTCATTTCATCATCTTATCGATAGCAAACTATCTCTATAATATTGACATATTGATGATAAAAATGTTGATATAAAGAAAAACATATAAATAAAGAATACAAACTACATATGCAAATGAAAAAGTTCATACAAGATGACAATTGTTCATAGCTCTATACTAATATAATAAAATTCGAAATAAAATGTAACTGTCCTATTGAACATAAACTCCTATTCTTGAGGTATTTTAGATCCCATCCTTCATTCTTCAGAAACTCGAATCATATCCAACAACTTACAATGTCCAAGAACATTGCATCAAGGACTGATAGATCCACTTCAAACACTACACTATATGTTTACCTAATCATAAATTTGAACAACACATTCACATTGAGTGTAGTCAGTAACTAGTTGTTAGGTAGAACACTCTATTAGTATAGATAGTTTACCAACTATACATAGGTTACCCCTCATCACCATATAAAAAAGAATAGTATAAAAATATGTGAAATTCATTTCAAAGAATTTTACCTCTTCATCATCCACATTCCTTTCATGACTTTCCCTTCTAGTAGAACTGCCAAGCGCAATGCCATTCCTAACAAGTGCAGCAGTGATGCAACTTAGTTGAGATTGCAAATTTGCATGTGCTTTTTTTAATTGTTGGTTATCTCTCTCTAATGAAACATGTCTATTTTTCAACTGCTCATTCTCTTTCTTTATAGAAATGAGTTTTCCTTTGACATGTGTTAAGTCTCCTTCACAACCACTTTTGCTCAAGTTAGCCTTCAATCCAAAAACTTGACTTTTTTTAACTCCATGGCCAAATCCAACTACCTTTGGTTTGAAAGCTCTTCATCATACACCATTTCATTAAAAACCTCATCTTCTATAGATGCCCTAGGCATTTCACGATTCTCTAAAATACGATCATCCACCAATTTTTCATCTGTTTCCTGGAAATTAAGCAACATGTATATTACTTGTTATGTCACATATAGCAAACGATGTCTAGTTAACAAAAAATTAAAGTAACAAACCAGAAACTCTTTAGTATTTGTGTCCTTGATGTAGCTTCTGTCTTTTCATTGGTGAGTCATCTTCCAAACTTCTAATATGATAGGCTCTCTACTTTCATTTATGGCCTATAAAATTACATAATTTATGTTAATAAATTTGAATACCAAGGTAAAATTCAACCAAAGATGCAAGTCCACAACATCATGTTTCACAAATTCATGCTTCTTTTGTGCAAAACTTTTTGATCTTGTGGTATGACAATCATCCTTTTGGGATCGTGCTCTCTTTCCTATTTCTGAAAGTCTCTACAGAATCATACGAAGGTAGTATATCACATTAATCTATAATAAATCAGTGTATGTAATATGTTAAACAAATTCTTGTGAAAGAGTAGCACCCACCATCCCTGTCGGCGAAAACCAGTAGCTAACCAAACGCACCCATTGCTCTTTAATGACATTTTTTGGAACTTGGCTTGCAATTTGGGCTTCTGTTTTGTTGGGATCCCAGTAGAGAGCTTTCAATTTATGCTTGTAGGTTTTCCATTTTCCATTGACATGTGTTAACACATTTTCATCAATTTCCATGTCATTTGGAATATGAAACTTGCTCTATTATAAAATAAAAAGAATTTTAAATTGAATACTAAATCAAATGCACGTATATATAAATATGAAATTAGATTGCTTACTCGAGTTAACCTCATAATTTCGAGTTTATAACAGTCATGCACTTTGTGCCAGGTACTTTCACCAATAGGACAGAGAGCCCCCCTCTTTGCCACCTCTGCCAAGAATCTTACCAACAAATGACCCCCTCTTCCAATGGGTTGTTTGTATTTGTTGAACTTGACAACATAATTAATGTCTCTAGAAGCCATACTTGTGATACATGCACTTGACCTTTCTTTATTCCAAAATTTCCATCACAATCTACAAACAATTTGTACACAATAATAAATTCAGCAGTAACTTTGTTGATGAGTAAAAAAGGAAAAATAAAAAAACTGACCAACAGTTTCTAGGACGTCATCCTCATGAAATGAAATATTTTTATTCCAACTTTCACTTTGAGGGAAATCTGAAGCTGGTTGGGAATCTTCTACTTCATCATTACGATCTCTTCCACCTTGTTGTGATCTTGATGCACTCATATGCTCATTTTGACTTGGCTCAGTTGACATGACATTGGGCCTTGTTCTTTTATTTTGCCAAATTTTTCTTTACAAACTTTTGAACCTAAAACTAAATAAAACATGACAACATATGAATCGTTAAACATTGTGTTTCTAGATCAAGATTTCCATGTAAGTTTGATAACAACCACACATGATTTATGGACGTCAAGTTAAACTTGTATATCTGAATTCAACACATGTATCATTACTAAATTCCAACATACACCTATACTGCATTTCAGAACACCATCTGCATTAAATTTCAGCACAACATAAATGAAAAATAAATTGCCAAGTAAAGAGGAAAATTAGGAGAACATTGAGCAATAATTGACATGTAAAGCATCTTTTTTTGCAAACTATCCTCATGCCATACTCAACTTGGGTCAACAACATCAGTGACAAGATCAGAGACTACCCCGATATCAAAAGAATCCCTAATCTTATGTTGAACGACATGTAACCAAGATGTCTCTATTTCATCCTCTACTTAGAAAACCTGCTTTGCTTGGGATGAAAAAATGAATGGATCTTACTTCAATGATCTACCAGTGTGCATCAACTTAGAGAAATTCACTCGAATGTGATTTTTGTCATGCTTGAATTCCCTTGCTGAAGTTATATCTACCCAGTCACATCAGAAAAGCACAACTTTACAAGTCCCATAATAGTCTAACTCATAAATGTCACTGAGTCTTCCATAGTAAGAATGTCCATCAGCTTCGACCATCACTCCAGAATTTTGTGTTTTTCTATCTCTTTCTCGATCTAATGTGTGGAACTTGTAACCATTGATTATAAACCCCTTAATCCTTTTGGCATAAACATTAAGTCCACGAGCTAAGGCCCTTCTTAACACCCCTTCTTTGGTGCTCAAATCAATATTTAGTCCCTATAAGAGTATGAGAAATATTAGCCTTACTAATTAGCATTGTATCCGGTCTTCAAAAACATTGATTATGTATTAATTACCTGAGCATTAAGCCATCTCGAATAATCTTCTAGCAACCACTTTGCCTCTAATGATTGATTCACTCTTACTCCTTTTTGCACACACTCTTCTCGCTTGTGATATAAAAATTGTCTACAATAACACTATAAGTTAGCTAAATTTTAAACTTACAT
The DNA here is from genome assembly GCA_963693085.1 of Alisma plantago-aquatica. Classification (NCBI taxonomy): domain Eukaryota; kingdom Viridiplantae; phylum Streptophyta; class Magnoliopsida; order Alismatales; family Alismataceae; genus Alisma; species Alisma plantago-aquatica. Next base: position 1,184,769,349 of record OY856410.1, on the reverse strand, counting down.
ATGTGTGTATATTAGGTTTAGAAACACATCTTACTCCTTCAAGTCCTTCATAATGTCATCATAGTGAAGTAGCACATAACGATGTGCTTGCTCCATGCTTTTTTCATCAAGGCGAATGACTTTTTCAGCCCCAACAGAACATCCACCAGAATTGAACAAGTATATACCCTTGTTTGGGATGTTGTCATCATTTCTTTTAGGCTTATTAAATATTGTCTCAGAACCTTCCATATATCTAGAGCAAAAGGTAATGGTCTCTTCCAAAATGTATCCCTCTGCAATAGAACTCTCTGGTCTAGCTCTATTTTTTACATAACCTTTCAATCGAGCTAAGTACCTATATAAAAGTCATCATGGAATAAAATATCAAAATGAATCACATCAATAAATTAGGATAAAATATAAATGAATGACCAAGTATATTCTAACCTTTCAATGGGATGCATCCATTGACTCTGCACTGTACCACCAAGCTTTACTTGATCAAATAAATGAACCAAGAGGTGAACCATGATGGTGAAGAAAGGAGGTAGAAACTCCATTTCTAGATGACAAAGTGTTTCCACAATACTTGCTTGTAATTCATCAAGCTCATTTAAATCAATGCACGTAGAGCACAATAATTTAAAGAAAGAAGACAAATTTGACAACACATCAACAACGTCAGTTGCTCCTGATGCTCGTAATGCTATAGGAAGTATATCTTGCATGAGGATATGATGATCATGACTCTTAAGATTGATTAATTTTCGTTGTTTCAAGTTAACAGAATGAGAAATGTTGGATGCATACCCATCAGGAAATTTTAGCTTAGCTAAGACATTTAGAAAGCATTCCTTTTGCTTAGAAGACATAGAGTACCACATTGGAGGCATAAAACATCTCCCATCTTGATGTCGGAGCCAAAGATGTTTCCTTAAATTGTTTTCCTCAAGGAATAACCGAGCATTTTCATCATCTTTACATTTACCGTCCACATTTAGAAGTGTTACCAACACATTTTCACATACATTCTTCTCAATGTGCATGACATCGAGATTATGACGAAGATACTTAAATTCCCAATATGGCAAATAAAAAATATGCTTCTCTTTTTCCAAAGAACCTAAACTTTTTCATTATTGTCTAGAATAACATCATTGATTATGGAAGCATCTCCTCTTTTTCTTCCCCTCTTCTTAATAATCTTCTTTGGAGCCTTTCCATATGCAAAGCATAGTCGTTCTTGTGCTTGTAGAATATCGCTTCCAAATGTAGGAGTTGGAGGATGACGATACTCCTTAGTACCATCAAATAAACTGCTTTGAGAACGAAAAGGATGATTATTAGGTAACCACCTACGATGACCACCATAACAGATCTTTGACCAACATTGATATGAATGAGTATTTTCAGCACAACAAGGACATGCATAATAACCTTTAGTGCTCCAACCCGACAACATAGCATACGCTGGAAAGTCGCTTATGGTATACATCAAAGACGCTCTCATCTTAAAATTCTCTCCCATATGAGCATCATATGCATCAACACCTTCCCATAACAACTTCAGCTCATGCAACAATGGCTGCATATATACATCAATGTCATTTCCAGGACCAGATTTTCCATGAATTATTAAAGATAAAATCAAGGAACAAGGTTTCATACATAGCCATGGGGGTAAGCAACTGATACTAAGAATAACAGGCCATGTACTGTAGTTTGTGTTGTGTATCCCATATGGATTGAATCCATCACTAGCAAGGCTGATTCGCAAGCTACGAGAGTCACAAGAAAATTCTGGATACATTATGTCAAACTCTTTCCATGATGCTCCATCTACTGGATGTCGTAGTTTTCCATCTCTAACTCGACCTTACTCATGCCAAATCATATCTTCTGCTATTTTTGAGGACATATACATCCTTCTTAGTCACAGAATTAAAGGAAAATACTTCATGACTTTAGCTGGAGTTCCTTTACATTGTGGTTCATCTCCTATAAAAGCATCATTGGCATTACCTTTGTCCATGTTCCACCTAGATGTTTGGCACACACTACAACGAACCTTTTCTGAATTTTCACCCCAATACAACATGCAGTCATTGGGACAAGCATGTATATTTTCATATCCAAGGCCCAACTCCTTAATTAATTTCTTAGCTTCATGATAAGAAGATGGGAATGCAACCAATTGTGGAAAGGCATCCAATAAAAGCTCCAACAATTGACTAAAAGATTTGTTTGGCCAATGAAACATACATTTTAAATTGAATAATCTTAGCAAAAATGAGAGAGTTGAGAAATTCTTACAACCGAGATAAAGCTCCATATTTGAAAGCTCTACTAACTTCCTATATGTCTCATCACCATCAATAACATGAGGAGAATTTGATTGATCGTAAGGAATGTCATATGGTGTGTCCCATCCATTAACATCACTATTTGATGAATCCCCCACATATGTGGTGTCCCGTCCCATTGCATCTCTCAGTAACCCTTCTATATCATCTTGGCCTACAAGACTCGCTTCATGATTAGAAGTTTTTTCACCATTATTCACTTGTTGGCTTCCAAGGAGATTCTCAATAACATTTTTTGGACCATGAAAAATCCAATTTCTATAATCTCTAAAAAATTCATGAAACAAAAGATGTATTTCCACCTCGTCAGCATGAAACTCCTTTTTCCTACCCACTTTACATTTCTTGCAAGGACAAACAATCTTATCATCTACCATTCCAGTCTTAGCATATTTAAGAAATTGATAAATTCCATCAATGTAAGCTTGTGATCCAACAGGCTGATCAATCCAACTGTTATCCATATTTAGAATGTTCACTGACCAAATCTACAATAAAGAATACTCATTTCAGATATTATCCATTTGGATAAATATAATAGCATAAAATAACATGGGACATGATTTAACATGAGCATACTATGTGGTTAACAACTTGAATTTTTGACCCACCAACACAATAGGTCAGATATTGTCAAATTAAGTTTAGTTAAAATAAGGGAAAGCTAGTTTAAGTTTAGCTTAGATGTGGGTCAAGTTGGTAAAATAAGGATCAATTTCCCTTATTCAGAACATGTTATATGTGCTTTATGTCAACTTACAAATGATTAAAATTCATAGCTAAATAGTATACATGGATGATGTAGTGGTCGAGAGAAGTTGTGGCCGGAAAGGGTTAGAAGTCATGGCGGGGTGCTCAGAGTCGCGGGAGGTGAGGGTTGGAAAGGGGGGAGTGTGTCGCGCGCGGAGTCGCAACGGTGGGAGTGGGGGTTGGGGTAACAGGGTTTCCGTGGCATCGTAACAAAGGGATACGCTTTGTTTCTTTTTTTTATAAAAAAATAGCCAAAATATTAACGTTTTGTAAAGGGTGAATAATATTGAGTGGCTACCAACAGCCGGTTGTTGTATTGGTTGCATTAAAGCATGTGAATGACAGAGAGAAGCCCAAGCTAGCGTTGGACACTCGACTAATTTTTGTGTTATTATTTGTTTCCTCCAACTCAAGTTTCAGCTACCCACTCTTTGACTTCCTGGTAGTCTGAGCAGGCGATGACCCCGCAGACAACAAAGATATATTTAGCTCAAAAGTCAAAGATTTGCATACCTCAGTATTGAGTATAGGCATGGCTGGCTCTATATAGAAGTAATTTGAAATGGTAGCATATTAAGAATCTGTACTATGAAAAACGGGACATCACAACAGTTGTTTCTGCACTAATGTGTTCAGGGGGTGTCCAGGTTGTGTCCAAGTGTCTGAGTTGTAAAAAAACAACTAAAATGGACATGACATGTCTGGACATAAACTGGCAGTGAGGTATTTTTTCCAAAGGGTGATTGTAATCACAGACTCGTCAATGGAAGAGTAGCTTTGTCAAGCACCAGCTACAAAATGGGGAAGTTGTGGCCCCATATGTTTTAGAATCATCAAAGCAAGGAGAACGAGTCAAGACCTGACTGTCATACACAAATCAAGGGAAAAAAATCATCTAGTCAACATGCTAGCCAAGCTGTTAATCAAGCATTTGTTAGATCCCCCTATTAATGTATGCCCTACATTGTTGCTTAATGTATATGAGCAGGAAACAATGGAAATAAGTGCCATGCTAGATGAGGCACCAAACTCTGTAGTCCCTTATCTTATTCATTAAATAAAGAGGTTAAGATTTCCCCAGAAAAAGGTCTATGCTATCTCTAACTGGATTACTCAATTTAGAAAATGACAAGTACATCATACATACTATAAGACATGTAGATGTACATTTCCTACATAAAAAATAAAAAGATGTGACATAGCATTTGAAAAGAATGGAAACCATATTACCTTTCCTCTTCTATTGGTAAAAACCAAAAATGTTTTAGTTTATAGTTGCATACCCCAATTATCAACCATGAATGATAAATTTAGTTGCATTTTGTAGATGTATACCCTAATTATCAACCACTAATGATGAATGTAAGTTCTAGCATGGTACATTGTTGCTCTATAGAATTAAAAGATGTGATGGGATGTGGTATTTAGGCCCTTACTTGGACCGAAAAAACACAAAAAATGGGCACACAGTAAGGCCAACAGCCACCCAAGAAACCTAGTTAGTCTCCTAGATCTAGGCTCCCTAGGAACCCACCTATTTGGGCCAACAAGTTGGCATCCATCTAGGAAACCCCCCTTTTAAAGCCCAGTCAACCAGGCGGTGCTTGTCCTGATCCCAGGTGGGAAACTCAGAGACTATGACTCTCATGCATGTGTATTGTAACGTATCTAACAATACATATATTAGAAGATGATAATCAGAGGGAAGATTGATCCCTACCTACTATCTGATTTTATGGTGTGATCATAAAGGCTCACTCACTCGTGGATTGCCTTGTCCATGTCCTTTAGTAAACTATTCCAAGAGTGGTAACATCTAGATCATATGTTATCTTCTTTTGTATAAATTGAAGAGAAAGAATATAGATGACATACTTCCTATGACCAAATTAATGTTCCACATGTTAACAACATGTTTAACGACACAATCAAGTGGCCAATCCATCTAATACAAACTTTAATATAGAATTTAGGTAGCAAGGACTAAATTATACATAAAAATAATATACACAATTACATTTATAGTTATACATCACTTTTTAAAAATTGACCCATGATCGACCAAAGCAGGCTACATGCTCAATTAAGTGGATTAGGGGGGAAAAGGCAAATGCTTACTTGCAGCCAACTACTTGCGCATCTGAGGTTTACTAGGTGCCCAAGGGCCGTCAATGCTAAACTAGCCGAAATTTGCTCTATTTGAAATGGGGAACATAAGTTTTACAAAACGTTGCTTGATATTGTGACATTGGTTCCCATTAGTCAGTAACATACTACTCAAGGAGAATGCATCACATCATTGATATGGATGGAAGTTTGGATACTTTGGTGAGATGGTGACTAGCTTAGTGAAATTTAAAGATGTTAGGGAGTCATCATACTGATAAGGCGACCACCTAGGTATTCCAAGGGGGTCGATTTGCCTTATGCCTTAACCAATATGTTACTTTATGGGTTTTTTGAACCCCTGACCCTATATTTATCTATGTTTGTTAAAAAATATCATTAATAAAAATAATTTAAAATAATTGTCTTACTAATAGCTTGAATCTGATTTAAATGTTGAGGGATATTTTCACCTTGAATAGCTCTTCAGTTGCAATATAAATACCATGCTATGTATACTAACTCCCATCTTGCTAATCATAGAAATTTCAAACAACCATATTTTGCAATATATATGTATATCAACTGATAATTACCCTAAGTAAGGAAAATTATCTACTGATACTATGTAAAATGTTGTTATCCTTAATCACTGATATCGTAAATCCCTTATTCAAGTTAAAACTAATATAGGTGGATTATATAACTTACATAAGGTTTGTTTTGAGTATTAGTAGAACCTGTAATACACATGTAACCACAAAATGACAAAATACATCTTTGCATAATTGCATCCAAGTGTAACTTTTAAAATATGTATATATTTACGTATGCAACAATGAAACTGTACACAGACATGTTTAGTTGTGTTGAATATGTATATATCTATGCACAAACAAGAAAAATGTATGTATAAAAAGAGAAATACATTATAGACATCAAGTATAAATAAAGAAAATTTATATCAGTGGATTATCTAGACTTTTATAGATTACCTATATGAAATGTAGCATATATATGAGGGGAACAATGTTATAAAATTATAACACATGTATAGATATAGGTAAAATATAACATATACATAAAGGGGGGTTGTTACAAAAACCATAGTACATGTATAAATATAGGTAAGCTGTATAGAAATATAATTTCGTTAAAGTCGCCTAAGCGACGCCTAGGTGCGCCAAAGTACAAGGTGTTCAAGCATTGTGCCTTGTCACCCTACCGCCTTAATAGGTATGGGATATATATGTAAATGAAAGGAGATTATATCAACCACGGAAAATACAATGTAGTTGGTCGGGTTAGGAAGTTGGCCATAGGAATTGCAACTGTGCAAACATGTTGGTATGACAAAAGTTAAAAATCAATACGACATAGTAAGGCACCATCCTTTTTACTATTAAATTGTATTCTATGAAAGTAGAACAATATGCATGATTGGGAATTCCTCTTTGAACAGGTCAAGGTTGTAAATTTATTATCCGGACACAAACTTATGTGATTAAGATGACTTGTGATGGAGAAATGATTTTTGAATAATAGAATTACATATATGGATGGATGGTAATTACTTCAAAAGATTAATATATGAATTTATTGTTTCATAAAAGAATTGGAGTTATGGGGAGATATAGTAAGTAGATGGCTAAGTAAAGTACTGGTCATAATCAAGTAGACAAGACTGTCCCTTTTCTTTTGTAATACACTAGTTTATAGACAAGTTTTATTTTAAGGAATAACCCATCCAAAATTTAGGGTGGGTGGGGGTTGATGTAACTGTCGTTTCCTGCCTACTTTTGGTCAATCTTGGACGTGTCACCAATAGATGATTTCCATGTTACAATTTTCATACAAAACAAGATGAATTTTGGCATTGAATGCATCATTCAGGTGTTCTCATTTCAGGTGCACGTTGGACTTTGTTAGATATATGTTTATGAAGTTTCCATGATTTCTAGATATCTGGGAGAGAGGATTCTTGAGGTATATTGTGGGGCCTAATTGATTATATATTCCATATAAGGAGAAAAAATATCAAGATTGTCATGGGGAGTATCTTTTAGATCTATTTCTTTTTCTTTTCAAAATGTTGATATACTTTTTTTCATATTAAAATCATATTTATATTTTCTGATTTCTAAAATGAATTGATTTTGTGGACTGACTGAGCATCTCAATAATTTTACATGTTTCACGAATATAAATTAGATGCAGTTCATGCATTTTCTGTAACTACCAAAGAACTAAAACGTGATGATATTTTTTAATTCAGTTTTATGTCAACTTTGCATATTAGAAAACATGATAATTTATTTATCAAACTTATATGATACATATATATAGCTATATATATTTTTATCTTATGAAGATTTTTTGTTGAAATATATATTGTGGATGGAAGGATCTGTAGGACCAATTATGTGAAACATCTTTTTGCTCAAGCTGAATATAAGCTTGGAGATCCGTAAACTCATATTAATATGATCCCTGACTATAATCTGTAATGTGATGAGACTAACATAATTTGGATTCAAAACAGAGTTTGTAAAAAAATGTGTAGATGATAAATCAAGAGGAGGTAACAGATAAAAACAACCTAGAACTCGTATTTCTCCTGGAATCCAACAATCCAGATACCAAATTGTGTACTCAACCAATATCATCCTGGAGATCCCTCCTTTAGAAGAAGATTCAACATGAATCTTCTTCTTGTTTCTCTACTGACGTAAAGAAATGGAAGTCTGTGAAAAAAGGGTATCGGATCCTCACCTGGACTGAACTTGTACTGTCGTTGATCCTCCTGCCAAGAGTCGACTTCAGGCAGCTGGGCACCGCTCGTCAATCCGCCAGGAAGCAATCTCCAGCCGTCGGGCGTCGATCTTGAGGGTTGGGCTTACCGTTGATCCTCCGGCCAAGATTTAACTTCAGGCAGTAGGGCACCGCTCGCCAATCCGCTAAGAACCAATCTCCAGCTGTCGGGCGTCGATCTTGAGGGTTGGGCTTGGATCTCAAGGGCTTGGAATCGTTTGCCTCCAGGTCTAAAATCACCATCGGGTTTCACTCCAAACCAGCCTCACGGAGAAACAATAGTCCAATTAAAAGGAAATGAGCCACAGTTTGATAGCTGAGATGAATCATGGCTGGAAGAAAAGGAGAGGAGGGGTTGCGGCCGAGAAAAGGGTGACGATGGGTAGTAGTGCCCGCCGCAGCGCACAGAGTCGGGGGTTTATGGGCTCGGAGGGAGGTGTTGATGCTTTCAATGCCTTTTAGGAAAAAAGAAAATAAATAAATTAACAAAATTTTTTAGAGTGGATGTACTTGGGTGGTATTCCGGGCCCCCGTGTAGTAGTGGATCATTCTAAGTCCTTGTTACTTTTCCGATTTTGCTTCCTAGAAAACCAAGGAGTGTGTATGAGGCTCCAACAGTCCTACTTAGTAATTTTTTTATCAATGAACTGTGTTAGTAAGTTTACAAGTTGTAGTCTGACGCAAGCATCTATTATTTTCATAAATTGGCACTCATGGTAAGAGAGAGGAGTTGAATATAAAGATAAAAGGGCTACATCTCATGCCCACCGCTCCCTCATTAATAGAACAATAAGAATTTCAGATGAAATTGATAGATACTAAAATATCAATTAAATGAGATACCTTATTCTCTTGGCATTAGTTTCTCTGTCATGGTCTCCACAATAGTCTATGATTTCCTTCGGCACACCCGCAAAATCACATATCTATGACTACAGTTTTCGATCTACATAGGTTGCTCATTGCTCTATTTTCTACATCATGTTCCTGTCTTGGCCACCCCACACAGGGTGTTGCTGCAATAAAAATTGCGCAAGAGTATCTATTGTATACCAGATTGTTCCAAATATGAAAATATGTATAAGACGAGCAGTTTGATTTTGATAATTAGTACAAACTTGATTGAGTTTCTTAAAACTTCTCCAAAATGAGGACTCCAGCGTCAGATTGGTTGGACAAAAAGTGCACTAGAGGATTTTATCTCGGTACCAATCGAGTGGCATCTAGGAATACGAGATGAATCCCGTCACTGCTCAAGATTTGAAGAAACACTTGGATTGTTGGAAGTTTTCATCAGGAGATAGAGAAGCATGAGATTCGCAAGGTGATTGGAGGGTGGGTTTGGCCGCACCTAGAAGACGAGGGTTTGTGAGTGGAAAGGGGATTTGGCTGGAATATGGAATATAATTTGTTTCGTCACCACCCACCCTCATCTAGAGGGTGACAAAATTTGGCGGAAATACCAAAGCCCGCCAGAAATGTGTTGTCAGACCCGCGAGTCGCACACCACCCAATTATTTATCCGAAATTTTACTTAAAAATGTCAGGAAATTATGCCGTAATAATAATATTTGTTGTAGTGTCATCATATCATATCCGATGCATATAAAATTTATCAAACAAGAGGAATAAACTATAAGAGAAGAAAAGAAAATCAATAGTGCACTCTAAGAAGAAAAAGCAGATCATATAATGCCCACTAATTTTCCACCCCCATCATCCACTTCCCGTAAGGCTCCGATTGGTTTCCTAGAACTAGAGTTTTTAGGAAACTCACTTTCCACGAACTTGACTTCAGTACCAGGAAAATGAGTTTTAATGATTGCTTTAGAATTCAACTACTTTTAAACTACTTCCATATATAATTCTGTTGATATGACCCAAGCGCAGGATTTTCAAACAATACCATCATCATGATCTTTGACTAAATCATATTTTTTTAATCAATCATTTGAGAGCCCCATAGTTGGAAGTCAGAGAGAACCGACTAGAATGAGAAGAGCAATTGTTAATTACATACACCGCCGCACAAAATTGATTAGATGTAAAAGAAGCACCAACTTCTAATCTAATTTTATAATAGTATATACTATGTTACAAACAACAACATCCACTTATGAATCTTGAATTAGAAACTCGTTTTCTTTTTTTTTATCCAACCTAACAAGTTCAAATCTGCACACACGGGATGCATTGATCTAATAGATTCGTTTCCCATGATTCATTCCGATTGGTAGAATAAGCAGGGCAACAGATTTATGTTGAAGCAGATAAAGACGAAAGCTTGATGCTAGCTAAATAGGCAACGGCCGTAGATGATAGTAATAGGTATAGATGTTCGCCGTTGTTGGCAGGATAGGAAATGAAAGTTTGCAGCATATATCCAGGGAAACAACTTGTTCCTGGAGAGCCTAAGAACAAACTCATCATACCTTGCTCTTCCCAGAACGTATCTGGTGCCCTCTGTTGATGCGATTTCAGATTAGTCTACTGTTGTAGAAGTTTTTTTAACTCCTCTTCTGCAATTTTGCCTTCAATGATGCCCCTTGGCCACCTGGTCGTCGTCAGCTTGTGGGTCGGATGAAAGCTATCACCTAAGGCTGATGTTCCATACGAAAAGGGAGAGTCGATATAGTTGATCTCTGCGATTTCATATTGGTTTTGAGGACTTTCAGAGAGGGAGAATGACTGAACGGGGAATGAAAATAGGGATAGGAGTGGCTAGGATGAGAAAGAGAGGAGTTGTTTCCGGAATCAGAGACACGGGGAGTGGTGGCCGCGAGGTCATCGGGGACGTTGCGCATAGTCATGGGTGCAAGCCGCGAGGGCGTGGGGATGCTCTGCGGAGTCGGCGAGGGTTGGGGCAAGCTGCGCAGACGATTTGGGGCTGTTGGCACTGTGTTGTCACGGGACTTCAGTCTCACACTTTCTTTTTCTTTTTCTTTTGACTAAATTGGTTATATTTTACACGTGTTGAAAAGCGTATAAATTAAAGTGTGGACTTTACTAGCCGTGTGTTGTAGTGCCATCAAAGTTTATGATCCGTCAAAGTAAGATTTGGTTTGAAGAAGCAGAAAAGTGAAAGTCATCCTGCATTTCCTGAAAGCTAAGACATGCTGGACGGGAACATGCTTTTCATTCTCCACATCTCTAGTGTCACGTTCGTTGTCAAAAACTCTGTAATTATACGTCAACTTTCTAACGCCGATATCCATCAGGCTTTGCACGCTCTGGTGCTGCATCGATGTGCAAAATGTCCTCATTCACACGGCAAGTTTGGTAAAAAAAAAGGTTTAGTAATACACGGATCTTTAAAGGGACAAAACTTGAGGAGAGCTCAGAGAAGGAATAGGAGACGGTACAAATCAGAGTGGGATTGACAGAAGGCAGAGAGTGGACGTAAAAATGAAGGCGGAAAGTTCAAAGGACAAAATTAGGGGCGGAATATTGCAATTGGACTGGCGCCTGGCGGGAGGAGGAATGTGTATGGGCGGACTCGGTAGAGGATGAACTAGCCCGTCACTCTTGACCCGCCGAGTATTCTGACCCGTCAGTATTTTCCCATTTTCCAGTAATCTTGTCCCTTCAGATTTGCTGTTCCTGAAATTTCACCGAGCAGGCTGCTCCGCATGGCATCGAATGCCACGTGGTTGTCAATATTGACTGTGACCTTTTGATTGTAATTACTCCAAAAGATATACGTAGATTACAATAGAAGCAGTGTGCTCCTGTTTAGATTAGGGACAGCGAATCTGCGACACAACCGGTGGAGAAAATGGCGAACCTGTATCAAAAGACAGAAGCCTCTATAAGTTTAATGCTTACGTTTACAAGCACCGAATTAAAAGACACACAGAGATTGGAAAAGGTTCTGTAGCTTACCCGATCTGTGCTTGTGAATTGTGGTGCGGGCTCGGCTCCTCCCTTATGCATGCATGTACTACGGTAATCTGGTATACATGTATAATGTACTGGGTACTTGAAAGACTCTGCTGTTTCAGAGAACTCATTAGCGCAGTTTATGATTCTCACTGTTTCTAAATAGCGATGCGTGCGGATGCTGCTGGAAAGAGAGTGAAGATTCCTGCAATGCGAAATAGTAAGGTCTGAAAGCCAACAGAGTTTGCCGAATAGCTCATCCAATTCACCACAAGTGGTTGTAATTTCATGAACTCCGCCGATATATAAGTAATGGTCAACATAATAGGCATAATTGACACGTGTATTTGACAAGTGCGTGATTCGTTTCATCATTTTGATGAGCAACTTCTCACGAGTGCAACCGTCAGTTTCAACTCTGGAGCCAGTTTCTTCTGTGCGTTCCGTTTCGTCCGGTTCATAACCCCATGAAATTGCTGCTTTGAAAACAGCATAGTTACGTGACAGCCACAGCTGAGTTTAAAGGCAAAAATACCTAAATGGCACATTTGCCAATTTTAATTACCTAAATGACACGTTTTTGAACTTATTGGCCAAAATGGCACATTTCTGGAGCAATGCGTCCCCTGCCGGGACACATTGCTCTCGCGCGAGGCAATGCGTCCCGGCGGGGGACTCATTGGCCCACAGGAGAGCAATGCGTCCCGAGCTGGGACGTATTGCCCTCGTGTGGGACCAATGCGTCCCCAGCCGGTACGCATTGCCTCGCGCGAGAGCAATGCGTCCCGGCAGGGGACGCATTGACCCCACAGGATTGCAATGCGTCCCAGCTCGGGACGCATTGCCCTGCTGTGGGAGCAATGCGTCGCGCCCAACGGCTAGAAATTGCCACGCAGGCAATGCGTCCCGGACGGGGACACATTGCTCTTTGTGGGACCAATGTGTCGCGCCCCGCGACGCGCTCAACGGCTAGAAATTGCCACGCAGGCAATGCGTCCGGAGTGGGGACGCATTGCTCCCAGGGCAACGGCTATTTTACCGTTGACCGCCGCGCGGCGTTGCCACGTGGCAACAATGCGTCCCCAACCGGGACGCATTGTTCCCCTATATATATTGGGCGAAAACAGCCCCTTATACTCACACCATTCTTCATTTCCTTCATCTAGCTCTATATTCCCATTGCTCTGGAGAAGTTTTGCTCGGATTTCTATTGTTGTGGGTGGTTTTAGCTTATATCGGGCGATCTTGGAGCTGATATCTGCTACTGTTCGGAGACTTTTGTAGCTTCTTCTTTCTCTTCTTCTATTATTCGATTGTCAACAGAGAACTCTCCATTTCAGTTATTTATTCTATCAAATTTTTAATTTTCAAAATATGAACTTAACTTTAGTACGAAATATTACTGAAATAATGATGTAGAAAATGTATTGTTCAAAATTGCACATTACTTTAAATGTATTGTTAGTCTTTAATTGCACATTACTGAAATAATGATGTAGAAATTGACAATTGAAGGCTACTTAATACCTGAAAATTTATTGTTCAAAATTGCAAAATTGTTATTTTGAAATGTTAGTGTTACTAAAAAATTAGCAAAATTTTTGTTAAGAATTAGTTAATTTTACAGAAAAATTAGCAAAATTGTTGTTAAGAATTAGTTAATTTTACAGAAAAAATAGCAAAATTGATGTTAAGAATTAGTTAATTTTACAGAAAAAATAGCAAAATTGTTGTTAAGAATTAGTTAATTTTATAGAAAAAACAGTAAAATTGTTGTTAAGAATTAGTTAATTTTACAGAAAAAATAGCCAAATTGTTATTCTTAATTGTTGTTCACTGTTAATGTTATAGAAAAAGTAGTCCAATAAATTTAATTCCAAATTGATGTCACTGCTCTAAAATATTAATTCATGTTGATATAATGTCATAAAATATGAATTTCTTTCTGATGTTAATATAATATTCTAAAATATAGGAACATGGCATCTAATTCAAATTCACGAATTGTGAAGATGCTATATGATGGACAATTTCTCTCTGATGGGTCTTATTCTAGTCGATCTGTTAGACCCATAAACATTTCACTTATTAATACCCTACCTGAACTAAAATCATATATCTATACAACACTTGACATCAATCCCAATTACTTCTCTATCAAAATATCCTATCTTTTCCCTGGAGAAAATCATATGCTCATACAAGTTGATGATGATGATGCATACAGAACCTTGTTATCACTTTCAGCTGATGCCTATATTGATGTGTTTCTTGAAAAAACATCTATCCACCAACAACCTTATTTAATGAGTCTATTGAATCAATTTCAATCTCAATTCTCTCGGAGTCAACCACCTCAATCTTCTCAAAGTCATTTAACTACTGAATGGAGTCAACCACCTCAATTCAGTCTTACACCTCAATTCAGTCTTAGCAATTTAACAGCTGAGTGGAGTGAACCTCCTCAATTTTCTCAAAATCTAACTACTGAGAATATTGATGTTGAGGTTGAGGAGGGAGATAATGATTGTGATCATGAAGGTGATAATGATAGTGATCATGAAGGTGGTAATAACAGTGAACCACCTGAGGATGAGTCATTGACTGAAACCGATGATGAGCACACACATCCATTCCCTGACTCTATTGCAGCATTGAGTCATATCCCATCCATATTTGACAATCAATGGCCCCAACATGAACACACTGATTCCAACTATGAAGCTTTTCAAGATGATGACTGGGTGGAAGATTTTTGTCATGAATTTCGTCTCGATTACAATCCTTCCAGTGTTGTTATATATGAGGGTGCTTTATTTGCATCTAAAGTTGTACTGGTTGAGACACTCCAAAAATGGTCGGTACAAAAGAATGTTCAGTACCGTACATTACGCTCAAATAATCGTCATCTTAAACTTGCTTGTAACCATGATGAACGATGTCCTTGGAGATTGACCGCTTGCCAGTCCAAAAAAGCAGGTGGCATGTGGAAGATAAAACGTTGTAAAGAAGGCCACAATTGTGAATTAACTGTTATGAATCATGATCATCACCAAGTCACAGCATCTTTTATTTCTCAAATGATAATGTCAATCCTAGTATCACGACTGGATATGTCGACACGAGAAATTCATAACAAGGTGAATGCTGAACTAAGGCTCAATATATCTTACAAGAAGGCATATCTAGCGAGGAGGAAGGCTGTTTGTAAAATATTTGGAGACTGAGAATCATCATATCATTGTTTGTTGCCGTTCCTAATTTCTCTGACACAATATATTCCAAGAACTATATATGCCCACCTTATTGATGATTATACCCTTCAAACTGAAGGCACTCGTAGATTCAAGCGGGTGTTTTGGGCATTTGGTCCAGCTGTGAGGGGTTGGGCCTATTGTAGGCCTGTTCTTACTGTTGATGGCACATTTTTAACAGGAAAATATACTGGCATACTTCTCATTGCTTGTGGCATAGATGTTGATAATGGTCTATTTCCACTTGCTTTTGCTGTTGTCGAAAAAGAAAATAGGGACTCCTGGGAGTGGTTCTTTGGTTCTCTACAAACTTGTATTCCAATCATTCCACGACGAACATACTTGTGTATTATTTCTGATCGAATAAGTGGGATTTTTCCAGCCCTTCAATCAAAATTTCATTGGGCTCAACATCGTTATTGTCTTCGACATCTTCGGGAGAACTTCCATAAGCAGTTCAAGTCCAAGGAGTTGAGGGACCTTATGTGGAAGGTGGGATCCACAACTGATACACATAAATTTGATCGTCATATGACTGTTATAGAAACCATAGAACCAGCAACGAAGTCGTATTTATTGGGCCAAAATCCAGTACATTGGGCTCTCGCATATGACAGAGGTTGCAGGTATGGGTCATTGACTACCAATCATGTTGAAGGCTGTAATGGAGTCTTAAAAGGTGTTAGAGGTTTGCCAATACAAGCGTTAATTGTTTCCACATACTATCGCTCTGTGACCATGTGGCTGTGCAGGCGTAATCTCGCAAATAAACGTGCACAAGATGGATTTCATTGGCCCTTTAAGGTTCATGATAAGCTTTATAATGTTCGAGAGGATGCAAAAAAATTGACAATACACATCCGTGTGAACAATGATGAATGGCTTGTTGGTGACATGGATGGATATAAATTTCAAGTAATAGTGCGTCCAAATGGTGGCAGTGAATGCAGCTGTGGTTTTCCACAACAATGGCATTTTCCATTCTCTCATGTTTGGGTAGCTGCAGAATCTGTCAATTGGGATATTGATGCACTCGTGAGTGCATATTATACAAATGAGGCTTATCGAAATGCGTACAGAACTGAATTTCGTGGCATTCCCGACAAGAGGTATTGGCCTCAATTTGATGAAAGTAGAGGTATTTATCCCTTATTACCCCCTAGGAAACGAAGGCAAGCTGGAAGACCAAAGAAAAAGAGAAGGCATTCAACTATGGATGTTGATCCTAATCAGTATACATATCATTGTCATAAGTGTGGCAGAAAGGGCCATAATAGACGCACTTGTCCTAATGTCATATGATGGCTTATCTAATGTAATGTTTGCAATTTCAATTTACTCAAGTCATGTAATATTTGCAGTTTCAATTTCACTAAAGTCATGTAATGTTTACAATTTCACTAAAGTCATGTATGGTTTGCAATTCCACTAAAGTCATGTAAGGTTTGCAATTTCACTAAAGTCATGTAATGTTTGTAATTTCTATAGATGGCTCATCGAAGGACATGGACATTTCACATGTCCGTAGAGTTAATCCAAATAATAGCTACGAAGTGCCTACAGGGAAAAATGGCTCATCAAACTCTATTGGATGATGACTGGAATGATGTACCAGATTTGTTGCACAACAAGTTAGGATTTGTAGTGACAAAAGAACAAGCAAAATTTCATTGGCAATTTTTAAAGCAAATGTTTCACATGTATGAAGAACTTCTTGAGCTACCTGATTGGTATTGAGATCACACAAAACAGAAAGCAATGCCAATCAACGAACAAGTAAAAAACCAGTTAGTTGTATCACATCCAGAGATACATCGAGTTGTACATCAAATGTGGCCCTTTTATGAACCTCTAGATGAGATACTCAATCAAATGCAGTAATTTCATGTAGTTGATGTTGTATTTTTATATTGTTTGTTCATGTAATTCATGTTGTTCATGTTGTAATTTCATCTTATCTAATGAAGAATCTTGACAATCTTAAATGTTGTACACTATTTGCACTTTTCATGTAATGTAAATGTTGCACTTTTCATTTAATGAAATATTTTCACTTTTCATAGATATGCTCCTAGACAAGAAACCTACCGACTCTCCCAACACCACATTATGTTGGCACAATGGCCTATTACTGACCAGGATGTTTTAGACAATATTTCCATAGCTGGTTTTGGGCTTGTTCATAGGCTACCATGTATCCACCTTGACCCTACATTAATAACTGCATTAGTTAACAGGTGGGACAACTCTAGCAATACTTTTAGGCTTCCCCCTTTTGAGATGAGTGTCACTCTTCAGGATGTTGCAGTTCTTTTAGGCCTGAGGATTGATGGCCCACCGGTTATAGCTTCATATCCTTTAGGTGTAAATGAGGGGCAATTTTCTTCATGGACTCACCTTTGTGAGAATTTCTTAGGAGATGCACCAGATGGGATGTCTAAGGGGCATATCTCCTTGATTTGGTTGCGTGAGACCTTCAAGGATATGGATCTGACCGCGGGTGATGAAGAACAACAAGTAGAAATGAGGACAAGGTATACTAGGGCATATCTCTTATATTTCTTAGGTAGTTACCTTATTCCAGATAGTACAGGGGATAGAGTTCATATTAGGTACCTCCCTCTTGTGTCCGATTTTACACGTTGTGGCACTCTATCTTGGGGTGCTGCAACTCTAGCTTTCTTATATAGGGAGTTGTATAAAGAAACCACCCGGTCTAGGAGAACAGCCCATCTATCAGGTTGTGTGTGCCTATTACAGCTGTGGTGTTGGGAGAGGTTGGGAATTGGACGCCCAGGTAGCATTGCAATGCGCTGGAATGATTGGCCAGAAGATGTTCCCTTGGGTTACAGGTTAAAGATCAACACAATTAACTTTTTTATTTGTCTAAATATTATGTAGTGTTTATCTAAATTTAGTTTCTCAATTTAATAGGTGGCCTACCTTTGTCCAAAGGAGTCAAACTATCAGGGGAACAGT
This sequence comes from Alisma plantago-aquatica, assembly GCA_963693085.1. NCBI lineage: Eukaryota > Viridiplantae > Streptophyta > Magnoliopsida > Alismatales > Alismataceae > Alisma > Alisma plantago-aquatica. The sequence goes on along the minus strand of OY856410.1, from coordinate 1,184,751,225 downwards.
TCAATTTTACGATTCAGCATTTGACCAGATTTTTCCCTCACATGTATAACTTACTTACCTCTGTTGTTTGATATGTTTTATTTATTTACAATTTACTCAGTTTTATATGATACACGTTGTTTATATGAATAACAGATAGAGTTGACTCCTTACACTGTTGAGGTTCTCGAGAGACTGTGTTACGACCTAACCTTTTAGTAACCCCCAATTAAGGGAGACTTAGAGGATAAAGCCGCACTCATAATTCCGGATCAAAGGTTCAACATATAACTATAAATAATTATTAAATTCTAGCAGACTATATGAAAAATGGTAATAAATTTTTTCCTTTTTGCATACCTTGAAAAGTGGGAAACTATCTTCTAACCACAACTTATCCACTCTATTTAAATCCTCCTTGTTCTTTAATTCTTGAATTCACATTATGTCGCTTTACTGTTTGTGCTTTTGAGGATTTACCTAAAACGCCGACAAACAAAAACAACGATCAGCCGAAGCTGGTATGTGGGGAGGAGCAGATAATTGTTCAACTAAGTTAACAACATAATCATTCAATTAATGATTTAACAAGCAAGGTTACTTTTTAAACCATATAACTCAATCCATACATATTCACAACTCTAGGCTGTCCCTGCAGTGGACATGGATATCACCTCTCTTTAGGTATAGAGTCGCATGGCACTATCCGAGGATAGCCCAATATCTAACTCTTTATGACTTGATGGTCCTACCTCCATGGTAGCCATGTACTAAGTCACCCATTGACCTGATGGCCTACCCAATAGGTAGCCATGTACTAGGTCATCCATAGACCTGATGGACCTACCCAATAGGTAGCCATGTACTAGGCCTTTCTCTAACCTGATGACCTACCCATAGGTAGCCATGTACTAGGTTAGCTATTTTGCCACAGAGAGAACCAGGATCTGAGTTTATAGGTATACACATTAAGTGATAGTCATAGCCACATTATATATATGCAATATGAACATCCAAGCAGCTTAGTTGCATTCAAGCGATGAAACGTTCGGGAAACATCGGAAAACATAAGCGGTTAACCATAAGTAACCACATACCTTATTCCTAGCAGAAACCATGCCAAACATCATAGACTTTATGAGTGCATCCAAACATCCAAGTAACCAAGCATATAATCAACAATATCTGAAACATGTATACTACATATGTGTCACCATGTATTCACATTACATTACTCAGATCTAGATGTGCTCCTAAACCAGGGTTTAGGGTTATTTCTTGTTTGGACTAAGGATTAGGGCTACGAACCTTAATTCCATCATATGATGATTTATAATATTACAATCTCACTTTTGCATACTAGGTTAAACCCTAATTATCTTCTTAAGCATATTAGACTACTCATTACATCTAATACACATTATCAACATTAAGATCTTTGGTACTCAATTTATCTTCGAATCGTCATAATTCTATTTTATTCGTCGATTTGTACAATTAAAACCATTAGAATTCATATCAACATAAATTAGGGTTTCTAAGCCCATTAATGCAAACTTAGATATATGAAACCCTTATTTAAGCTAATTATGTGCAATTATCATCCTTTTATTATAAACAAGTTAATATTTGTTCTAAACATTGAGAGAACATCACTATATTCAACTATCATCAATTTCAAGGGTTTTTCATTAATTAAAACACTAATGATGATAACTTTATGTACTTTTCCAATTTTAAGCATATAAACTCTAAATTTGACTAATCATAGGCAAAGTTCTTCCTTTTTGAACTCAATGTCCCTTTTTACATTTAACAGATTAATATCAACTCTAAAGATTCATCAAACCCTATTGAACACATTAATCATATCAACATAGGGTTTCTTAATCATTAAAGTATTAAAGATGATTACTTCCATTCATTTTCGGATTTCAATTAGAATCAGACATTAATCATAATTTATTTGGATTCCTCTCGTTCTGAGGATCAACTTTCATATATAACATTTTGTCATCCGATCTACGAATCTTAAGTTATGAATTTTGCAAGAAAATACTTACTTGGCCAATCCGAAGCTGCCACGTCATCAGGTCCCATGCACGCAGCTTGCTTTAAAACATTTCGATAAGACCGAATTGCCCTCCCGTAAGTGATCCGTTTCTTGAGTATGCAGGGGGGTAGAAACGGCCATCGCCCCCCAACTCCTTCTTCCTCCTCGCGAGCAGCCACGTGCGCCGACCTGTTGCCCTAGCCGCGCGCTGCGCGGCCTCTATAGCTCCCTCCTGGACTCGCCGGCCCTCCTGACCAGTTCCTTTGCCTCCGCCGCCCTTCCCTTCCCTTGGGTCACCGCTTATCACACATCCAGCGCGGCTAGCTTGGGAGGGGTGAGATCCGCAACCCACGGCCGTGTTGCAGCCGTGCGGCTGCTGCTGCAGCTGATTGAGCGCGGGTTGGTGGCAGGGAAGGATAGCCGACCCTCCCAGGTTGGTCGCGGATGCGCACAGCCTCAAACAAGACCCTAAACACGCCCGTCGCTCCAAAGATGGAACCTTTCCTTCAAGTTTAGGGTTTTTACGTGCAAGAAGCAAGGGGAGCTGCGTGGGATTCTTTCCAGAATTCGATCCCAGATCCTACCCCTTTTATAGGGGAGAGAAACGATGTCATATGGTTGCTTGCCCACCAAAAACGAAATCTCTTAACAAAAGGAAACATACTCCTTTAAGGAGAAGAAACCTTCTCTCTCCTATGTATTTCCTTGATGTTTCCTATTTCTTGGGCAATTAGGAATACGAAAAACCATTTAATCTCTCTTATACTTTACTTTAACTCCATAAGCACGAAATATTACTTTCTTTTAGTAGGAAAGTATTTCCCTTTTATCAAATTCACAAAATTCATTAAGAATGTATCACCTTATCCTTTTATTTATAAATATTAGTAGTTTCTCTCTCTTTCCTATTCATTGGGGATCCTTGGACCCCAAGACACTCAAAGAAATCGAAATTCCTTTTAAAGGAATACTCATTATCCTTAAATGCATCAATATGCATTATTCTCATTATGTTGCTTATTGTTATTAAAATAATTCCTTTTTGAGGATTTCTCTTAATTTATCTCTTATTTTCCTCATTAGTATTCATTTTATTATTAGGAATCATTGGGATACGAAATCCCACTAAGGATAACTCAAAATACCTCTTTTCACATATTTTCCCTATTTCATCAATGTTTTCAATTTCTTTATTAACAAGGAAATACTTAATTGATATTTTCTTTTCTTATTTCCTTTTCTTTGCAACTTTGGACTCCTTAGAACCCAAGGAATCTAAGAGGCACGAAATCCTTCCTTGGATTTGCCTTCTAGAGGTTTCCACACCTTTCTTATCTCAAATTCTTAGTTATTCATTAATTAATTGAATATCCTTGTTATTGGGCCCAATAGCCAATAAAGCCCACAAATAAAACAACAAGGCTATTGTAAATGGAATCCATTTAATCAAAACAAATCATATCATTATTTGTTCAATTAGCTTTAATCTGAAAAATTACATTTCTCACTATTTGAACCCAAAAAATTGGGGTTATAACAGACTGCCTGCCATTTGTAGAGATGGTAGTGATATTTGGTTGGCACGAGTGCCTCTGTTGTGCTACACAATAGTGGAGTGGCACTTTCCCGACAGAGTACTTGGACAGTTCGGCTTTGTTCAAGTACAACCTACTCTTGAGCTGCCGAAGCTTAGCCGGATAGATGGGAGGGGTCATGCGGCTGAGGATTGGATGCTTCATTATAGGCAGGAGGTGCAGATATGGAACAACAGACGTGAGAGCTTAGTTCCCGCTCCACCAGCTGATACAGTCTACAGTCCTCAGGTTCACTATGCATGGTATCATCCACAATACATTGTGCCCCCTCCAGATATGCCTCCAAGCATATACTACCCGCAAAGTTATCGTCAGCAGCAATTTGTGAGTATCTTTATTATTTTCTTTTACAAATTGTTATTATTTTTCTTTGTAATTGGTCTTTATTATGTGTACATACTTTATTTTACAGGTAGAAACACATGTGGCGATCCGAGCGGCAGTACAGCAAGCCCCTGCACAGATCAGAGACAGCATCTATACCATCCAGGGGAGATACTTTGATAGTCTTCCCGACTATGCTCGGCCGTGGGATCCCATACCCACTCATACCACAGCCCCTGAGCCCACTCCTACTCCTACTCCTACTCCTACTCCTACTCCTACTACTACTCCTACTGTTGAGCCCACTCCCACTCCCACTTCTCAGTTCATGTCATGGGGACCGACAGGGCCATATTTTTCAGGAGCTGCTTCATATTCCTCATTCATCACCCCACCTCAACCACCATCATACCATGGAGCAAGTTCTTCTTCTGCTCCATACACTCCATTCCCACCAGCAATTATTCCCGAGAGTCGACCACCATCTTATGTCACATATTCACCTACTCCCTTTGATTTCTCAGGATACACCCCACCTGATGCATCCTATCCTGGTTTTCCTAGACCCCTCACCCCACCTCCACCTTTTCATTTCTTCCCTGATGCTCGTCAGCAGCCTCCTACGTAGTTGTCCCCGGTTCAGCAGTCTCCAGATGACATCGGTACAGAGGATCCTGATGTATAGGGACGTGGGCGAGGACGACGTACTTAGTTTTTTATATATTGTACAGTTTTTTATGTATGCCTTTGTGAGGACATCTATTGTATGTGGATCTATCATATTATGATATCACATTGGTTCATTTTGGATCATGTTGTTGTGGATCTATCATATTGTTCTGTTGTGAATTATTTTCTCGTCATTTTGGTTCATGTTTTCACCTTGTTTTTAATTGCTATCTCATTTATTTGAATTAAGTTCGTATTATATAATCAATTAGGAACCAACCAATGTTGGTTGCAACCACCTCAAATATTCCATATGCATGTTACGACCTATTGAAATTGACAAATTTATAATAATTGAGTATATTATAGACATCCAAATACAAGTGAACGAATTATAAATGTATAAATATAATCAATATTGTTAATTTACATATCAAAAACCATGAAACAATATCAGTAACTGCCAAAATATGATTAAAAAAAGCAATGCGTCCTGCATGGGGACACATTGCTCCAATGCGTCCTGCATGGAGACTCTTTGAGCAATGCGTCCCAGCTGGAGACGCATTGGCCCACACAAGGGCAATGCGTCCCCATGCGTGACGCATTGCACTCCTGTGGGGTCAATGCGTCCCATTCTGGGATGCATTGCTCTCCCGCGTGGCAATGCGTCCCGGAAGGAGACGCATTGGTCCCACAACAGAGCAATGCATCCCAGCTCGGGACGCATTGCCCTCCTATGAGACCAATGCGTCTCCCGTCGGGACGCATTGCTCGCGGGAGAGCAATGCGTCCCAGTAGGGGACCTATTGCTCCAAAATGTGCCATTTTGGGCAATAAGTTCAAGAACATGCCACTTAGGTAATTAAAATTGGCAAATGTGCCATTTAGGTATTTTTGCCGAGTTTAAATGCTGGAGGTTTGAAGAAAATATCACACCAGTCTAAATCCTCTAGATCCAGCAGCCATCCAACGAAGGAATAGGGTACACGGCCCACTGGATTCTTTATCACCAGCTTTCTCAATGATGTGAGAAGTCGTAAATAACTTTCAAGATACTCCGCTGTTAGAAGGTTGCCACAAGAGTCAATAGTTAAGCATAACAAAGAAATAGGAAGATGACAGTCGTTTTCCAATGACAAGCTTGCAAGTTTTGGACAATCGATCAGTTCCAAAGTCTCCAACGATGCAAATCTTGTGAAACCTGTCCGAGGTAGACGCTCAAGGTTGTTGCAGCCAGTGATTTCCAGACAGCGAAGAAATGGCAATGGATAGTCTAGGCTTGAGAGGTCCTGTATACCTTTACAATGGCAGATAACCAATTTACATATACTACGTACTGCAAAACCGAGTGAATTGACACGCTTTTTCGTCCACAGTTCTAAAAGGGTCAAAAATATTTAATAAAGAAGTCTGAACCAAATACTCCCCAACACCCCTCGTTCTCTCCGCTCTCGGCTCCCCCTCCCCCAGCCTTGGCACCGCCTGCGGTTTGCCTTTCCCGATTCTACCTCCACAATCACCCCGCCCTAATTTTTGCTCCATTTCATCCATGAGAAAAATCCCCGATGACACCCGAACATGAATCGGAACCGCACATGAGTTACACAACCATCACGATCTCAATCTCCTAGAATTCTCCTCTCCACCAGGCTCTCGTCTTGCTCTGAGCATAACCTACTTCCAGGTTGTCGTGCATCATGTCTGCCCTATGCATCACGAATGACTGGTGGCTCTGATTTACAGTGCACTGTATTCGTCGGATCCTTGTGGCTGTATCCGTCAAGAGTGACTTCATAATTTTTTATCCATGTGTCGGTTCGGCTTTTGTTTCACTCCATTCATCGATAAAACTTTCTGTCTCTTTACCTCTTAAACTGTCTTTTGAGTATGGTTACAGTGAAAATTAGATATGAAAACCCTCTCTCTATGATCCATGTTATTATGAGGTTCGCATGTATGAGGTACGATAGAATATGACATGGTTTTATGATGTTGGCGGAAGATGAAAATACAATACGAATCTCATTTGTAGGAAGACGGCCATGGAAGAACTAATTAAATAGAAGGACTGAGTTCTATCATAAGGTATGTTATCGTGAATAATTTCTTTGATAAGAGGCGTCGCGTGGTTGTCTATATGTTTTTGCCATGACCTGATTTTGACCAATATAACACATATTTATTCCAGATTTAAAATTATTTCCTAGTTGTGATGTGCTGAATACAACTGAATGTGATCTTTATTGTGTGAACTTATTTTTCCCACTCTTTTTACAGTAGAATAAAAGTGTATAATTATTGGTCTTCCTGATTTTTAATTTTAGTGGACATTTAATTTTAGTGAAAAACATTGGTACCAGAACCAACATCTTGCAACATCTCCTAATTAAGTGTTGTCCTGCACAATTGTTAATATGCATAGTAAAACCAGAACGCATAGTATAGGTCAAATATATTTTTTGGTAATGAAAGAATATATAACTAAATGATTGTCTGATTGGGAAAAAAATATAAGCGCACATTTGTAGCTAAGTGTGTTTTCTATTTGGTTCCGTGCAGATTGAACTCACAATGGGGAAACGACCAGTCTGTATACACATACAAAGAAATGACCCATGAGGAAATCCATTCATAGAAGCAACTCAACGAGAAGGTCCTGGAATAGAGGAGGCAGATGTCTGTGGCATACCATCTTGGCATTCATTCTAGCTGCCTTTGTGATTGTTATGTCTCGTAGGCTTTCTACCTCTGCATGAAGCCATTAAGACAATTACATGGACTAAAGCTCTGTGATTGCTTTCGGCCACTCCGTTCTCATCAATCATAGGCCCACCGACTAGACGCCACTACCCTTCTCAAATATGGGTTGATTAGAGTCACATTGCAGACTACCAACATCATCTAAAGTAGACTCGTTGTTCTAGGTTCCACATGTGGACCATACCATCTGCATATGGGTGCGACGTTGATACATATTGCTATGTCATTGTCTTGCTAGAATCACTACTAGAAACACAGGCTATAGTCTGCACTTTTTTTCCACGACTTCTAAACCGTGACACGCGGTTAGGAGACTTGTGTCTTAAGTTTCGGGACCAAAGCATTGCAATCCGCCCAACCTCGATCCCTATGAGACAAAATTCGAGTATTTTCTCCTAATTTGCCAAATCCCTATCCAGATTTTTTCTTCTCCCACCTTCGGACTCCCGCATTCCAAGCATCGCTAACTTCTCCAGATTGTTCTCGAGTCGTGCCATGACTCAATCAGTCGTGTTCCTTCTTTCTCATGCCCCCTTTCTCCATGCGTTGTGGAAAGTACCCCCTTGTCTTTCCCCGCCCATGTTCTTCCCCCCTTTTATTACCCCACCCGCCACGTCCTGGAGGGTGTGTTTTTGTGCGTTGGAGCACGATCGACTACCATCAGTTAGAATCAACGAGGTGAAAGAGACAACAACGAATAGGGTGACGAGAAGGTTAGCTACTGCTGAGGCATCGGGAGAAAAATCCACTGGATCGGCAGCGGTGGTAGGCAAAGACAACGGCAGTGGATCGTTCCTCTCAGGTACTCCGTATACCTGTACTCTCTATCTACCATCCACCCAACCATTCATCACCTAGATAGTTTTATTCGTACTAGCCATGGAAACTTCCGCAGCAGGTATAATGTTCACCAATATGGTCACCTTTCTAACAACCTTTGCCGTGTTACCAAGATCTACACATTTTCTTTCCATTCTTGTTTTATTTGCCATCTGATCATATTAAGTTTGGATATCTTTAATTGTTGGCAAACAAGCGAACAATGCTTTCACCAATGATGTATAACGATTAGTAAAGAAAAGCCCTTCACACCATAAATCCTACGTGATTGACAACTTGCGTTATGTTTTGAAATATATCAACCAAACTCCCTTAACTCATTAACAGTGAAACAAGGTGCAAAATAAACCGAAGCATGTTGAAAGAAGCTTCCCGTAAATGGCCCTGAAAAACTAAGATAGTGAATGTGTGTAGCACAATTTTCAAACAATTATTATGATGTCTCTTGCCTGACTAATCTTCTAATGCTCAGGCAACATTAAACAATCAGTTCACCATGTTACCAGTAAGCTGTTAAATATTACCGTTAATGTTATTACTCTATGGGTATGTTTGATTTATTGTATTTAAGAATAATGGATTGCATATCTTGACACAAAACCCGAAAATTTAGGCGTGCTTTGTTGTGTCTAGAAAAGTCAGAAACGCTAGCACTTCTGACTAGCAAACAAATGCTGGATGTTTGCTTCCAGTTCAGAATTACCAGACGCTGCTCTCACTACTAGAAACACGGGCTATAGTCGACACTTTTTTTCCATGACTTATAAATCTTGACATGCGGTCAGGAGACTTGTGCCTAAGTTTTGGGACTGAAGCATTGCAATCTTCTCGACCCCGACCCCTGTGAGACAAAACTCAGGTATTTTCTCCTAATTTGCCAAATCCCTATCCGGCTTTATTCTTCTCCCACCTTCGGACTCCCGCATTCCAAGCTCCGCTAACTTCTCCAAATTGTTCTCAAGTCGTGCCATGACTCAGTCAGTCATGCCATGACCTTTTTGCTGGGAGACCCATGGTGGCGCTACGACTTCGCTAGGCTCTACTGGGACGCTAGGAGCGGATTGTAACCATACTTTAGGGCTATAGCTCGTTGTGGATCATCAGAGAACAAACATGTCATCCATACTAACTTTTTTGGGAGTAACAAGTGTGATTCTTTTATTAATTACCAAACTTTGGGTACAAAACATTGTTGTGCACCTCAACCTAGATAACTAATAGGAAGAAATTGTTGGATCCTAGATGGGTGATTATATGCTCTAGGGGGGTGAATAGAGCTGAAAGCACTTAAACAAAACTCATTAAACCTGCAAGATATATGACAAGATAAGGTTGCTAAATAGGTAATTTGAGTGCAACTAAAACATACATAGCAAGGGAGAGAGAGATTGAACATGCACGAATTAGACAAGCTATTTAGAGTGGTTCCACACTTCAAACTAGAAGTGTGTCAGTCCACTTGCCTAGAGAGTCAACCTCTAGGACTTCCAAACTATTGCACTCTTATATTAATTTATAAGACTTACAATACATGACCAGCCAAATGACTTACCTATCCAATACAAAGAGTCTTCAACCTTACCAAGGACTTACCCACTTTGCAAGAGTCTTCGGTCTTCTCCAAGGACTTACCCACTCTTGTACAAGTCTTCAGCCTTGCAAGGATCACCCACTCTTCTTGGATCTTCCGCCTTTGACTTCACCTTCACTCGGAGAAGCTTCCACCAAGGTCTTACCCACTTGAGCTTGAGTCTTTTGCCTTCTCCAAAGGCTTACCCACTCTAGCTCCAAGTCTTCAACCTTGATCTTCACCAAGGGACTCCTTCCCTTATTCTTCTTCACCTCTCTTGGAAAAGTGAGAGTGTCACAGAACCGTTCTTACCCCAATCCCAATCCTACTGCCTAGACAGTAGAAAAAGGATTGAAGCGCCCGTCCCTGAGTGGCGCGATAGGATCTAACACACTGGCATATACAATAAGAAATAAATAACTCAAAAACTGGATAATTAAAGAACAAACTAACCCAATATGGAGATATATCTGATTATCTTCGTCATCTGAGTGTATGAGTACGGAAGTGATCTTATTTTAATATCCCATTGGTATAACCTAAAATCAATAAAATCAAGACACAATCATGCAATTGCACGGTACGCTATCAAAATCAAGAAAAACAGTTTATAAGAAAAATATGTATACTTGGCAGGACTTATATTTCAAAGAATAATAAACAATTTGCAAAACCAACATTTATTCAACAAGTTTTCAAGCAAATCAACTTTTATTACGAATTCTCATTATGCTATAATTCAAGAAGCATGCTTATATATTTTGTATGACTCTATTACCCCAACGCGATGGGGAAGGTCACTAGGCCCCGTTTCACCATAGGAACAGGAAGCCAATGTATAAGCCCCACTTTCAAATTAGGGGGTTGTTGTACTCAATATCCACATTATCAACATTATCAATATCATTATCATTATCAACATCAATATACGGGAAATCATAATGGGCATGCAATTTATGTTTTCATGTTTTTCAAAATATAGTATAAAAAAACAGAAGACTAATCATAGGGAACAATAGCTCATCCAAGTAAATAGCCAAGTATATTTCAAGAGATACCTAAGAAAATATCATCATACAACCAAGAGGAGTAGTATAATAGTGTACCTTTATAAAAGAGTATTTGGAGTATAGATCCCAAGAGAGAGAGAGAGTAAATCAACCCTTTGAGTCAGATCCTAGATCAAAATATTTGATCAAGGGTCAAGATCATAGTTTAAAAAGATAAAGCTTTGTTATTCGATATTAGGGTTACATTTTCCTATTTCTCCTTAGGTTTAGGTCATCAACAATATTCCCAAAAGTCCAACAAATATTCAAGTATCAAACATGTTTCATGAATGGATGACCACCCTATGTATATTTAGGAATACATTTCAACCTTAATTATCAATATCATTATTCAAATCTCTAGATCATTCCCAAAATGAGATAGTACAGTTGGACTCAAAATTAGATTTGGGAGTCCTATGATTAAGAGGATTTTCCTAGATCAAGATAGAGCATCAAAACCTTATTTCAAAGTATATGATTCAACTTTTAGGGTAAAGAGTTAAGAGGCTCATATTTAACCCTTATTTTGTCAAAAGATGATTTGGTGTCTCAAAATGATCATTAGAAACGGGAATAAGAGTTTCTCCAAGATTAATCATCATATAAGATAATTAACCAGGCAAAAGAACAAGATCATGGCATATCAGTGATAAAAGTCGATAATTAAGCTTCACAAGTATTTTTAACAGATCAGTTGGATTTTTCTGATAAAAAAGGACTATAATTTCACTACTTTTGGAGCTAGGGATCTCAAGATATCAATTTTTTAAGATTTAGATTATTTCTGGAATTTAGGGCAGAGAGCAGAATTACCAAAAATTAGGGGCCGTCGATTGATGATCTACCGTGGTCTCGCGAGGACGATTAGCGGCAGGGATGAGTTGTGCTACCAGGCGCGTGCTTCACGGAGAAGGAGCAGAAGGGGGGGCTCGCGTAGATCTGTGGCCGTCGATCGAAGATGCGGACCAGCGTGGACCCAAAACTAGCGGCTGCTGCTGCTCGTCTCAGACAGCAGAAACCCGCCCGCGAGCAGGTTGCTCCGCGGCGGTGCAACGGCTGGAGAAAAAGGGGACACCAGAGGGAGAGCACAGCGCGAGAATAGGAGGTGTCGTTCGGGATCGTGGGGGTGCGTCGAACCCAAAGGGGGGGTTCATATAGTTGTTTGGGCTAGGGTTAGGGTTGCTAGAGGGGGGCGCACCCCATGGTTTTTGCTTGATTGATTAACCCCAAGCAGCGAATACACCCTACAAAGCCGCACAAAAAGTTCAAGAATGGCTGGAAGATCTCTCGGTCGAGCTATTGGGCGCGAAATACGCAAGCTGCTCGGTCGGGGTCGGGCCATGGCCGGCTGGTCCACCGTGGACCCTTGCCAAACCAAGCACAAGGTAGGGGATGACCCCAGCGCCGTTAGATCAAGATCCAAGGCTGTTGGGTCACCCGCCTTGCCCAAGAGCGCCCTAAGCCAAAGATGGGCCGGGCCCAACAAGAAAAAGTGAGGAAAAAGGTGGAAAAAAGGCAAAGAAAGCCATGGAAAGGTTAAAACCTTAGAAAAAACATATAAAATCATAGAAAGGTCCAAATGATCTCAAATTTGGATCACAACTTCACAAAAACGTGGAGAACCTTTACAAAAAGTTTGAGGGCAAGAATATGGAATTTGATGGGTCAAATTCTTTATTTGTACAAAGTGATGAATTAATCAAATATAAGGTGTTATAATGTGTATAAAGTTCACATTGTTCACCGTATTTTGTATTTGAGTCTCAACTTTGCTTATGTAGACAAGGAAATTAATTTGGGACCATTATTGGATATAACGAGGTCAAAAGAGTAATTATTTTATTATAATGCTAAAATCCACTTTGTCACATCCTTCCCTCCTTAAAAAGGAATTTTGTCCCCAAAATTCAAATTATCCTCAAAAATTGATATTATTCAACCTAAGTCATTTCCTCAAATATTGGGGTATCCTCAAGTATAAAATCAAAATCATGTCCTCAAGTTTCAAGTAATACAATAGTAACAAAAGGGATTCCATGTTTCATGTCACAATCAACTTGGTGCCAGCATCATCTCATCATTGACAAATTGAGTATCAAGGTCCTTGCATATATTGTTCACAGTTATCATATGAGTCACAAATATGGAAAGCATCCTATTGTTCACAAATTTGGACATATTATCTTTTAGGTCAAATAAAAAGAGTCCTTTGATCAAGTATACAAGGTGACTTTAAATCCCAAAATCTCAGGGTCTTAGCTTCTACGTTGGCCTAGGTGGGGTTATACGTCCATGATTTGAGATTTCATATATCAACATTTTGAGACAACATCATACTTTCCATATCATTATTTCGAGCTCAAAATTAATGGGAAGGTCCCACCCTAGTCCTAATGAGAGATAAACCCTAAATCATAAATCAAGAGAGTCTATATAGTCATCATTTTGAAAATTTCAACATTTGGGATTTTGAAGTCTTTAGTCATATTTCTAGTATGATTTGTAGATCCAAAAAATGTGGACATAGGATTTGTATCATTATTGAGATCTAATAATCATGAGTCACAAGTCCATTAATCAATATCAAGAGTCGAGATTTTAAGCATCAAAAGTTATAGGTCTAGTATTGTGAAGCTAAGGTTTAGATTCCTATTTAGACCTTAGAGGGGTAGAATTCATCTATATCCAATTTTGAGCAACATTATTCAAGCAATATTCGAGCAACATATCATAATTTCATTATCATGTTTCCAAAGTTGATGAATGATCTAGACCTAGGTCTATCTAGGAAATAAACCACAAGCTATAGTCAACATTGTCATATATCAAGATCGTTATCCAATCAATATTCAAAACCAAATATCAACCATGGGTTTAACCTATCAGTCTTAGGTCAACCAATCCAAAATCGAGTGAAAGGAGATACCTTTCCAAACTCTAAATAATCAATAGGATGAAAAAATAGAGGTAGTCGTGATGGGGATGTGACCTATGTTAGGGGAGTCATGAGTCAACTACCACCCTAATCTGGCACATTACCAACATTAGTCATTATCAATTGAGCTTATTTAAATAGGGAGAGTATCCATGATTATATTGTATATATCTAGGTCATAATATCAAAATTCAAGATAATAGGTCAATAATGTCAAGATTTGAATTTTTTTTCTTTCAGGATCAAGGTAGTGATATAATTTGTAAATTGAGGATTTTAATTTGACATTCGAGGAATTAGAGCATAATAGTGCAAAAACTAGCCCATCATCATCATATCAAAATCAAGATTGCAAAAGGCATCAGTAGTCAATAGAGAAATAGTTTTTTTTAGCATCATGGTCTGACATCATGATTTTATGAATCCTAAATTAGTCAATTTGAGAGCATAGTCATGATGGAAATCCTATTGGGAAAAAGAGTTTGCTTAACTATGTTTGAGGTTTAATCAACAATATGGCAACATGGAAATTAATTAAATCGATACCTCATTAGCAAGGAGGTATAATGTTTAAGTCACCCTTATTTCACCACATCATAATTTTACAGTTTACCTCAAACATAGGGAGCATGCAGTCTAATTTTGATTAAATCGGGTTTTTCATGAAGGGTCAAGCATGAGTATTTCATTTCAAAGTTTTCATTGATCAAAATCGAGTTTTCATACTAAGGTCAGATCATGGTATCAACTTTCAAGATTTAGCGATTCCCATGCTTAAGCTACCCATAATCGAGACATTATGTGGTATAAGGTCACAAGGAAGGACCACATGAGGAGATGAGAAAACTACCTAATCTTCATCTACATTGGTGGCTTAGGATTATCCTTAAAAAAGAGATGCGATTCTAGAAGACTCTCAAAGGTTTCACAAGAGAACCTTTAGGTCCAGTTTTGGATCAATTGAGGCCAGGTAGAGCGGGGGATCTTGGCCATCGTGAAGACGGATAGGAGAAATTATGTCAGGACCCCAAGCTTAGACACCTCAATTTTCACCGTTATGGAATTTAGGGTTTGTTGGGTGTAAGAGACTTGAGAAATTATTTACTTAAAGTATATGAGAGTGTGTAAGCTCTAATACCAATTGTCACGGAACTGTTCTTACCCCAATCTCAATCCTACTGCCTAGACAGTAGAAAAAGGATTGAAGCGCCCGTCCCCGAGTGGCGCGATAGGATCTAACACACTGGCATATACAATAAGAAATAAATAACTCAAAAACTAGATAATTAAAGAACAAACTAACCCAATATGGAGATATATCTGATTATCTTTGTCATCTGAGAGTATGAGTGGGGAAGCGATCTTATTTTAATATTCCATTGGTATAACCTAAAATCAATAAAATTAAGACACAATCATGCAATTGCACGGTACGCTATCAAAATCAAGAAAAACAATTTATAAGAAAAATATGTATACTTGGCAGGACTTATGTTTCAAAGAATAATAAACAATTTGCAAAACCAACATTTATTCGACAAGTTTTTCAAGCAAATCAACTTTTATTAGGAATTCCCATTATGCTGTAATTCAAGAAGCATGCTTATATATTTTGTATGACTCTATTACCCCAACGCGATGGGGAAGGTCACTAGGCCTCGTTTCACCATAGGAACATAGGAAGCCAATGTAGAAGCCCCACTTTCAAATGAGGGGGTTGTTGTACTCAATATCCACATTATCAACACTATCAATATCATCATCATTATCAACATCAATATACGTGCTGTCATAATGGGCATGCAATTTATGTTTTCATGTTTTTCAAAATATAGTATAGAAAAATAGAAGACTAATCATAGGGAACAATAGCTCATCCAAGTAAATAGCCAAGTATATTTCAAGAGATACCTAAGAAAATATCATCATACAACCAAGAGGAGTAGTATAATAGTGTACCTTTATAAAAGAGTATTTGGAGTATAGATCCCAAGAGAGAGAGAGAGTAAATCAACCCTTTGAGTCAGATCCTAGATCAAAATATTTGATCAAGGGTCAAGATCATAGTTTAAAAAGATAAAGCTTTGTTATTCGATATTAGGGTTACATTTTCCTATTTCTACCTTAGGTTTAGGTCATCAACAATATTCCAAAAAGTCCAACAAATATTCAAGTATCAAACATGTTTCACGAAAGGATGACCTCCCTAGGTATATTTAGGAATACATTTCAACCCTAATTATCTAATCATTATTCAAATCTCTAGATCATTCCCAAAATCAGATAGTATAGTTGGACTCAAAATTAGATTAGCGAGTCCTATGATTAAGAGGATTTTCCCAGATCAAGATAGAGCATCAAAACCTTATTTCAAAGTATATGATTCAACTTTTAGGGTAAAGAGTTAAGAGGATCGTATTTAACCCTTATTTTGTCAAAAGATGATTTGGTGTCTCAGAATGATCATTAGAAAGGGGAATAAGAGTTTCTCCAAGATTAATCATCATATAAGATAATTAACAAGGCAAAAGAACAAGATCATGGCATATCAGTGACAAAAGTTGAGAATTAAGCTTCACAAGTATTTTTAACAGATTAGTTTGATTTTTCTGATAAAAAAGGACTATAATTTCACTATTTTTGGAGCTAGGGATCTCAAGATATCAATTTTTCAAGATTTAGATTATTTCTTGAATTTAGGGCAGAGAGCAGAATTACCAAAAATTAGGGGCCGTCGATTAATGATCTACTGTGGTCTCGCGAGGACGATTAGCGGCAGGGATGAGCCGTGCTCCCAGGCACGTGATTCACAGAGAAGGAGCAGAAGGGGGGCTCGCGTAGATCTATGGCCGTCGATCGAAGATGCGGACCAGCGTGGACCCAAAACTAGCGGCTGCTACTGCTCGTCTCAGACAGCGGAAACCCGCCCGCAAGTAGGTTGCTCCACAGCTATGTAGCGGCCGGAGAAAAAGGGGATGTGAGAGGGAGAGCGCGGCGCGAGAATAGGAGGTGTCATTCGGGATCATGTGGGCGCGACGAACCCAAAGGGGGGTTCGTATAGTTGTTTGGGCTAGGGTTAGGGTTGCTAGAGGGGGGGCGGCACACCCCATAGTTTTTGCTCGATTGATTGACCCCAAGTAGTGAATCCACCCTACAAAGCTGCACGGAAAGTTCGAGAATGGCTGGCGGATCTCTCGGTCGAGCTATTGGGTGCCAAAGACGCAAGCTGCTCGGTCGGGGTCGGGCCATGGCCGGCTGGTCCACCGTGGACCCTTGCCAAACCAGGCGCAAGGTAGGGGATGACCCCATTGCCATTGGATCAAGATCCAAGGCTGATGGGTCACCCGCCTTGCCCAGCAGCGCCCTAAGCCAAAGATGGGCCGGGCCCAACAAGAAAAAGGGAGGAAAAAGGTGGAAAAAAGGCAAAGAAAGCCATGGAAAGGTTAAAACGTTAGAAAAAACATATAAAATCATAGAAAGCTCCAAATGATCTCAAATTTGGACCACAACTTCACAAAAACGTGAAGAACCTTTTGAAAAAGTTTGAGGACAAGAAGATGTAATTTTATGGGTCAAATTATTTATTTATACAAAGTGATGAATTAATCAAATATAAGGTGTTATAATGTGTATAAAGTTCACATTATTCACCGTATTTTGTATTTGAGTCTCAACTTTGCCTATGTAGACAAGAAAATTAATTTAAGACCATTAATGGATATAACGAGGTCAAAAGAGTAATTATTTTATTATAATGCTAAAATCCACTTGTCACAGAGAGAACCTTCATCTTCATGATTGCAAATGAGAGATGGGGAGGTGGTGGAAGTGAGAGCCTCACAAGATATACATGTAGGACTAGCTCTCTTATAGATTTCCTACTCACTCTAATGGATGTAGCAAGTAATTAAGCTTAGAGAGATAGAGGAGGCTGTAGGAAGCACTCAACTATAGAATAGAAACCTCACATAGAGTTTGCAATGAATGCTCAACCTTGGATTGAAGCCCAATGGGTCCTATTTATAGTTGGGGATGCCTCTTAGCCTTTGGGAACACTTGTGAACAAAAACTAGTCGTTTTGTGGCTTGCAATGGATATATTTTCACTTGTTGCAACTCTACAACGGCTATAAGCACTTTTCTGCACTTTTCCGTACAGTGCAATCGGCCGAGTTTGTAAAAGGGTAACTCGACCGATAGAGTAAAAGACAAAGCCGATATTCAGACCATCAGTCGAGTTTGTCCTGAGGAAACTTGATCGACCAATGAAAATCAATTTGGTCAATTACACCATCGGACGAGTTCTGTGTAAACACAACTCGACTGATGCAATCTCCAGAAATTGATCAAGGATGATCGGTCGAGTTTTCTGGCTGGGAAACTCGACCGACAGAGTGCCTGTAATCAATTTTCAAAGTTACATCTAAAGTGCTCTAATATTCGATCTAAGTGCTCCTGATTTTATAAGCTTAATTACAAGTCATACAATCATTACAAGTGATTTACAACATGATTCTAATGGATATACATCATATTACAAAAACATGCACATGTATGACTTTGACTTGTCTTTTCTCCAATTTGATACGCGCAAGTTAGGGCATTTGGAGTGTGTCTATACCTAATCTAAATTCACTCAAGTAGAGACATTAGACACCAATATGTGGAATGGTTAGTCATCATCAAAACACGGGTTTAGTCAATTTAGACGTGATTAGTCAACAGAAATAAATTCTCCCTATACCACCTGATCTGCAAAACAAGCTACCATATATAGAACCTATAGTAGGAAACTAGTCTCCATGTAGGGAGCAAAGTCAAACGATTAACATAGAGACTCCACACATGGAGTAAAGAAGAACCACCCAGAACACACAAAGCAAGAAAAGAGGACCATACCAAGCACCAAATCGTCAGATATCAATAAGCATGTCCAGCTCAAGCCTGACACTGTCTTCGGTCTTGCTCTTCTTATATTTCTTCTTATTTTTTCCTTTGCTCTAGTGTTTCCTTGTAGCTTGAAATCCTCTAGTAGATCTGGGTCCGAATCAACATCAGCGGGATTGTAGGTCAATCCCACTTCATCCGGGTCGAAACAGACCTTTTCACTTAGTTGATAATCCAAGGCGAGCCCAGTGTTCTGCATTAGATGACTTGCAGTGCATGGATCCTCCTCATGCGTACGATAGTGATCTAGTTCCCCTTCCAATCCTTATGCTTGTAGCACTGGAGAGTTACATGACGTCTCATCCAATGGAGGTACAGAAGTAGTGGCTTGGGACACCGTCTATCCATACTTTTATCCAGGCATACTTGGGAATTATCCTGGACATGATCACCCTCACGAGCACCATCATGACTAGTTTGCACGAGTATTCTCCTGATCGCCTCATCCTCTGTAGTTTGTTCTACAGAACAACACCTACTGGTCTCGACATTATGTGGAAATCCTGCCACCTTCCCCACTCTAAGTTGTAGCTCACTCACTGGAGTATTTTTCCTTATCACTAACAGACAAGAAGAAAGATTATGACCAAACCTCTTACACCCTGAACAAACTAGGGATTTTGCAACAATCTCCAACTTTAGGATCTTAGGATCTCCATCCTCTTCTATGAGGGTAACCTTAGGGAAGATCGATGTGGATTGAAATTCCACACATACCTTAGTGTTCCCAAGACATCCTGCTGTAAGAGACACATCTTCTAAATCCAAGGGCCTTCCTACAGTGCTAGCAACTCCAGCTAGGCGATTAAGTGTCCAAGGCACTCCAGGATTCTCAATCTTTATCCAGACCAGAGCTTGTAGAAGGAGAGAGGAGCAAGAATGGAACCCGGCTCCCAGGCTTGGACAATTACCAATGCACCATCCAACATCCATGGGTCTTCATCCAGAACCCGCTCTCTTTCCTTTGGTGAAGGAATCTTGATGATGAACCCTTCGTTCTCCTCAATGATGATCTCGAATTTGCTGCATGGCCTCCACTGTCTCCAAATCCTACCTGATAGATGGCCTTGGAAAGGTTTTTTTAGTGAAACAGATCGATAGGTGATCTTTCTAGTGAAGATTGGAGTCTCCTTGACTTGAAATCAAAACACACTTGACACTGTTCCATATCAAAGGATCCACATACATGACCACCGAAGCATCCAGGCCCATACGACGTAGCCGACTTACTCTAAGCTAGTCTGCCAGCAGAACCGTCGACGAAACATCTTCATTAGCTTCACGAGGATGCACTAAAGTGGGTGATGGAGGAGTTGATTTCACATCCAATTTGGCTCCCTTCTGGTGTGTCGGGGAAGAAGACATATGTAAGGACCCTAGCCTCCATTTAGGGCTTATCCTGTTTGCTTTGCTTAACCCTGATGCTTAGTTGCTTGCTAATCACCTTTAGTGGTGATTAGGGTTTGTTAATGCTTTGTTGGGAGCTAGAGGTGCTACTTGCAATTAACCCAAGTCTAGGGTTTGTGGTCAAGTTTGCCACCTTGTGAGGTGTTCCTCCCTCTCCATGCTTCCTCTAGTATTGAGAGGAGGGTTTGGGCTCGTTGCTTGAGTTCCTTTGGGCTTGGTTGAGCTTGTTGGGCCTTGTGGTGGGTTTCCCTTGCCTCTTTGGACCTTGTGTCGGCCTGTGGTGTGTCACCCAGGGTGTGTGTCGGCCTGTGGTGTGTCGCCCAGGGTGTGTGTCGGCCATGGTGTGGAGGTGTGTCACCCATGGACTCTTTGAACCTCTTTGACCTCATTTGTGTCACCACTAGTGGACACTTGGTGCATGATGCTTGCATGTGGCAATGGACTTGGACATGTGTTTAGGGCATGTTAGAGTGGTGGCTTTGCACATGGACAAGTGTCCCTAGGTGGGCGACACCTTGCCTTGTCTTTCCTTGGTTTCTCCTCCATCCTCTCCTATATATGTGTTTCCTTTCTCTTGCTAAGGATCCCTTTAGTTCCTTAGTCTCCCTCTCCCTTGGTGCATGACACCCCCCTTCCTTTGCAAGCTTGGTGGCCGAACCTTGCCTTGGAGTCTCCTTCTTCCTCTAGTGGTGGCCGAACCCTAGAGTGCATTGCTCTTCTTCCTTGGTGGTGCTTCGAGCTTTCTTAAGGCGGGTTGCATAACTCCTAACCCTAGATATACTACCTCTCCTATGTTCTTGTACGTTTTCTTGTGATCATATCGGCTATGTATGTTGTTAGTTGAGTTTCTTTCTTACGTTGTTCTTGTTGGCCGAACCATGTGTTTTAGGGTTCCTTTTTTATCAATACCCCTTTCTCTCCTAGGTTTAGAGGAGTGAGCTTGAGTTCTAGTAATATGGGAAATACTCCTCTCCCGTTTAAGTTGAGAGGTGAGCTTGTATTCTAGTGGCTTGAGAAACACCCTCCTCTCACCATGGACTTGAAAGGTGAGCTATGTGGTGGTTGTGGACCTTGGTTGTGGTTGTTCCTTGTGTTGCCCGATTGGTGATAAGAAGTGTGCAAGACCCCTCTCTCTTGGTTGTTGAGAGGTGAGCATCTTCTTGACCCACTAGGGTTGTGGTGCCCTTGTGCTTGAGGTTGATGATTACCTTGTGGAGTGGCATCTTGGCCGATATAGTCTTGGGGATGATGTTGCCCGATATCCTCCTGTGGTCTAGAGCTTTGGTCAACAGGTTGTGTTGTTGTGACGGGAGTTACACCCATGGTCCTTACCTTGTTGTGACGAGCATCACAATATGTTGAGTTCCCTGCCCGACACACATAACATAGGGGTGGCCTGGTGTCGTTATACCTTAGACGACGGGGCGTTGCGATCTGGACCTGTGTTGCCTTGTGAGAGATGCTGGCCGATACACTTTCGAGATGGTAACCTAGTGCATAACACAGCGTTGCACGACATTGAGTTGCACGTTACATATGTATGCTCAATATCCTTGATGCACGACATAGCGTTGCACGACACTGAGTTGCACGATATAGGTTGAGCTATACGTTAAGCTGCTGGTGGCCGTCATGCTTTGGCTTCCCGATACTTGTGGTTGCACGACACATGTTGCACGATACATCTTGAGGTAGTAGCCGATGCACCTTGCTGGTTTGCTTGGCCGTTGTGGGGCTAGAGTGTTGGGCGATAGGGGAGAGCACCCTGCCCGATACTACCTTTAGTGAGGGTAGTGGGCACTTCTAGTGAGGGTCTTGTTCCTTATATGGAAAATCGATATGCTAGATCTTATTTCATGCTATCACAATTGGCTTATGATGGTGACCCTTGATATGCTCAATAATAGTGAGGTGTTTGATATAATAGATCACATCTATGTACATTGACATGATATTACACATGTTTATGATTATCCTGAATTATACGTACCATGTTGATTAAATGATAAAGTACATGAGATGCATCATATGATAATATGACCTATGCCTATGGTCACAGGTTGAGGCATGAATGATAAAGCAAATAATCATCAATGCTTCCCTATGTTCAGAATATGATCCTTCTGTTAATCCATGATGATTGTGTCTACTAACCATGCAGGTGTTTCATACATATGCATAGCTAGGTAAAGGGTTATGAGGTATATATATGTTTGAGTAACATTGCTTTGATAGTTACTCTTGATGATGAGATAACATGCATGATGTGTTTTGGTCTGAGGACCTGGGTTGGCTAAAGTGCCTAGATGAGGTGTTATCCTCTGATGATGACCTGGGTTTGCTATCCCATGGTGAAGATGTAAGCCTTGACAGGCAGTGGCACTATGTGATGAGGGACTGAGATCCCCTGGCAATGAAATGTTGGATCCTTGTGATGGATCAGGATGATGTTGATGACAGTAAAAGAATGATTTTGAGCTTCATGTTGTTTATTCTTATTCTTGTTTGCATATTATACAACTTGGTTGAATCTTGCAAATCACTTAAAATATACTAACTATCACAGTGGAACATATCATGTAGTTGCCCTGGCCCTAGATCCATCATCATCAGGAGCTGGTGATGGTGAAACAGGTTCTCCTGTGGGTTAACCTGGAAACACATATTATTGAATATGTGTGGTTTCTCCTAGCTGAAAATGAGGAGGTATGAGTGCAACTTCGGTTGTAGACTCCGGAGTGCGTATGTGAAGAGTATGGTGAACAGGCCCATGGCTCAGGATATGTGATATGGGAGCATGAATGCGTTCATGGCTCAGAGCACGGTGAACAGGCCCGCGGCTCAATTTCACTAGTGTCGATACCTGTACTGAGGAGGGATAGGAAGAGGGTAGCCTGACCCTGTGGCTGAGGCCACTTAAGCATGATACTACGGTCCTTCTTTGGTACTCGTGCACTAACCACGAGGTGGGAGGTCGTGGAGTCTGGCTCTTCCATTGACCTTGTATGGCACTGGCTTGGGTTTCTCAACCGAAGGTTGGTTTTGAGCGGTACGACTCACTTCCTTAGGGCATAATAATACGTAATCCAGCCGAATAGTATTTATTGCTTAAGGAAAAACACAGAACATTGATTGAGGCCTTTCTTGTATGGTTAATCTTGTTATACATGCAGTTTATTATAAGTCTCTTATGTTATGCGGTAAGATCTTATAAATCATATCTTGTCAATCATGTTCCATAATGAAATAATTGGGTATATGCCTTCTGTACATTCTGGTAAGCTTGACGGTATGAATAGCTTTGCTTTATAAACTGCTCTTGTTATACCTTTTATCAGTTATCTACTGTTATTGCTTTAATCTTCCTTTGGTTTTATAGTTTTGGTGGGGAGTTATGTTTCTCGCTGGGACTGTGTGTCTCACCCCACTATTTTATAACCTTTTTAGGTGTTCGAGCTAGACGTGGTGGTGGTCGAGTTGTTACGGCCGAGCAGCAAGAAGAGCAGTAGAAGGCAAGAGATGGACATGATGCTGTTTTGGTTGTTTGGTAGTAGAGTTTTAGAGTCATCCCTGTACTCTCAGGTCCTTGGAGGTGTTTTGACGTTGTTTCACAGTGTATAGCTGATGATGCTTGTTATATCCTACTGCTGGCCGGATGTGGGCCGTTCTGTACATATAAATAGGTGACGAACTCATGTGATGACGAGACAGCTAATCTCCTAAGGTGTGGACACGTATCAAGACTTGTAAATGTTTATATAACATGTTTCCTTGCAAGATGAGGACCTAAATGTAATAGTTTCTCAGTTATTCTGCTTTCTGCAATCGGTTTTAATTAACATGTGTTTTTGGTAATTTGTGGTTATGGTGTTTTCTGCACGTTTTCGCGTAACACCTCGTGGTCTATGTGATAGTGGGATGTGTTGCCACAAGTTTGGTATCAGAGCTCTAGGTTCGCTTAGTCTACAGGGATCTAGGACTAGGTTGTGTCTGTTCTTGTGAGTTTTCCAAATTTTCTTACAATCATCTTCTGCCCTCAGCGGAAGAAAAACCAAGATGTCTGGAAACAATGAAGAACATGCTGCTGAGAACATCGATGCTGCATCAGTTGATGGAGCTATAGGGCAGGCACATGAAGATCGGGTGCCTGAGGTCCCCCAACCTGACCCAGCCATTCTTGAACACCCTGCCTATCAACAGCTTATGGGGCAGATGATGGCTACGATGAATCTCATGGTAGAAAGATTTCCAAGCCTCCGCTGAGACCACATGCTCCCCATGGTGAAACATCGGGTATTGGGAAGACCTTTAAGCGGCTTCGCCGATTCGGAGCTTCAGATTATGCCGGGACGGCTGATCCAACGGATGTAGATCTGTGGCTGACAAGTCTTGAGAAGGCTTTTCGGATCCTCGACATCCCCAAATCAGACAAATTCAAGCATGTTGTCTACCTTCTGAAGGGTAGTGTTGGTCACTGGTGGACCATTGAGGAGGAGAAGCGACCCGGTGAGGTGATCGGTTGGGAGGTTTTCCCATATGAGTTCGTCAGCAGATACTTTTCGAAGACGTATCTGGATGAGAAGATCAGCCAGTTTGAGCACTTGCGCTAAGGAACGATGAGCATCACCGAGTACGAAGCCAAGTTCATGGACTTGTTGAGGTTTTGTCCTCACATGGCGGAAACCGATGAAGAGTGAATCAGACGTTTTGAGAAGGGTCTGAGTGCTGAGCTGACAACACCTACTTCTACATTGGAGAATCGAGAGCGGTTTTCTACGTTTGTGGAATTTGTTTGGAGGATCGAACGGTCAGTAGGGAGAAAAGAGAATCCATGTCTAAGAAGAGGCCTTCTCAGTTCCAGGGACAAAGGTTTGGTGGATTCAAGAAGTCGAGGTTTCATCACCTTCTGTGATGAGAGGTTCAAGTGCACCATAGCAGTGGTCTCTGAGTAAGGGAAGAGGATATGTTTCTTCACCGTCAAAGGAACATGGTACAACTTCTGTAGCAGTGACAGGGCCATCTAGGCCACAACAACAAGACCAGTCATGCCATCTATGTGGTCATATCGGGCATTGGAGGTCAAATTGCCCAAACAGAGATGTTGAAGTGACGCAACAACTGAGGCAGAATCAACAAGGGTCAGATAGACAACAACCCAGTGGTAGCAGAGGGTGAGGACGTTGTCAAGCATCGCAAGCAGGATCGTCTGCTCAAGGAAGCATAGGACGTGGACAGCAAGCAACGACTCGATTCTATGTTATGAGTCAGCCGGAGGCGATAGTCAACCCGCAAGTGGTGATAGGTCAGATGGAGTTATTTCATTGTGATATATCTTCTTCTTGCTTTATATCTGTTCTGGTTGACCTGGTGCTACACACTCTTTAATCGCCTATAGTATGCTTGAAAACTGTCGTTTACCTGTTATCTGTAAGAAAGATAGCTTGTTGTTAAAAACCCCTCTTGATGGTTCCTCAATGCTTCAAGAAGGGTGTCCATCTTGTGTCTTATCTTTTCCGGGACACAATATACAAGTGGATCTTATACCACTTGATATGCATGGTTTTGGTGTGATCTTGGGATGGATACCTTAGAGAAGTATAAGGTTGTTTGAGACTCTGGTTCTAAGCAGGTTGTGTTTGATGATGATGGAGAGAAGTGGATCTTCCAGGGAGATAGGAAAATTCTTTGGATGTGTCTAGTATCAACTATGGTGGTAGAGAAGTTGCTACGGCAAGGATGTGAGGCATTCTTAGCTCCCGTTGTGGATATCGTTGTGGCTACCAAGGCGAAGGGTCCTAGCCTTGAGGAGGTGTTGGTTGTCCGAGAGTTTGTCGATGTGTTTCTTGATGAGTTCCCTGGTGTTCCTCCACCCTGAGAGATTGATTTTGAGATCAATCTGGTTCCAGGAACATAACCAGTTGCACAGACACCGTATAGGATGGCTCCAGTAGAGATGGCAGAACATAAGAAGCAGTTGCAAGAGTTGTTGGAGAAAGGTTTCATCCGACTGAGTACATTTCCTTGGGGTTCTCCAGTGTTGTTCGTTAAGAAGAAGGACAGGTCGATGCGGTTATGTATAGATTATCGATAGTTGAACAAGGTCATGATCAAGAACAAGTACCCGTTACCGAGGATAGATGATCTGTTCGAACAGTTGTGTGGTGCTAGTGTGTTTTCAAAGATTGATCTACGGTCCGGATATCATCAGTTGAGGATTAAGGCGGATGACATACCAAAGTCAGCTTTTAGGACGAGGTATGGTCACTTTGATTTTATGGTTATGTCATTTGGGCAAACCAATACGCCTGTTGCTTTCATGGACTTGATGAACAAAGTATTCTGTCCGTTCCTAGATCAGTTTGTTGTAGTCTTTATAGATGACATCTTGATCTATAGTTGAGATAGGAAAGAGCATGAGCGACATCTTCGACTAGAGTTGACTCTTCTTCATCAACATCAATTGTACGCCAAGTTCAATAAGTGTGAGTTCTGGTTGGAAGAAGTAACTTTCTTGGGTCATGTGATATCTACTGAAGGAGTCAAAGTGAACCCCAGGAAAGTGGAATCCATTGCAGAATGGGAACAACCAAAGACACCGACAGAAGTTCGTAGTTTCCTGGGATTAGCAGGATACTACCGGAGGTTTATCAAGGACTTCAGTGCAATTGCATTGCCAATGACAAAGTTGACTAGGAAGGATGCACCTTTTGTCTGGGATGATCGTTGCCAACAAGCTTTCCAAAGCTTGAAGGAAAAGCTGGCTAGTGCTCCAGTACTAGTGCTGCCAGAGCCTGGAAAGGGATATGGTGTTTTCTGCGATGCTTCCAAGAAAGGTTTAGGTTGTGTGCTGATGCAGGAAGATCATGTGGTTTCTTTTGCTTCGTGACAGCTTAAGAAACATGAGGAGAACTATCCGACTCATGATTTGGAGCTGGCAGCAGTGGTTCATGCGTTAAAGATTTGGAGACACTATCTTTACGGGGAAGTGTGTCAGATCTTTACAGATCACAAGAATCTGAAGTACATCTTTTCCCATAATGAGCTCAACATGCGACAGCGCCGATGGATGGAGCTAATCAATGATTACGACTGTACCATTGAGTATCATCCTGGTAAGGCAAATGTGGTAGCTGATGTGCTTAGCTGAAAGTCTTCATCTCTTTCTTCAAAGAAGACCCAGTTGAGTTCCCTGGTATGCCATAGACGGGATATGTTTGTCTCGTTGTGACAGATGAATGTGCAGATGGAAGTTTCCTTGTTACCTGGACTTTTAGCACATATGCAAGTCAAGCCTACGCTGAGACAGCAGATCAAAGATGCACAACAAACAGATCATATAGTACAATTGATCAGGTCAGAGTTCGAAATCGAAAAGTGTGATGGGTTCCATGAGTCTGAGGATGGACTAGTTTGCTATCAAAACAGAATGGTGGTCCCCGATGTTGATGATCTGAGGAAGCTAGTGCTTGAGGAAGCACACACATCAGTGTTTGCTATGCATCCAGGAGTCACCAAGATGTATCATAATCTGAAGGACTTGTATGGTGGCCCGACTTGACAAAAGATGTAGCTGAGTTTGTGGCTAGGTGTGTGGTATGTCAACAAGTCAAGGTTGAGCATCAGAAGCCGGAAGGTATGTTGCAACCCCTGCCGATACCGCAGTGGAAATGAGATCTTATAACCATGGATGTTGTAGTTGGTCTACCCAGGACAACTAGGAATCATGATTCCATTTGGGTAATAGTGGACAGATTGACGAAGTGTGCCCATTTCATACCTGTAAAGACGACGTATACAGCCGAGAAGCTCGCTCAAGTATATGTAGATGAGATAGTATGTTTGCACGGTGTGCCAGCGACGATAGTTTCTGACAGAGGTCCTCAGTTCATGAGTCGTTTTTGGGAACAGTTGCACAAAGCATTGGGAACGCAGTTGAGGTTCAGCACCGC
This sequence comes from Alisma plantago-aquatica, assembly GCA_963693085.1. NCBI lineage: Eukaryota > Viridiplantae > Streptophyta > Magnoliopsida > Alismatales > Alismataceae > Alisma > Alisma plantago-aquatica. The sequence goes on along the minus strand of OY856410.1, from coordinate 1,184,723,143 downwards.
CTTCCACCCGCAGACAGATGGACAGTCTGAGAGGACTATTCAGATTTTGGAAGATCTCCTTCGGTCTTGTGTTTTGTAGTTCCTAGGCAGTTGGGACGTACATCTCAGTTTGATAGAGTTTTCTTACAACAATAGTTATCAGCGGAGCATTGACATGGCTCCTTATGAGGCCTTATATGGCAGGAAGTGTAGATCTCCGTTATGTTGGTATGAGTCTGGTGATATCAGCTTTTGGGTCTTGAGTTAGTACAGTAGACGACAGAAAAGATCAAGGTGATACAACAACAATTGAAAGCGGCACAGGACAGGAAGAAGCCTTATGCAGACAATCGCCGACGACCTTTAGAGTTCTAGGTAGGAGACAAAGTGTATCTCAAAGTCTCTCCATGGAAAGGTGTGCTAAGGTTTGGCCGGAAGGGTAAGCTAGCACCCACATATATGGGGCCTTACCCAGTCATAGCACGTATGGGCAAGGTAGCTTACAAGTTGGAGATTTTTCCAGAATTTCACAGGTTACATCCAGTGTTCCATGTCAGTATGCTGAAGAAAAGTCATCAAGATTCAGGAACAGTGATACATCCGGTCGAAGTTGAACTTGATAAAGATGTGACCTACGAGGAAGGTCCTGTGACGATCCTTGATAGAAGAGTTAAGAAGCTGAAGAGGAAGGATTTGGTTCTTGTGAAGGTTCTTTGGCATCATTGTGGCATTGAGGAAGCCACATGGGAGCTTGAGGAAGAGATGTGGAGGAAGTATCCCTCGCTTTTCTCTTTGGATTTCGAGGATGAAATCCCTTTGTAGAGGGTTATAGCTTGTAAGGACCCTGACCTCCATTTATGGCTTATCATGTTTTATTTGCTTAACCCTGATGCTTAGTTGCTTGCTAATCAGTGATTAGGGTTTGTTGGTTCTTTGTTGAGAGTTGGAGGTGCTACTTACAATTAACCCAAGTCTAGGGTTTGTGGTCAAGTCTGCCACCTTGTGAGGTGTTCCTCCCTCTCCTTGCTTCCTCTAGTGTTGAGAGGAGGGTTGGGGCTTGTTGCTTGAGTTCCTTTGGGCTTGGTTGAGCTTGTTGGGACTTGTGGTGCGTTTCCCTTGCCTCTTTGGACCTTGTGTCGGCCTGTGGTGTGTAGCCCAGGGTGTGTGTCAGCCTGTGGTGTGTCGTCCAGGGTGTGTGTCGGCCATGGTATGGAGGTGTGTCGCCCATGGACTCTTTGACCCTCTTTGACCTCGTTTGTGTCACCACTAGTGGACACTTGGTGTGTGATGCTTCCATGTGGAAATGGCCTTGGACATGTGTTTAGGGCATGTTATAGTGGTGGCTTTGCACATGGACAAGTGTCCCTAGGTGGGAGACACCTTGCCTTGTCTTTCCTTGGTTTCTCCTCCATCCTCTCCTATATATGTGTTTCCATTCTCATGCTAAGGATCCCTTTATTTCCTTAATTTCCCTCTCCCTTGGTGCACGACACCCCCCTTCCTTTGCAAGCTTGGTGGCCGAACCTTGCCTTGGAGTCTCCTTCTTCCTCTAGTGGTGGCTGAACCCTAGAGTGCCTTGCTCTTCTTCCTTGGTGGTGGTTGGAGCTTGGAGCTTGGAGCTTCCTTAAGGCGGGTTACATAACTCCTAACCCTAGCTATACTACCTCTGCTATGTTCTTGTATGTTTTCTTGTGATCATATCGGCTATGTATGTTGTTAGTTGAGTTTCTTGCTTAAGTTGTTCTTATTGTCCGAAGCATGTGTTTTAGGGTTCCTTGTTGAGCAATACCTCTTTCTCTCCTAGGTCTAGAGGAGTGAGAATCCTCTCTCGTTTAAGTTGAGAGGTCAACTTGTGTTCTAGTGGCTTGAGCAACACCCTCCTCTCACCATGGACTTGAAAGGTGAGCTACGTGGTGGTTGTGGAACTTGGTTGTGGTTGTTCGTTGTGTTGCCCGATTGGTGATAAGAAGTTTGCAAGACCCCTCTCTCTTGGTTGTTGAGAGGTGAGCATCTTCTTGACCCACTAGGGTTGTCTTGCCCTTGTGCTTGAGGTGTTGTGGAGTGGCATCTTGGCCGATATAGTCTTGGGGTTGATGCTGCCCGATATCATCATGTGGTCTAGAGCTTTGGTCGACAGGTTGTGGTGTTGTGATGGGCATTACACCCCTGGTCCTTACCTTGTTGTGACGGGCGTCATAATATGTTGAGTTCCCTGTCCGACACACATAACCTAGGGGTGGCCTGGTGTCGTTATACCTTGGACGACGGGGCATTGCGATCTGTACCTGCGTTGCCTTGTGAGCGATGCTGGCCGATACACTTCCGAGATGGTAACCTAGTACATAACACATCGTTGCACGACACTGAGTTGCACGATATAGGCTGAGATGCACGTTACATATGTATGCCTGATATCCTTGATGCACGACACAGCGTTGCACGACACTGAGTTGCACGATATAGGTCGAGCTGTACGTTATGCTGCTGGTGGCTGTCATTCTTTGGCTGCCCGATACCTGTGGTTGCATGATACATCTTGAGGTAGTAGCCGATGCACCTTGCTGGTTTGCTTGGCCGTTGTGGGGCTAGAGTGTTGGGCGATAGGGGAGAGCACACTGCCTGATACCACCTTTGGTGAGGGTAGTGGGCGCTTCTAGTGAGGGTCTTGTTCCTTATATGGAAAACCGATATGCTAGATCTTGTTTCATGCTATCACGTTTGGCTTATGATGGTGACCCTTGATATGCTCAATAATAGTGAGGTGTTTGATATAATAGATCACATCTATGTACCTTGACATGACATTACACGTGTTTATGATTATCCTGAATTATATGTACCATGCTGATTAAATGATAAAGTACCTGAGCTGCATCATATGATAATATGACTTATGCCTATGGTCACAGGTTGAGGCATGAATGATAAAGCATATAATCATCAATGTTGCCCTATGTTCAGAATATGATCCTTCTTTTAATCCATGATGATTATGTCTAATAACCATGAAGGTGTTTCATACAGATGCATAGCTAGGTAAAGGGTTATGAGGTATATATATGTTTGAGTAACACTGCTTTGATAGTTACTCTTGATGATGAGATAACATGCATGATGTGTTTTGGTCTGAGGACCTGGGTTGGCTAAAGTGCCTAGATGAGGTGTTATCCTCTGATGATGACCTGGGATTGCTATCCCATGGTGATGATGTAAGCCTTGAGAGGCACTGGCACTATGTCATGAGGGAGTGAGATCCCATGGCAATGAAATGTTGGATCCTTGTGATGGATTAGGATGATGTTGATGACAGTAAAAGCATGATTTTGAGTTTCATATTGTTTATTCTTATTCTTGTTTGCATGTTATACAACTTGGCTGAATCATCCAAATCACTTAAAATATACCAACTAATCACAGTGGAACATATCACGTAGTTGCCCTGGCCATAGATCCATCATCGTCAGGAGCTTGTGATGGTGAAACATGTTCTCCTGTGGGTTAACCTGGAAGTGCATATTATTAAATATGTGTGGTTTCTCCTAGCTAAAAATGAGGAGGTATGAGTGTAACTTTGGTTGTAGACTCCCAAGTGCGGATTCAGGCCCGTAGCTCAATATGTGAAGAGCATGGTGAATAGACCCATGGCTCAGGATATGTGATATGGGAGCATGAATGCATTCATGGCTCAGAGCACGGTGAACGGGCCTGTGGCTCAATTTCACTAGTGCTTACACCTGTATCGAAGTGGGCTAGGAAGAGCGTAGCCTGACCCTTTGGCTGAGGCCACTTAAGCATGAGAATGTAGTCCTGCTTTGGTACTCGTGCACTGACCACGAGGTGGGAGGTCATGGAGTCCGACTCTTCCATTGACCTTGTATGGCACCGGCTTGGGTTTCGCAACCGAAGGTTGGATTTGAGCGGTACGGCTCACTTCCTCCAGGAATAATAATATGTAATCCAGCTGAATAGTATTTATTTCTGAAGGCAAAACACAGAACATTGATTGAGGCCTTGCTTGTATGGTTAATCTTGTTATACTTGCAGTTTATTATACGTCTCTTATGTTATGCGGTAAGATCTTATAAATCATATCTTGTCAATCATGTTCCATAAAGAAATACTTGGGTATATGCCTTCCGTACATTCTGGTAAGCTTGACAGTATGAATAGCTTTACTTTATAAACTGCTCTTATCTACTATTGCTTTAAGCTTCCTTTGGTTTTATGGTTTTGGTGGGTAGTTATGTTTCTCACTGGGACTGTGTGTCTCACCCCATTGGTTTATAACCTTTTTAGGTGTTCGAGCTAGACGTGGTGGTGGTCGCGGGGTTGCGGCCGAGCAACAAGAAGAGCAATAGAAGGCAAGAGATGGACATGCTGCTGTTTTGGTTGTTTTGTAGTAGAGTCTTAGAGTCATCCCTATACTCTTAGAACCTTGGAGGTGTTTGGACGTTGTTTCACAATGTATTGTTGATGATGCTTGTTATATCCTGCTGTTGGCCGGATGTGGGCCGTTTCTTACATATAAACAGGTGACGAACTCATGTGATGACGGGACAACTGATATCCTAAGCTGTGGACACACATTAAGACTTGTAAATGTTTGTATAACATGTTTCCTTGCAGGATGAGGACCTAAATGTAATAGTTTTTCAATTATTCTGCTTTCTGCAATCCGTTTTAAGTAACTCGTGTTTTTGGTAATTTGTGGTTTATGGTGTTTTCCGCATGTTTTGGTGTAACACCTCACTGTCTGTGTAATAGTGGGATGTGTTGCCACAAAATCTCTAGTTTGCTAGGATTTTGAACAACATCATGCAGGCTTCTCTCTCCATTGGTCTCGCCTGAACCTAATGGAGGAGTCACCGATGACGACTCAATAGCTGCGCTGCTTCCAAATCCTCTGTGCCCCCTATGGTTCCTTCCGCAACCTCTCCCCCTTCCGCGGATCCTCCCGTTTGCCATCTTTTTGGGAATTTCTTCAAGGCCCAATAAGTGATCCATACTATCTTTCTCCCTTGTGAATACAACTTTAATTTTCTGTGTGTGTGGGTGACTTTTCAATCAATCTAAAGATGTGTTTTGATTGCTAGAGACTGTCATGTTGATTCATTGGATACATAAACAACACTACACAGAGTTGTTGAACTATAACATGTATTCCACTTTTGTAATCTTAATGAATACAGACATTAACAAATTTTTGTTTCCTAGATTCCAATCTCTAGTCCAAACTATCATCATATATTGATGTCACATTCAGATATTGTCCACCAAGCATATATTGAAACAAATAGCAAGTCATGTACCAGCGAATATTGTCAAAGAGCAATGGATCCACTTGGTTAGCTACTGGTTTCTTCTACAGGGCAGGTTGGTTTAACCAATGAGTAAAAATGATTATGTATTGCTCATATTTGTATTAATTGAACTTACAAAATTTTCAGAAATGTAGGAACTTTCTTTGATAGGAAAGAGATCTCGGTCTTTAAAAGCTCGTTGTCATACAACAGGTTCAAAAAGCTTTGCACAAAATAAAAATGAGTTTGTAAGATATCATATTGTGGGTTTGCAAGATGTAATCAAATACAAAGTTTATTTGAGTTCCTTTAACATCTATTGTCTTATTTATAGGAAAAAAAGAAAGAAGGGAATCGAGCATCTTAGAATCATGGATGATCACTCATGTAAGGAAGGATGGACGCTACATGGATAATATAAACACACAAGAATTTGTGGTATGATATGTTGTTTCATGTTAGCTAGACAATGAAATGTGAATGCTTATATTTAGATTGATTTATTAAACTATTAAACATGTTGAAAAAATTGGTATAGGAAACTGCTGAAAAGTTGTTAGATGAACGTCTTGTTGAGAAGCCCAAACTACCCAAAACTACAATCGAAGATGAGGTCTTTAATGAGCTTATGTACGATGAAGATAATCCTACTCTGCGCGTGATTGGTTATGGCCATGGGGTGTCTCGTAGTAAAGTCTTTGGGCTAAAGGCTGATTTGAGGAAATCTATTCCTACAAATGACACCATGGACGTTGCAGATGTACTTGTTTCCATAAAGAAAGAGAACGAACACTTGAAGAATGAATGTGCTAATCTGAAATCCCAATTTAATCAAATGGCTTCTGCACTTTCTAGGAATGGGATTGTGTTATGTGATCCTATTGGGATGGATGATAGTGGAAGAAACACGCAACATGAAGAAGTAAGTATTTTTATATCTCATCAACTCATCGTTTTTACTCTATTTATAAGATATATTGCATATTATTTGGTGGTTGTTTATGTTTTAAGTGTTCCACTGCTGAATAGTCAATATTATGTTCGCATGTAGTCATTACCTAACATGGATAAGGGTTTGAAACTTCTAAAAGTCAAGTCAACTAAGTAATCTTGAGTAACTAACATTCTTGGGTAGTTCATATGTAAACTTTGGGGTATTTGGCATCTTTATTATGTGCTATGGGTACATCTTTTGATTCACACTGAGACATGTCAGATTTCTCACACTCATTTTTTGGGATGTAATAGGTAATCAACATTTCCCTGGAAACACCGAACAACTAAAACAGGACAATCAATCTTGCAAAATAGTTTATGATAGAGAAGTAAGGACAGTTCAAATAGTCCATGTTACCATAAAGACACATACTTTCTAGACAAGTACAAGAAACTAACAATATTCATAATATAAATTCCTAATATTGGTGGATTTGGCTCCTCATTAAATCTGAGATATGGGGTCGAATCCTCCTACGAAACAGAACATGGTATCCTGCAATAGAGTGTAGTAGATGTTTTGGTATGACTCTTTAAGTGTAGTAGGGGGGTTACCTAAGTATATCTCCAGATCCTTAGCAACATTGAATGAAAATCTATCCTGCGATCTTCTAATTGGGAGCCAAGATAATATTCTAATCACACAGAATCACCCAAGGACCATCAATATAGTTCTAAGATCTTCATTGTGTTATCAAATAGCCATGCATATTGTAATATTAGGGTGTGCTTAAATAAAAGTATAGAAACATCCATTTATCTTGCAATAAATTAATTATTGTGGCAGTCTGGAACAGAAATGTCAACAAACCTAGCCTTCCACACAAGCCATATGTCTCCCAAAAAACCCACATCATCAACTATATCTTGCAAAATAATGTAGGATCGAGAACTAAGTCATGCCTAACAATAGAGCATGAATAAAATGTGAATGATGTATCAATTTACCTATAGAATTTTAGTCAAGGTAGAAAGTGTCTCACTTAACCACTCCATATCGTATAGGATGCCAGGTCTTATGCATATTTTATATTTAGTCTGGCCACCACACAATGATTTGCCACCTTAACAAGTATGGGTTAGGGCTATGGTGTAGACCGTCCATACAAATTACAAATAACTAAACTTCTATTGATTTTTCTGCCCCCAGATTTGGCTTTAAAATGGCCTACGTTGGACCTATGGCCCTAACAGACACTCAACATTAGTGTGTTTTGAATTCCATGCCCAAATTTATCTATAAGAATACCCTTTTCCAAGGACAATGCACGCAAGTAATTATGGAACTTTTCGTGTTTTGGGATAATGTTATCAAGCCTAACACCAAACAACTAAAACATAACAAGATATCATGCAACAATGTGTAGGATAGATGAGTAAGTATACTTCAAAAAAGTCCCCATATCCATATTGTATATGTACATGACACATATAGTGATCAAATGATTCTATCTCCATGCCACATGCTTCCCATCTATGTCCATATTTTTTGTTACCTTATTTTCTTCCTACACTCCATCAATGTTATATGATTTCTTTGATTCTATGGACATGCATTGCACATGTAATGAAAATTGACACTTCTTGAATGTACCAATACATGCTAGATAAGTTTCATGTATTGTATGCTCTATACTTGTATATATATGGAGATGTCTCTTTATTACTTAAAAATTTATTTCAAAAATAGAAAATTTTAGGTATGTACATATTTCTACGTATACAACAATCCATATTTACTTAGAATGTTGCAATTATCACATTGAATATGAAACAAAGAATTGAGCTGAGGTGTACATTGACTCCTAAGAGTATTGTCTCGTGTCATGTGATGCATTACACTTTGTTTGTATTGAACTAGCTAATTTTTTTACTGGTGTTAGGTTCTACTCTTATTTGAGCACGAAGATCCATTTTTCTTCTAATGCCCTGCTCTTTGAATTAATACAGCTTTGAATAATTCTCTTGTGTTGATATGAGTGTCTTGATGGTTTCTACTATAGTTTTATAGCATGCAGGGCATGCTATTGTGCCTTCCAAATTAGAGCAAACAGAAACCAGACTAGAGGGATTGTCAGGTCAGCACTTTAGGTCCCATCCATTCATTTAGAAACCCAATAATTTAACCACTCACAACTAGCTAGTTGCTGCAGCAGCCTGCAACAACATTCTATTTTATCAAAGCATTTAAGTATGCTTTTCAACTTTCTTATTCAAACAAGATTTGCAACCAAAAAACCTCGGTGGGCTCCAAACTAATCATAGAATAGTCATGTTCTTCTACTATTAACGAAAAGCAATTGAAAATTTGAGATAGACAAGCCAAAGAAATTCGGGAGGCATTCGAAATAGGGTACACTATTATATAACTCCTTGCTATTTGAAAACCTCAAACATGGTCGAGACTATCTTAGTCCGGGACTCAACCACAGTGACACATGTGTCTTAAAAGTCTTGATTTTATCCTGGGCAACTCCATTGCCTCCCGAAATGACTGCCCCTGCATTACCCATTCAACATCCTGATGGGGCAATAAGTCCAACAATGAATGCACCTAAAGGCTCCTGAGTTCCACTTTCCTTAATTAGTGTAGATCATCTACTTAAGTAGAGAATCCAATCTCACCAATAAGAACATTGCCTTCAATTTGAGGATCTTCAATGAATCGCTTGAAGCAATCAACAAGGTATCATATCCAATTCCCACATAAGTAGATTGGCCAAGACCCACAGCTGTCATTTGAAACACAACTTCATATGCCAAAGTGCCTAAATGAGAAAGAATTCTCATATGTGCAAGATTGTGAATGGAACCCGGCGTAATCCCAATCTTGCTTTCATTGCTCTTGAAAATTTTAGGACAATTCGACACAATTAGTCAAGTTCTATTATTTACTAAGAGCAGCTTTAACTCAGACCATGTCATACAGGGGAGTTCCTTCTGTGATACTTACTATGAGATCCAACTCCGCGTCCATGTCCTCTAAGATACCAGCAACAAAAAATGTGGGTGGCACATAAACTATAAAGGCGTTTGCATTTGTTTCTACTTTTTGTTCTACAACAGAGCTGAAAACAGACAATCCTCAATGTTTAGTTGCACCTTTCTTAGGTGTCGCACCACCTACCATGTTGGTCCCATATTCAATTGATTTCATAGAGTGGAATGTTCCATCTAGGACGAGTCTTAAACTAAGTATTCTTAGTTCTTACCTATGAATAAAACGATCGATTACGATTTATTTCTTATTCTCTCTATTGGGTAGATGATATTTCAACAAAAAATAGTTCAAATGTATTGTGATAAATTATTTGTCGTCCATCCCTTTTTATGCACTTCATGAAAGATTTGTACGAGTACGTCTGCCTATTCTATAGTATAAAACAATGTCTTGCTTATTGAAATTTGGATACATATAACTTGAGTATCTCATAGGTTTGATGGCATGAGCCTATTCAGTTTTTGTTTTTGTTTAAAGTAATTAAGTTTTTTATTTATCTCTCCTTAATTACTACATGTTTCTGATGAGGGACAGTACTAATAGTGGATGTCTGCAACACTTAGATTATCTGATAAAGGTCTCCTTGCACAAGTCAAATTACACCAGCTGAAATTCATAGTTTCTGTTTTCTTCGGATAGAATTTTGGCAGTGAAGATTACTTGATGTTTTTTTATTGATGTTCAGAGCAGCAAATGGCTCGCGTTGAGCTTTACTCATTCACGTTTCAGCAATTAAAGGCTTCCGAGAACCGTTACATAGTTACAATTCAGAAAGTGTTATTTGTTGGCATGTATTAGAATTTGTTGTTTATATTATGCTCTTAGGGAATCAAATCATATTTGAACTTTGTGCCGAACAATTTTATATGCTATTGGGGACTCATGCCCTGCTTGACTTCAGCCTTAGTTATTTTTTATAATGAGTAACATTTTTTCATTCATGTAGCTGAATCACACTAGTTGCTTCTGATTTTAAATTGTATCTCTTATTCTTACTTCTTCATTTGAAACTTGCAGGTTTCTGATGACTCTTTGGATGAACAAGATGATCAAAGCAGGATTTAAAATACGACAAGCCACAACTTTGATTTCATTTAGAAATTACATGTTCAGTTTTATGTCTTTAATTATAGTAGATGGCCATCGTATCGTACATGGTTACTTACCTCTTTCTTTTTAAAATTATTTGTTACCAAGATACATGACTTGATGTCATTTGTAGACACTCCATGCATTTCTCAATGAAACGTGAGATTTGGTTAATGAATATATTTCTTTTTCCAATTAAAGAGACTTTCATGCAAAAGTTGTTACATGTGCCATAATTTGATGCCTATAGAATGTATACGAGTATGCTTGTATATGTATGTTTGCAGATGCACACTGATTTGTCAATATCTATGGTCTTGTACATATTGCTTGATGGATTTCGTACTTTGAGTATTGTTCAGTGGAATGGATGTGTACGCACGGGTGTATTTGTATGTGTGACATTATGTATTGTGTGAAAAAGTCTTTATTTGTTTTTCCAGTGTATACTACTTTTTCTATACTTTTCAATGTAGATGAACTTATCAAAATGTAAAAATTCACGTTAATAAGCGTGAATAAACATATGCTATATATAAAATTTTGGAAAGAATTCCACACAAAAAAGTGTTGATAACAAGGTATCGTACAAAAAGCTGTTGAAAAAAACAACACACTAAAAGGCGTGGATATTTGCATGTCACGCAGAAAAATGTGAAAAATATGTCACACCATGAAGTGTAGATATCAGTTGGCACACAAAGAAATGTGAAATAAATATCACACCACAAAAGGTGGATATTTAGATGCCACACAAATGTTGTGAAAACTACATCACACAAAAATGTGTGGATATTTTGATGCCACACGAAATGTTATGGATCCAAAAGTGTGGATTATTTTTTACACTCATTTTTTCCACGCTTTTAGTCATCGTGGAAAATGTTAAATTCTATGTGTTTAAGCGTTGAAAAACCATCTCTTGAAGTGTGGAAAAACACATCGTATTTTTTGTAGTAGGGACTGAGGCAAGATGGCACCTTCATCACCTAGTGACACAGCTGTCTAGAGTCAGGCATTCCGGGCGTGTCAATTTCGTGAAGTCTACAGAAAATTCTAACTTGCATGGCACCTTCATCACCTTCATCACCTAGTGACAAGCACAAAATTCTAACTTGCGAATTCCGGACAATGGAGGATATAGAAATTCCTCACGTATGGACTTGATATGAGTTTTTTTTCCAGAGAAGACAAGTTTAAAACACGGTGATTTACATTTTCGTGCATGGAATACCCTCCCCAACATGGCATTCATTTGTAGAACCGTACAGACCAACAATTTAGGCATGTGATTCATTTGTAGCTGGTCATTAACCTCAGAGGCCAAAAATTTCGGTTTGTAAGACTCAAGGAAGTGCATGTGCAAATTCCCAGTGCATCCAGATTCCCCAATTGTCCAAGTGAAGTACACCTTTTTGTCATCTATATTTATGTTGAGCTGTATATCGTCTACAGTTGTGCATGTACCATCACACCCTCTGTGTGTTTCCAAACCTACCTCCAGGAAAGTATCCCTTGATAAAGTGGGAATGTGAAGCAAGCACCGTTCTAGTTTCAACTTTTTGATAGACGCCGTTGCTTGCATAAACATAGGTACTGACCCCGCATGTACGTTTCTGCAACCAGTGATTCTTAACTCGTGCAAATGAGGAGGCAGTGCAAAATAAAATTCACTTGTACATGATAAATTTGTTAGCTTCCAACAATCTTGTATTTCCAGGATCTCCAACGATTTATGGTCTTTGAAGCCATTGACCAACGGATGCTGAAAATTTGGGCAGCCTATGATGTGCAGTTCCCGAAGACATGGAAGTAATCTTCTGGTGCAAATATACGGCAGAGAAAATGGCGAGCCTGTAGCAAAAGACAGAAGGCTTAATTAGTTTAGTCGTTTATACTTGCAAGCAATGAATTAAAAGAAATACTGAGATTGGAAAAGATTCTGTCGCTTACACGATCTGTGCTTGTGAATTGTGGTGCGAGCTCGGCTCCTCCCTTATTCATGGATGTAATACGGTAATCTGGTATACATGTATAATGTACTGGGTACTTGAAAGACTCCGCTGTTTCAGAGAAGTCATTAGCGCAGTTTATGATTCTCACTGTTTTTAAAGTGTCATGTGTGCGGATGCTACTGGAAAGAGAGTGAAGATTCTTGCAATGTGAAATCGTAAGGTCTGAAAGCTCATAGAGTTTGCCGAATAGCTCATCGAATTCGCCACCGGTGGTTGTAATTTCATGAACTCCGCCGATATATAATTCAACGGCCGTCGGCATCCACTTTGATAACCGTGCGGTTCGTTCCAGCATTTTGATGAGCAACTTCTCGCGAGTCCACCCGTCAGTTACAACTCTGGGACGAGTTTCTTCTCGACGTTCAATTTCGTCCCGTTCATAACCCCATGAAATTGCTGCTTTCAATGCCGTCCATGAGTCTGTCCAGTTGATTTTAAATGCTGGAGGTTTGAAGAAAACAGTTGATTTTAAATGTCCGTCAGTTTCAACTCTGGGGCCAGTTTCTTCTGGGCGTTCCGTTTCGTCCGGTTCATAACCCCATGAAAGTGCTGCTTTGAAAACAGCATAGTTACGTGACAGCCACCAGTTGAGTTTAAATGCTGGAGGTTTGAAGAAAACATCACACTCTTCCAAATCCTGTAGATCCAACACCCATCCAACAAAAGAATGGGGTACACGGCCCACTTGATTCCTTATCACCAGCCGATTCAATGATGTGAGTGGTCGTAAATAACTTTCAAGATACTCCGCTGTTAGAAGGTCACCACAAGAAATGATAGTTAAATCTCGCAAAGAAGAGGGTAGATGACAGTCCTTTTCCAGTGACAAGCTTGTAAGTTTTGGACAGTTGATCAGTTCCAGAGTCGTCAACGATGCAAATCTTGTGAAACCTGTCCGAGGTGGACGGTCAAGGTTTTTGCAGCCAGCAATTCTAAGACGATGAAGAAATGGCAATCGATTGTCTAGGCTTGAGAGGTCTCTTATACCATCACAACTCTCTATTACCAATGTCTGTAAAGCGGAAGATGCAGAAAGCCTTCTATCGGTGGGTAGTGAGGAAAGCCTCTGACATCGATGGAGCTCGAGATGGCAAATGTTGCGTAGTCCAAGGAAACATTCACCATCTTTAACACTATTCCAGCCCTCATTATGAGGAGAGAAGTTGTTGCATGACTTGATCACTATTTTCGTTAAAGAGGAAAGATTGCTCATATCAGTTGGAAGGGAATGGAGGTTTTCACATTCCTCTATCTGGAGCACTTTTAGAGAAGTAAGGCTAAGTAACGATCGTTCCAGATCTTCGGTGATGACTGTAAGACCATGCATTCCGGCAATGCAAAGCTTTTTAACACGAGAGGATGGTTTGCTCCTGAGCAAATTCACGAGGACATCATCGTCGGTACAATCGGAGTTGATACATCCGATGCGGCCATTATTCTGTTTGTTTTCACCCGAAAAAATCACTGATGCTCGTGATCCGAGTTGATACATCATCCGAGTTCGCGTGTTCGATGGACGTGATGACATCTTGACCTCAATATTGCAGGTAACGACATTGAAGTAATATTTGTTCTCTAGATCTGGAAGAAAACGGCTAAGCACTGTATTTACGAATGAGTTGGATACACACAGGGAGTTATTCTCCAACAATAATTTTATTTTTTGCTGAGAAAGGAGTGCGGTTTTTAGAGCTGATTCAATTGGAAGCGAGTGACAGTGACGTATGACCAATTCACGTAAAGATGCAGGAAACACGTCACCTTTATGGTTCAGGGACAGTTCTGTGAGCTCCGGACAGCTGTCCAGTGTCAGAGATTTCAGGCGTGTCAATGTCGTGAAGTCTGGTGCGATCGCTAGGTTTTGACAATCAGCGATTTTCAACTTACAGACACCACAAAGTGGAGGACTGAAAAATGCCCCCCGTAGAGACTGGATATGACTACCTCTCAGGGTAAACAAATCCAGTCGTACATGATTTTCTTTCTCGTGGAATAACCTCCCCAAGAAGCCATTGGTTTGTATTATAAGGTCATGAGCCAAAGTGCTATAAAACAATGCAGGTTCGTAAGACTCGAAGATGCTTATTGGGACTTTTACCGAGATATGGATGTCAGTGCATTTCCAAATGAAGGATACCTCTTTATTATCTGTAATCATATCAAGCCACGTATTGCATGTACAACTTGTTAACGTGTGTACTTCCAGAAAAACATTCGTAGATAAAGTGGGCAAATGTAGGCAGAACCTATCTAGTCTCAACTCTTTGATACCAGAAGGCAGTACTGGGACATTTGATCTACTTGTACACGACAACTTCGTTAGCTTTGAGCACTTTCGTATTTCCAGAATCTCCAAGGATTCAAAGTGCTGGAAACCATTCACGGGAGGATGCTGCAAATTATCACAGGAACGGATGAGCAGTCTCCGCAGACATAGCAGCCGCGGGCTACTCAGAAGTCCTTCATTTAAAGATAACAGTGAAGGACACTGCCAAATTGAAAGATGCGAAAGAGACGACTGTTGCGACGAGGACGAAGACGCTGCTTCTCCATCTCCCATTTTTCTTTGACATTGTAGGGATGGAAGTTCTCCTAATCCAACATCTTCCAAACTCATAACCTCCAGCGACAAAGGCAAATCAGGTAGTTTTTTCAACTTCTCGCATCTGACTATTTCCACCTTTCTTAGGCGGGAAAGAAACCGAGACAACATCATGTCTGCTCCTATCCATTCAGTCAACTCACATAGGTTTTGAAACACCAGTTCTTCCAAAACGGGGAAATCCCAGATCTCAACTTTATGAATTTTCGAGTTCTGAAGTATCAGACACTTGAGGAACTGGAAATTCGGAGTGGTCAACCAGCTAGGGAGCTTGCAGCCAAGGTAACCATTAAGGGTAAAGTTTGTAAGCTGCTTACATGGCTTCAGGCATTCAAGAACGTCCTCTTCATTCAAGACATCCCGATTTTCAGAATATATAAAAGCATCATCTCCATAATAATAGGCCAACTCATTAAGGTGGATCTTCTGCTGCAGTTTTGCGTTTTGAGCCTCGTCCTTGGACTGCACCCTGTGAAGTCCCTTGATTACAAGCTTGCCGTGGAGCATATTTAAATTCGCCAGCTCGTCAATTTTATGGTACTGCACTGCAAATGTGTTTAGGCTTTCCAGCGATGTTAGCTTTCCTATCCCACTTACGGAGGACAACAACAGACGTTCTGAATCTTTATTCAAATGAAGATGCCTCAAATTCGCTAGTTTGGTAAAATTAGATGGTAGTGCCTCCAAGTTTATCGCAGTTTTCAAGTGCAGTTCCCTTAGGCACGAGAGAGAGGCTAAACCTTCCGGTAATATAGTAATGGCGGTACCGCTCACGCTGAGGCACTCTAGATTCCGCAGTTCTGAAATCCAATCTGGAATCTGTTGGAGTTCGAAACAGTCGTCTAAGAACAATACCTGTAGATTGGAGAGCACTGACATGGAATTCGGTAACGTTGTCAGAAAATCGTTCCCCGAAAGGTCAAGGTACAGAAGCCTTGTTAGTCGTTGAAAGTCTATGCTCTCTGATGCCCGGATTTCACAGCCATGCAATATAAGCACCTGCAGATGGTACAGCTCAGCCAAGAATCTCGGTAGTTGTTCGATGGTATTATATGAGAGGTCAAGGTATCTCAGGTACTTCAGTTTTCCTATCTCCTCGGGAACCTTTTCAAGCTGGACTTGCCAAAGCGTGAGAACACGTAGGCATGGTAAGTTTTTCAGCCATGCACTTGGACAGGAGTCTTTCCGCATCCATGACCCTCTTATTATCAACGTCCGCAACTTCTCGCACTTTTGCAGTTCAGATAATGATTCCATGTTGAACTTCTCTGGAATCAGTTCGATATATAAATGCCGAAGATGACTTTTTCCCTCCAGCATTTTCTCAATACTTTCAACATCAAGAATCTGTAAATAATCGTCTTTTCCGGATGCCCGCGACATATCATGAATCAGATCGTGCATTCGAAATTGTGTAATTTTACCTTTCCATTCCGCGCACAGATGCATGTTTTTCATTTCATCTATTACAGTTGCCCCGACGTCCTCCACGCTTGCTTTTTCGTCATCTAATCCAATAAAATCGTGACACAACCACTGATACATCATTTCTCTATTGGTAGTGATATAGTCCTTTTTGGGAAACAACGAACAATAGGTGAAACACGGCTTTGCACGGCTAGGTAAATGCAAAAAGCTCAGAACAAGAGCCGGCACAAGATTCGTGTCTTTTAGTGATTTCCATAGTTCACTTTCCTCTATCAGTTTCCACTGCCTTTCAGAAGTATTGGACTTTAGAACACGGCCAATTGCTTTCGCAGCTAAAGGAGAGCCATCTAGCCTCCTGACAATCCTTCTACCGATTATTTCAAGATTCCCATGTGATTTGGGATCAAACTCGTCAAAAGCATGTTGTTTCACGATATCCCAAAGAGTGTCCATATTCAACCCGGAGAGTTCTTTCACCGTCTCTTTCTTACACCTATCGATTGATTGGACAACAGCTTTATCCCTAGTAGTTATTATCAGCCAGCTCCCTGGTTTCCCTGTTTTCAATGATTTCAACAGATCCTCCCAACAACTTGGATCTGTGGTCCACACGTCATCTATTATCAAGAGAAACTTTTTGTTCCTTACGGTTTCCTGAAGGGAGTTAACCAACTCGTTCAGTGTTGAGTTGTTGGGAGAAACACCGCCATTAAACTGTTTTAAAATGTTCTCCAAAAGTGTTGCCACATCAAATTTTTTTGAATTGTCGTCGACCCAACCCTTTAAATCAAAGCCGCACGTCACAGTTTCATGGACAGACTGTGCGAGCCTCGTCTTTCCAATCCCACCCATGCCCACTATGGCAAATACCGACAAGGTTTCACTTGCTGCTCCGTTGTACTCATTATTCAGTGTCCTTACTATCTCATCTTTGATTTTATCCCTACCAAGCATCTTTGATTCAGCCGCCGATGTTGCGATAGGTCTAAGCTTTTGCTGGTTCTCTGGCAAAGAATTCAACATTGGCAGCTCATCTTTTATATTTACGTTTTCTAGAAGTTTAGCTATGTCGTTGTTAGCGCGTTCTATTGTACGAAGAAACGCATTACTGCAGTGTGGGTTACAGGCATGGATCATAAAAGAGTAACCAAAATTCTTAACTTTGTTCTGTAAGGTGTGGATTTTATCAGTCTCAATAGCTTCTGAATACAACTCAAGTGCATCCACACCCGTCTGTATGATATCTTTCAGGATAGCATACCGACGAGATATGTCTTCATTGTTCAGGATAAAAGCATTTCTATACGCCTCAACAGTAGAAATAAAAATTTTCAGATTTTCTATCTGTACTTCAAGCTCCCTTTTTAGAGTCTTATCCCTCTTGAAGCTATCCAAGACCCTAACTATAAGGGGAGACGAGAACGCAGGGACTAACGGTTTTAGTGCTAAAGCCAATTCGTTCGCCATCAAATTATTAGCTGCGGAAAGGTAAAACACTTGTATAAGATATCGTCATAAAATATATATTTGTAAACAGTACACGCGTACTCTATCATGGTACTTTGGAGGAAATCAAATGTAATTGCATTTACTACTTGAGACATTATTCTAGGGACGGACAATTCAAACCGATGGTATGATGGTTTCTTGTAGTGAACTATATTGTTATGTTCTCCCGATTATAGGAAATCATGTCTCTCCTAAGGAGAATTTCAAGAACCACTTCATGAAAACATTATATTATTAGCCAACTGTATTTTAGAGGGGTAGTGGTACATCGATAGATGAGCATAACTCCAAAATGCAAGTACATTTGTCTCATGTGTTCGAAAACACTTTCATATGTCATACCAGGCAATATCAATGAAGCAACATTTTCTTTCAAATGAATTGAAAAAAAGGATCGCCGAATTGTAGAGGATGAGAGAATGACTTGGTCCATAACAAATCAGATTTTTTTTCGTGTGCTCCGTAAATCCATATTAGCTTGGAGTTGGATATGGACATAACAATTTTTAATCATTATGGAAAGAGGAACATCATATGCAATGATCATACGTTCCATGGGTGATGAGACAACTTCTTGTTGTAGGAGAGAGAGAGAGAGAGAGAGGTACAAACATCACAATACACCTAAAGAAGCAAAATGAGACGATTGTGAATGCAATAGGAAAAGTTTTGACCCATCTCCTAAGTGAATTTTCACTTATTAGGAATTGCATTTGTGCTTTATCGTTCCTATTTGGTTTTAAATCCAAGTAGAAAGAAGATTTCTCCCTACGTGCAACATGGATTAAAATTTGGAGTTTAAATATGACTTGTAACATGAATTCCTAGTTGCAACCAATGGCGTGGAGGTCTATATATAGTGGCCCTGGGAGAGGCCATCATGATCATCTCTTAAGTTTGATGTGATTGTACGAGTTGCTCGTTGTTGATGCTCTATTCTGGTACAAGAGCCCAAGAGGAAGAGTAATTAATGTAGATCTCTCATTGAAGGGGAAGGGTCTACAACTTTGCCTTGAGGTGAAGTAGTGCTTTGTAAACGATGGCACATTGAGTGCTTTGGTAGTGGATCTCATTTGTGGATAACAGAGAGTCAATGATTTTACAAAGAAGTAAAGTAGTTATTGTGAGTTAGAGGCGTAGTAGGTGCCTAAAAAATGGCAACAGTCTGTCCATACAATGGATGGCGCACATCTTTCAAATGAAGGCACATTGGTGGTATATCAAGAACGACAAAAATATGTATAATAAACAGATGTGCATTCGATAATGAGACATTTGAAGCATTGACATGATAATGCTCTTTCCGATCATAGAAGGACATACAATCATTTGGTAGCACATTGGCATTGACAATTGTATGTCTGATCAACAGTTGACATGCATCTTCTCTCTTAGGCGAATAGAGTTTCTAGTCAGTAGTGGCGCGATGGAATTCTACTTGGAGGAGCCAACAAGAGCGATTTTCATAGGTGACCTTGAGGTGGACTAGTGGGAGGTTCATATCAACAACAAGAAAGGATACATGTATGTGTCCGATCCCCGACAATGAAAGTAATGTTGTGAGGAGAAAATATTAAGAAAAAGAGTATGCACATATCAGCGTTTGAACCTCTTCTTTCTATCTTTATTCTCGAGTGGGGGAGGTATCCAAATTAAGGGGTAACTATAGATAGTTAGACAAACCAAATCTTGGTTACATAGCACTAGTTTTAAATATGTGTTTATATCCATGAGAATGAAGGCCTCTTCAAAAATACTCAAATCATTCAATATATGTAATCTTTTTTCTCCCGTAACTACTTTTAGAAACCTATAAAATGCATTAACTAGTCCAGAAGTAGTTTACGTCTTACCTTACTTGATGTCAAGTGTGAGTAATACCTTTTTCAAGCAAACATTTAGATTAACACCTTTACAATGACTATGACTGGTACCTCCATACCACCGTGCTTTATTGAGACCTATACAAATAAATAGTAATCTTAATGTTTGGGCCACCACACTAGGCTCTAATAGAGTTTAAAGAATGATGATTGGCCCCAAAGACCACCATTGGCCTCAGTTGTGTGCTTTCTTGTAACGACCATGCCTCCCTGTAACCCCCATTTAAGGGAGACCGAAAGGTCAGAGCCGTTATCCACCCGGATCAAAGGTTCGGTATTTAACCAAGAACAATTATTAAATTTTCGCAGACTATACTGGAAAGTTGTAAGAAAATAAACTTTTGCATACCTTTTGAAAATTTGGATCTCTACACTTCTATCCACATATGAATTTCTACTCTACTAATCCTCCTTGTATTTCAATTCATGTATTTCTCAATATGACGATTTATTGTTTGTCCTTTTGGCTTTGTACCTAAAATGCCGACAAATAAAATGTCGATCAGCCGAAGCTGGTATGTGGGGGAAACAATAATCATGCAATTATTCATAACAATATATTGCAACCAATTACCATTTAACAAACAATTTTACATTTTAAATATAACTGTGCGATCCATGTATATCCTATCCCCATTATACCTCTCATGATCCCACCTAATAGGTGAATCAGTTTCTAGGGTTGAGTCACATGGCACTACTCGTAGCTAGCCCACTCCTTAACTCATGGCATGCTAAGAGTCTTATGGCACTACACAAGAGTAGCCCAGTTTCTAACTCATGATAGCCTAGACCTTACTTTAGGTTATCCTTTTTAGCCGTTGCATAGCCACAGGGGTGGATTCGGATCTAAGCCAGTTATATATAATCATGGTGATCATCATATTCACTTTATAGTTGCATGAAATAAAAGACATCCAACAGTTATTTTCAAGCAACCGATAAACACATTCGGAAATCACCGTGAAACTAAAGCGATTATTCATAAGCGTAACCACATACCTATCAAGCTGATGTGAGACAGAATAATCCAATCAATCAATAGGCAAGCAAGCATTCAATAAGATCCTAAAAACAATTATACAATTTCCTTTTCTTACTCATGTCATTAAGATCTATTAAATCTAGCTCGCTTCCTAGGGTTTCTAGTGCACTTTTAAGGTTTCCATTGCAATTAGGGTTTCCCTTCATCTTTTACTATTTTAAACCCTATTTTTATGCAATTGATCACAAACCATAATTATTTCAACATTTAATCCTCAATTTCGGACTAAAGGCATAATTGAATTCCAATTAGGTCAGATATCTTTCTTTTACACTAAAACCAATATGTTCATTCTTTTAGGTCATGTCAAGATCATTAAGGACAATTATCATCTTCAAGGTCTTCATCAATGATTATAGTTCAATTGACAATTGTACCTTAATTACTATTTTCACATCTGCTATGCTAGTAAACCCTAATTTAACATTGATTGCACTTTTGCACACTGGAAAACCCTAATCAAGCAAATCATGGGTTTTTAAACTCAAATCATATTCCTATTATCCTTTTTATGTCAAAATGTCCAATCTTGATTTAGAATATTAAACTAAGTTATTAAACTCACCGTTAAACAAATCTAGGGTTTTGGATTCATTTAAAGCATTAAAGTACTAACTTTATGTACTATTCGAACTAGAAGTAAAACTAGTCGGTACTAGTATTTTTATTGAATTCCTCGTGCTTTTATGAACAAGATTCATGATTATATGTCCCCAACCGAGCTACCGTTAAAAATTTATGAATTTAATAAAATTCACTTACTTTGGACCAATTGGAGAGTGCCACGTAGCCTCCTTTACCATGCAAGGCTCTTGCGATCACTACAAAATAAGGTTTTTAGTGAAGGTTATTAATGAAGGACCAAAAACCTAAAAAATATGAGTTTTTGTGAAGGACCGTCCTACACAAATGAACTAATTTCCTTCAGCCGAATTTTTTATGCAAAGACAATTAGTGAAGGTCTAAAATCCTACTAGAATCCAAAAATTTTGTCACCAGGGTTCCCACCAAAAATTCCTTCCCCACTAATTAGTAATTAGAAGTTAGATTAGTGGAAATCGTTCCTCCCCTTGCGCCCCCACCCCCGCGTTTCCTATTTGATCATCCTCTTACGGACGACGACGACCTTCGCCCTTGAGTGAAGACGCCCCAGTGGAAGAGCGGTTGCCGACTGCCTGCAAGAGCGACCCCCCCCCTCCAGCAGAAGCAGCAGCCACCGGTGTGGAGATGTTGTCTAAAAGCAGCGGCCGTCGTGGTGAGCTCGCCCTGCTTCGACTGTGAGGTACGTCTGCTCGGCTCTACAAATAAAATTTCATTTCTAGACCGTTAGGTCCCGTTTGGATGAAACTTTCACGAGTACATCTGTATTCCTAAGTATTAGGAGTTTAAGTACAATAAAGTGGAATGTCGTTGTTTAGAAATTCCCTATTTGGGATGAGTCAGCTTGCTTCCAATATAGAAATGTGGAGCACTCACTTGCCAAGTCATGAAGGCGTTCTCCTGAGACCCTACAACGGCTATGGAGAAGCCTGCTCGAACGAGCCTGCTCAGAGGGAATTTGGGGGAGGTCAGGAGGAGGACCGAAGATCAACAATGTCACAGTTTGTAGGTTGTGCAGAGAGAAGTAGTGACTTTTGCTGTTGGCAATAGATCCATAGGCTGAGATGATATAAAGGGTAGAGGAGGGAGAGACGGAGGTAGAGGATGAATAGGAGATTGCACAACATGGAGAGATGGTGGAGGTAGGAGGCAACCGTTCGAGGAGAGAGGAAGGATGAGTTGGGGACGGGTCCTGAGAAGCACGCCTTCCGTCTTTGTGGACATTCCTAATCTCGCTGATCCTGGCATGATTCAGAACGTGTCATTTAATCATGGGAGAATACCAGTCTGAAACTACCGGTAATCATCGACCACATCTTTAAATATCCAAACGATGCCTTTACAATTACTGGCACTTCGAATACTACATCTAATTACAATCCTGTCATGAATTGCAGAACCCAAACATCCCCTTAGGGGCCGTTCGGATGACAACATCTTAAATACCGCTATATCAAACTGTAGCACGGCGATTTAAATGTCCAGCTGCGGGCTCGCCTGACAAAAGAATATGGTTGTCCGGTCATCCACGCCCAACAACACCGGTAGTCCAAATACCACCGTTTTGGTGGGACTTGAAAAGGACGCAACCTTTTCCAGCTTAGGGGAAAGTCGTGCTCGTTTAACACAACAACTAACAACGACCGATTAAAATTGGCAGTCTAAAATACCATTGTATGTTTAAGTTTAGCGGGATTGTAAAAGTATCTACCCAAACTAGGCCTTACAATCCCAAGACTACTATTATTGTATGGTTGAGTAAATGAAGGACATACAGACCACCAGAAATTTTATATACAATATGAATGAGCACAGGTCGTTATAATACCGAAGGCTGAAAAGGCGCATACTAGGGAGTAAATTAGTCTTCATTGGTTTGTGATAGTTATTTGATGAACTATGTAGGACTGTTTGATTCTCCACCATATCAAGAGAAAATAAAAGACGCTACAGAGATATTAATAGAGTTCTAGCTGCCGGCAATGCCTTCTTCTTGGAAAATATCTGTATAATGATCAGAATAAATCAATCTGCAAAAGCCACATACCACCAACTGAATAAAGAGAATTATTTCACCATCATTGCAAGCCGATGAAAAGTTAAAAGTCCAACGTTCTAGTTAGAGGTGTGCAAATTGTAATTTTTAGATAAAGTCTAATTAGAGGTATGCAGATTGTAATCTTCAGCAAAATGCAATATCAATTTTTTTTATAAATTATAAAACATGATATAATCAATATTTTTAGATACATTTGATAATAATATTTTGCTAATAAAACCAAGAGGGTGCAATCGTGATTAGTTAACTAATAAATAAATATGTCCAATGTGCTAATATTCAGTCGTCCTCTTTCTAAAACTTAGCCCCCCCTACGGTGATTTTCTGGATCCGCCACTGGTCCCTACAGTGGCGGAGCCACATACATGTCGCCTGAGGCACGTGCCTCACCCAAGTTTTGACTAAAAGTTTATGCATTGTTTATGAGAGGACAACAAATGATGGTTCAACAGTCCCACATATCACGGATATCTGCTCTATGAATATCCTTAAGGTATGGTTGGATTCAATTCAGCACAAAGATAACGATGGTACCTATCTGCTATTAAAACCTAATGTTCATGGTCATGAGGTCGTTATGTACTATATATGCTTATTCTCACTCCTTTGTACACCCTAAATGTTGGGTTTTAGGGGAGACAAATAAGGTAGCGGAAACAAAAATTTTCTCCCCCAAACCTATACCGAGGAAACGCGTCAACGTCTATATAATAGGAAAGGATGGTTTGTGGAATCATACCTTGTCCCGAGGCTTGCTCGGAGACAATACCTCGCGCAATGTGCGGTCTTCAACTCTGGTCTTGGACGGCGTCTGTGCAGCTCCTGGTCGCACCAAGACTGACGACTCCTCCTCCTACCGGACTGTCGGATGACAGTTGTCCTCCTGAGCGGCAGTGTCCTCCCGCCTCTATAGTAGTCCACACGGACCACCTGGGACTCTACACTCCTTGTCCCATAAGGAAGTGGAAGGAGTCGCACCCTACGTACTAGTCGCCAACACACTCTCCTGCTGCCAGTTGCAACTGCAGTTGTCCTTCCCTTACTGCACCTCCCTTTTTCCGGAAGCACTTTCTCGGGCTCTCTCTCAGTTACCAAAACCAGAGAGAACGACAACTTTGCAAAGTAACCGGCTTGCATTGAGTTGTACTATGAGAAGCCCCCAATACCCCTATATATAGGAGGGTCATGGGACAGGGTTCTCTGTGCCCGGCAATATGGGACTAAAGCAGGAGTAGAAGGGTTTGATATTTTCCACAAAAAGCAACCAACTCGCAACCTGAACCGATTGGTTCACAAGTGAACCGGTCGGTTGGGGACCTGAACCGCTCGGTTGGAGCAGCAACCGATCGGTTGGGACCCATGAGCCGATCGGTTCACTTCTGAACCGGTCGGTTTGTGGTCCTGGTCGGTTCCCGATTGACTTTCCTTCTTTCGTTTCTAATTGATCTCGAATACCAATCTTTGTTCCAATCAAATTGGGCAAGTGAAACGCAAGGAAAATTCTCACCGACCTGCCTTTCCAAACTTGCTCGGTTGCACAAGTTGAACCGATCGGTTCAACACTTGAACCGCTCATTTCACTCTGTACATGAGTCGATCGGTTCAACACTTGAGCCGACCGGTTCATCACATGAGCCGATCGGTTGGGAGTGCAGGTTGTGCAGAATCAGTCAATTGCGATTTCAATCAATCTGATACTCCAATCAATGCGTCCAACACCTTGAACATTATGATATTGAGCTATCGATTAATTGAGTGTTTAATTGAACTACTAAACTCCTTTAGTAATCAATCTAAACATTGCTTGTGGATAAAACTCCTCTTTTAGGTTAAATCCTATGTGTGTGACCCTGCATGTCCATTTCACATTGGCAGTGAAAGTCCATAACACTTATGACTTCACAAGCAAAGAGCGGTGCCTAGTCACACATCATTGCTACCCAAGTGAAAGTAGAAAGTTGGAGAACAATTTTCATCCTACAATCCGTGAATGGTGTTACAGTGAATGTATAATTCCTTTGTCACTGATATCCCAAATGAACTCAAGGCATGGAACAGTCATCCTGTCAACGTTCATTCAGTTTCTTGATCTCAGAGTAGATTGAAGGAGATATGTATGACATCAATATCACATACTGATTCACACATGCGTGCGCACACCTATCTCAATCCTACTCATCAAGTGGCCTTGGATATCAAACTCCCTCAGGAGGGACAAATCCCATATCTATCACTCACCCCTCAAAAGCCCCATGTGTCAAAGCCACCCAATCATCACCTTTATAACAAATCATGTTTCAGGACTGTGTTTGATGATGTCAAAGTGTGCCCAATGACATGTATTGAGGGTAGTGATCTCAGGTCAAATAATCACACTCACCACCATCATTGTGAGTACTGACTGTGACTACCATGTCATGGTTCCATGTGTCAAACTCACGGTGGGTCTGTCCGGTATACTTGTTCTCTAACAAGTACCTATGTGTTTGGTTTGATATCTCTATATCATGACTAATGAGATGTTGTCATCAACCAACACCACAATCTAGTCTTGTGTGTCATTTCTGTCTATCTACCTTCCACAATGACATCCGACTAGGGACATAACAAGAATGTACAAACTCTTAGCATTCGTATGATCTCATCGTTCAGGTCCTTAACCTGAAGGCATACGTCATTGAGTATTGTCATTCTCTAGACATTCAATCTGTTCTATCACTATCTCATATGACTGAACCAGAATGAATTGGAAGCTTGCCTTTGATGTTTATCAAATCAATCTTAATGTATCCCACCAACCATCCCATGATTGGCTCTCAGGGCATACATACCAACACTAAATTCATTAGTATATAAGAAAATTGATTGTAGCTCTGGTTGTTTAAAATATGCACATTGTTTCCTAATATTATTCCTTTTCAGCAGACCATTGAGTATTACGGTATTACGATCTTTTATTTCTGATGCAACATGTTTTTACTCTTATATAGACTTTTGGTGCTCTATGCCCTTATTCGTATGAAGTTCTTGCACCTTAGAGCTTTGGATTGTTGTTTGCTAGGTCTGCTCTTCTGGATTATTCTTGTCGAGGTTAGTTGGCTCCACTAGAACATCATCGACAAAGATTTGTCTAGACCCAGGTAGCTTCCCCTACGGCATGCTTATTCCTATTATAAACAAATAAGAGTGACAACAAAGACAACCTCTATTGTTTCTGCACTTTCTTAATAACAATGAGTGTCGTCTACCTCATCTCCTTCGTTGACTCTCAGGTCTTGGTCCAGTTCATTGATGCCAAAGTGAGCTTTCATCGTTATCATTTCTTAGGATATAATAAGACACAAGTATAGCTTCTAGACTGAGGCAGAATCATATTATGATGAAATGAGAGGTTATGCCTCTAGACTGAGGCAGAATCATATTATGATAAAATGGTTACTGAGGAACCTGAAAGCCAACCATTACCAAAAGAAAGATCGTCATTGGTAAATCTAATAGTCAACAGCATTTGGCACAGTAATTAAAGTGAGAATATCTTAGAAGGTGCACAAGTGACGAACATAGATTAAATAAAAACCATTTCATATTAGTGATACAAATATTTTTAATCATAAGAAAAGTGGGTTTCATTACTGTTGAAAGACTCTATCCTAGAACACACGATCTTAGGAATTCACAAGAAAGTATTTGCACACCCTCGCCTTAGTCTAAACTAAACAAACCAAACCCTCAGTCAAAGTATGTTGACCTTGGGCTTGCATAGTATATCAAAAAAATAGATATCACATTTGATTTTATACTAATAAAAAAGAATAAACGATAAAAAAATGTATAATCTCATTATGAGAACCCAAATGAAATCTAACGATCAACCAAGGAGGCACGAACACCTTTAAAGACACAGACACTGACACAGATACAGACATGGATATAGACACTGGACACGGAAAAATTCTGAAATGTAGGACACATACACGACATTGAGTGAGGGGGAAATATTTTTAATATATACATATACGTGGGTGTATGATGTATGAACTGAAACTTATTTTAGAATTTATCCAGATTAATGTATTCATAGATGTATATTCTTGTATGAATATAGATGTGTGTCTTTGTGTGTGTAGTAGAGTATAAACAATGTGAATTAGAAAACTAAACATGTGCATTGTAAATATAGTATACCACATAATATAGATATGATTTCGAGTCATTCATTTAACTAACTAATTAGACTATAATTTGACTCATATATCGAATCAGCTTAGACTTTATTTTTTTCAACAGATTTGTTTGTAATTGTCATCAGATTTCAACTCTATGTTACATTTTCTCAGTGTCATAAACAGTAGTTGCATATTCAACATTTACACAAGAAAATAGGTTATTGAAGTAGTAGTTACTGTAGTGATGTGCCCAGGAAGTGTCCTGGAAGTGTCCAGCTGTGTCCAGGGGGTTGAAAAGACAAAAATGAACTGGACATGGCTGTCATTTTATGTCATGTCTGGGAAATGTTCGTGTCTAAAACGTGTCTGACACGGACATGGGGCCTGTCTAGAAGTGTTTGTTCTTCCTAGATGTCAACTAATGGACGAACTGACGATAATAATCTATGAATCAATATTACTACAATCTAGACTTATATCTTTTATTTTTCTATTGTTCAGTTTTATTTTTTAGTTGTAATGGAGTTAACTTCTTGTGTACTTGTATGTTGATGGATTTCTTGTGGGATAGAAATTGGATGTATATTGGCAATATGATGCAAAGTGAAGTATTCCAGTCTGGTTTACAAAAACTCATTGAATTTGCACGTACCCATCAAATACCGCCAAGAACGGGAAAATTAATTTGCCCTTGTAAAATATGCTCGAATAGATATATTAAATCAGAGGATGATGTATTCTTGCATGTTTTACAAAAAGGATTTGTCTGTAGCTATGATGTCTGGACATATCATGGGGAGATGATCGAGAGAAATACAACAAGTGCAACGTCTGCTAGACCTACATCTGGAAGTATGCATCAAATGTTGGGAGATATATCTGGAATGGTTGATACAAGTCATGCCAGTGACTTTGAAGTCAAGGAGGAGCCTGCAAATCTTAATGCCCAACATTTTTTCAAGCTTCTCAATGAAGCCAATCAGCCATTGTATAAAGGTTGTAAAATCCACTCTAAGTTGTCCTTTCTGGTGCCACTGTTATATCTGAAGGAGGAGTATGGATGGTCAAATAATTTTTATACAAAGTTGCTGAAGTTGATAATCTCAGCCTTCCCAGAAGAAGGTAGTCTATTTCCTGAGACTTATTATAAAGTAAATAAACTTGTAAAAGACCTTGGTCTCAAAAAAGTTAAAATTGATGCTTGTCGAAATGACTACATCCTATTTCGTTAAGGTTCATCAAAGAAAGACAGATATGATACTTATGGTGAGTCTAGATGGAATGAAAAGATATATAAAACAAAAAACAAGAAGGTAGTTGAAAATGTGATGTATCACTTTCCTATTATCCCTCTTCTGGAGAGACTTTACATGTGCCCTTCTGTTGCAAAAGATATGATGTGGCCATTTAAAGAAAAAGGAAATGATGGTCGTATTCATCATCCCTCTGACACGGAAGAATGGGTCTCAATAGACATAGAATTTCTAGACTTTGTTGTTGAGCCACGAAATGTCAGACTTGCTCTAGCTACAGATGGCTTCAATCCATTTGGACTTATGAGTGCTTCACACAGCACATGGCCTTTACTTTTAACCCCTCTCAATCTCCCGCCTTGGCTTCTTCTAAAGGAGCCATACATAATGATGTATCTGTTGATCCCAGGTCCTCATATGGTTGGGAATGATATTGATATTTACTTAGATCCACTAATTGACGAGCTTCAAAAACTTTGGGGTCAGGGAGTTAAAGTATATGATGCTTATAGAAAGAAGAACTTCACTATGCGGGCAATGATCTTATGGATCATAAATGATTTTCCAACTTATGGTGACCTTTCTGGTTGGAGCACCAAAGGGGAAAAAGATTTAGGTTGCCCATCTTGTAATGTAGACACCTTATCCTAGTGTCTTCAGTTTGGCAAGAAACAATGTTATAGTTTCCATCGATGTTTCTTGAAAAATAATCATATTTATAGGCGTGATAAAAAAAATTCAATATAGAACAAGATTTTTATCAACCGCCAAGGCGCTGGTCATGTGATGATATACTACAACAATTTCAGGGTTGCACGAACATCACGTTCGGAAAAAATAATAAACGCAAAATGCCTATAAATGGACATCAACAATTGCTGCATGGATGGAATAAGATAAGCATTTCTTCTGACTCCCATATTGGAAACATATGTTGCTTAGACATAATCTGGATGTAATGCACATAGAAAAAAAATGTTTGTGAGAACATCTTGAACACTTTCTTGGGCGACTCAAAGAAAAGTAAGGACAACTTACAAGCTCGTCAAGATCTAAAACAATGGGGTATCCGAAGGGATTTATGGCCTGTCAATTCAGGGAGCCATTATTACTTACCTCCAGCATCTTTCACAATGAGCAATACAGAGAAAGAGAAGTTTCTATATGTTTTACAAACATTGAAGGTTCCTGATGGATATTCTTCTAACATATCTTGGTGTGTCAACATAAGAGAGAGAGAATTGTTGGCATAAAAGAGCCATGATTGTCATGTTTTAATGCAACAACTTCTTCTTGTTGTCTTGCGGAATTGCATAGGAGTGGATGTCTATAAACCTATTGCAAGCCAATGTTCATTTTTCAATAAACTTTGCTCAGATGCTCTTGATGTAGAAGAATTTAAGAAGCTTGAAGAAGACATTGCTATCACACTATGCCAGTTAGAGAGAGTTCTTTCTCCATCATTCTTTACAATTATGATGCGCTTGCCTATCCATTTAGCTTATGAAGCAAGGGTTTCCGGTTCTGTACGGTATAGGTGGATGTACCCCATTGAGAGGTACTTGAAGAAACTCAAGAATTATGTTAGAAATAAAGCTCAGCTTACCGGTTCTATTGCTAGAGGCTATTTGTCAGAAGAATGTTTGACCTTTTGTGCTAGATATGTACTTGATTTTGATACAAAATTCACACGTACTCCTCGTAATGTTGATGACTCTCCTATTAGAGTGGAAGTACTGAAACACTTTGATGTGCAAACTTTGGAACAAGCCCATCGAAATGTATTATTCAATACTGACATGTTTGATGATTACAGAAGGTAATCAAACTTTTTTCTCAATTCTAAATAGTTTCTTGTATATACCAACCACAACTTTTGAATTTTTTTAATAACTAGTGAACACATGATAAAGCTTCAAGAGGCTGAACCAAATATCACACTACGTGCTTTAGAAAAAAAAACATGCAGCACAATTTGCTAGGTGGTTGAGAGAGCATGTAAGTAATTTATAAAGCTACTGAAATTAAATTTTGAAAGAGTGTTTTGTCCCTTATTATTTTTATGTTGATAAATTAGGTAATGCGTATGTGAATGGATAATCCAATGAATGTTAGTGAGGAGTTGAGATGGATATCCTAGGGTCCTTCGGTAGATGGAATGTCATATGAAGGCTATTCAGTAAATGGATACTGGTTCTGCTCAAAACATGTTGAAAGTACTTCTACTACTCAGAATAGTGGGGTGTACTTGGTGGCAGATACATCTAGCTATGCAAGTGGAAGGGATAAAAATCATGTTACGGCTACAATTACATATTATGGACAATTGGAGGAGGTCATTGAGCTATGTTATGGTCCAGACATAAAAATACCATTGTTTCAGTGTGCTTGGTTTGATGAAAGGTCTTCTAACGGTTTGCGCATTGATAAATATGGTTTCACAGAACTCAATTTCTCAAGAAGACACAATCAAGATGAGCCATTCACGGTTGCATTACAAGCAATGCAATGCTTTTATGTAAAAGATCTTGATGATGATAATTGGTTCACTGCTTTGAAACTTTCACCTCGAAATTATTCTAAAGTACCTATTGTTGAGGATTATCTAAGTGGGACACAAGTTCATAGTGACAACCACACAATTGATGATATGTCCTGGTCAAGGAATGATATGCATGGATCATTTTTTGCTAGGGAGCCTGAGGAATAAAGTTATTTTAAGTAGTCATTGCAAACCTTAGTGAATGATCGTGCTTGCAATATTTTTCTTTGTGGATTATTATGTGCTGGTGCAAGGATATTGCCTTCTCATTTGTTCCTTTTTTAATCTTATGTAGGATGAGGAACATTTTGTGTTGATGTAATATTTTTCTTTGTGGATTATTATGTGTTGGTGCAAAGATATTGCCTTGTCATCTGCCCCTTTTTCTTTGTGGATTATTATGTGCTTACAATATTGTACATTTATCTTATAAACTGTTAGACTAACCTCTTATGCATTTCTACAATTGTTATGTTTTCATCTTATGTAGGATGAGGAACACAAGGTCAACTATGAGAGCTTCTACAACTCCACCACAACCCACTGCTACTTCAGCTATAGTCTCCTCTCTTTCAACTGAAGTAGGATATGAGCATGAGGAACTTGAGGATGAATGTGACCACCATAGATATAACAGGGGCCCTGCAAGTGAGGTCAATCTAATTCCAAAACCAGGAGAGCAATGACACAAGGTGGAGTGGAATGCAACAGGTAATGCAGTTGGAAAGAACAGTATAAAGTTGAATAGTTATTGTGGCATATTAGCTAGAAATCTACAAATATGGAGTTTAGATCTACAATGGCGAGAGCAACCACAACTAGCATTTGAAGATAGAAAATCATGCATTGAGGTAATTAAGCAACTACAAAATTTCTTTTATTCTAGATTTAGTGTATATTTTAAGAGTTTTTTATTGTTTCTTAATATCTCCACATATGTTGTTAGAAATTCTTTGATTTGGGAGATCATCCAAATGCATGGAACTATGTAGACGTTCACATTCACAAAGATTTACAAAGTTGGAAGTCATGGGTTAAGTAAGATTACTATCTAAAGTATAAGGATGATCCAGATTTGATGAGAAAAAAGGTTGAGCAGAATGCATCATTAGATATTCGTCAGTTTGACAATCTTGTGAAACAATGGTCTTCTGAGAAGTCTGAGGTAATATCAAATTAATATGTAATCATTCATCTTTAATTTATAGTGTTAAGTAAGTATTTTTTATATAGAAAATTGCTTCCACAAATAAGGTTAACATGTCAAAAAAAACAAATGCATTATACTACAAGATCCAAACCGTGGAGTTGTTATGGGGAGGAAATGGTATCACCTTTCACTTTGTATTTATTTCCAATGAGTTCTAAATAAGAAATTGTCTAGTTAGCAGTAATAATTCCATTATTTGATTTATGAAAGAAAACTACGGAAGGGGAGCCTACTCAAAAAGATTTTTTGAAGAAAGTATATGACAACAACCCGTTGGTGGTAATTTATTCAATATTTTAAATCAATAGTATATTAAATTTTCAAATAAAACTTTTCTAGTATGTACCTTGACTTTGTTCAAAATATGACAGGAAGAGATAACTGATATTGTTGAAAATGAAGTTACAAATGGTGAAGTAACTGATCCAACACAAATCGATGAGGTGACAGGTCGTGCTTTTTTGCGTGTAGTCAACCCTGTATAAAAAATAGGGTTCGTGGTATTGGACTCGGACATGCCCCGGAAGGGAATACTGGGAAGCTGCCAAAATTCGGTATGAAATGTTATTGCGAGAAAGTATTGCAAAAGATGTAAGTCATTTAACAAATTTGTAAGTATAATATGATACTGTAATAGGTAGGAATTCTGTGGGATTTCCATCTTGAGATAGTCATGGACATCCCTTACTGAGGTGTGCAGGCCGCCACACATTCATTTGCAATAGCTACAAGTCTTACTTGTGTGAGATTAAGTGTTACTGGGATTTTATCGCAAGGTAGAAAATTGCTATTTATGAAATCAGGGATAAAGATAATACAGAACACGGGTAGTGAAATTTTACTATAAGAAAAAAAAGCCATATCCAGCGAGTCCCTTATATCAGAAATCGTGTTCCATCCACAAAGATGGCGTAATTATTTTTCTAAATTACACTATAGCTCGCTTCTATAAACTTCCATGTGATTTATACTAGTCCAGGTGAGATTTTGTGCTTATTAACTTCCCCTAATTAAAAGAATAAGTGGGCCGCTCCGGCTTCTATGTACGAAGACTGCTGTGTGGAAAAGATATTTAGAAAAGCAAGCAAATCAGTAGATAAATTAGCTAATTGGTTCTTAGAGCAACTAGGAGAAGTATACTGCTCAAGGGATCCCATTAAAGAAGTTCAAGAAGCATTAGACAAGGATGTAACAACGATTAGTTTGTCGTTTGTTTTTTTGGATGTATTAACCAAAACAAATTGTTGGTTTCCGTACTTTTCGTGGTAAAGGTTGTACAAGTCAATCCAAAGCAGTGAATCCATTTCCATCCGACCTATTAAAGTGTGGTTTTAGTTTAGGATTTTGTCAATTGGGGTAGCTTATGGTACCGGTCTCTGATGTTGGAATTGAATCTGGGTCGATTTTAATTGGTAAGTTTTTTCATCCTAGTCAAATCAGGACTGACAAATTTAGACAATTTAAGTTCTAACAATAGTATGAACAATTATATATCACGAGTAACTAATAAAACTGTAGAATCTCAGTTCAGTTCTAGGTCGTACATTATAAAACTAGATCAGGTTTCGTAGGTAGCACGTCATGAAAGAAATCCAATTCCATGTGCTTCTATTTTACATCAAACCAAATTTTGTCTAACCTACATGAAACCCCCTTTTTACACACCTAGTTATTGCTTATATGGTGTTTTTTAGGACAATAGCTGATATGGTCGACATATGAAGAATTGATTTGGATCATAACACGAAATAGATACACCAAGAGCATCAAGCCATAAATATACATGTCTATTAATTAGGTTATAAATATTTCATCTGTAGTGGAATGAGGCTATTCTAATAATTTGAAAACGTTTATCAAAGAATGCAAACAACCACGGGTAAGGATTGCACACATAGAATTGGATTTATACCTAACGAAGCAGTAAACTTGCTCAAAGCAAAAGTAGTTGAGTATGGTTACATTGGTTGTTGTTGACATCCCCTATTGAGGTCTGCTAGCCACCATACATTCATTTGCAATAGCTATAAGTCTTATGAGGGTGAGATTAGAGCTATGTTTGGTACGTGATGAATGAAGGGGAGAAGAAAGAAGGGGAGAGGAAGGGAAGGGAGGGGATACTTAGTCTGTTTGGTTAGCGTGGGGAGGGAAAAGGAGGATAACATCAAGAACAATACAAACATATGAAAATTGTCTAGTGATATGGACATTGGTAATATAAAATGAGGCTATCATTAATTTTTACATTCATTATAGTTACAGAAGTAACCCCCTTCATATTTTTATATTTATACAAAAATTTCCCTATACATTTAAGTACTTCTGACTAAGTCTGATTCATTTCCACAAATTATCATCTTTGTTTTACTTTTTATATGTGAATAATAATATCATAATTTTCAAGTTTCTAACAAAAAAAAGTTTTCTTTTACATATATATATTTATTTCAGTTTCTTATTATTTTATTTTATTTTTTAATTAACTTTATCCTCTATTTTGTAAAATAATCATCGCACAATCCATATGTCCCTCAAAGTGACGTAAAATATGCATGATATACTAGATTTACACTTTTTCCATTCTGTGGACTATATTAATTTTTCTCTCCATATTATTTATATTTTTCCTCCCATGTTTCCTATTTCTCTCATATCTTTCTAATATATTTGCGCTAAGTCTTTCCACTTCTCGTTGTCTCTACTTAATTCCGTAGAGATAATGATAGAGAAGTGACAGAAAATATTGTTGATTGTTTCCTCTATGATTCCATCCATTTCCAACCACTTTGTCCAACCAAACAGTTCAAGTTTTTTCTCTTTCCTTCCCCTGCCCTCCATTCACTACATACCAAACATGCCCTAGGTGTTGTTGGGATTTTATTGTAAGGTAGAAAAATGGCTATTAATGAAATTATGGATACAAATAAATACATAATACTGTTACTAAAATTTTACAATAGAAAAAACGCCATGTCCACCGCGTCTCTTGATACCAAAAATCGTGTTTAAATTGGTGTAATTATTGTTCTAAATTATAATATAGCTCGCTTTCTATGATGTGATTTATATTATTGTCCATGTGAGATTTTGTGTCTATTAACTTCCCTTAATTAATGTAGTATTTCACAACGCGATTGTATTTATCGTCAGTGATCAACCATAGACGATTCATGGTAACAATTTCTTGCTTCCCGGACAATCACCACCACTTTGACAAAAGAAGTATAAAACAATTGCATTTGTTACATGATGGCTCATGGTGATAGGAAATGATGGTGAAATAAAAATGTTGTTTGTTTGTCATGGTGATAGAGAATCATGGTGAATCCATAGTGAATTTTGATCTATTTTTGTCCCCTTGAAAAAGCATGGTGAATTGTGGTGAATCACGGTGAAATAAGTTTTTTTCAAAACTCCACTGCTTATTTAGACACATGCGCAAAACAAACTTCTAATAAATATAATTCTTACTTATATAGGATTTTTTATAAAAAAATTGTCATCCTCATCGCTTAACAAATAATATTTTTTAAAATTTTCACCATCATCATCTTTATCGTCATACACATATTATTAAATAACACACTTTAATCATTTCCCTATGACTATCACCGTCACCATCACTGTCAACATCAATTTTAAGTGGGCCGCTCTGCCTTCTCTCTGGCAGCCGCTCCGGCTTCTCTCTGTGAACGATCTACCACTCCAACATCAATTTTAAGTGGGCCGCTCAGCATTCTCTCTGGCAGCCGCTCCGGCTTCACTCTGTGAACGATTTACCACTCCCGAGCGAGCCTTTTCGCTTGGGGAGGAGTGCATCTCCTTCATGCCTCCTCCTCGCCCTTCTTTGCTCACAAATCTCCCGGATCTTGTACTATCTCCGAGAGAGGGTGGGATCTGGATTCCGTCCGGATCTGGTTGATCGGTCGCCTTGATCCCTTGATCTGTCGATGGTTTCAGACCTCGTCATTTGCTTGGATCTTCATTTAATGGCAGCGGCCTGAAGCTACCCAAATAGATATGGCCCGATGCACTTCTTGTTGCTGAACACTTGGAAGACGGAAGCGGAGCACCTTGGTATCCCGGATCTCCTTGGATCTGGTCTAGTACGCGATGGGTGTGATCTCGAACGATCACTGCCATGGAGGCACGCAGTTTTGGATTTCTCTGGTCTGGGCTCAAATCCTTAGCCATATGCCTGCTTGCGCCGATGGGCGCTCGCCAGCCACGGATCAAGTTCCTACAAGCCTGCTGTGTGCGGCAGTCCTAGATCCGCACTCGCGGATTGATTTGGCCCTCGGATCTGAGCTTCTTGGTCTTCCTCAAACATGACAGTGCCTAGAGAATTTTTTGTGGCGTTAATGGTAGGATGTTGTTCCTATAGCAGCTGGTTCTCAAGGCGAGCTAGCATCTCTCAAGGTGCATCCTGTGCGTTGACATGGCTTCCTTTCTGAAGGTGGTCAGGCTTTTGTAAAACCAGGGTCCAGGATAGCAACACGCTGTTCTCAGTGGCAGAAGCTTGATCCAAGCTTCTTTGATTGGCCTATGTGCCAAAGTGTGTGCAGTTTGGTGCATGTTGTGTGCTGATTAAGTATAGCTTGATATCTTTGGTTTTACCTTGTTCCAGGAACCGCCTTTTAGCTAGTTTTGTGTGTGTTTTATACTCTGTGTGGAGTTTGGTATTGCATCTGGTCTGATTCTAATCCTTGTGTGTATTAGTATCTTGAGTCTTATTTTGTTACAGACTCAAGCTTATTTGATAAAAAAGAGTTTGTGCCATTATTTCAGTCGAAACTAGAAAGCAGACAAATACAATCACGTCAATACGATTATTGGGTTTCGGTTGAACACAAAGAAAGATACATGATAGTAAAGGGCGTTTGATAGAAATTTGAAAGCAGAACTAGAAACATAGGCAACGCAGCCTAAACTTGAAATCACGATGTTTAAACACTGACCTTCAAAGAGAACAACCCTAAGACAATACATGAATA
This sequence comes from Alisma plantago-aquatica, assembly GCA_963693085.1. NCBI lineage: Eukaryota > Viridiplantae > Streptophyta > Magnoliopsida > Alismatales > Alismataceae > Alisma > Alisma plantago-aquatica. Next base: position 1,184,685,472 of record OY856410.1, on the reverse strand, counting down.
CTGATGCCACTTCCCAATCTCCTCTGGAGAAGCTGTTAGTTGTAGAGGGCAGAGCGCCAATCTTGTGGTGTAAAGCCTTTCTGAGTTTCTCTAATGATCTGACAGGGGTCCTCAATCAGATAGCAGGTTCTGGGAGCGTCTGCATGCAACTTTGATGACACAATTGAGGTTCAGTACAACCTTTCACCCACAAACAAATGGTCAATTGGAAAGGACCACATAAATATTAAGAGTATCTGTTGAGAGCATGTGTACTCCAATTTCTTGGGATTTGGGATATTCACCTTAACATTATTGATTTTTCTTATAACAATTATTACCAAAGGAGCATAGATATGACAACGTGTGGGGCTTTGTATGCAAGGCTTTGTATGTAACCTCTTTGTTGGTACGAGACTGGTGAATATCTTTTGTTAGGTCATGAAGTGGTTCGACAAACGACAGAGAAGATCGAGGTGATCAAGAAATAGTTGAAGGCAACACATGATAGACCGAAGTCGTATGTAGACTATTGTCATTGACCTTTAAAGTTTCAAGTTGGAGACCATGTGTATACTAAGGTCTCCCCTTGGAAAGGTGTTTTGAGGTTGGAAAAGAGAGGTAAGTTGGCTCATAGGTTTATGGGACCTAACCTGGTCACATCTTGAAATGGAAGGGTGGCATACATGCTAGAGTGATTGTCAAAGTTGCATAAGTTGCACAATGTGTTCCATCTTTTGTTGTTGAGGAAATGTCACCCATACATCGAGCAGACAATGCAACATGTGGAGGTCTAGTTGGATGTTGATGTCTCTTATTTTGAAGGTCCAATTTTGATCTTAGATAGACGTGTGCATCAGCTGAAGAAGAAGGATATAATTTTAGTGAAGGTGTTGTGGCACCACGGTGATGGAGAGGAATCCACTTGGGAATTAGAGAATGAGGTGTGTAGGAAGTACTCATCTTTGTTAGTATAGACTTTTGGGGTGAAATACGTGTAAGGGGTTTCTGGTTACAAGGCCCATGACCTGGGTTAATTCATAAACATGCTTAAATCTTTTAATTTGGTACTTAGTTTCCTAATTAAACTTTATTTTATTTTTCAATATTAGTTGATAAAGCTACTTTCAAATTTGATTTAATTCACATCTCATTTTCTCAATTAATAAAATTTACGTACATTTACATGTCGATGAATGTGTGCACAACTTGCGAACATGTGGCATAGCAATTTGCACTTTTAAAAGAAGTTGTAATGAGGTAAACCGATGTAGATATTAACACTATAAAAAAAAGATACTAACACATTAAAGTTTTCTCTTTAGCTTTGTAATTAGATTTCCAAAAGAAGTAAAAGTTCGACAAAGGATTACCAAGGACTTGACACACTCTGTGACTGCGACCATATGTACATGTTTTTCCTTCAATGAACAAATATAATATATATTGAGCTCCACCAATTTTATTGTTATACTTATTTAGCATAAGGTTTTTCTAAAGATTTCTCTTTTCTCTAAAGAATTGAAATGTCACTGCAATTTGTTGCTCTTTAGAATAGGTAGGAATTCTCTCGGATTTCCATCTGAGATAGTCATGGACATCCCTTACTGAGGTGTGCAAGCTGCCACACATTCATTTGCAATAGCTACAAGTCTTACGAGTGTGATATTAAGTGTTACAGGGATTTTATCGCAAGGTAGAAAATTGCTATTTATGAAATCAGGGATAAGATAATACAGAACACGGATAGTGAAATTTTACTATAAGAAAAAAAAGCCATATCCAGCGAGCCCCTTGATACCAGAAATCGTGTTCCATCCACAAAGATGGCATAATTATTTTTCTAAATTACACTATAGCTCGCTTCTATAAACTTCCATGTGATTTATACTACTCCAGGTGAGATTTTGTGCCTATTAACTTCCCCTAATTAAAAGAATAAGTGGGCCGCTCCGGCTTCTCTTTACTACTCCCGAGCGAGCCTTCTCGCTTAGGCGAGTAGTGCATCTCTTCGTGCCTCCTCCCCCTGGGCCCCTTCGTCTTCTTCGCCCTTCTTTGCTCACGAAATCTCCTGGGATTTTGTTCTGGATTTCGTCCGGATCTGGTCGATCTGGTCTCGCGGAGGTGGTAGCGCGGCGCTTAAAAGCTCCTCCAAGCCTGCTCGCGTGTGGAAGCTACCTAAATAGATGTGGCCCGATGCGCTTCTTGTTGCCGCACACTTGGATGACGGCGGCGGAGCACCTTCTGGTCACCGCCATGGAGGCACGTAGTCTGGATCTCCTCTTATCTGGGCTCAAATCCTTCGCCATATGCCTGCTTGCGCTGATGGGCGCTCGCCAGCCACGGTTCTAGTTCCTTCGAGCCTGCTCGTGTGCGGGAGCCCTAGATCCGCACTCGCGGATGGATTTGGCCCTTGGATCTGGGCTTCTTGGTCTTCCTCGAACATGACAGTGCCTAGAGGATTTCTTGTGGCGTTAATGGTAGGATGCTGCTCCTATAGCAGCTAGGCGAACTAGCATCTCTCAAGGTGCATCCTGTGCGTTGCCTGCTCTAACTTCCAGTCAGATCTGGTAGCTTGGCATGGTGGCTGTGTTGCTTCCAGCAACACGCTGTTCCCGGTGGCAGAAGCTTGATCCAAGCTTCTTTGATATCTTTCGTTTTACTTTGTTCCAGGAACCTCCTTTTAGCTAGTTTCTGTGTGGAGTTTGTTATCTTGAGTCTTATTTTGTTATAGTTTATAGAAAAAAAAGAGTTTGTGCCAATATTTAGCCGAAACTAGAAAGCGGACAAAGGACAATCACGTCAATACGATTATTGGGTTTCAGTTGAACAAAAAGAACGATACATGATAGTAGAGGTCGTTGATAGAAATCTGAAAGCAGAACTAGAAACAAAGGCAAGGCAGCCTGAACTTGAAATCACGGTGTTTAAACACTGACCTTCAGAGAGAACAACCCTGAGACTTATACTGAATACTGATGCCACTTCCGAATCTCCTCTGAAGAAGCTGTTAGCTGTAGAGGGCAAGGCGCCAATCTCGTGGTGTAAAGCCTAAGTAGGCCGATGTACAGATATTCTGCTGATCGCAGTCTACACTCTCCTTCGGCCAGACTTGTGGTGTGAATAGTGACCCAAGTTTACGGTCAACGTACAAGCAGGTAGGCTGTCTATTCGATGCTTTTAGTAGTAAATGTTATATATAGAGTTTTTTTTTCGTTTTCGCCCTCACGTTTGGAAAAATTCCGGATTACCCCGTCAGATATTCTAAATTCCTAAACCTCCCCTCTCCTTTATTCTATATTCCCAACAAGGCAACAACCCCCAGGACTAACTTTCCGTCAACGGAGTGAGGAGCTTCGTGCTGTTCTACTTATAGTCTAACGTAAACCTTGCAATCTGTGATAATTCCCATGCAACAACTAACGTATTGTTTGTTATGCTTTACACAAATATACATGTAATAATATTCTTTTTATAAAATATATTATTGTAGATCTCGACTACGCATTATATGGGCAAGACATGGGTCAAAATATACACTTCGGATCGCATATCAACATTAAGTCTAATATTCAACCTTACTAAGTCAATACAACCATAATACCTGTACTGTATTAATCTCGGAATCAGATCTAGCTAAGTAATGGTTAACGACGTCTACAAATGTCTATACTTATTTAAATTATAAATACTAAAATCATAAATGTATATTATATAAAAAAATGTACCGGAGGACTCCTATGAAATTTTTTCCTTAAATTATTGAATTACAATTCAATGTCTGTATTGGTAATGCCGGAGTTGGCAATGAGTAAAGCAAAAAGTACAAAATGCAAATAACCACACTGTTTTCTTCGACTGTTTAAGTACGTCAAGTGGTTATGACATGTATTTGACTTCTACTTTCAAAATCATGGTGTGATACGGTTATAATTTTAGTATAAAAAAATGTAATTCTAATTATACATCAATGACACTAGTCAAGTTAAGTGTACCTATATGTTTTTTTTTGATAAAGCGTACTTATATGTTAGAAATGTTTAAATTGATCAAAAATGAGTTTTAGGCAAATTTGATGAATGTTAGTGTTGGTTTTGTATATATGTAAAATGTGTAATATTAGTTCATGCATACTTCATTCATTTATAATGTGTACTATGATTTGTCCACATTGTAGTTCTTAAGCCACACTTTTTTGTGATGTAATGTGATGCTGAAAAATTATATGTCAAAATTTTGGTAACAAGATGAGTTCAGAGTGACTCACCATGGTTTTTAGTGGTTGTGAACCATAGTTGGAATTTTCGAATAGGATATGTGCCATGCATTGGTCCAAACAATACTTTGGTAAATACACGCCCCCATACTTTGGTCAATACACGCCCCAACTTAATAATCGCATATAATATTTAGAAAAGTAGACAATTATGAATATTTCTACACCAACAAGGTAGTAACTTAGAAAGTTAAGGAAAGGGTTCCCCAGTAAAGGAATCTCAGTCGAAACTTAAGTTGTGCACTTTAGAATAAAAAATTATACAATCACTAATGTGACCTTCCTAAGGAGTGACCCAATATCATAAAAGTAAATATTTAACTAAATAGGAATATTTCTATAAATATCTATATAAATATATATTAGTTTAATATTTGCCTAATTTTCACATAGATTTGGTAGACTTTGTTTGATTTTGTATAGTTTTTGCTTAGCTAGATATCCGGTTAAACCCACCCAATTTTGGATTAGTAGAGAGGAATATTGAACACATCCAATCTGATCTGACTTGTGACCTATTCGTACATCCTCGCCTATATCTTGCTCATGTAAAGATTTCGTTGATATTTTAAAAATAATCACTTTTATAAAACCTTATCACATGTATAATTTTATATTACATATCTATTAATAATTTCATGATGAGTTTTCAAGTTCTTAGAAAATAGATAGGTGACACACCCGACCCCTTACACGCTTTTGAAGTGGGGGGTTTGGGTGGTTTTGGCTCCCACCTACCACACGTGTAGGTGATTTTCCTCCTCCTTTTTCTCCTTTCTGCTCATGTGAGGTGGTTTTATTTGACACGTGGTATGTGAAGAACAACGGACAATAGAAAGAAAAAAAATAGGAAATTTTTTTACTAATAACTTTTGACCCGTGAAGCTGAAATAAAGATCATTGGATTCATTACGAAAAATACAATCCAACAATACTTATTTGATATATTTTGAAAAAAATGATATACAATATAAGAATATGTATATAACAATGAGCAAAAATAAGTGAGAGAAATCTACAACATCTAAAAAGTATGCACATTCACACCATAATTGGGCGCATTAGTATCATAATTGGGACTTTTCTACAAATATTGAGCATATTATGTTAGGATTTGTGCTAATATGATATATATGCATATCAAGTAGACCCATTCACGCCATAATTTGGCGTTTTTCTACAAATATTGGGTGCATTATTTTAAGATTTGTGATTATTTTCTATTTATATACATCTAAAAAGTATGCACATTCACAACAAAATTGGGCGCATTCACACCATAATTGTGCATTATTTTAAGATTTGTGATTATTTGCTATTTATATACATCTAAAAAGTATGCACATTCACAACAAAATTGAGCGCATTCACACCATAATTGGGCGCATTAGTATCATAATTGGGACTTTTCTACAAATATTGAGCATATTATGTTAAGATTTGTGCTAATATGATATATGTGCACATCAAGTAGACCCATTCACGCCATAATTGGGCGTTTTCTACAAATATTGGGTGCATTATTTTAAGATTTGTGATTATTTGCTATTTATATACATCTAAAAAGTATGCGCATTCACAACAAAATGCAAATAACCACACTATTTTCTTCGACTATTTAAGTACGTCAAGTGGTTATGACATCTATTTGATTTCTACTTTCAAAATCATGGTGTGATACGGTTATAATTTTAGTATAAAAAATTGTAATTCTAATTATACATCAATGACACTAGTCAAATTAAGCGTACCTATATGTTTTTTTGATAAAGCGTACCTATATGTTAGAATTGTTTAAATTGATTAAAAAATGAGTTTTCGGAAAATTTGATGAATGTTGGTGTTAGTTTTGTATATATGTAAAATGTGTAATATTAGTTCATGCATACTTCATTCATTTCTAATGTGTACTATGATTTGTCCACATTGTAGTTCTTAAGCCACACTTTTCTTGTGATGTAATGTGATGCTAAAAAATTATATGTCAAAATTTTGGTAACAAGATGAGTTCAGAGTGACTCACCATGGTTTTTCGTGGTTGTGAACCATAGTTGTGACCGATTCTTACATCCTCACCCATATCTTGCTCATGTAAAGATCTCATTGATATTTTAAAAATAATCACTTTTATAAAACCTTATCACATGTATTATTTTATATTGCATATCTATTAATAATTTCATGATGAGTTTTCAAGTTCTTAGAAAATACATAGGTGACACACCCGACCCCTTACATGCTTTTGAAATGGGGGGTTTGGGTGGTTTTGGCTCCCACCTACCACACGTGTAGGTGATTTTCGTCCTCCTTTTTCTCCTTTCTGCTCATGTGAGGTGGTTTTATTTGTCACGTGGTATGTGAAGAACAACGGACAATAGAAAGAAAAAAAATAGGAAATTTTCTTACTAATAAATTTTGACCCGTGAAGACGAAATAAAGATCATTGGATTCATTACGAAAAATACAATCCAACAATACTTATTTGATATATTTTGAAAAAAAATGACATACAATATAAGAATAAGTATATAACAATGAGCAAACATAAGTGAGAGAAATCTACAACAACTAAAAAGTGGGCACATTCACACCATAATTGGGTGCATTCGTATCATAAATGGGACTTTTCTACAAATATTGAGCATATTATGTTGAGATTTGTGCTAATATGATATTTATGCACATCAAGTAGACACATTCATGCCATAATTGGGCATTTTTCTACAAATATTGGGTGCATTATTTTAATATTTGTGATTATTTGCTATTTATATACATCTAAGAAGTATGCGCATTCACAACAAAATTGGGCGCATTCACACCATAATTGTGCGCTTTTCTATAAATATTGGGCGCAACCAATCAAAAGTGGGTGCATTCAATCAAAAGTTGGTGCATTCAGGGCAATAATGTACACATTCATTTAATATTAAGCGCATTGAGGGCACTAGTGGGTACATTCAATTAAAAGTGGACACATTCAGGGCATAATGTGTGCATTCAATCAGTATTTGGTGCATTGAGGGCACTAGTGTGTAATCAATCATAAGTGACACATTGAGGGGATTACTAGGGGCATTCAATCAAAAGTGAGTGTATTCAATTAAAAGTTGGCACATTCAAGACAATACAAGTAGGCACATTTATCAAACAAGTAGGCACATTTGCCAGACAAGTAGGCACATTTACCATAGAGTAGGCATTTTTAATAGACAAGTAGGCAAATTTTCCATACAAGTATGTGTATTTCTATACAAGTAGGAGCATTTGTCAGATAAGTAGGTGCATTTTCCATGAAGTAGGCACATTTCCCAAACAAGTAGACACATTTTCCATACAATACAAGCAAGCGCATTTGTCAGACAAGTAGGCACATTTGCCAGGCAAGTAGGTGCATTTGCCATAGAGTAGGCGTATTTTCCATACAAGTAGGCGAATTTGCCACATAAGTATGCACATTTCTATACAAGTAGACACATTTGTCAGACAAGTAGGTGCATTTTCCATAAAGTAGACTCATTTGTCGGACAAATAAGCACATTTGCTATACAAATAGGCGCATTTACATACAAGTAGGCACATTACCATACAAGTAGGCGCATTTATATACAAGTAGGCATATGTAAAGAATGAGACCCATAGGGGATCCACTCCCTACTAAAAATTTGAAGAATAAAACCTACACTCCAAACATACCCAAAAGATATGTTGGAGTGGGTGTAAAATTTTCAAATCTTATGAATGGTATTCAAAACAACCAATAGTATAGCAGTGGAAGTAAAATTTGGACTATATTCAATTTCTCAACAAGATTACAAAAGTAAATCATAATCTCCCACATAGGGTTTACATGTGTGATACAACATAAGGATCTAAGATAGAGGGAAGTTTAAACCATAACAACTTTGTCTCTAAGCATTAACTCCTTAAGCTAAGACCAAGACTTCATGTCATATCATCCAAATCCTTCACATAGGGTTGGAAGCATGCCCCAGTAAGAAGAGAAAATAGATGACATCAACAAAGGTCGGTATGTGCATACTAAAAGTAAATTGAGTAATATATGGAGTAAAGGACATCAAAGTAAATAGAATCTTCCCATAGAAAAGAAAAGTACCACCCAAGTGGGTATTAAGAGAAAAGAATCACATTAAAGGAGATACTTGCCATAAAACAACATAAAAAATTGTGCCATGTATACATCCACTACCATGGTGGGAAATGAAGCACATATCTTGGAATAAGGGAAAATAACCATCGTCGTCAACATCAACCTGCATGCATGTGAGATAAGCATAGCCCTAGAACAATATAAAGACAAAGGCGGCCAAGTCTCATAAACCTGAAGCTTGATAGAGAATGGCACATAACCAAACTCCCAATATATGTATGTGGGCCAAACCTCATAAATTTGAAACCTAGGTATGGGGCACATAACCTCCATCCCAAAAATAATGACATGGGCACATAACCCAAAAACTAATGCAATTACACTACTCTAGTGCTACTGAATCACATAGCATGTAAAATGTAGATGCAAGTAGAATGTATAGTCAGATTATACAATGTTTCCATCACATAATGGACAACACACATACACATACAAGTGGGCACAAGATATCACATATCAACAAATAAACATCCACCTCAAAGTGGACACATATCATCAAATAAGTCCAACATGCACCAAGGCATAAGAAAAAGAGTCCAAACAAATACTAATGATCACAAGATCAGTAACAAGTACGGTACTTCACATGAATCATAATTTCAAAAGAAAAAGCATTCTGTATAGGCTAATGTCCATAGGAACAAGAGAAAGTCAAAAATTGGTTGTTGCTCAACATCAAAGAATAGGAGATGCAAACATACATTTAGAAATAAGAATTAGAAATTGGTCAATATAGAAATGTGGGATGCAATCATACCTTAATGACATGTGTATTAGGTTAGATTCCACACCCTAGATACAAATTGAATATCTCTTCACCTAATTTCATATTACATGCAAATCATTAATTAATGATTATATTACAACCCAAGAAAATTACCTTTTTATTAAGTTCAAATTAAACTCTAAAAACACCACCAAATGATTCATTAGATTCTCTCGATTAAGAAAACATATCTTTTTATCCAATTTGGATTTTATATGATTAAGTTACATTTATTATGAGTTTCATACATGTATTTTATTCTCCAAAAATCACCCTTCAAAAAATATTGAAATCAGACTCTAAAAATAATTTTTATTAGATAAAGAATGTTTTTTATTCCAAACACATTTATTTATAATTTTTAGACCAGTAGATTAAAATATATGAATTTTGAAAGATGAACCAATCACAAAATTAGAAAAATCCAAATCCGTAGGGAATTTGCAAGAGATGAAGAGAGGTCGAATATGTAAGGAGAAACTTATCTGAGAGTTTGGAGAAAAACTTCGTTCGTCGTTCGTTCGTGAAACTAACTAACTGATCATGAACAAAAAGTGCCAGAGTTTTTTACCTGGGGTCCAATTATGCTCTGAAAAATAAATATGATGTCGGGGAGCGGTGCCACAAACTTAAACCAAGAACCACATTTAGCTTTTGGGTGAAATGACAATGCAAAGAGAAATCAAAGCTCGACCACTAGCAAACACAAACTCAAGAAAGGATGCAATTGAGATGAGAGGAGGTTGGGAAGATTGGGGTAGAGGTATTATTACGTGGGGGTGTGTGAGAATTTGTTTCAGAAGACTTGAAGAGAAAGTTTAGCCATTTCTCGAATTTTCCACGTTAGGCTCCGAATAGGGTATGGATAGATGAATAATTAAATTTGCAATCTACAGAAAGTTCTTTCGTGAAATTTCATTAGAAATGAGGAAATTATACCCAAAATATTGGACCTTGGTCTGTGGTTACTATTTATGCGAGCTGGTGTTTCATATTCAAATTTTGTAAAGTGTTGATTAACTTATTTTCCTTTTTCTCTTTCTTCCATTGAAGGGCCAAACAAGGTCCAAATTAAACGAAATTTTATAGCTAACCAAATTAGGATATGTAGAATCTGACTTTGGCATTAGTTTTTCCTTTTGGATAATTTTTTATTTTATTTAATTCTTTTAAAGTATATCACTTTTTCTCTTTCCTAATGCATTAGAGACGTATAAAATTATCAAAAATTGATGAAACTTCACCCGCAAGTCATTGTAAGTGCATTCGACACTAACTTTCCATTATTTCCATTTTTTATGTTGTTTATTATTTTAATTAATATTTTGAGAGTTCTACTCACTTTCTCTCTCTTGATATCACCTTTTAATCAAAAATCTTTCAAATTGGATGAAAATTCACCAGTGCTGCTCCGATGCCGCTATTGCTTCTTCCTCCTCCAGTCTATGCTGCTTCAACTATTGCTTCCTCCTCACCTCTGCTGACATTGTTTCTCCTCCTCGCCACTGCTTCCTCCATTCCAACCACCATTGTCAAACCCTCTAGCTGGAACACAACATATGTGTGCTTCAAAATGCCCCTATTATGTCTAATCTTGTGCATGATTTTGTTTCTTAGCATGTTAATGTTTTTATGTGTTTCAATGTGATTGAGGCAATAGATCCAATGGTTTGTGATATGTGATATAATGATATGGGTCTTTTATACCATAGTGATATGTGTAATGACCTGATCATCCAAGATGTGTAATGACCTGATTTAACAATTGGCACTCTAGTTGTCATGTATATATGTGTGATTGATTGGAATTGCTCTAATTGTCATGTATATATGTGTAATCAATATAAATTGCTCTAATTGTCATATCTATTGAATATTAGTATGGATAAATGATCAAACCTAAGAATTAACACAATGAAATTGATATGAATTGCTCTAAATCAACTTGATTTACACTGAAATTGGTATAAAATTACCTTACTAACCCTAAACCCTAAACTTCCAAAAAGTAAACGCTAATTTGTAAACCTGTTCTAGACTTAGTCATTAGGAGTAAACCATGGAAAATCCCCTATTTGGGATTGTTGTTGAGTTTTATCTCATTTAGGATGTAAGTGTATAATGTGTGTTTGATTTCAATAAATTTAAACACCATTTCCCCTTTTATTCTCTGGGTACATATGTAGGTGGGTATTTGCCCATCTACATCAGTGTACTTGGGGAATTGCTAGGAAATGCTACCGAAATTTATTGAAATTGAACACAGATTATACACTTTCTAGTGAGATGAAGTGCTCAAGAATGGGATATGTGGTACACATTCATCAATGTGAATGCTAATAGATGAATTAGGGCTCTATTCAAATGTATTTTTTTTCTTTTGAAATTAACTTATTAGATAACACCTTATGAGCTACTCCTATCCCATCTGATTATAGAATGGATTGATCATGGATGTCTAATCTAAATTACTGCACACCAGAGTTTATTTATGGTCTTGATGAGTTTGTAAGAATTGCAAAGGAGCATAGCAAACAGCCTGGAGATATGTTCTATTGCCCATGTAGAAATCATAATAACAACTTGACAGTTGACATTGTTGACATGATCAAAGATCATGTCATGTGCACTGGGATTGTACATGACTATATAGAATGGTACTGTACAGAGAGATTCCTAGTATGAAATCAACATATATCGGCAGTGGTATTTGTGTTGAATAAGAAATGGCTGACGATGTTGATGAAAACAAACCAATTCCAACAGACATGGTTGATGACATGCTAGATAGTTGTGGGGTAAATGTTATAGACCCACCTCCCTTATTTAGAAATGGTGTGCATGATTCCAGAAATTATTATGATTAGGTTGTTGTGACGTCCCCCAATTTCTATATACTTTCCATAGTGACATTCATAGATATGCGTGCACTCATATCTATTGATGTCAAAAGGGAAAATATAAGAGATTAAGGTAGTCAACTAAAATAGAGATTGAGGCAAGATCTAGTCCACATCATCATATAATTCCACACAAACATTCATTCATTAATATAATAAAAGTCATTACATATGGAGAGAAAATATTGTTCTAGAGAAAGTTAACTTTATTACATAGGATTTAATCATCCTCAATATCAACTAAGAAAAGAAATAGACGAACATCTAGCAAGAAATGAGATAAGAGGAAAAAGATCTATCTAATGTATCCTCCAAGTTTATTATTTTATGCCTTTAGGTACTTTGAGAATGCATTTCACTTTGTTGTCAATTGTTCCTTGCACCTAGAAAATACGAGAAACAAAACATCAGTAGAGCTGGTACGTGGTAAAAGTTACATTAATAAGGTTGCATAAAGGAAAATATTTGAAAAAGAAGGAAAGAGAGATAAAACCATTTCTTAAGGCGAAAATCAAGTAAACACCCTTTCATTACATTCATTTTGATGTGGTTGTACTACGCCTATTGCACTTGACTTACATCTAGTGTGGGAAATAGAATATCATCATACATCTAACATGGGCCAAGGAATCATACATCCATGTTAGGCAACATACATCCACACCAGGCTATGTGCTCTAGTAGCTACAACCCATCATAGTCATTTATGTTTCTCTTAAATTTGGCGAAGTATAACTCATACTAGTTCAACCAACAATCATATACAAATATGAACATTCAAGATATTATATAGCATAGGCAACCAGAAAACTAGTCTTATACTTATACGACCATGTACCTGCTTGTTCAATCAGATGTCCAAAGATTTAGAATCAATAAAGAATTTAGTCACCCTGCAAAGAAAGCAAGGGTACAACATTACCATTGGTCCATGTGACCAAGACTAAGATATGTTCTTAGTTATTATTCCTTTTTACATTATCTTAATCTAGATCAGGGATTTCCCATATCTTAATTGAGTTCAAAAATATTATCAGGTCCGATCCATCATAAACTATTTTGATTAAAAGATAATATTTAATTGATCAATTAGAAGATTTCCAAAAATTAGGGTTTCTAAGATGGCTGGAGAAAAAGGGAGAGTAATCCCTCAACATATTAACCATTCATCACATCAGGGTTTGTTTTAAAGATTCAGACCAATCATAATCACTAATTATCATTTAATGATATTAATTTTTATTATAAAGATATATCTTTAATTCCATGTAGAAAGAGAAACTAGATCTAGGGTTTCTCCTATTCCTTTGATCATTTATCCTCTTAGAATAGGATTTCGACCTAATTTTGGAACAAAGTTCTATCTAGGGTTAATTACACCTTAGAAGGTCAGATATCATCAAGGAAAATTATTATCAAAAATTAATTATAATTAAGGGGTCATTAAGGCTTTAAGCAACTATTTTTGGAAAAGGAAACGGATCTAGGTCCTGGTAGCATTTTATTTGGATAGACAATAATTTTCTGATCAAAATGGTATATCAGCTCGCTATTTTCTGATAATCCTAGCATTTCCTAGGATTTTCCTAAGATAATAAATTTTTCCATTTTAGAAAAAGAAAAAAAAGGAAGAGAGGAGTACCTTGATTAACGGCCGGATCCGACTGGATCGAAGGCTGTCGTTGATCTAAGGAATTGCAAGGTTTCCCACGGATCATCGGATTGGGTCGTTGGCCTGTGATCCCTCTAGCTGATATTGCAGCTCTGTTTTTCCTTGCTCGTTGCTAGCCCAGGTAGCTGGATCAACTCCAGAGAGCTCGTTCTAGCTCCTGGGTGGTGCTTCCGTGAGGAAGAGAGGTTGTACGGGAAGAAGGAGATGGTATGTGCAAGCTGTGAGTGGGGGTACAGATCGTGATTCTGTGAAGCACAGGTTCAAACCGATGGAGGTACAAAGTATGATCTACCAAAATGCAAGGATGAATCAGTTTGGGCTTGTACCTTGAGTACTGATTAGCTGAGAGTCGAGAGAAGATCTGCGGTCCTTCCTAGAGTCCCGCGCAGGTGCCCGAGCTCAAAGCTGCAGCAAAAAGGGGGTCGTGGAGGCGGTCGGAGTCTGGTTAGAGATGTCACAAGCTGCCCCAATCGGTATCAGCCTATGCACCAACACCCCCTTCTGTGAGTGTTGGGATGCCTCCGCCTCAGCGCAAGGATGGTGCAGACGGAACCAATTGGAGGGAGGAGCTCTGAGGTGTGAGCAGGTTGTAGTGGTTCAGGCCGAGGAAGATGGAGTTGGGTGGAGAATAGGGGGAGTGATGACGAGAAATTGAGGGGTCCTTGCAGCTAAAGGAAGGGTTGTGGAGCTATTAAGCTCCTTAAATAGGCACTGCAAGACCTAGGGTTGCCTCCCCTTCAAGTGGCCAATGGATCCATGGTTCCGCCATTGGGCATTTGCGAATCCCTGATTGTTAGGGATATTTTTTGGGTTCGTTCGAAAGGCGAGGAGAAACCGGACCTGAGGAGCTAACTTTGACGAGGTATGATCGAGAGGTGAGAGAGAGATGAGGGTTTGAAGGATGGCGCTACTGAGTAGGCCGTGCTCCATGAGAAACAGGTGAGGAGGACAACTCAGTCATCTCTTCCATGGATCCAGATCCGGATCCGGGCCAGGGTCCAACAAGTTCTAAAAGCTATTATATACATTGATTTCAATTTCTTTATATCTCCTAATTGGATAGTCCAATTGCAATGAAATTTTAGGGGTAGATCAATAATGTCAAAATGCAACTATGGTATAAATTTGGGGTCCAAAATCGAATATTTGATGTGTTCAAATACTAAATACATTAGCATATGTATTTTATCATAATAGCATACTAGGGTTCACATATTTTTTTTAATTTGTGACTTTTATTTGTCCAATTAAGTGAGGGAAGTGTATGAGGGCATTTTGGTCAACAAATTTGATAATAAACTTTTAAGAGAGAGAAAATACTATAAAAACTCATTTTGTCACAGTTGTACTAAGTTTATGAAGTTGAGCACTGTGTTGAGATTGTATACTTTGAAGGCTAACAATAGATGGAGTGACAAAAGCTTCATTTCTCTGTTGTCTTTGTTGAAAGAAATTCTCCCTGAAGGAAACAAGCTTCCAATCTCAACATACGAAATGAAAAAGATGTTGTGCCCAATGGGAATGGAGGATAAGAAGATACATGCATGCCTTAATGACCATGTTGCTTCAAGAGGACTATGTCGATCTAAAAGAATATCTGAAATGTGGGGTGACTAGGTACGAACAACATCGGGTAAGACCAGGACCAATATTCCTGACAAGATGATGTGATATCTGCCTATAATACCATGGTTTCAAAGCTTGTTTGCTAATACCATTGATGAATTTTTTTTAATCTTGGAATGCAGAGGTAAAGAAAAACAACGATGGTATGTTATGACATGCATCTGATTTTCCGCAATAGAATTAGATTAATTTATTGTATCTTAAATTTGATAAAGAATCTAGGAATTTAAGACTTGGAATTTGTACTGATGGGATGAATCTATATGGAACATTAGGCATCCAACATAGCACTTGGCCTGTCATGATTTCTATATACAATATTCCTCTGTGGTTGTGTATGAAGAATAAATACATCATGTTGTCCTTACCTATTTTAGGCCCCAAATAACCTGGAAATGATATTAAAGTTTACCTTGAACCTCTGATTGATGTCCTAAAGAAATTATGGGGAGAAAGTGTGATGACTTATGATGCTTTGCACAAAGAGTTGTTTAATTTATGTGCTATGTTGTTTTGCACTATTAGTGACTTTCCAACTTATGAGAACTTGTCTGACTACAACGTCAAAGGAACCAAAGCATATCCTGTATGTGAAGAAAATACTGATTCAATCTGACTAAAATAGTGTGAGAACCCGATACACTAAATGAGATTACTCAAAACATAAAACACAATCCATCACTAATTAATCACATACCCAAAATATGGGTAAATTAAAACCATTTTCAACATCAACACCCGCTCAAAAACATTTGCATAAGAGCTCAACATCTTTCTTATATCCATACTATGCCAAGAATTTGATACAAATTGGTCTATCTCCTTATCCACAACATATATACACAGGAGAACAATATTTATATATGCCACACAAACAAGCATTAACATACTAACAAAGTTTTATTTGTTTGAAACACCATATACAAACTTTTCCTGCCCGGGCCTGAGAGTACAGTGACGACTCTAGGACACACTAGACATCTAATCAACTTTCTCAAAGATTCATTACTACAGCTCCTCTTTGCTGCCACATGTTTGTTTTTGTCACTTCTGATTACCTAAAAAAATGTGGCTGTTACGACCCCCCTCCCGATAACCCCCAATTAAGGGAGACCGAAAAGACAAAGTCGTTAATCAATAACCCGGATCAAAGGTTCGATAAATAATCATCAACAATTATTAAATTCTACCAACTATACTGAAATATGGTAAAAATAAAAACTTTTGCATACCTTTTAAAACTGGGATTTCAAAACTTCTATCCACACATATACTAATCTATCTAATCCTCCTTTTCACTTTAATTCTCATTTAGTACCACATATGCCACTTTACTGTTGGTTCTCTTCATTGTACCTAAAACGTCGACAAATAAAATGTCGGTCAGCCGAAGCTGGTATGTGGGGGAAACAATAATCATGCAATTATGTTAACAACATAATCATTCAATTAATCATTTAACGACCAAGACTACGTTTTAAGCCATACTACTCAATCCTTACCTACCCCCTAACTCTGTGCTATCCCTTGTAAGCTACCTCTCTTTAGGTAGCTTCTTACCCGCATGGACCTACCTTACAGGTAGTCAATAGCTAGGGTAATAGAGTTGCATGGCACTACCCGAAGGTAGCCCAATATCTAACTCAATGTGACTTGATGGACCTACCCCATTGGTAGCCATGTACTAAGTCAACTATTAAGCCACTGAGGGGACCACGATCTAAGCTAGTAGGCACATATCTTATGTGATAGTCATAGTCACATTATAGTTTGCATGAATTAAAATCATCCAACAATTAATTCATGACATCGATGAAAACTTCGATAAATCTCGTAAAACTAACTTGAGATATTCATAAGCGTAACCACATACCTGTATTGCAGATTTAGATATAGAATTTATTAAACATAGAAATCCCGATCAAGCAACCAATCATGCACAAAATCCTGAAATAAATATACCAATTTTCCTTTTATTAATATTTATTCAATATCATCATCATCCTTAGGATTTCTATTCCAATTTTAGGATTTTCCTTGGGAATTAGGGTTTTGCCTCCATTCTTAGTTATTAAGAACCCTAATTCATCAAATCTACTTAAAACCTTTAAATTCTCCTTTTAATATTCTTAACAATCTTAGGATCATCATTTAGTAATTTACTTCCTTAATCCGAAATATCATGGTTTTCCTCTTCTTTTACCCCAATTAGGGTTCCCATATGAATTATTCTTCATTTATGGATTACAACCCTAAATCTACCAATTTTGTATACCAAACGGATGAAAACTCTATATTATTAATCAACAGGTTAATATCTTTCAAATTAACCTATTAGTCTCCAAAGATGTATCCTTTAGATTCAATTTAGGGTTTCTCAGGTTTCCTAGAAAACCCTAACCATCTCAATTATCTTCATTAAGAATTATCTAATCCAAACTATGTTCAAGAATCAAAAACTCATATTTACTCAAATCAGGGTTTTTAGTCTATTAAACCATGTTCATGATCATAAAACCCTAAAACCAACATATTAATCATCTTTTTATGATTTTATCATTCCTTTTATTCATAACAGATTAAGATTGATCAAAAACATATAAAATATTCATCTTGTTCATTTTTACATCATTCTAGGGTTTTTTATCAATTAATGCATCAAAAGATGTAAAACCCTATACTCTTTACGTTTCAAGCAGAATTAAGCTTCATACATAATTTCTTTGTATTCCTCTCGTTCTAAGGATCAATTTTCATATAAGACTTGTTTTAATCTGAGCTACCAATCTTAACCTATGAAATTTGCAAAATAACTTACTTTTGGGCCAATCAGAACGCGCCACTTGTCCTGCTCCATGCAACGTTGCCTTGTAAGTTGAAATTATAATCGAATTACAAGACTACCCTTGACTTAAAGATCTCTTCTTTGGCATGCCGAGGGGTAGCACGGTCAAACGCCGCTCGTGCCTTCTTCTTCCTCGATCCACAGCAGCAACGCCGCCCTAGCTGCGATTGAGCAGCCTTTGCGCGACTCTGGCTTCCCGTTCAGGACCCAACGCTCGCCGGGGACTGCCGCCCTGACTCTGACGTGCTCCACCGCACTCCACAGTGCCCAGAACCGCGGTTGAGATGGTGCCGCTCAAGAGCACCCGACCTTCAAACCTACAGCCGGCCTGCAGTCTTTTTGCAGGTGTTGCGCAAGGACAGGGCATGCAGATGAGGGCCGAGATCCTCTCCAACAGTGGGGAAGCGTTGTTCCACCATCACGAATTCCATCACGGCTTCTGGTTGCTCCATGGGTTACACAACTCCCCATGCTTAGGGTTTTGAACATGAAGAAGCAAGAAGGAGGTGAGGAAAAGAGTGGGAGATGTGGGATCTCTCTGGATTCACCCCCCAAGTCTCACCCCTTATATAGGGGAAGCTGTTGGTTGTTTACACTAACGAGTTTCAATCATAATAATGATCTTTTACTCAACTAGCTATATCCTGCAAGTATACGAGAGTAGTTGTAGTCGAGGTCGAACACAAAGAGCGTTTTTAGTTAGGCGCAAGAGTTATGATTTTCAATAATCTAGATCATTATACATAAGATGATTGGATTAGAACAACTAAATTATAGATTTAAAACAAAACAGTAAATTATAACTTAAGAAAGGTTAAGATTCAGATTTGTAAGGATCTTAGACTTGGGATTTCACTATCACATCATAGCTTATATTAAAATATGAATTTAAACATGTTAATTAACTTGCAAAGGTGGTTTGTAGTCATCACTCACCTCCCGGTGAAGTAATGACGATTCTAACTCCGTACATCACTCTCGTACATGTATTTCATTTTGAATCACAAACATTGCTCCTCAACTTAATCCCAGCCACTCTCACGGTCAAGGACAAGTTGCCAAAAGAGTAACACCATACTCTCAAACACATCTTCTCAGGTTATGAAAGAAAGCATAAAACATGCAAGTATGATGGCCAATCACACAAACAAGCATTTCAGATCTGAAACAACTCTTGGAACATGCAAGAAACTAACATTTAGTACGAAATTCATATGTTCATATAAGCTATGACATGGGAGTTACTCTCCCGTGTCCAAGATTCGAATTCTACTCGTCCATGATCATGTATTGCAGAAATGTTACAGAATTTTCAGAGTTTAACATGGTTTAGAGAAGGAAAAGCTAGGAGAAATGAAAGTGTAACCCAAGAGAAGTAGAATTCCGTCTTGGGGACGAAATTCCACTCCTAAAGCTGCTCCAAAACGGACTGGCTCCTCTTCCGAGAAGCTGTACGAAGTTGGGAAAGCTTGGATGCACCTTGGAGAAGATAATGGAGAAGAAGAGAATAAGAAATGGACTCCTTCCCCAAGAAACCACCCTTGATCTCCTCAAAATCGCCCTCCTCTACTTTAGGCTTGCTCTGGGACGAGGGAACTAACAAAAATGACCAACCATAACCACCCATTAAGTTCCCACTTTGTTTTAAACAAAAACTCGTATTTTTCAAAATGCTGAAACTGCCAGGTGCACGCGTGCACTTTAAAGTGCACGCCGTGCAACTTTCCAGAACTTTAAATCTGCTTGATGCTCCAGGTGCACGGCGTGCACTTTAAAGTGCACGGCGTGCACTTGGCTGTTCTGGGTTGTTGTGTATTCTGATCATAACTTTCAGCGTGTAGGTCCAAATTACATGCCGTAAAATGTGGTATTTGCGTAATTTCGAACCCCAAAACATGTAGATACTTGAAGAGTGATCTAATAAGAGATAATATGATATATTCCTCATCATTTCATTGCAAAATATAGTACCTACAATCCAAACCATGCGACAAGTAAGAATAGCTAATAATATAGAATCTAGCATGAATAAGAGTGATAATTGAGTCAAAACAATATGGATATGCAATCAAACATGATCCAAAAGATGATATGATTTGTTCACATCAGAAGCCAACGAAGCCCTAGGATGACTTTCCTTATGAAAACGAAGTCCTTCTAATAGTAATCATTTTCCTTCAAAGAGAAGCAATTCTTCTCTCTTTCTCCTTTGGTATTTCCTATTACTTGGATATTAGGAATTCGAAAATTCCTCTCATTATGATCTCTATTCTTAGCTTTTAATCCATTAGCCAAAAAATTTCTATTTCCTTTAATAGAAATTACTTTCTTATTAACAATACCTCATAATTCATTAATAAGGTATCACATTATCCTTTTATTTTGCAAATTTGGTATTTTTCTCTTTCTTTCCTCTTTATTGGGACTCCTTGGGTCCCAAGAAACTCTATTATTTTGAATTCTTTTTATTGGATACGCATTATCCTTCTATATGCATCTAGATGCATTAAACTTCATTATTTCCCATTATCTTATTTATTTGTTATTAAAATATCTCTTTTTGAGGATTTCTCTTTATTTCTCTTTTATTTTCCTCATTGGTATTCGTTTTATCATTAGGAATCCTTGGGATACGAAATTCCACAAAGGATAACTCAATAATATCTCTTTTCACTTGTTTTCCACATTTTATCATTGTTTTTAATTTCTTTCGTAATATAGAAATACTTAATTGAGCTTTTCTTTTCTTATTGCACTCTTTATGCAACTTTGGACTCCTTGGAACCCAAGGAACCCAAGAGGCACTAAATCCTTCTTTGGATTTGCCTTCTAAAGGTTTCCATCTTATTCTTTTCTCGAATATTCAATTATTCATTCACTAATTGAATTTTCTTATTATTTGGGTACAATAGCCAATAAAGCCCACAACACAAACATCAAGGCTATTGTAAAGAAAATCCAAATACATCATATCATTATTTGTTCAAATATCATTATTATGAGAAATTACATTTCTCACCAAATAAACCCAAAAATTGGGGTTGTAACATCCTTCCCCTCTTATAGGAATTTTGCCCTCAAAATTTTATCAAGAAAACAAACAATTCAGGATAAGACTTTTCCATGTCCATCATTGGCCCATATGTGGCTTTACCTTACCCATGGCGCTTTCAAAGAACCTTCATCATCACATATTCTTTTCTCTGAGTTCTTTCATCCTGGCGTCTATAAACTGCACAGGTGACTCAGGCCATGTCCGCCTCCCTTAGGGCTCACTAGGTTCATTGCTCAGCACATGGTCGGGGTACCTCACATAGTGCTCTAAATTGGACATCAGGAACTCATCACACATTACTTTATCCTGAGGGGTAAAGTCAACCATAACCTTCTCCACCAATCCATCTCAAATGGACCCATGTATCGGGGACTCAGCTCTCTTAGCTATAACTTAGAGGGGTCGGATTTTCTTGTCACATATTCCCCCACAGTGAACTTCATGTCAGTCTAATTTGCATCTTCTCATGACTCTTATCGTCTCTAGGCTCCTTTCAACCATTGCACGATCAAAACGACTTCATCTACACACATTGTGGTCCTTTTCTAATCATCATGTGGTCCTTTCACCAACATCACCTTACTGAAGTGGTGACCGACACAACTGCTCTTAGAGAGCTTCTTTGAATCCCGATATTGGCTATGGTGGTTAACATCACATCTTGCATAGGACAAGAACTGTCTCTAGCTATCATCCCAAATGAGCACATATGCTCTCATCAGACCCTTTAGTCTGGATCATACTAACCATTAGTTAGGGGTGATAAACAGTACTAACATCGAGTTTTTCATGTACCATCTTCCACCTTTTGGAAGGGAACCTTTAGGTCAAACTCGAGAACCTTTGAACTCTCTTCATGGTGTAATTGAACCATCTTTATCATGAGTAGTTCAACCAAATATGTCTCTTGATAGAACTCTTTCTTTCTCATGTCATCTAGGTAAGGCGATCTAACATAACCCATATTGCACCTTGTCCTTCCTTGGTCTTAGGGGAGAATCACAACATCCATAGTGATGAACTCCCATCCCCTCTCGGGAAATCTTTATACTTTATATCCATACACTGGGTTACTGGTGTTCGTCCTTCACCTCCTGGCTTGCATGGCCACATGCAACATGTATCAGGCATCCAAAGCTCTACCAACACTTACTATCTTTGTAGTTTCATGATGTATGGTTTTCATGATTTCCTGTATGTCATGATCCTCAAGGTCAATTCCTCGGAAGTCCTAAACCACTCTTATCAGGGTTTTAACACTTTCCTTTCCAAAGAAGTACATATGAGGTTCTACAACCATCTTTTTATTGCATCAGAGCCTAGGCTGGCTAACCAAACCACCGCTAACTTGACCAATCATTATCGTTACGTCTGTGTGTTAGCCAAAACACATTTTCTTTCCAAACTTAGGGTTATCCTAACAACCTCTTCTAGCCAAACTAGGCATTTATATCTCAACCAGAGCATCCATTACGACATTCACATCCTTAGGTACTAGGTAATATTGAAGACATGCATTGTCTCAAACTTTAAGTCTACCTTCATTAGAACTCTCTGAGATCATCCTCTTGGTTATCAAACTCAACCTTGTATCACTTGCAAATTCCACATAGCTCCTGATAAAACATCCTCATAAGCTGACTACACTACTCTTAGTGTTCCCTCCACCAAGGTATGTTACCATCTCTGTCCTCATACCTCATAGCAGCGTTCCAACTCACATCATCTTTTATTCTTGGTGTATGGCATGCGTAATGTCCTATCTCTCACTCCCATAACAAGAGGAAATAAGCATTTGGCTACAGTCCAAATACATAGTTCTTCATGTTCTAAGAGTAGAGATGGTACATCCCACCTTTCCAGTACACCTTCAAATCTAGGTTGAAATGTGCAACTTATGTCTCTACATCACAAGAATCTCTATATCAAAGTTACTTCCATGAAAAACTGGTCTAGAACCTACTGGGTTACTACACAATCCTTGGTCATCTCCTCTAGGTCTATAGGGTGCCGACACTTTTGGGGTCATCCCTCTTCCCTCATGCATCAAGAGAGTGCCCTACTCATCTACCTTTTGGGTCCCATGAGTTCATGAAGGTGATCAATCTCCTAACCCATGGCCCTTAGACAATGATAGTTGTTACCTCCCGACCCTATGGTCATGTGCAACTGGGGAATTAGGCAGCTCCTACTTTCGTCGCTCTTATCCCTACCTGACCCTAGGATAGACTTAGGATTATACATTTATAGTACATGTCCAACTTAGAACCTTACCCAAGCATTCATCATCTCTCTTCCTGCATTCATGGGCTGACTTTCATCCTTTCACAGGGATCATGGCAACTTGCCCACCTTGACCCAGCTCCATATTGGTTACCTCCATGGTAACACATCCACATGTACATAGAGATGGTTATCTACAGGTCTATAGGTTCATTCTCATGCCATGTACTCTTCACTTAGCTTCTCAAGATCCTAGGAAACCTCCTCAGGTTACCTCGAAACCAACCAAACTGGTAAACTCCTTACTGAAGGGTCCCTCTCCCAGGATGGGAGGAAACTACACCTTGATAACAAAGGTCACAAGCATCCTTAGGGTTTACATCCACCTGAGCCTACTTAACCCTAGAAAGCTATTAAGGCACAAGAAAATCACCTACTGAACCATGCTAGGTCATACTTGTCCTCTTTCCTCAACGTTGGATCAAGATCATACCTTCCTTTATCATCAACCTAGTTGTGAGGGGTTCATCAAGTATACCTTAAACTTAAGGGACTTCCCTTTTCCTCTATACATGAGGAGTACCATGCTCGAAACTATATCAACTTAATTCTCGTCATGAGCATTAGGTACATTACTTCCCCTCTTAGACCTAGGAACCCTAGGTTCACTTGTAGGTGTCCAACTGCATACTCTATCTCTTAACCACGAACCAAGCATGTAAAAGGCATGACATGCAGTCCTTGTCATCCTTAACCCATATCTGGGGAGCTATCCTTTACCCTAACATGCACGATCCTTCCCAGGGTTGGGTTTGCCAAAGGTTCTAGGTCACCCATGGATCATATGGCATCCCAAAGGCATGTCCTTTCAAACACCTGATCTAACTCATCTCTCTCTAACCTTCACTTAGGGTTAGGGTTAACATCATCCTCATAGGATGCGCCAGGTCTCTACTTGCATTGGAGATCCCTATCTCCAAGACTAACTCTCTTTCTTATCCTCCTGACAAGAAGATATAGCCTCAAGTCCTGAGGGCATGAAAACTTATGTCGTACGACCTAAGCATGTATCTATTCTTTAGTTTGCGCTTAATCTATTAAGCTTATGTCCATGACAATTTATTTACATGCTTTTCATTAATTTGGTGGAGGATCCCTTAAACCTTATTATCGTTACTCATACCTCAAAATGGGTGAGGAGAAGAGATAAAACCCTAATCCTTAAGTTCCTTAACAGAATTTGTGATGAGAAGGGATGAATAATATGAGAAAGTCCTAAAGGTATCTTATTTCGATTCATATCCTAAGACTTTGGCCAGGCAGTCACATGGATCCGGGAGTCCTCGTATTCTGACTAGTGGTACGGAGGAAAATATTTCCAACCCCCGGTCATGATCCTTTTCTAGACACCTCCGTCTTTCGGATAATCCTTTAATAACTCCCTTGGGTTCTACAGAATTTGTAAATTTAATAATTATTAATGATTAAATGTGGAACCTAGGCTTTGATACCAATTGTTATGACCCCACCTCCCAATAACCCCCAATTAAGGGAGATCGAATGGACAGAGCCGTTAATCAATAACCCATATCAAAGGTTCGACAAATAATCATTAACAATTATTAAATTCTACCAACTATACTGAAATATGGTAAAATAAAAACTTTTGCATACCTTTTAAAACTGGGATTTCAAAACTTCTATCCACACAAATACTAATCTATCTAATCCTCCTTTGCAATTTAGTTCTCATTTAATACCACATATGCCACTTTACTGTTGGTTCTCTTCATTGTACCTAAAACGCCGACAAACAAAACGTCGGTCAGTCGAAGCTAGTATGTGGGGGAAACAATAATCATGCAATTATGTTAACAACGTAATCATTCAATTAATCATTTAACGACTAAGATTATGTTTTAAGCCATACTACTCAATCCTTACCTACCCCCTAACTTTGTTCTATCCCTTGTAAGCTACCTCTCTTTAGGTAGCTTCTTACCCCCATGGACCTACCTTACAGGTAGCCAATACCTAGGGTAATAGAGTTGCATGGCACTACCCGAAGGTAGCCCAATATCTAACTCAATGTGACTTGATGGACCTACCCCGTTGGTAGGCATGTACTAAGTCAACTATTAAGCCACAGAGGGGACCATGATCTGAGCTAGTAGGCACAAAACTTATGTGATAGTCATAGTAACATTATAGTTTGCATGAATTAAAATCATCCAACAATTAATTCATGACATCGATGAAAACTTTGGTAAATCTCATAAAACTAACTCGAGATATTCATAAGCATAACCACATACCTGTATTGCAGATTCAGATACATAATTAATTAGAACATAGAAATCCTGATCAAGCAACCAATCATGCATAGAATCCTGAAATAAATATACCAATTTTCCTTTTATTAATATTTATTCAATATCATCATCATCCTTCAGATTTCTATTCCAATTTTAGGGTTTTCCTTGGGAATTAGGGTTTTGCCTGCATTCTTAGTTATTAAGAACCCTAATTCATCAAATCTACTTAAAACCTTTAAATTTTCTTCTTTTAATATTCTTAACAGTCTTAGGATCATCATTTAGTAATTTAATTCCTTAATCAGAAATATCATGGTTTTCCTCTTCTTTTACCCCAATTAGGGTTCCCATATGAATTATTCTTCATTTATGGATTACAACCCTAAATCTACCAATTTTGTATACCAAACGGATGAAAACTCTATATTATTAATCAACATGTTAATATCTTTCAAATTAATCTATTAGTCTCCAAAGATGTATCCTTTATATTTAATTTAGGGTTTCTAAGGTTTCCTACAAAACCCTAACCATCTCAATTATCTTCATTAAGAATTATCTAATCCAAACTATGTTCAAGAATCAAAAACTCATATTTACTCAAATCAAGGTTTTTAGTCTATTAAACCATGTTCATGATCATAAAACCCTAAAACCAACATACTAATCATATTTTTATGATTTTATCATTCCTTTTATTCATAACAGATTAAGATTGATAAAAAACATATAAACTATTCATCATGTTCATTTTTACATCATTTTAGGGGTTTTCTATCAATTAATGCGTCAAAAGATGTAAAACCCTATACTTTTTGAGTTTCAAGCAAAATTAGGCTTCATACATAATTTCTTTGTATTCCTCTCGTTCTGAGGATCAATTTTCATGTAAGACTTGTTTTAATCCGAGCTACCAATCATAAGTTATGAAATTTGCAAAAGCACTTACTTTTGGGCCAATTAGAACGCGCCACTTGTCCTGCTCCATGCAATGTTGCCTTGTAAGTTGAAATTATAATCAAATTACGAGACTACCCTTGACTTAAAGATCTGTTCTTTGGCACGCCGAGGGGTAGCAAGGTCAAACGCCACCCGTGCCTTCTTCTTCCTCGATCCGCAGCAGCAACGCCGCCCTAGCTGTGATTGAGCAGCCTTCGCGCGACTCTGGCTTCCCGTTCAGGACCCAACGCTCGTCGGGGACTGCTGCCCCGACTCTGACGTGTTCCACCGCATTAGGCAGTGCCCAGAACTGTGGCTCAGACGGTTCCGCTCAAGAGCACATGACCTGTAAACCTGCAGCCGACCTGCAGTCTTTTTGCAAGTGTTGCGCAAGGACAGGGCGTGCAGATGAGGGCCGAGATCCTCTCCGACGGTGGGGAAGCGTTGTTCCACCATCACGAATTCCCTCACGACTTCTGGTTGCTGCATGGGTTACACAACTCCCCATTCTTAGGGTTTTGAATGTGAAGAAGCAAGAAGGAGGTGAGGAAAAGAGTGGGAGACGTGGGATCTCTCTAGATTCGCCCCCAAGTCTCACCCCTTATATAGGGGAAGCCAACGAAGCCCTAGGATGACTTTCCTTAAGGAAGCGAAGTCCTTCTTCTAATAGTAATCGTTTTCCTTCAAAGAGAAGCAATTCTTTTCTCTCTCTCTCTACTTTGGTATTTCCTATTACTTGGATATTAGAAATTTGAAAATCCCTCTCATTATTGTCTTTATTTTTAGCTTTTAATCCATTAGCCACGAAATTTCTATTTCCTTTAATAGAAATTACTTTATTTTTAACAATACCTCATAATTCATTAATAAGGTATGACATTATCCTTTTATTTTGCAAACTTGGTATTTTTATCTTTCTTTCCTCTTTATTGGGACTCCTTGGGTCCCAAGAAACTCTATTATTTCGAATTCTTTTTATTGGATACTCATTATCCTTCTAGATGCATCTAAATGCATTAAACTTCATTATTTCCCATTATCTTATTTATTTCTTATTAAAATATCTCTTTTTGAGGATTTCTCTTTATTTCTCTTTTATTTTACTCATTGGTATTCATTTTATCATTAGGAATCCTCGGGATACGAAATTCCACAAAGGATAACTCAATAATATCTCTTTTCACTTGTTTTCCAAATTTTATCATTGTTTTCAATTTCTTTCTTAATAAAGAAATACTTAATTGAGCTTTTCTTTTCTTATTGCACTCTTTATGCAACTTTAGACTCCTTGGAACCCAAGGAACCCAAGAGGCACGAAATCCTTCTTTGGATTTGCCTTCTAAAGGTTTCCATCTTATTCTTTTCTCGAATATTCAATTATTCATTCACTAATTGAATTTTCTTATTATTTAGGCCCAATAGCCAATAAAGCCCACAACACAAACATCAAGTGTCGCGCCCCAACCTCACATTAAACACAACCCACCGGATTAGGGCGCGGCAGGTGGGATTAACACATAATCAACCATTCATTCTTTTCTTTAAACAAATAAGATGAAAACTAAACAAACTGCGGAAGCATTTCATTTAACTAGCAGAAGATATAAACAAGTCTAAGCATAAGCATTGTTCAACATAAATAAGCATAACAGTAAATTTACATCTTTGTACATATTCTCTCTCTCACTCACTCCTTGTCCCGAAGATCGAGGGGAATGGACTAAGAGACCTCTAACTAGACTAACTACAAACCTTCTTTCGACTAAGCGTTAGGATGATACGATCCTTCTGACTCCTGGTGTTGGTGCTGACCTGAAAATGTTTTGAGTAGAAGAATGAGCCTACTCGCTCAATGAATAACATTTCACATAGCTATCAATAATTAACTCGTCATGTTTAATAACTGAGAATAAACAAATATGCAGTTTAAACAGGGCAGTTCTATTGACAAGAAGATGTACAGATAAACCATCACATTTCTACGCATCATCAGATATTCAGATAGATAGACTGACTTATAAATTTACTGTGAATCCTAAGTGAATACTCAATCATTTTATTGTTATGCCCTAAATATATGCAGTGTACTCTGCATATAAAGATCCGCAGCAAGTTCATGCTACGGCCCCACCGTACAAGACTTAGCGACACACCCGGGAAATGCTAAGTCTGACTGCCAGCCCTGTTCTGCTACAGGACCCCTGGCTCTCCGGCCAGAAACACAGGCTCTACGGCCTCAAGGCACTGCTCCGAGTGCTCTAGACCCCTCTAGTTTGAGTACGCAAACATAGAGAGTCCACAGGGTTATCTCCATGACACACGCACGGATAATGTTGCAATAACCCCCACTTTCCTCCAGTGCCACCGTGACACACGCACGCGTTATTGTTGGACACTGCCTTACCATCCTCGTGTCTCCATGACATCGCACGGATAATGTTGCAACACGAGTTTCACCCCTAAATCGCAGACACATGTTAGGGGTTCTACGGTGTTAGGGCATCTATTCTATTAATTAATTAACAGATAAACAGCTTAGCAGAGATATCATATCACAAACATAGAATTTCCTCTCTTTTCATCACTTATATCACGCATTCCAAGTTCCAAAGAACTTATCATTCATTAACATACATACCACACTGTTTCGAGATTCATATCAACTGATACTGTAGCAATCAACATATAAAATGAGTTTAATAATGATTTCTAAATGAACTGCCACTCACCCACTTCGGTGTGTTCGTATACACCGAAAAACGTCCATAGACACGCCTAATTATGACCTTTACAGCAACGTGCACGCCGTGCACCTGGGCTGTACGCCGTGCACCTTCATTGCACCTTTATTCTACTTTTCTGCAACTTTGCACGCCGTGCAAACTGAGTTGCACGCCGTGCAATCTGGGCAGAAACTTGTTCCTCTATCTGTAACTTTGCACGCCGTGCAAACTGAGTTGCACGCCGTGCACCTGCGCAGAAACGGAAATCTCATAGAAGATGAACTCGATTAAAAACTAAGTCTTGGCTTAAGCTACGGAATCTAATCCTATCCTCAAAACCAAACTCCGTTCTGGTCTTACCTTGCTCTATCATGCCCAAAAGGACCTGCTTCGTATGTCGCTGGGTCATCTTCCTCCTTGGTTCAACCCTGTGATTTAGCCTGCTGTAAATAGCAGCTTCCTCACACACGCACAGGTTGGAAGGACCTTTGCTGGGTGCTGCTCGAGGGCTATTAGTTGCGGATTTCTTCTTAGGCCTCTTGGACGAGCTCCTTGGCACCATTTTCGTGGTGATTTTCTTGCAGAACTGCCCCTTGCCAGCGCCGTTGCAAGTGCAGCTGCAGATGCTAGCCGTCGGCTTCTTGGGGTTACCACCCTACAGGTCAGGGCTGTGGTTTGGGACAACGTTGGAGATGAGGAGCTGGCGGAGGAGTGAGGCGCAGCCGAGACGACCTTCACAATGCTCCAGAATTGGCCGCCTCAACCTCCTTTGCTGTTGCCGATGGCACGCAGTTGCTGCTGCGGTAGGGAGGCGCCGCTAGGGCGGGGTGAAGGAGAAGGAAGGAAAGGAAGAGGAAGAAGGAGGGTGGACGGAGGAGAAGAAGGAGTTGGCGCTGCAGGATCGGAGATATGGGCGCTCAAATCGCCCATGCGATCCCCCCCCTGTCCGCTGCGCTCAAGCGCTGGGCGCCGCCCACGCTACTGTTCTATCGGGTAGTCGATCGGGAAAGAAGAAGAAGGGGCAAGGGTCGGTTCGCGGAGGGGCCGTAATGCAAATTGCCCAATTATTTTCGGTAATTACAACTAGGTCCCTGAACACTCAAATGCCTGTATCTTTTAACTCGAAAGTCGGTT
This sequence comes from Alisma plantago-aquatica, assembly GCA_963693085.1. Taxonomy (NCBI): domain Eukaryota; kingdom Viridiplantae; phylum Streptophyta; class Magnoliopsida; order Alismatales; family Alismataceae; genus Alisma; species Alisma plantago-aquatica. The sequence goes on along the minus strand of OY856410.1, from coordinate 1,184,654,848 downwards.
TCGGGTGATTTTTCTTGCAACGGTTTAAGCACGGAATCCTCTATCATCCCAGGGCATAAAATCATATTAACTAGCTTGTCACATCAGGTCAAATCACTTAATTGCAACATTGGGTATTCAACTCAACTATTGATTCACATATTTACTTATCTTATTATCATTATATTTAATTTGATACTCAACACTAATTGCGGTGTTTTACGTAATTCGAGGTATTTATTAGTTAATCAGGAAGTGGGTCATAACAACCTTTTCCCCTTAAAATAATTTCGTCCCGAAATTCCTAAAAGAGAAAGAGGACGTATTACTCATTTCTGACTCGTGTTTTTTTTTCTACGTAGCTCCCTCTAGGTTAAGATTTCTCCACAAAGCTATTACTAATGGTATCTCACAATTCGCGAGTTTCTTGATCCTCTGATCAACCATCTGTATAGGTCCCTTAACCTAGAACACATCTGATCTGATCCCAGACCAACCCACAAAACATTGTCTTTCCAGAATCGTTATAACAGTATCTCACTTTATGGTAATTACCAAGAAATTATTATACTATACATGCAAACAAACTAAAATTCTAAAACAAAATGCATGTCAATCTGGTACTAAATTAAAATCATGCAATTCAATTGTTAAGTATCACTACATATCGTACTGAGAATTGGTATTAAAGTACTTGATTCATCGTACACCCTATCCTTAGGGTTTCATTTGCCTTGTTCTTTCATCACATACCAACACCCTACTCTTAGGGTTATCTCATTCACTAATCACATGGCAACACCCTACTCTTAGGGTTTCCATTATCTCATCTGTTTGTTTGCAATTCAAATCACAATACGGTATCATTCTGGAATTGGCAGAGCAGTATATTTCAAATTATTGTAATTACTGAGTAGTGTTTATATCATGCATGTAGACAGATTAAAAATTCATAAATATTCCAAACTCAAATCAATTTTGGCACTTACATATTAAATTTCATGTAATTGAACATCTTATTACACCATTAAGTGTAATTTACTTCTCCTATAAGAAATCATCTGTAATATTTATCAATTATCTGAAATTTCTCGAAGTACGTGCATATTAACTAAATTCCTGGTTTATGCACCACATAACTCAATTAAGAGTTATCTACGTATCATATCACAACTATTTAATAGCACTTGAGAATTTCTAACATGTGCCAATTCATGTAAATGTCAGGTCACACACATTAATCATAACAAGAACCATGCAATTAGATTTATTTACATATTTTAATGCTGTCTTGCTAACTTGAAATCACACATCTAATGATTTACCAAATCTGTGCTTTCTGGTTTCATACTCAAACTGTTCCATTATCAATTGTGTATTCCTAAACTCAATACGATATGATTGAAACTGGATTACCAAGCAACTTAATTATTTTATTCATGTATATCTTAGTCAAGTCTCGAGACATCAAAGGTTGACTTAATATGAAGAAAATGAGCAGACTAAATTAGTCTATTCACATTCATTCCTATTAAATCACAACCCTTAAGTGTCCTGGGTAAACTTACCACAAAAATCCATTGTGATAAATTCCCACTCTCATTCCAGCATAGAAAAAGATTACAAGGTAGCTATAGATCTCTAGGGTTCAGCTTTAACCTACTGGTACACACTACTTCTAACCACGTACTCAATTACATCCTTCTGCATATCTGATCATCCATTTTAACTTCTTGGATTTCATATACATCTTAGTGTTTTCCTGAAAACATAGCATACATATACTTCTATAAAAATTCTTTTCTTTCAGCTTTTCCCCTTAAAAGAATTTTACTCCATCTCGAGATACACACCACATGTCATGCTAAAACAACATCTTATCATCTAAAAACTTAAACTCTAGTCTCTTTTCCTCCTATCGGGTCATGCTTGGTATGGCTTAAGTCATTATCACCCCATAGTGGCTCCTTGATCTGGTCATAAGATGTAGGTTGAAGTTACATTTATACAATCAAATCACTCTGTGCTATCACTCCTAAGTCTAAGTCCAACTCCCACATTACTACTAACAGGTATCTATTGAAATCTGTCATAGAGAATGCATTAACTATTGAACTTGACTTTCTGCTGAAAACATCAGCCACCACATTCTCCTTACTAGGGTGATAATCTATTGTCACATCATAAATCTATGTCTTTCAAACATGAACTACATCAGCTATCTTTTGGATCCTATATCGGATAATACTCCGCATTCCATGCTACTTTCTTATTGTTACATTTTAGGTTTATGTTTTACTCTTTTCTCTAAATCATTTCATGTTGTTCATGTACCGATTAGATTATCTACTTCAAAACCCTAGATATTGGTATGCAAGGTTACATCACTAATGATATCCTTTAAACTACTTCAACCCTAATCATCCTAGGGTTTTTGGTCTAAATTAGTAACATAACATTATTGGATATGTGTAGTCGATCATATAGATCAAATTGAGTTGCTTGGGTCAATAGCATATTAACCCAACACTCAGTTTTAATTACATTCATCTGAAAATTCAGTTTTATAATAGTTTCTGTAATTCGTTTATTAAACAGTTAACAGAAGCTCCAAAATTTTTGAAAATTTTATATGTTGTGCCTAATAACGTTTTGGACCATAAGTAAAAATTTCAGGTCATTTAAATTTACTAATAATTAAATAAAAATCGAACAGTGCACTGCTATATTATCCAGAAAATGTGATCAGTCGAGTTTGAAACTCGGCTGATTAGCAGGTCAGGACATTATTTAAAAATTTTGATATTCTCCAATATTGTTTATATTTCATATGACTAAATCATATCCAAATTTGAAATAAATCAGAGTTTCAGATAAAATACTAAAAATCATTTACTGAGACATTCTACTTATCAAATTCTGTATTCATGTATCATAAAAATCCTATTTTGGGCCAAGTAGGGTCTATGCTTCTCAAACCCTAATTCCCAAGACAAAAGAACGTTTAGACTTCTTTTCTTAGTTTACTTGTTAATAGGAGTCATTAGATCCCAGTAACGCATCCTGCCAGCCGGACCAGGCCGAACCTGTAGTCCTGAAGCCAAGAGCTACTCGGGATAAATCAACCCCTATTAATCTTAAACATGTGGAATGAACATCCACTCAAAGCAAGCTCACTTAAACACAGTTTCGGGTCTACATTAATACCAAGAAAACAAACATTAAACAATTCACTTCATGACACAACAATATAAAAGAATCATGTTTACTTTACAAACTGAAAATCTCATTTCATGCATATAAAAGCATTTCTAGTGATCTTTATATCAAATAAGCAAAATCAAGTAAGAGTTATATCACATCCTTTATTTAATCCCTTACTCCTACATTAATTTCTGATTTCTTATCCCTAAGATTTCTAGGGTTTTCTCTCTAGCCTATCCTTCCTCTGCATACCTGGCCAGGGCATCCAGAGAAGAACAGACAGAGTAGCTTGATACTGGTCAATCTAAGTATTCAGACACCTGGCCAGGGTATCTAAACACTCACACCTTCTAGAGCTAAAACACATCATTCATTATTCATCTTACTTATAACTTTATTCTTTAACCTTAATGATTCTTAACGACTTATCTTAAGCTCATTACCCTATTCTCGTGACCACATCCTCTTCCTGCTTTCTGCAATAATATAACAGAACACTTCCTGTTAGAAAATTACAGATAGAAGAAAGACACTTAAACCTAAATCCTATTGGTCTCTTATCATCCCCTGACCTTGAGTAACTACGTACTCAAACCAAAGCTCTGATACCAAAAATTTGTCGCGCCCCAACCTCACATTAAACACAACCCACCGGATTAGGGCGCGGCAGGTGGGATTAACACATAATCAACCATTCATTCTTTTCTTTAAACAAATAAGATGAAAACTAAACAAACTGCGGAAGCATTTCATTTAACTAGCAGAAGATATAAACAAGTCTAAGCATAAGCATTGTTCAACATAAATAAGCATAATAGTAAATTTACATCTTTGTGCATATTCTCTCTCTCACTCACTCCTTGTCCCGAAGATCGAGGGGAATGGACTAAGAGACCTCTAACTAGACTAACTACAAACCTTCTTTCGACTAAGCGTTAGGATGATACGATCCTTCTGACTCCTGGTGCTGGTGCTGACCTAAAAATGTTTTGAGTAGAGGAATGAGCCTACTCGCTCAGTGAATAACATTTCACATAGCTATCAATAATTAACTCGTCAGGTTTAATAACTGAGAATAAACAAATATGCAGTTTAAACAGGGCAGTTCTATTGACAAGAAGATGTACAGATAAACCATCACATTTCTACGCATCATCAGATATTCAGATAGATAGACTGATTTATAAATTTACTGTGAATCCTAAGTGAATACTCAATCATTTTATTGTTATGCCCTAAATATATGCAGTGTACTCTGCATATAAAGATCCGCAGCAAGTTCATGCTACGGCCCCACCGTACAAGACTTAGCGACACACCCGGGAAATGCTAAGTCTGACTGCCAGCCCTGTTCTGCTACAGGACCCCTGGCTCTCCGGCCAGAAACACAGGCTCTACGGCCTCAAGGCACTGCTCTGAGTGCTCTAGACCCCTCTAGTTTGAGTACGCAAACATAGAGAGTCCACAGGGTTATCTCCATGACACACGCACGGATAATGTTGCAATAACCCCCACTTTCCTCCAGTGCCACCGTGACACACACACGCGTTATTGTTGGACACTGCCTTACCATCCTCGTGTCTCCATGACATCGCACGGATAATGTTGCAACACGAGTTTCACCCCTAAATCGCAGACACATGTTAGGGGTTTTACGGTGTTAGGGCATCTATTCTATTAATTAATTAACAGATAAACAACTTAGCAGAGATATCATATCACAAACATAGAATTTCCTCTCTTTTCATCACTTATATCACGCATTCCAAGTTCCAAAGAACTTATCATTCATTAACATACATACCACACTGTTTCAAGATTCATATCAACTGATACTGTAGCAATAAGCATATAAAATGAGTTTAATAATGATTTCTAAATGAACTGCCACTCACCCACTTCGGTGTGTTCGTATACACCGAAAAACGTCCACAAACACGCCTAATTCTGACCTTTACAGCAACGTGCACGCCGTGCACCTGGGGTGTACGCCGTGCACCTTCAATGCACCTTTATTCTACTTTTCTGCAACTTTGCACGCCGTGCAATCTGGGCAGAAACGTGTTCCGCTATCTGTAACTTTGCACGCCGTGCAAACTGAGTTGCACGCCGTGCACCTGCGCAGAAACGGAAATCTCATAGAAGATGAACTCGATTAAAAACTAAGTCTTGGCTTAAGCTACGGAATCTAATCCTATCCTCAAAACCAAACTCCGTTCTGGTCTTACCTTGCTCTATCATGCCCAAAAGGACCTGCTTCGTATGTCGCTGGGTCATCTTCCTCCTTGGTTCAACCCTGTGATTTAGCCTGCTGCAAATAGTAGCTTCCTCACACACGCACAGGTTGGAAGGACCTTTGCTGGGTGCTGCTCGAGGGCTATTAGTTGCGGATTTCTTCTTAGGCCTCTTGGACGAGCTCCTTGGCACCATTTTCGTGGTGATTTTCTTGCAGAACTGCCCCTTGCCAGTGCCGTTGCAAGTGCAGCTGCAGATGCTAGCCGTCGGCTTCTTGGGGTTACCACCCTACAGGTCAGGGCTGCGGTTTGGGACAACGTTGGAGATGAGGAGCTGGCGGAGGAGTGAGGCGCAGCCGAGACGACCTTCACAATGCTCCAGAATTGGCCGCCTCAACCTCCTTTGCTGTTGCCGATGGCACGCAGCTGCTGCTGCGGTAGGGAGGCGCCGCTAGGGCGGGGTGAAGGAGAAGGAAGGAAAGGAAGAGGAAGAAGGAGGGTGGACGGAGGAGAAGAAGGAGTTGGCGCTACAGGATCGGAGATATGGGCGCTCAAATCGCCCATGCGATCCCCCCCTGTCCGCTGCGCTCAAGCGTTGGGCGCCGCCCACGCTACTGTTCTATCGGGTAGTCGATCGGGAAAGAAGAAGAAGGGGCAAGGGTCGGTTCGCGGAGGGGCCGTAATGCAAATTGCCCAATTATTTTCGGTAATTACAACTAGGTCCCTGAACACTCAAATGCCTGTATCTTTTAACTCGGAAGTCGGTTTCGGGTGATTTTTCTTGCAACGGTTTAAGCACGGAATCCTCTATCATCCCAGGGCATAAAATCATATTAACTAGCTTGTCACATCAGGTCAAATCACTTAATTGCAACATTGGGTATTCAACTCAACTATTGATTCACATATTTACTTATCTTATTATCATGATATTTAATTTGATACTCAACACTAATTAGGGTGTTTTACGTAATTCGAGGTATTTATTAGTTAATCAGGAAGTGGGTCATAACATCAAGGCTATTTTAAACAAAATCCAAATACATCATATCATTATTTGTTCAAATATCCTTATTATGAGAAATTACATTTCTCACCAAATAAACCCAAAAATTGGGGTTGTAACAGTGGCGAACCGCAAGGGTGAGACCCATGTCCCAGCAAGAGATATAACCTTCAACAACATTTATTGATTACATCATTGTTATGTAATTAAATGGTTAAGAAGTTTAATCAGATATAACAAATAAGATCAATAAACCGATGATTAACAAAATACATATATGAGTTGATAATAACTATCATCATTAGCCAGACTATCATCCTTTATCTTGTTGACAATATAAGCAATTTAGTAGCATATGCAGTTTTAGCATCATGAGCAAGTCTAGTAATATATCATAGCTAACAACATGATCATGTCTACTTGGTTGAACATATCAACATTATAATAAGAGCTAACAACATAAGCACAACTACTTGGATAAGCATGATTAGCTCTTATATGCATCTCTAGTTACAAAGGCATGGCTAGCATGCTAAACATAACTAACAACATGAGATATCTAGCATCATGATTATAATTAACAGTAACAATATAGTTATCAACATAAGCATGGATACCACATGTATGCATCTACAATCTAAGAATATCCACACCATAAGTATATTTACTATCTCTTAATTGCATTAAGACTCATCTTTATGTAAAGATAACAAACAAGGGTCATCATCCAATGTGAAGCCTCATGTATAACCCTAAACGGATATGCTATACAGCTGTATTACATCTTTTATTATGCCTTGAGGAATTTGAGGATACCACTCAAAATCCAACTGACCACTACTAAGTCCAAATCAGTGCCATACAAGATCTAGGAAGAGTCGGAGTCCTAAGATCTTCTCCGCCCCCGGTCAGTACGGGTCAGCCACAGCGACACATAAGGTCAAGTTGCTAATAGCCCAGTCCTTCCTTGGTATAGGTCATGAAACTAGTGAAAGGAGGTGGGTACGCAAACCCTACCATCCGAGGTACAACCACAGTTGTCCTCCAACTTATCACATATATAATCACAGAGACACGACCGCACCTGTTCTCAATCACATCAAATGTCTGAGGCATGACCATAGCCAACCTCCACAATCTGCATTGTGGATGATAAGGATATATCCTCAACTTTCCACCCCCACAGACTCAACAATATGCGCTCTGGGCATCCCTTAAGAATACTCATTTCACCATCTGGCAAATTCTGATACTCAGATGGATCTATGGCACAGGGCACTACATGATTAGAGTTTCACTTGATTAGTTATGCCAATTGGGTGAATTAAGGTTGCATCAAACAAGTGGGCATACAAACCCTAATTCACTTCTAGCAAGCATATAAATATCAAAACTTAAAAACATATAAAACGTATGAATCATAATTTCTCATCTCATCATCACATGGTACTATTCACTTGCTATTCATGAGACTACACTAGCCATCATATTATCACAAGACATAAATCCTTTTCACAATATCACAGGGTATCAAACCCTATCAACATAAGAGAATTACTCATTCAGGGCTCAACCATGCCCAAAGGTCATTAAGACCATCATACTATAATAGGATATAAAATCCTTTTCACAATATGATAGGGTAACAACCCTTATCAACATAAGAGGATTACACCTCATTCAAGGCTCAACCATGCCCAAAGGTCATTAAGACTATATATTATTCCATGCAAGATCATCATTATCTTTGCATGCCTTATGACAAGGCTCAACAACATCAATTATATATAATACACTAGATCAACACAATATTGCATTAATGAGCTAGGAGATATTCATAAACAATCATAGCAGGGTTATATTAACATTAAGAACATTCCTTTATTACATCAAAATGCAAGGAATCTAGATATGATTGACACTCATCATATTCATTATACACATTTTTAGCATGAGAAAGTATCGACCACGTGGCTATAATAACCACCAATTAACATATCAAGGTTATGATCATAGTAAGGAGGTTATTCTACCATTATTCCATCATATAAGAATGTTAAACATGAATACTCATCTTTATCTAATTGCATTAGAGTTAGGTTCAACATGATAAATTATATCAATGTTACTAATCATCACTTATACTCAAACCCTAACTCACAACATCCCCATTGGATCATGGATGCATAAGGTGAAGCATAACCATTACATTCCATAGTATTCTCAAGTATGAACCCACAGATAATTCAAGGTGTAACCATCGGGTTATATCATACTAAGGTTTCAAAAACAATAGCAAAGTCTCCATGATTGTATTATTCATTCAAGGACTATTCATACCCAATTACCATCATTTAGTTATATGAAAGCTAGGTATAAAAAGATATAACTCATTGGGGTTACATATAAACAAAATATGGTTATCATAACTTCTATACATATGATTAAATAGGTAAGAATACCTTATTAAGGGTAACCCTCCATTTGTTGCATCATCATTCAACCCGTATCACCATACCACAATGTCACCCAGAACCATTGGATGTTTAAAAAGTAAGACCTTTGGTTGTTTACCTAAGTAAACACATTGGATAAACCACATATGAAGTCATTGATTTGTTCTTTATAAAGAGTCACCATATAACCCTAGGCATCCCTTGATTAACAACACAAAAAGTTCCATTGGAAGTAGGGTAAAACCCACAATCAACTATTTATTTAGAACAAGCCATCCATTATCAACAAGTAAGATCCTTAAGTTGATCATATAAAGGAAACCATTTAAATCACATTATTAGGACCAACATATTACATTATCCATGATTTCAATTAATTGGAGGAATAAACATTAGATCTTGACCATTGGGTCAAGTTCATATGCTAAAACCATCAATTATAGTATAGGTCCGACCATTGCATCAAGTGACCCAATAAACCATTGGTATAAGACTTAATTGATGATACCACTACAATTATTAACTCAAAATGGGTTGTAGAGACCTCATACACCATCATTAGTGATCATGAAATCACCATAGGTTGTCATATCAACACTATATTCATTAATCAACATCAAATATTAAGCTAATGTCAACTTTGATTGATAGTATCAGTAAGGTTCTTAATGGTTGATCATTATACTTCTAATATATCCAAAACCTGATCTATGGGGGTGAACATAGGTTGTCACTATCATTTGACACCTTTTATCATGACCATCAGTTGTTATGAAGATAAAACCATAGGGTTGTTGCTATGGTACCATCATCGAGTCATGGTTTATAGAAGAAATCAACTTTAAATCCTAAAATTGACCATTGTTTGATAGGTGCTTAGCACCATAGGTTATCAAAACAACCTGATGCAAGTCATATAATACCTTTGGAATAATGTACACATGATCACAAGTTCATATATAACTGAAATCAGAACAGCAAACATCATAAAAATCGAAATTCAAGTCAAGCATAGCTTTTTAGTGCATGGATCATCATTTTCAAGCAAGAACATGATCTAGAAAGCTTATGGTAAGCAATAAACATGGAGAAAGTTATAAAACTTGCCTTTAATGAGAAGATAAAACTCCATAAAGAAGAAATCTCTATAAGGTAGGGTAGAAATCCAAGAATAAACTATGAATTCATCCATCTAGCACCTTTCTTCAACAAATGAGCAAACCCTAAGCATAAGGAGCAAGAAAGGTAGGGTTTTAGAGCTTTAGAGAAATTTTTACCATGGAAAAGTAAGGTTCCGACATGGAGAAAGTTAGGAGGAAGGATAACAAAGAAATAGACGGAGGAAATAAGGTAAAACTTACACTTTTAGGTCAAGATCACTAGGAAGAAGCTTTTTAGACCCAAAAAGGAAATCAATTGCAACCCTAGAATTGTTTCCAAGAAAATCCCCAATTTCTTCTTCCTTGAGCACCAAAACTCGCATATGAACATAGGGCGAACGAAGATGGGATAAGGAGAGAGGTGGTGGAGAGGAAATTACTCGTTTTGGTGCTTGTGGATAAGTATATGGCACTTTAATATAAAGAAAAAAAAGTTGAAATTCTAGTATATATCCAAGTGTCCATGGCTTTAAATTATTAAGAATATATAATCACACACACAAGAAGCTCTCACACCGTCCCTATAGACCTTATTAGCTTTCCTTTGTCGAAATTATAATACAATCACATAATTCCTTAGTTGATAGCTACTAAAGGTAGCTCATCCATGAAGGGGAAAACTCTAAAATACCCTTGATGAAAACACCTTCAAACCATAGATCAACTAGGAGCCCCATGGCTCAAAAGTCTCAAGAATGATAACATAACATATAATAACATGATGTATGTGACAAATTGCAAATAAAACCCCTCAATTGGGTAAATTGCAGAAAAGTCCAAAATGTAAAGAAAATTGCATAACTTGCTCAAAAAGTGTCCAAATTGGACTAAATTTGAAACTTAAGATTGTCTTATGATTTTAAAACATATAAAAAGGTTATATTAGGGTTATAAGCATTGAAATATGGTAATAAAGCTCATTCAACTCATTAAGCAAGTTCAAGGGCCTTACAACTATAAACCCATAACAGGAATTTCACCCCCGAAATCCAAGGTAAACAAAGATGGGTACTTCCCTTGCACCTAATCCTATTAACTTCACATGGTTAATTGCACATCATGGTGATGTACATAGTTCATACATATCTTATCTTGGGTCAGTAGAAAACCCCCCACATAAGAAGACATTTGCAAATATGGAACATAAAAAACTTGTTGTGCCACTTGTACAAAGCTAATAGTAATGTTCAAATTTAAATTCTAGCTATCATCTCAAAATTATATCTATTATATCAACATATTAATTAAAATTCATACTTTCTAGCTTTTTAGAAATCATGTCATGAGTCCCATACCTGTTCCTTTAAGCATACACTGACACTAGAACTCTTGTCAGTTCTTTTTCAGCATCAAAAGAAATGATGATACTAGAAGCTATCATTCCATAAAAGGAAACATCATTCCTAATCAACCTTGTTAGGGGTGAAACCAAAACACTATCTTCACCTTACTAGGATTTACACAACATACTTAGAAGACATATCATGATCCCATAAAGACACTTAATCAACCCCATCTCACTCTTGTTCAAATTGTCTCATAGCTATTGCTACTTCAGCAACCCTAGGTTTTTTTGAAGAAATATTGATCATATTTTTTATCATATTTGAAATACTTTGACATGTCATCATTTAAAGCTTGATATAACTTGTATGACATGACTGGACCACTATGTTCCTCCTATTCATAAATTCTATATGTACATTGGTTAGTCTAAAGGACATAATTCTAAACTCATCATTGTCATGTGAATTATGTCATCCAATCTAAATCTTATACATTCATATTTGATCATTGGTTTATCTTAAAGGAACATGGTATCACATATTTATTAACCAAGAAACCATCTATCCTTGATAGTGATCTTGCCCAACTATCATTGAACCATACACACCATTATAGAAACACTTTTGTTTTTCCTTCCTAACAACATTTAAAGGGTCGTCATCAACTCTCTCTCTCTCTCTCTCTCTCTCGGGGAGATGAATACTTGTAATGTTCATTTAATAAACATCTCCAACCTTCACATACTTCCCATACTATTGACACATCTTGGATACTAGGATTCATTACCTTGGTATCCACCTCATGTGCTATAATGAACTAACATCCTTATCTCATTTACTTTTACCAACATAATAAATTTTAAAACATATAAGACAAGTCTTCCTAATTATTGGAAGGCTCAAAAGAAAAATCATTGCAAACTTTTTTTTATCGTGGAACCATAGTCCAAACAACCTTATTCTATAATAAGATATCTATCCTCATGTTTAGAATGAGTCCATACATACCAAGCGGCAATGGTCCACTTGAAAGTTGTGCCCTGTAAAGAAAAGACACAAAGGGGAACACACTTCCCACATCATAGCAACATTGTTCAAGGTCTCTAGTAAAAAGGTAACCAATTCTATTTTCATTATGCAAGTTACAACTTCTTACATATCATTTTACCTTTTTCATTTCAGGTTCCTTGCCATTAGCAAAGGAATTATCATGATTAACATATCTCATTACTCCTTCCTTGATGACTATTTATCCCACTTGGGTATGTTTTCTTATTTTATTATGTTTTTCAACCACTTATCGACAGGTAAATCATCATATTCCACATTTTCTTCATTAAATCGGGATCCTCTCCCTTAATTTCTTTCACATGCCATGATAATTTTTCATTAACACTTTCTTACACACATAGGTTGGTCTGAGATTAACTCAGGTTCTACCTTATTTCTTTGTCATTGTTCCTATTCATCTTCTCATTTTGTACTTGTTATAATAGTTCTTTCTATATTATGTGGATTTCATACCTTGATTCACTTTATAAGCATAGACTTATCTGTCTTTTACTTTATTATCTTCTTGAATCACATCTGCAAGAACTCCTCTTTTCCTTATTTTATTCAGATTTAGATTTCATGGTGTTGTGTCTTTCTCTTATTTTTACCAAACATTCAAGTTTTGATAGATAATGATGCAATTCTCATCTTCTTTAAGGTAGGATTGAGATATTCACACCATGATTTCTTATTCATTATGCTCTTTAGATTGTCTCAAAATGACTACTTGATCAGAGTAATCAGAAAGATAACAATCTAGGAGTTCAACACTTACCTTTCTTCAATAATTGAATACCTGGCCAGGGCATCCAAGTACTGAGATTAGGCAGTATGCACCATGTTTTTTGTAACACGTTCCTAACTTAGACATCATCCTAGTCTTAAGTCCAAGTGTCCCTGTAGACTTAGTGAACCTAAAGCTCTAATACCAACCTGTGAGAACCCAATACACTAAATGAGATTACTCAAAACGTAAAACACAATCAATCACCAATTAATCACATACCCAAAATATGGGTAAATTAAAACTGATTTCCACATCAACACCCGCTCAAAAACATTTTCATAAGAGCCCAACATCTTTCTTTTATCCATACTATGCCAAGAATTTGATATAAATTAGTCTATCTCCTTATCCAAAACATATATACACAGGAGAACAATATTCATATATGCCACACAAACAAGCATTAACATGCTAACAAAAGTTCTATTTGTTTGAAACACCATATACAAACTTTTCCTGCCCGAACTTGAGAGTACAGGGATGACTCTAGAACACACTAGACATCTAATCAACTTTCTCAAAGATTCATTACTACAACTCATCTTTGCTGCCACATGTTTGTTTTCATCACTTCCGATTACCTAAAAAATATGGCGAACCACAAGGGTGAGACCTATGTCCCGGTAAGAGATATAACCTTCAACAACGTTTATTGATTACATCATTGTTATGTAATTAAACAGTTAAGAAGTTTAATCATATATAACAAATAAGATCAACAATACTGATGATTAACAAAATACATAAAGGAATAGATAATAACTATCATCATTAGCGATACTATCATCCTTTAACTTATTGTCAATATAAGCAATTCAATAGCATATGCAGATCTAGCATCATGAGCAAGTCTAGTAATATAACATAGCTAACAACATGAGCATGTCTACTTGGTTGAACATATCAACATTACAAGAAGAGATAACAACATAAGCACAACTACTTGGATAAGCATGATTAGCAATATATGCATCTCTAGTTACAAATGCATGGCTAGTGTGGCATCCAACTTACAAAAAAACAAGATTAGTTAATGCGGAAGCGATCACTAACAGCGGATTACAGAAAATTACTAAAACTTAAAATTTTTTGCAAGGAGATCCATTCTCTGAAAAACTCTTTCAACAAGAACCATCATATTACATCCACATCCTGGTTCACATAATACATTCTGCGTACCATTTCTTCTCGAGGAATATATATATATATACATCATTTTCTTTATCAAAAGCTCAAGTAACAAAATCCTCGAGGCATCATGCCAAAATCTCAGATCGATTATAAAAATATTATTACTGATTCCTAGAACCTGAGAGTACAGAGACAACATATAGGACTCTATTTACATCTATTCAAGACTCGACAGCTAGTATTCTCCACCTGAGGATTCAATGTTGTCCCTATTGCTACTGTTGTTGTTGTTCTTCCCTTTTTATGGGGTTTCTGTCTCTACCTCGTCCGCATCCACCTAAAATGTTGGATTCCACGGGGGTGAGAGAATTATAAAATTGCCCCAGTGAGAGATATAACTCTTTGCCGAAAACATTGTTATTATAGTTTAATAGAAATAAACTGAACAGTGGAATCATATATTCAACAACAGATAGATCAATATCTATGCAGACTAAAGCAACATTTCTATTCAAGCATATAAGCTATAACTTGATAAAGCAGCATGTCTCTTATTCAATAAGGAGTTGAAGTACATATATAACATTTATGTATCTAGAACATGTTGAGTAGAATAACATCAACTAGTGATTCTCGTATTTCAACCTTATGCAAATATGCTACACGACTGATTACATTTTACAAACATTCTTAAGCCCTGGGGAGATGAGTGATACCACTCATACTCCAACTGACCCTGATTACGTAAAGCATTGGTACCACATAAGGTTAATGGGAGAGCCGAATTCCATGACCTCATCTGTCTCGGTCAGTACGAGACTACTTTAGCAAAGACATCATGTGTTAGGCTGCAATCAGCTTGCCAGGGTATATTGGCATCTTCGCTATAGAGTTATAGCCCGTAGCATATACTCTCTTTAGGGTTATGGCCCGTGGCCAATGCCTGGTATTATATTGAGGAGTCATGGCCCGTAGCCATACTCTTATTAGGGTATGGTACAAAACCAATCCCGTACATAGGACATATCTCGTAGCCATTCCTATGGGGCATAAGGATATATTTGCCCAATTACCCCCACATATTCAAAAATATGCATTCCGAGTAAAACTCATTGCACCATTCAGCTAATTCTGATGTTGATGGATCTGTAGTCAGGGCAACTACATTCTGTGGTATCACTTGATTAATTAAGTACATTATCATATTCTTTTAGCATCAGCCAAGTTTTCAAACATAACTTATTAGGACAAGTGCTACAAGAAACATGTACTGTTTTCATCAGTTACTTCTCAGTCTTTATAAGACATTGGGATCTCAGTCCCTCATTTCAATATTGGGAATTATCATCCCTACACAATCTCAATACCATAATTATATGGATCTGGGTATTCAAACCCTTAGCTCATCTCTGAGCAAAGTTACCACTTTTTTAGGTTATTTTCACCTTCAAGTCATTTGACCAAGGTAAACATGATACTTGCTACACAAGCATCTCTTATGGCACTTGAGGCTCATTAACTCTCTTGTTATCATTTACTAAGCAACAAGGTATATTATGGCACACAAGGCCCAATGAATAATTTTCAATGAATAAAGCATCATAGCTCATACCTGGCTATGTTCATCATATCAGGATACCTGCATGGTTAGCACACATGATAACAAATATATCAATCATATTTCAGCTCCATGATATTCAAGGGTAACACCATTATTCCCTTACTAGGGTTAGGGTTTCCTATTTCATGTCAATCAAGGTTACTCATTCCCTTTGCAAAGTTAGGACCAGTAATTTATCATTTCATTGTCCAAGGTTAGAGTTTCATGCTATATAATATAACCCAGAATTAGGGTTTCACATACCTTCACCCTATTTTAGAATTAGGGTTTACCATTCACATCACATCAGGATTATCATATACTAACACCCAATTTAGGGTTAGGTTTTACTATTCCTCCCAATTAGGGTTTCATATTCCATTACCGATAATTAGGGTTTACTATTCATCCTAATTAGGGTTTATCATTAGGATACCCTGAATTAGGGTTACTCATGTCATTACCCTAAATTCATATCACATCATCCTCCTAGTTTAGGGTTTCACTCAAACTTTCCCTAAACTAGGGTTTGAATTCATTAATCAACTCAATTAGAGTTTTATGATCTCTTTATCAAGGATAATACCCTAATTGTATATCACACCATTTTGATTATTTTAGACTTAATTGCTGCATGATTATCATTCATGTATGAATCTTTCTCTCTCATCCTACTCAGGATGTCCACTACTTAACTCTTGATCAGATTGAGCCTACTCTTTATTCAAATACATGCATTTAGGGTTAGCATGATATATTGAATTATTACATCATTATGCATCAATAATTAATACCACTAAGGGTATGAATTATCTAAGTACATCAAGTCTCCAAAATATTTGATCAATTGAACCTTCACTTATATGAGGGATCCAAAAGAATTGACCAATTAAACTTTCAATTACATTAGGTAATCAATTGGATTAACCAATTAAATCTTCAAATGCATTAGGTATCAAAATAGATTAACCATATTGGACCTTCAATTATATGAGATATCCAAATGGATTAACCATGTTGATATTCAAAAGATTTAATTACTTAGACCCTAAATGATCTTAGTTCTCATAATTCAATTGTTTGCAAACCATTTGGGAAAATTTCCCTTGAAACCGATTGGACAAGAAAGGTGTTGAAACCAATTGAACTTTGGGTCTCCAAATGGTTTGAGACTTTTTGGACCCAAACGGTCTTAAGACCGTTTGGTCCAAACCCTCTCAAAATCAAATGGACCAAAAAGTTCTATCAACACTTAAACAATTCATGGTTTCAATAGATGAATCCATTAACAGTTGAATCCTTAACTTCTTCATCAATTAAACTATTGAATCATCCTTCAGTTGGACCATCAATTAGGGTTTTGAACCCAATTGATCTAGGATTTCCACTCAAGAAACCTTCAATTAGAGTTTTGAAATCGAGGAACCATCAATGATCAACATTGTGGAACTGATTCAATTGAAATTAACGAATCATCATTAGATTTTTGATATGACCTGACCCCAAACGGTCTTGAGGTCGTTTGGATGACCTCCAAACGTTCTTGATACCGTTTTCCTCATCCTATCCTTGGATTTTGTGAAATTTCATTAGGGTTTAGATCATTGGATTGATCATCAATTCAACATTTAATTGCATTTCAGTTTGGTATCTCTGGACCTTCAATTACTCAACCATACTCAACCCTAGACCTCCAAACGGTCTTGTTGACCTCCAAACGGTCTTGAGACCGTTTGGGTGACCCCCAAATGGTCTTGATATCGTTTGGGTTAATCAACCCAAAAATCTAAGTTAACCAAATTGAATTTCAGCACTTAACCCTATTAGGGTTTGGTAATTGATGAACCCTCAACTAATGAACCTTTAGGAATTAACCAATAAAATTTGTTGGGTCATCATCCATAAATATCAGCATCAATTGTTTTCCAAATAGTCAACCCTGGTCAACTCTCCCAAACGGTTTGAAACCGTTTAGCTTCAAACGGTTTGATGAAACCGTTTGCTTTCAAACGATTTTGTTGAAACCGAATGAACAACTTGTTAAAACCGAATGAAATACAATTTATTTGGGAAATGTGTCCAAGATGATGTCATAATCATATACCTTCTTCCTTGTAGATCTTAGTACTTATGATTTCATGTAATTACTAATTTCAACCAATAATTAATCAAGAAGATGAAGGAATCAATGAAATTGCAAGATTGATAGTTGAATAACAATGTAGAGGGGTTCAAGTTATAAAACCCGCCTCCAATTGAGATTAAAAGCTCCAAGCTCACGTCAACAATGGTGTATGCAAATCCTTTCACTATTCCAAGGCTCGTCCTCAATCTTTGAGTGAAAATGAATGGTTAGAATTGAAGATGGGATCGAGATAAGAAGAAATCATGCATTATTTTCTGATTTCCACCATGAATTCAAGGTGAAAGGAAGTCAAGAAGCTTACCAACAGGTTGGGGGTCGTCCTACTGGTCCTTAAAAGCTCCCAAGGTCGTTTTGCAAGCAAAGATAAGAAGTGGGTTCGAAATTACCCTTTCATTCTATGGATAAATGAACATATATGTGAATTTTATGAAAAATTCAATTAAGAGAGAGAAAGTAGGAATTATCTCTTCCTTTTTCTTGCAACATGCCCCCTTCTCTTCCTTATAGAAGAGGCTATCCTCTTTTCCTCTTATTCCCTTCAATTATCCACAAATTAAAGAAAAGCAAATTAAGCACATTAACACTTATAATATTAATATCCATAAGTTAGTGGATATTTCTTTTTCTTATAATAATGTGAGTGGAGTCTTCACCTCCTTAGGATATTTAATTGCCTTTTCAAGGCACAAGGACGTTCAAACTTGAGCAAATTCAACCATCTCGTTTTTGGTTGAAGGCCCTTCAATTGTTTTATTTATTGTTTTGCATTAAATTGAATTAGGGTTTCAATTATGCTTAAATCTTGATTATTTTAATATCAAGATTCTCTATCCTTTAAAGAGGTACAAATGAGACGCCCCTCTCATTTTCTTTGCTCCACATGATCCCAAGAAATAGTAGGGACCATTTTGAAGTGGTAATTTACATATAGAACCCTAGGTTTTGGGAAAATTGCACATTACACCAAAACTAGGTTTTAATGCACAAACATTGTTTAATCAGCCCTTTCTTGGTACCCATGTTTTCACTAGACATACCTCTGCATCATCTTCATTCTCATGATTCTTCAACATATGAGGAACATATTATCATGTAACATTTGCAAATTAACCCCTCAACTTAGGTAGATTGCACTTTAGTCCACAACAATCAAAACATTGTTTTCAATATTGTTCAAAAAGGACTAAAATTGTAATATAAGTTCCTCTTGAGCCTTAATTACTTTTTCAAAATATAAGAGCAAGCATCTAATCAACTTTATTAATCAAAACACCTAGGTTTAAAGCATAACCCAGATCAGGGATGTTACAGATAGCATGTTAAACATAACTAACAACATGAGATATCTAGCATCATGATTATAATCAATAGTAATAGTATAGTTATCAACACAAGCATGGCTACCACATGTATTCATATATATTAGCATATCCACAACATAAGTATATTTACTATATGTTAGTTGCATTAAGCCTCATCTTTATGTAAAGATATCAAACAAGGGTTATCATCCAATGTGAAGCGTCATATATAACCCTAAACAGATATGCTATACGGATGTATCACATCTTTTATTATGCCCTGAGGAATTTGAGGATACCACTCAAAATCCTACTAACCACTGCTAAGTCGAAATCAGTGCCACACAAGATCTAGGAAGAGTCAGACTCCTAAGATCTTCTCCACCCCCAGTCAGTATGGGTCGGCCACATTGACACATAAGGTCAAGCTGCTAACAACATAGTCCATCCTTGGTATAGGTCATGAGACTAGTGAAAGGAGGTGGGTACGCATACCCTACCTTCCGAGGTACAACCACAGTTGTCCTCCAAACTTATCACATATATAATCATCGAGACACGACCGTAGCCGTTCTCAATCACATCAAATGTATGAGGCATGACCATATCCAACCTCCACAATCTATATATCCTCAACTTGCCACCCCCACATACTCAACAATATACGTTCCAAGTTTCTCTTAGGAATACTTGTTTCACCATCTGGAAAATTCTAACACTCAGATGGATCTATGGCACATGGCGCTACATGATTAGAGTTTCACTTGATTAGTTATGCCAATTGGGTAAATTAAGGCTACATCAAACAAGTAGACATACAAACCCTAATTCACTTCTAGGAAGCATATAAATATAAACACTTAAAAAGATATAAAACGTATGAAACATAATTTCTCATCTCATCATCACATGGTACTATTCACTTTCCATTAATGAGACTACACTAGTCATCATATTACCACAAGATATAAATCCTTTTCATAATATCACATGGTATCAACCCTTATCAACATAAGAGGATTACA
This sequence comes from Alisma plantago-aquatica, assembly GCA_963693085.1. NCBI lineage: Eukaryota > Viridiplantae > Streptophyta > Magnoliopsida > Alismatales > Alismataceae > Alisma > Alisma plantago-aquatica. The sequence continues at coordinate 1,184,634,480 of OY856410.1, read as the reverse complement.
CCTCATTCAGGGATCAACCATGCCTAAAGGTCATTAAGACCATCATACTATCACAGGATATAAAATCCTTTTCACAATATCACAGGGTATCAACCCTTATCAACATAAGAGGATTGCACCTCACTCAAGGCTCAAACATGCCCAAAGGTCATTAAGACTATCATATTATTCCCTGTAAGATCATCATTATCTTTGCATGCCTTATAACAAGGCGCAACAACATCAATTATATATAATATACTAGATCAACACAATATTGCATTAATGATCTAGGAGATATTCATAAAAAATCATAGCAGGGTTATATTAGCATCAAGAACATTCCTTTATTATATCAACATGCAAGGAATCTAGATATGATTAACTCTCATCATATTCATTATGCACATGTTTAGCAAGAGAAAGTATCGACCATGTAGCTATAATAAGGATCAATTAACATATCAAGGTTTGATCATAGTAAGGAGGTTATTCTACCATCATTCCATCATATAAGAATGTTAAACATGAATACTCATCTTTAGCTAATTGCATTAGAGTTATGTTCAACATGATAAATTATATCAATGTTACTAATCATCAATTATACTCAAACCCTAACTCACGGCATCCCCATTGGATCATGAATGCATAAGGTGAAGCATCACCATCACATTCTATTGTATTCTCAAGTATGAACCCACACATAATTTAAGGTGTAACCATCGGGTTATAGCATACTAAGGTTTCAAGAACAATAACAAAGTCTCCATGATTGTATTAGTCATTTAAGGACTATTCATACCCAATTACCATCATTTAGTTATATGAAAGCTAGGTATAACAAGCTATACATCATTAGGGTTACATATAAAGACAATATGGTTATCATCCTTTCTATACATATGAGTGAATAGGTAAGACTACCTTATTAAGGGTAACCCTCCATTTGTTTCATCATCATTCAACCCGTATCACCATACCACAATGTCACCCAGAACCATTGGATGTTCAAAAAGTAAGACCTTTAGTTGTTTATGTACATAAGTAAACACCTTGGATAAACCACCTATGAAGTCCTTGATTTGTTCTTTATAAAGAGTCACCATCTAACCCTAGGCATCCCTTGTTTAACAACACAAAAAGTTTCATTGGAAGTAGGGTAAAACCCATAATCGACTATTTATTTAGAACAAACCATCCATTGTCAACAAGTAAGATCCTTGAGTTGATCATATAAAGGAAACCATTTAAATCACATTATTAGGACCAACATATTACATTAGCCATCATTTCAATTTATTGGAAGAATAAACATTAGATCTTGACCATCGGGTCAAGTTCATATGCTAAAAGCATCAATTACTGTATAGGTCCGACCATTGCATCAAGTGACCCAAGAAACCATTGGTATAAGGCTTAGTTGATGATACAACAACGATGATTAAATAAAAATAGGTTGTAGAGACCTGATCCACCATCATTAGTGATCATGAAATCACCATAGGTTGTTAGAACAACACTATATTCATTAATCAACATCAAATATTAAGCTAATATCAACATTGATTGATAGCATCGATAAGGTGCTTAATGATTGATCATTATACTTCTAATTGATCCAAAACCTGACCTAAGGGGGTGAACATAGGTTGTCACCATAATTTAATACCCTTTATAATGACCATCAATTGTTATGAAGACAAAACCATAGGGTTGTTACAATTGTACCATCATCGAGTCATGATTTATAGAAGAAATCAACTTTAAACCCTAAAATTGACCATTGTTTGATAGGTGCTTAGCAGCATAGGTTGTCAAAACAACCTGATCCAAGTCATATAATACCTTAATAATAACGTACACATGATCAGAGGTTCATATATAACTGAAATTAGAACATGAAACATTATATAAATCGAAATCCAAGTCAAGCATAGCTTTTTAGTGCACGGATCATCATTTTCAAGCAAGAACATGATCTAGAAAGCTTATGGTAAGCAATAAATATAGAGAAAGTTATAAAAATGGCCTCTAATGAGTATATGAAACCCCACACAGAAGCAATCTTGCGAAAATCCAAGAATAAACTATGAATTCGTCCATCTAGCACCTTTTTCATCAAATGAGCAAACCCTAAGCATAAGGAGCAAGAAAGGTAGGATTTTAGAGCTTTAGAGCAATTTCTACCATGTAACAGCAATGTTCCGACATGGATAAAGCTAGGAGGAAGGATAAAAAAGAAATAGATGGAGGAAAGAAGGTAAAACTTACACTTTTAGGTCAAGATCACTAGGAAGAAGCTTTTTAGACCCAAAAAGGAAATCAATTGCAACCCTAGAATTTTTCCCAGAAGATCCCCACTTTCTTCTTCCTTGAGCACAAAAATTTGCAGCTGAACATAGGGAGAATGAATCTGGGAGAAGGAGAGAGGTGGTGGAGAGTAAATGGCTCGTTTTTGTGCTTGTGGATAAGTATATGACACTTTAATATAAAGAAGAAAAAGAGTTGAAATTCTAGTATATATCAAAGTGTCCATGGAATTAAATTATTAATAATATATAGGAACACACACAAGAAGCTCTCCCACCATATATATAGACCTGATTATCTTTACTTTGTCTAAATTCTAAGCCAATCACATAATTCCTTAGTTGATAGCTACTAAAGGTAGCTCATCCATGAAGGGAAAAACCCTAAAATACCATTGATGAAAACACCTTCAAACCATGGCTCAACTAGGAGACCCATGGATAAAAAATCTAAAGAAGGATAATATAACATCTAAGGAACATAATGTATGTGACAAATTGCAAAGAAAACCCTCAATTGGGTAAATTGCAGAAAAGTCCAAAATGTACAAAAAATTGCATAACTTGCTCAAACAATGTCCAAATTGGACCAAAATTGAAACTTAAGCATGTCTTATGATTTTAAAACATATAAAAAGGTTATATTAGGGTTATAAGAATTAAAATATGGTAATTAAGCTCATTCAACTCATTAATCAAGTTCAAGGGCCTTACAAATAGTGTGGTAAGATTGTATATATTGGTCATTGATGGTTTCTGCCAAAGGTGCATCCATATCATAAGTTACAAAAAAACATTCAATGGATAAATTGAGGAATAGAGTGCCCCTAAAACTATATTAGGGGATGATTTTTATGCAAGAGTAAACAACATTGTAAATCATTTTGGTAAGGGACCATGTATTACTCCCACAAGTGAAAATTATTTATTCAAAAGAGGTCCATATTCTGGGATCTTCCTTATTGGAGTTCTTTGACTGTTTGACATTGTATCAATGTATTGCATGTTGAGAAAAATATTTTTGATAGATTATTGGTACTCTAAATATACTTAGTAAGACTAAAGATAGCACCCATTCTAGAATGGACCTATGTAAAATGGGTATAAGGAAAGAATATAAAAAAAGGTTACCAAGGGTCACCAAACATATCTATCTCATGCTTGAAACACGTTGTCTACATAGGAAAAGAGAACATTATGCGAGTGCATGTGTAATTTTAAGGTACCTCAAGGTTACTCAACCAATATTCATAGATTGGTTCACTTAAGGATCTGAAGCTGATATATCTTATATCTCATGATTTTTATACTCTAATGCAACATATATTTCTTGTGGATATTGGATATATCCTTCCTAAGCATTTAAGGTTTGCAATCACTAGGATTTGCTTCTTCTTCAACACTATAAGAAACAAACTAAATTTATTGTGAGATTCTAGATAAGTTGAAAAGAGAAGCGATCTTCACCCTGTGTTAACATGAGTTATATTTTACCCCTTTATTATTTGATATCAAGGTACATCTGGTTGTCCATTTGGCTAGCGAAGTGAAAATAGTGGGTCCAATTTTCTTGCATTGGATGTGTCCTTTTGAGCAGTACATGAGTATTTTTAAAGATGATGCTTGGAACCATTGTCTCCCCAAAGGGAATATCATTGACAACTATGTTTCTAGGGAGGTTATGGACTTTTGCGATGACTTTTTGAGTTGCAATGAAACTCCTTCTAATACTGTGAATCTTGACATTTATTCAAGCAAAGGTATTTTGGGAGAACGATAGATAAATATTAGTTGGGAGTAGTGGGAACAAGCACACTTGTATGTTTTAAAAAACATTCATGATGTGTGTATTTATATCACTGAACACACCAATAAGCTCAAGATAAGTTATCCTCGAGCCAGTTCAATGTGGCTTTGTAGAGACATAGTGGGACATATATTAGGTGGTTTGAAGAGAAAGTATTCAATCAACTATCTCAAACACCAAGTAATATTACAAAAACTATCAAATGACTCATATATAAGCCAAAGATTCTCATTACATCTTACAAACAGTTTGACATAAATGGATTTTCATACAACCCAAATTGTCAAGATGATAAGAGTGTCGTCCAAAAAATGGGGTCCCCCTGCAGGCGTCTTCATTGTAATTTCTATTGCCAAGGATAAGAGTCCATGTGAAGGAAAGATGTCTTATTAAGGTGTCACTAAAGACATATGGGTATTTGAATACACATAATTTAGAGTTCCATTATTTAGGCATAAATGGGTTGATAACAACAAAGCAATTGTAGTTGACAAACTCTGTTTCAAAATAGTGAATTTTTAATGGACAAGAGATAAGGATGAACCCTTCATCATGGCATCACATCGCAAAACTAGTAATCTATATCAACGATCCTGCAAAAGAAAATTGGTCAATTTTTCTTCATGGGAAAAGGCAGTTCTTTCAGATCCTATTGATGAAGAAGAGTACTACCAAAAGTGTGATGACTCTAATTCATTCTCTATTGGGTTACCAAGTATAAATGTTGAATATAACACTGACGACTATACATGTGAAAATCACATACAAGGGATATTAGTTTTAAGGTATACTACAACTAATATTTCATATGTTATTTTTATTATATAACATGTTTACTTTTTCATATGTAATCTGACATTTTAATATGTAATATGAGTTTTTCATATGTGATATGATTTTTTTCATATGTGATATGACTTTTTAATATGTGATCTAACTTTTTAATATGTGACATGACTTTTTTTATATGTTTACTTTTGATTTTATAGATGGCATCTGACCAGGAGCATAGTGATCCCGAGCGTCAGGATCCAACTAAGCATCCTGACCAAGGTGACAGTGGTGATGATAATTGAAAACATAAAAGAGGGATAACTTTGATGAAAATTGCAATAAATAAGGAAGAAAAGAAGGGAATTCTTGAATTTAATGTAGTAGGCACACTGATTACTAAAGAGTTTGTCAGCTACTATGAGGTCCTTGCTCGAAGCAAAGTGCCTCTCTATATTGGGGATTGGTGACAAGTGAGTACGAACAATAAAGACCACATCTGGAGCAAGTTAGAGGTGAGATAAATTCATTAATAGTTTTATACTCTTTTGCTATTTTTTTCATATTTCTAAATAGTAGTGAATGTTGAATATTTTTAGGGCCAATACAAGCTTGATGAAAAGCTGCATCACTAGTCCGTTATGCAGCTTGTTGGGAGAAGACATAGATATTGTCAGAAAATCCTCACAAGAGACTACATCTTTAGAGACAAGCAAAATAAGGATCTCACTCATAAACAGAACTATATTGATAAAAAGGATTCATTAGAGTTGAGCAGAGAAAAATAGATTCATTCAAAGTATCAAATTAGTTACATTTTAATGATTTCTTATTATTACATAATAATATTTCCTATTAAATTAATCACGACATTCACGATTCTAAAAAAGATAGGTGTAACAAGAATGTGCACAACCACCAGTTGGGTTCATGTGGTTATACTAAAAGCTGCCAATTGAGAGAGCAAGAGCAAGGACCTTCTACTTCTACTCCTTCCACTGCTGAGTTTTTTAGTGCTTGTGGACGGTTTCCTAGCTATACTGAGCGGGTAGATGCAAGAAAAAAAATCTAGAGAAATCCCAGCCCAATTAACCCAACAAGTGGCTTCAAAAATGGTAAATTTCTTGGCCTCACAATATGCCAAAGTTTGTTTTTCACAGGATTGTTAAGTTTTACTGATTAGATAGTTTTGATGATGAATAGATGGAGCTGGGTGAGTAAACAAAGGAGGGCAAGACCCCTCAAGACACACACGATGAATTGACATGTGCTTTAGGGATAGAAGAGCGCCCCAGACATGTTAGGGACACTAGAACTAAGTTTGAGATAAAATCTTATTTGGTGCATCCCAGTAAAAGCACAAATCTACTAAGAAAGGGGGAATGGTCACAAATGAGGTGCAAAGATTGATAGTTGCATCCTTATAGGAGTTTTAAGCTTCTCAGGAGGTGCAAGATCCTCCAACAATCATGAAACCTATACATCATCACACACCCATAGAGTGTATTAAGAGTAGTCCTTTGGACCCACATGGCATGAATGGGGTAAGGTTTTATTTAAGTCAATTTATATATACATTGTGATAATAATTTAAGATTCAATAATCTCTCAAGTCAATATGTATGTGTCTCAATTCAAATTTTTATATTTTATAAAATTGTTGGTGGCCAAAAGTTGCCATCTTGCCATCGATGTTCCATCATACAACTTCATGGAAAATGTTGAGGCTTATTCACTCACCGATAAGGTTCATGGTATTCCCCTTCCCAGTGATCGCATTTGTGTGAATGGCATATGTGTAATTTGGCATTGAGAGACACACCTCTCCCATATGAGCACCTAGATGCCACCACATTACGAGAGGTGGAAGGAAGATTTACTGGGTGGCCTGAACAATTCACTATAGTTCTTGAGGTATGACAAATGCATATTGAAATTTATATAATAATTGAAAGTTAATGTGAGAATAAATGCATGCAGCCTACAACAGCTAAGAACCCCCCTAGGGTTCTAAAGCCTCTACCCCACATTTTTTTCCATAAGAGTTATTTGACTCCTTAGTGTTGGTATATATGCCCATAGAGCCATCCCAAGCGATTGCATGGAGTCGGATATTAATTAATCAATTAATATGATTATTTGGTTAATTAATGAATTCCAGAATATTCTAATTAATCCACGAGTGTTTGAATTAATGTAGTGTTTTGTTTACCAATGGGTTTAGGAAACCATACTTCCCTTCGTCTCCTATTTAAAGGAGGTTGACGGCCGATATCTATATAAGATAACGAGAGAGGCTTTTCAGTTTACGCTCACGTATGTAAACCCTAGCCGTCACCATCATCAAGAGAGAAAGGAGAGCAACACGCCGCTAGCACGCCGCCGCACAGACACGACTCCTTCCCGCCAGCTTAGGAAGCACGACGTGGAGTTCCAGTCCATTCACGTGGATGAAGTAGAGACGCCTGCGTTCAGAGGACATCAACGACCGTCTCTGTGTGTTACGAGCAGCGTACATCATCGCATAAAAGGAGCATCGCCGGATCTTCCTACGACAATGAATGGGAAAGAAATTATGTCCATGTAGGTCAGCAACGTTGCACACCTTTGTGTAGTGGGACATCTCCAGACTTGCTCCGTGATAAGGTATATCCCATAAACACTCCTTCCAAATATGTTGTTGTCGACGAGATCTTGTTTCAGGTTGAGTGGATTTTTTTTTGCTTCCGCCACACATGTTTTCTCCACAAAACCCAATAGTGGTATTAGAGCAGCATCGATCTACGACGTATTTGGATTCATTTCGATATGATCAAATCTCTGTATGCTATTTTTATGTTGCATACGATGCGAATTAAAACTGCTAATGTGCAAATCTAAACCTAATTCCACATATGCCGCAGGCTTCTGTTTTTGACGTTTCGGACGAGGTCGACTATGGAAAATATTGATTTTCCTAAGTGCATGGAAGTAAAATTCCATAGACCTTTCAGGGGCTATGCCCCTGAGACCCCGAAAGGGGAGGCCTCCCCGCACAGGGGCACTGCCCCTGTATACCCCACATAGTCTGCGTGGGAGTCAAAAAAATTTATTTAATGGGGAATGTCCCTCATTAAAAGTACTGCAATTTTAATATGTATATACGTATATGTAGATATACCTATGACATCACACACATCACCTTTAAAATTTATTTTATGTGGTGAATGCATGCACGGTTATGGCCTAGTTCCCCTTTTGTGAATGTTGTGAATGAATGTGGATGTTGATCTTGTGGATATGTTTGTTTGTGAATGCTATGGATGTACAATGGTTGCATATGGATCCTTTGTATAAAGTATTCGGCTTGCATGTCGAGCCTCATCTCTTATTTCAAAGTGTAATTAATTCTTTCCCTTTATATTTGTACTCATATGATGTAATAGAGATAGGATTAGTTTTTGTTTTTGTAAACTTCATGTAAGGAGGCCACTTGAAGATCCAACTCCAATGAGTGTCCATGGAGAAGCACCATGAAGATCTAATTCCAAAAAGCAACCTGAAGTTCCAACTCCAAGGAGCGCCCATGGAGAAGAAACAAGAAGATCCAAATCCAAGAAGCAACTTGAAGTTCCAACCTCACGAAGCATCCATGAAGTTGTTCATTGTAATGTTGATCATTATAGGCTTATAGGTTGATTCACAGGTGTTGCATGAGATGCATAAGACCATAGGTGGACCGTAATCCTTTATTTCTCCAAAGGATTACAATAGTATGGCCATAACCGATGTATTTGTGTTTGTGATTGCATGTCTATCATTTGTGGTTGTGGATATAGTAGTATATGATACGTACTATAAGTATGTGGTGTTTGGATATGTATATGTATTAATAAAACCCCTCAATTAATAATATTAAGTTTTAGTTTCCTTCCATAAAGCAACACACATGAAAAGCTTAATCGACTATGTGTGGGCATGCCTCCGCGTGGTACACTATCTGTCTCATGGAAGTGTGATGGTGGGTGTGTGGGTCTGCCTCCGCAGGGTGCACACTCATCGTGTTGGCTTATGGGTTGGACTTAACTAGGGAACCTTGATAGGATCAAGTACCTAGAGGAACAAAGATACATCATGGCAAGGAGTTGTGCATGATCATCTATCCAAGAGTTGTATATGATGCAATTGGAAAAAGTTTCCTACCTTGGTATTTGGTCTTTGACGCCGGCGTTGGTTGGGCATTGATCCAATTATTTTGGATGTTGGCTCACTAGAAGGTTGTGCATTGCATTCTTCCGAGTTGATAGTGAGGGCTATCAATTTGAATAAAATAGTGGGAGAATAATTATCTAAAGTACTTATTATTCTTGTTTATCAAATCTTTACAAGTCAAAATGTTTTGGACTAAATGCAAATTTTTCTTTTATAGAAATCAAATGGCAAACAACACTCACACTTTCTCGTTGTGATCGGTCCTTGAGAAGGACAAACTTACCAGAACCATCTTTCAAAACTGGTTTAGGACGCTGAGAATTGTTCTTACACATGAGTGTAAGCTCTATGTCCTTGAAACACCAGAGCCAGCGGAACCCGCCGTAAATGCACCCAAGTCTGAAAAGGATGCTTACAAGAAGCACCTTGATGATGTCGTGGATGTCAAGTGCCTGATGTTGTGCTCAATGAACTATGAGTTGCAAGAGCAGCATGAGAACATGAATGCCATGGAGATGGTAACACATCTCAAGAACATGTATCGACATCAATCAAGACAAGAGAGATATGATATCTCAAAGGCTTTGTTCAGGAGAAAGATGAAAGAGGGAGACTCAGTTGGCACCTATATACACACTTTAATTGGGTACGTGGAAAGCCTATCCAAGATGGGATTTTCCCTAGGTCAAGAGTTGGCCACTGATGTGATTCTACAATCGTTTCTTGAATCATATAGTCATTTTGTCATGAAGTACAACATGAACAATCTTGACAAGCCGTTGTCATAATTGTTGGGCATGTTGAGGACAGCTGAAGCACATATGAAGAAAGACAAGCCCAAGTCTGTGATGATGATCAGCAAGACAAAGCGAAAGTCAGAAGGAAAAGGCAAGGCTAGGAAAAGTTCTAAAGTTGGGCAGAAGCCAAAGTCATCCGTGCTCAAAGCTAAAGGTGGGATCTCCAAGGAAGGCGGTTGTCACCTTTGTTACCAAGCTGGACATTGGAAAAGAAACTGTCCTCTCTACCTGGAGGAACTGAGGAAGAAGAAGCAGGGGATAGATATCTCCACTTCAGGTATATACGTTTTTTTTTTGAGATAAAAGGGAGATATTTATTCATCCTGTATGTTCTAATATGCAGGATATAATAAGAAGTAAGCCTTTACGAAAGGGCCAAGTCGAGTTGTGGGTCGCTAATGGAGCAAGAGTTATTGCCACTGCAGTTGGCATTATTAGTTTATCTTTGCCTACGGGCCTTGTAATAGAATTAGAGAATTGCTATTATGTACCTGCCATTAATAGAAATATTATTTTTGTATCTTGTATGGACAAGAGTGGATTTGAATTTCACATTAAGAATGGAATTATTTCTATTTCTAAAGATGATATCTTTTATGGAAATGCCCCTATGTCTTATGGTATCTACTTGTTATAACTTGAGACTAGCATATACAACGTAAATACTAAAAGGTTAAAACTTGACAACTCAAATAAAACACACTTATGGCATTGTCATCTTGGGCACATAAACGAGAAGTGCATATCTAGACTCCATAAGGATGGTTATCTAGACTCTTTTGATTTGAATCATTAGAGACATGTGAGGCATGTTTATTAGGGAAGATGACCAAGACTCCTTTCACTGGACACAGTAAGAGAGCCAGTGATCTGTTAGGGCTCATACATACTGATTTATGAGGACCTTTTAGATCAAATGCTAGAGGAGGCTATCAATACTTCATTACCTTCACTGATGACTTCAGTAGGTATGGCTATGTATATCTTATGAAACACAAGTTAGAAACTCCTGAAATTTTCAAGACTTTCATGAATGAAGTAGAGAAGCAACTTGGTAAGAGTATTAAAGCACTCCATTCAGATCCAGGTGGTGAATACTTAAGCCAAGAGTTTGAGGACCTTCTGAGAGACTGTGGTATTCTAACACAATGGACTCCACCTGGTACACCACAACATAATGGTGTGTGAAAAAGAAGGAATCATACATTATTAGACATGGTACAATCAATGATGAGTTCATCTGAACTTCCAATATCATTCTGGGGATATGCTGTTGAAACTGCAGTGTTTACACTTAACAGTGTACCTTCGAAATCGGTTCAAAAGACACCATATGAGATATGGAATGGGAATCATCCCAGTTTGTCTATGTTAAAGATTTGGGGATGTGAAGCTTATGTTAGGAAACAATTTCCTGAAAAGCTTGGACCCAAATCGGAAAAATTCTATTTTGTTGGATACCCCAAGGAAACTCGGGGATACTACTTCTACACACCAACTGACAACAAAGTGTTTGTTCCTAGGCCTACTGTATTTCTTGAAAAGGAATTTATTTCCAAAGGATTTAGTGGGAGGAATGTAAAGCTCGAAGAAGTTCGAGACCAACAAGAAAGCAGAGAACCTGAGGAGGTACATAAGGAACATGAGGACTCACAAATTGTTGTGGAATTTCAAGTTCCAAATGTAACACATGAACCTCGTAGGTCTAGTAGGACACGACTTGAGCATGAGAGATTTGGATTTCTCGTGACTCAAGACAGTGATGAATTGGGCATAGAAGATGAGCCAACTTCCTATATAGAAGCTACTAAGGGACCATAATCTAAGAAATGGCTTGAAGCCATGAGATCTGAGATAGAATCCATGTACACCAACAAGGTATGGACCTTGGTGGATCCACCCGAAGGGGTAAAACCCATAGGGTGCAAGTGGGTCTTCAAGAAGAAAACTGACATGGATGGAAATGTTCAAGCCTATAAAGGTAGATTGGTTGCGAAAGGATTCCGTCAAATTCAAGGTGTTGATTATGACGAGACTTTCTCACCAGTTGCCATGGTTAAATCCATCAAGATCATGCTTTCCATTGCAACTTATCATGACTATGAGGTTTCGAAGATGGATGTTAAAACAACATTCCTTAATGGGAATTTACTCGAGGATGTGTACATGACACAACCTGAGGGTTTTGTCGATCTAAAGGAAGCCAATAAAGTTTGTAAGCTACGAAGGTCAATCAATGGAATGAAGCAAGAATCTCAGAGCTGGAATCTATATTTTGATGAAGTAGTAAATTTTTTTGGCTTTAGTCAAAATAAAGATGAACATTGTGTTTATAAAAGGGTTAGTGGGAGAAAAATTGTATTTCTCATATTATATGTGGATGACATACTATTGATGGGAAATGACATCCCTACTCTTTAGATAGTAAAAGGTTGGTTAGGGAAGACCTTCTCTATGAAGGATTTAGGCGAAGCATTCTATATACTAGGGATCAAGATCTATAGAGATAGATCTAGAAGGCTTCTAGTCCTAAGCCAGAGCACATACATTGACAAGGCGCTAAAGAGGTTTAGCATGGAGGGTTCTAAGAGAGGTAACTTGCCTATGTCCCATGGGGTTACGATCTCTAAAACCCAATGTCCTAGTTCATGTGATGAACGGGCATGCATGAGTAAGATTCCATATGCATTAGCAATTGGATCTATCATGTACGTGATGTGATGTACTCATCCTGATGTGTCGTATGCTTTGAGCATGGCAAGTTGGTATCAGTCAGATCCAGGTGAATATCATTGGACAGTCGTAAAGAACATCCTAAAGTACTTAAGAAGGACTAAGGATCAATTCTTGGTATACGGTGGTGAGGAAGAGCTCATAGTAAAGGGTTACACCGATGCTAGCTTTCAAACTTACAAAGATGACTATAGATCACAATCTAGATTTATGTTTTGCCTAAACGACGGAGCTGTGAGCTGGAAGAGTTCCAAGCAAGAGACGATTGTGGATTCTACAACAGAGGCTGAATATATTGCCGCATCTAATGCTGCAAAGGAAGTTGTGTGGATCAAGAAGTTAATTTTTGAACTTGGAGTGGTTCCAAGCACTGGTGATGCAATTGAATTGTTTTGCAAACAGAGCAATTGCATAGGCTAAAGAGCCAAGATCACACCAACTTTCCAAACATATTCTACGGAAGTTCCATCTCATACGAGAGATCATACAATGAGGAGATGTGAAGATTTGCAGAGTACCTACAGAAAGCAATGTGGCTGACCCGCTCACAAAACCACTTTCAAAGCATAAACATGACAGACATGTTTGATCACTTGGATTGAGATTCATGAGTTATTGGGTATAAGTATAATGGGAATATGTTGGTATGTATGCCCATAGAGTATCATTTGATGATTGTAATGGGATACTATGTAAATTATTTGTAATACTACATTGATCATATCAATAAAGGCTCCAATCTATATGTTTGTGTTTTATATTGTGAGATGACCATAAAAATTATAGATGTCTATAGAATAATATACTCAATGACATATATCTTTAGGTTGACGACCTAAATAGTGAGATCATATGTATGCTAAGAGTATGTACTCTTGTTTTGTCCCTAATCGGTTGTTATTGCGGAAATATGCATAGACATCAATAACACATAAGATTAGAATGTGTATGTTGGTTGATGGAAGAATCTCATTATCCATGGTATGGAGATATCAAACCAAATACATAGATACTTGGTAGAGAACAATGTATCAGATAGACCCTCCTTGAGAGTGACACATGGATACCATGATTGGTAGTTAGAGTCACAAATCATAATGATGGTGGTGATTGTGGTTCTTAGACCTGAAGTCACTACACTTGTCACATGTCGTTCAGTGTACTTTGACATCATCTACCGTGGTCCTAAATAAGGTTTGCCATAAAGATGGTGCTTGGGTGCACTGTGACACATGGGGATGACTGTGAGTGATGTAAATGGAATTTGTCCTTCCTACGAGAGTTTGATATCCCAGTCACTTGATAAGCGAGACTGAGAAATGCATGGCCGTGCCGATGTGAGTCAATATGTGATATTAAGCTTACATATATCTCAGAATGTCTTCTCTAGTTCAAGGAACATGGATTGAACGTTGAAAAGGATAACAATTCCATGACTCGAGTTCAATCTGGATATCAGCAACAAAGGGACTATACTATCACTATAACACCAGTCATGAATGATAGGTTAAGTTGTTCTCCAACTTCTCCAATTACTTGGGTGGCAATGAACTCTTGCTAGATACCAATCATTGCTTGTGAAATCATAATATGATTATGGATATCAGTGTCAACGTAATTTGGAGCCTACCGGGTCACACACATAGGATGTGTTGGAATAGGAGTATAATTGTGGATTTGATTGGAATTGCTTCGAATCACATTGATTATTGAAATGTTTATGTAATCGATTATAATAATATTAGAGTGACTAGTTCTAAGTGCAAGTGGGAGTCTGTTGGTATATATGCCCATAGAGCCATCCCAAGTGATTGCATGGAGTCAGATATTATTAATCATTTAATGTGATTATTTGGTTAATTAATGAATTCTAGAATATTCTAATTAATCCATGAGCGTTTTAATTAACGCAATGTTTCTATTTACCAATGGGTTTAGGAAACCCTAATTCCCTTCATCTCCTATTTAAAGGAGGTTGACGGCCAATATCTATATAATATATCGAGAGAGGCTTTTCAGTTTACACTCACGTATGTAAACCCTAGCCATCACCATCCTCAAGAGAGAAAGGAGAGCAACACGTCGCTAGAACGCCTCCGCACAAATACGACTCCTTCCCACCGGCTTAGGAAGAACGATGTGGAGTTCCAGTCCATCCGTGTGGACGAATTAGAGACGCAGACACTGAGATGTCTGTGTTCGGAGGACATCAACGTCCATCTATGCACGTTACGAGCGGCGTACATCATTGCACAAAAGGAGTGTTGTTGGATCATCCTGCGACAACGAACGGGAGAGAAGTTCCGTCTGCGTAGGCCAATGACGTTGCACACCTTTATGCAATGGGACATCACCGGACTTGCTCCATGATAAGGTATATCCCGAAAACACTCCTTCCAAATATGTTGTTGTCGACGAGATCCTATTTCGGGTTGAGTGGAATTTTTATTTCTTCCGCCGCACATGTTTTCTCCACAAAACCCAACACTTAGGCCCTAATTGCAAGGCATTGGCAAGATGGTTAGAAAATATAGAGCAATTATATACCATGGTGATAAACCTTTAGGAGGAGGTCATAGGTGTAGATCGCATTATTATTATAGTGCGAATAGGTGTTTTTGACTTCTGAGCTATCTCAATATCAATAGCTAAATACATCAGTGATAGAATTTTGGATATTGTGAGTCTGAATACCCATCATACGTGAAGAATACATACTTTTTAATTGTTTCACATATATTAATTGATTATTTTATGTACACACACACACACACATATATATATATATATATATTGTTTAGTCATTTTTATTATGGGTTTGTTGAGTTTGTAATATCAAATGTGACATCTCTATCAATGATTAGATATGTACTTGGAGATCTGAGTGGTATCAAAGATTATGTGAGCACCACGATGAAGGTTTTTGGTGCTTCTAGGGCTGTGATATAGCTCCCTTCAACGTTGTGTAAGTTTTGGGCTTGTTGTTTATATGTCTAACTTATGAATACATTTTGTTGCGGAATTTAATTTTTATTTTATTTGCCTCCTATTCATTAAAAATAAGCATTGTAACTTGTTAGTGATTGTTCTGGATACTTGGGCTGTGTATTTTTTATCCTTCGGGTGTAAAACTAATACCAAATGATTGACACCCAATGAAATTGGCAATTCACAACTCAGTATAGTTTTTCATTCTTAACATATTTTTTAATGTTTACATCGTATGATAGATTATTAGTGCAAAATATATGTTAATTTAACTTATAGGGGTATGAAATGATTCCTTATAGGTAGAGGGAAATCATATAAAGAAAAGAAACTAGTATCTTGGAGGAGTGTTGATGTAGTATTTGTTGGCATGTAAGCCTATAGAGTCAATCATATGATGATTGTAATGGCATAATATGTAAAAGATTTCATTATTAATAAAAGGAAAGCTTCCATTTTATTTTGTTATGTTCAATTATGAGATAATGATGTAACATAATAAATGTCTAGAGAATGATATCACTCAATGACGTATGTCTTCAAGTAGGAGACTTGAACAATGAGATCATACAAATATTAAGAGTAAACATTATCATTATTTCCATATTTAGATGTTATTGTGGAAGGCTTATAGACATCAATAACTCATAAAACTAGAGTGTGTGTTGGTGGATGAAAAAATCTCATTAGTCATGATATGGTATATCAAACTGAGAACACATATACATGGTAGAGGATAATGTATCAGGCAGACCCACGATGAGACTGACACATGGAATCCATTACAATGGTGTCATAGTTAGCTCTCATAGTGTTGGTGGTGGTTGTAGTTCTTAGACCTAAAGTCACTACACTCATCACATGTCATTTGGTATGCATTGACATCATCAAAGGTAATCGTGAATAAGGTTGCCATAAAGGTGATGATTGGATGATTGTGACACATAGGGATTGAATGTGAGTGATGTAGATGGGATTTTTCCCTCCTATAGGAGCATGATATCCTAGGACTCTTGATTAGAGAGACTAAGAAATGCATGAACATGCACATGTGAGCCATTATGTTATATTGAGCTTACATATATCTCAGACAGTCTGTTGTGGTTCAAGAAATAAGATTGAACGTTGAAGAGGATGACTACTCTATATCTTGAGTTCAAGTTGTATGTCAATGACAAAGGAACTATACAAATACTATGACACCATACATTAATTTTAGGTAGAAGTTGTTCTCCAACTTTCCATTCACTTGGGTAGTACTGGTGTGTGACTAGACACCATTCTTTGCTTGTGATGTGATAAACCAGTTATGGACATTCACTGCCAACGTGATATGGGACCTATAGGGTTATATACATTTTAACTCACCTAGAAGAGGATTTTATCCATGAATGATGTTTAAGTTGACTACTGGATTCAGAACCATCAAGTTCAACTGTTGGACTGACTGGTTAGGGTGTCAGGTTGATTGGAAATTGAATCAGTTGAATTCTACATGATTCAGGACACTAGCTGATCGGCTCACTAGGTGAACTGATTGGCTCAGGGTTGGTGAGACGACTAGTTCACCTGGTGAACCAATCAACTTGGTCATGCCAACAGAAGCTTCTGGTGATTTTTCAGATTCATGAGAATAGTTGATCATTTCCCTTGTTCAATTTGATTGGTACTAGGAATTGATGATGGATGTTAATTGGAAATGATTGGGAAACATGTGAAATGATCGACTCACTAAGTGAACCGATTCAACTGACCGGTTCACCTATCTCAGGGCAATTAATTCATGGAAATTCTTCTCCCTTGTAGTCCCACATAGTCTGCGAACCTAGACCCTAACCTTTCTTATAAATAAAGGGGTTTTGGGGGCTTCTCAGACATGCCAATTTCCTCTGACAATTGTTTGTCTTCTCTGGTTGTGGCAACTGAGAGAACCTAGGCAAGTCCTACTCGATAAAGGGAGGGATAGTAAGGGAGGAAATTTTTGAGAGAGCAAGTTGGTGACTCGTACACCAATGGGAGGGACAACTCCTTCCTTTCCATTCTAGTAGAACGATAAGAGTTCTAGGCGGTCTGTGTGGGCTTTCACAGAGGTGTGGAGGCCATTGTCTGTCACTAGGAGGATGACGTCAACATGTTATTTGTGGTAAGACTAGGAGGCACACTAGACGAGTCCCAATGAAACTAGAAGAAAACTTCTCATATATAATGATGAGCATATATCGTTGACTTTCTCTAGGACTAGGTATATCCTCAAAACCATCCTTTCCATTTTATAGTTGTTGACACGATCTGCTGCATTATGGGGAATATGGTAGCAAATTTTTTATTTTTTCTGCCAACTTTGTCGCCATATTTTCCTACAGTGGTATTAGAGCAACGTCAATTTACTATATATATATATAGGATAATCGATATGATGGAATTTTTGATTTTATCCTTTATTTATTGCATGTGATGCGGAATTATTTTATCCAATCAAATACCACACATAATCCCAAATAATATATATATATATAGAGAGAGAGTCAAGCTAGAATACACTCGAGTGTACAGATCGCACGAATACAGTCAAATGTGCTTGCGTATCAATACTATTCAAAGCCACCCAATCATCACCTTTATAACAACCCATGTTTCAGGATTGCATTTGATGATGTCAAAGTGTGCCCAACGACATGTGTTGAGTGTAGTGATTTCAGGTCAAAGAATCACACTCACTACCATCACTGTGAGTACTGACTGTGACTACCATGTCATGGTTCCATGTGTCAAACTCACAGTGGGTCTGTCTGGTACACTTGTTCTCTAACAAGTACCTATGTGTTTGGTTTGATATCTCTATATCATGACTAATGAGATTCTATCATCAACCAACACCACAATCTAGTCTCGTGTGTCATTGTTGTCTATCTACCTTCCACAATGACATCTGACTCGGGACATAACAAGAATGTACAAACTCTTAGCATCCGTATGATCTCATCGTTCAGGTCGTCAACCTAAAAGCATACATCATTGAGTGTTGTCATTCTCTAGACATTCAATCTATTCTATCACTATCTCATATGACTGAACCAGAAAGAATTGAAAGCTTGCCTTTGATGTTTATCAAATCAATCTTAATGTATCCTACCAATCATTACATGATTGGCTCTCAAGGCATACATACCAACACATAGGTTGTGAGAAGAGGAGTAAGGCATCATGCTAAGGATAAGGAGGGCCAAACAAAGGATACCAAGGTTGTAGGTGGGATTGTCATTATCCACCTTAGTTAAATCTTCTGTATTGTATTTAGTTGTCTATGTTTAGATTTTATACACAATATCACTACATTGTTCTAAGTTTTCACTTTCATGTAAACTACTGATAATGAAAAATGAAATGTGTCATGTGATGGTTAAGCTTACAATTAATTCTTATATGTGATATTTGATAATTATGATACCCCAACAATATTATGAGTAAGGAATTGATTCTTAAGTTCAAGTACATGTGCATAAAATTTTGAATGTTATGCATCCAGTTGAACTTGGTGGGGGATAGAGAATCATAGAGGATATTCATGACTTTGGCATTCAAGGTCACTTTCTTTGAAGTAGCCTCATCCCATTCTTCTGTTTACCAGGAGAGAGAATATTCATCTTCATGGTAGATAGAGAGACTGGGCGGTAGAAGAATGAGAGACTCACATGATATACACGTGGGAATAAATCTCTTATAGATTTGCTACTCATTCTAATGGATGTAATAAGTGATTAAGCTCATGGGAGTGGAGAGGGGCTCTTTGAGACACTTTTCTCTCAACTATATTATAAGGGCATTTGTAGTTCTTGGCTAACCATGGGATGGTGACCGAGGAGTCTTATTTATTGTTAGGGATTCCTCGTATCCATTAGAACCATTTCAGATGAACTCTAGCCACTTTGGGGCGAGTCCAATAGATATATTTCACCCTTTTTCACCCCTCTAATGGTTACTTTTGACTGTAGAAAATGCCCTACTATAGTGCAATCGAGTTTGTAACTCGGACAATAGACGTTTCAATTAGGGCCATCTTCTGGTTGGTCGAGTTGCATACTGAGGAGAAACTCTATCAAAAAGATGTTCTAGAAAGCCCCTTGAAAGGTGTTGTCATTTGAGTTATACCCCGCGAGAACTTGTCCAATTATACTTGCTATTTTTGGTATTCTAAGACCCTTGAACTGCAATATTGATCCAATCTATTTGATTTTATTGCACCATATGGTCTTAATTACAAGTCCTACAATCATTACAAGTTATTTACGTAATATATATAAGGAGAAAAATTTCTATTCTTCAAATTTGATCTTTGTACACATATGACTTGTTTTCACTAAATAGATATTTACAATTTTAGGAATCTGGAGTGTGTCTATCTAATCTAAAATTACTCAAGTAGAAGCATTATACACAAATAACTGGAATAATTTAATCATCATCAAGACAATCATATTAGTCAAATTAGACCTTGAGTCAACATGGTCGCTCAATGAGGATGAGACAGGACATGACAGAAGGAGGATGATATATTCTTTCAGTAAGTGGATGCACATGAGATTTCTTTTAGGTGCCATGGATGTAACCTAGTGTGGCACCATCTTCTATGCATGTGTTTTTGCCATACAAAAGGAAGTCCATATCAATTCCTCAATGAGAACTTTCCATGTTGCCTTGGTGAAACGTGATTGTTGCAACGTATAACCATTCTAGATGTTCAGGCGCTCTTTTTCATGTGATTCACATATATGTTGTTAGTCCAGTCTCAATCTTCTTAAGTTTCCATCTCTAGATTCCCAAAGGAATAAGATGAGAAGTCTTCCCTCCTTTTTAATGATAGTGTGTGGTATCCTACTAACCATAATTGAGTACATGGAAAATGAGGAAAGAACATATTAGATAAGAGTAATCCCTACCTATGATATTAAGTAGTTTACCTGTTACATCCTTGAAATTTGTAGATTTCAAGCCTAGATGAAGTTATGGCAAAAATAACAAGGAAGGGAATCGAGGGATCTTGGTTGATGATTCCAAACCCTAAACTCATAGTAAATGATCAATTTAAGGAAATAATGTCATTTTAAGCATATGTGTTCATATGAGGCTAATAGAAGATGCAATTGTTACTAAAGCCTTAAAATGGAAATGGAGAATGTGAGTAAGCTCGTGTAACCTTTGGAAGGACAAGATATGATTCATGGGCCTTAGGTATGCATCTCGGCCTAATTGGGGATAACTAGGTTTTAAAAGGCGGGGGGGTCCCTGGGACATGAAGTCAAATATTTCCTATCTCATGACTATAATAAATATTTAAGATATTTTAGGCCAAAAGACAATCAAGTTACAAGGTAGCCTACGAAAATACAAATTAAAGTAAGCTATATGCTGACCTAAGTAATCAATTGAAGGATTATCTAGTGTTTGCTTGGAGGGAAAGTATTGTGCATAGGATTATCTCAACCAAATCCATATTTATAAAATAAGATGGGAAAATGTTAATTGTTTGTTTCCTTATATGAAAAGGCTACCAAATCCAAGTCTTGATATGAAGAAGGGGGTTTCTTCTCATAGCTTATGGAATATGAGATAAGAACTAAGAGTTTTATAGATGTAAGGGAAGTTGGTGAATATAAGAAGAATATATTTAATTACTTCCTAGATGAGAGTCCTTACTAACTATATACAACTTGGACACCAAGTAATCAATCTGTAAACCCTAGTGATATCTATATATAGAGGTATATATAGGAGAAGGAGGAAACTCATTCATTCACTGCGGTGGTGTGCATCCTCCATGAGAATTCAGAGGTTATCCCCTCCCTCAACCTATCTTTATTGTCCAACCTTAGAATTGATCTTCGTAACCTGGTGCTCATTGACCACGCTGAAGGGAGCAAGCGGGGAATAAGTACTCCAGACACCCTCACTGTGCTTCCCTGACTTGCTCAAGGCAGTAGGCGGCACGATCATGGGATGTGCCTGCAACGCTCTGGCATAGGGACGGTCGAGGTCTGGGCACAACGCACAGACATCCAGCCATAGCCAAGGAGGCTGGGTGGTGGAGTGGGAGCTTGGAAAAGGAAGGCTTCCTATGAGAAACCATCCACCAGGGAGACCGAAAGTTTATCCCGAACTAGAATCATGAGCAGCTGGTAGGAAGATGGAGGGAATCATGATCTCGATGGGCCGTCTTTGTGGCATCTCTGTAGTCAGGGAAGCACGGTTAGGAGGAGGTGCAACTGGGGAGGATAGAGGGAAGGTGACTCCATGGTGTCTAGCCACCACCGATGTGGCTGGGATGGGTCGTCTCCGTCGAGGGTTGGTGTTTCCAACACCTCATCTCCCTCCTCACCAATCAAGAGGTTGCAGCGGGCGTACGACGGTGGGGGGTTGGGTTGTGAGAGGCTCATCGCATGAGAGAAGATTCCTCGTTGTCTCTAGACAAGTATACCCCTGCGTGCACACGTAAGGTGTGAGACTAAGGAGGTCTTTTTCCCATAAAATCATGTTGACTCGACTACAAATGAAACAGGCATATAATCACTGACGTGACAAGCCCTGATTTGCACAAATAAGGTTAGTTTGAAAAATTCATAAATAATGATTGGTAACTCAGAATATAGTGAAACTATATATCAAATTGCTCAAAAAAATGAAAGGAGTCCAAAGAAAATATAATTAGAGTCTAAACATGCTTCCTATTCCGAACTTATAGGCAATACATGTGTTAATGTGTTTAATAGAAAGGAAAACCTAGATTTTCCGTAATCTGATGCTTAATTGAATATATTCATTCATGTTAAGCTAATACATGATATTTCTATGTATAATGAAGAAATTCCTGATAATGATGAATGGTTGACGTTCCTAGATTAATAATCATGTTCGTGATGATTTAGGGTTTTGAAACCAATGTGGACATCTTGCTATGATCTTCATGCTAACAATCTGATCTAGGTACCATGGATGGTTTATATGATTAAGATGATGATTAGGTTTAACCTAATATGCATAACTAGGTTTGTAGCCTTAGAAACCATAATATGATAGAATTATGGTTTTTAACCCTAATCCGTCCCTAGTTCAAAAGTAAGATAACCCTAAACCCTAGTTTAGGAGCGCATCTATATCTAATCAATGTAATGCGGATACATGGTGACACATATGTAGTATGTATATTTCAGATTGAATTCTTTGTTGCTTGGATGTTTGGATGCACTCTTAAAGTATATGAGATTACTGCATGGTTTCTACAATTGCATAAAGTACGTGGGTACGGTTATGAATACATGTATCGAATTTGGAGTTTGCTGAGGTTTCTCGATGAGATGGAATGAAAGATAACCTATTTGCTTGTTTATTTACTTCTTTCAAATTATAAAGTTTCTATGAGTATCATGTAAAGTAAATAACAATATTCTAAACCCTGGGTTAGACTGATCTTAAGGGTAATGCACACAAGCCCTGGACAGACAGTGATTACACCTGAGGTAGTAGACCAGATATGGGTTAGAATATGAAAACAAATTTATGTTCTTATATGCAAGATAAAGATGTTTGCTTATATGTGTACTTGTGATTATTGTTTGAATCCATGTACCAGTATAGAAATATACTGATCGCATATTTGTTTGTCAGTGATTTAGGTATCAAGTATACTTGATTCGTGGACATGAGGTTACAGATAAAGATGTTGAAGACACTGAAGTTATTCATGAAGGTTTAGTCTTAGTGGTATATCTTCACACATGTATAGGTTAACTCTTTCTAAAATTTATGTAATTCCTTAGAGGATATTTTTATACAAACATGTAACTATTTGTTCACTAATGGAAATTGTTTACTATTTTGTATTATTTCTTGAATCTAATCCTAGAATTTATGATTAATTCTTCGTGACTTTAAGGTCTTTTAGACACTCAAAAGGCTGGTCATTACATTTGGTATCAAAGCCCAGATTCATCAACTAATACTTAATAGTTTATAATTTCAAATCATCCTTAGAAATTTAAGAGAAAGAAAATTAGTACAAGAAAATGTATCATTTAGGTTTCTCATCTCACATTTTTGTTTCTTCTCATCTCTTTGCAGAAAAAACCTTGAAAAGAAATTGGTAATTAGAGAAGAAAAATGTGAAAAGATGTAACATTTTGTGTAGGTCCCTCTAGAGAGGGTAGACATTAGAAATATACATGTATGGGTAAGCCCTTTCTTAGATGAAGGACTTGGTTTTGGGTATGAAAACTTTAAGTAAATCAAGAGATATGGAAACTCTAAGAGGTAGAGTATAATCCCTAACTCTAACCCTAAAACCATAATCTTAAATAATGAACATGGTGTGGTGGTATGGGACACCACCCATGTGAAACTTGAAATCGGGTATAAGAAAGATAAATGGATGGGTTTAGATGACCCAGTCTCCCATGTAGGTGTACACGTGGAGCATAACACTTATATAAGAGGTCTTAAGGAATATATGAACTGAATAGTTATATATATATGAAATAGGAAAGTTTGAATATAACTTGCTGAAACCCCTCATGTTATCTCTAGAAGTTTGTTGGTGGTGGCCAAGCCCCTGGAGGGAAGGCTAATTCTAGAAATGGACCCTAGAGGGGAGGGTAACCATAGTTCATTGAATGGACATAAACCATGGGGGCTATTCTAGAAATTGAGCAAACATGGGGTGATATGTTATAATGATAAAAGTTATGCCTAATGGAAAAAAAGAGGTATCTATGAAACCTTTAGGGTTAGTATGCCAACCTGGGGTGGGTCAACCCAAAGAGTGGGAAGATGACCTATGAGGGAGGAAAAACCTTAGATCTTGGGATTAGGTTGTGGCTAGAGAGCCTAACCCCCTCGATGAGCCAAGAAGGCACCCTAGGCTAGGACTTTCCCTTAAAAAGGTAAATGACTGAACATATTTAAGTATTGAGATAACCTTAATCCTCACCTAGAGGGGTGAAGAGTTAAAGATTTAAATATGAAACCACTTACATTCTTTGAACCCAAGGATGTCATCACTGAGTAACACAACTGGTCAACCCTAGGATTGGGAAGACCAGTAAGGCACCAAGCCCAGGAGGGAATGTGGCCTGACACTACAGAAAAAAGGTGAATTAACTACAATTATACTAACTACATATATTGTATTTATAACTAAAATTACTTGTCTTTACAAATTATAAAAATGTAAATAAAATGAATGTAGTTAATTATAATAACTACAAACTTCCCTACATATCCTAATTGATTACGTAATAATTCTCATATCAATGCCTCGTGTCCCTTTCCCCCATACAAATAACAAAAATATCCAAAATTTCAATTTCCCTCGTGCTACTCCCTCCTTGCCCAATTGGCGCAGTTTCAAAGTGCGGCTTATGACTGTACTCCCTTAGTCCCTCTCCCGCATCGCATCCCATGATGGCTCTCCCCGATAGCCACCCCCATCCATCATGCACTAGCTCTCCCTCTCGCGATCTTCCACTCCCCCTACAGTCCCCTATCCAATCACGTTCTCTCCCTCACCTCACTTTCCTCACGCAACACCCCCAAAGTCCTCCTCTTTGCTATCACCTGATCTCACAAACTGCCAACGGTGATGACAGAAGGATGGAGTCCCCAAGGAAACAGAAAAGTGGGGGAGGGGGCGAGGATCATGGCCGAAGAACAATGGATCAAGTGCACGGTATGGCCTCGTGGACTTCCTGAGCAGGTGCTGGAAGGATGGAGCACCCAAGGAGACAAAAATGGAGGGGTGAGGATTTCGGCTGAAACCCAACTTCCCCAGTACATCGTCTGGGTTCCCCGATTTAGCGATTGTTCTTCTCCCACTCATAGTGAGGTCACGATATATGATTTCTAATACTATTTTGTGCCTCTTCTACCCCCTAGTGCATCCTTATGGATGGTATGTGCCATTAAAGCCATTAACTCGCCTATTATTCTATAGTTTCAAACGTTTGCATGTTTTCAGATTAATTGATTGCCTTGATGGTTTAAGGTAGTCCTTATTGCTTCACATATAAAATGTAGGAACCTATCAGCCAACTTGTTTGAGTCAACTTCTATCCTCATGTCTGGTTCGATAGTTCTACATTACTAGAGTTTTTCTTAATTATATGTCATGTGGAAGGTTCTCAAAGTCCATGACACTTAACTATCTTGGTCATTGTTTGGTAATGCACTTTCTTGTTTGCTTGTTGTTGCAGGTTCTTCAAGCAACTGTTCCTCAACTATTTGGTCTAATAGATGGTTTCTCGGCTCTTATGGACAATTACTACCATATACATGCCCATGGTCATTGCTAGCATAGGAAGGGCTGAGGTTTGTTTCACTAATGTTAACACGGTTGACCATGTCAAGCTGTATTATTGTGTTGCCTAGGCTCATTCAACTCTGTCATTATGGTAACCACTATGGCATTGCAAGATTCTTAGTGATGTACTATATATGAACATAATATATATAGCTATATATTTTTTCTTGTGTAATTGAGTGACACTAGATATTTCCTTGATTTTTGAGTTATTACATCCTAAAAACAGATTGAATTGGAGTTTAAGATTATTCAAATACACATTGCAGGTCAGGCATGACACTTGTAGATCAATTTGGTGATCCTTGCAGGTTAAATGAGAGTAAAGGTGAATAGAATATTATTATATGTATGTATTTGACTTTTAAATCATTTGGTTAAACCATGTTAGATTTACATGCTTGGTTTTCATTACATTTCTACTAATCTTTCTTTGCATTTGGCCAAGTTCAAAGGAAATAATCAAACTCAATTGGTTTGTCTAAGTGCTAGCTGGTAGGGATTGGTAGAGTATTTCATTTTTCAGGTGCATTTGTATGATATCATGGCCCCATGGTATCAGTCTAAAGTCATTTCCACTGTCACTACTTCCAGTGGGACACTGCAACTTACTATTAATAATTTGATCAAATCGTTATTCTTGTATTTGTTTTGCTATACATATTCACATTGCAAATGTGCACATATTGTCAAGACATTGTCCAATAGGTTAGTATCCATGCTGTGTCTTACTAATGGACGTTACATTGACTTATGAAGATTTTTTCATTAGAAAGGTGTGCCTAAAGGGATTTTACGTAGTAGGAGCATGCCTTGGTCCATCTTAAAGGATAAGTCTTTAAGTATTTTAGGTGTTTTGGATCCAACTAAGTTGTGATCCACTGACTGATGTATTCATTGAAATAGTGATTTATCACATTTCTAATTTTTATTATTGATTCATAGAAATATGCTAGTTTACTATTACCTTTCTCAAGATCATACTATTACTGTGTTTACTTTTGTGGGACATAATTTAAGAATCTTGGTAAAACGGGGATCCTAAAAGGATCATAGGCATAGCTAAAGGAGAAGAGGGAATCCCTAAATATCTTGTTGAGTGCAGTGGCGCATAATTCTAGAAGACTTTTCTTGGGTTAGTATTCGATGTATGGGTACCATGGAAAAATGCTTACAGGGAGGATCCAATGTCAAATCATGCAAATAAGCACTTTTAATATACTTTTCTTTGACTGAGAAGCTTAATTTAGGTCATGCCTTCACTACAGTTTGGCCAAATTATCCTCAATTTTTTGGATATTAATACATTGCAATTGCATTCATGCAACCATACCCTGGGAACTTTATTAAACAGAGCATATGATCGATCTACCATCAAGTTCATTGGAATTGTTGCTTCAACCTTAGTGGATATGAAGAAGACATTCTAAAGGTAAACATATATCACTGTTAACTTTTCCTGTTCCTCATCATCAATCATCATCCACTCATTCTATTTTGTAACCGGGGGAGTGTATGTTCTATTGAGAATGCCAATACCAAAGTGTAAAAATGATTTTTTTTCTTTCTATGAATGGTCCTTGTAGTAGTTAGGCTTAAGTTGCATAATAGTTGTAATTTGGAAGTTTGGGCATTAAGTAGATGCATGGATATTTCTTTATTACTTGGATTTTTTCACAATTCTTCTATTATGTAGATTTTGTAGTATGGTGGAAGGATCCTCACTAGAGGTTCAGTTGATATCAATCTAATGGCATCACTGAATCTAGACCGTGAGTATAGTACAATGACTGTAGGTTTCAGTCACATTCATCACTAAATCTATTCTTGAGTTGTTTTAACAGAGCTTCAACTCTGATAAAATCGTTTGAGTTTGTAGAAGCACATTTTTCAGTAGGGATGCTCTGTTTCAGATCTTTATGCTTGGTTCCACCTATACAAATTCACAAAACACCAATAAAGTAATCTTTGTATGCAATGGTACCATTGTTTGACGTCAACGCTTGGTATAATCATATAAGACACATGAATCTATCTTGATATGGTATGGATAATCTACATCTGAAGTGATAGTTCAAGGTGTAGAGTATTGAATGCATTCTGATGAAAAAAAATAAAATATCAGGTTATGAAATATTATAACCAACATAGTATTCGGTTATAAAAATATTCACCTCATAAACTAATCTCATTTATAATGTAATTGCTTTCATACCCTTCTTCACTTTGACCTGCTCTAAAATGTAGTAAGGATTGATGTTTAGGATGGGCTAGGCTCATTCCCAGATCTCCCTTGTGATAGGACATAACCATAGCATGTGGTTAATGTCTTCTATAACAGTGTAGAAAATAGCACAACTCGAGGCTAAGCTGAATCCTCTGCATTTAAGAAAGACTTCAGTAGTGAATTTCCTCTGAAGTGCCTTCCATGCAGTGATGATGAACCTACAAGGAGATTTGGAGGTCCATACCCATCTCGCCCATTCAAACTCAGCGTGCTGATTTCTGCATAGCTCCCAGACACCTTTCAAGGAGATATAATGAAGCCCTTTCAAGTGGCAGAGGACCTCATTGCGGATCTTGACTTCCCTGTAGACATTTTCCATTATTTCAATGCCTCAGGTATAAGGAATATGCCACTGTGAGTTGCTGATTAGAGCACTCACAATTTGAGTACCACTGAATACCGAATTAAGGGACTAACATGTGCCAATAATGTCTTTGAGTAGCTGGCTATTCACCCATGGAACGTCCCATATAGAAATATTAGCTCCAATAACAATCTGAAAGCATACAAGAGATATTAGAGTGTTTCTAAATCACATAAGTGACATCCAAAACCAAGAATGTCTCATTCTGAGTCTAGGACTGGAAATTGATAATCTAGTACTACTTATATATGATCCAGATTTGGATTGACTAATGAATCTTGTTCTATATGAAAATTCTAGGCTAGTTCACTAGTTTTTCAGTTACGATACAAACCTTGTCTAATCTAATATTACTTATTTTTATGTTTGAATCCACACGATTAATGTGTTAAAGGGGGACTTGTTTTCCCACTAGGTTCAAATTGATAAGCTAATAGTCATTGTCCATACAATCAAACTTCATTTTAGACAAAGAGTGTAGTGCTACTTTCAATAAATCATCAATTGCCACAATGGTAGAAACCTTGTGTTAAGAATGTAGCCACTTTCCTGGACAATTGGAGCCACAAAACCAAACAAGTGAAATAGTGTTAGTATAAACCAAGGAACTACTTCATTGATTATTTTCTTAAATGTTTTGATGTGATTTGGACATGAAATACTTTTCCATTTCTCCATTCCACCCCAAAACTTGATTAGGATAATAAAATCCTTTGTTTTGATCTACCTATATCCATTTAAAATGGCTTCTTTAGTGGATTTGGAATCAATAGAAAGGGCTTTGCATGATCCAAGTCCATATGTCATGTTTTTGTTTTGTAACAAAATGTAGATTTAATATATACTTTTTTGTTTCCTGTGTGGGGTTCTATTGCTTTTTCAAGTTATTGCATTCTATGAGCTTCTTGTGAAACACTTGAGTCTCTTCATCAAAGTCCTGAGTGTCCAACTCATGTGTTTGTTTCTTGTTTTACAACACTAATTAAAATGATGTTTCAATGGATAACTCTCTCTGTTTCTTTTCTCATACTTCATCCATAGCTTTCCTGCTTCTGAGTTGTGACTCCATGATCTAGTTATGATCATGTCAGATAAATGCCACTAGGGGAAGATAACAACCATATGGAGGTGATCATTATGATATAGCATTTCGTTACTCAGTTTCCAGATGTCCACTTTTATAAGTGTTTTCATACAGGATGTTTCCCCTTGTGATTGTGGAGACTCCTGTCGTTGTGGAGTGGATTCTTTCAACCAAGATGAAAAAGAAATTTTCTTCTGATTAGGGAACAAAGATAACTTGTCAAATATATCAGAATTAGCTCTAAAGTTGATTAACCAATGACATACACCATAGAAATTCTCCAATTAGAAGAGCACAATACGTGACTGCATTTCTACTTCATGGGAGTTGGACGTTAAGGCAGCTAATGGTTTTATCTGCAAAGGAGCCTTTACATATAATGGGATATGATCACCATTGTGCCACACTATTAGTATAAGTCATGATAGAAGTAGCAACAACAATGAAAAGCTACCTCAGAAACTTAAAAATGACTGTTTCCCATGCTTTTCCATGCACTTCTTCAATGTGATTGTTTCCCCATATCTGAAACTTGGGAGACGAAGACTGGCGTTATCCTTTAGGACCTCTATGCCCCCCCCCCTTGTGACCCCATCACACCCTCTACATAGTATCTATCCAGATCTATTGCTAGAAAGGCACAAAACATTATTTACATCATACAGGTCTGCTAGAGGTTATCATACAATCTAAAAACTCTCAAAGTATGCTTGGAGAGGCTTACCAAAAATTGTGCCTACGAGTTCTTGATGTTGCTTTTGTAGACTAGCCAAGTCAATAGAGACATGGCAGTTAGCCTCAAACTCTCTCAAGTGACCTAAAATTGGATCGTAATGGTCCTCAATCACTTACTAGGAGCAAGCTGCAGTGTAGCAATTGTTAACCTGTAACATCTTACAATGTTGGGACTTATATGAAATAGTAAATCTCATGTCTTTTAATGGGTATCTTCATACATCAAATCATTACTAATGTATTAAGAAACATTCATTAGATTTCAAAACTCAAATAAATTGACTCAATAGTTGTCATTGTATTCTTTCTCGGCCTTAATCTTGAATTTTTAGGAGGATCATCAGTCATGTGTATATCCATTTGGTGATAGTAAAAGAAGAAGGAAAACCGATCTTCCACAAAGAATGGAGCTGTAAACAGACAGTCCTAAGAAATTCATGGTGTCTAATAACTAAAATGAGCAAGATATAAAGAAAAGGAAGACTGGTTTTTTTGCACTATTTTTTCAGATTGGTTGCACTACTTTACTAGTTGAACAAGGAAACCAAAGAGATGACAAAACAAAACAAGACTATAGATCAACTTGAGCAAGAATCATGCTACGTTCAGTTGCACATGAAGTAACAATCCCCCACACTGTTTCACTAGATTGTTTGTGTTTCTTGCATTCTTCAAAATGAGGCTAGATTGTTTGTGTTGCTGGATTCTTAAGGTTGTGAACATGTGGCTTAATTTGTTTTTTCCTAGTTGTGCATCCTCTTCTAATGGTGTTCTATTCTACAAAGTTGATTCTTTCTATATAGCTCGTTTTTTTAACCCCTGGCCGTGTTTTGTTGTTGTTCATATTAAGGTTTATGAAAAATCTTGATTGGTACAGGATATGCATCAGCCTCCATAGCAACCTACAACAAGCAATAGCAAATTAGCAATTCAAATGTCCTGTTAAATCCATATAATCTGACACCGGTCTATAATTAATAATCAGAATTCACTATACTTGAATTGAAAACAAGAACACATCAAGCCCTTAAACCATCACATTGGAATGTATACACCTGATGCCCTGATTTCTTTCCTTCATAATGTGGTATATACACACACATGACTTTCATCACTATTGTATTATTAATAGGAATCCACATTCTAGAACATATTTTGTTGGCCACCACATGATGTGAGGAGGAGAGCTTGTGCAACATTAGACTAATTTCTTTACCAACTCATCATGGATATCCATTCACTTTTCATGTATAATGTTTTTGGTCAACACTATTTTAAACCTTTAGTGCTCTATGGATTATTTTTTCTCTATTAGTTATATGATTGAATCTCTCTCCATGGATGGTTATCCACTTACTTTTGCACATTTATTCAGATGTGGAGCCGACAGTTCTCTATGTTGTCTCTCATCTTCTACTGTGGCCATGCCTTCCTTTTACTTTTCCATTGGTTGATAAAGATCTAGCTGACTTTTTGCTAGTCTTGTTGGGTTTTCAGACTTTGTTTGATACCCCTACTGATCAAGCTACCTTGGATTCTATTGGAGTAACTTAAGAAACAAACTCTAAAGAAAAGTCGTATTATTGGGCACCTGCTGTAGGCATTCTTTACTTGTTAAATCTTATCATGTTGGTGGATTTTATCTGAAATAGTAATTCATGTCGTTCTACTAGCATTCTTTCTGATTTTCATTAGTTGTTTTGAGTAGTCGTGTATGAATGTTTCTGGTTGTAGACTATATTTTCCTTCCATTTAACATCCACCTCATGCATGGGTTGCTTCTAAGATGCCTACTGATTCCCACTGCTTTGTTCACTATCACCCCTTCCCAGTAGTTTACCTCCCCATGTCCTTCAGGTAATTTTTATTCTAGAAAACATATAGATAATTTATTGTGTTTAGTAGATAGCATGTGAGGACGGCCTCTCTTGGGTGAACATTAATATCACTTGTTGCTCATGGTTGTTGATAACAACCTACTGATTGGAAAGTCTCTACTGTGGCTTGCTGGAATAGGGGTCACATGGACATTGTTTGAAGGAGAATCACACCACATCTGAGGGAAAAAGCTATTGTAGAGGTCTATTATCATACTGTCACATTCTTCTTGTAAGTTAGCTAGATAATTGCACCTGCCTATGCACTCAATTGTATCCATTTGACTTCCTCATTTATTTCACCAAGAAAGAACCTAATCGGGTTCCATTTCACCAAAACAAGTAGGGAATGACTATTGAGATTCTATATATATAAGATCTTGCAGGGCTCAGTTGACGACAAGATAATTGTGAAGATAGGTGCAGCAGATTCTGTTAGTTTGGATGGGCCTGGGTTGATGAATGCTGGTTTGAATCTTTCTTTGAAGTTATGGCTGTGTTGTGATCTGGTGAGGTTGGTATGTTGTTGATTGAATATCTAATCATATCAATTTGTTGTTAACTTTACTTCCTTGTGAGATTTGAAGGCCTTCTGTTGAATGTGTTATCTTTATCTAGAAATCCTTTTCTTATGAAGCTAGCTTAAGTTGCTACATGTACACATTTTCCAGCACTAATGGATGCAAATTTATGTTGGTGTTATAACAAATGAATTTCTAGAGTCCCTAGCTTCCTCTGAAAATATTATATGATTCTTGACTATTTTTTAAAATCCCTAACTTCCTCTGAAACATATTCCTCATCTTGAGCATAATTATGAATTTCTTTGATTCAATCATTTTTTTGATATGCACTAATGGTTGCAGGCATCATATGCACAGATGGAAAATGCGGTCAAGGTTGATGCGGAGCAGTAGCACTACATCCCTTCTTCCATTACTATCGACGTTGAAGCAAGGGAATGCAATGCTACTGTTCTTTCGAAGAAACAGCCAGCCGAGGGGAATGAGAGCGTCGAGGAAGTTACAACTTTGGATCTGGGGGATGCGTCGAAGAAGAAGACTAAGAGAGTAGCTGCACTGGATGGGTTCCGGGGTCTTACCATTGTGGTGAGTAAAAAACATCTGTTTTCCCCCTGTTAGATGTTAGCTACTGTTGACTCTGACTTTGAGCTGCATTGATTGACATTAGCTGATGATCTTGGTGGACGATGTCGGATCGTCTTTAGTTGACTACGTGACAAGATCTCCATGTACACCAGCCTGAGGGAATTACAAGTACTCCCCTAGCTACATGACGGGGTGGCTTCTGGCAAGCCTGCCTACATCATTCTATTTTCACAGTCACTGAAACCATTCTTTACTAACTTAGGTCATTGCAATTAAGAGAATCAAACTGAATAGGGCAATTCAAATTCTACATTAACAACAAGTAAAATGGTTCAATATGGATCAGAAGTGTATTCTAAAGATAAAAATGTTCTCAAATTAGTTCATTATGTGTTTTGATAGTTTAGCTCCTGTTATGAACCATAATATCTAGATTTTAGTTCATTTTATCTACACTATATCTCCAAATCATCACTATGTTGGGAGGCATTACATAGGTGATGTAGATAAAAATTACTAGGTATGGTTTGTTGGGAACCAGATAGTCAAATATATCCAACTTCATTGGAGCTTTTGTAGTTACGATCTTGTATTGAAGGTTGAGACTGCAAGTGATAAAGTAGAATGGATAAATAAGCTGCAAAGTATAATAGGACCTTCGAAGGGTCCATCCAAGGGGGTTCCATCTTATGACGTTGGTCATTAAATGTGACATAGTCATTCAGATGGGTCTCTTGTAAGTGTTATAATGCAGAGTATCAAAATATCTCTAAATATCTATTTGCACCATTTTCAGAATGTTGCAAACTAGATTCAGCTTATGATAGTTAGCAATGGGCATTATATAAGATAACTCACCAATTGCAAACATTCGTGGATATAATCATAGTCATAGAAATCGTGGCATTTTTGAATTAATAATTAACTTTTCATGTAATGAAACCATAATTTCACAATATTTCATCATTATTGAATTGGACAGGCTATTGTAAATTTCACAAGTGACTTGTTAATGGAATAAGACCAATGTGCAAATCATGTGTGTATATATAACTATAGATCAATGTGAATAATAGCATATATGTTTATATGTACATACACATTATATGTCCAAATTTAAACCAAGTTCTTATTGAGCATTTGGTCAAACTTTTACTGAATCATATCATTTCCAAATGCTAAAATTTTTGAACTCACCGAATAAAATCTCAAATCCTGAATTTGTGACATGGTTTTGCAACAATAATGATACTATATTATGTGAAAACAAGTGATAGTTGCAATAAATTTGTTTACCCTGTGAGATATGTTTGTCTAGGAGCTTGACCATGGCTTCCCCAAGCATGGCACATTTATGGCAATGATACATCAGTAAATTTTAATGATTCAGTCTGTTTTCTAGCTTGTTTGAACCTATCACATGGATGTGGGAATGTTTTATGGATGTGCTTACGAGCTGGTGCACATAGTTCTACTTATGATATCTATCATATATACTTAACATTTTTTGGAAAAAGACACGATTGGGATATTCCCGTGTATGTTCCTTATTGATTGAAGGGCCGCCCTTCTCTCCTATAAATAGGATATAGAGGAAGCACACATACTCAAGTAAAACCCTAATCCTAATGGGCCAAGACAGGCAGCCAAGCAACGCCTGGGGGCGGTGACTGCATACAAGGGGATGCTTCTCTCTCTCTCTCTCTCTCTCTCTCTCTCTCTCTCTCTGGGTTGGGGGTGGCACATGAAAACTTGCTCTGCTACTATGTGGAAGAAGATATGATGGGGAAATTCCCATGTATGTTTCTTATTGATGGAATGGCAACCCTCCTGTCCTATAGATAGTTCAAGTAAAAACCCTAATGGGCTAAGACACAATTATGCCCACATATAAATAGACCCAACAACTTAGTTAACTATATAACCAGGCTCTAACAATCTTAACATCTGTCATGGTAAATTCTTAGATTACAACAGAGTAAAATTCACGACTGTAAATGCAAACAATCCTAACTTAGGACAACTAGCATATATAGTTAATAATTACTTCTGCTTGTTACTCTTATCTTAGATTAAAAAAAGATTTTGAGAACTGACAAAATACTTGTCCATAGAGCATCCTGAACTGCCTTAATTAAGATCTCTTTACAAATTGAAATGCTTTTGGTTTTTACGGCATGCTAGTGATGTATCAAACTTGTTTGATAAATGATCCACTGTATCAAATTATGAATTAGTACCTAGGTTAGGCAAAAAGAACATGCTTCTCTCGTTCTATATACCATCTTTTTTGTACATGGAAAATTGTTGCCAACAATCTGAGACTTGGCCATTTTTGCCGAGTCCCAAGGTAGTGTAAACTTTTTATGCATCATCTTATTTTTAATTATTGAACCAAATGTAGACTAAGGTTCAAGAAAGAACATCCCTCAGATGAACCGTTTTAGTAAGTCCTTTTACCGTCAACTCTCTGCATAAAACAGATCTCTATAGGATTTAAAGATTTCCATTGCAGACACTGAAAATAGAGAAGTTGGTTATTAGATTCATGTGTAAACCCACCCTAGAACTTAGAAAGGAATTCACCCTTGTAATCAGTCTATCTCTGACTCTTTATTAAGCTAGTCAAGCTTATTATATTGCAATCCTCCTTAGAAGTTCCTAATTCTCTTTCTAATCTAGACCATTTGATGGATTGTCATTTGCAGCCATCAATTATCTAAAAGATACCTCTATCCATTTTGATGGGAGAATCTAAATAAATAACATAAGCGTATTGGTATTGATCATGCCAGAGTAGTTGATCAAGTTGATGGGTCAAAATATAAGCTTTTTACACTGAGGCCAAAACACAACCCACACTTTATTTGAATACTGGACGAATCTTAAAAAGTTTGCCACTGTTAGACTCAGGTCTGCTCTTTTATGCAATGTTCAATATGCAACAAAAATCTTACTGTCTCACATATATTAACAAATATCTTGACGTGAATCATTTCTTTTGTGCGGTATACACCCCCTTCCAGCCATAGATAACCCCACTTGAAGGTGCATTAGATTGAGTCTCATCTTTTTTTATGCCACCTTCAGTGCTCACCATAGAATAGTAGTTTCACCTTACATGGTGAATCCTTTCTCTAGGAGCACGGTGAATCCTTTCTCTAAGAGCAAAGAATCTCATTGACTTGTAGAATTTTGTTTAAATTTTAGTACTGAAAAGATGACTCCAAAATATTTAGTTTTCTCAATTCAGGCGAAAAAACCCTAATCGGTAATTAATTTCTCTTTCGATTTGTATTTTCTCTAATGTTTCTACTTTGTTTATAACAATAGGTTTCCTGGGTGATTGAGTGATCATGTTTTGGACCTAAAATGTGTTAGGGTTGATGTCACAGTAGTTCTAAAGATGTTGATGATGCAATTAGTAGGGTGTCCTTTATATCTGCAATTTTGGTATTCATGTGGAATAATTTCTATTTGGTTTCCTCATTGTGGCCAAAATTAGCTCCTACATACATGTCATGGTGGTTTAAAATCCTTTTTTGGTTGACATGCACTGAGCTACTATGCATTATCTAGATACAATTTTTGGAGCTCTGTAATAGTTTCTACTGAGAACCAACTAGCACTACCATTATGAGCATTAAGGTGAATGCAATATAACTTAATAATATTGCTAGAGGCTAGTGAATGGATTTTATTTAGCTTCAACAAAAAACAACCGAAAAGTGGCAGGAAAATGGGTCTAGAAAAGTTGGAGTCTCTGTGTTGGGACAATTAAATCTGGATTTCTTATGCAAATTCTTTTGCTGGCCATCTTAAGAATTTTCTATATGCTTAAGAGAATGGAAGTGTAAGGAAAACAAGCATAACATATAGATATGATAAATCATAAGGTGTATCAGTTGGCTTAAAATGAAAAGGGGCCCATCCCAAGCTCAGATTGGGGAAGAAACAGAAGAACACAAAGTCAATGATGTATCAGTTGACAGAAATTGATGGCATTGCATTAGTTTGTAATTTAATTTTTGTGTTTTTCCATATCATCAATAGATATAGGTAATGCAAGTATTCATTTAAGAATTTGTTTATCAAAACATGTATAGAATCCGTGACACATGCCATCTTTTATAGATATGGATTGACTTATTGAAATCTACAACCAATGACTTATGTTGACTATAAGAAGGAGAGAGAGAGACAAAGGCATGAAGGCAGTTTCTCATGCATTTATACATGCCCTCATATCTCCATTCTTTATCTCCTTTTTCAAAGCTCACAAAATCTCTTCTTATTCCTTCAACAAATTATTTAACCATTCTATGCAGTTATTCCTTGAAAATTGCTAGCTTGCTGGTCCTATTTGGTAATGTTTTTCCTAGTTTTGAGTGCATTCAAAGTTGAAACCTATTGAAATGTCTTGACAATTTTGAGGATGTTTAGTCAGATCCTAAATGTTGCAGCTAACAAGAAGGTCCCAAGTAGCCTCAATGTTCGAAGTTGTCTTCCTCAGATCTATGGATCCCAATGATCTCTCTATCTCTCTCTCTTATTCTATTATAGATTGTTGTCCCTACTCACTCCCTTCCTAACTACTTTAACCTCACTAACTTGTTTCTAGATGATGTGTATAAAGGAAGTCCTCTCATTTTCGTGCAAGGTTTTTGTGTTGGGTTGTTGTGTTTATTGTATCTCACTAGGAAATGGTTTGACGGCTCTTGTTCATATTTTATTTTTCTACATTTGTGACTTTCTATTCTCCATATCAAATTTTTGTTTCAGTTTTCATTTCCTTTATTTAGGTGTTACCAGATAGGAATTTGGGTGTTACCAAATAGGATCTCGCTCCTTTTTTATTCAATTGCATATTCGATGTCGGTCTCAATTGCAAACGAGACTATATTTACCATATATTAATAGAATGGTTGATATTTCAGTTGAGACAAGTCTACATATTGGAATGAGTACATACTACATGGTTATCATTTTACACTGTAGCTAATTATATGATAGGATGTTCAGTTCCTGCTTGTTAGGTATTCAAATTATCAATTTCCCTAATCCTATTACTTCATAACAATTTTAATGCTCACTTGTTTGTAATGTATGCAACCAATTCGAATGTGCTCTTCATATCATTAGCAAATCAATTGGTAGTCTTAAAATACGATTGCGTTTAGATTTGAGTTCGCACAACCCAATATCATACGAGCACACTATTGTGTTCTGATTTTCTCTAATTTATGTCCAATCAACTAACATGTGTATTTGGTACTTTGCTTTGATATAATTAATAATGTGTAGGGATGCTATTTTACTAAAGCTGGATATCAAACATATCAAATATATCATACCATATCATATTTCTATTACTACGAAGAAATGACAATTGTATAATGATGTTCCCATAGTTGGTGTACATGTGGTGGATAGATATTTGTCTACATGTACTTTATTTTGTGTGCCTTCATCATGATTTTTCATAGTAGGCATGCTCTTTAGTAAGCTGAACAACAACATATATGAAAATTTTGGGAGTAGGTTCCCTGATATTGGAATGCATATCTATAGTTGGACTATTTACAGCTCACCATTTACCTCTGCCATAAATTGAGCGTTTTGTGTGTGTGTGTGTGTCAATGGGATCTCAATGAAGTACTATATGTCACTATTTACTCACATCTAAATCTTCATTGATAAGGAAACACTCTGCTAATCATTTATATATATTACATCTACAACATGCATCTTTAACCCTTAGTCTTCAGTACTATCTCCTTGCTCTATGTTTCAGGAAATAGTAGTTTGCACTTGATTGTTCTGCTCAATTTTCTATTTGCCTGGGAACAACAAGAGGCCTAGAATATCTTCATGAAGAGTCATAGTGTGGAAGATTAATAAGTGATCTCGTTAACAGGTATATGCTGAAAAGTTTGAAGTTGCATGTGTCTGCTTACAAGTTTTTTATTTGATTTCTTCTCTTTACACTGTGGTTTAACAATTTGGTACATGTGACAATACATATTGGGGGCCGCACAAGTGAATGAAGTTTCCTACACTTCTCGTCTCTTCAAGGTACTAATTATGTCATCATATTCTTATAGCAACCTTCATTTATTCCATGTATGAATGCTTATATATCTTTATTAAACAATTTAGATGATCTTTACCTTATGACAAATATGAATATTAACTTTATCTCAGTAGATGTCCATATCTCTCTACTATACTATTATACATAGAGTTATTTTTGAAGTGCTTTCAGCTACTCACATCCTGGAGCTGTATACTATTTGCGATTAATCTTGTGGTTCATTTCTCTTTGAAGCATGACGATGCAACTCCATTTGAAGCCCAAGCCCGCCTAGTCACAGCTGCAACAACAGCCACAGACACAACAGTGTATCATGATATGTTGCAATTTGATATGGCTCTTTGGTACTATGAGAAGGCTTCATTGCATAGACCTATGCATATATTTGAATACTCACTATCAACACCTGCAAACATAGTGACGATATTCCTTCTATCTCTGCTTGGAGAGTTCCTTTCAGATTCTTATCTCAGGTGCTTCTGGATGATGTTGGCTGAACAAGAGCTTGAACAAAAGAAGAAGACAATAAGGATATTAAAACTGGCCGAGAAAGGGTCAACTCTTTGGCAAAGATGTTAGTAGACAACTGAATCATTGATATATGTATATACCTTTTTTTGTGCACATTGTGTAATAGGGGCAAGGTATACGTCCTC
Organism: Alisma plantago-aquatica; assembly: GCA_963693085.1. NCBI lineage: Eukaryota > Viridiplantae > Streptophyta > Magnoliopsida > Alismatales > Alismataceae > Alisma > Alisma plantago-aquatica. The sequence goes on along the minus strand of OY856410.1, from coordinate 1,184,594,351 downwards.
CCCATGTACATTTGACGCTTCATTATAAATGAAAGTAAGATTGTTGGCATAATGAGCATCACTTGTTCTAGATACTACAATTTTGTTACTAAAAAGAACTTGTGTACTAACGAATCACACTATATATATATATATATATATATATATATATATATATATATATATATATATAGTCGAACTAAGCATATATGTATGTGTACTAAATGGCACTACATATGTATCTAGATGCATAATCAACTACATATATATGTATATAGTAACTAATGACTTTCCCTACACATTAACTACACATAAAATGTATTAACTTCATCTTTTTGCTACATACTGACTATATATGCAATTGTAGTCATACATTTAGCTATAATTGTACTTATATTTAAATATGCAAGGACAATATCTAGCTACGCTTTTGGTTATATATAAATTTTTAGCGAATGGATTATCTAACTACATATTTGAAAAATATAGTTAAAGGCTTTAGCTATACGAGCATATACTACAATTTGTATGTGTAAAGAAATATGTAGTTAAAGCCTTTGGCTACAAAATATGGGGTTTTTGCTACATTTTTTTTTATAGTTGAAGACCATATTTTTAGTAGTGCACTACAGAAAAAAGGTGAATTAACTACAATTATACTAACTACATATATTGTATTTATAACTAAAATTACTTGTCTTTACAAATTATAAAAATGTAAATAAAATGAATGTAGTTAATTATAATAACTACAAACTTCCCTACATATCCTAATTGATTACGTAATAATTCTCATATCAATGCCTCGTGTCCCTCTCCTCTATACAAATAACAAAAATATCCAAAATTTCAATTTCCCTCGTGCTACTCCCTCCTTGCGCAATTGGCGCCGTTTCAAAGTGCGGCTTATGACTGTACTCCCTTAGTCCCTCTCCCGCATCGCCTCCCATGATGGCTCTCCCCAATAGCCACCCCCATCCATCATGCACTAGCTCTCCCTCTCGCGATCTTCCCCTCCCCCTACAGTCCCTTATCCGATCACGTTCTCTCCCTCACCTCACTTTCCTCATGCAACACCCCAAAAGTCCTCCTCTTTGCTATCACCTAATCTCACAAACTGCCAACGGTGATGACGGAAGGATGGAGTCCCCAAGGAAACAGAAAAGTGGGGGAGGGGGTGAGGATCATGGCCGAAGAACAATGGATCAAGTGCACGGTATGGCCTCATGGACTTCCTGAGCAGGTGCTGGAAGGATGGAGCACCCAAGGAGACAAAAATGGAGGGGTGAGGATTTCGGCTGAAACCCAACTTCCCCAGTACATCGTCTGGGTTCCCCGATTTAGCGATTGTTCTTCTCCCACTCATAGTGAGGTCACGATATATGATTTCTAATACTATTTTGTACCTCTTCTACCCCCTAGTGCATCCTTATGGATGGTATGTGCCATTAAAGCCATTAACTCGCCTATTATTCTATAGTTTCAAACGTTTGCATGTTTTTAGATTAATTGATTGCCTTGATGGTTTAAGGTAGTCCTTATTGCTTCACATATAAAATGTAGGAACCTATCAGCCAACTTGTTTGAGTCAACTTCTATCCTCATGTCTGGTTCGATAGTTCTACATTACTAGAGTTTTTCTTAATTATATGTCATGTGGAAGGTTCTCAAAGTCCATGACACTTAACTATCTTGGTCATTGTTTGGTAATGCACTTTCTTGTTTTCTTGTTGTTGCAGGTTCTTCAAGCAACTGTTCCTCAACTATTTGGTCTAATAGATGGTTTCTGGGCTCTTATGGACAATTACTACCATATACAGGCCCATGGTCATTGCTAGCATAGGAAGGGCTGAGGTTTGTTTCACTAATGTTAACAAGGTTGACCATGTCAAGCTGTATTATTGTTTTGCCTAGGCTCATTCAACTCTGTCATTATGGTAACCACTATGGCTTTGCAAGATTCTTAGTGATGTACTATATATGAACATAATATATATAGCTATATATTTTTTCTTGTGTAATTGAGTGACACTAGATATTTCCTTGATTTTTGAGTTATTACATCCTAAAAAGAGATTGAATTGGAGTTTAAGATTATTCAAATACACATTGCAGGTTAGGCATGACACTTGTAGATCAATTTGGTGATCCTTGCAGGTTAAATGAGAGTAAAGGTGAATAGAATATTATTATATGTATGTATTTGACTTTTTAATCATTTGGCTAAACCATGTTAGATTTACATGCTTGGTTTTCATTACATTTCTACTAATCTTTCTTTGCATTTGGCCAAGTTCAAAGGAAATAATCAAACTCAATTGGTTTGTGTAAGTGCTAGCTGGTAGGGATTGGTAGAGTATTTCATTTTTCAGGTGCATTTGTATGATATCATGGCCCCATGGTATCAGTCTAAAGTCAATTCCACTGTCACTACTTCCAGTGGGACACTGCAACTTACTATTAATAATTTGATCAATTCGTTATTCTTGTATTTGTTTTGCTATGCATATTCACATTGCAAATGTGCACATATTGTCAAGACATTGTCCAATAGGTTAGTATCCACGCTGTGTGTTACTAATGGACGTTACATTGACTTATGAAGATTTTTTCATTAGAAAGGTGTGCCTAAAGGGATTTTACATAGTAGGAGCATGCCTTGGTCCATCTTAAAGGATAAGTCTTTAAGTATTTTAGGTGTTTTGGATCCAACTAAGTTGTGATCCACTGAGTGATGTATTTATTGAAATAGTGATTTATCACATTTCTAATTTGTATTATTGATTCATAGAAATATGCTAGTTTACTATTACCTTTCTCAAGATCATACTATTACTGTGTTTACTTTTCTGGGACATAATTTAAGAATCTTGGTAAAATGGGGATCCTAAAAGGATCATAGGCATAGCTAAAGGAGAAGAGGGAATCCCTAAATATCTTGTTGAGTGCAGTGGTGCATAATTCTAGATGACTTTTCTTGGGTTAGTATTCGATGTATGGGTACCATGGAAAAATGCTTACAGGGAGGATCCAATGTCAAATCATGCAAATAAGCACTTTTTATACACTATTCTTTGACTGAGAAGCTTAATTTAGGTCATGGCTTCACTACAATTTGGCCAAATTATCCTCAATTTTTTGGATATTGATACATTGCAATTGCATTCATGCAACCATACCCTGGGAACTTTATTAAACAGAGCATATGATCGATCTACCATCAAGTTCATTGGAATTGTTGCTTCAACCTCAGTGGATATAAAGAAGACATTCTAAAGGTAAACATATATCATTGTTAACTTTTCCTGTTCCTCATCATCAATCATCATCCACTCATTCTATTTTGTAACCGGGGGAGTGTATGTTCTATTGAGAATGCCAATACCAAAGTGTAAAAATGATTTTTTTTCTTTCTGTGAATGGTCCTTGTAGTAGTTAGGCTTAAGTTGCATAATAGTTGTAATTTGGAAGTTTGGGCATTAAGTAGATGCATGGATATTTCTTTATTACTTGGATTTTTTCACAATTCTTCTATTCTGCAGATTTTGTAGTATGGTGGAAGGATCCTCTCTAGAGGTTCAGTTGATATAAATCTAATGGCATCACTGAATCTAGACCGTGAGTATAGTGCAATGACTATAGGTTTCAGTCACATTCATCACTGAATCTATTCTTTAGTTGTTTTAACTGAGCTTCAACTCTGATAAAATCGTTTGAGTTTGTAGAAGAACATTTTTCAGTAGGGATGCTCTGTTTCAGATCTTTATGATTGGTTCCACCTATACAAATTCACAAAACACCAATAAAGTAATCTTTGTATGCAATGGTACCATTGTTTGACGTCAATGCTTGGTACAATCATATAGGACACATGAATCTATCTTGATATGGTATGGATAAGCTACATCTGAAATGATAGTTCAAGGTGTAGAGTGTTGAATGCATTCTGATGAAAAAAAATAAAATATCAGGTTATGAAATATTATAACCAACATAGTATTCAGTTATAAAAATATTCACCTCATAAACTAATCTCATTTATAATGTAATTGCTTTCCTACCCTTCTTCACTTTGACCTACTCTAAAATGTAGTAAGGATTGATGTTTAGGATGGGCTAGGATCATTCCCAGATCTCCCTTGTGACAGGACATAACCATAGCCAGTGGTAAATGTCTTCTATAACAGTGTAGAAAATAGCACAACTCGAGGCTAAGCTGAATCCTCTGCATTTAAGAAAGACTTCAGTAGTGAATTTCCTCTGAAGTGCCTTCCATGCAGTGATGATGAACCTACAAGGAGATTTGGAGGTCCATACCCATCTCGCCCATTCAAACTCAGCGTGCTGATTTCTGCATAGCTCCCAGACACCTTTCAAGGAGATATAATGAAGCCCTTTCAAGTGGCAGAGGACCTCCTTGCGGATCTTGACTTCCCTGTAGACATTTTCCATTATTTCAATGCCTCAGGTATAAGGAATATGCCACTGTGAGTTGTTGATGAGAGCACTCACAATTCGAGTACCACTAAATCTCGAATTAAGGGACTAACATGTGCCAATAATGTCTTTGAGTAGTTGGCTATTCACCCATGGAACGTCCCATATAGAAATATTAGCTCCAGTACCAATCTGAAAGCATACAAGAGATATTAGAGTGTTTCTAAATCACATAAGTGACATCCAAAACCAAGAATGTCTCATTCTGAGTCTAGGACTGGAAATTGATAATCTAGTACTACTTATATATGATCCAGATTTGGAGTGACTAATGAATCTTGTTCTATATGAAAATTCTAGGCCAGTTCACAAGTTTTTCAGTTACGATACAAACCTTGTCTAATCTAATATTACTTATTTTTATGTTTGAATCCACACGATTAATGTGTTAAAGGGGGACTTGTTTTCCCACTAGGTTCAAATTGATAAGCAAATAGTCATTGTCCATACAATCAAACTTCATTTTAGACAAAGAGTGTAGTGCTACTTTCAATACATCATCAATTGCCACAATGGTAGAAACCTTGTGTTAAGAATGTAGCCACATTCCTGGACAATTGGAGCCACAAAACTAAACAAATGAAATAGTGTTAGTATAAACCAAGGAACTACTTCATTGATTATTTTCTTAAATGTTTTGATGTGATTTGGACATGAAATACTTTTCCATTTCTCCATTCCACCCCAAAACTTGATTAGGATAATAAAATCCTTTGTTTTGATCTACCTATATCCAAAAATGGCTTCTTTAGTGGATTTGGAATCAATAGAAAGGGCTTTGCATGATCCAATTCCATATGTCATGTTTTTGTTTTGTAACAAAATGTAGATTTAATATATACTTTTTTGTTTCCTGTGTGGGGTTCTGTTGCTTTTTCAATTTATTGCATTCTATGAGCTTCTTGTGAAACACTTGAGTCTCTTCATCAAAGTCCTGAGTGTCCAACTCATGTGTTTGTTTCTTGTTTTACAACACTAATTAAAATGATGTTTCAATGGATAACTCTCTCTGTTTCTTTTCTCATACTTCATCCATAGCTTTCCTGTTTGTGAGTTGTGACTCCATGATCTAGTTATGATCATGTCAGATAAATGCCACTAGGGGAAGATAACAACCATATGGAGGTGATCATTATGATATAGCATTTTGTTACTCAGTTTCCAGATGTCCACTTTTATAAGTGTTTTCATACAGGATGTTTCCCCTTGTGATTGTGGAGACTCCTGTCATTGTGGAGTGGATTCTTTCAACCAAGATGAAAAATAAATTTTCTTCTGATTAGGGAACAAAGATAACTTGTCAAATATATCAGAATTAGCTCTAAAGTTGATTAACCAATGACATACACCATAGAAATTCTCCAATTAGAAGAGCACAGTACGTGACTGCATTTCTACTTCATGGGAGTTGGACGTTAAGGCAGCTAATGGTTTTAGCTGCAAAGGAGCCTTTCATAGAATGGGATATGATCACCATATGTGCCACAGTATTAGTATAAGTCATGATAGAAGTAGCAACGACAATGAAAAGCTACCTCAGAAACTTAAAAATGAATGTTTCCCATGCTTTTCCATGCACTTCTTCAATGTGATTGTTTCCCCATATCTGAAACTTGGGAAACGAAGACTGGCGTAATCCTTTAGGACCTCTATCCCCCCCCTTGTGACCCCATCACACCCGCTACATAGTATCTATCCAGATCTATTGCTAGAAAGGCGCAAAACATTATTTACATCATACAGGTCTGCTAGAGGTTATCATACAATCTAAAAACTCTCAAAGTATGCTTGTGGAGGCTTACCAAAAATTGTACCTACGAGTTCTTGATGTTGCTTTTGTAGACTAGCCAAGTCAATAGAGACATGGCAGTTAGCCTCAAACTCTCTCAAGTGACCTAAAATTGGATCGTAATGGTCCTCAATCACTTACTAGGAGCAAGCTGCAGTGTAGCAATTGTTAACCTGTAACATCTTACAATGTTGGGACTTACATGAAATAGTAAATCTCATGTCTTTTAATGGGTATCTTCATACATCAAATCATTACTAATGTATTAAGAAACATTCATTAGATTTCAAAACTCAAATAAATTGACTCAATAGTTGTCATTGTATTCTTTCTCGGCCTTAATCTTGAATTTTTAGGAGGATCATCAGTCATGTGTATATCCATTTGGTGATAGTAAAAGAAGAAGGAAAACCGATCTGCCACAAAGAATGGAGCTGTAAACAGACAATCCTAAGAAATTCCTGGTGTCTAATAACTGAAATGAGCAAGATATAAAGAAAAGGAAGACTGATTTTTTTGCACTATTTTGTCAGATTGGTTGCACTACTTTACTAGTTGAACAAGGAAACCAAAGAGATGACAAAACAAAATAAGACTATAGATCAACTTGAGCAAGAATCATGCTACGTTTAGTTGCACATGAAGTAACAATACCCCACACTGTGTCACTAGATTGTTTGTGTTTCTTGCATTCTTCAAAATGAGGCTAGATTGTTTGTGTTGCTGGATTCTTAAGGTTGTGAACATGTGGCTTAATTTGTTTTTTCCTAGTTGTGCATCCTCTTATAATGGTGTTCTATTCTACAAAGTTGATTCTTTCTATATATCTCGTTTTTTTAACCCCTGGCTGTGTTTTGTTGTTGTTCATATTAAGGTTTATGAAAAATCTTGATTGGTACAGGATATGCATCAGTCTCCATAGCAACCTACAACAAGCAATAGCAAATTAGCAATTCAAATGTCCTGTTAAATCCATATAATCCGACACCGGTCTATAATTAATAATCAGAATTCACTATACTTGAATTGAAAACAAGAACACATCAAGCCCTTAAACCATCACATTGGAATGTATACACCTGATGCCCTGATTTCTTTCCTTCATAATGTGGTATATACACACACATGACTTTCATCACTATTGTATTATTAATAGGAATCCACATTCTAGAACATATTTTGTTGGCCACCACATGATGCGAGGAGGAGAGCTTGTGCAACATTAGACTAATTTCTTTACCAACTCATCATGGATATCCATTCACTTTTCATATATAATGTTTTTGGTCAACACTATTTTAAACCTTTAATGCTCTATGGATTATTTTTTCTCTATTAGTTATATGATTGAATCTCTCTCCATGGATGGTTATCCACTTACTTTTTCACATTTATTCAGATGTGGAGCCGACAGTTCTCTATGTTGTCTCTCGTCTTCTACTGTGGCCATGCCTTCCTTTTACTTTTCCATTGGTTGATAAAGATCTAGCTGACTTTTTGCTAGTCTTGTTGGGTTTTCAGACTTTGTTTGATACCCCTACTGATCAAGCTACCTTGGCTTCTATTGGAGTAACTTAAGAAACAAACTCTAAAGAAAAGTCGTATTATTGGGCACCTGCTGTAGGCATTCTTTACTTGTTAAATCTTATCATGTTGGTGGATTTTATCTGAAATAGTAATTCATGTCGTTCTACTAGCATTCTTTATGATTTTCATTGGTTGTTTCGAGTAGTCGTGTATGAATGTTTCTGGTTGTAGACTATATTTGCCTTCCATTTAACATCCACCTCATGCATGGGTTGCTTCTAAGATGCCTACTGATTCCCACTGCTTTGTTCACTATCACCCCTTCCCAGTAGTTTACCTCCCCATGTCCTTTAGGTAATTTTTATTCTAGAAAACATATAGATAATTTATTGTGTTTAATAGATAGCATGTGAGGATGGCCTCGCTTGGGTGAACATTAATATCACTTGTTGCTCATGGTTGTTGATAACAACCTACTGATTGGAAAGTCTCTACTGTGGCTTGCTGGAATAGGGGTCACATGGACATTGTTTGAAGGAGAATCACACCACATCTGAGGGAAAAAGCTATTGTAGAGGTCTATTATCATACTGTCACATTCTTCTTGTAAGTTAGCTAGATAATTGCACCTGCCTATGCACTCAATTTTATCCATTTGACTTCCTCATTTATTTCACCAAGAAAGAACCTAATCGGGTTCCATTTCACCAAAACAAGTAGGGAATGACTATTGAGATTCTACATATATAAGATCTTGCAGGGCTCAGTTGAAGACAAGATAATTGTGAAGATAGGTGCAGTAGATTCTGTTAGTTTGGATGGGCATGGGTTGATGAATGTTGGTTTGAATCTTTCTTTGAAGTTATGGCTGTGTTGTGATCTGGTGAAGTTGGTATGTTGTTGATTGAATATCTAATCATATCAATTTGTTGTTAACTTTACTTCCTTGTGAGATTTGAAGGCCTTCTGTTGAATGTGTTATCTTTATCTAGAAATCCTTTTCTTATGAAGCTAGCTTAAGTTTCTACATGTACACATTTTCCAGCACTAATGGATGCAAATTTATGTTGGTGTTATAACAAATGAATTTCTAGAGTCCCTAGCTTCCTCTGAAAATATTATATGATTCTTGACTATTTTTTAAAATCCCTAACTTCCTCTGAAACATATTCCTAATCTTGAGCATAATTATGAATTTCTTTGATTCAATCATTTTTTTGATATGCACTAATGGTTGCAGGCATCATATGCACAAATGGCAAATGCGGTCAAGGTTGATGCGGAGCAGCAGCACTACATCCCTTCTTCCATTACTGTCGACGTTGAAGCAAGGGAATGCGATGCTACTGTTCTTTCGAAGAAACAGACAACCGAGGGGAATGAGAGCGTTGAGGAAGTTACAACTTTGGATCCAGGGGATGCGTCGAAGAAGAAGACTAAGAGAGTAGCTGTTATAACCCCAATTTTTGGGTTCAAGTGGTGAGAAATATAATTTCTCGTATTAAAGATAATTGAACAAATAATGATATGATTTGTTTTGAATAAATGGATTCCTTTCACAATAGCCTTGATTGGTTGCTTTGTGGGTTGTATTGGCTATTGGGCCCAATAACAAGGAAATAACAAAGAAAATTCAATAAGTGAATGAATAATTGAATATTTGAGAAAAGAAATATGTAGAAACCTCTAGAAGGCAAATCCAAAGAGGATTTCGTGCCTCTTGTGTTCCTTGGGTACCAAGGAGTCCAAGGTTGCAAAAAGAAAGCAATAAGAGAAGAAAAGATTAATTAAGTATTTCTTTATTAAGAAAGAAATTGAAAACAATGGTAAAATGTGGAAAATGAATGAAAAGAGGCATAAATGAGATTTCTTGGGGAAATTTCGTATCCATGAGGTTGATAATATTAAAAGGAATGCCAATGAGGAAAATAAAAGAGAAATAAAAAGAAATCCTCAAAAAGGAATATTTAAATGAGAAATAAACAAGATAATGTGAAATAAGGCATAAAGATGCATCTAGAAGGATAATAAATATCCAATAAAGAGAATTTCGAAATAATAAAGTTCATTGGGTGCCAAGGAGCCCCAATAAAGAAAAAGGAAGAGAAACTACCATAATTGTAAAATAAAGAGATAATGGGAATACATAATCCATTAATTATGTAAAGTTGATGAAAGGAAATAATTTTCGTGGCTACTATATTGAAAGGCATGATAAAGAGCAAAAGAGAGAGAGAAATTTCGTATTTTTAAATAGACATGCAAAAAGGATTACCAAGGAAATAAAAGTTAATGAGGAGAAAGAGAGAAATAATATGGTTGCTTCTCAATCAAGGAAAGTAAGTTTCCTTGCGAGTTTTGGACTTGAGATTCGTAGAGGCACGTCTCAGGGCTTTATACTCTCCCCTATATATGGGGTTGAGTCTTGGTTCGAGGGGAGAGAGGGAATACCACGTTCTTCTATCTTCCTCTTCTTCCATGTTTCCGTCCAAACCCTAATCCACAAGTAGTGCTTACCCTGGAGCAACCCAGGGGCTGAGGAGTCGTCTGGTTGGAGTCATGAAGCTTCCAAGACCACCAAGGACGAGCCGGAGATCGCGTCCGCGCCCTGCACATCGAGAAACTCCGTCCATAGGTCTGCAAAGGTGCTGCGCGTGCAGCAACAACCGCAGATGGGTTTGCGCTCATACACGGCGGTGAAGCCACAACTTTGGAGAGCTTTGTGTGCTCCAGGGTATGGCGGGGGCAGGAGAACCCTCCGTGGTGGCCGCCGAGGTCAAGAGAGGCGAGGAACAACGCGCCCAAGCTACAGACCGGCGGCTAGGGCGGCCGCAACGTCTGTTGCTCGGGGTTGAAGAAGGTAGATGAGCGTTGGACGATTCTACCCCCGACATGTCAAAGGACAGACAACTTAAGTGGAGGGAAAATTGGTAATTCAGTTATATTTTCCTAATCGGACGACTTCGCAATGGATTGACCACGTGGCGCTCCTGGATTGGTCAAGTAAGTGAATTTTTGTGAAAATCATATCTAGCAAACCGTAACTCAGATTAAAACAAGTTTTATATGAAAATTTATCCTCAGAACGAGAGGAACCCAAATAAATTATGTTTGAAGTCTGATTCTATTTGCAATCCGAAAATTAATGGAAGTAATAATCTTTTATATTTTAAAGATTAAGGAACCCTAATCTAATATGATTAATGTGTTTAATAGGGTTTAATGGATCATGAGAGTTGATATTAACCTGTTAAATGCAAAAAGGTGCATTAAGATTGAAAAGGGTGATCTTTGTACGTAATTAGCTTAATTTGAAGATTATGTACATAAATATGCTGAAATATGAAAAGTACATAAAGCTATCATCTTTAATGGTTTAATTAATGAAAAACCCTTAGATTTGATAGATGGTTTTAATGTTGATCAATGGATAATTTAAACCTATTGTTCATAAAAGTGAAAATAAGATCTAAAAAGATAATCTTTTTATATAATTTACTTAATTTAGGGTTTTGTGCCTGAATATGCTTTAACAAGCTTGAAAACCCTAATTTAGGTGAATATGAGTTTTAAATGTTTTATTTGTTCAAATATGTAAATAAATAAGGAAATGATGATCCTAAGTTAATTTTGGGTATAAAAGACTATTAAATGAATAGTTTGAGCAGTTAGGATTTATATAAATGGAAAAGAGTGCTATTAGGGTTTGTTAACCTAAAAGAGGTAAAGTTCGAGAAATTGATCTAAGAAACCCTAATGAGTATTAATGAATACCTAATGCAGATTAGAAACCCTAGAAAGTGAATCCAAGTTAATAAAGTAGATTCTTGATAAAGTGTGTAATAAATAAAGTACATATTCTTTTCAGGAATTATGTGATGACTGAATTACTTGCTTGGATCTGTTGATTGGCTTGATTGTATATACATGAAGTATACATTCTATAATCTGCATGACTCATCAAATCAGGTATGTGGTTACGCTTATGAATAACCGTTCTAGTTTCATGGTGATTTCCGAATGTTTTACCAATTGCTTTAAATAAACGGTTGGATGTTTATTTAATTCATGCAACTATAAAGTGACTATGGCTATCACTATGAGTATACATGTATAACTCGCTAGATCCGAGTCTACCCCTATGGCTATGCAAAGGCTAAGGATAACCTAGAGCAAGGTCTAGGGTATCATGAGTTAGAAACTGGGCTACACATGAGTAGTGCCATGAGACTCTTAGCATACCATGAGTTAAGGAGTGGGCTACCTATGGGTAGTGCCATGTGACTCAGCCCTAGAAATTGATTCACCTATTAGGTGAAGTCATGAGGGGTAAAATGGGAATCTACCACATGGGAGGTAGTATCCAGGTCCACTGCAGGGACAACGCAGGGGATAGGGTACACATGTATCACGTAGTTATACTTAAAACGTAAACTTGTTTGTTAAATGATAATTGAATGTGATACATTGTTATAGATAATTGAATGATTATTGGTTTCCCCCACATACCACCTACGGCTGACCGACGTTTTGTTTGTCGGCGTTTTAGGTACAATGAAAAGAACAAACAATAAAGTGGCACATGAGATACTAAAAGAGAATTAAAGTATAAAGGAGGATTAGATAGATTAGTATCGGTGTGGATAGAAGTTTAAAGATCAAAGTTTTCAAAAGGTATGTAAAGAAAAATTTTATTACCATTTTCAGTATAGTCTGTTAGAATTTAATAATTGTTTATGGTTATATGTCGAACCTTTGATCCGAGATTAATGGGTGCGGCTCAACCTCTTGGTCTCCCTTAATTGGGGGTTATCGGGAGGTGGGGTCGTAACATTTGGTATCAGAGCCTGGGTTCCTCAGTTAACCATTAATGATTATTAAATTTTACAAACTCCATAGAACCCAAGGGAGTTATTAGATGAGTATCCAAAAGACGGAGGTGTCTAGAAAGGGATCACGACCGGGGGCTGGCAAGATTTTCCTCCGCACCGCTAGTCGGAATACGAGGACTCCGGACCCGTGTGACCGCCTGGCCAAAGTCTTAGGGTATGAATCGAAATAAGATACCTTTAGGACTTCTCATCTTATTCATCCCTTCTCATCACAAAATTCTGATAAGGACCTAAAGGATTAGGGTTTTCTCTCTTCTCCTCACCCTCTTGAGGAATGAGTAAGGTTAATAAGGTTTATGGGAATCCTCCATCAAATTAATGAAAAGCATGTAAATAAGATGTCATGGACATAAGCTTAATAGATTAAGCGCAAATTAAAGAATAGATACATGCTTAGGTCGTATGACATAAGTTGTCATGTCCTCAGAATAGACCTGAGAGTAGACCTTTTTGTCAGGAGGATAAGTTAGTCTTGGAGATAGAGATCTCCATTGCAAGTAGAGACCTGGCACATCCTCTGAGGATGATGCTAACCCTAACCCTAAGTGATGGTTAGAGAGAGATGAGTTGGACCAGGTGTTTGAAGGGACATGCCTTTGGGATGCCATATGATCCATGGATAACCTAACACCTTTGGCAACCCAACCCTGGGAAGGATCGTGCATGTCAGGGTAAAGGATAACTCCTTAGATGATGAGGTTAGTGAAGGACCTTAGAAACCCTATGGGCTTGTGCAAGTAGGGTATAGCTGGCACCTAGGGCACGTCATAGTGCTGGCGGTAGGATGAAACCCGAGATAAGGAATCATGATGGAGCATAAAGGGTTATGGATGATCTTGAGCAACCATAAGTTCAAACCTAGGCTTCACCCATGTGGAGCATGCCTTTGAGGTTGAACCTTCATAAAGAGAGGACCTCTAATGGTGAGGTTGGATGTAGGGTTAGCTCTAGAGAGAGCAGGAAACCCAGCAAGAAGGTTGGAAGCCTAAAACCCTAAACAATGGATGATAGTGGTTGCCTCATGATCGGTCCCTGAAAGTTGATGATACCTTGGTTGTCTTTAGAGGAACCGAACCCTTGAGAAAAGATGAAGCTTCTGGTACCTACGTGCCTATGGTAGAGATGTTTACCTTCTGAGGTAGGAAGAAGATGTTTTGTATACCCTGAAGTGGATTAGTATGAGGCCTTGTACCTTATGGTTTGTCCTTGAGGAAAATCCAACTCTAAGTGTTGCTTGAGTTGAAGGATGATGACAAGGAGGGTGTGTCATGCCTTTTCATGCTTGGTTTGTAGTTAAGAGATAGAGCATATTGTTTGGGTTCCTAGACCTAAGAGGGGAAGTGGTATACCTAAAGCTCATGATGAGAAGTTGAGTTCCTATAGAAGTGAGCATGATAAGAGAAACCCCTAAAGTTTAAGGTGTGTTTGATGAACCTCTCATAGCTAGGTTGATAATAAAGGGAAAGTTTGATCCTGATCCAACATCGAGCATGACCTAGCATGGTACAGTAAGTGATCTGCTCATGCCTTAATGGATTTCTAGGGTTAAGTAGGCTCGTGTGGATGTAAACCCTAGACCTTAGAGCTTTTGTGACCTTGTTGTCAAGAGATAGTTTTCCTCCCATCCTGGGAGAGGGACCCCTTTGGTAGGGTGTATATCAGTTTTGTTGGTTCAAGGTAACCTAAAGAGGTCTCATAGGATCTTGAGAAGCTAAGTGAAGGGTACATGGTATGAGATTGAATCTACAGACCCATAGATATCCATCGCTATTGCATGTGAATGTGTTACCATGGAGGTAACCAGTATGGGGGTTGACCAAGGTAGGCAGGTTGCCATAATGCCTATGAACGGATGAGAGTCAGCCCATGAATGTAGAAAGAGAGATGATGAAGACTTGGGTAAGATTCTAAGTGAACATGTACTATAATGGAGAATCCTAAGTCTATCCTAGGATCAGGTAGGGATAAGACCGATAGGAGTTGCCTAATTCCCCAGTTGCACATGACCATAGGGTCGGGAGGTAACATCTATCATTGTCTGAGGGCCATGGGTTAGGAGATTGATCACCTTCATTAACTCATGGGACCCAAAGGGAAGATGAGTAGGGCACTCTCTGGATGCATGAGGGAAGAGGGATGACCCCAAAAGAGTCGGTACCCTATAGACCTAGAGGGGATGACCAAGGATATAAACCTCAGTAGGTTCAAGACTAGTTTGTAATCTTGTTGTTTAAGATGAAGAGACATATGTGGCACGGTGCAACTTAGATTTACAGGTGTACTAGCAAGGTGGGATGTACCATCTCTACTCTTGGAACAGGAAGAACTCTATATTTGGACTGCAGCCAAATGCTTATTTCCTTTTGTTATGGGAGTGAGAGACAGGACATTACACATGCCATACACCAAGGATAAGAGATGTTTGGAACATTTCCACGAGAAATGGGGATAGAGAAGATATCTTACCATGGTAAAGTGAATGAATGATGGATGGCTTGCAAACACTAAGAGGAATGAGGTAGTTCCCTTATGAAGAAGTTTCTATGGTGAGCTATGTAGAACTTACAAGTTATACTAGGTTGAGTTTGGTCACCGTGATGATAAAATCAGAGAGTGTTCTTAATGAAGATAGACAGAGAATTTGAGGTGAGATGATAAGTAAAATACACGGAAGTGTATGACTTCAATGTTACCTAATACCTAAGGATATGAAGTGGTAAGGGATGCTCTGGTTGAGATACATCTGACTTGTTTAACCAAAAGCTAGAAAGGGTTGGTTGGCTAACCTTAAGTAAAGGAGTAGTGTTTGGATAACACTTATATGTAATGAGATACATTGAAAAGTTATGGTTGTTTGGTTAGCCAGTCTAGTCCTGGATGCAATGGAGGGATGGTGGTAGAACCTGAGATGCACTTCTTTGGAAAATAAGGTGATGAAACCCTGACTAGAGTGGTTTAGGGTTTCAGAGGATTGATCTTGAAAGAATCATGACATACAAGAAATCATGGTTGAAGATCACCATACACCATGGAAAATGACAATAGCACTTTTAGATGCTTAAGATGAAGTTGCATGTGGTATATGGCCATGCAAGACAAGGGTAAAGGACGAACACCAGAAACCCATTGCATTGATATAAAGGATAAAAGTCCCCGAAAGAGAAAGGGAGTTCGTCACTATGGATGTTGTAAATCTCTCCTAGATCAAGGAAGGTCGAGATGTAATATGGGTTATGGAAGTTCGCCTTACCTAGATGACATGAGGAAGGTAGAGATCTGTCAAGGGACGGATCTGGTTGAACTACCCATGAGAGAGATGGTTCAACTACACCATGAAGGGAGTTCAAGGGTTCTTGAGTTTGAACTAAAGGTTCCCTTCCAAAAGGTGGAAGTTGGTACATGAAGAACCCAATGTTAGTATAGTTTATCACCCCTAACTATGGTTAGTATGATCCAGACTAAAGGGTCTGATGAGGGCATGTGTGCTCGTTCAGGGTGATATCTAGAGGCAGTTCTTGTCCTATGAAAGATGTGACAAAGACCACCATAGCCAGTATCAGGTTTTATAAGAAGCTCCGTAAGGGAGGTTGTATCGGTCGCCACTTCAGTAAGGTGATGTTGGTGAAAGAACCATATGATGGTTAGAAAAGGGACCACAGTGCGTGTAGATGAAGTCACTTTGATCATGCAATGGATGAAAGGAGCCTAGAGATGACAAGAGTCGTGAGCATATACAAAGTAGATTAACATGCATTGCACTGTGGGAAAATATAATGTGAGAATCTGACCCCTCTAAGCTGCAGCTGAGAAAGCTGAGTCCCCGATACATGGGTCCATTAGAGATGGATGGGTGGAGATGGTTAGGTTTTGACCAGACCCCTCAGGATAGAGTTATGTGAGATATGTTCCATGTGTCCAATTTAGAGCACTATGTGAAGTATCCCGACCATGTGTGGAACAATGAACCTAATGAGCCCCAAGGGAGGCTGAAATGGCTGAGTCACCTGTGTAGTTTATAGACGCCAGGATGAAAGAACTCAGAGGAAAGAATATGTGATGATAAAGGTTCTTTGGATGCGCCATGGGTACGGTAAAGCAACATAGGGGCCAATGATGGACATGAAAAAGTCTTATCCTGAATTGTTTGTTTGCTTGTTTGAATTTTGAGGACAAAATTTCTGTAAGAGGGGAAGGATGTTATAACCCCAATTTTTGGGTTCAAGTGGTGAGAAATATAATTTCTCGTATTAAAGATAATTGAACAAATAATGATATGATTTGTTTTTAATAAATGGATTACTTTCACAATAGCCTTGATTGGTTGCTTTGTGGGCTGTATTGGCTATTGGGCCCAATAACAAGGAAATAACAAAGAAAATTCAATAAGTGAATGAATAATTGAATATTTGAGAAAATAAATATGTAGAAACCTAGAGAAGGCAAATCCAAAGAGGATTTCGTGCCTCTTGTGTTCCTTGGGTACCAAGGAGTCCAAGGTTGCAAAAAGAAAGCACTAAGAGAAGAAAAGATTAATTAAGTATTTCTTTATTAAGAACGAAATTGAAAACAATGGTAAAATGTGGAAAATGAATGAAAGGAGGCATAAATGAGATTTCTTGGGGAAATTTCGTATCCATGAGGTTGATAATATTAAAAGAAATGCCAATGAGGAAAATAAAAGAGAAATAAAAAGAAATCCTCAAAAAGGAATATTTAAACGAGAAATAAACAAGATAATGTGAAATAAGGCATAAAGATGCATCTAGAAGGATAATAAATATCCAATAAAGAGAATTTCGAAATAATAAAGTTCATTGGGTGCCAAGGAGCCCCAATAAAGAAAAAGGAAGAGAAACTACCATAATTGTAAAATAAAGAGATAATGGGAATACATAATCCATTAATTATGTAAAGTTGATGAAAGGAAATATTTTTCGTGGCTACTATATTGAAAGGCATGATAAAGAGAAAAAGAGAGAGAGAAATTTCGTATTTTTAAATAGACATGCAAAAAGGATTACCAAGGAAATAAAAGTTAATGAGGAGAAAGAGAGAAATAATATGGTTGCTTCTCAATCAAGGAAAGTAAGTTTCCTTGCGAGTTTTGGACTTGAGATTCGTAGAGGCACGTCTCAGGGTTTTATACTCTCCCCTATATATGGGGTTGAGTCTTGGTTCGAGGGGAGAGAGGGAATACCACGTTCTTCTATCTTCCTCTTCTTCCATGTTTCCGTCCAAACCCTAATCCCCAAGTAGTGCTTACCC
Organism: Alisma plantago-aquatica; assembly: GCA_963693085.1. Classification (NCBI taxonomy): domain Eukaryota; kingdom Viridiplantae; phylum Streptophyta; class Magnoliopsida; order Alismatales; family Alismataceae; genus Alisma; species Alisma plantago-aquatica. The sequence goes on along the minus strand of OY856410.1, from coordinate 1,184,576,402 downwards.
TGGAGCAACCCAGGGGCTGAGGAGTCGTCTGGTTGGAGTCATGAAGCTTCCAATGGAAGTAATCATCTTTAATACTTTAAAGATTAAGGAACCCTAATCTAATATGATTAATGTGTTTAATAGGGTTTAATGGATCATGAGAGTTGATATTAACCTGTTAAATGCAAAAAGGTGCATTAAGATTGAAAAGGGTGATCTTTGTACGTAATTAGCTTAATTTGAAGATTATGTACATAAATATGCTGAAATATGAAAAGTACATAAAGCTATCATCTTTAATGATTTAATTAATGAAAACCCCTTAGATTTGATGATAGATGGTTTTAATGTTGATCAATGGATAATTTAAACCTATTGTTCATAAAAGTGAAAATAAGATCTAAAAAGATAATCTTTTTATATAATTGACTTAATTTAGGGTTTTGTGCCTGAATATGCATTAACAAGCTTGAAAACCCTAATTTAGGTGAATATGAGTTTTAAATGTTTTAATTGTTCAAATATGTAAATAAATAAGGAAATGATGATCCTAAGTTAATTTTGGGTATAAAAGACTATTAAATGAATAGTTTGAGCAGTTAGGATTTATATAAATGGAAAAGAGTGCTATTAGGGTTTGTTAACCTAAAAGAGGTAAAGTTCAAGAAATTGATCTAAGAAACCCTAATGAGTATTAATGAATACCTAATGCGGATTAGAAACCCTAGAAAGTGAATCCAAGTTAATAAAGTAGATTCTTGATAAAGTGTGTAATAAATAGAGTACATATTCTTTTCAGGAATTATGTGATGATTGAATTACTTGCTTGGATCTGTTGATTGGATTGATTGTATATACATGAAGTATACATTCTATAATCTGCATGACTCATCAAATCAGGTATGTGGTTACGCTTATGAATAACCGTTCTAGTTTCACGGTGATTTCCGAATGTTTTACCGATTGCTTTAAATAAACTGTTGGATGTTTATTTAATTCATGCAACTATAAAGTGACTATGGCTATCACTATGAGTATACATGTATAACTAGCTAGATCCGAGTCCACCCCTGTGGCTATGCAAAGGCTAAGGATAACCTAGAGCAAGGTCTAGGGTATCATGAGTTAGAAACTGGGCTACACATGAGTAGTGCCATGAGACTCTTAGCATACCATGAGTTAAGGAGTGGGATACCTATGGGTAGTCCCATGTGACTCAGCCCTAGAAATTGATTCACCTATTAGGTGAAGTCATGAGGGGTAAAATGGGAATCTACCACATGGGAGGTAGTATCCAGGTCCACTGCAGGGACAGCGCAGGGGATAGGGTACACATGGATCACGTAGTTATACTTTAAACGTAAACTTGTTTGTTAAATGATAATTGAATGCGATACATTGTTATAGATAATTGAATGATTATTGGTTTCCCCCACATACCAGTTACAGCTGACCGACGTTTTGTTTGTCGGCGTTTTAGGTACAATGAAAAGAACAAACAATAAATTGGCACATGTGATACTAAAAGAGAATTAAAGTATAAAGGAGGATTAGATAGATTAGTATCGGTGTGGATAGAAGTTTAAAGATCAAAGTTTTCAAAAGGTATGTAAAGAAAAATTTTATTACCATTTTCAGTATAGTCTGTTAGAATTTAATAATTGTTTATGGTTATATGTCGAACCTTTGATCCGGGATTAATGGGTGCGGCTCAACCTCTTGGTCTCCCTTAATTGGGGGTTATCTGGAGGTGGGGTCGTAACAGTAGCTGCACTGGATGCGTTCCGGGGTCTTACCATTGTGGTGAGTAAAAACATTTGTTTTCCCCCTTTTAGATGTTAGCTACTGCTGACTCTGACTTTGAACTGCTTTGATTGACATTAGCTGATGATCTTGGTGGACGATGCCGGATCGTCTTTAGTTGACTACGTGACAAGATCTCCATGTACACCAGCCTGAGGGAATTACAAGTACTCCCCTAGCTACATGACGGGGTGGCTTCTGGCAAGCCTGCCTACATCATTCTATTTTCACAGTCACTGAAACCATTCTTTACTAACTTAGGTCACTGCAATTAAGAGAATCAAACTGAATAGGGCAATTCAAATTCACCATTAACAACAAGTAAAATGGTTCAATATGGATCAGAAGTGTATTCTAAAGATAAAAATGTTCTCAAATTACTTCGTTATGTGTTTTATTGGTTTAGCTCCTGTTATGAACCATAATATCTAGATTTTAGTTCATTTTATCTACACTATATCTCCAAATCATCACTATGTTGGGAGGCATTACATAGGTGATGTAGATAAAAATTACTAGGTATGGTTTGTTGGGAACCAGATAGTCAAATATATCCAAGTTCATTGGTGCTTTTGTAGTTACGATCTTGTATTGAAGGCTGAGACTACAAGTGATAAAGTAGAATGGATAAATAAGCTGCAAAGTAATATAGGACCTTCGAAGGGTCCATCGAAGGGGGTTCCATCTTATGACGTTGGTCATTAAATGTGACATAGTCATTCAGATGGGTCTCTTGTAAGTGTTATATTGCAGAGTATCAAAATATCTCTAAATATCTATTTGCACCATTTTCAGAATGTTGCAAACTAGATTCAACTTATGATAGTTAGCCATGGGCATTATATAAGATAACTCACCAATTGCAAACATTCATGGATACAATCATAGTCATAGAAATCGTGGCATTTTTGAATTAATAATTAACTTTTCATGTAATGAAACCATAATTTCACAATATTTCATCATTATTGAATTGGACAGGCTATTGTAAATTTCACAAGTGACTTGTTAATGGAATAAGACCAATGTGCAAATAATGTGTGTATATATAACTAAAGATCAATGTGAATAATAGCATATATGTTTATATGTACATACACATTATATGTCCAAATTTAAACCAAGTTCTTATTGAGCATTTGGTCAAACTTTTTACTGAATCGTATCATTTCCAAATGCTAAAATTTTTGAACTCACCGAATAAAATCTCAAATCCTGAATTTGTGACATGGTTTTGCAACAATAATGATACATATATTATGTGAAAACAAGTGATAGCTGCAATAAATTTGTTTACCCTGTGAGATATGTTTGTCTAGGAGCTTGACCATGGCTTCCCCAAGCATGGCACATTTATGGCAATGATACATCAGTAAATTTTAATGATCCAGTCTGTTTTCTAGCTTGCTTGAACCTATCACATGGATGTGGGAATGTTTTATGGATGTGCTTACGAGCTGGTGCACATAGTTCTACTTATCATATCTATCATATATACTTAACATTTTTTGGAAAAAGACACGATGGGGATATTCCCGTGTATGTTCCTTATTGATTGAAGGGCCGCCCTTCTCTCCTATAAATAGGATATAGAGGAAGCACACATAGTCAAGTAAAACCCTAATCCTAATGGGCCAAGACAGACAGCCAAGCAACGCCTGGGGGGGCGGTGACTGCATACAAGGGGATCCTCTCTCTCTCTCTCTCTCTCTCTGGGTTGGGGGTGGCACAAGAAAACTTGCTATGCTACTATGTGGAAGAAGATATGATGGGGAAATTCCCATGTATGTTTCTTATTGATGGAATGGCAACCCTCCTATCCTATAGATAGTTCAAGTAAAAACCCTAATGGGCTAAGAAACAATTATGCCCATATATAAATAGACCCAACAACTTAGTTAACTATATAACCAGGCTCTAACGATCTTAATATCTGTCATGGTAAATTCTTAGATTACAACAGAGTAAAATTCACGACTGTAAATGCAAACAAGCCTAACTTAGGACAACTAGCATATATAGTTAATAATTACTTCTGCTTGTTACTCTTATCTTAAATTAAAAAAAGATTTTGAGAACTGACAAAATACATGTCCATAGAGCATCCTGAACTGCCTTAATTAAGATCTCTTTACAAATTGAAATGCTTTTGGTTTTTACGGCATGCTAGTGATGTATCAAACTTGTTTGATAAATGATCCACTGTATCAAATTATGAATTAGGACCTAGGTTAGGCAAAAAGAACATGCTTCTCTCGTACTATATACCATCTTTTTTGTACATGGAAAATTGTTGCGAACAATATGAGACTTGGTCATTTTTGCCGAGTCCCAAGGTAGTGTAAACTTTTTATGCATCATCTTATTTTTAATTATTGAACAAAATGTAGACTAAGGTTCAAGAAAGAACATCCCTAAGATGAATCGTTGTAGTAAGTCCTTTTACCGTCAACTCTCTGCATAAAATAGATCTCTATAGGATTTAAAGATTTCCATTGCAGACACTGAAAATAGAGAAGTTGGTTATTAGATTCATGTGTAAATCCACCCTAGAACTTAGAAAGGAATTCACCCTTGTAATCAATCTATCTCTGACTCTTTATTAAGCTAGTCAAGCTCATTATATTGCAAAGCTCCTTAGAAGTTCCTAAAATTTCTCTTTCTAATCTAGACCATTTGATGGATTGTCATTTGCATCCATCAATTATCTAAAAGATACCTCTATCCATTTTGATGGGAGAATCTAAATAAATAACATAAGCGTCTTGGTATTGATCATGTCAGAGTAGTTGATCAAGTTGATGGGTCAAAATATAAGCTTTTTACACTGAGGCCAAAACACAATCCACACTTGATTTGAATACTGGACGAATCTTAAAAAGTTTGCCACTGTCAGACTCAGGTCTGCTCTTTTATGCAATGTTCAATATGCAACAAAAATCTTGCTGTCTCACATATATTAACAAATATCTTGACGCGAATCATTTCTTTTGTGTGGTATACACCCCCTTCCAGCCATAGATAACCCCACTTGAACGTGCATTAGATTGAGTCTCATCTTTTTTGATGCCACCTTCAGTGCTCACCATAGAATAGTAGTTTCACCTTACATGGTGAATCCTTTCTCTAGGAGCACGGTGAATCCTTTCTCTAAGAGCAAAGAATCTCATTGACTTGTAGAATTTTGTTTAAATTTTAGTACTGAAAAGGTGACTCCAAAATATTTAGTTTTCTCAATTCAGGCCAAAAAACCCTAATCGGTAATTAATTTCTCTTTCGATTTGTATTTTCTCTAATGTTTCTACTTTGTTTATAACAATAGGTTTCCTGGGTGATTGAGTGATCATTTTTTGGACCTAAAATGTGTTAGGGATGATGTCACAGTAGTTCTAAAGATGTTGATGATGCAATCTTGTGGAATAATTTCTATTTGGTTTCCTCATTGTGGCCAAAATTAGCTCCTACATACATGTCATGGTGGTTTAAAATCCTTTTTTGGTTGACATGCACTGAGCTACTATGCATTATCTAGATACAATTTTTGGAGCTCTGTAATAGTTTCTACTGAGCACCAACTAGCATTGCCATTATGAGCATTAAGGTGAATGCAATATAACTTAATAATATTGCTAGAGGCTAGTGAATGGATTTTATTTAGCTTCAACAAAAAACAACCGAAAAGTGGCAGGAAAACGGGTCTAGAAAAGTTGGAGTCTCTGTGTTGGGACTGTTAAATCTGGATTTCTTATGCAAATTCTTTTGCTGGCCAGCTTAAGAATTTTCTAGATGCTTAAGAGAATGAAAGTGTAAGGAAAACAAGCATAACATATAGATATGATAAATCATAAGGTGTATCAGTTGGCTTAAAATGAAAAGGGGCCCATCCCAAGCTCAAATTGGGGAAGAAACAGAAGAACACAAAGTGATGATGTATCAGTTGACAGAAATTGATGGCATTGCATTAGTTTGTAATTTAATTTTTGTGTTTTTCCATATCCTCAATAGATATAGGTAATGCAAGTATTCATTTAAGAATTTGTTTATCAAAGCATGTATATCATCCATGACACATGCCATCTTTTATAGATATGGATTGACTTATTGAAATCTACAACCAATGACTTATGTTGACTATAAGAAGGAGAGAGAGAGAGAGACAAAGGCATGAAGGCAGTTTCTCATGCTTTTATACATGCCCTCATATCTCCATTCTTGATCTCCTTTTTCAAAGCTCACAAAATCTCTTCTTATTCCTTCAACAAATTATTTAACCATTCTATGCAGTTATTCCTTGAAAATTTCTAGCTTGCTGGTCCTATTTGGTAATGTTTTTCCCAGTTTTGAGTGCATTCAAAGTTGAAACCTATTGAAATGTCTTGACAATTTTGAGGATGTTTAGTCAGATCCTAAATGTTGCAGCTAACAAGAAGGTCCCAAGTAGCCTCAATGTTCGAATTTGTCTTCCTCAGATCTATGGATCCCAATGATCTCTCTATCTCTCTCTCTTATTCTATTATAGATTATTGTCCCTACTCAGTCCCTTCCTAACTACTTTAACCTCACTATATTGTTTCTAGATGATGTGTATAAAGGAAGTCCTCTCATTTTCGTGCAAGGTTTTTGTGTTGGGTTGTTGTGTTTATTGTATCTCACTAGGAAATGGTTTGACGACTCTTGTTCATATTTTATTTTTCTACATTTGTGACTTTCTATTCTCCATATCAAATTTTTGTTTCAGTTTTCATTTCCTTTATTTAGGTGTTACCAGATAGGAATTTGGGTGTTACCAGATAGGATCTCACTCCTTTTTTATTCAATTGCATATTCGATGTCGGTCTCAATTGCAAACGAGACTATATTTACCATATATTAATAGAATGGTTGATATTTCAGTTGAGACAAGTCTAAATATTGGAATGAGTACATACTACATGGTTATCATTTTACACTGCAGCTGATTATATGATAGGATGTTCAGTTCCTGCTTGTTAGGTATTCAAATTATCAATTTCCCTAATCCTATTACTTCATAACAATTTTAATGATCACTTGTTTGTAATGTATGCAACCAATTCGAATGTGCTCTTCATATCATTAGCAAATCGATTGGTAGTCTTAAAATACGATTGCATTTAGATTTGAGTTGTCACAACCCAATATCATACGAGCACACTATTGTGTTCTGATTTTCTCTAATTTATGTCCAATCAACTAACATGTGTATTTGGTACTTTGCTTTGATATAATTAATAATGTGTAGGGATGTTATTTTACTAAAGCTGAATATCAAACATATCAAATATATCATACCATATCATATTTCTATTACTAAGAAAAAATGACAATTGTATAATGATGTTCCCATAGTTGGTGTACATGTGGTGGATAGATATTTGTCTACATGTACTTTATTTTGTGTGCCTTCATCATGATTTTTCATAGTAGGCATGCTCTTTAGTAAGCTGAACAACCACATATATGAAAATTTTGGGAGTAGGTTCCCTGATATTGGAATGCATATCTATAGTTGGACTATTTACAGCTCACCATTTACCTCTGCCATAAATTGAGCGTTTTGTGTGTGTGTGTCAATGGGATATCAGTGAAGTACTATATGTCACTATTTACTCACATCTAAATCTGCATTGATAAGGAAACACTCTGCTAATCATTTATATATATTACATCTACAACATGCATCTTTAACCCTTAGTCTTCAGTACTATCTCCTTGCTCTATGTTTCAGGAAATAGTAGTTTGCACATGATTGTTCTGCTCAATTTTCTATTTGCCTGGGAACAACAAGAGGCCTAGAATATCTTCATGAAGAGTCATAGTGTGGAAGATTAATAAGTGATCTCGTTAACATGTATATGCTGAAAAGTCAGAAGTTGCATGTGTCTGCTTACAAGTTTTTTATTTGATTTCTTCTCTTTACACTGTGGTTTAACAATTTGGTACATCTGACAATACATACTGGGGGCCGCACAAGTGAATGAAGTTTCCTACACTTCTCGTCTCTTCAAGGTACTAATTATGTCATCATATTCTCATAGCAACCTTCATTTATTCAATGTATGAATGCTTATATATCTTTATTAAACTATTTAGATGATCTTTACCTTATGACATATATGAATATTAACTTTATCTCAGTAGATGTCCATATCTCTCTACTATACTGTTATACATAGAGTTATTTTTGAAGTGCTTTCAGCTACTCACATCCTGGAGCTGTATACTATTTGGGATTAATCTTGTGGTTCATTTCTCTTTGAAGCATGACGATGCAACTCCATTTGAAGCCCAAGCCCGCCCAGTCACAGCTGCAGCAACAGCCACAGACACAACAGTGTATCATGATATGTTGCAATTTGATATGGCTCTTTGCTACTATGAGAAGGCTTCATTGCATAGACCTATGCATATATTTGAATAGTCACTATCAACACCTGCAAACATAGTGACGATATTCCTTTTATCTCTGCTTGGAGAGTTCCTTTCAGATTCTTATCTCAGGTGCTTTTGGATGATGTTGGCTGAACAAGAGCTTGAACAAAAGAAGAAGACAATAAGGATATTAAAACTTCCCGAGAAAGAGTCAACTCTTTGGCAAAGATGTTAGTAGACAACTGAATCATTGATATATGTATATACCTTTTTTTGTTCACATTGTGTAATAGGGGCAAGGTATACGTCCTCGCCATGTACATTTGATGCTTCATTATAAATGAAAGTAAGATTGTTGGCATAATGAGCATCACTTGTTTTAGATACTACAATTTTGTTACTAAAAAGAACTTGTGTACTAACTAATCACACACACTATATATATATATATATATATATATATATATATATAGTCAAACTAAGCATATATGTATGTGTACTAAATGGCACTACATATGTATCTAGATGCATAATCAACTACATATATATGTATATAGTAACTAATGACTTTCCCTACACATTAACTACACATAAAATGTATTAACTTCATCTTTTTGCTACATACTGACTATATATGCAATTGTAGTCATACATTTAGCTATAATTGTACTTATATTTAAATATGCAAGGACAATATCTAGCTATGCTTTCGGCTATATATAAATTTTTAGTGAATGGATTATCTAACTACATATTTGAAAAATATAGTTAAAGGCTTTAGCTATACGAGCATATACTACAATTTGTATGTGTAAAGAAATATGTAGTTAAAGCCTTTGGCTACAAAATATGGGGTTTTCGCTACAATTTTTTTTATAGTTAAAGACCATATTTTTAGTAGCGCACTACAGAAAAAAGGTGAATTAACTACAATTATACTAACTACATATATTGTATTTATAACTAAAATTACTTGTCTTTACAAATTATAAAAATGTAAATAAAATGAATGTAGTTAATTATAATAACTACAAACTTCCCTACATATCCTAATTGATTACGTAATAATTCTCATATCAAGCCCAAGAGGGAAGGTCAAGAAATGGTCAAGTCCAGGAGGGAAGACCAGTAAGGCACCAAGCCCAGGAGGGAAGGTGGCCTAAGTCCACAGTGCATTTTTTTAGAATCAAGCCCCTGAAAGGGAAGATCATAGGAGGTCAAGCCCAGGGGAAGAACGACATGGCACCTAGCCCTGGAGGGAAGGTGGCTCAAGCCCAATGATGGGACAACACTACATTAGGTGTACTCGAACGAGAGAAATCAAGGCAATCGGGGTGAAAGAATTATATAAGAGAATAATGTGCTTAAAAGATGTGACATCTCAAAATAAACCCTTAGGTAGGGTAGAGTCCTAATGCCATCCTAGGGTCAAGTAGGGTGTATTAGAGGTACATAGGACCGATGGGTTGGGAGTTGATGTAAGACCCCTGAACTTGCTTAATGATTTTAATGGGCTTAAATACCATAATTTAATGCTTATAACCCTAATATAAACTTTTTATATGTTTTGAAATCATAATACAAGCTTAAGTTTCAAATTTGGTCCAATTTGAACACTGTTTTAGCAAGTTATGTAATTTTCTATACATTTTGGACTTTTTTGTAGTTTACCCCATTAAGGAGTTTTCTTTGTAATTTATCACATACATTATGTTCCTTAGATGTTATATTATCATTCTTATGATTTTTGAGCCATGGGTATCCTAGTTGATCCATGGTTTGAAGGTGTTTTCATCAAGGGTATTTTAGGGTTTACCCCTTCCTGGATGAGCTACTTTTAGTAGCTATCAACTAATGAATTATGTGATTGGCTGGTAATTTCGATAAAGGAAAGCTAGGTAGGTCTATAAGGACGGTGGGGGATATTCTTGTGTATGTTTTTGTATATTCTTAATAGTTTAAGGTCATAGACACATGGGAAAGCTACTTTTACACCCCATGCTTGCTTCCATCCTTATCCATGGGCTATATTTACCTCTTCCTTGCCCAAATACGAAACTATGCTTGGTTTTTCTTTCCTCTAACCTAGATCAACAACTCCACTCTATTTTCCTGAAGAACCAAGTGCTCTAAGGTAGAAGATAACCCCTTTTTCAAGAAGAAGGTCTCCTCAGACTCCATCTAGCCCTACCTAGGGTTTCCAAGGTCATCTTCTAGGGATTTTGACCAAGGCAAGTTGTTTTCTTCCTTACTTCTCTATTTTTATTGCTCTTATCCTTACTTAGACCTTCATACAGGTCAGAACCCTACTGTTCCATGGTGAAAGTGGTTCTAGAACTCAAAACTCTATCCTTCTTGTTTCTTTTTCTAGGATTTTGCTTCTTTGTGGAGAGAAGTACCTATTTGGTCAAGTTCAGATCTGAATCCAAGGTTTTCTTGCCTTACTTGCTTGAGATTCTTGCTTTTTGGGATCTGACCTGCTCTATATAGGTGAGTTATATAACATTATTCACTTATATTACTTACTAGAAGCTTGTTAGTTCATGTTTATGCCTTAATGTGTTGATTTAAGCATAGAGAAACCATGCTTGTTTAGAATTATGATTTTTTGTGGTGTTCCCTATTTTGTTCCAGTTCTATATGAACTTTTAAACATGTTTATGCCTTTCTAAGGTGTAACATGATCTGGGACAGGTTGATAGCATCAACCTATGGTGCGAAGCACAAAATAGTTAATGGTTCAAATTAGGGTTTTCAAGCTATTTCATTCCCTATCACATCACCGATGGTCACTCCGTTCAATAGACAATGGTGTTTCTATTTTGGAAACTAATGTTCATCATCAAGGGTGTAAAATTTATGGTGACAACCTATGGTCACCCCCTTAGGTAAGGTTTTGACTCAATTAGACTTTTAATTATTATCCACTAAGTATTCTAATGATGTTATCAATCGATGATGCTTAATATTTGATGGTGTTAACTGAATGTATTATTGATCTAGCAACCAATGGTGATCTAATGATCACAATTAATGGTGGATCAGGTCGTCACTATATATTATGAATTAGGAATGTAATTGTAGATTTGACTAAACCTTAAAAAATGGTTCCTTGATTCAATTGATCTAATGGTTAGACCTATACTTCAATTGATAACCTTGAACAATGAACCCGATCCAATGAATAATATTGTATGGTTTAAGATCCAATGGATTAGAATAAATCACATAGTATTATATGTGGGTCCTAGTGATGATAATTTTATGGTTCAATACCATTAATTCTTAGTCTTACCTTTTCCATTAGATAGTTATATTTGATAAATCACTATAATAAGTGGATGAGTAACTCCCATGTGATCTAGCTTGTTATACATAATCTTAATGTAATTATATGATGTTTATTGGTTATTATCAGACCTCTTGAATGACTAATGTGATAATGAATTACACTCTTCTTATGTTGAAATCACATTGTAGTACTATTTGAATATCATAGTGCCTTGCTATGTTAATATCTATGGACACATATGTGCTAATGATCTTTTGAGCCTTGTTTAATGCATGGAATGATGATGATAACCTTACTATAAATAATGTGACGGTCTTGATGACCTTTGGGCATGTTTGAAGCCATGATTGAGGTGAAATCCTCTTCATGTTCCAATAAGGGTTAAAACCCTGGAACTTGTGATATCATATTGGTATCTTGTAAAAGTATGATGATAAGTGTGGTCCATTAGTTTGCAATGAATGATAGCATGTAATAATGTGATTGAGATTTATATCTTAAATGTTTTATATCTTTTAAAGTTGTTATACATACACTCTTGTTAGAAAACAATTAGGGTTTGAATGTCAATTTGTATGATTTAGCCTTAATTCACCCAATTGCCATAACTAATTAAGTGAAACTCTAATCATGTAGTGCCTTGTGCCATAGCTCTATATGAGTGTCAGAAATTGCCAGATAGTGAAACAAGTATTCCTAAGGGATACTCGGAGCGCATACTGATGAATATGTGGGGTTCTTGTCATCTTGAATTGAAGTGTTAGGGAGGATGACAATGGTCATACCTAGCCCTCAGTTTGAGAATGGTTGTGGTCATGTCTTAGTGATTATATATATATGATGAGATTGGAGGACAACTGTGGTTGTACCTCGGATGGTAGGTTATGCGTACCCACCTCCTTTCACTAGTGTTGTGACCTGTACCAAGTGTTAGCAGCTTGACATTATGTGTCGTTGTGGTGGACCCGTACTGACCGGGGGCGGAGAAGATCTTAAGAGTCCGACTCTTCCTAGATCTTGTATGGCATTGATTTTGACTTAGTAGTGGTCAATTGGGACTTGAGTGGTATTTCTCAAATCCCTCAGGGCAATGTAATAAAAAAAGTGATATAAGCCATGTAGTATACCGGCTATGGTTAAATACATCTCACATTGTTGGATAAGTCTTTAACTTGTCTTTATACTTTTCAGTATTTACAAAATGACATCATATGACCTTTGAGTAATTATACTTCTTGTCAAGTTAATTTTCTTAATGACTTAGTATGCTTAACCTATTCAATCTTCTTAAATTGCTTATTCATTACTGCATCTGCTCAGATCATTTACTATAAATCAATATATTATAATCAATATATGTTGGAGAGAGTTATATCTCTCACTGGGACTGGGTCTCACCCGTGGGTCACCACATTTTTTTTGGTAGTCGCGGGAAATGAGGTTGAGGTCACATTGTGAAAGAGAACCAACCTAATGATCAATAGATTCATAAGGTTGGTTAGTTGTAGTTGTTAGTAGTAGAGTCCTACTGTCATCCATGTACTCTCAGGTCTGGGTTTGGGATGTGTTTTCTAGATGATATTGATGAATGCATATTCATCTCTTATTTTTGCTTCATTTAGAATAATTAATTTGACTTTTTTGTTAATTTTAGCTAATTTAAAAATAAATAGAACTTCCATCTTCTTGATATATTTTTCCTGAATTCTGATGATATTTTTCTTAATTTTTAGGGATTATCTAAATAATTAAATTGAGAAAATAAAAGATGAAGATATGAGGCTTTTCAAATATTCCCGCAGTGCCTGAGATACTCGTCACCAAAATAGTCATATCTTTTGCGTCTAAAGGCGGAATTTCAAGATAAAGTATGAAATGAAAAGATAATTTTATTGGCAACAAAAAAGACATATTTTGCGGCAATTTTGGTGTTTATTTGGCTGCGCAATTAACCAGTGAAAGTAGTCTTACGTTTTCCAGCAGAGTCTGATTTCAATATATACCTTTCACCAAAATTGGTATAACTCCCACATCCTAAGGCGGAATTTATTGTGCAAGTATGCGTTGGAAAGATAATTTAATTATATACATGAAAAATATATTTTCGGATCGCTTCCAAAATTTTGGAAAATCCAAAAATACGCTCGAAATCTTTGTTGCGGGAAATTAATGGAAAAGGAATGCAAAGCAATCAATTGTTTCCTTTATTGACTAGATCTAGAAAGTTAGAAGCCGCTGGCGGCCATTTCTTTTACCCTAAACCTAATGTATACCCCCCTCCTTATCCTATAAAAGGAGGGGCACTTCCTCCTCCTTGGGCATCTCGGGTTTTCTTGTATTAGTGCTCTGAAGAAATTTTCCTTGTATTCTTCTTCTAGATCTGAATAAAGTGGCTTTGCATCTTTGTTACATGTTATTCCGTTATTTCGTTGTGTTTAAATATAGTACTTTATTTTCTCCTCCTCCCCTCTCTTGATCAATCAAGAAAGGTAGGAAGAGACATCCATCTTCGTTGTCTCTAATTGAGGACCAGTAGTCATAAGACTCGAAGATGGCTAGATCACTTCCATCCTCCATCTCTCCTTGCTCCTTCTCCATGAGCGAGTAGTTCTTTATCGAGCCAAGGGGAATAACCTCTTAGACATGGATTTATCGACTTTTCCTTAAAAATGATTCTAGATAGATTTTGGGTTTGATAACTAATTGATCTATCAAAGTAATTAATTGATTTGATCAAAAGTTAATCTGGATGGATATGACCGTAGAAATTTAGATTTAGAACAACAAACCCAATCGCATGGGAGTTTTGAAACGACCGTGGATCTTCTTCTTTTAGGATGATGAACTAAGAAGCATGAGCATCAGGACCAATGGGCTCATGTGGAGTCCATCTTTAGTGGATTTTTATTAATTCACTTGCCTTCATCAAATCTGTCATTTAAATGATTAGTTTGTTTTGTCTAGGCTAAGGTGGTGAAAATCCCTAAAAGTCTCGATTCTCATCTCTTGATTTAATCACCACTTGCTTTTGCTTTCTTTAAATTCCTTGTCTTAACATTCATAATAGTATTTCTTGAGCTAACAACAATTTTAATTTTCCTTGTGACATGGCAAATTTATATTCTTATTAAGTACATTTTTATTGTTGTATTTCTTTCCTTAGTGTTAATCACCAACTCCTAAAACTTGACTTTTATTTTTTGTTCCAAAACAAAAAAAATACCAAAAACAAATAAAATAAGTTCTTCAAATAATTGGTATTAGAGATAACAATCTTAATAAGTTGTCATGTGGGATCGACCCTTTCTATACTAGCCTTAATCGGAAGTAGAAAAAGGATTAAACTCTAGGATAAACATCTTAGTGATTGTAAGTGTTATGCGACACATTAACAAATATACTTGTATCGACACGAAATTTTGGTAGTATGCCAATGTTTGTAAATATATGACATGTACATGTGAAATATCTTTTGTATGCAGGATGTGACTGAGGTCTTTGGACCCATATGTAAATACTTTCTACAATATATGAGAATGGAATGATAGACCTTTTGTAAATGTTCTAGAGGTTATTTAAATTGTTGGAATTGGTTTTAATTATCATGCATTTTTGACTATGTGATTAATTAGTAGTTGATCATGTTTTGTGTTTTGAGTAATCTCATTTAGAGTGATGAGGTATCATAGTTAAGTTGGTATCAGAGCTCTAGGTTTACTGAGTCTACATGGACATAGGACTTAGGTTTGACTCTGTTATTATGTATCCAACATATCTGATCATAGTTTATGCTTATGCAGATTTGTCTGGAGGACATGAAGAACATGTTGAGAGTATCTATGTAGAACAAAGAGGAGGTGCTGGGAGGAAGGCACACGATGAGAGAGTGCTAGAAGTGGGGCCAGAGCAGCCCACAATCCCTCATCTAAACCCAACAATGATGGCCAATCCTGAGTTTTAGCTATGTTTAGACAGATGATGGCCACAATCACAAATTTTGCTGACAGAGTGCCAACACCTCAAGCTAGGGAAGCCACCTCTAATGTGGGGTCCCTAGGTGTCTAGAAGACATTTGAACATCTTAGACGTGTCGGGGCGATTGAATATGGAGGTACTTCTGATCCAGCATATGCTAACATGTGGTTGATTGAGATGGAAAAGTAATTTAAAATCCTAAACATCGTTGAGGAAGACGAAGTTAAGCATGTAGTGTTGAAGGGTAGTGTTGGCCACTGGTGGGCCATAGAAGAGAAGAAAAGGCCAGGATTTGTGATAGAATGGGAGGAGTTTTGGAGGGAATTTGTTAGCTGATATTTTTCAAAGACCTACCTAGATGAGAAAATTTCTCATCTCGAGAAGATTCGTCACGGATCTATGACTATCAATGAGTATGAATCAAAGTTTATGGAACTTTTGGGGTTCTGCCCGCACATGGCAGCAACGGACAAGGAAATGATCCAGAGATTTGAGAAGGGCCTGAGTACGGATTTGACTACTACAACATCAGCCTTGGTGAATAGGGAAAGGTTTTCCACCTTTGTGGAATCAATTAGGAGGATTGAGAGGTCTGCCATAGAGAATCATGAAGCTAATGCTAAGAAGCGACCTATGCAGTTTCAAGGGAAATCATCTGGAGGCTTTAAAATGCCAAGGTTTTTCCCATCGCCATTGCAACCAAGGTCAACCTTCACTGAACCAAGATCACATGCACCGTTACAGTGGACCCCGAGTAGGGGTAGAGGTCACAATTTTCCACCAACATGAGCTCGAAGTTCATCATCATTCTCAGTTGCAGGGCCGTTTAGACCACATAGTGATAACCGAGTGTGTCATCAATGTGGACAGACATGGCGTATTAGATGGAATTTCCCTATGAAGGTTGAGGAGGTGACTCAACAACCATGGTAGAACCAATAGGGATCAGAACAATGATATTTTGATACTGGTAGTAGCAGAGGACATGTACAAGTGTCCCATGCAGGATCCTCAACACAGGTGAGCAGAGGACGTGCATGGCGGAAAATGACAACTAGGTTCTATGCCATGACCCAGCCGGAAGCAGTGGTCAATCCATGAGTCATGACGGGTCAGAGATTATTTCATTCTGATTTGTCTACTTCTTATTTTGTATCTGTGTTAGTAGACACGGGTGCGACACACTCTTTTATCACCAGAGAGGTGATAGATAGTTGTTATCTACCTATTAGTATTAGATCTGATAGCCTATGGCTAGAGACTCTTTGGGTTGATTCTGCCAAGTTGCGGGAAGTGTGCCCTTCTTGTGTTCTTTCTTTCTATGAACACAACATTCAAGTGGATTTTTTGCCACTTTACATGCATGGTTTTGATGTAATCCTAGGAATGGATACCTTGGAAAAATACAAGGTAGTCTTGGACTGTAGTACTAAGGTGGAGACGTTCCATGATGGAGGTATACAGTGGATTTTTCAGGGTAATAGGAAGACTCTTCCTACATGTTTGATGTCAGCTATGACAACTGAGCGTTTGATGAGACAAGGATGTGAGGCTTTCTTAGCTCATGTTGTGGATACCAAGGCGGTAGGTCCTAGTATCCAGGAGGTACCAGTGGTGCAAGAATTTGAGGATGTCTTTCCTGAGGAATTTCCAAGCATTCCCCCTCCTAGAGAAATTGAGTTTGAGATCAATCTTGTTCCTAGAATACAACCCATAGCACAGTCAGTATACAAAATGGCACCATCGAGATGCAGGAGTTCAAGAAACAGTTACAAGAACTATTAGAGAAGGGTTTTATCAGGCTGAGCACTTCCCCTTGGGGTGCTCCCGTGGTGTTTGTTAAAAAGAAGGATGGTTCAATGAGGTTGTGTATAGACTATAGATAGTTGAACAAGGTGACAATAAAGAATAAGTATCCTTTGCCAAGGATTGATGATCTTTTTGATCAATTGAGAGGTGCCACTATGTTTTCAAAGATAGACTTGAGGTCAGGTTACCATCAGTTGAGAATTAAGGCTGATGACATACCCAAGTCAGCTTTTAGGACTAGGTATGGTCATTATGAGTTTGTGGTTATGCCGTTTGGGCTAACCAATGAAACTACAACTTTTTCTAATGAATAGAGTGTTTAGAACTTATCTTGATAAGAGTGTGATCCTGTTCATAGATGATATCCTGATATACTCCAAGGATAGTCAACATCATGAGCAGTACCTTCGCCAGGCATTGACTTTGTTGAGGCAGCATCAACTATATGCTAAGTTCAACAAGTGTGAAATCTGGCTATCTGAAGTGTCTTTTCTGGGCCATGTTATATCATAAAAAGGCGTTTGTGTTGATCCCAAGAAAGTGGAATCTGTACTACAATGGGAACAACCAAAGACACTGACAGAGATTTGTAGTTTCATAGGTCTATCAGGTTGCTACTGGAGGTTCATCAAAAACTTCAGTTCTATAGTGTTACCCCTAACTAGGTTAACTAGGAAGGATGTTCCTTTTGCTTGGAATGACAAGTGTCAACATTCTTTCCAGCTTTTGAAAGAAAAGTTGACTATTGCACCGGTGCTAGTACTGCCAGAGCAAGGAAAAGGCTATATTGTCTTTTGTGATGCTTTAAAGAATGGGCAAGGATGCGTGTTGATGCAGGATAAAAATGTGATTTCTTTTGCTTCACGACAGCTTAAGAAACATGAGGAGAATAACCCAACAAATGATCTAGAGCTTGCGGTGGTTGTCCATGCCTTAAAGATCTGGAGACACTATCCTTATTGAGAAAAGTGTGAGATCTTCACTGACCACAAGAATCTACAGTATATTTTCTCAAAACAGGAGCTGAATATGAGGCAGAAGAGATGGATGGAGATGATTATGGATTATGATTGCATAATAGACTACCATCCAGGGAAAGCAAATGTGGTAGCTGATGCATTGAGTAGAAAGTCGTCTTCATTATCAACGGTAGATAATGCACAATTAAATTCCTTGATGTGCCATAAGAGAGATATGCTACTGTCTCTTCACCATATGAATGTACAGTTAGAAGTTTCTTTGCTGGTAGGATTATTGGCACAGTTACAAGTGAAACCTACCTTGAGACAACAAATTCATGATGCACAATAAAATGATACTATGATACAGAATATCTGATCAGGGATTGGCAGTAAAAAGTATGATGGCTTACATGAGGCAGATGATGATATAGTTTGTTACCACAATAGGACAATTGTTCCTGCTATTGATGGGTTGAGGAAGATGGTACTTGAAGAGGCTCACTCCTCCATGTATGCAATGCATCTTGGAAGTACCAAGATGTACCAAAAATTGAAAGACATGTATTGATGTCTAGGTCTAAAGTGTGATGTGGAAGAGTTCATTGCCAAATGTCCAGTTTGTCAGTACGTGAAGGTTGAGGACCAGAAGCCTGTAGGGACATTACAACCCTTTCCAATACCACAGTGGAAATGAGATCATATTACAATGGACTTTGTGGTTGGTCTTCCTAGGACATCCAAGGGTCATGATTCCATATGGGTGATAGTAGACAGATTGACTAAGTCAACTCATTTTCTGCCAGTTAATACAACGTTTACAATAGAGAAATTGACACAAATATATATTGATGAGATAGTCTGTTGCATGGCATTCCAGTGACCATAGTTTCTGATAGAGGTCCACGGTTTACAAGTCATTTTTGGGAGCGTCTGCATTCTGCAATGGGAACACAACTGAGATTCAGCACAACTTTTCATCCGCAGACCGATGGCTTGTCTGAAAGGACTATTTAGACTTTAGAGGATCTCTTGAGGGCATGTGTGCTGCAATTTCTTGGTAGTTGGGATGTACATCTGACTTTGATAGAGTTTGTGTACAACAATATCTATCAAAGAAGCATAGATATGGCTCCTTATGGGGATCTGTATGGGAGACGATGTTGGTCTCCTCTTTGCTGGTATGAGATAGGTGAATATAACCTTTTGGGTCATGAGCTAGTACAATAGACTACAAAAAATATTAAAGTGATACAACAACAGTTGAAAGCAACCCATGACAAGTAGAAATTTTACGCAGATAACAAATGCAGACCACTCGAGTTCCAAGTAGGAGATGGAGTATATCTTAAGGTTTCTCCTTGGAAAGGTGTGTTGAGTTTTGAAAAGAAGGGTAATTTGTCTCCAAGATTTATGGGACCATACCCTGTCCTAGATCATGTTGGAAAGGTAGCATATAAGTTGAAGCTACCAGTAGAGCTACAAAAATTGTATAATGTCTTCCATATCTCTATGTTTAGGAAATTCCATCCAGATACTGACCAGACAATCCAACCAGTAGAGGTTGAGTTAGATGAGGATATCTCCTATGTTGAAGGTCATGTGTTGATCCTAGATAGATGGGTGAAAAAGCTGAAGAGAAAAGATATAATACTAATGAAAGTTTTGTGGAATCATCATGGCATATAGGAAGACACATGGGAACTAGAGAATGATATGCATAGAAAATACCCATCTCTTTTTGCGTACGATTTCAGGGTAAATCCTTGTTAGGGGTTTATAGTTGTAAGGCCCCTGAACTTGCCTAATGAGTTGAATGAGCTTCATTACCATAATTTAATGATTATAACCCTAATATAACCTTTTTATATGTTTTGAAATCATAATACAAGCTTAAGTTTCAAATTTGGTCCAATTTGGACACTATTTGAGCAAGTTATGCTATTTTCTATACATTTTGGACTTTTCTGCAATTTACCCAACTGAGGGGTTTTATTTACAATTAGTCACATAAATTATGTTCCTTAGATGTTATATTATCATTCTTAAGATTTTTGAGCCATGGGTCTCCTAGTTGATCCATGGTTTGAAGGTGTTTTCATCAAGGGTTTTTTAGGGTTTACCCCTTCATGGATGAGCTACTTTTAGTAGCTATCAACTAATGAATTACGTGATTGGCTGGGAATTTTGACAAAGGAAAGATAATCAGGTATATAAGGACGGTGAGGGAGCTTCTTGTGTGTGGTTGTATATTCTTAATATTTTAAGGCCATAGACACATGGGGAAGCTACTTTTACACGTCATGCTTGCTTCTATCCTTACCCATGGGTTATATTTACCTCTTCCTTGCCCAAATACGAAACCATTCTTGATTTTTCTTTCCTCTAATCTAGAGCAACGACTCCACTCTGTTTTTCTGAGTAACCAAGTGCTCTAAGTTAGAAGACAACCCCTTTTTGGAGAAGAAGGCCTCCTAGGGCTCCGTCTAGCCCTACCTAGGGTTTCTAAGGTCATCTTCTAGGGATTTTGACCAAGGCAAGTTGTTCTTCCTTCCTTCTCCATTTTTCTTGCTCTTCTACTTCCTTAGACCTTCCTCCAGGTCAGAACCCTGCTGTTCCATGGTGAAAGCGGCTCAAGAACTCAAAACTCTATCCTTCTTGTTTCTTTTTCTAGGATTTTGCATCTTTGTGGAGACAAGTACCTATTTGGTCAAGTTCAGATCTGAATCCAAGGTTTCCTTGCCTTATTTGTTCAATATTCTTGCTGTTTGGGATCTTACCTACTCTATAGAGGTGAGTTATATAACATTGTTTTCTTATATTTCTTACTAGAAGCTTGTTAGTTCATGTTTATGCCTTAATATGTTTATTTAAGCATAGAGAATTACAATTTTTTTTGGTGTTTCCTATTTTGTTCCAGTTCTATATGAACTTGTATATATGTGTATGACCTTTCTAAGGTGTAACATGATCTGGGACAGGTTGATAGAATCAACCTATGGTGCTAAGCACAAAATAGTTGATGGTTCAAATTAGGATTTTCAAGCTATTTCATTCCCTATTACACCACTGATGGTCATACCATTCAATAGCCAAAGATGTTTCTGTTTTGGCAACTGATGTTCGTGATCAAGGGTGTCAAATTTATGGTGACAACCTATGGTCACCCCCTTAGGTCAGGTTTTGACTCAATTAGATGTTTAATTATCATCCACTAGGTATTCTAATGATGTTATCAATCAATGATGATATTGGCTTAATACTTGATGGTGTTAACTGAATGTATTACTTATCTAGCAACCAATGGTGACCTAATGATCACAATTAATGGTGGATCAGGTCATCACCATATATGATGAATTAGGACTGTAATTGTATATTTTTCTAAACCTTAAA
This sequence comes from Alisma plantago-aquatica, assembly GCA_963693085.1. NCBI lineage: Eukaryota > Viridiplantae > Streptophyta > Magnoliopsida > Alismatales > Alismataceae > Alisma > Alisma plantago-aquatica. The sequence goes on along the minus strand of OY856410.1, from coordinate 1,184,554,799 downwards.
CTAATGGTTCCCTAGATTAATTGATCTAATGGTTAGACCTATACTTCAATTGATAAACTTGAACAATGAACCTGATCAAATGAATAATATTGGATGGTTTAACATCCAATGGATTAGAAAAAATCACATGGTATTATATGTGGGCCCTAGTGATGATAATTTGATGGTTCAAGACCATTAATTTTTAGTCTTACCTTTGCCATTATATAGTTATATTTGATAAATCACTATGATAAATGGATGTGTAACTCCCATGTGATCTAGCTTGTTATACCTAACCTTAATGTAATTATATGATGTTGATTGGTTATAACCAGACCTCTTGAATGATTAATTTGATAATGAATTACACTCTTCTTATGTTGAAACCACATTGTAGTACTATTTGAATATCACAGTGCCTTGCCATGTTAATATCTATGGACACATATGTGCTAATGATCTTTTGAGCCTTGTTTAAGGCATGGAATTATGATGATAACCTTACTATGAATAATGTGATGGTCTTAACGACCTTTGGGCATGTTTGAAGCCATTATTGAGGTGATATCATCTTCATGTTCCAATAAGGGTTAAAACCATGGAACTTGTGATAAGATATTGGTATCATGTAAAAGTATGATGATAAGTGTGGTCCATTAGTTTGCAATTAATGATAGCATGTAATAATGTGATTAACATTTATATCTCAAATGTTTTATATCTTTTTAATTTGTTATACATATACACTGTTGTTAGAAAAAAATTAGGGTTTGATTGCCCATTTGTATGATTTAGCCTTAATTCACCGAATTGGCATAACTAATTAAGTGGAACTCTAATCATGTAGCGCCATGTGCCATAGATCTATATGAGTGTCAGAAACTGCCAGATAGTGAAACGAGTATTCCAAAGGGATACTCGGAGCACATGCTGATGAATATGTGGGGTGCTTTTCATCCTGAATTCAAGTGTTAGGGATGATGACAACGGTCATACCTAGCCCTAAGTTTGAGAATGATTGCGGTCGTGTCTCGGTGATTATATATATATACATATATATATATATATATATATATATATATATATATATATATATATATGTATATGTATATATATATATATATATATAAATGATGAGATTGGAGGACAACTGTGGTTGTACCTCGGATGGTAGGGTATGTGTACCCACCTCCTATCACGAGTGCCATGACCTGTACCAAGGATGGACTAGGGTATTAGAAGCTTGACCTTATGTGTCGTTGTGCATTAACCGTATTGATCAGGGGCGGAGAAGATCTTAGGAGTCTGGCTCTTCCTTGATCTTATATGGCACTAATTTTGACTTAGTAATGGTCGGTTGGGACTTGAGTGGTATATCTCAAATCCCTCTGGGAAATGTAATAAAATAAGTGATATAAGCCATGTAGTATACTGGCTATGGTTAAATAACTCTCATATTTTTTGATTTGTCTTTAACTTGTCTTTATACTATTCAGTTTTACAAGATGATATCATATGACCTTTGAGTAATTATACTTCTTGTCAAGTTAATTTTCTTAGTGGCTTACTATGCTTAACCTATTCAATCTGCTTAAATTTCTTATTCATTACTGTATCTACTCAGTTCATATACTTCTAATCAATATGTTATAATCAATATATGTTGGAGATAGTTATATCTCTCGCTAGGACTGGGTCTTACCCGTGGGTTGCCACATTTTTTAGGTGATCGCGGGCAATGAGGTTGAGGTCGCACTATGGAAGAGAACCAACCTGGTGATCAATAGATTCATAAGATTGGTTAGTTGTAGATGTTAGTGGTAGAGTCCTAGTGTCGTCCATGTCCTCTCAGGTCCAGGTATGGGATGTGTTTTCTAGATGATATACTTGTATTGACACAAAATTTTGGTAGTATGCCTATGTTTGTAAATATATGGCATGTGCATGTGAAATATATTTTGTATGTAGGATGTGATTGAGGTCTTTAGACCCATATGTAAATACTTGTTACAATATATGAGAATGGAATGATGGACCTTTTGTAAATGTTCTAGAGTTTATTTACATTGTTGGAATTAGTTTGAATTATCCCACAGTTTTGACTATGTGATTAATTAGTAGTTGATTCTGTTTTGTGTTTTGAGTAATCTTGTTTAGCATGATGAGGTGTCACAATTCAGTTGGTATCATAGATCTAGGTTTACTGAGTCTACGGGGACATAGGACTTAGGTTTGAGTCTGTTCTTATGTATCCAACATATCTGATTATCGTTTATGCTTATGCAAATATATCTGGAGGACATGAAGAACATGTTGATAGTATCTATGTAGCACCAGGAGGAGGTATTGGGAGGCAGGCATGTGATGACAAAGTTCCAGAAGCTGGGCCAGAGCAGCCCACAATCCCTCATGTAGACCCAACAATGATGGCCAATCCTGAGTTTCAACATATGCATAGAAAGATGATGCCCACAATTACACATATTGCTGACAGAGTGCCAACACCTCAAGCTAGGGCAGCCACCTCTAATGTGGAGTCCCAAGGTGTCGGGAAGACATTTGAATGTCTTAGATGTGTTGGGGCGATTGAATATGTAGGTACTTATGATCCAGCAAACGCTGACATGTGGTTGACTAAGCTGGAAAAGGTGTTCAAAATCCTAAACATCACTGAAGAAGACAAACTTAAGCATGTAGTATACTTGTTTAAGGGTAGTATTGGCCACTGGTGGGCCATAGAAGAGGAGAAAAGGCCAAGAGTTGTGATAGAATGGGAGGAGTTTCAGAGGGAATTTGTTAGCTGATATTTTCTAGAGACCTACCTAGATGATTAATAATCATGTACATGATGATTTAGGGTTTTGAAACCAATGTGAACATCTTTCTATCATCTTAATGCTAACAATATGATATAGGTACCATGGAAGGTTTAGTATTCTTAAGATGATGATTAGGGTTTAACCAAATATGCATACACTAGTACGGTAATGGTCTACAGCATCAGTTTTTTTAAGCCTATAGCGTCACTTTTCATTCGACGTGAAAGTGGCTGTTGCTACAGTAATGGTCTATAGCATCAGTTTTTTCAACCAAAGAAAAACGACCTTATATAGTAAAAATCGACCCAAGTCTGTCAAAAACTAACCCAAACGAGAAAACAAACTGTACCTGAACCCTATAAGGTCAGTTTTGTTAATAAGCGACCCTAGAGATGCTCTAAGGACGATTATATGAAGAAAACTGACTCAATAGAGTCTATATTGAGCTTGCTGATAACCATACCCTATAAGGTCAGGTTTTCTTAATAACCGACCCTAAATGTGCTCTGTAAGGACGGTTATCTAAAAAAACCGACTCAATAGAGTCTACAATAGTGTTAGGATAAGGTAGAACGACCGTGTCGCGTAGCACGACCGTGTTGGGATATGCTAGCACGGTCGTGCTACGCAGAACGACCGTGTTACCATATCCCAACATGACTGTGCTACGCAGCACGACCATTCTACCATATCCCAACACAGTCATGCTATACGTCACGACCGTTTTACACCGCAACATAGTCGTTCTACACGGCACGGCTGAGATACCTATAAGGTAGGTTTTTTAAGATTACCGACCCTATAGGGTACAATTTTTTTAAAAAAATTATGCAGAAACAGAACATAAGAACAAAAAGAACCAGGATATGGAAGAGGGGATCATTGATGCTCAACCGTCACCATTCCAAACCACACATTCATAACAAAAATGATTCATATATTCAGTTGAGTTACACATAATCACATCATAATTTACAAAATGATAGATTTCAAGTCTGAGATGATATTAAATGTCATATACAAAAGTAAATATGAAAGAGTATTAAAACCACATACATAAATGGAGCTTACATATTTAATCAAATGCTTTATTGACTTCATTTAGAAAAGCATCTGACCACTCATCTCGAAATTCATTTAAGTCCTCACGTGTGTAAGGCTGAGTTGTAAAGATCTGTAATAGAAAATACACATGCTAATATTTTATAAAATGACTACAATCACTTGTAAATTTATGATGTTATTCTTCATAACTTGATCTATAGTCTGAATGTCATGTGATGCTTGTTTGACAATAGCTTGCATATATTTCATTACATAGTAGCCACAAGCCCAATCATTATTTTGTATAGGACACTACAAATAACGAAATATACTTAATGTTAGTAAACTGCTATAAACAGGAGTTGAGATAAGACTATAAGAGTTGACATATAAGTAGTTGTCAAAGTAGCTATCTTTACATTATTCAATGTCAATGTCTTTAATTTTGTGGGTATTTGTCCTCCAGCTTCACGAAAAGCCTTTATACCCATATCAATTAAATGATAGTTGGTAAAATAGAAATTTTGAATAGAAATGTCATGCTAAAGCATTGATAAAATTTATGCTTACTCCATAGCTGACAATTTCAATTTGTGACCCCCTGTTGTTTTACTCATTGGGTCAAGATAATAAAGAGTCATAAATTTTGGGACAATCACCACTAATTCCCAATGTCTAGCTCTGAGAAAGAATAAAACACACATTAAAATAAATAATATTATTCATTATTAAAATTATATTGAATAATAATACTTACTGGACGTTAAAAGGAATTAGGATAATTTCCTTCCCCTCACTAGAAAAATATTTGAATGTAGTAGAGAAGTACTCATTCACATCCTCAATATGTATCTCCACTTGACTAGTGATTGAAGGAATTCAGAATCAAACATTTCTTATATCAAAGTTTGTGGTCTCGGTATATAAATGACTGTAACACATTTGTAATTATTTACATATAGAAATAAGCTAAAAAATGTGTATTGGAATTTTCTATATTGATAGATCCTTACCTTATCCATACTTCTATTATCTAAGTATTTAGCCAATCATACCGGAACAACTCTATAATATCATCAAGAAAAATATAACTGTTTAAGTCCCTCCCAGTTGCATCTTCTGTTAAATTGATCAACATTTGTAATCTAGAGCTTTGGTTGGCTAAGTATCGACACAAACATTTACATTTACTTCCCAACTCATCGAATGTGGATTTTGGAATAAAAGATGGCTTGGGCACAGGAGGACGACTAGTAGAATTTTTACTTTTTGGTTTGCAACCCTGTTAATTAAATTACATACTTATATTACACGAGTTCATATATGCAGTCAAATATGAAAAATATGCTAGAATTAAGGTATACCTTGTCATTGATAACCAAGTGTCTAGGCCAACCCACCATAGCACCCTCATCTTCTTCAACAATACTATATTCAGGATTAGGTATGGGTAGTGGTTTGTCCCCCATTCCATCATACACAAGATGGATGGACACACGATAAATGCCATCAGTAATTTTGTTGACAATGCAATGTACCATCAAGGTTGTATACCTTTCCCGCTACCACAACATTATATTCTGGAACCTCCACTACAAGTTTACAGTTCATACCAACCTAGAATTGAAATAATATTAGTTATATATGAAGCGGTAAACCAGATACCTATTACAACTATATATATATATATATATCATACTAATAACACAACATATAGAATAAAAATTTATTGCATATTTTTGTGGTGGGTCATTGGGAGTGCTCCCATGACCTTCTACAACTGGAGTATGGGCTTGTACCTCATCACGTGATAGACACACAATATGAATAGGTGGAGAAGGTTGAGTAGGCTAAAATGAAGACATTATTTCTTTTACTTTCTGTGCTACTAATGTTTTAACCTCCTCTTATGTAAGACCTCCTGCATGAACTCTTTTAGTTTCTGAAGGGCCAAAATAAGACTTCAATCCTATGCCAGCTCCTAATCCCTTAACACAGCCATGATGCTCCTTCGTACCAAGAGAAATTGATAGTTCATCCATGTGGCCAGCTGGGATGAACTTTCCTTCCTTCCTTTTCTCATGGAGATCAATCTATTCATAGTTAATAAAAATATTAAATCACAATATCAATTAGATATAAATAAATCTAAGATTTTGGGGGTTAATCTTTACTTAGTTGGGATAAACCTACCATCTTTTGTGCCACCTCCTTAGTTGCATGGTTGACAATTTCACCTACTCGATTCTTTCTAGCATCAATCCACTGCAAGTGTCGGGGTGGACGCTCAACTGGAGTTGTACTAGACTCTTCTCCATAAGAGACTTGCTTCTCTTGTAGTTGGCGGCAGAAGGCATAACCACTGGGCCCCAAGCAATGGTCATGCATATTTTTGGCTCGTCTTTTCTTTTGGGCCTCGTGAATAGCTTGATAATTTAAAATGAGGTATATTGCAATTTAGACTTGGCAAAAATATATAAAAAGATTCACCTCCTTAATTGTATAAAACTAAAGATTCATACAATACATCACAATATTTATTACCTGAAACTCTTCCGTGTTCCTAGCTACAATAAATCTTTCCCACACCTCAGGATCTATAAAAATAAACATATATGCTACTTTCTTCTTTTGTTTATGATTATCTATAAATTCCCTTTTGAGATATGTGTTAAAATCCCTCCATCGTACACCACAATGGTATGCACTTTTTTCTTTTTTTCTTTTTCATTTAGAAGAAAAACACCCTATACATGCAAAAGAAGCAATAATGTTGTCTTAAAACGGATATGTCTTTCCAAGCAAACTGTATTAAAATCAATAAACAGAAACATATTAAAATAATATCACTTCCACTCACAGATATATCATTCCATAGGAGGTATTTTAAGTCATTAGAAACATCATGCCAATTTTCTATGTCTATTGGCACCTTATTGCGCGCGGTCGCCCCTACGTAATACTTGAAAGCACTGGCATGTTCCCCAATAGGTTCTCCTGTGACATCAAACTAGACTGCCAATTTCTCCACTTTGGCCCTGAACTCCTGCAGCCTACGCACAAATGTGGGACCTCTACTTTTCTTATCATCACCACTACCATCCTCATGGTGCTCATGCTCAGAATGTTCATCTTCACTCGCCATTTTAGAACCTTCAAGTATACATGATAAAAGAAACATAAGTGATAATAAAAGCACAAGTGATAAAAGATTACGTGTTTGAATGATAATAAAATAAGTAATTCAAAGAATACATGCCTCTAGTATTAGTTGAGTTGTTAGTCAAGTAAAATTCCTTCAGCATGGTCTTGACATTTATAATATTCATCGGTGTTATCTTCAACATTTACACTTGGAAAACCAACTGAGAATGGGATGGAATCATCATACTTTTTGTATTATTCTTCTTCATTTATAGGATCTACAGTGAACTATCTTTTTCCATAAAGAACGACAGACCAATTTTTATTTGTCGGGTCATCAATATAGAATACTTGTTTTGCTTGGTCTGCCATGATGAATGGCTCATCTTTCTCACCAATCTTTTCAAAATTCACCAATTTGAAACCCAACTCATCCACTAAAACTCCTTTGTTTTTGTCAACCCAATTAAACTTAAAGATAGGAACTCTGAAATTTGTATAGTCCAATTCCCATATGTCCTCAATGACATCGTAATATGACATCTCAGCTTCGCGTGGTCTTTTATGTTTGGCACTAGCAAAATACAACAAACAAGCTTGAATAGTGACCCCACTATTTTGAACTACACTACTTTCATCTCGACGCTTTGTGTAGTATGAAAATCCATTTATGTCATAACCTTCATATGACATGACATCCATTTTTGGCTTAAAGGCGAACCATTTTATGTTCTTAACAACATTATTTGGTGATTCAGATAGTTGATTAAAGACTTTCTCTTCAAACCACCTAATAAATGTTTGATTATGCTCTCTAGCAAGCCACATTGAAATGGATCGTGGATGATTTCTCTTGATAAGATCATTGTGTTCTGTGATGTAGCTACTAACTTCATTGATGTTGTGTAAAATATATAAATGTGCTTTTTCCCACAACTCACGACTGATTCCTTTCACTCGTCCTCCCAGAGTTCCTTTGCCACAATAAGATCCAGTGTCATGGGAATTTTTTATATCACCAGAAGTTTCATTGCAATTCAAAAAATCATTGCAAAAGTCCATCACCTCCCTAGCCACATAACCCTCAATAATACTCCCTTCAGGACAATAACGATTCTGAACATCACCTTTAAAAACACTCATGTAGCGTTCAAATGGATACATCCAGTGTAAGAAAATTGGATCCAACATCTTCACATCCCTTGTAATACTACAAGATGAACCATGATATCAAAAAATGAAGGTGGAAAGTACATTTCAAGCTGACACATGGTAACAATTACATTTTTCTATAATTTATTGAGAAATCAGGATATATAACTTTGTTGAATATTTCATTGAAGAAGAAACAAAGTCTTGTGATTGCAAACCTTACATGCTTTGAAAATATAGATCGAATAGCCACAGGTAAAATTTGTTGCAGTAAGGTGTGACAATCGTGATATTTGAGACATATCAACTACAAATCCTTCTTTGATACCAATCTACGAATATTAGAAGAGTATCTTTGTGGAACCTTAATATTATACAAGCACTCACAGAAACTCTTTTTCTTCTTCTTCGGCAAAGTGTAACAAGCTGGTGGTAAATATGTGAGGTGACCCCTGATCTCCACTGATAATTCTTTTCTTATACCCATTAATTCTAAATCTTTTCTAGATTTGATGTCGTCTTTAGTATTTCCTGGTATGTTCAATAGCATACCAATGAAGCTATCACAAACATTTTGTTCAATATGCATGACGTCAATGCAGTGTCTAATTGGCAAAGATCTCCAATAAGGAAGATTCCAAAATATTGACCTCTTCTTGTATAGAGATTTGTCACATGCGAGAGTATGACTACTTGAACTCTTTCCAAATTCATTAACAATATGTTTCACTCGATCATATACAACATTTCCTGGTTAGGTTTAGGAGCACTTCATTCTTCAGTTGACCCATTAAAGGTTTTGTGTTGCCTTCGATAATGATGCACTGGTGGGAGAAATCTCTGATGACCAAGATAGACAATTTTCCCACCATGTTTCAGTCGGATTGAATTAGTATTTTCCTCACAAATAGGACATGCTTTGTATCCTTTTATGTTATATCTAGACAAATTTCCATAAGTTGGATGGTCATTAATCATGCAAAACAACATAGCACACAAATTAAAGATCTCTTTACATGAATCATCATATGTCATAACACCTTCTTCCCATAGTTTCATTAGGTCATCGATTAGAGGTTGAAGGTAAACATCAATATCATTTCCAGATTGTTTGGGCCGTGATATCAATATTAACAACATCACATACTTATTTTTCATACACAACCAAGGAGTAAGATTGTATATAACAATCATAACATACCACGTCCTATGTTGGCTTCTTAATGTACCATAGGGATTCATTCCATCTGTATAGAGTCCAAGTCTTAAGTTTCTTGGTTTTTTACCAAATTGAGGGTATAATAAATCAATTTTCTTCCACTGTGGTGAATCAGATGCATGTCGTAGGACACCATCATCATTGGCCTTTAACTCCCCATGCCAAGACAAATTTTGTGCATCTTCTGTATTAGAAAATAAGCGTTGAAATCGTGGTATTATTGGTAGATACCACATCACCTTGGTAGGAGAGCCATTTTTAGCCTTAGATGAATTTGTGGTCTTATACCTTGACGCACCACATTTTGGACAATATATCAAATTACTATAGTCATTATGAAATAACACATAATCATTTGGATATGCATGGATCTTCTTAGCCTCCATTCCCATTGGGCACATTATTTACTTTGCTTGATATGTTGAAATTGGAAGCTCATTGCCTTTAGGAAGAATTTCCTTTAACAAAGACAACAGTGAAGTGAAACTCTTATCGCTCCACCGTTTTGATATTTAGGAGTATATATTCACATCAAAGCACTCAACCCTTATATATTGGTTTTTCAACATCATGGACAATGTTTGCAAATAAAGAAGGTGGATCAATGACATTGTCCCGAAAACTACGTAGCATCTCATCAACCATATCATCCTGAATCGAGTCATCCTAAATCGGTTCATCATTGACATTGTCATCATTATCTATATATTCTATGCCACAACTGTTAGTATCGACATTTTTTGATCCATAATTAAATTTCTCTCCATGCCACTACCATTCATTATAACCTTGTATGATCCCATTTCATATGACATGATTCTTAATTTCCTCGGCAATATCAACTTTCAAATTGTTACCACAATTTCTACATGGAAAATATAGCCTATCTGTAGGTAGTTTCCTATGTTCCTCGACAAATTTAATAAATTCAACAAGACCTTTGGCAAACTCTGGACTGCAACGGTTCTTGATAGACATCCAACTTCGATCCATTTTCTATATCACATTAAAGTTAATTATAAAATTGAGCATTTAATATTGATACTATAAGGTATAATTTTTTATTGATAGGAAGTTAGTTACTTTTATACTAAAGTGCACCACCTATCCCATTTTTGAATATTTAATCTCACTAGTAACTGTATAATTCATGTTTAATGTTAAAAAAATTCAGCATCATTTCCCCTAAGTTGTCCAAGTACACCGACGATGTAAATGGCAAATAACCACTCACATATGTACCCAAATAACAAATGATGGAATACTACTAAAAGTTTCTTCAAAACTAAACATACATTATACAGTTACATCCTAAGTGAGATTAAATATCCAAAAAAGTCCCAAAATGGGGACAATTCAAAATTTACTCCTAATGAGTAAATTTTGAACGGTTTTCTAAGTTGATACATAAATGTATTATTGTCATATTTATATATTAAGTTAATCATCATGCATCGATGATCTCATCTATAAACCCTAATGTTTCAATCTGAGACTACACAATGTCTACCCTCATATTTCTAGAATGTCTACCAAGCTCTACTGTATGTATTAGATATTTGAATCAAAATGAAGCCTAATGGCACATTGGGGGAGTGAGAATATTATACCTCACTTGAAGGTTGAAGAAGAAATATATGTAAGTCAACAACACCTGCAACAACACATATGTACGATTCAATTCTCTTACAATGTAAGGCATTAGGGTCAATATACATAAATTTTAGAGGAGCATGAAGATTTTAACAAATGCAGTTCAGCAACTTAGCCACCACGACCCTGCTACCTAGCACAGTTGTGCTACCTAACAAATATATTCACTCAGCCACAACCACCACCAGCACGGCCGTGCTACCTAACAAATATATTCACTCAACCATAGCCACCACGATCGTGCTACCCGACACGACCGTGCTACCTAACAAATATATTCACTCCAAACCTCTCCTCAATCATGGCATGACAATAAGAAGAAAAATGGTCGTGGTTATGGCACAATCATGCTACTACCACCAGCACCCATCGCCACCCACCACCGACCCCATCCCCGACCGCAACACCCATCACCACCCACCGCCGGACCCCAACCCCGACCACAACATCCTGTCCACCACAGCCCTCACCTGCCCCACCTCTCCTTTCCAACCGAGAAGGGCTCTTCGATGACAGGTAGGGTTTCTGAAGCTTGTGACTGATTTTCAGGTAAATAAAATGTACCTTGTAACCTTTAGTTGGTGGCAGCGGCACAACATGCCTCGGTGGCGACACAACACTACTCGGCTCGTTGGACACGACAGAGACATTGGAATGACACGACAATGGGCTCCTTAGACACAACGACAGAGAAGAAGGGGGTCTCTAGCATTGTGCTTTCAAGAAAAATGAACTGAAACATGCATGCTATGATTTTGGTCTAATATCATCCCGACCTTTAGGGTCGGTTATCTGACAAAATTGACGCAACAAGTTGGGTCTATAGGGTCGGCCATTTGAAAAAACTAACTCTACATACTAAGTGGTGCCCCAAATTTTGTAGACCATCTATAAGATCGGGTATTTGAAAAAACTGACCCTAGAGGTTAGTATCTATAAGGTCGGTTATCTATAAAAACTGACCCTAGAGTTCCAAAGTGGTGCCCGTATTTTTTTGACCCTATACCATCGGTTATTTGGAAAAACTGACGTTATAGATCAAGGCGTGAAGCCAAAAACGCACGAATTTTTGCCGGGAGAAACCTGTAAGGTCAATTTTTATGATAAAACTGATGCAATAGTCTATTAGGTCGGTTATTCTAATAAAAATGATGCTATGGGAAGCGACGTTACTGGACAAAAATGTAGTAGTGATAACTGGGTTTGTAACCTTAGAAACCATAATATGATGGAATTATGGTTTGTAACCCTAATCACTTGTTCAAAAGTAAGATAACCCTAAAATCTAGTTTAGGAGCACATCTAGATCTAATCAATGTAATGTTAATACACGGCGAAACATATCTAGTATGTATATTTTAGATTGAATGCTTTTTTGCTTGGATGTTTGGATGCACTCTTAAAGTATATGAGATTATTGCATGGTTTCTGCAATGGCATAAGGTACGTGCTTATGCTTATGAATACATGTATCGAATTCGAAGTTTTCTGAGGTTTCTCAATGAGATGGAATGAAAGATAAACTGCTTTCTTGTTTATTTACTTCTTGAAAATTATAAAGTTTCTATGAGTATCATGTAAAGTAAATAACAGTATTCTGAACCCTGGGCTAGACTGATCTTAAGGGTAATGGACACGAGCCCTGGAGGGATAGTGATTACACCTGAGGTAGTAGACCAGATATGGGTTAGAATATGAAAAAAAATATATGTTCTTATATGCAAGATAAAGATGTTTGTTTATATATGTACTTGTGATTATTGTTTGAATCCACATACCAATATAGTAATATACTAATCACATATTTGTTTTTCGGCATTTTAGGTATCAAGTATACTTGATTTGTGGATATGAGGTTACAGATAAAGATGTTGCAGACACTAAAGTTATTCATGAAGGTTTATTCTTAGTGGTATATCTTCACACATGTACATGTTAACTCTTTCTAAAATTTATGTAACTCCTTAGAGGAGCTTTTTATACTAATATGTAACTATGTGTTCATTAATGGAAATTGTTTACTATTCTATATTTCTTAAATCTGGTCCTAGAATTTATGAGTAATGATTCATGACTTTAAGGTCTTTTAGACACTTAAAGCCGTGGGTCGTTACATTACCTCTCCATGAATCCACCCAATTTCCAATTTTCTGAGTGGAGAATATGTAGCTAGATGTTCAAATTCTTCTTTTCACTAATGGAATACCCAATTAAGTAATAAAATTGTGACTGAATACACATCCTAGCCTCTGAACAATCTAATCGAGTTCCTTGAGGTAAAGACCGACTCATAAGGAAAGAAGATTTAGAATTGTTTGTTGGTATGTATGCCCAGAGAGCCAATCATATTATGATTGGAAGAGGCATTAAATACCTGATTTGATAATAAAAAATGTAAGTTTGTCTATTATGTTTGTTTTAGCACGACATGATGACACAAACATAGCATTTTCTAAAGAATGATGCTACTCGATGATGTATGTCTTCAAGTATGTGACTTGAACAATGCGATCATACATTTGATAAGAGTACATATAGTCTTGTTATATCTCTAGTCAGATATTATTGTGAAAGAAAAATAGATGATAGTAATACATAAGACTAGAGTCTGTGTTGACTGATGATAGAGTCTCATTAGTGATGATATATGATATCAAGTGAATCACACATGTATATGCTAGAGAATAGTATATCAGATAGACTCACAATGAGAGTGATACATGGTTATAGTGATAGTGGTGATTGAATTTCTTAAACCTGAAGTAACTACATTCATCACATGCCATTCATGTACTTTGTCATCATCCAACAGTGATACTGAATAAGAGTTGCCATAACGGTGATGATTGGGTGCATTGTGATACATGGGAATTGAGTGTGAGTAACGTGGATGCGATTTTTCCCTCCTACATGAGGTTGATATACAGGGCCTCTTGATAAGAGGGACTGAGAAATGTATGGTTTTACTCATGTGACTGAATATATGATATGCGAGCTCACTTTCATCTCAGACAAACTGCTCTAATTCAAGGAACATGGATTGAACGTTGAGAGGATAACGATTCCATGCCTCAAGTTCAATCCAGATATCAAAAAAAAAGTATACAATCACGATAACACTAATCATGGATTGTAGGTTGAAGTTGTTCTCCAACTTCTAAATTACTTGGGTAGAAATGATGTGTTTCTAGACGCCACTCTTTGCTTATGATGTTGTAAGTTAGTTGTGAACATTCACCTCTAGGGTCACACACATATGATACACTTTGACTAAAGGAGTAGATTCATGACATGATGTTGAAGTTGATGATTAAAGGTGTTTAGGTATTCAATTAAACAATTGAGGTTCAAAATTGACTAGACTTTGAACCATCCAGTTCACCTTGCCAACCAACCGGTTGGGAAGTGAACCAATTAGTTGGAGGGTCATGTCAATGGGAATCAACATTGGCTGATCAATGGCTGAACCAGGGAGGGAAATGACCGATTCACATAGTGAATTGACTACTTCACATATCCCAACAGTTTGGTTCATGGGATCAACTACCCAGTTTAGTTTTCAATCTGATTGGTATAACGATTTTTTGTTGACATCATTTTAGCATTAATTACCAATTTTATTCGGACTAGGAAATTGCAAAAACTGATATGTTTGCTTAGAGAACTTACCGGCCACTACTACAGAAATGTCTTATAAAGTCGATTTTCAAGGTGTCAGTTGTATACAAAAACCGACACATAAACCCTACTGTATCAGTTTTTAACATAAACCGACATCCAATATGTGAAGGTCGACCAGACACGGGTACCACTTTCAATAAGTGTCGATTATTTAATAAACAACTGACACTTAAAATCAACCACCAAAACCAAAATTCCAGCGAAAAAATTACCTTCAAAATTGGACATATGTCATCGGTTTTTTAATAAATAACCGACAACTAAAGGGTATGCGCGAGACAGGAATAGTTGTCGGTTGTCTTTTATTTATAAACCGACGAATATTAAGTAGTATAGTTGTCGGTTTTTATCAAAGAGTCGACACTGTTGGTTTAGTTGTCAGTTTTGTTAAATAACTGACACATATTGTCAACTTAATAGCCCCGCGAACAGAACTTTTCCCCATTGTCTTTATTTCATTGTCGTGTGCTAGGGACTGGCGATTTCCCCCAATTTCTCCCGCCGTCGTTGGCGGTTGGCTCCCCACTTCGCCGTTCGTCTCCTCGCACGTCGCTCGCCGCCGTCGCTGTCGCCGTCGGTTGTTGTGCCGTCGGTTGCTGGTCTCCTCGACACCCTCGCCGCCGCTCCGCCGAGCCATCGCCGGTTGCTGCGCCGCCGGTTGCTGGTCTCCTCGACGCCCTCGCCGCTGCTCCGCCGAGCCGTCGCCGGTTGATGGTCCTCCTCCCCTCGCTGTCGTCACCTCCAGCTGCTCTCCTCTGCTCCGGCGCTGTCAGCTTCACCTTGTTGCCCTCAAGATACGCCGACTTCTTCCTTCTTCCTCATCCCCTAGCTTAATACTGCCTGTCTAATAGACTCAACTCAAGTTTGTCTATCTTTACATTTGCATTATTCATTGCCATTTTTCTTTAAAATGTCAATGAAACTGTAATGGTTATCCAATGTTAAAGTTGAATACCTTGTTGTAGGCTACACAACAGATGAAACTATAGTAGCGTTTTCGTGTATATGTGTTTGATATTCTTATATCACTAGAAAGAAAGACAACCATTTTCATTAGTAGTAGATGAATAAATACATTAAATACAAATCAATTGGTAAACTAATATAAATCAGTAGATGATTACATAATTCCTAAATCAGCACATAAATAAATACAAATAGTAGATGAATAAAATACAATAAATACAATAATAGAGTTAAATCAGTAGATGATTAAATGATATCAAAATTAGTACATAAATAAACACAAATCAATAGATAACTAAATAAAAATAGTAATAAATAAAAACAAATAAGTAGATGAATAAATACATAAGTGGAAAAGTAAATATGAATCAGTTGATAAATAAAGTTACATCAGTAGATTCTTACATAATTTCAGAAGCAATATAAATAAATTCAAATGAGTAAATAGCTAAATAAAAAACAATAGACGAATAAATACAAATAAGTAGATGAATAAATACAAATCAGTTGATTAACTAATATAAAATTATAAATCAGTGATGATTAATCAATTCTCAAATCAGTACATAAATGAATACAAATAGTAGATGAATAAATATAATATAATCAAATCAGTTGATAATTAAAGTTAAACAGTTGATAACTAAAGTTAAATCAGTAGATGATTAAATAGTATCAAAATCAATACATAAATAAACACAAATCAGTTGATAACTAAAGTTGAACAATTGATAATTAACTAAAGTTAAATCAGTAGATGATTAAATAATATCAAAATCAATACATAAATAAACACATGTGACATGCTTGGAATGTAAATGATGAAATTTTCCCTAAATTGCCAATCATGCTTTTAAAGACATCAATAATCACCCTAACTTGAAGAACTAGGATTTTAGGTATAAGAATGACAACACATTATTTGTTGGCCTAAAAACCCGTCCAAATGCTGCCAAAATTTTCTTGAAAACCCAATACACATTATACACTTACTAGTGAGATTAGGTATTCAAGAATGGGATAGGTGGTACACATTTATTATATATAAGTATGACATCACATGTATTTGTTAACCCTAGACCCTAATCTTGTCCTAATATATACTTGTTTTCTCTTTGATCATAGAATGGATAGATCATGGATAAACATTCGCAATCGCTGCACCCCATGTATTTTTTCTGAATATGTGAACTTTACAATGTGAGCTTAATTTATAATGTGAATTACTTTACAATGTGAATGTGAACTTTACAATGTGAGCTTTAGAATTTGAATTACTTTACAATGTGAACTTCACAATTTGAATTACTTTACAATGTGAGCTTTACACTTTGAATTACTACTTTACAATGTGAACTTTACAAATTGAATGTGAATTTGCAGATGGCTGACCATTCTCCTGATGACCGTGTTGATGACTACCGTGAGGGTGAGGACATCAATGCACCGCCTCACAATGTAAGTTTTAAAAATATATCATATATTTATATCTATATGTCCATTTATAGTTATATCTTGTAAATGTGAATTATTTTGTCAAATTTTAGGTTGATGATGCACAGGTACCATGTGCAACACTTGAGGCACTTGACCAACAACACCAAAAAGTTGACAAGAGAAGGGGCATCACTATGATGAAGAAGTTAATTGTGCAAAAGGGAAATGGACCCAAACTTGTTGTGGATTTCGATAATGCAGGAAATGCATGTGGTGTGAATCACAATTCATTTATTTCATATCTTGGATATGTTACTCGTAGCTATTGCAGTTGTCTCTTAGATTCTTGGCATAACGTTTCTAAGGAGAAGAAAGATTTAATATGGAGGGATTTATGCGTGAGTTATTATTAATTTGCAATTCTATTTTGTAGATGACTAAATTTTTGGATACTAGTTAATAGCAATTCTATTTTGCAGAGTATATTTGAATTGGATGAAAAGTTGCATCGTAAATGCGTGATGCAACGCTGTGGGAGAGTCCTAAGGAACTATAGGACAAATCTCACCAGAGAATACATAAAAAAAGCTGACAAGAGGAAGAAGACAACCACTGAACAGTGGAACTTCCTGGACAAAGAAGAATGGGACGCATTTGTCGCTTCAAGACAAACTGATGAATTCAAGGTATTAGGCGTCAGTCTCAATCTCATTAATTAATATATGTTGTATTCACTTATTCAACATTAACATTTAGTGTTATTAACCAAACCATTAATGTGCATACTAACTAGGCCCTCAGTGATGCACAAAGATCAAGGCGTGCGATGAATGTGCACGACCACACAATGGGTCCAAGAGGATATGCAGGCGTTCGCCAAAGACCGCAGGATGAGGCTGATGCTGCTCAGTCTGCTGCTACTCAGGAGTCCTCTACCATAGGTAGCACACCTCTGCCTCGCCATGATGTCTGGATAGCTGGGAGGCAAAATAAGAAGGGAGAATTAACTAAGGCCGCAACTGCTGAGGCGGCTGCAAAAATGGTAAAATACAACTCTTACAACAATCATTCGAATATTGATTATTTGTGTTGTTTACTTAAGTACAAATTTTTGTTTTGGCGATTAGCGCGAGCTGCACGAGCTGAGAAAACAAGGAAAGTGCATCCCTGAGGGCACAAGGGATGAATTGACAGTTGCTCTGGGTAACCCAGAGCATCCTGGACGTGTTAGGGCTGCAGGCGCTGGTGTGGGCATCAAAGCTTTTTTTGGGCCATCCCTGCGCAAACATGTCCCAAAAGCGGGACTTTCACAAGAAGAGGTAACATAGTTTTTCCTTGTAGATGTTACTGTAAAAGAGAATTCAAAAATTAGAATTTGACGTTTCTTTTATCCATGTATAGGTGGATACACTATTTGATAGGAAACTCGAAGAAAAACTCAAAGAAGCAATGCAAAAGTGGCAGGCATCTCAGACTGCCACTTACCAGACAATACCTACTGCAACCTCTACTCCTACTCCTACTGCAGAGGTTGGGAGTAATCCTGTAGACCCACCACCTAGCACATCCACTGTAAGTATTTTTATGACATAGTAACTAGTTTTTTAATTCTACATGATACGCATATATGAAATTGTAGTCGTTTCAAAAAAGATGATATGTATATATGTATATAACATTCTTTACACAAAAATTTCTAGGGGGTGAAGCCATGCCGTCTAAAAAGTAAAGAATATGTCATGGCAGAGGCATCGGCTTACCCATCCCTACTAGGGGAAACGTGTCACGGGTCTCCAGTACCAGCTGGTTGGATTCAGGTGAGCCCGATACATATATTCCCCCAATTTCTGGAACTTCAACTGCCATATGCCCACCCAGATTGTGAAATGCTTGGTGAGGCATTAGGCGGAGTGATATTGTGGGAAAGAGCGTATGTCTTCTTTACTGAAAGGTGTGGTAAATTTACATTACGTTCAATTGTTAGTGTGTGTATATGCTGGCAGTTGATCTGAAATTATTATATATATATACAGGTTAAAAAGAAGACACCCACAACATCTAGGCCTCCACTTCCACCTCCTACATTACCTAGTTGGGTTCCACAGGACCTACCTATCCCGTTAGGTCCTAACTGTAGGGGTATGGAAATATGGTTAGGGGAACATGATATAAACTCCCCTATAACTGTTTCTTCTGATTCAGATTCTACAGGTCAGTCATACGAAACAAAACTATTTATACAAGATATTTTGGAGTTGTTTCGAAATGATTGGCTAAATACATCTGTGATAGAGCTATGGATAAGGTAAGATATTCTTTATACATCCATATACCTTGTGTATGATTTGGTGATCTGGTTTCTTATTTATTAATGCATGCGTAATTAATACATATTTTGCAGCTACTTAGACAACATATGTGCAGATTTTGGATTTGAACATGTAGGGTTTTTGATTCCATCCTTGATTAGTCTAGTAGCTAAAGACCCTACATCAGTTCAACAATACTGCTGTGAGGCTTTTTCAATTTTTGCTGTAAATAAGAAGACGGTGATAATGGCTCCATTCAATGTAGAGTAAGTTTACTTTGCTTATTATAATTTGGAATTAAGAAAATTACATTTTATTGTGGATTTTGAGTTATTAATTTTTAACTTTTTTTCCTCTAGGGGTAAGCATTGGGAGTTATTGATTATTGCCCCCGAGATGTTCACTGTGTATTATCTAGATCCTAAGGGGGGTAAATTGAATACAAGATTTGGACACAAAATGAAAATGGAAATATTTCGGTGAGAAATATTTTATTTTTCATATCCGTTAACATATGTTATTACATTACTATTTAATTGCAATGTTCTGTGTTACATTAACATGTAGGGGTTTTGAGGAGTACAAAAAGACTGGAGGAAAGGTCCCCACGAAAAAGAACCAGCAAATAATTTGGAAGAACGTGAAAGTAAGTTCCCTACTGCAATATATGTATATATTATTTATGTGAACAATGCTTAATTAGTTGTATTTTTTAATATTTTGTATGTTTGAATTTATAGTGTCCTACACAAGACAACGGATGGGCATGTGGATACTATGTCATGCGATATATGTACATGCTTGTCAAAAATGCCGCAATGGACATCGATTGTATTGCTGAGGTATTATATAGCCAACAAGAGATAATATGAAATATATCAATCTTATTTATAGCTCATTAATTATATATATACATCATTCTATTTACAGGTGTTTAAAATGGACCCCAGTACAGGAAAGGACTTACCAGATGTACATGAGCCCTATACGATGGGAGAATTAAATGAAGTAGTAGAAGAATGGGCAACAGCCATACAATTAGTGGGGGCTTTAAAATATAATTGGGATCCTGATAGCGAATGATGACTAAACAATGATACTTTCTAAATGAATTTCTGAATTATAATATATGTGTGAATGTTTCTACATGTCTGTATGTTTCTACATGTGTTTGAATGAAAATGAATGAAAGTGTTGGTTTCTATATGAAGTCTACATGTGTGAATGTGAATCAATGGAACTACAGATTGATAGCATGTGTGAATGTTTATAAATGTGTGAAACATAAAATGGAACTGCAGGTTGCATTGCTATATGCATGTGCTACTTTTTTATTGTTAATTTTGCAGGTTTGCGGCCTGTTGTCGGCTGATATCAATGGATGTCGTAAAACCTGCAGTTCATAACTGAACTGAATAGGTTTCTCATCCTGCGACCAGCCACAACAGGTCTGCAGACTGACAGAAAAAAAAACCAATAGTCGTCGGTTATTTGTAAATAACCGACACATAATGTTATAATGTCGGTTTTTTACAAATAACTGACATCTATTTCGTGTGGCGTGAAGGGCTTGGTTTTCGGTTATTTGTAGATAACCGACACTGATGGTGCCCAACATGGCGCCCTTTCTATGGCGCGAAGGGTTTGGTTGTCGGGTTCTTACCTAATAACCGACGCCTATAGTCCCATGATGGCGCGTTTTCGGTGGCGCGCGAAGAGTTTGGGTGTCGGTTATGGAACCGACGACCAATGGTTGGACTTTTAGTGTCGCCCACATAGGTGTCGCTTATAAACCGACACTAAAGGCTTTAAATAACCGACACTAAAGGTAGGTTCTGTAGTAGTGGGCTCACGCACCAACTGACAAGTTTGTCGAGCATAGGTTCTAAAATTCATGAATTTGATCCTTTCGACTCCCAAACAGACTGGGAACCCTCACACTAGACTCTCTTATAAATAGAGGGGTGTTGGGGGCTTCTCATAACACAACAATTGTCTCTGACAACTTTTGTCCTCTCTGGTTGTGGTAACAAATACAGATCATGAGCAAGTCCTACCCAATAAAGGGAGGGATAGATAGGGAGAGACAATTCTGGTGAGTATATAAACTCTAGCAGGTTAACGTTCGAGAGGGAAAACTCCTTATCATTGGATTTAGTAGGGCAACAGGGAGATTCCGATGGTCTGCCTGGACTACTCTAGAGGTGGGAGGCTATTGTTTGCCAGTAGGAGGACACCATAAACTGTTGTCTATGATGCTACACTAGCAGGTTGGTGGAGACGCTTGTTTGAGTGTTGCTGCTGAAGGAGCGAGTTGCTACCTGAAGAAGAAGTATGATGATACTGTAAGGGTAATGTCATTGGACTTTCTCTAGGACCAGATATAACCTCACAACCTTTCTTTCCTAGATACATTATTGTTTATGAGATCTTTATATCCAGGAGAATCAGGCTTTAAATTTTTATTTCTTCCGCCTTATCTGTTGCCCCAATTTCCCTAGAATGATAACAGAGCCACGTCAATTTACGACATATATGGGATTTAATTCAATATGATCAAATTTGATTTTATTGCATACAATACAAATATTAAACTAGTTAATGTGCATATCTGATTAATTACCACAGACGACTCCACAAACTATACACACACACACATACACACACACACACACACACACATATATATATATATATATATATATATATATATATATATATATATATATATATATATATATATATATATATATATATATATATGTAATTTACATGTGTTTCCCTAAAAGTTAGTTTTGATAGTGGATGTGAAGCATGGTTATGGCTAGTAACCCTAGATCTGTTTGTGCATGATTGTGGTTGTTTATTCTTGTTGTTACTTGGCCTATGCTTTGAGCCTCTCTCTTCCTTCAAATTATAAACCAATTCTCTTCTTCCTATTTCTCCTCAAATGTAACTCGAGGTTTTCCCTTTCACACTGTAATATGAAATATAATAGTTTTAGTTTATGTTTTGACGTGAGATTACGACCTACACAAAGGTGAAATGGTTGGCTCGTGAGACGAACTGATCGATTGGAGGATCACGAAGACCAGACAATAAGAGGATGAACCGATAGAGTACTAACACAACAGATCGGTTGTGGGTATCCAAACACCACTTGGACCTGAGAAGTAGATGGCCTCTTCAGGAGACCAATCGAGCAACCAAGAGGCGAGATGATCAATTCAAGAGTTGAACCTATCAACCCAAATTGGTTCGAGCATAGATCTTCATCAACAGTAGGTGGCATATGATGCAGACCATATGTGATAGTAATTCCTTGTAGCTCCAAGGAATTATAGTATTATGGCCATAACCATCGCTTGTGTTTATTATTACATGTTTTCGTTGTGGTTATAGAATGTATATGATACATACTATAGTATGTGGTGATTGGATATGTATATGTATTTATATAAAAATACCTCAATACAATATTAAGTCTTAGTTGATTTCCATTAGCAACACACATGAAAAGCTTGATCGACTAAGCATGGTCACCCCAAGGGTGGTGTGTTTATTATCTTACGGAAGTGTGATGGTTATATTGTGGGCCTGCCAAGAGGGGTGCATTGCTATCATATTGGCTTTTCAATTAGGCTTAAATGTGTGACCTTAATGAGATTAAGCACCCAAGTCATACAAATGATCATGGCAAAGAGTTGTGCATATCATCTATCTAAGATTTACATATGATACAATTGGAAAAAGTTGTCTACCAAAATAATTGACTATGGATGATGGAGTTGGCCAGGTAATAGTTGAATTGTTGTGGATTTTGGCTCAATAGAAGATTGTACGCTGCAATCTTCCAAAGATACATGAGGGTTATCAATTTGAATGAAATAGTGGGAGAAATAATTAATTGAAGGCCTAATTAATATTGTTAACTTCTCGAATCAAACAAATAATTTTTTTTTGAAAAGGTTGGTATTTTTACTTTGTAGAATCTAATGTCAAACATAAACACATTCTTTTTGCGATCAGTCCTTAAGAAAGGACAAATTGGGATAAAGTTCCACAACTAGTTAAGGACTTTGGAAATTTTTCTCACCAATGAATGAAAGCTCTATGTCCTTGGAAGACCAGAGCCAAAGGAACCCGCTCCAAATGTGCCTAAGGCTGAAATGGATGCTTACTTGAAGCATGCCAATGATGTCGTAGGATAAGGATGAAATGGATGCTTACTTGAAGCATGCCAATGATGCTATAGGCATGAAGTGCCTTATATTATGCTGCATGAACTATGAGTTCCATGCGCAGCATGAAGTGAGCTAGAACTATAAGGAGCAAGAGTTGTTGCCACTACAATTGGAAGTTGTCATTCGTGGGCACATAATTGAATTAGTAAATTGCAATTATGTACCTGCCATTGATAAAACATCATATATCTTGTATGGACAAGAATTGATGTTTTATGGAAATGTCTTATGTCTCACAAACTATACTTGATAGTTGTATAGACAAATGTGTATGACACATATATTGAATGACAAGATGACTCAAACAATGAATGCTTATACCATTGCCATCTAGAGCACAAAATTGAGAAATCCATTTCTAGAATCCATATGATGGTTATCTAGGCCCTTTTGGTTATTAAACCAATAGAGAAATGCATGTATTATTTGTTGTGCAATATGCCAAAAACATATTCATGAGATTTAGTGGGAGAGCGATTGTTTTATTAGGTCTCATACATGTTGATGTATTTAGTCCATTAGAACAAATACTAAAGGTAGTTACTAGTAATTAATTAAATTTACTGATGTCATCAGTAGATATGAAGTTTGTATTTGATCAATACAAGTATGAATCTCTTGAAGTGTTCAAGGATATTATGAATGAAGTACATAATTAACTTGGTAAAAGTATTAGTATACTTCAATTTGATCGATGTTGAAACATTTTAAACCAAGAGTTTGAGAACCTTCTGGGAGATCATGATAATTTATCACGGTGAGCTCCACGTGGAAAACAATGATAGTGTATCATGAGATAATATCAGAAAGAAGAAATAACATCTTGTTAATTCATAGTGTGATTATCAAAAAAGTCTAGGAAATCTTCCAAATTTTTTGGGCACATGCTTAACACTAAACAATGTATCGTCTAAAATAGTTCAAAAGACACCATATGAGATATGGAATGGGATATGTCCCAATATGTCTTTTATAGTTATTAGGGATGAATAGTTATATAAGAAAATAGTTTCTTAACAAGATTTGTCCATAAAATCATATAAATTTTTTTTTGTTAAAATACTACTCTTATCTCAATCCAACAACAAAGTTGTTTGTTAATCGGGATAATTATATTCCTAGAGAGGAACTTAGTTCCAAAGGAATTAGTGGGAGTAAAAGTAGAACTTGAAATGTTCAAGACAAACAAGAAAACATTGAACCTAAAGAGGTACAGTAGGAACATAGAGAATCATAAGATGTTGTGGAATCTCAGGTTCCTCATGTAACAAAAAACCTCATAAATCTAGTAGAACACGCCTTAAGTTTGAAAGATTATGATATCTTATAACTCACAAAGGGCGAGAGTAGATCATAGATGATGATTCAACATCCTACCTAGAATCTATTGAATAACAAGAATTTGAGAAATGGCTTAAGGCCATTAGATCCAACATGGACTCCATGCAAACCAACAAGGTATGACCTTGTTGGATCCACATGAAGGGTTAAAACCCATAAGGTGCATTTGGGTCTTTGAAAGGAGACTAACATGAAAGGGTAGATCGGTTGCAAAGAGTTTCTAGCAAGTTCAAGGCGTTGAACATGATGAAGTTTTTCACCAGTTACTATGGTTAAATCCATAAGGATCATGCTTGCTTTTGCAGCTTAGTATGACTATGAGATTTGTCATATGGATGTTAAAATCACATTCATTAACTGGAATAATTATGAAGATGTGTACGTGACACAACCTAAAAGTTTTTTAAATCCAATAATGGAAATACAGTCTATAAGCTACAGAGGTCAATCTATGGATTGAAGCAAGCATCTTAGAGTTGGAATCTTCTATTTGACAAGACAATCAAAAGGTTTGACTTGAGTTAGAATGAAGATGGAATCTGCAATTACAAAAGATTTCAACAGAGGATATTTATATTCCACATAATGATGGGGAATGACGTCCTTATCCTATAAATATTAAAACTTGGTAAGGAAAGTACCTTCTCTATGAAGGGTTTAGGAAAAACTTCCTATGTGATAGGAATTGAGATCTGTAGAGATAGATATGGAAAGCTTCTCGATCTAAGAAAGAGCACATACATTATCTGAAGAGGTTCAACATGCATGACTAAATGAGAGAGAACTTGTCCATGTCCCGTGGAGTTAGTCTCTCAGGAGCCTAGTGTCCTTGTTCTTGTGAAGAACACATGGATAGATGCCATATCCATTTCTAGTTGGATCAATATTGAATATAATGTTATGTACTTATCTTGTTATCTTGTATGTATTGGACATGATGAGAGGATATCAATTTATCTCATAAGTATTGGACATGATGAGAGGATATATAGATATACCTATCTAGCAATCTCGTATGTATTGGACATGACGAGTGGGTATATGTCAGATGCTAGTGAGAGTCACTAAACTACAATAAAAACATTCTTAGGTGCTTGAGAAACACTAAAAGGACCAGTTCCTTGGTTATGGTAATAAGAAAGAGTTGGGTGTAAAGGGTTACACCGATGCAAGATTTACATGTGAAAAATAAAATTAACGATCATAGTCTATATTTATGTTTGACCTTAAATGAGAACTATAAGTTGGAAAGGGTTCCGAGCCAATGACAGTTGTTTAAATCTACAAAAGAAGTCGAGTATCTCTGTGTTGTGAGAACAACAGAGGATATTGTATGGATCAAGATGTTCATATGGGTGAACTTGTGTGAGGTTACAACTATTGATGACACAGTAGAAATATTGTGACACTAATGGAGCTACTGAATAGGCTGGGAATTTTAGATAGAATACTATGACACTTCCATCTTAGATGAGATGCTATATAGCGAAGAGATGTGAAACTTGCAAAATACCAGCTTGAAGCAAATGTTTCTAACCCGTTATAAAAGTGCTTGGGCAAAAGAAACATGATGGGCATGTTAAGATCACTCGAAATAAGATTTGTGGGTATTTGGCTCTAAGTGCAAGTGGGAGTCTATTTCTATGTATGCCCATAGAGCCAATCATATTATGATTGGAATGATACATTAAATACCTTACTTGATAATAACTTATGCAATTATGTATAATATATTTGTCTTAGCATGAGATGACGACATAGACATATTATATATCTTAACAATGATGTTACTTGATGTTGTATGTCTTCAAGTATGTGACTTGAACAATGAAATTATTCGTATGATAAGAGTACATACATTCTTGTTATGTCCCTAGTCGAATATTACTATGGAAGAAAAATAGACAATAGTGATACATAAGACTAGAGAGTGTTGACTAATGAAAAAATCTCATTAGTCATGATATTTGATATCAAGTCAAGCACACAGGTATATGTTAGAGAAATGTATATCAGATAGATCTATAGTGAGAGTGACACATTGTGGCAACCACTATCACATTGACAACTTAATCACATAAAACTATGCAGAATTAATCATTAACAGTGGATTACTAAAAATACTCAAAATTGAAGCCTTTTTGCCAAGAGATCCATCACCAGGAGTCTCTTTTCAGAAAGAACCAAACCATATATATATATATATATATACATCATGGTTTACTTGTAGATACAATGTTCCATCTCCTTGCAAGGATTTAAGACAACAATTGCTTTATCAAAATATACACAAAAGCAACATCATGCATCGAGCCATACTAGCCAAACTCTATAAGACACATAGCATAACACATAACATGAGTTGTTACTATTGTCCTTGTTGCTGCTGTCTGTTCTCTGTTGCACGGTCTCTACCTCCTCGTGCACGTCCACCTAAAAAGTTGTGGAACCCATGGGGTGAGACTACTTGTCTCAGGGAGAGATATAACTCTCCACCAACAAAATTATTATTAAAGTTAAACTTTTAAAAGAGATAGAAGAAGAAACCTATATTGAATTATATGAGTATAACTGTTAATTATATATAGAGTAGGGCAATCTCAATATCTTATTAGTTCAAGAATCTACAACTGAGCAATAGATCATTTAATCACTTTTTAAAAGGAAAATAAAGAACATGTATAACTGTTATAAACTAAACAATAATAAATAAAAGCAAGGCATCAACCAATGTTCCCATATTTGGTCCTTAAACAAATACGCTACATGGAAAATTACATCTTTAAACATTCCATCTTATTATGCCCTACGGAGATGGGAATATACCTTCCAGCTCTAATTGACCACTGCAAAGTTAGCATCAGTACCATATAGGTCTATGGAAGAGCCAGAATCCACGATCTCTGCTTTTTCAGTCAGTACGAGAGTGGCAGTGACATTAAGAGTCACTATGCATTTTAGCTATCATGGCATATAGAGGTTCTTCACTATACAGACACAACATGTATCATGTTCTTTGTTCAGGGTATGACCTACAGTCAATCCTACTTGTATATCGTGAGTCATGGCCTACAACCATACTCTTCTAGGGTAAGGCTTTACTACCAATCCTGATGTTGCATTAGAGCTACGTCCTACAACCGCACTCTTTCTTAGGAAAATGGCTCAAGGCCAATCCTGGGGTTTGAAGGAAGCAAGGAAATACTTGTATTTCACCCTTGCATATTCAAAAATATGCGCTCCAAGTAAAACTCATTTCATCATTCAGCAGATCCTAACACTTAATGATTCTATGGTCAGGGCAACTACATTTTTAGTTCACTTGATAGATTAAGTGCATTACAACATCTTTTTGCATCAATCAAGTTACAAGCATAAATTATAAGTAAATGCTATACAGAAAGGTGTAACATATTTTCAAGAGATCTTGTACAAATTGGTACATGTCTTGTTACACTTATCCTAGGATCTTAGTCCCCTGAATACTTTATTGGGAATCTCATCCCTACAACATTATCATTATCATCACCATTTGTTTGGGTACCAAACCCTCAGTTCATTATTGAACAATATCACCTCTCATTAGGCAATAACCAACTCTAGATCCTCCTACCCATATGTAAATCATACTAGTTGTACAAGTATATCACATGGCTCATAATGCCTTACATAATCTGTGTAATACTAAATCATCATAGCTCATACCTAGCTATGTTCATTGTCCCATAACACCTACATGGTTAGTGTAACATACCTGACCTGGGTTATACCTTAACCCTAGATGTTTTTCTTAATAAATTTAATTATATGCTTGCTCTTATTTCTTGAAAAGTAATTAAGGCTCAAGAGGAACTTATAATTCAATTTTAGTCCTTTTTGAACAATGTTGAAATAATGTTTTGTCTATTTTGGACTAAAGTGCAAATTACCCAAGTTGAGGGGTGAAATTGCAAATATTGAATGATAAGATGTTCCTAAAGTGTTGAAACATCATAAGGATGAAAATAATGCAGTGGTATGGCTTGTGGTAGCTTGAATAACAAGAAAGAGCTTGTTGAGCAATGTTTGTGAGTTGAAACCTAGTTTTGGTGTAATGTGCAATTTACCCAAAACGCAGGGTGCAATATGCAAATTACCACTTAAAAATAGTCCCTAATTTATATTGGAATCCTATAGAGCAAAGAAATTGAGAGGGACGTCTCATTTGAATCACTTTGGGGGAGAGAGAATCTTGATATTAAAATAATCAAGATTTAAGCAAAATTGGAACTTTACTTCAATTTAATGCAAAAATAAATATATTAATTGAAGTGCTCTTCAACCAAAATTATTTTGGTTGAAATCCATATATGTTTACTTCCTTATGACTTTCAAAGGAAACCAAAATATCTTAAGGAGGTGAAGAACCCTCTTACATTGTTATAAGAAAAAGAAATATCCACTCACTTATGGATATTATTATAATATGATCTATGGTTCTTAATTTGCTTTTCTTTAAATCATGGATAATTTAGAGGAATAAGAGGAAAATAATATAGACACTTAACCAAGGAAGGGAAGGGGGAAAATGGCAAGGAAATGTAGGAGATAATCCCTACTTTCTCTCTCTTAAATGAATTTTGAATAAAATGCATATATGCTCCTTTATCCATAGCTTGGATGGGTAATTTCGAAACCACCTTCACTTATTGCTTGAAAAAACGACCAAGGGATCTTGGATCAACAGGAGGACGACCCCCAACCTGTTGGTAAGCTTCTTGACCTTCTTTCACCATGATTTCATGGTGGAAATCGAAAATAAATGATGGATTTCTTCTTTTCTCCATGCAATCTTCTATCCTAGCCATTTCTTTTCACTCAAAATCTTGAGGACGAGCTTGGGATAGTTGAGAAATCTTATTCCACCATTAAATACGTGTATTTTGGATCTTTTAAGCTCAATTGAAGGTGGGTTATATAACTTGAACCCTTATATATTGTTTTTGAATTCAATTTCTCAATCTATTATGTTCAATTGTTCTTCTTGCGATTCCTTTGAATACTTGATGAAATCACCATGGAAATTACAGAAAGTTTCGTGGTTTTGTAGCTTGATGATGTTGACATCATCATAAGAACACACCTCCACCAAAATCTATTGAAAACGGTTTTAAGACCTTGGTCCAAATGGTTCACCAAACCGTTTGGAGACCAAACGATTTGCAAACCGTTTGGAGACCAAACGATTTGCAAACCGTTTGGAGGTTTGGATCCCAAACCATTTAGAAGGGTAGACCATTTGGATGGGTTGACCTTTTGAGGTAAAAACCCTAGTATATGTTGGATGATGATCCAATGGATCCAATTGATTGATTCAATATATAGATAATCCTCCAATTAGAAACCCTAATCGGGTTGAGTGATGAAATCCTAAATTGATTGATTTAATTTTTGGGTTGACTAACCCAAACGGTCTCAAGACTGTTTTGAGATCACCCAAATGGTCTCAAGACCGTTTGGAGGTCAACCAAGACCGCTTGGAAGTCTATGATGAAGTATGATTAGTTGGTTGAAGATCCAGTGATATCAAATTGAAATACAATCAATAGCTCAATTGAATGATTGATTCTATGATGCAAACCCTAATAGAACTTCACAAATTTCAATGATGGATTGGGAAAAAGGTCTCAAGACTGTTTGGAGGTCATCCAAACGACATCAACACCATTTTAGGTCAGGTCATGTCACGGTTTGATGATAATCCATTGATTTCAATTGAATTCGTTCCACAATGTCAACCATTGATGGTTCCTCAATTTAAAAACTCTAATTTATGGTTTCTTGACTATAAACCCTAGTTCAATTGGGTTCGAAACCCTAATTGAAGGTTCAATTGAAGAATTAATCAGTAGTTCTGATGATTTAATGATTGAAACCCTAAATTGATTAAGTGATGGAAGACCTTTTTGGTCCATTCGGTTTTGAGAGAGTTTGGACCAAACGGTCTTAAGACCGTTTGAGTCCAAACGGTCTCAAGACCGTTTGGGATCAAACGGTCTCAAGACCATTTGAGACCAAACGGTCTCAAATCATTTGGAGACCCAAGTCCAATCGGTTTCAACACACTTCTTGTCTAAACGGTTTCAAACCATTTAGACAGAAAAGGGTCAAGATCATTTGGTGACTCAAAGTGATCAAATCAATGGATAACTTAATGTGATGAAGGATCAATTGACCCTATAATTGTTACTGATCTATCTTAAAGATAATCACTAGGGTTGAACTTTAAGATACTAAGTGATTGACAATCCTTAGATGAGTTAATCCTTGAAGCTTAAGTAAGCAATGACTCAGTACACTATGTTAATCATAGATGTATGTACTTGATTGAAGGGTTGATGTAAACCTATTCAAGTTGAAAGGATGATAGAAAGGAATTCATTCATGTGTATTAATTATGTCGTGATTAGGTTATGATCCTTAGTAAAGAGAACATGAAACCCTACTCCAGAAGGTTAATGAACCCTAACCCTAATTCAGGGTAACATAATGTAAAACCCCAATTATGGGAATGGAGGGTGAATCCATGAGAAACCCTAATTGAGGTTGATTCCATGAGAAACCCTAATTGAGGTTGATTTCATGAGAAACCCTAATTGAGGTTGATTACATGAGAAACTCTAATTGAGGTTGATTCTATGAGAAACCCTAATTGAGGGTGATGCCATGAGATACCTTAGTTGGGATGAATAGTAAACCCTAATTATGGGCAATGTGATGTGAAATCTTAATGAAGGGTGATGCTATATGCAATCCAAACCCTAATGAAGGGATATGGTATGTGAAATCCTAACCCTAATGAAGTATGATAGTATGTGAAGCCCTAAACCCTAATAAAGGGTGATGGTATGGGAGACCCTAATCCTAATAATGGAATGATGACTAATACATCAATAAGGGAAATACCTAAAGTGACTGATTATATGTAACATCTCTGACCTGGGTTATGTGTTAACCCTAGATGTTTTGATTAATAA
Organism: Alisma plantago-aquatica; assembly: GCA_963693085.1. Lineage (NCBI taxonomy): Eukaryota > Viridiplantae > Streptophyta > Magnoliopsida > Alismatales > Alismataceae > Alisma > Alisma plantago-aquatica. The sequence continues at coordinate 1,184,522,792 of OY856410.1, read as the reverse complement.
GGTTGAGTATATTCTTAATCTTATCTTGGGAAAAGTAATTAGGTCTCATGAGAAACTTAAGTTTCAATTTTGGTCATGTTTGAACAATGTTGAAGCAATGTTTGCTTATTTTGGACTAAAGTGCAAATTACCCAAGTTGAGGGGTCAACTTGCAAATGTTGCATGATAAGATGTTACTCTGATTTTTATACATCATAAGAATTAATATGATATAGTGGTAGGGTTTTCACAAGCTTGGGCACCAAGATTAAGCTTGTAAAGCGATGTTGTGCATTAAAACCTAGTTTTGGAGTAATGTGCAATTTATCCAAAACCTAAGGTTTGATATGCAAATTACCACTTCAATAAGGTCCTTAATGTTTATTGGCATCATGTAGAGCAAATAAAATGAGAGGGGCATCTCATTTGAATTAATTTAGAGGAGAGAGAATTTTGATATTAAAATAATCAAGATTTAATCTTAAGTGAAACCCTAATGCAATTTAGGGCAAAAATGAATGTATTAATTAAAGGGCCTTCAACCAAAATATTATTGGTTGATTTTAAATAAGGATGGACGTTCCTTTGTCAAGATAAGGAACGAAAATATCCTAAGTAGGTGAAATTCCACTCACCTTATTATAAGGAAAAGAATTTCCACTCAAAAAGATATATTAATATTATAATGGTTTAAGGTGCTTATTTTATTTTCCCTTAATCCATGGATAATGTAAGGGAGTTCGGTGGGGATAGATATGACCTTGCATTCAATAAACCAAGGGGGAAGTGGTGGCAACAATTTTGGAAATTAAAGACTTTTATAAAGTATCTTCTCTCTCATCAATTTCCTTATAAAAATGCCCTTTCCAAGCCAAATGAAAGGCTTTTCTCGACCCTTTTATTTCTCTCCTTGCTTTGTCCGAACAAGGGAGATTAGGAGGAGAAGAAAGACGAAACCCAACCTGTAGGTAAGGTTCTTTATCCATTTCTCCTTGATTTCATGGTGGAAATCGAAAATAAATTATGGATTCCTTCTTACTTTGATCTCCTCTTCAACCCTAGCCAACTTTTACATTCAAAAGCTTGAGGACGAGCCTAGGGGGAGTTTCAAGAGATTCATCCACCATTAATGGGGTGATCATGGAGCTTTAGAGCTCAATTGGAGGCGGGTTTTATAACTTAAACCCTTAAACATTGCTATTGCATCAATTCTCTATGCTTTGTTGATTGATTTCTTCAATTCGATACGCTCTTGTTTCTTTGCTGCAATTTCCATCAAGAACGGTTTATGTTCTTGGTTATTCGAAGGAAGAGGATGATGACATCATACTAGATTCTTATCCAAAGAAAAGTACCAAGCCAAACTGTTTTGATAGCTATTCCAAATCGTTTTAATTTGATTGACTATGCGATTTCAGCAAACTGTTTAAAGGCAAACGGTTTGAAACCATTTGGGAGCAAACGGTTTCAAGACCGTTTGAGATGGTTAACCAAGCGTTTACCGTTTGGGAATTTTGTTCCTAATTATGTAGGCTAATGACCCACCAAATTTGAGGGGTTAACTCCAAAGGAATCGTAGTTTGAAGGCCAATCAATTAGGAAAATCGAATTGAATTTAATGCTGATTTTCAACCTGATTAACTTGACCTGTGTGGGAAAACGGTTTCAAGACCGTTTGAGTGAGTTGACCAAGCGTTGACCGTTTGGGATTCCTGTTCAAAATTATGTTGGTTGATGACCCCTCGAATTTGAGGGATTAACTCCCAAGGAATCGTGAGTTGAAGGCTAATCAATTAGAAAAACCTAATTGGATTAACTGGTGATTATCAATCTGATTTAATTGAACATTTTGGGCAAACGGTCTCAAGACCCTTTGAATGCGTTGACCAAGGGATGACCGTTTGGTAATACTGTTCCTAATGATGTGGTCTAATGACTCACCAAATTTGAGGGATTAAATCCCAAGGAATCGTGAGTTGGGCTATTCAATTGGGAAAACCCTAATTGAAAACAGTGCTGAAATTCCAATTAGTTAATTGGAGATTTTGGGTTGATTAGCCCAAATGGTTTCAAGACCGTTTGGGGATCACCCCAAACGGTCTCAAGACCGTTTGGGGGTCACCCCAAGACCGTTTGGAGGTCTGGGATCAAGTATAGTTGACCAATTGAAGGTCTAAAGGTACCACATCATATTGCAATTAAGTGCTGATTTGTTTATCAACTCGATAGACCAAACCTTGACGAAATTTCATTAGAATCCAAAGGTTGGATGAGCCAAACGGTCTCAAGACCGTTTGGAGCTCATCCAAACGGTCTCAAGACCGTTTGGTGGTCAACCAAGACCGTTTGGAGGTCTTGGGTTGAGTATGGTTAGGTGTTTGAAGGTCTAAAGGTACCAAGTTGATATACAATACAATGCTGATTTGGTGATCAATCGCATGATCCAAACCTTAATTGGATGGCTTGGATTTGAGTGATTTGATGGGAAAACGGTCTCAATACCGTTTGGAGGTCATCCAAACGACCTCAAGACCGTTTGGGGTCAGGTCATACCCAATTTGGATGATGGTTCAAAAGTATCAAAGTAAACAATCTTGCATTGATGAGTGTTGTTGAATCATCGATTCTAAACCCTAATTCAATTGATTCAAACCCTAATTGATGACTAATTGAGGGTTAATTGAGGGTAAAATCAGGTGAAGGTTTACCTATTTAACTCAATTGAAGTATGATGATAAGTCCAATTGGTGATTGGTTCCATGAATTCAATGATTGAAGGAATCAACATTGGAAACCCTAATCCAATTTGATTAATTGAGACCATATCTGGTCCATGCGGTTTTGAGGAGGTTTGGAACAAACGGTCTCATGACCGTTTGAGTCCAAATGGTCTCAAGACCTTTTGGGGCCAAACGGTCTCAATACCGTTTGAGACCAAACAGTCTCAAACCATTTTAAGACCAAAGACCGTTCAGTTTCAAATCGTTTGGTGATGAAACCTCAAAAACCGATTGAAGGTTGTTGGTGATTTAATCACTTGGTAATTGAAGGTAATTATAGTTCCAATAATCCTACGATGGTTAGTGATGATAACCAATGAAGGTACAAAGGTTGAAACCCTAATAGTACCTAAGTGATTAGTGCCAATTAAGGGATGAACCTTAATCACTTATAGGATCAATGACTTGATAATCATAGTTGTATGTACTCAACTGAAGGGTGATATGACCTAATCAAGTTGAGAAGTTGATAGCATGAATTCATACATGAATATGAATCATGTGGTGATTAAGGGTTGTGATCCTTAAGTAAAGAGATTATGAAACCCTAAACATGAACATAAACCCTAATTGACAGGGTTATTGAACTCAAATCATAGTTGAGGGAGTGTCCATGTAAATCCATAGTTGAGGGTGTATCCATGTGAAAACCTAGTTGAGGGAGTATCCATGTGATACCCTAACTGAGGGTGCATCCATGTGAAACCCTAAATGAGAGTGATTTCATGAGAAAGCCTGATTGGAAATGATTAGTAAACCCTAATTATGGGCAAAGTGATATGAAACCCTAATAAAGGGTGATGTTATATACAATCTCTATTCTAAAGAAAGGAGACGGTATGTGAAACCCTAATCCCTAATGAAAGAATAGAATTCATACTTGAATATGATTCATGAGGTGAACTCCTGTAGCACGACCGTGCAAGGTAGCACGGTCATGGTGGCTTCCCTTAGCACGGCCATTTTTGATTGCACGGGCGTGGTACTCTAAGCTTGACTTAGAGTTGTTTTAAAAAGGACCTAGCATGGTCTTTTTGTTAATTTATGACTTAAGGGTGAATCCATAGTATTGGAAATAGTTGTATGCTCCAAGTGAGTGATTGATGATCACTACTTTACATAATTAATGTGATGAAATGGTGCATAAAGTATTAAGATGGGTAATACCCTAATACAAGATAAGTATATGAACTCAAGAAAGTTAATGGTGTTGAGGGAAGTGATACATCAAGATATGATAGATGTCATATCCAACACCCCAAATACTGGTATACCTTGTTGTGTTATAATTCCAATATAGTTGGATGAATGATACATGAGATGTGTGATGGAAATCCAAATCCTGGTAAAGGATTAAGGGTAATACCCTTGAAATATTAATACATTGTTTTGCATGGTGTTGATAGATAATTGATGTACTGCTATCATATGTGCTAACCATGCAGGTATCATGAGATAATGAGCATAGCCAGGTATGAACTATGTTGTGTTATTAGTTGAATTTTTTTATTGGGCCTTGTGTGCCATAATATACCTTGTGCCTGGTAAGAGGTAGCAAGAGAGTTAATGGGCCTCAAGTGCCATGATGGATGCTTGTATAACAATTATCATGCTTATCTCGGTCAGATGACCTAAAGGTGTTAGTTACATGAGAAAGAGGTAACAATGCTCAGGTGATGAGCTAAAGATTTGAATAATCAGGATTTCATGGTTATGGTATTGAAATTGTGAAGGGATGAGAATTTCCAGTGCTGAAATTAGGGATTAAGATCCCAACACCTTGTGAAAAGAGTGTGGCTGACGGCCACGACTCCACAATGATAATGCCAGGCTTTAGATATATGATCTAAGCCTGAAGAGAGTTAATGTAGTGGTAATGATTATGTAGTTTGAATAGATGTTATACATGTTCTTCATATTCATTAAAGGATAAGTGACATGTTGATTCTATCAAGTTACAGTTGCAATGTGTTTGATATAGAATAATGTTCTAATCTGTTAGACATTAAAATATCTACTGTAAAATAAATATGATTCCTCTGTTTATATTTATCTTCTTAAGTCGCACTAATAATGTTTCTGACAGAGAGTTATATCTCTCGCTGGGGCAATTTGTATAATTGTCTCACCCCCGTGGGAACCACATTTTTTAGGCGGACGTGGACGAAGAGACAGGAACCCTTCAGTAGGTGAAGGACAACAGTAGCAGCAGGGACAACAGTGAAATCTTAGGTGGAGACATTGACTGTCATGTCATGTACAGATGTATATAGAGTCCTATGTGTCGTCTCTGTACTCTCAGGTCCTCGGAGTAGTAGTTAGTGATTTCGAGATTTTCACTTAGTACCTCGAGGGTTTTATACTGCCTATGTACATTTAAGACAGAGTAATTAATGCTTGTATTCCTCGAGAAGCAAAAGTACATGATATGTATATATATGAACCAGGATGTAAAGTTTTACTTGGGTTCTGGATGAAAGAATTTTTCTATGAATGGATCCCTTTGCAAAAAGTTTTAATTTTTAGTGATTTTTGCTAATCCGCTGCTTGATGAATGCTTCTGTATTAGTTAATCTTGTTTTCACGAGACGGTCGTTTCAAGTAGTGGTATCAGAGCTCTAGGTTCGCTGAGTCAATAGAGACATAGGACTAAGGTTGTAGAGTCTGTTCTAATTATCTTCCAGTTTATCTGATAGTATCTTCTACTCACATAGGAGAAGAAGAACTTAAAATGACTGGAAAACATGAGGAACACACTGCTAAGGGAAATGTTGTTGCACCAGGAGGGGTGCATGGGACCAGGCAAGAGGAGAACAAGTACCTGAGAATTCCCATCTTGACCTAATCAGGATAGAGAATCCTATGTTGTGCTCTTGAAGAGAAGGTTAGGACAACAATGATGCATAAAGAAGACTGGATACTGGTATTACAACCTAGGTTACCAGTCCTCAATGCAGAAACTTTGGGCTTTGAAAGGATTCCTGAGTGACATGGTCATGATAGAACAGTGGAAATGTGGGAAATATTATCATATGGAAAGAATGTAGACTCTGCCATAAGTTTGGAAAAACAGTACATCTGTGATGGTAATGCCCAAGGAGGGTCAATAAGATAAGAATTAAGGTAAGATCTCTATAATTTTAGAGACATTTGCCTAAATATTCTGAAAAGCTAAAGTTTTTGGTGTCACCAGTACAATAAATGCCTAGTGCACCAGGGCAGTAGCCACTAACTGAAGGCAAATGTAGCAACATGAAATAACTAAATACTATGTGTTGAGCCAACCTAAAGTAGTAGATAATCATGATGAGTAATAGTCAAATGAAATATATTCATTCTAATACGTCATTTCATGATTCTATGTGTTGTAGTTGTTTTTTAGCTTCCTTTGACTAGTCCTATAAGGACACAAGGAAGATGAGAATCTACATTTTACTCAGTAATTCCTTAAAATGTTTTATAATCTCCCTTATCTGTGTGTTGAAAGATAAAATACAGAAGTGATACCTGAAGAAAATTTAAGAATGGAGAATCATGTGTGTATAATGATGTGAAAAGTGAGGAATATGATAGAAAATAAAGTGCATACTACCTAAACTCAATACTTATATACCCTGGACAGGTATACGATTATTGAGGATAAGGCAAGTATGAAACTCTTAGATTGTTATCTTTTTTATTACTCTGATCAAGCAGTCATTCTGAAACAATCTAGTGAGTATAATGGAACTAATAGAGAAGAGCTATGTGAACATTCTCAACTTATAGGGAAGAGATATGTGAACATTACCAACTAATAGAGAAGAGCTATGTGAACATTCTCAACAAAAAGGGAAGAGCTATGTGAACATTCCCAACTAATAGAGAAGAGCTATGTGAACATTCTCAACTTATCGGGAATAGCTATGTGAACATTCCCAACTAATAGAGAAGAGCTATGTGAACATTCTCAACAAAAAGGGAAGAGCTATGGAACATTCCCAACTAATAGAGAAGAGCTATGTGAACATTCTCAACTTATAGGGAAAATCTATGTGAACATTCCCAACTAATAGAGAAGAGCTATGTGAACATTCTCAACAAAAAGGGAAGAACTATGTGAACATTCCCAACTAATAGAGAAGAGCTATATGAACATTCTCAACAAAAAGGGAAGAGCTAATGTGAACATTCCCAACTAATAGAGAAGAGCTATGTGAACATTCCCAACTAATAGAGAAGAGCTATGTGAACATTCCCAACAAAAGGGAAGAGCTATGTGAACATTCCCAACTAATAGAGAAGAGCTATGTGAACATTCTCAACTTATAGGGATGAGCTATGTGAACATTCCCAAGTAATAGAGAAGAGCTATGTGAACATTCTCAACAAAAAGGGAAGAGCTATGTGAACATTCCCAACTAATAGAGAAGATCTAGGTGAACATTCCCAACTAATGGGGAAAGGCTATGTGAACATTCCAAATTACATAGAGTTTGCTAAGTGAACTTTCTTAAATGAATAAAGGATTGCTGAGTGAATTATCTCTGTTAGATATATATGTTTTTCCTTTTTGATAAATATTCTTGGGTGATGATAGAAGTATGCTTTTTTATGATTTTTCCTTTCAATAATATGGACATCATATGTTAGGGGTTTATGCTCTGAATAAACATAAACATTGATAAGGTTGAATCAATGAAAGGAACTTTGTATGGATTACAGAATCCATGATATCTCCATAATATTAAGATATTATGTGGAGACTTGAGGGTATGATAACTGAATAAATATGTCCCAAATTTTTCCTGGGATTTCGAGGACGAAATCCTTGTTAGGGGTTTATAATTTGTAACATCCCTGACCTGGGTTATGTGTTAACCCTAGATGTTTTGATTAATAATGTTGAGTAGATTCTTAATATTATCTTGGGAAAAGTAATTAGGGCTCATGAGAAACTTAAGTTTCAATTTTGGTCATGTTTGAACAATGTTGAAGCAATGTTTGCTTATTTTGGACTAAAGTGCAAATTACCCACGTTGAGGGGTCAACTTGCAAATGTTGCATGATAAGATGTTACTCTGATTTTGATACATCATAAGAATGAATATGATATAGTGGTAGGGTTTTCACAAGCTTGGGCACCAAGATTAAGCTTGTAAAGCAATGTTGTGCATTAAACCCTAGTTTTGGTGTAATGTGCAATTTACCCAAAACCTAGGGTTTGATATGCAAATTACCACTTCAATAAGGTCCTTAATGTTTCTTGGCATCATGTAGAACAAATAAAATGAGAGGGGCATATCATTTGAATTAATTTGGAGGAGAGAGAATTTTGATATTAAAATAATCAAGATTTAATCTTAAGTGAAACCCTAATTCAATTTAGGGCAAAAATGAATGTATTAATTAAAGGTCCTTCAACCAAAATATTATTGGTTGATTTTAAATAAGGATGGACGTTCCTTTGTCAAGATAAGGAACGAAAATATCCTAAGTAGGTGAAATTCCACTCACCTTATTATAAGGAAAAGAATTTCCACTCAAAAAGATATATTAATATTATAATGGATTAAGGTGCTTATTTTATTTTCCCTTAATACATGGATAATGTAAGGGAGTTCGGTGGGGATAGTGATTACCTTACATGCAAGAAAGCAAGGGGGAAGTGGTGGCAACAATTTTGGAATTAAAAGACTTTTATAAAGTATCTTCTCTCTCATCAATTTCCTTATAAAAATGCCCTTTCCAAGCCAAATGAAAGGCTTTTCTCGACCCCTTTCTTTCTCTCCTTGATTTGGCCGACCAAGGGATCTTAGGAGGAGAAGAAAGACGAAACCCAACCTGTAGGTATGGTTCTTGATCCATTTCTCCTTGATTTCATGGTGGAAATCAAAAATAAATTATGGATTCCTTCTTACTTTGATCTCCTCTTCAACCCTAGCCAACTTTTACAATCAAAAGATTGAGGACGAGCCTAGGGGGAGTTGCAAGAGCTTCATCCACCATTAATGGCGTGAGCGTGGAGCTTTGGAGCTCAATTGGAGGCGGGTTTTATAACTTAAACCCTTAAACATTGCTATTGCATCAATTCTCTATGCTTTGTTGATTGATTTCTTCAATTCGATACACTCTTGTTTCTTTGCTGCAATTTCCATCAAGAACGGTTTCTGTTCTTGGTTTTTCGAAGGAATGGGATGATGACATCATCCTAGATGCTTATCCAAAGAAAAGTACCAAGACAAACTATTTTGATAGCTATTCAAAATCGTTTTAATTTGATTGGTTATGTGATTTCAGCAAACTGTTTAAAGGCAAACAGTTTGAAACCGTTTGGGAGAAAACGGTTTCAAGAGCATTTGAGATGGTTAACCAAGCGTTTAGAATTTGGGAATTTTGTTCATAATTATGTAGGAGAATGACCCACCAAATTTGAGGGGCTAACTCCAAAGGAATCGTAGGGTGAAGGCCAATCAATTAGGCAAATTGAATTGAATTAAATGCTGATTTTCAACCTGATTAACTTGACCTGTTTGGGAAACGGTTTCAAGACCGTTTGAGTGTGTTGACCAAGCGTTGACCGTTTGGGATTCCTGTTCATAATTATGTTGGTTGATGACCCTTAAAATTTGAGGGATTAACTACCAAGGAATTGTGAGTTGAAGGCTAATCAATTAGGGAAACCTAATTGGATTAAGTGCTGATTATCAATCTGATTTAATTGAACATTTTGGGAAAATGGTCTCAAGACCGTTTGCGTTCGTTGACCAAGGGTTGAACGTTTGGGATTACTGTTCCTAATGATGTGTTATAATGACTCACCAAATTTTAGGGATTAAATCCCAAGGAATCGTGAGGTGAAGGCTATTCAATTGGGCAAATCCTCATTGAAAACAGTGCTGAAATTCCAATTAGTTAATTGGAGATTTTGGGTTGATTAGACCAAACGGTTTCAAGACCGTTTTGGGATCACCCCAAACGGTCTCAAGACCGTTTGGGGGTCACCCCAAGACCGTTTGGAGGTCTGGGGTCAAGTATAGTTGACCAATTGAAGGTCTAAAGGTACCAAATCATATTGCAATTAAGTGTTGATTTGTTGATCAACTCGATAGACCAAACCTTGACGAAATTTCACTAGAATCCAAAGGTTGGATGAGACAAACGGTCTCAAGACCGTTTGGAGCTCATCCAAACGGTCTCAAGACCGTTTGGTGGTCAACCAAGACCGTTTGGAGGTCTAGGGTTGAGTATGGTTAGGTGTTTGAAGGTCTAAAGGTACCAAGCTGATATACAATACAATGTTGATTTGGTAATCAATCCCGTGATCCAAACCTTAATTGGATGGCTTGGATTTGAGTGTTTTGATGGGAAAACGGTCTCAAGACCGTTTGGAGGTCATCCAAACGACCTCAGGACCGTTTGGGGTCAGGTCATACCCAATTTGGATGATGGTTCAAAAGTTTCAAAGTAAACAATGTTGCATTGATGAGTGTTGTCGAATCATCGATTCTAAACCCTAATTGATGACTAATTGAGGGTCAAATCAGGTGAAGGTTTACCTATTTAACTCAATTGAAGTATGAGGATAAGTCCAATTGGTGATTGGTTCCATGAATTCAATGATTGAAGGAATCAACATTGGAAACCCTAATCCAATTTGATTGGTTGAGACCATATCTGGTCCATGCGGTTTTGAGGAGGTTCGAACCAAATGGTATCAAGACCGTTTGAGTCCAAACGGTATCAAGACCTTTTGGGGCCAAACGGTCTCAAGACCATTTGAGACCAAACGGTCCCAAACCATTTGAAGACCAAAGACCATTCGGTTTCAAAATCATTTGGTGATGAAACCTTAAAAACCGATTGAAGGTTGTTGGTGATTTAATCACTTGGTAATTGAAGGTAATGATAGTTCCAATAATTCTATGATGGTTAGTGATGATAACCAATGAAGGTACAAAGGTTGAAACCCTAATAGTACCTAAGTGATTAGTGCCAATTAAGGGATGAACCTTAATCGCTTATAGGATTAATGACTTGATAATCATAGTTGTATGTACTCAACTGAAGGGTGATATGACCTAATCAAGTTGAGAAGTTGATAGAATGAATTCATACATGAATATGATTCATATGGTGATTAAGGGTTGTGATCCTTAAGTAAAGAGATCATGAAACCCTAAACATGAACATAAACCCTAATTGACAAGGTTATTGAACTCAAATCATAGTTGAGGGAGTATCCATGTAAATCCATAGTTGAGGGTGTATCCATGTGAAAACCTAGTTGAGGGAGTATCCATGTGATACCCTAACTGAGGGTGCATCCATGTGAAACCCTAAATGAGAGTGATTTCATGAGAAAGCCTGATTGGAAATGATTAGTAAACCCTAATTATGGGAAAGTGATATGAAACCCTAATAAAGGGTGATGTTATAAACAATCTCTATTCTAAAGAAGGGAGACAGTATGTGAAACCCTAATCCCTAATCAAAGAATATAATTCATACTTGAATATGATTCATGAGGTGAACTCCTATAGCACGACCGTGCAAGGCAGCACGGCCGTGGTGGCTTACCTTAGCACGGTCGTTTTTGGTAGCACGGCCGTTTTTGGTTGCACGACCGTGGTACTCTAAGCTTGACTTAGAGTTGTTTTGAAAAGGACCTAGCATGGTGTTTTTGTTAATTTATGACTTATGGGTGAATCCATAGTATTGAAAATAGTTGTATGCTCCAAGTGAGTGATTGATGATCACTACTTTACATGATGAATGTGATGAAAAGGTGCATTAAGTGTTAGTATGGGTAATACCCTAATACAAGCTAAGTATATGAACTCAAGAAAGTTAATGGTGTTGAGGTAAGTGATACATCAAGATATGATAGATGTCATATCCAATACCTTGTTGTGTTATAATTCTAATATAGTTGGATGAATGATTCATGAGATGTGTTATGGAAATCCAAATCCCGGTAGAGGATTAAGGGTAATACCCTTGAAATATTAATACATTGTTTTGCATGGTGTTGATAGAAAATTGATGTACTGCTATCATATGTGCTAACCAGGCAGGTATCATGAGATAATGAGCATAGCCAGGTATGAGCTATGTTGTGTTATTAGTTGAATTTTTTTATTGGGCCTTGTGTGCCATAATATACCTTGTGCCTGGTAAGAGGTAGAAAGAGAGTTAATGGGCCTCAAGTGCCATGATGGATTCTTGTATAACAATTATCATGCTTATCTCGGTCAGATGACCTAAAGGTGTTAGTTACATGAGAAATAGGTAACAATGCTCAGGTGATGAGCTAAAGATTTGAATAATCAGGATTTCATGGTTATGGTATTGAAATTGTGAAGGGATGAGAATTTCCAGTGCTGAAATGAGGGATTAAGATCCCAACACCTTGTGAAAAGAGTGTGGCTGAGGGCCATGACTCCACAATGATAATGCCAGGCTTTAGATATTTGATCTAAGCCTGAATAGAGTTAATGTAGTGGTAATGATTCTGTAGATTGAATAAATGTTATACATGTTCTTCATATTCATTAAAGGATAAGTGACATGTTGATTCTATCAAGTTACAGTTGCAATGTGTTTGATATAGAATAATGTTCTAATCTCTTAGACATTAAAATATCTACGGTCAAATAAATATGATTCCTCTGTTTATATTTATCTTCTTAAGTTGCAATAATAATGTTTCCGGCGGAGAGTTATATCTCTCACTGGGGCAATTTTTATAATTGTCTCACCCCCGTGGGAACCACATTTTTTAGGCAGACATGGACGAAGAGACAGGAACCCTTCAGTAGGTGAAGAACAGCAGTAGCAACAGGGACAACAGTGAAGTCTCAGGTGGAGACATTGACTGTCATGTCATGTACAGATGTATATAGAGTCATATGTGTCGTCTTTGTACTCTCAGGTCCTCAAAGTAGTAGTTAGTTATTTTGAGATTTTCACTTAGTACCTCGAGGGTTTTATACTACCTGTGTATAGTTAAGACAAAGTAGTTAATGTTTGTATTCCTCGAGAAGCAAAAGTACATGAGATGTATATATATGAACCAGGATACAAAGTTTTACTTGGGTTATGAATGAAAGAATTTTCCTATGAATGGATCCCTTTGCAAAAAAATTTAATTTGTAGTGATTTTCGCTTATCCGCTGCTTGATGAACGCTTCCGCATTAGTTAATCATGTTTTCATGAGACGGTCGTTTCAATTAGTGGTATCAGAGCTCTAGGTTCACTGAGTCAACAGAGACATAGGACTAAGGTTGTAGAGTCTGTTCTAAGTATCTTCCAGTATCTGATAGTATCTTCTACTCACATAGGAGAAGAAGAACTTAAAATGACTGGAAAACATGAGGAACACATTGCTAAGGGAAATGTTGTTGCAACAGGAGGGGGTGCATGGGACCAGGAAAGAGGAGAACAAGTACCTGAGAATTCCCATCTTGACCTAATCATGATAGAGAATCCTATGTTGTTCTCTTGAAGAGAAGGTTAGGACAACAATGATGCATAAAGAAGACTGGATACCGGAATTACAACCTAGGTTACCAGTCCTCAATGCAGAAACTTTGGGCTTTGAAAGGATTCCTGAGTGACATGGTCATGATAGAACAATGGAAATGTGGGAAATATTATCATATGGTAAGAATGTAGACTCTGCCATAAGTTTGGAAAAATAGTACATCTGTGATGGTAGTGCCCAAGGAGAGTCAATAAGATAAGCATTAAGGTAAGATCTCTATAATTATAGAGACATTTGCCTAAATATTCTGAAAAGCTAAAGTTTTAGGTGTCACCAGTACAATAAATGCCTAGTGCACCAGGGAAGTAGCCACTAAGTGAAGGCAAATGTAGCAACATGAAATAACTGAACACTATGTGTTGAGCCAACCTAAAGTAGTAGATAATCATGATGGGTAATAGTCAAATGAAATATATTCATTCTAATACTTCATTTCATGATTCTATGTGTTGTACTTATTTTTGAGCTTCCTTTGACTAGTCCTATAAGGACACAAGGAAGATGAGAATCTACATTTTACTCAGTAATTCCTTAAAATGTTTTATAATCTCCCTTATATGTGTGTTGAAAGATGAAATATAGAAGTGATACCTGAAGAAAATTTAAGAATGGAGACTCATGTGTGTATAATGATGTGAAAAGTGAGGAATATGATAGCAAATAAAGTGCATACTACCTAAACTCAATACTTATATACCCTGGCCAGGTATACGATTATTGAGGATAAGGCAAGTATGAAACTCTTAGATTGTTATCTTTTTTATTACTCTGATCAAGTAGTCATTCTGAAACAATCTAGTGAGTATAATGGAACTAATAGAGAAGAGCTATGTGAACATTCTCAACTTATAGGGAAGAGCTATGTGAACATTCCCAACTAATAGAGAAGAGCTATGTGAACATTCTCAACAAAAAGGGAAGAGCTAATGTGAACATTCCCAACTAATAGAGATGATCTATGTGAACGTTCTCAACTTATAGGGAAGAGTGACATGAACATTCCCAACTAATAGAGAAGATCTATGTGAACATTCTCAACAAAAAGGGAAGAGCTATGTGAACATTCCCAACTAATAGAGAAGAGCTATGTGAACATTCCCAACTAATGGGGAAAGGCTATGTGAACATTCCCAATTACATAGAGTTTGCTAAGTGAACTTTCTTGAATGAATAAAGGACTGCTGAGTGAATTATCTCTGTTAGATATATATGTTTTTCCTTTTTGATAAATATTCTTGGGTGATGATAGAAGTATGCTCTTTTATGCTTTTTCCTTTCAATAATATGGACATCATATGTTAGGGGTTTATGCTCTGAATAAACATAAACATTGATAAGGTTGAATCAATGAAAGGAACTTTGTATGGATTACAGAATCCATGATATCTCCATAATATTAAGATATTATGTGGAGACTTGAGGGTATGATAACTGAATAAATATGTCCCTCATTTTTCCTGGGATTTCGAGGACGAAATCCTTGTTAGGGGTTTATAATTTGTAACATCCCTGACCTGGGTTATGTCTTAATCCTAGATGTTTTGATTAATAAGGTTGAGTAGATTCTTAATCTTATCTTGGGAAAAGTAATTAGGGCTCATGAGAAATTTATGTTTCAATTTTGGTCATGTTTGAACAATGTTGAAGCAATGTTTGCTTATTTTGGACTAAAGTGCAAATTACCCAAGTTGAGGGGTCAACTTGCAAATGTTGCATGATAAGATGTTACTCTAATTTTGATACATCATAAGAATGAATATGACATAGTGGTAGGGTTTTCACAAGCTTGGACACCAAGATTAAACTTGTAAAGCGATGTTGTGCATTAAAACCTAGTTTTGGTGTAATGTGCAATTTACCCAAAACCTAGGGTTTGATATGCAAATTACCACTTCAATAAGGTCCTTAATGTATCTTGGCATCATGTAGAACAAATAAAATGAGAGGGGCATCTCATTTGAATTAATTTGGAGGAGAGAGAATCTTGATATTAAAATAATCAAGATTTAATCTTAAGTGAAACCCTAATTCAATTTAGGGCAAAAATGAATGTATTAATTAAAGGGACTTCAACCAAAATATTATTGGTTGATTTTAAATAAGGATGGACGTTCCTTTATCAAGATAAGGAACGAAAATATCCTAAGTAGGTGAAATTCCACTCACCTTATTATAAGGAAAAGAATTTCCACTCAAAAAGATATATTAATATTATAATTGATTAAGGTGCTTATTTTATTTTCCCTTAATCCATGGATAATGTAAGGGAGTTCGGTGGGGATAGAGATGACCTTTCATGCAAGAAACCAAGGGGGAAGTGGTGTCAACAATTTTGGAATTAAAAGACTTTTATAAAGTATCTTCTCTCTCATCAATTTCCTTATAAAAATGCCCTTTCCAAGCCAAATGAAAGGGTTTTCTCGACCCTTTTCTTTCTCTCCTTGCTTTGGCCGACCGAGGGAGCTTATGAGGAGAAAAAATACGAAACCCAACCTGTAGGTAAGGTTCTTGATCCATTTCTCCTTGATTTCATGGTGGAAATCGAAAATAAATTATGGATTCCTTCTTACTTTGATCTCCTCTTCAACCCTAGCCAACTTTTACAATCAAAAGCTTGAGGACGAGCCTAGGGGGAGTTGCAAGAGCTTCATACACCATTACTGGCGTGATCTTGGAGCTTTGGAGCTGAATTGGAGGCGGGTTTTATAACTTAAACCCTTAAACATTGCTATTTCATCAATTCTCTATGCTTTGTTGATTGATTTCTTCAATTCGATACACTCTTGTTTCTTTGCTGCAATTTCCATCAAGAAAGGTTGCTGTTATTGGTTGTTAGAAGGAAGGGGATGATGACATCATCCTAGATTATTATCCAAAGAAAATTTCCAAGCCAAACTGTTTTGATAGCTATTCCAAATCGTTTTAATTTGATTGGCTATGCGATTTCAGCAAACTGTTTAAAGGCAAACGGTTTGAAACCATTTGGGAGAAAACGGTTTCAAGACCGTTTGAGATGGTTAACCAAGCATTTACCGTTTGGGAATTTTGTTCCTAATTATGTAGGCTAATGACCCACCAAATTTTAGGGCTTAACTCCAAAGGAATCTTAGAATGAAGGCCAATCAATTAGGCAAATCGAATTGAATTAAATGCTGATTTTCAACCTGATTAACTTGACCTGTTTGGGAAAACGGTTTCAAGACCGTTTGAGTGAGTTGAACAAGTGTTGATCGTTTGGGATTACTGTGAATAATTATGTTGGTTGATGACCCTTCAAATTTGAGGGATTAACTCCCAAGGAATCGTGAGTTGAAGGCTAATCAATTAGGGAAGCCTAACTGGATTAAGTGCTGATTATCAATCTGATTTAATTGAACATTTTGGGAAAATGGTCTCACGACCGTTTGAGTGTGTTGACCAAGGGTTGACCGTTTGGGATTACTGATGTGGTATAATGACGTACCAAATTTTACGGATCAACTCCCAAGGAATCTTGAGTTGAAGGCTATTCAAATGGGCAAACCCTAATTGAAAACAGTGCTGAAATTCCAATTAGTTAATTGAAGATTTTGGGTTGATTAGCCCAAACGGTTTCAAGACCGTTTTGGGATCACCCCAAACGGTCTTCACCCTAAGACCGTTTTTAGGTCTGGGGTCAAGTATAGTTGACCAATTGAAGGTCTAAATGTACCAAATTGTATTGCAATTAAGTGCTGATTTGTTGATCAACTCAATAGACCAAACCTTGACGAAATTTCATTAGAATCCAAAGGTTGGATGAGACAAACGGTCTCAAGACCGTTTGGAGCTCATCCAAACAGTCTCAAGACCGTTTGTTTGTCAACAAAGACCGTTTGGAGGTCTAGGGTTGAGTATGGTTAGGTGTTTGAAGGTCTAAAGGTACCAAGCTGATATACAATGCAATGTTGATTTGGTGATCAATCCCATGATCCAAACCTTAATTGGATGGCTTGGATTTGAGTGATTTGATGGGAAAACGGTCTGAAGACCATTTGGAGGTCATCCAAACGACCTCAAGACCGGTTGGGGTCAGGTCATACCCAATTTGGATGATGGTTCAAAAGTTTCAAAGTAAACAATCTTGCATTGATGAGTGTTGTTGAATCATCGATTCTAAACCCTAATTCAATTGATTCAAACCCTAATTGATGACTAATTTAGGGTTAATTGAGGGTCAAATCAGGTGAAGGTTTACCTATTTAACTCAATTGAAGTATGAGGATAAGTCCAATTGGTGATTGGTTCCATGAATTCAATGATTGAAGGAATCAAAATTGGAAACCCTAATCCAATTTGATTGGTTGAGACCATATCTGGTCCATGCGGTTTTGAAGAGGTATTGACCAAACGGTCTCAAGTCAGTTTGAGTCCAAATGGTCTCAAGACCTTTTGGGGCCAAACGGTCTCAAGACCGTTTGAGAACAAACGGTCCCAAACCATTTGAAGACCAAAGACCATTTGGTTTCAAAATTGTTTGGTGATGAAACCTCAAAAACCGATTGAAGGTTGTTGGTGATTTAATCACTTGGTAATTGAAGGTAATGATAGTTCCAATAATCCTATGATGGTTAGTGATGATAACCAATGAAGGTAAAAAGGTTGAAACCCTAATAGTACCTAAGTGATTAGTGCGAATTAAGGGATGAACCTTAATCGCTTATAGGATCAATGACTTGATCATCATAGTTGTATGTACTCAACTGAAGAGTGATATAGCCTAATCAAGTTGAGAAGTTGATAGCATGAATTCATACATGAATATGATTCATGTGGTGATTAAGGGTTGTGATCCTTAAGTAAAGAGATCATGAAACCTTAAACATGAACATAAACCCTAATTGACAGGGTTATTGAACTCAAATCATAGTTGAGGGAGTATCCATGTAAATCCATAGTTGAGGGTGTATCCATGTGAAAACCTAGTTGAGGGAGTATCCATGTGATACCCTAACTGAGGCTGCATCCATGTGAAACCCTAAATGAGAGTGATTTCATGAGAAAGCCTGATTGGAAATGATTAGTAAACCCTAATTATGGGCAAAGTGATATGAAACCCTAATAAAGGGTGATGTTATATACAATATCTATTCTAAAGAAGGGAGACGGTATGGGAAATCCTAATCCCTAATGAAAGAATAGAATTCATACTTGAATATGATTCATGAGGTGAACTCCTATAGCACGACCGTGCAAGGTAGCCTAAAGTATTAGGATGGGTAATACCCTAATACAAGCTAAGTATATGAACTCAAGAAAGTTAATGGTGTTGAGGGAAGTGATACATCAAGATATGATAGATGTCATATCCAACACCCCAAATACCGGTATACCTTGTTGTGTTATAATTCCAATATAGTTGGATGAATGATACATGAGATGTGTGATGGAAATCCAAATCCTGGTAAAGGATTAAGGGTAATACCCTTGAAATATTAATACATTGTTTTGCATGGTGTTGATAGATAATTAATGTACTGCTATCATACGTTCTAACCATGCAGGTATCATGAGATAATGAGCATAGCCAGGTATGATCTATGTTGTGTTATTAGTTGAATTTTTTTTTGGGCCTTGTGTGCCATAATATACCTTGTGCCTGGTAAGAGGTAGCAAGAGAGTTAATGGGCCTCAAGTGCCATGATGGATGCTTGTATAACAATTATCATGCTTATCTCGGTCAGATGACCTAAAGGTGTTACTTACATGAGAAAGAGGTAACAATGCTCAGGTGATGAGCTAAAGATTTGAATAATCAGGATTTCATGGTTATGGTATTGAAATTGTGAAGGGATGAGAATTTCCACTGCTGAAATGAGGGATTAAGATCCCAACACCTTTTGAAAAGAGTGTGGCTGAGGGCCATGACTCCACAATGATAATGCCAGGCTTTAGATATATGATCTAAGCCTGAAGAGAGTTAATGTAGTGGTAATGATTCTGTAGTTTGAATAGATATTATACATGTTCTTCATATTCATTAAAGGATAAGTGACATGTTGACTCTATCAAGTTATAGTTGCAATGTGTTTGATATAGAATAATGTTCTAATCTGTTAGACATTAAAATATCTACTGTCAAATAAATATGATTCCTCTGTTTATATTTATCTTCTTAAGTCACAATAATAATGTTTCTGGCGGAGAGTTGTATCTCTCGTTGGGGCAATTTTTATAATTGTCTCACCCCCGTGGGAACCACATATTTTAGGCGTACATGGACGAAGAGAGAGGAACCCTTCAGTAGGTGAAGGACAGCAGTAGCAGCAGGGACAACAGTGAAGTCTCATGTGGAGACATTGACTGTCATGTCATGTACAGATATATATAGAGTCCTATGTGTCGTCTCTGTACTCTCAGGTCCTCGGAGTAGTAGTTAGTGATTTCGAGATTTTCACTTAGTACCTCGAGGGTTTTATACTACCTGTGTACAGTTAAGACAGAGTAGTTAATGTTTGTATTCCTCAAGAAGCAAAAGTACATGAGATGTATATATATGAACCAGGATGTAAATTTTTACTTGGGTTATGAATGAAAGAATTTTCCTATGAATGGATCCCTTTGCAAAAAGTTTTAATTTTTAGTGATTTTCGCTAATCCGCTGCTTGATGAACGCTTCCACATTAGTTAATCCTGTTTTCGCGAGACAGTCGTTTCATTATAGGTAACCTTATAGCAAGCAATGCCTTAATCTGAGATAAGTCCCTATCATTGAAGATAGTTGGACAATCCTAATGTGTGTTCTATGACCTATGCACCTCACAATAAAGGTGATAGGTTAGTGTATGGAAGTATTAAGATGGGGAAATACCTTAATACAATATAGATTGATACAATCAAGTAAGTTTAAAGTGTTGAGGTAAGTGATATATCAAGACATCATAGATGTCACATCCAGCTCTTTAAGAATGAAATTCCTTGATGCATCTTAAATCCAACATATTTGGATGAGTAACATATAAAGAGTGTTATCCTAATCATTACATCAAGATGTAATGTGTTTTATGAACCATGAGAATGGTTGTTTCCTAGTGAAAGGTGACAAGATGTTAAATGTGCTTTATAAACCATGAGATTAGTTGTTACCTAGTGAGAGGTAACAAGATATTTTAATAGGCCTTCTGAACCACATGAGTAATTTGATACGTAGTGAAAGGTACAAAGATAATTATAAAAGTCCCCTGTAAGAGATGATAATGTTCTTAATAAACCAAGAAAATGGAAACTTAATAACATAATAATTATAACAAAAGGATACAATAATAATGATGGAATCTTGATTATACAAGTGTGGAGAAGAGATGGATACATGTATTACATAAAGGATGTGATTGAGTATGATGGCATGGCCAAAGTTTAAATGTTAGTAGAAGAATGAGGTACCCAGTCCTGTGTAAACAGACATGGGATGATATCGTAGGATTGACATAGTCCATTACCTAGAATAGATACATAGGATTGGCATAGTCCATTACCTGGAATAATAACACAGGATTGGTTAAATCCCAATACCTGGAATAATAACACAGGATTGGTTAAATCCCAATACCTGGAATAATAACACAGGATTGGTTAAATCCCAATACCTAGAATAATAACACTGGATTGGTTAAATCCCAATACCTGGAATAATAACACATGATTGGTTAAATCCCAATACCTAGATTAATAACAAAGGATTGATTTAATCCCAATACCTGGAATAATAACACATGATTGGTTAAATCCCAATACCTGGAATAATAACACAGGATTGGTTAAATCCCAATACCTAGAATAATAACACATGATTGGTTAAATCCCAATACCTGGAATAATAACATAGGATTGGTTAAATCCCAATACCTCGAATAATACCACAGGATTGGTTAAATCCCAATACCTGGAATAATAACACAGGATTGCTTAAATCCCAATACCTGGAATAATATCACAGGATTGGTTAAACCCCAATACCTGGAATAATATCACAGGATTGATTAAATCCAATACCTAGAATAACCACACAGGATTGGTAACAACCCAATACCTGGAATAATTACACAGGTTTGGCATAGTCCACTACCTGGAATAGATGCACAGGTTTGCATAGTCCACTACCTGGAATAGATGCACATGCTTGGCATAGTCCACTACCTGGAATAGATGCACATGTTTGGTATAGTCCACTACCTGGAATAGATGCACAGGTTTAGCATAGTCAACTACCTAGAATGGATGCACAGGGTTGGCATAGTCCAATACCTAAAATAGATGCACAAGTATGGCATAGTCTAATACCTAGAATTATTGTAAGAGATCGATAATGACTTAATCTGAAATGTTTATACAGGATTGGTTAAGTCCAATACCTAGCAAAGGCATGGGGTCTATAACTAAGAATTGGCGTAGTCCAATACCTAAATAATACATGATGATATATAATCACTTTATTTGAATAATTGAATATCTGTTGAGCAAAATTGGCTAAGGCCAACAAATGAAAACAAGAATGAATCATGAGTGACCCATCAGATTGATGAGTGTTATAATCAAAGTTTGAGATGTTGAAAATGTATGATAGACAAATGATATACATGTTCTTCCTATTCATTGTAAAGACAATAGATGATTTATTGCTCTATTATAGATAGTTGTTGTATGCTCTAAACTCCAAAACCCCAGATAAGCACATAAACCTCGAAGTAAACTTAGCGGAAGCGATTCGATTAACACCGGAATACCAAAAATCAGCGGAAAATTTAAACTTTTCGAGATAAGGCATTGAAACCATAAAAACTCCTTTCATAGATTCAAGATAAACTGTTTACTTCTCTGTTAATTACTTCTTGAGTAATTAAACACAGCATGATACAAAATCTCAAGAGATGAAACAAAATCTCAGACCATGACTCTAAGGACCTGAGAGTACAGAGGACACATAGGACTGACTATCTATCAACATAACTCAACAGTCTGAATCTCCACCTGAGATTTACTGTTGCTCCTGGTGATGTTGCTGCTGATATTGGTCACCTGAAGATTGGTTTATTCGTCCTTGGAGACCACCTAAAAAGTTGAAACCTATGGGGTGAGACAATTTTAAATAATTGTCCCAGCGGGAGTTATAACTCTTTGCCAGAAACATGATTATTACAGCATAAGAGAATAACAGTACACAAAGAAGTTATATATGTTTTAGGAATAGTTAGAACAATGTTTCACAGATTGTAATCTATTCTTCATACTAGAAGCAATGCAACTCTAAGATGAGTCCACATGTCACTTATCTTTTTAGAAATAAAAGGACATGTATAACATCTATATATTATAAAACCATCAACACAACATTAACTCTCTTCATGTTTAGATCATATATCCATCACCTGGCATTATTATTAGGGATATCATGGCATGTAGCCATACTCTCTCCTACAAGGTGTTATGATTTCAAATCCATAACATAACTGTATGATTAGTACACATGAAATCATACTTAACCATACTCAAGTGACACAAGGGTTATTTACATTCATCACCCATAATCTGCAGTTAATCCTTTCATAGGATTATCTTGTAATAGAATTTCACATAGCAACACTCTGTATTAGGATCACCTTTCACACTTTAACATAAGGATATCAATTCTTAAACATCCTATTTTATCTGGTCATCTAAATAATATGACCTTTGATGATCAACAACGCATATACTCATGGCTCCTTCAACCTATCAAACTCCCATGTTATCACTTACCAGATAACATGACATATAGTTATACTTGAAGTGTAGATATAAAGTGTTCTTAATGCCAAAAAGCATTATAAATCTTTACCTCGATCTGTTCACCTATATATGAAACCTGTCAAGTTTGACTCTTATTAGTTATTGGATGAATGTTAATTCTTAACCATTTTATCACTATGATTCAAAGACATGGGTGCTCACACCCTATTATCACCATAACACATGCTATCCAGTGACATGTCAGCATCAAGTCATCTATTAGCATGGCCTTAATGTCATTCATGGCTCTCACAGCCCATTAATCTCATAAGATGCCACTAACAAGGAATCATGATATTTCACTATTCATAAAGCTAACAACATGCTTTCAATTAATCTAGTATCATAATCCATACCTGGATATGATCATCCTCATATAGGAACCTGCATAGTTAATTAAAGTGATAACAGTATATAATTCATTCTAAAGAAGTTGTACCATCATACTCTTCACAAGAGCTAGGTTTCCTGAATTCTCATCATTAGGGTTTACTATTCTCATTACATGTCATCACCCTGGAATTAGGGTTTACTATTCTCATTACATGTCATCACCCTGAAATTAGGGTTTACTATTCACATTACATGTCTTCACCTTGAATTAGGGTTTACTATGCACATTACATGTCATCACCCTAGAATTAGGGTTTACTATTCACATTACATGTCATCACCCTGAATTAGGGTTTACTATTCATATTACATGTCATCACCCTAGAATTAGGGTTTACTATTCACATTACATTAATTTGAACTCATAACATTATCATGTATGAGAAACTTCATCATTGAGGCTCTCAAATTAGATTAAGAATCATCACTTATCATGATTAGGGTTTCCATGATCTCACATAGGTGGATCATACCCTAATCATGCGCCTTCATATACATTGAATGTACTTTACTTGAGCTTCAAACATATTTGATACTTTCTCTCTCCTCTCACTAACATGTAGTGACTTTCTCTCTCTTCTTATGGTAGATGATGATTACATCACTCCCAAACAGGTTGGGTTGGGTCCTCATTGATTACTATGAGCTAAGTCTCCAATACAAGACATTATGGTTTGATTAGAACAAGATATCACTCAATTGTACCCTTCAAGGGTATATTGGTAATTTGGCCCATTGATCACCATCATGGGTCAACTCAATAATCGCTTAGTCCCTTAGTGACCTAGGTTACCATTAGGGTTTAGATTAGATCACCATTGAACTAAATACACCTTCAATTGATTAAGTACAAGCCACCTTGAAAACCTTCAAACGGTTTCAACCTTCAACCACCAAAAGGTCTTGAGACCGTTTGGTCTCAAACGGTCTTGAGACCGTTTGCCCTCAAACGGTCTTGAGACCGTTTGATCTCAAATGGTCTTGAGACCGTTTGGATGTGTTGACCGTTTGGGGAAAGTAGACTTCCAAACTGTTTGAAGCTCATGCGGTTTGAAACTGTTTGATCCAAAATGACTTGAGATCAATTGGTCCAAACGACCTTGAGATCGTTTGAGTCCAAACGGTCTTGAGACCGTTTTACCTCAAATGGTCTTGAGACCATTTGACCTCAAACGGTCTTGAGACCATTTGGATCCAAACGGTCTTGAGACCGTTTGGTCCAAATGGGCTCAAACCGTTTGGACCTCCAAAGTGGTTCAAAAGCTACATATATTTAGGGTTAACTACGTTGAAGCCCTCAATTGGCCAAAACCATGTAACCACTTACAAGTTGTGTCAATTAGGTTTAGGCTCAATCAATTGGACATCAAATTGACCCTCAATTGAAAGCCAATTAGGGTGAAATCCATCTCAATTAGGGTTTTAATCAAATAGTCATCAATATTCAACAATATGAATCAAATCAAGGTTGAACCTATCAATTGACCTCCAATTGGGCACAAAATTGGACCAAACGGTCTTGAGGTCATTTGGACATCATCCAAACGGTCTTGAGACCGTTTTCCCAAAGTTTGGCCAAAAACCAATTCGGTTGGATTAGGGTTGAACTCTAATTAGGTCTAAAATCAGCATTTTTATCAATTCCTCAACTTGTTGCAAATGGACCCTCGATCCATCAAATTATCTCAAACCTAGATCTCCAAACGGTCTTGGGTTGTCCCCAAACGGTTTTGAGACCGTTTGGAGGAACCCCCAAATGGTGTCAAGACCGTTTGGGTCCTTCAACCCAAAACTCAACAAGATCTATACTTGAAAACAACAATTTCAGCCCGATTAGGGTTAGGATGTTGAAGTGCCTTCAACTCTCAATTGGTTATGAATTAGATTGTGATTCTTTATAGGAATGAAATTAAAATATATGTTACCAACGGACCCTCAAACGGTCATCCCTTGGTCAACCCTATCAAATGGTGTTGAGACCATTTTGATCCAAACGGTCTTGCAAGATCGTTTGAGATCAAACGGTTTGAAACCGTTTGCCCTCAAACGGTTTGCAACCGTTTGGACCAAAAGGGTCCAAGGTCGGTTGATAAAGTTACCTAGGAATCCACGCCCACCATCTTCAACCTCTGTTCAGGTCGGTTACTCCACCGTTTTGCTTGCAAAAGTGCAAGGAAGAAGGGAGGTAGAAGAAGAACTAAGTACTAGAATTGTAAGAACAAGACATGCATATAAAGTGTAGAGTTTAGAGTTATAAAACCCGCCTTAAATGTTGTTCCTAGAGCTCCAAGCTCCAAAGATTCAAGCCTCTAATGGCGTCTTGACCTCCACAACTCGGCCAGAGATGATTCTCTAAGGAAAAGATAGGGATGGATGGCTAGAACAAGAAAACTAAGTGAGTTATCCACAAAACCAAGCTTGCATGATGAATCCACTCAAGAATCCGAGCTTGAAGATGGTTCATCTCACCTTAGCACCTAGTTGGCCGTCTCCTGAGGTCCAGAGCTTTGCCTTGGTCGCTTAGAGGAAGAAGAGAAGTGAAGAGAATGAGGGATCCGTTCACTTGGTTTACAAGGGTGAGAGCTTATATACTTTAGGTTATTTCACACCATAAGGACCTCTAAAGCATGGGATTTTCATCTAAGTCCCTCCTTGTTTCTTAGGCACGTCCAATCCATCTAAAATTTATCAAAGTTCATCAAAGCTCAAGATCTAAGGGTAGAAAAGATCAACTTTCAACTAGGGTACATACATGAAAGTCTCCATACACATATATGGTGAATTTTATGCACAAAGATCATTTCTCTTATCTGATTATTCATTGGTGCATCTCTTTGATCATTTCTACTCTAAATGATGCCAAGAGTCATAAAAGATATCCTAGAAGGTGTACTTTACAAGTTTCACCCACAATTTGGGTAAATTGCACTTTACTCCAAATTAGGGTTTTTAGCACCAGGATCATTCCACAAGCTGCATCTGAATGCCCAAGCTTGGGAAATCTATCATGCCTCATCATATTCACTCATATGATGCCTCATTATCAAAGGAACATCTTAACCTGTGAAATTGCAAGTTAAACCCTCCTAACTGGGTAATTTGCACATAGGTCCCTGCATTACAAAACAATACTACAACTTTGTTTTAAAAAGACCCAATATTGAAAGTATATGTTCCTAAGGAACTTAATTACATGCCAGAGAGTAATCAGGAGTGTTTAATTACATATTTAGGAAAAACTTCTAGTGTTAGGTTATAACCCAGGTCAGGGATGTTACAAATCATAAACCCCTAACAAGGATTTTGTCCCCGAAATCCCAGGGAAAGGAAGAACAGTTTAATCATTATGATGATATTATGGGTCTGTAATTCACACAAAGTCCCTTTCGTTAATTACTTCTTATCACTGTTTATGCTTGTGTAAAGCATAAACCCCTAACATAAGGTGTCCATACTTTTGAAAGGAAAAAGCATAAAAGAACATTCTTCCTGTATCACTCAAGAATGCTTACCAACAAAGGAACATACATACTTTAACACAGATAATTTACTCAATATATTGTCTCAAAGGCTTCACTGAAGGAGTTCATTGAGTATGCTTACTAAGTAGTTACTGAGGAAATTCACCGAGTATATTCACTGAGTTTGTTCACTAAGTCTTCACTGACCATATTCACTAAGTATTCACTGAATATGTTCACTGAGCATATTCACTAAGTATTCACTGAGTATATTCATTGAGCATATTCACTAAGTATGTTCACCAAGTATATTCACTAAGTATTCACTGAGTATGTTCACTGAGTATATTCACTAAGTATGTTCACCAAGTATATTCACTAAGTATCCACTGAGTATGTTCACTGAGCATATCATTAAGTATTCACTGAGTATATTCACTGAGCATATTCACTAAGTATGTTCACCAAGTATATTCACTAAGTATTCACTGAGTATGTTCACTGAGCATATTCACTAAGTATTCACTGAGTATGTTCATTGAGCATATTCACTAAGTATTCACAGAGTATATTCACTGAGCATATTCACTAAGTATTCACCGAGTATGTTCACTGAGCATATTCACTAACTATTCACTGAGTATATTTACTGAGCATATTCACTAAGTATGTTCACCAAGTATATTCACTAAGTATTCACTGAGTATGTTCACTGAGTATATTCACTAAGTATGTTCACCAAGTATATTCACTAAGTATTCACTGAGTATGTTCACTGAGCATATTCACTAAGTACTCACTAAGTATATTCACTGAGCATATTCACTAAGTATGTTCACCAAGTATATTCACTAAGTATTCACTGAGTATGTTCACTGAGCATATTCACTAAGTATTCACTGAGTATATTCACTGAGTATATTCACTGAGCATATTCACTAAGTATTCACTAAGTATGTTCACTGAGCATATTCACTAAGTATTCACTGAGTATATTCACTGAGCATATTCACTAAGTATGTTCACCAAGTATATTCACTAAGTATTCACTGAGTATGTTCACTGAGTATATTCACTAAGTATGTTCACCAAGTATATTCACTAAGTATTCACTGAGTATGTTCACTGAGCATATTCACTAAGTATGTTCACCAAGTATATTCACTAAGTATTCACTGAGTATGTTCACTGAGTATATTCACTAAGTATTCACTGAGTATATTCACTTAAAAGTTTCACTTAGATTTTCTCATTTAATTTTCCTTATACTCTCTAGATTGTTTTAGAATAATTACCTGATCAGAGTAATCAAAAGATAACAATCTAGGAGTTTCATACTTGCCTTATCTACAATAACCATATACCTGGCCAGAGTATATAAGTATTGAGATTAGGTAGTATGTATTTTACTCATCATCATATTCCTTGTTCTTCATATCATTATACACACAGAATTTACCATACTAGATTATTCTTCAGGTATCACATCTATATTTCATCCTTTTAATGCGTAGTTAAGGGAGATTATAAATTGTTTTAAAGAATACTGAGTAAGATACAAGTTCTTATCTCCCTTGTGTTCTTCCAGGACTTAGTCAAGGAATTCAAAAGCAGCAAAATTACATATTTTTAACACATAGAATCATGATATGTAATATTAAAACAAAACTTATTTCATCTGACCTGTATGGGATGTTTGTCCACGTCCTATATTATTATAGAGCCTCCCTTGTGAGCCTTGCAGACTCTGTCCTTGGGGTGGAGTCATTATTGTATTCCTGTCTAGACAATCCTTTGTCAGGTGTCTCGGTTGTCTACATAGGTAACAGATCCTGGGTGCAAAGTGTCTATACGATCCAATTACGAATGTTGATGCTATGACAGAGGGTCCTCTTGGAATACTACTATGATCCCTACTTCCACTTGACACCCATTGTGTCTGGGTAGGAAATCCTGACATTGCAGATGGTGTAGAAAATCTTGGTTTCTTAAAACTTTCAGGCCTTTGTTCTTGAGGCTGGGTGTACATCTTCTTACTACTTGTCTGTTGTTTCATGGTTTCCGACCTCTCTATCCTTCTCACTGACTCCACAAAGGTGGCAAACCTTTCTCTATTCTCTAGAGAAGACACAAGAGTGGCTAGTTCAGAGTTCAATCCTTTTTCGAAACGCCAAATTCTTTCTTCATCACTAACTGCCATCTGTGGACAAAACCATAGTAACTCCATGAACTTAGCTTCATACTCGCTAACGTTCATATGTCCTTGTGTGATCTTCTCAAATTGAGAGATCTTCTCATCTAGATACGTCTTAGGGAAGTATCTATTGATGAATTCTCGTCAGAAAACCTCCCATCCTATTTCTTTGCCTGGTCTCTTATCCTCCTCTATCATCCACCAATTACCAGCACTCCCTTTTAGGAGGTATACCGCATGTTTTACCTCTTCAGCTTTAGGAATATCAAGGATCCTGAAAGCCTTTTCCATCTCTGTCAACCATAGATCAGCATCTGCTGGGTTAGATGTACCAGCATAGTCTATTGCTCCCACCCGGTGAAGTCTCTCGAAAGTCTTTCCGGCCCATAACCTTCCTGATGGGCTGGTGCCCTAGGTGCAGATGGTGGCACCCTATCTGCCATGTGTGTTATGGCTGTCAGAAATTTATCAAATAAAGCATGGATAGCTGGGTTTTCTATCTCAACTAGGTCAAACTGGGGTGGCTCCCTGGGTTGCTCAGGTAAGGGTTGCTCTATTTTTGGGTGCTTTGCACCTCCCTGAGGTGCAGCAATGCTACTTTCCGCCACGTACTCTTCATGTGGCTCAGACATCCTTATATATCTTATTCTCCTGAGGAGCAGAAGATTCTATTAGATAAGGAAGGAACACTAAGGATAGACTCGACATCCTACGTCCTATGTCTCTGTAGACTTAGCGAACCTAGGGCTCTGATACCACTAATTGTGGGCTCTTAACTCCAAAACCCGAGATAAGCACATAAACCTCGAAGTAAACTTATTGGAAGCGATTCGATTAACAGTGGAATACCAAAAATCAGCGGAAAATTTAAACTTTTCGAGATAAGGCATTGAAACCATAAAAACTCCTTTCATAGATTCAAGATAAACTGTTTACATCTCTGTTAATTACTTCTTGAGTAATTAAACACAGCATGATACAAAATCTCAAGAGACGAAACAAAATCTCAAACCATGTCTCCAAGGACCTGAGAGTACAGAGGACACATAGGACTGACTATCTATCAACATAACTCAACAGTCTGAATCTCCACCTGAGATTTACTGTTGCTCCTAGTGATGCTTCTGCTGATATTGGTCACATGAAGATTGGTTCCTTCGTCCTTGGAGACCACCTAAAAAGTTGAAATCTACAGGGTGAGACAATTTTAAATAATTGTCCCAGCGGGAGTTATAACTCTTCGCCAGAAACATGATTATTACAGCATAAGAGAATAACAGTACACAAAGAAGTTATATATGTTTTAGAAATAGTTAGAACAATGTTTCGCAGATTGTAATCTATTCTTCATACTAGAAGCAATGCAACTCTAAGATGAGTCCACATGTCACTTATCTTTTTAGAAATAAAAGGACATGTATAACATATATATATTATAAAACCATGAACACAACATTGACTCTCTTCAGGTTTAGATCATATATCCATCACCTAGCATTATTATTAGGGATATCATGGCATGTAGCCATACTCTCTCCTACAAGGTGTTATGATTTCAAATCCATAACTTAACTGTATGATTAGTACACATGAAATCATACTTAACCATACTCAAGTGACACAAGGGTTATTTACATTCATCACCCATAGTCTGCAGTTAATCCTTTCATAGGATTATCTTGTAATAGAATTTCACATAGCAACACTCTATATTAGGATCACCTTTCACACTTTAACATAAGGATATCAATTCTAAAACATCTTATTTTATCTAGTCATCTAAATAATATGACCTTTGATGATCAACAACGCATATACTCCTGGCTCCTTCAACCTATCAAACTCTCATGTTATCACTTACCAGATAACATGACATATAGTTATACTTGAAGTGTAGATATAAAGTGTTCTTAAAGACAAAAAGCATTATAACTCTTTACCTCAATCTGTTCACCTATATATGAAACCTGTCAAGTTTGACTCTCATTAGTTATTGGATGGATGTTAATTCTTAACCATGTTATCACTATGATTCAAAGACATGGGTGCTCACACCCTATTATCACCATAACACATGCTATCCAGGGACATGTCAGCATCAAGTCATTTATTAGCATGTCCTTAATGTCATTCATGGTTCTCACAACCCATTAATCTCATAAGATGCCACTAATAAGGCATAAGGATATTTCACTATTCATAAAGCTAACAACATGCTTTCAATGAATCTAGTATCATAATCCATACATGGATATCATCCTCATATAGGAACTTGCATGGTTAATTCAACTGATAACAGTATATAATTCATTCTAAAGAAGTTGTACCATCATACTCTTCACAAGAGCTAGGTTCCCTAAATTCTCATCATTAGGGTTTACTATTCTCATTACATGTCATCACCCTGGAATTAGGGTTTACTATTCTCATTACATGTCATCACCCTGGAATTAGGGTTTACTATTCACATTACATGTCTTCACCCTGAATTAGGGTTTACTATACACATTACATGTCATCACCCTAGAATTAGGGTTTACTATTCACATTACATGTCATCACCCTGAATTAGGGTTTACTATTCACATTACATGTCATCACCCTAGAATTAGGGTTTACTATTCACATTACATTACTTTGAACTCATAACATTATCATGTATGAGAAACTTCATCATTGAGGCTCTCAAATTAGATTAAGAATCATCACTTATCATGATTAGGGTTTCCATGCTCTCACATAGGTGGATCATACCCTAATCATGCACCTTCATATACATTGAATGTACTTTACTTGAGCTTCAAACATATTTGATACTTTCTCTCTCCTCTCACTAACATGTAGTAACTTTCTCTCTCTTACATCACTCCAAAATAGGTTGGGTTGAGTCCTCATTGATTACTATGAGCTAAGTCTCCAATATCAAGACATTAGGGTTTGATTAGAACAAGATATCACTCAATTGTACCCTTCAAGGGTATATTGGTAATTTGTCCCATTGATCACCATCATGGGTCAACTCATTAATCACTTAGTCCCTTAATGACCTAGGTTACCATTAGGGTTTATATTAGATCACCATTGAACAAAATAAACCTTCAATTGATTAAGTACAAACCACCGTGAAAACCTTCAAACGGTTTCAACCTTCAACCACCAAACGGTCTTGAGACCGTTTGGTCTCAAATGGTCTTGAGACTATTTGCCCTCAAACGGTCTTGAGACCATTTGGGTGTGTTGACCGTTTGGGGAAAGTTGACTTCCAAACCGTTTGAAGCTCATGCGGTTTGAAACTGTTTGATCCAAAACGACTTGAGATCGATTGGTCCAAACGACCTTGAGATCGTTTGAGTCCAAATGGTCTTGAGACCGTTTGGCCCGAATGGGCTCAAACCGTTTGGACCTCCAAAGTGGTTCAAAAGCTACATATGTTTAGGGTTATCTACGTTGAAGCCCTCAATTGGCCAAAACCATGTTAGCCACTTACAAATTGTGTCAATTAGGGTTAGGCTCAATCAATTGGACATCAAATTGACCCTCAATTGAAAGCCAATTAGGGTGAAATCCATCTCAATTAGGGTTTCAATCGGATAGTCATCAATATTCAACAATATGAATCAAATCAAGGTTGAACCTATCAATTGACCTCCAATTGGGCCCAAACTTGGCCCAAACGGTCTTGAGGTCGTTTGGACATCATCCAAACGGTTTTGAGACCGTTTGCCCAAAGTTTGGCCAAAATCCAAGTCGGTTGGATTAGGGTTGAACTCTAATTAGGTCTAAAATCAGCATTTTTATCAATTCCTCAACTTGTTGCAAATGGACCCTCAATCCATCAAATTATCTCAACCCTAGACCTCCAAACGATCTTGGGTTTTGCCCAAACGGTCTTGAGACCGTTTGGAGGAACCCCCAAACGGTCTCAAGACTGTTTGGGTCCTTCAACCCAAAACTCATCAAGATCTATACTTGAAAATAGCAATTTCAGCCCGATTAGGGTTAGGATGTTGAAGTGCTTTCAACTCTCAATTAGTTATGAATTAGATTGTGATTCTTTGTAGGAATTAAATTCAGTATGTTACCAACGGATCCTCAAACGGTCGTCCCTTGGTCAACCCTATCAAATGGCCTTGAGACCATTTTGATCCAAACGGTCTTGCAAGACCGTTTGAGATCAAACGGTTTGAAACCGTTTGCCCTCAAATGGTTTGCAACCGTTTGGACAAAAAGCGTCCAAGGTCGGTTGATAAAGTTACCTAGGAATCCATGCCCACCATCTTCAACCTCTGTTCAGGTCGGTTACTCCACCGTTTTTCTTGCAAAAGTGCAAGGAAGAATGGAGCTAGAAGAAGAACTAAGTACTAGAATTGTAAGAACAAGACATGCATATAAAGTGTAGAGTTTAGAGTTATAAAACCCGCCTTAAATGTTGTTACTAGAGCTCTAAGATCCTAAGCTTCAAGCCTCTAATGGTGTCTTGAGCTCCACAACTCGTCCAGAGATGTTTCTCCAAGGAAAAGATAGGGATGGATGGCTAGAACAAGAAAACTAAGTGAGTTATCCACAAAACCAAGCTTGCATGATGATTTACCCAAGAATCTGATCTTGAAGATGGTTCATCTCACCTTAGCACCTAGTTGGCCATCTCCTGAGGTCCAGATCTCTGCCTTGGTCGTTTAGAGGAAGAAGAGAAGTGAAGAGAATGAGGGATCCGTTCACTTGGTTTACAAGGGTGAGAGCTTATATACCTTAGGTTATTTTACACCATAAGGACCTCTAAAGCATGGTATTTTCATCTAAGTCCCTCCTTGTTTCTTAGGCACGTACAAGCCATCTAAAATTTAGCAAAGTTCATCAAATCTCAAGATCTAAGGGTAGAAAAGATCAACTTTCAACTAGGGTACATACATGAAAGTCTCCATACACATATATGGTGAATTTTATGCACAAAGATCATTTTTCTTATCTGATTATTCATTGGTGCATCTCTTTCATCATTTCTACTCTAAATGATTCCAAGAGTCATAAAAGATATCCTAGAAGGTGTACTTTACAAGTTTCACCCACAATTTGGGTAAATTGCACTTTACTCCAAATTAGGGTTTTTAACACCAGGATCATTCCACAAGCTGCATATGAATGCCCAAGC
Organism: Alisma plantago-aquatica; assembly: GCA_963693085.1. Taxonomy (NCBI): domain Eukaryota; kingdom Viridiplantae; phylum Streptophyta; class Magnoliopsida; order Alismatales; family Alismataceae; genus Alisma; species Alisma plantago-aquatica. The sequence continues at coordinate 1,184,488,527 of OY856410.1, read as the reverse complement.
TTGGGAAATCCATCATGCCTCATCATATTCACTCATATGATGACTCATTATCAAAGGAACATCTTAACCTGTGAAATTCCAAGTTAAACCCTCCTAACTGGGTAATTTGCACATAGGTCCCTGCATTACAAAACAATACTACAACTTTGTTTTAAAAAGACCCAAAATTGAAAGTATATGTTCCTGAGGAACTTAATTACATGCCAGAGAGTAATCACGAGTGTTTAATTACATATTTAGGCAAAACTTCTAGTGTTAGGTTATAACCCAGGTCAGGGATGTTACAGTTGCAATACTTCAAAAATGAGAATGATCTAAATTGGTTATCCTTTGCTCAGTTTTATATTAATTAAACTACAATAATGATGTTTCTGGCAGAGAGTTATATCTCTCGATGGGGCAATTTTCATTTGTCTCCCCCCGTGGGAACCAACATTTTTAGGTGGACGAGTACGAAGGAGACTGAGAACATCTTGTAGAGGAAGAACTTCAGCATCAGCAGGTACAAAGAACAACAGCTCAAGTGGAGTGTGTTGTCATTCGTATTTGTAGATAGAAGTCATATGTGTCGTCTTAGTACTCTCAGGTCCTCGAAGTTAATAGTCAGTGCTTTTAATAAATCGTTTTGAGATTTTGGCTTGATGCCTCGAAGTTCTCATGATGTCTGTGTTTTGCTTTTAACAAGGCAGTTGATATTGTAACCCTCGAGAAGAGATGGTACAAGATATGTACTTATGAACCAGGATGTAAATGTAATACCTTTGTTCTTATTGAAAGAGTTTTCCTATGAATGAATCTCTTTGAAAAAGTTTTTAATTTTTAGTGATTTTCGATAATCCACTGTTAGTAGTTTCTTCCGTATAGTTAATGATGTATGTTTTGAACGCTTTTTCACAATTTAGTGGTATCAAAGCTCTAGGTTTTCCGAGTCTACTGAGACATAGGACTAAGGTATCAAGTCTGTTCTAAGTGTACACTAGTGTATCTTATAGTGCCTTCTGCTTATGCAGAAGAAGATATATAGCTCCAAGATGTCTGGAGAACATGAGGGACATGTTGTTGAGAGCAATGTTACTACACTCGTAGAAGGTGACAGGGATCAGGAAAGGGAGGAACCAATGCCTAAAAATCCCCATGTTGATGAATAAGAGGAAACCCAGATGTTCATAATCTTTTTAGGAAACTCATGACCACACTAAGGTATATGGCAGACTGGATGCCAACACCGGCATCTAGGGCACCAATTTTTAATGAGGGATATGGGTCTGGTAAGACCTTTGAATGACTACGTCGTGTAGGAGCCATAGAATATACTAGAACATCTGACCCAACAGATGTTGATCTCTGGCCTACTGAGTTAGAAAAAGCCTTTATGTGACATCCCCATATTTTCTAAAACTTAATCTAATGTGTGACATCCAAATTGAAACCCTCACATCAGCAAGAATCATAATTTAAACACCCCACACTAGGCTAAGAAGAAGAAAATCAAGGGAGTCAGAAGGAACATAATCAGTAGCACATGTACATGAATAATAATACAACCATACAACACTTGTTCACTATTCAACATATAATTACAACATGAATTGTTACAATATTTGTTATTACATATTGAACAGAAAACTTATACATACACATGTACTACCACTAAACTACAGGATCTTAAGACAACTGGTCCACCTGTACAACATCTCGCCACACAACTCTCACTATCCTAGATCTTCAAGATCATCTGTCCACAACATAAACAAAAGATTACATGCGGTACACGTCAGCACAATATTCAAGAATAATTTACTGAGTACGCCTACATGTCTTTTATATACCTCTCATCATATCTTGGCAATAAGATAAAACTAATACTTGGCAGTAACAGAAGAATATAAGAAAAGCATACTTGAACAAGAATGTTTATTAACAAAAGTGAACACATGTCTTTTAGGCATATTTTCCATTATATCATCCATGCATTTACTACCTGAGAGTTGAATGCATTAGGACATTTATGATATACTACCAAAGAGTTGGATCATTTCACAATGTGATCTACTACCAAAGAGTTGGATCACTTCCGAGTACTTTACTACCGAAGAGTTGAAGTACTTCTTTTCCAGCACTTTACTACCAAAGAGTTGAAGTGCTTGGATATAATGGAACAGATATATTACGTGTCATGTGTTCATAGTAATAAGTATAGAAAATCAAGCAACATATCATACAAGAACAATCATTTCATCCAATACCATATGCCAAGTATTTTACTACGCATATAACACAAGCATATTGTATAATAAACCAAGTAAGAGGTAATGGTGTACCTTGACCAAGATAAACCTAGTCGTCATATATTATTTATGTCACTATATCCTCTTGGTCAAACCCTGATAAAGACAAGACCATATACTAGCATCAGATTCACATCCTATTATATCTCATCTTAACCCTAATCATGTTCATTAGGGTTTAGCTTATCTATTAGGATATTCTCATTGTTATTTGTATTATCTTCTTGGGATTATCTTACTGATGTTATGTTCCATATTAGGATACATAATTTGACTGTCATGTTCCATATCATTATTTATACATATTAACCCTAAGTTACATGTATTACTCAAATTAGGATTTCATCACATGTTTTAAGGTTCATCTTAATATAACAGGGATTCTATGCATCATTATGATTTCATAATTATAACTGAGGTTCCATATACTTATATAAATTTACTCTATAAATTTCATCATTTATTAAGCATATATGTAATTACTACATTTTATTTAGGATTATTAGCCCTAAATAGCCATATAAAACAAATTACATACTTTTGTGCATCAACATGACCATATCTAACATCATATGCATTATATACATGATTATAGACTTACTGACATGTTATCATAATTATTGAACTTTGTTTGATATTTATTATCCATTAAACAAGCATTACACATCTTATATGATATCACTATTATTAATGCATTAAAAGCCTGATATTATCATTCTACTGTGTTCTACACATTTTTTGAGAATTTAGTATATTACTTGTATTTTTCTGGTAATCGAGATATTTTCTAGAAATTATCAAAGATCTGTAAGTTTTGGGGTATTTACCTCCCTGATTCAATGGTAGTCTGCCACGTGGCCTTCAGATGGGGCGCGACTCCTTGCTTGGTTCATTGGGGTCCAGCTTGTTTGAGCTAATGTACCCGGTCTTCTGTCTGTGACCCAGTCTGGCCTTCCCCCTTTTGTTTCTCTCGCATTCTCCATTTCGGGCTCCTACGCGAGGACTGTGTTCTCCCCTAAACGCAGCGCCGTCGTCGCTTGAAGCTTGATTATGTCGTTCGTCAACTCTTTGATCCATGCCACCATCGTGGTTGGGTCTCCGACGTGTGGACAGCCACCAACAGTTCCTCCTTGTGCTATAAGGATTGCCAAACTGCTATCTCAGTGCTCCGCCCACACCTGCTCGCCACCACTGCGGTGAGGTTCTTCTCCATGGTCTGTGTAATCTCAACACGTTCTCAACCTCTCGCTTGATGAGTGTTCGCCCATGGAAAAGCCCACACTACCCCTCGCATCGTGTGAACATGAGCTTGATCAAACGCTCTCCTGTGTTCTCGTGCTGAGCGTCACTGCACCACAGTGGACTGTCGTCACCGCCAAGGGCTCCAAGGCAACACGGATCTCCTTCTCCTGATTGCTCAGACACTGTGGTCTATACTCAAAGCTTCCTTCCAACCGGGATGGTAAACACCCATCACACAACCAAAATCATCTCCCTAATCATAGGTTGGGGCTCGACGGCCATGCAAGCCACCCGCTTCTTCTAATTCTGGCTTGTTCTCTACTTTCATGGTGGGGAGTAGATATGGAGTCTGGTATGTCTTCCCCAAAGGAAGGGTCATAGTGATCCCCTTGCTTTGACTCACCCGTCTAGCCACTCGCAACTGCTCCTCACCCACGATCAGCGAACACTACATCGTCATGGTTGTCACCCATGAACATGCCTTAACAACGTGGTACAACACACTATCACCACAGTCCGCTTCTCATGTGTGGCTGAGATGACTCTTGAAAAAAGTTGGATATGTGGCTCATCATGTTTGGGGTGCGTGACGTATCCAGGAAAAATCAGAAGTTCAGGCTAAACAATCTGAACTTTGCAATCAAAAACACTAATATGCACATTATTTGATTATTTTCAAACCTAAATAACTTCTTCTAGGAGTCTCCAATTTCCACCAAATGTTAACCATAACTTCTTCACAGCTCAAGATACCTTGTACACGAATTTGGTGTCCAAATCCTATTGTTTGATCATTGAATAAAAATCCTCAAAATGGCATGAACATAGGGATCCAAATCATGATATCAATATCATTTGACTTCCAAACTTTGTCAAAACATTAGGAACTCTCATATCAACTCAACATTCATGAATTCAATTGTGTTGTTGGACATTTTAGGATTCTAAAAGTCCACTCCATCACATCCTACACACCATAAAAGAAATTTTGTCCTTCAAATTAAGCCAGACAAACTACTTTATCACATGATATACATCTTAAAAGAACTTTCATCCTCGAAAGTCAACCATACTTATACTCCAAGAAAAACTACCATGTCTTCATGCACATGTAGGAACTATTCTCTGTGTAACCTATCCACAAAGGTTACCTAGAACCATGTATCTAAAGCACTATTAGGGGGGTTACAACTATTTTGGTGCACAAACACTCCATTCAAGGTTAAACTCAGAGTTTAAGAACTTTGATCATCTTATGACATATTTCATATTTTAGGATTTTCATCCTCATTATAGACAAACACCAATATTCCAACATTACATTTTTTTGACAACGTCATTACATAGTGCAAAATTTTCATATCATATTCATCATATTTATTAAGCACTATCATTATCACTATTTGGCATGTATCATTAAGATGACCTCATTTCACTTTCCTATTAAGTCACAAGTTTATTAGTGAATTCATCACTAGATTCACCAACCATATTACATCATGATTCATATAATATTTATCATTAGTGTCATCTCATTATACTTTCTCATATTAGGTTATAAACTCTTTCATAGATTCCTCATGAGATTAGACGACTATTCACATTATCATCATTATTCATGTGTATGGTTAACCATATAGGCGTTAGCATCTAATAAACCATCTCTAGGTGGTTCCACATGTCATTATATCTACATCTCGAGATTAGATAATGAACACATATATTCTATCATGGTTATGCTAGACAAACTTATACAAGTGGCTTGTCAAATGTATATCAAAACATAATCTAGTCCAATTGAGGACTTAACTCTGATCATGAGAGTAATGCCATGCTCAGTCTCTTTGAGCTAATTGAACTCCATGAGTATCTCATAAGCATATACTTTATTTTTCCTCTCTGATCAAGGGTTATTAGGTCTACCTCATTGGCACTAGTGATTAACTTCATAAGGTCTAGCCCCATAAGCACAACCAAAACATGACATGATGTTCTCATCACAGGTCTTCTACCCATGAAACATGCTTACCCAAAACTCTCTTATATACACCACTAGATTCCTATGTGGGAAACCACCAACCCGAGCATGAGGCTTCACATAAACTTAACATAGCTACCTCCTCCAGGGTCTTGGGCTCTCTCCCTCACCCAAATGGTAGGCACTCATATTCGTATGCACATATAACTAGTCTCTCTCTGCCTCTAGGGTTTGATCCTCCCAAGGACATCTAGGGTTCAACAAGACTATAGGAATCACACATAGAGCAACTCAACTCGTTTACTTAGTAGTCTAGTTTAGGACATATCATATCACATATCTCATAAATCTCATATCTTGGAGTTTAGGTTCTCTAACCTTCTCCCTATGGGTCTCACTCTCTCTAGAGTTAACCCTATAACTGGTCCCAATACTAGAGGTCCTCCTTTCTAAAAGAGCTTGAGGGTCATGCTGACTCACAACTTGTCTTAACTTAACATATCTTATCTCATAAAAGAATGCATACTTGCATCATAAAAACTTATCTTAAATCCTCAAAACTAAACTTAATTCCTCAAAGACAAACATAAAACATCATAACCATATTATGTCATCTATATAAGACTTACATCAAAGCTTATTTCATCTATTCCATCTATCATTTATTCGAAAAAGGATCTAGACATCTAATCTAGAACTACACTCTCTTCTAGACTGATGTCATTCACTTTCACTTAGGTTGCATGACCACCTCCTACTCGTACATGTGTGGGGACACATTTTTGTAATACATATACATAATACACTATTATATAGTTTTTCTCTGATAAAACAAATGTCAGAGAAAAATATTGAGGTTCAATCCGTTTGGAATCAAAAACCAAATCCAGAAAATGAGTGTCCCACACATAGTAGAGAGTATAGTGTCATGAAAACTAGTTAAATGGGTGAGAACAAGGGGTAGACTAGTGTATCTACTCTAGACAATGTGTGCAATATGTCTAGGGTTTCTCTTCCCTTGATGCACGTCATTTCCAAATAGTGCAACGTCCCATACCGCTGCACTATAAGGAAAGAACGACATCTAAGGACTTGTTATGCCACAATAACTAGTCTAGACCTAGTTCTCAAACATATAGGTGCTAACCTAGAGGCTAGGTCAGATCTAGTCTCTAAAAAAATGACTAATCTAACCCTAAAGATTATTAAGTTCAAGGTCCTTTAGTTTTGAGTTGCATAATGAGAAAATGTCAAACTTTGCTATTGTTCATGCTCTGATACCACATATGACGTCCCCGGATCTTCTAAAACTTAATCTAATGTGTGACATCCAAATTGAAACCATCACCTCAGCGAGAATCCCAACTTAAACACCCCACACTAGGCTAAGAAGAAGAAAATCAAGGGAGTCACAAGGAACATAATCAGTAGCACATGTACATGAATAATAATACAACCATACAACACTTGTTCACTATTACACATATAACTACAACATGAATTGTTACAACATTTGATATTACATATTGAACAGAAAACTTATACATACACATGTACTACCACTAAACTACAGGATCTTAAGACAACAGGTCCACCTGTACATCAGTTTGCCACACAAATCTCACTATCCTGGATCTTCAAGATCATATGTCCACAACCAAAACAAAAGATTACATGTGGTACACGTCAGCACAATATTCAAGAATATTGTACTGAGTTTGCCTACGTGTCTTTTATATACCTCTCATCATATCTTGGCAAGAAGAGAAAATTAATACTTGGCAGTAACAGAAGAATATACGAAAAGCATACTTGAACAAGAATGTTTATTAACAAAAGAGAACACGTGTCTTTTAGGCATATTTTTCATTATAGCATCCATGCATTTACTACCTGAGAGTTGAATTCATTAGGGCCTTTATGATCTACTCCCAAAGAGTTGGATCATTTCACAATGTGATCTACTACCAAAGAGTTGGATCACTTCCGAGTACTTTACTACCAAAGAGTTGAAGTACTTCTTTTCCAACACTTTACTACCAAAGAGTTGAAGTGCTTGGATATAATGGAACAAATATATTATGTGTCATGTGTTCATAGCAATAAGTATAGAAAATCAAGCAACATATCATACAAGAACAATCATTTCATCCAATACCATATGCCAAGTATTTTACTACGCATATAACACAAGCATATTGTATAATAAACCAAGTAAGATGTAATGGCGTACCTTGACCAAGATAAACCTAGTCGTCATATATTCCTTATGTCACTATATCCTCTTGGTCAAACCCTGATCAAGACAAGACCATATACTAGCATTAGATTCTCATCCTATTATATCTCATCTTAACCCTAATCGCATTCATTAGGGTTTAGCTTATCTATTATGATATTCTCATTGTTATTTGTATTATCTTCTTGGGATTATCTTACTGATGTTTTTGTAACATCCCTGACCTGGGTTATAACCTAACCCTAGAAGTTTTGCCTAAATATGTAATTAAACACCTGTGATTACCCTCTGGCGTGTAATTAAGTTCCTCAGGAACATATACCTTCAATTTTGGTTCCTTTTTAAACAAAGTTGTAGTATTGTTTTGTAATGTAGGGACCTATGTGCAAATTACCAAGTTTAAGGGTTTAACTTGCAATTTCACAGGTTAAGATGTTCTTTTGATGTTGAGACATCATATGAGTGAATACGATGAGGCATGATGGATTTTCCAAGCTTGGGCATTCAGATGCAGCTTGTGGGGTAATGCTTAAAAACCCTAATTTGGAGTAAAGTGTAATTTACCCAAATTGTGGGTGAAATTTGTAAAGTACACCTTCTAGAGCATCTTTTATGACACTTGGCATCATTTAGCGTAGAAATGATGAAAAAGATGCATCAATTAATAATCAGATAAGAAAGGTGATCTTTATGCATAAAATTCACCATGTATGTGTAAGAAGACCTTCATGTGTGTACCCTAGTTGAAGGTTGATCTTTTCTACCCTTAGATCTTGAGCCTTGATGAACTTTTCTTAAGTTTAGATGGATTGGACGTGCCTAAGAATCAAGGAGGGACTTAGATGAAAATCCCATGCTTTAGAGGTCCTTATGGTGCAAAATAGCCTAAAGTATATAAGCTCTTTTCCTAGTAAACCAAGTGAACGATTCCTCATTCTCTTCACTTCTCTTCTTTCTCAAAACGGCTAAGGCAGAGATCTGGAGCTCAGGAGACGACCAACTAGGAGCTAAGGTGAGAAGAACCATCCTCAAGCTCGGATTCTTGCAAGAATTCATTTTTTAAGGTTGGTTTTGTGGATAACTCACCTAGTTTTCTTGTTCTAGCCATCCATTCTTACCTTTCTTTGGAGGAATCATCCTTGACCAAGTTGTGGAGTTCAAGACTCCATTATAGGCTTGAAGATTGGAAGCTTAGAGTTCCAAGAACATCGTTTAAGGTGGGTTTTATAACTCTAAACTCTATACTTTATATGCATCTTTTGTTCTTGCAATTCTAGTACTTAGTTCTTCTTCTACCTCCCTTATTTCTTGCACTTTTGCAAGCAAAACGGTGGAGTAACTGACCTAACTATAGGTTGAAGATGATGGGCGTGGATTCCTAGGTAACTTTATCAACCGATCTTGGACCCTTTTGTTCCAAACGGTTGCAAACCGTTTGAGGGCAAACGGTTTCAAACCGTTTGATCTCAAACGGTCTTGCATGACCGTTTGGATCAAACCAGTCTCAAGACCATTTGATAGGGTTGACCAAGAGACGACCGTTTGAGGGTCTGTTGAGAACATATTTAATTTCATTCCTACAAAAGATCACAATCTAATTCATAACCAATTGAGAGTTGAAGGTACTTCAACACCTAACCCTAATCGGGCTGAAATTGTTGATAACAAGTATAGATCTTGATGAGTTTTGGGGTGAAGGACCCAAACGGTCTCAAGACCATTTAGGGGTTCCACCAAACGGTCTCAAGACCGTTTGGGCACAACCCAAGACCGTTTGGAGGTCTAGTGTTGAGATAATTTGATGGATTGAGGGTCCAATTGCAACAAGTTGATGATTTGATAAAAAGGCTGATTTAGACCTAATTCAAGTTCAACCCTAATCCAACCGACTTGGTTTTTGGCCAAACTTTGGGCAAACGGTCTCAAGACCGTTTGGATGATGTACAAACGACCTCAAGACCGTTTGGGCCAAGTTTGGGCCCAATTGGAGGTCAATTGATAGGTTCAACCTCGCTCTCATACTATTTGTAATGCTCGGGCCCACTTCCCAAGGCTCTAGCAGGGTTTCAGGATGTTTGTAAAACATAATCAGCCGCGTAGTATATCTGGTTAGATTAAACTACGAGATACTGGATTGATGTTACACTGCCTAAGTAGATATGTTATTCATATTGCTTACTTTTTCTACTCTGCTGAGTTATCTATCTGCTGTTGATTACTTAGAAGGCTTCTAATGCTTCTATTGTTCTTTGTTTACTATATAAAGTTTCTACTGGAGAGTTATAACTCTCGCTGGGACAATTATTTAAAATTGTCTCACCCCGTAGACTTCAACTTTTTAGGTGGTCGTCGAAGACGGAGAAACCGGTCTACAGGTGACCAATCCCAGCAGCAGCAACACCAGGAGCAGTAGTAAATCTCAGGTGGAGATTCAGCCTGCTATGTGGTGTAGATAGAGTCAGTCCTATGTGTCCTCTGTACTCTCATGTCTTGGAGTTGTTGGTCTGAGATTTTGTTATGATTCTTGAGATTGAATCATGATGTGTATAACTACTCAAGAAGTATTTTGACAGAGATGTAAACAGTTTATCTCCTTTTATGAAGGAAGTTTTATGGTTTCAATGCTTTATCTCAAAAGTTTTAATTTCCACTGATTTTTGGTATTCCGCTGCTAATCGAATCGCTTCCGCTAAGTTTAATTCGAGGTTTATGTATTTATCTCGGGTTTTGGAGATCATAGCCCACAATTAAGTGGTATCAGAGCTCCAGGTTCATTGAGTCTAGAGACGCATAGGACTTAGGATGTCGAGTCTATCTTTAGTGTTCCCTTCTTATCTAATAGAATCTTCTTCTCCTCAGGAGAAGAAGATATATAAGGATGTCTGAGCCACATGAAGAGTATGTGGAGGAAAGTAGTGCTAGTGCACCTCAAGGCGGAGCAAGGGTTCCAGAAATAGAACAGCTTGCACCTGAGCCACCCCAGTTTGACCCAGTCGATATGGGTAACCCAGCAGTTCAGACGATGTTTGGGCAGTTTATGACTGCCATGACACACATAACTGATAGGATGCCCATGCCTGCACCTAGGGCACCTGTCCAGCCTGGAGGACAAGGTAGCGGTAAGACCTTTGAGCGACTTCATCGTGTCGGGGCTACCGAGTACTTTGGAACAGTAGACCCCGTAGATGCTGATCTGTGGTTGACAGAGTTGGAGAAAGCTTTTAGGATTCTCAACATCCCGGAAGCTGAGAAGGTTAGACATGTTGTCTATCTTCTCAAGGGAAGTGCTGGTCACTGGTGGACCATGGAAGAGCAGAAGAGGCCTGGAATAGAGATCTCATGGGAAGAGTTTCGTCGGGAATTTGTTCATAGATATTTCCCAAAGACCTTCCTGGACGAGAGGATCTCTCAGACTGAGGCAGGCCATGATGAACATTAGCGAGTATGAAGCTAAGTTCATGGAGTTGTTGTGGTTTTGTCTGCACATAGCTGCCACAGAAGAAGAGAGAATCAGAAGGTTTGAGAAGGGTTTGAATACGGACATGTCTACTCCTGTGTCTACCCTAGAGAATCGGGAGAGGTTTTTTTACCTTCGTTGAGTCATTCTGAAGGATAGAGAGGTTTGTAGTTGAGAAGAGGCAAACCCAGAAAAGATATCCACAGTTCTAGGGTTCTTCATCTAGGGATTCCAAGAAACCTAGATTCTCTGCACCTGACCCTCCACCACCCAGATCGAGTTCTCAAACTCAATGGTCTTTAAGTAGAGGTAGAGGACGAAGTCAACCGCTTCAGGAGACTCACAGTTCTGCATCAATGTTGGTCACTGGGCCACCGACACCACAACAACAAGAGAGGAGCTGCTACAACTGTGGTAAGGTAGGACATTTGATGAGAGACTGCAGATCGAGGCCTGTCAGTGTGACACAGTCTCCGAGACAGAGTCAACAGGGATCACAGAGAAGACAATCTCAAGGAGCAGCTAGAGGACATGGACAAGCATCAAAAATTGGATCATCAGCACCGGCTCAATCTCAGGCAACAACAAGGTTCTATGCTATGAACCCACCAGAAGCAGTGGTCGATCCACAGGTTGTGGCAAGTAAGATGAACCTTTTATACTCTAATTTGTCTAAATCCTGTGTAGTATCTGTTTTGATTGACCCAGGTGCTACGCACTCCTTTATTACTTGAAGAGTGATTCATAACTGTAATATGACAGTTAGTCATAGGACAAATAGTTTGTTGTTAGAGACTCTGTTGAGTGGGTCTGCTGTTATGCAGGAGGTATTCTCTCCCTGCATCCTCTTCTTTTCTGACCATCGCATTCAAGTGGATCTCATACCACTTGATATGTAAGGATTTGATATAATCCTTGGGATGGATACCTTGGAAAGGTATAGAGTTGTCTTGGATTGTGAATCCAAGTTGGTTGTGTTTGCTGATGATAGAAACACATGGATCTTTCAAGGAGAAAGAAAGATTTTTCCTACCTGTCTTGTGTCAGCTATGGTTGCTGACAAGTTGATGAGGCAAGGATGTTATGCATTCCTGGCCCATGTGGTAGATGTTACCAAGGAGAGCCCCGACCCTGCTGAAGTTCCTGTAGTCAGGGAATTCGAAGATGTGTTTCCTGAAGAACTTCCTGGTATACCCCCGCCTCGGGAGATTGATTTTGAAACAAATTTGGTCCCCGATACGAAACCCATAGCCCAGGCTCCGTATAGGATGGCACCTGCCGAGATGGCAGAACTCAAGAAACAGCTTTAAGAGTTACTTGAGAAGGGTTTTATGTGACCGAGTACTTCACCTTGGGGTGCTCCGGTATTGTTTGTTAAAAAGAAGGATGGATCAATGTGGTTGTGCATTGACTACAGACAACTCAATAAAGTAACAATAAAGAATAAGTACCCTTTGCCGAGGATTGATGATCTCTTTGATCAGTTGCGTGGTGCAACGGTCTTCTCAAAGATGGACTTAAGGTCTGGATATCATCAACTTCGTATTAAGGATACTGACATATCCAAGTCTGCCTTTAGGACAAGATATGGTCACTATGAGTTCACAGTTATGTCGTTTGGATTAACTAATGCATCATCTACATTTATGGAACTCATGAATAGAATCTTCTGACCTTTCCTTGATCAGTGTGTTGTCGTCTTCATAGATGACATCCTGATTTATAGTAGGGATGCACAGCAGCATGAACAACATCTTCGCCAAGCTTTGACCTTGCTAAGGGAACACAAGCTATATGCTAAGTTTAGCAAGTGTGAGTTCTGGCTACCGGAGGTATCTTTTCTTGGACATGTAGTATCTGCCTCGGGTATTCGTGTTGAACCTAAAAAGGTAGAATCTGTTCTACAGAGGGAACAACCGAAGACGCCGACGGAGATTCAAAGTTTCCTAGGGTTAGCTGGCTACTACCGACGGTTCATTAAGAACTTCAGCTCTATAGCCTTACCTTTGACCAAGTTAACCCGGAAAGATGCCCCTTTTGTGTGGAGTGATAAGTGTCAACAGTCTTTTTAGCAGTTAAAGGAAAGGTTGACAAGTGCCCCAGTGCTTATGCTACCGAAGCAAGGAAAAGGATATGTAGTTTTCTGTGATGCCTCGAAGAATGGACTTGGGTGTGTGTTGATGCAGGATAAGCAAGTGATTTCTTTTGCTTCCCGACAGCTTAAGAAACACGAGGAGAATTATCCAACACACGATCTAGAGTTTGCTGCTGTGGTTCATTCCTTGAAAATCTGGAGGCATTATCTCTACGGAGAAACATCCAGATTTTCACTGACCACAAGAATCTTCAGTATATCTTCTCTCAGCATGAGCTTAACATGAGGCAACATCGCTGGATGGAGTTAATCAACGACTACGATTTTACAATTGATTACCATCCAGGCAAGGCCAATGTGGTTGCAGATGCCTTGAGTAGGAAATCAGCAACATCAACCATGGATAGAGCACAACTAAGCTCTTTAGTATGCTCTAGAAGAGATATGCTTATCTCTTTGAGGCAAGACAATGTACAGTTGAAGGTGTCATTGTTAGCTGGTTTGTTAGCTGAGATGCAGATTAAACCTACCCTAAGAGAGCAGATAAAGGAGGCACAGTTAGAGGATGTTGTAGTTCTGCAGATCAGGTCTGAGTATGGTGATGATAAACGAGATGGTTTCTATGACTCAGATGACCTTGTGGCATGCTATCATGGGAGGATGATAGTACCTGATAGGGATAACTTGAGAAAGTTAGTCTTGGAGGAAGCTCATTCTTCAATGTATGTTATGCATCCACGGAGCACCAAGATGTATCGAAACTTGAAATATATGTATTGGTGGCCTGGGATGAAGAAGGATGTGGGTGAGTTTGTTCTGAGGTGTCCAGTGTGTCAACAGGTTAAGGCTGAACACTAGAAGCCTGCAGGAACAATGCAACCTTTACCCATACCACAGTGGAAGTGGGACCATGTGATCATGGACTTTTTTGTTGGCCTACCCAGGACAAGCAAAGGACATGATTCCATTTGGGTAATTGTTTATAGGTTGACAAAAACAGCGCATTTCTTACCTGTCAAAGCAACCTATTCTTCTGAAAGGTTATCACAGTTGTATGTTCAAGAGATAGTACGTTTGCATGGAGTTCGTGTCACTATAGTTTCTAATAGAGGTCCCCAGTTTACAAGTCGATTTTGGGAGCAGTTACACAGAGCCTTAGGCACCAAGTTAAGGTTTAGTACAACCTTTCACCCACAGATTGATGGGCAGTCTGAAAGGACTATACAAACCTTGGAAGACCTGCTGAGAGCATGTGTTCTCCAGTTTACCGGAAGTTGGGATCTACACCTAAGTTTGATAGAGTTTGCCTATAACAATAGCTATCAGCATAGTATTGATATGGCACCCTATGAATCTTTGTATGGTAAACGTTGTAGATCACCCTTATGTTGGTATGAGACTGGTGAGCACCAGTTGTTAGGTCCTGATCTTGTGCAGAAGATTAGAGAGAAGATTAAGGTTATACAGCAACAGCTTAAGACTGCACAGGATAGGCAGAAGTCGTATGCTGATAAACATCGTAGACCCCTAGAGTTCCAGGTTGGAGACAGAGTATACCTCAAGGTCGCACCTTGGAAAGGAGTCCTTCGTTTTGGAAGAAAAGGGAAGTTAGCTCCTAGATTTATGGGACCTTATCCAATCATTGAGAGAGTTGGAAAGGTAGCCTATAGACTAGAGTTACCTCAGGAGTTGCTGAAGTTACATCATGTTTATCACATTTCCATGCTGAGGAAATGTCACCCCGACACCGAGTCAGTTCTACAACCTATGGAAGTAGAATTGAATGAAGATATAACTTATGAGGAGGGACCAGTGCCCATTGTTGATAACAGAATTCAAAAGTTAAAGGAGAAAGATATAAGCCTTGTGAAAGTCCTCTGGAATCACCATGGTATTGAAGAAGCCACTTGGGAACTAGAGGATGAGATGAGAAGAAAATACCCTTATCTTTTCTCTTAAATACGTTTTATCGATTCCGGGGGCGAAATCCTTGTAAGGGGTGGATAATTTGTAACATCCCTGGCCTGGGTTATAACCTAACCCTATAAGTTTTGCTTAAATATGTAATTAAACACATGTGATTACTCTCTGGCATGTAATTAAGTTCCTCAGGAACATATACTTTCAATTTTGGTTCCTTTTTAAACAAAGTTGTAGTATTGTTTTGTAATGCAGGGACCTATGTGCAAATTATCCAGTTTAAGGGTTTAACTTGCAATTTCATAGGTTAAGATGTTCTTTTGATGTTGAGACATCATATGAGTGAATACTATGAGGCATGATGGATTTTCCAAGCTTGGGCATTAAGATGCAGCTTGTGGAGTGATCCTAATGCTTAAAAACCCTAATTTGGAGTAAAGTGTAATTTACCCAAATTGTGGGTGAAATTTGTAAAGTACACCTTCTAGAGCATCGTTTATGACTCTTGTCATCATTTAGAGTAGAAATGATGAAAGAGATGCATCAATTAATAATCAGATAAGAAAGGTGATCTTTGTGCATAAAATTCACCATGTATGTGTATGAAGACCTTCATGTGTGTACCCTAGTTGAAGGTTGATCTTTTCTACCCTTAGATCTTGAGCCTTGATGAACTTTGCTTAAGTTTAGATGGCTTGGAAGTGCCTAAGAAGCAAGGAGGGACTTAGATGAAAATCCCATGCTTTAGAGGTCCTTATGGTGCAAAATAGCCTAAAGTATATAAGCTCTTTTCCTAGTAAACCAAGTGAACGATTCCTCATTCTCTTCACTTCTCCTCTTTCTCAAAATAGCTAAGGCAGATCTCTGGAGCTTAGGAGACGACCAATTAGGAGCTAAGGTGAGAAGAACCATCTTCAAGCTCGGATTCTTGCATGAATTCATCTTTTAAGGTTGGTTTTGTGGATAACTCACCTAGTTTTCTTGTTCTAGCCATCCATTCTTACCTTTCTTTGGAGGAATCATCCTTGACCAAGTTGTGGAGTTCAAGACACCATTAGAGGCTTGAATCTTGGAAGCTTGGAGTTCCAAGAACATCGTTTAAGGCGGGTTTTATAACTCTAAACTCTATACTTTATATGCATGTTTTGTTCTTGCAATTCTAGTACTTAGTTCTTCTTCTACCTCCCTTCTTTCTTGCACTTTTGCAAGAAAAACGGTAGAGTAACCGACCTAAATAGAGGTTGAAGATGATGGGCGTGGATTCCTAGATAACTTTATCAACCGATATTGGACCCTTTTGGTCCAAACGGTTGCAAACCGTTTGAGGGCAAACGGTTTCAACCAGTTTGAGGGCAAACAGTCTTGCAAGACCGTTTGGATCAAACTAGTCTCAGGACCATTTGATAAGGTTGACCAAGGGACGACCGTTTGAGGGTCTGTTGAGAACATATTGAATTTCATTCCTACAAAAGATCACAATCTAATTCATAACCAATTGAGGGTTGAAGGTACTTCAACACCTAACCCTAATCGGGCTGAAATTGCTGATTTCAAGTATAGATCTTGATGAGTTTTGGGTTGAAGGACCGAAACTGTCTCAAGACCGTTTGGGGGTTCCTCCAAACGGTCTCAAGACCATTTGGGCACAACCCAAGACCGTTTGGAGGTCTAGTGTTGAGATAATTTGATGGATTGAGGGTCCAATTGCAACAAGTTGATGATTTGATAAAAAGGCTGATTTTAGACCTAATTCTAGTTCAACCCTAATCCAACCGACTTGGTTTTTGGCCAAACTTTGGGAAAACAGTCTCAAGACCGTTTGGATGATGTCCAGATGACCTCAAGACCGTTTGGGACAAGTTTGGGCCCAATTGGAGGTCAATTGATAGGTTCAACCTCGCTCTGATACCATTTGTAATGCATGGGCCCACTTCCCAAGGCTCTAGAAGGGTTTCAGGATGTTTGTAAAACATAATCAGCCGCGTAGTATATCTGCTTAGATTAAACTACGAGATACTGGATTGATGTTACACTGCCTAAGTAGATATGTTATTCATATTGCTTACTTTTGCTACTCTGCTGAGTTATCTATCTGCTGTTGATTACTTAGAAGGCTTCTAATGCTTCTATTGTTCTTTGTTTACTATATAAAGTTTCTAGTGGAGAGTTATAACTCTCGCTGGGAAAATTATTTAAAGTTGTCTCACCCTGTAGACTTCAACTTTTTAGGTGGTCGTCGAATATGGAGAAACCGGTCTACAGGTGACCAATCCCAGCAGCAGCACCAGGAGCAGTAGTAAATCCCAGGTGGAGATTCAGCCTGCTATGTGGTGTAGATAGAGTCAGTCCTATGTGTCCTCTGTACTCTCAGGTCTTGGAGTTGTTGGTTTGAGATTTTGTTACGATTCTTGATATTGAATCATGATGTGTATAACTACTCAAGAAGTATTTTGACAGATATGTAAATAGTTTATCTCCTTTTATGAAGGAAGTTTTATGGTTTCAATGCTTTATCTCAAAAGTTTTAATTTCCGCTGATTTTTGGTATTCCGCTGCTAATCAAATCACTTCCGCTAAGTTTAATTTGAGGTTTATGTATTTATCTCGGGTTTTGGAGATTAGAGCCCACAATTAAGTGGTATGGAGCTCCAGGTTCGCTGAGTCTACAGAGGCATAGGACTTAGGATGTCGAGTCTATCTTTAGTGTTCCCTTCTTATCTAATAGAATATTCTGCTCCTCAGGCGAAGAAGATATATAAGGATATCTGAGCCACATGAAGAGTACGTGGAGGAAAGTAGTGCTAGTGCACCTCAAGGCGGTGCAAGGGTTCTAGAAATAGAACAGCCTGCACCTGAGCCACCCCAGTTTGACCCAGCCGATATGGGTAACCCAGCAGTTGAGACGATGTTTGGGTAGTTTATGACTGCCATGACACACATAACCGACAGGATGCCCATGCCTACACCTAGGGCACCTGTCCAGCCTAGAGGACAAGGTAGCGGTAAGACCTTCGAGCGACTTCGTCGTGTCGGGGCTACCGAGTACTTTGGAACAGTAGACCCCGCAGATGCTGATCTGTGGTTGACAGAGTTGGAGAAAGCTTTTTGGATTCTCAACATCCCGGAAGCTGAGAAGGTTAGACATGCTGTCTATCTTCTCAAGGGAAGTGTTGGTCACTGGTGGACCATGGAAGAGTAGAAGAGGCCTGGAATAGAGATCTCGTGGGAAGAGTTTCGTCGGGAATTTGTTCATAGATATTTCCCGAAGACCTTCCTGGACGAGAAGATCTCTCAGTTTGAGAGACTGAGGCAGGGCATGATGAACATTAGCGAGTATGAAGCTAAGTTCATGGAGTTGTTGTGATTCTGTCTGCACATAGCTGCCACAGAAGAAGAGAGAATCAGAAGGTTTGAGAAGGGTTTGAATACGGACATGTCTACTCCCGTGTCTACCCTAGAGAATCGAGAGAGGTTCTCTACCTTCGTTGAGTCAGTCCGAAGGATGGAGAGGCCTGTAGTTGAGAAGAGGCAAACCCAGAAAAGATATCCACAGTTCTAGGGTTCTTCATCTAGGGATTCCAAGAAACCTAGATTCTCTGCACCTAACCCTCCACCAGCCAGATCGAGTTCTCAAACTCAATGGTCTCCAAGTAGAGGTAGAGGACGAAGTCAACCGCTTCAGGAGACTCACAGTTCTGCATTAATGTCGGTCATCGGGCCACCGAGACCACAACAACAAGCGAGGAGCTGCTACAACTGTGGTAAGGTAGGACATTTGATGAAAGACTGTAGATTGAGGCCTGTCAGTGTGACACAGTCTCTGAGACAGAGTCAACAGGGATCACAGAGAAGATAATCTCAAGGAGCAGCTAGAGGACGTGGACAAGCGTCTCAAGCTGGATCATCAGCACCAGCTCAATCTCAGGCAAAAGCAAGGTTATATGTTATGAACCCACCAGAAGCAGTGGTCAATCGACGGGTTGTGGCAGGTCAGATGAACCTTTTATACTCTGATTTGTCTAAATCATGTATAGTATATGTTTTGATTGACCCAGGTGCTACGCACTCCTTTATTACTCGAAGAGTGATTCGTAACTGTAATATGACAGTTAGTCATAGGACAGATAGTTTGTTGTTAGAGACTCTGTTGAGTGGGTCTGCTGTTATGCAGGAGCTATGCTCTCCCTGCATCCTCTTCTTTTCTGACCATCGCATTCAAGTGGATCTCATACCACTTGATATGCAAGGATTTGATATAGTCCTTGGGATGGATACCTTGGAAAGGTATAGAGTTGTCTTGGATTGTGAATCCAAGTTGGCTGTGTTTGTTGATGATAGCAACACATGGATCTTTCAAGGAGAAAGAAAGATTCTTCCCACCTATCTTGTGTCAGCTATGGTTGCTGACAAGTTGATTAGGCAAGGATGTTATGCATTCCTGGCCCATGTGGTAGATGTTACCAAGGAGAGCCCCGACCCTGCTGAAGTTCCTGTAGTCAGGGAATTTGAAGATGTGTTTCCTGAAGAACTTCCTGGTATACCCCCGCCCGGGATATTGATTTTGAAATCAATTTGGTCCCCGATATGAAACCCATAGCCCAGACTCCGTATAGGATGGCGCCTGCCGAGATGGAAGAACTCAAGAAACAGCTTCAAGAGTTACTTGAGAAGGGTTTTATCTGACCGAGTACTTCACCTTGTGGTGCTCCGGGCTTGTTTGTTAAAAAGAAGGATGGATCAATATGGTTGTGCATTGACTACAGACAACTCAATAAAGTAACAATCAAGAATAAGTAGACTTTGCCGAGGATTGATGATCTCTTTGATCAGTTGTGTGGTGCAACGGTCTTCTCAAAGATAGACTTAAGGTATGGATATCATCAACTCCGTATTAAGTATAGTGACATATCCAAGTCTGCCTTTAGGACAAGATATGGTCACTATGAGTTCACAGTTATGTCGTTTGGACTAACTAATGCACTGGCTACATTTATGGAACTCATGAATAGAATCTGCCGATCTTTCCTTGATCAGTGTGTTGTCATCTTCATAGATGACACCCTGATTTATAGTAGGGATGCTCATCAGCATGAATAGCATCTTCGCCAAGCTTTGACCTTGCTAAGAGAACACAAGCTATATGCTAAGTTTAGCAAGTGTGAGTTCTGGCTACCGGAGGTATCTTTTCTTGGACATGTGGTATCTGCCTTGGGTATTCGTGTTGACCCTAAAAAGGTAGAATCTGTTCTACAGTGGGAACAACCGAAGATGCCGACGGAGATTTGAAGTTTCCTAGGGTTAGCTGGCTGAAGGTTCATTAAGAACTTCAGCTCTATAGCCTTACCTTTGACCAAGTTAACCCGGAAAGATGCCCCTTTTGTGTGGAGTGATAAGTGTCAACAGTCTTTTCAGTAGTCTAAGGAAAGGTTGACAAGTGCCCCAGTGCTTATGCTACCGGAGCAAGGAAAAGGATATGTAGTTGTCTGTGATGCCTCGAAGAATGGACTTGGGTGTGTTTTGATGCAGCATAAGAAAGTGATTTCTTTCGCTTCCCGACAGCTTAAGAAACACGAAAAGAATTATCCAACACACGATCTAGAGTTGGTTGTTGTGGTTCATGTCTTGAAAATCTGGAGGCATTATCTCTACGGAGAAACATTCCAGATTTTCACTGACCACAAGAATCTTCAATATATCTTCTCTCAGCATGAGCTTAACATGAGGCAACTTCGTTGGATGAAGTTAATCAAGGACTATGATTGTACAATTGATTACCATCCAGGCAAGGCCAATGTGGTTGCAGATGCCTTGAGTAGGAAATCAGCAACATCAACCATGGATAGAGCACAACTAAGGTCTTTAGTATGCTCTAGAAGAGATATGCTTATCTCTTTGAGGCAAGACAATGTACAGTTGAAGGTGTCATTGTTATCTGGTTTGTTAGCTGAGATGCAGATTAAACCTACCCTAAGAGAGCAGATAAAAGAGGCACAGTTAGAGGATGTTGTAGTTCAGCAGATCAGGTATGAGTATGGTGATGAGAAACGAGATGGTTTCCATGACTTAGATGACCATGTGGCATGCTATCTTGGGAGGATGATAGTACCTGATAGGGATAACTTGAGAAAGTTAGTCTTGGAGGAAGCTCATTCTACAATGTATGCTATGCATCCAGGGAGCACCAAAATGTATCGAAACTTGAAAGATATGTATTGGTGGCCTGGGATGAAGAAGGATGTGGCTGAGTTTGTTCTGAGGTGTCCAGTGTGTCAGCAAGTTAAGGCTGAACACCAGAAGCCTGCAGGAACAATGCAATCTTTACCCATACCACAGTGTAAGTGGGACCATGTGACCATGGACTTTTTTGTTGGCCTACCCAGGACAAGCAAAGGACATGATTCCATTTGGGTAATTGTTGATAGGTTGACAAAAACAGCACATTTCTTACCTGTCCAAACAACCTATTCTACTGAAAGGTTATCACAGTTGTATGTTCAAGAGATAGTACGTTTGCATGGAGTTCCTGTCACTATAGTTTCTGACAGAGGTCCCCAGTTTACAAGTTATTTTTGGGAGCAGTTACACAGAGCCTTAGGCACCAAGTTAAGGTTTAGTACAACCTTTCACCCACTGACTGATGGACAATCTG
The DNA here is from genome assembly GCA_963693085.1 of Alisma plantago-aquatica. NCBI lineage: Eukaryota > Viridiplantae > Streptophyta > Magnoliopsida > Alismatales > Alismataceae > Alisma > Alisma plantago-aquatica. Next base: position 1,184,466,659 of record OY856410.1, on the reverse strand, counting down.
AAAGGACTATACAAACTTTGGAAGACCTACTGAGAGCATGTGTTCTCCAGTTTACCGGAAGTTGGGATCTACACCTAAGTTTGATAGAGTTTGCCTATAACAATAGCTATCAACATAGTACTGATATGGCACCCTATGAAGCTTTGTATGGTAGACGTTGTAGATCACCCTTATGTTGGTATGAGACTGGTGAGCACCAGTTGTTAGGTCCTGATCTTGTGCGGCAGACTACAGAGAAGATTAAGGTTATACAGCAACATCTTAAGACTACACATGATAGGTAGAAGTCGTATGTTGATAAACGTCGTAGACCCCTAGAGTTCCAGGTTGGAGACAGAGTATACCTCAAGGTCTCACCTTGGAAAGGAGTCCTTCGTTTTGGAAGAAAAGGGAAGTTAGCTCCTAGATTTATGGGACCTTATCCAATCATTGAGCGGGTTGGAAAGGTAGCCTATAGACTAGAGTTACCTCAGGAGTTTCTGAAGTTACATCATGTTTTTCACATTTCCATGCTGAGGAAATGTCACCCCGACACCGAGTCAGTTCTACAACCTATGGAAGTATAATTGAATGAAGATATAACTTATGAGGAGGGACCAGTGCCCATTCTTGATAACAGAATTAAAAAGTTAAAGAAGAAAGATTCGAGCCTTGTGAAAGTCCTCTGGAATAACCTGGTATTGAATAATCCACTTGGGAACTAGAGGATGAGATGAGAAGGAAATACCCTGCTCTTTTCTCTTAAATACGTTTTATCGATTTCGGGGGCGAAATCCTTGTAAGGGGTGGATAATTTGTAACATCTCTGACCTGGGTTATAACCTAACCCTAGAAGTTTTGCCTTAAATGTAATTAAACACCTATGATTACTCTCTAGCATGTAATTAAGTTCCTCAGGAACATATACTTTCAATTTTGGTTCCTTTTTAAACAAAGTTGTAGTATTGTTTTGTAATGCAGGGACCTATGTGCAAATTACCCAGTTTAAGGGTTTAAATTGCAATTTCATAGGTTAAGATGTTCTTTTGATGTTGAGACATCATATGAGTGAATACGATGAGGCATAATGGATTTTCCAAGCTTGGGCATTCAGATGCAGCTTGTGGAGTGATCCTAATGCTTAAAAACCCTAATTTGGAGTAAAGTGTAATTTACCCAAATTGTGGGTGAAATTTGTAAAGTACACCTTCTAGAGAATCTTTTATGACTCTTTAAATCATTTAGAGTAGAAATGATGAAAGAGATGCATCAATTAATAATCAGACAAGAAAGGTGATCTTTGTGCATAAAATTCACCATGTATGTGTATGAAGACCTTCATGTGTGTACCCTAGTTGAAGGTTGATCTTTTCTACCCTTAGATCTTGAGCCTTGATGAACTTTGCTTAAGTTTAGATGGCTTGGAAGTGCCTAATAAGCAAGGAGGGACTTAGATTAAAATCCCATGCTTTAGAGGTCCTTATGGTGCAAAATAGCCTAAAGTTTATAAGCTCTTTTCCTAGTAAACCAAGTGAACGATTCCTCATTCTCTTCACTTCTCTTCTTTCTCAAAACGGTTAAGACAGAGCTCTGGAGCTCAGGAGACGACCAACTAGGAGATAAGGTGAGAAGAACCATCCTCAAGCTCGGATTCTTGCATGAATTCATCTTTTAAGGTTGGTTTTGTGGATAACTCACCTAGTTTTCTTGTTCTAGCCATCCATTCTTACCTTTCTTTGGAGGAATCATCCTTGACCAAGTTGTGGAGTTCCATACACCATTAGAGGCTTGATTCTTGGAAGCTTGGAGTTCTAAGAACATCGTTTAAGGAGGGTTTTATAACTATAAACTCTATACTTTATATGCATGTTTTGTTCTTGCAATTCTAGTACTTAGTTCTTCTTCTACCTCCCTTCTTTCTTGCACTTTTGCAAGAAAAACGGTGGAGTAACCGACCTAACTAGAGGTTGAAGATGATGGGCATGGATTCCTAGGTAACTTTATCAACCGATCTTGGACCCTTTTGTTCCAAACGGTTGCAAACTGTTTGAGGGCAAACGGTTTCAAACCGTTTGATCTCAAACGGTCTTGCAAGACCGTTTGGATGAAACCGGTCTCAAGACCATTTGATAGGGTTGACCAAGGGACGACCGTTTGAGGGTCTGTTGAGAACATATTGAATTTCATTCCTACAAAATATCACAATCTAATTTATAACAAATTGAGAGTTGAAGGTACTTCAACACCTAACCCTAATCGGGCTGAAATTGCTGATTTCAAGTATAAATCTTGATGCGTTTTGGGTTGAAGGACCCAAACGGTCTCAAGACCGTTTGGGGTTTCCTCCAAACGGTCTCAAGACCGTTTGGGCACAACCCAAGACCGTTTGGATGTCTAGTGTTGAGATAATTTTATGGATTGAGGGTCCAATTGCAACAAGTTGATGATTTGATAAAAAGGCTGATTTTAGACCTAATTCAAGTTCAACCCTAATCCAACCGACTTGGTTTTTGGACAAACTTTGGGCAACGGTCTCAAGACCCTTTGGATGATGTCCAAACGACCTCAAGACCGTTTGGGACAAGTTTGGGCCCAATTGGAGGTCAATTGATAGGCTCAACATTGATTTGATTCATATTGGTGAACATTGATGACTATCCGATTGAAACCCTAATTGAGATGGATTTCACCCTAATTGGCTTTCAATTGAGGGTCAATTTGATGTCTAATTGATTAATCCTAACCCTAATTGACTCAATTTGTAAGTGGTTAACATGGTCTTGATCAATTGAGGGCTTCAACATTGATAACCCTAGACATATGTAGCTTTTGAACCACTTTGGAGGTCCAAACGGTTTGAGCCCATTTGGACCAAACGGTCTCAAGACCGTTTGGGGTTAAACGGTCTCAAGACCATTTGGGGTCAAATGGTCTCAACACCGTTTGGGCTCAAACGACCTCAAGACCGTTTGGACCAGTCAATCTCAAGTCGTTTTGGATCAAACGGTTTCAAACCGCATGAACTTCAAATGGTTTATAAGTCAAAATGGTCAACACACCCAAACGGTCTCAAGACCGTTTGGGGTCAAACGGTCTCAAGACCGTTTGTGGTCAAATGGTCTCAAGACCGTTTGAGACCAAACGGTCTGAAGACCGTTTGGTGGTTGAAGGTTGAAACCATTTGAAGGTGTTCAAAGTGGTTTGTACTTAATCAATTGATGGTGTTTTTGGTTCAATGGTGATCTAACCTAAACCCTAATGGTAACCTAGGTCATTAAGGGACTATGTGATTAATGAGTTGACCCATGATGGTTATCAATGGGACAAATTACGTTTATACCCTTGGAGGGTACAATTGAAGGATACCTTGTTTTAATCAAACCCTAATGTCTTGATTTTGAAGACTTAGCTTATGTTGATCAGTGAGGACTTAACTCAACCTGTCTTGGAGTGATGTAATCATCATACACCACATGAGGAGAGAGAAAGTCACTACATGTTAGAGAGAGGAGAGAGAAAGTATCAAATATGTTTGAAACTTAAGTAAAGTACCTTCAATGTGTTTAATTGTGCATGACTGGGGTATGATCCACCTATGTGAGATCATGGAAATCCTAATTATGATAAATGATGAATCTTAACCTAATCTGAGAGCATCAATGATGATGTTCCTCATACATGATGATATGAGTTCAATTCACCATATTATGAATAGTAAACCCTAATTCTAGGGTGATGACATGAAATGTGAATAGTAAACCCTAATTCTAGGGTGATGACATAAAATGTGAATAGTAAACCCTAATTCTAGGGTGATGACATGAAATGTGAATAGTAAACCCTAATTCTAGGGTGATGACATGAAATTTGAATAGTAAACCCTAATTCTAGGGTGATGACATGAAATGTGAATAGTAAACCCTAATTCTAGGGTGATGACATGAAATGTGAATAGTAAACCCTAATTCTAGGGTGATGAAATGAAATATAAATAGTAAACCCTAATTGATGAGAATCAGGGAACTTAGCTCTTATGGAAAGAGTGAAGGCATAATTCTTGAATTGGATTACTTGCTTTTATCAGTTGAATTAACCATGCAGGTTCCTATATGAGGATGATCATATCCAGATATGGATGATGATGCTACATTCATTGAAAGCATGTTGTTAGCTTTATGAATAGTAAAATATCCTGATGCCTTGTCAATGGCATCTTATGAGATTGATGGGCTGTGAGAGCCATAAATACCATCAAGGTCATGCTTTAGAGATGACTTGTGATGAGGGTATTGAGAAATGATAATTGATGTGAGTTAGGCTTGTTACATTCAGTATATATCCTTCATATCTGCTATGCTAATGTTTACTGTTTGAGAACATGTATGATGTTAAAAGAATATTGAACGTACCTAACTAATCAAGTGGAATCATACTATGTAGAGCCCTGATCTAAGATCCATCATTGTCAGATATCAAATGATGGTGAAATAGGTTTTCCAAAAGGAACTCCTGGATCACATACTTTTGAGTATGTGGGGTATATGGATGTCTAGAACCTTACATCCTAGTGTAGGTATTGATGTAGATGTGTAATCCATCAACCGTTCACTACAAATCCATACCAAGTGATGTATCACAAATCTCCCAAAGAGAGCACAGATACCGCATCAGTGGAAGGTAAACACGAGATCTCCTGATGATGAAGAGAGTACAGAATGCCACTGTAACTCTAAAATAGCGAAGGACCAGATTACCCTGGTAAGCTATAACAGCAGAGACACAAGATGTCATGCAAGCAATCCTCTTACTGACTGAGGAAGGTGAAGGTCATGAGAATCCGGCTCTTTCGATGACCTAGTATGATACCGAGGTGACTTAACAATGGTCGGTTGGAGTATGAGCGGTATACCTCATCTCCGCAGGGCTTAAGGATGTTTGTAAAACATAATCAGTCGCGTAGTATATATGCTTAGATTAAACTACGAGATAATGGATTGATGTTACACTGCCTAAGTAGATATGTTATTCATATTGCTTACTTTTGCTACTCTGTTGAGTTATCTATCTGCTGTTGATTACTTAGAAGGCTTCTAATGCTTCTATTGTTCTTTGTTTACTATATAAAGTTTCTAGTGGAGAGTTATAACTCTCACTGGGACAATTATTTAAAATTGTCTCACCCCGTAGACTTTAACTTTTTCGGTGGTCGTCGAAGACGGAGAAACCGGTCTACAGGTGACCAATCCCAGCAGCAGCAGCACCAGGAGCAGTAGTAAATCTCAGGTGGAGATTCATCCTGCTATGTGGTGTAGATAGAGTCAGTCCTATGTGTCCTCTGTACTCTCAGGTCTTGGAGTTGTTGGTCTGAGATTTATTATGATTCTTGAGATTGAATCATGATGTGTATAACTACTCAAGAAGTATTTTGACAGAGATGTAAACAGTTTATCTCCCTTTATGAAGGAAGTTTTATGGTTTCAATGCTTTATCTCAAAAGTTTTAATTTCCACTGATTTTTGGTATTCCGCTGCTAATCGAATCGCTTCCACTAAGTTTAATTCGAGGTTTATGTATTTATCTCAGGTTTTGGAGATCAGAGCCCACAGTTATGTTCCATATTAGGATACATAATATGAATATCAGGTTCCATATCATTATTTATACATATTAATCCTAAGTTACATGTATTACTCAAATTAGGGTTTCATCACATGTTTTAAGGTTCATCTTAATTTAATAGGGATTCTATGCATCATTATGATTTCATTATTAAAACTGAGGTTCCATATACTTATATGAGCTTACTCTGTAAATTTCATCATTTATTAAGCATGTATGTAATTACTACATTTTATTTAGGATTATTAGCCCTAAATAGCCATATAAAGCAAATTACATACTTTTGTGCATCAACATGACCATATCTAACATCATATGCATTATATACATGATTATAGACTTACTGAAATCTTATCATAATTTTAGAACTTTGTTTGATATTTATTATCCATTAAAAAAGCATTACACATATAATATGACATCACTATTATTAATGCATCAAAAGCCTGATATTATCACTCTACTGTGTTCTACACATTTTTTTGAGAATTTTGGTATATTACTTGTATTTTTCTGATAATCGAGCTATTTTCTAGAAATTATCAAAGATATGTATGTTTTGGGGTACTTACCTCCCTGCGTCAATGGTATTCTGCCACGTGGCCTTCAGATGGGGCGCGGCTCCTTGCTTGGTCCATTGGGGTCCAGCTAGTTTGAGCTAATGGACCCGGTCTTCTGTCTGTGACCCGGTTTGGCCTTCCCCCTTTTGTTTCTCTCGCATTCTCCATTTCAGGCTCCTACGCGAGGACGGTGTTCTCCCCCAAATGTAGCTCTTCCATCGCTTGAAGCTCGATGGTGTCGTTCGTCAACTCCCTGATCCATGCCACCATCGTGGCTGGGTCTCCGACGTGTGGACAGCCACCAGCAGTTCCTCCTCATGCTATAAGGATTGCCTAACTGCTATCTCAGCGCTCCGCCCACACCTGCTCGCTGCCACTGCGGTAAGGTTCTTCTCCATGGTCTATGTAATCTCAGCACATTCTCAACCTCTTGCCTGATGAGTGTGCGCCCACCGCAAAGCCCACACTGCCCCTCACATTGTGTGAATAGGAGCTTGATCAGACGCTCTCTTGTGTTCTCGTGTTGTGCGTCGCTGCACCACGGTATACTGTCAGTGCCGCCAAGGTAGCACAGATCTCTTTCTCTTGATTGCTCAGACAACATGGTCTATACTCAAAGCTTCCTTCCAACCAAGATGGTAAACACCCATCACAAAGCCAAAATCATCTCCCTTATCGTAGGTTGGGGCTCGACGGCCATGGAAGCCACCCGCTTCTTCTAATTCTGGCTTGTTCTCTACTTTCATGGTGGGGAGTAGATGTGGGGTCTGGTCTATCTTCCCCAAAGTAAGGGTCAAAGCGATCCCCTTGCTTTGACTCACCTGTCTAGCCACTCGCAACTACTCTATACCGAAAATCAGGGAACACTACATCATCGTGGTTGTCACCCATGAACATGCCTTAACAACGTGGTACAACACACTATCACCACAGTCCGCTTCTCATGTGTGGCTGAGATGACTCCTGAGAAAAGTTGGATATGTGGCTCATCATGTTTGGGATGTGTGACATATCTAGGAAAAATCAGAAATTCATGCTAAATAATGTGAACTTTGCAATTAAAAACACTAATATACACATTATTTCATTATTTTCAAACCTAAATAACTTCTTCTAGGAGTCTCCAATTGCCACCAAATTTTAACCATAACTTCTTCACAACTCAAGATACCTTGTGCACGAATTTGGACTCCAAATCCTATTGTTTGATCATTGATTAAAAATCCTCAAAATGGCATGAACATAGGGATCCAAATCATGATATCAATATCATTTGACTTCTAAACTTTGACAAAACATTAGGAACTCTCATAGAAACTCAACATTCATGAATTCACTTGTATCATTGGACATTTTAGGATTCTAAAAGTCCACTCCATCACATCCTACACACCTTAAAAGAAATTTTGCCCTCCAAATTAAGCCAGAAAAACCACTTTATCACACTTCAAGATCCTTAGTATCCCAGAGGCTGACAAAGTTAAGCATGCGGTGTACCTTTTAAAGGGTAGTGTTGGACACTGGTGGGCTATAGAAGAAAAAAAAGGATGATCAAGAGGTTGAATGGGAGGATTTTTTTCGAGAATTCATAAATAAGTATTTTCCAAAGACATACTTAGATGAAAAGATCTCACAGTTTGAGAATATTCGACAGGGAGCCATGTCGATAAATGAATATGAGGTTAAGTTTATGGAACTTTTGTGATTTTATCCTCAAATGGCAGCTAGTTAGGAGGAGAAGATCCGACGTTTTGAGAAGGGATTGAATGCTGAGATGTCCCTTCCGACATCTGTCCTAGAAATTAGAGAGAGGTTTGCCACATTTGTGGAGTCTATACGGAGGATAGAAAGGTCTAAAATAAAGAGACATGAGACAAACCTTAAAAGGAAGTCTACATAGTCACGGGAATAGTGGAGTAGTGGAAAAAAATAACCAAAATCTTCACCAGTTCAACCACAATATAGTGCACCTCAGGGGTCATCAAGTTGGGGTTGAGCTTGTCATAAATGTGGACAGATAGGACATTTTAGACAACAATGTCCAAGAAGAAACAATGAGGTGACCCAACAGTCAGGGTACAATCTACAAAACCCACAAGGACCTCAGTCCAGTGGAGCAGATGGTAGAGAACGCAGACAAGTGTCACGGTGTGGTCCATCTACTTCTGGTAGTAGAGGATAAAGGCAATAACAATTAACAACTAGCTCCATGTTTTGGGTCAGATAAGATGCTAGATAACTTGTAAAAGGTAGACTTGCCAAGATAGAACTTTCTATTTTGAGTTATCTTATGTTCCCTACTATAAGAAAGGTAGCTGTTGTTTAGTTCATCTGAATAATACTTTAAGGATATGAGGAAGAGATAAAAAGGGATGAAAACTTATGTTCAGTTTAATATTCTCTTATACGTTTGAAAATTTCTCGTTTCATGCAGAAAGGGAAAAGATTTAAAAGAAACACTCAGAGAAAATCTGAGATACTAAGTAGTGAAATTTAAAGAGATGTTTAAAATATGAAACATAATATAAAAGAAATACATACTACATAATGTCAGTTCTTGAATACCATGTCCAGGTATTCATTTATTGAAGGCAAGGTAAGTATGACATATCTAGATTGTTATCTTTCTGATTACCCTGATCAAGTATTCAGTTTGAAACAATCTAAAAAATCCTAAAGAAGTAGGAAATGTGGCATGGATATTTCCACCACATTTAATTGATATACAAAGGAATTTTATTATGAATCAACTTACAAACAAAATAAGATGTTTATTACAATGTATACCCTGGTCTAAAGACCAAGAGGTAACAATTATCTAATAAGAGGTAACAATAAAAATGATGAACTGAGGGTTTGAATACCCACATCTAGTGATCATGATGATAATGGGAATAAGGAATGATGAGATGCAATCATCCTTATAATTCCTATGTTGATGGCAAGGAACCAAGGATAAAATAAGGGTAAATAACTCATGAACACAGAATGTTCATGCAATAATTAGAAGAGATGATAATATCATCTCATTAATAAACAACTCTAGATAATAATGGGTGGTAAGAAGAATATGATTATTTGTTTTATTTCCTTTTCGGCACATGGAAATCAAGTGGGTCTTAGGACACTTGATGTGCACAATTAAAAATGTTTATTTGATGGATACCAAGGTAAGGGATTCTGGTATCAGATAAATTATGTTCACTACATGGAGTGGTTAACTGTGAAATCAGTTTGGTTATATAATATAGCATGGACATCATATGTTAGGGGTTTATGCCTTGCATAAACATGATATTGAGATGTTATGTGAAGACTTGATGATATGATAAATGGATAATATATGTTTCTGTTTATCTGGGATTTTGGGGACAAAATCCTTGTTAGGATTTATAATTTATAACATCCCTCACTAGGGTTATACCTTAACCCTAGATGTTTTGCTTAATAAAGTTAATTATATGCTTGATCTTATTTCTTGAAAAGTAATTAAGGCTCAAGAGGAACTTATATTTCAATTTTAGTTTTTTGAACAATGTTGAAATAATGTTTTGTCTATTTTGGACTAAAGTGTAAATTACCCAAGTTGAGGGGTTAAATTGCAAATTTTGCATGATAAGATGTTCCTCAAGTGTTGAAGCATCGTAAGGATGAAAATAATGCAGTGGTATGGCTTGTGGTAGCCTGAATAACAAAAAAGAGCTTGTTGAGCAATGTTTGTGCATTGAAACCTAGTTTTGGTGTAATGTGCAATTTACCCAAAACCCAGGGTGCAATTTGCAAATTACCACTTCATAATAGTTCCTAATGTATATTGGCATCATATAGAGCAAATAAAATGAGAGGGGCGTCTCATTTGAATCACTTTGGAGGAGAGAGAATCTTGATATTAAAATAATCAAGATTTAAGCATAATTGGAACTTTACTTCAATTTAATGCAAAAAAAATATTAATTGAAGTGCTATTCAACCAAAATTATGTTGGTTGAAATCCATATATGTGGACGTTCTTATGCCTTGCAAAGGCAACGAAAATATCTTAAGGAGGTGAAGAACCCACTCACATTATTATAAGAAAAAGAAATATCCACTCACTTATGGATATTATTATAATATGATCTAAGGTGCTTAATTTGGTTTTCGTTAAATCATGGATAATTGAGAGGAATAAGAGGCAAAGAAGATATCCTCGTAACCAAGGAATGGAAGGGGGAAAGTGGCAAGGAAATGTAGGAGATAATCCCTACTTTCTCTCTCTTAAATGAATTTTTCATATAATGCATATATGCTCCTTTATCCATAGCTTGGATGGGTAATTTCGAAACCACCTTCACTTCTTGCTTGCAAAAATGACCACGGGTGGAGAAATAGGAGGACGACCCCCAACCTGTTGGTAAGCTTCTTTACATTCTTTCGCCATTATTTCAAGGTGGAAATCGAAAATAAATGATGGATTTTTTCTTTTCTCCATGCAATCTTCTATCCTAGCCATTTCTTTTCACTTAGAATCTTGAGGACGAGATTGGGATAGTTGGGAAAGCTTCTTCCACCATTAAATACGTGGAGTTTGGAGCTTTAAAGCTCAATTGAAGGCGGGTTATATAACTTGAACCCTTATTCATTGTTATTGAATTCAATTTCTCAATCTACTATGTTCAATTGTTCTCCTTGTGATTCCTTTAAATAATTGATGAAATCACCATGGAAATTAAAGCAAGTTTCATGGGTTTGTAGCTTGATGATGATGACATAATAATAAGCACACACCTCCACCAATATCTATTGCAAACGGTTTTAAGACCTTAGTCCAAACAGTTCACCAAATCATTTGGAGGTTTGGATCCCAAACAGTTTAGAAGGGTTGATCATTTGGATGGGTTGACCATTTGAGTTCCGGACCCTAGTATATTTTGGATGATAATCCAATGGATCCAATTGATTGATTCAATATATAGACAATCCTCCAATTAGAAACCCTAATCGGGTTGAGTGCTAAAATCCTAAATTGATTGATTAAATTTTTGGGTTGACTAACCCGAACGGTCTTGAGGTCAACCAAGACCGTTTGGAAGTCTATGATGAAGTATGATTAGTTGGTTGAAGATCCAGTGATATCAAATTGAAATACAATAAATAGCTCAATTGAATGATCGATTCTATGATGCAAACCCTAATAGAACTTCACAAAGTTCAATGATGGATTGGGCAAACGGTCTCAAGACCGTTTGGAGGTCATCCAAACGACCTCAAAACCGTTTGAGGTCAGGTCATGTCACAGTTTGATGAAAATCCAATGATTTCGATTGCATTAGTTCCACAATGTCAACCATTGATGGTTCCTCGATTTCAAAACCCTAATTGATGGTTTCTTGACTATAAACCCTAGTTCAATTGGGTTCAAAATCCTAATTGAAGGTCCAATTGAAGGGTGATTTAATGGTTCAATTGAAGAATTAATTAGTAGTTCAATTGATTGATGATTTAATGATTGAAACCCTGAATTGATAAAGTGACGGAAGACCTTTTTGGTCCATTCGGTTTTGAGAGAGTTTGGACCAAACATTCTTAATACCGTTTTGGATCAAACGGTCTCAAACCGTTTGGAGACCCAACTCCAATAATTTTCAACACACTTCTTGTCTAAACAGTTTCAAACCATTTAAAGAGAAAAGGGTCAAGATCGTTTGGTGACTCAATATGATCAAATCAATTGATAATTTAATGTGATGAAGGATCAATTGACCCTATAATTATTACTAATCTATCTTAAAGATAATCACTAGGGTTGTACCTTTAAGATACTAAGTGATTGACAATCCTTAGATGAGTTAATCCTTGATGCTTAAGTAAGCAATGACTCAGTACACTATGTGAATCATAGATGTACTTGATTGAAGGGTTGATGTAAACCTAATCAAGTTGAAAGGATGATAGAAAGGAATTCATACATGAGTATTAATTATGTGGTGATTAGGTTATGATCCTTAGTAAAGAGATCATGAAACCTAAATCCAGAAGGCTAATGAACCCTAACCCTAATTCGGGGTAACATAATGTAAAACCCCAATTATGGGAATGGAGGGTGAATCCATGAGAAACCCTAATTGAGGTAGATTCCATGAGAAACCCTAATTGAGGTTGATTCCATGAGAAACCCTAATTGAGGGTGATGCGACGAGATGCCTTAGTTGGGATGAATAGTAAACCCTAATTATGGGCAATGTGATGTGAAAGCTTATTGAAGGGTGATGATATATGCAATCCTAACCCTAATGAAGGGAAATGGTATGTGAAATCCAAACCCTAATGAAGTATGATAGTATGTGAAGCCCTAAACCCTAATAAAGGGTGATGGTATGGGAGACCCTAATCCTAATAATGGAATGATGACAAATACATCGATAAGGGAATACCTAAAGTGATTGATTATAGGTAACCTTATAGCAAGCAATGCCTTAATATGAGATAAGTCCCTATCATTGAAGATAGTTAGACAATGCGTATGAGTGTTCTATGACCTATGCACTTCATAATAAAGGTGATAGGTTAGTGTATGGAAGTATTAATATGGGGAAATACCTTAATACAATATAGAGTGGTAAACTCAAGTAAGTTTAAAGTGTTGAGGGAAGTGATATATCAAGACATCATAGATATCACATCCAGCTCTTTAAGAATGAAATTCCTTGATGCATCTTAAATCCAACATATTTGGATGAGTAACATATAAAGAGTGCTATCCTAATCATTACATTAAGATGTAATGTGTTTTATGAACCATGAGAATGGTTAATGCCAAGTGAAAGGTGACAAGATGTTAAATGTGCTTTATGAGCTATGAGATTAGTTGTTACCTAGTGTGAGGTAACAAGATATTTTAATAGGTCTTGTGAACCGCATGAGTAAGTTGATACCTAGTGAAAGGTACCAAGATAATTATAAAAGTCCCCTGTAAGAGATTATAATGTTCTTAATAAACTAAGAAAATGGAAACTTAGTAACATAATAATTATAACAAAAGGACACAATAATAATGATGGAATCTTGATTATACAAGTGTGGAGAAGAGATGGATACTTGTATTACATAAAGGATGTGATTGAGTATGATGGCATGGCCAAAGTTTAAATGGCAGTATAAGAATGAGGTACCCAGTCCTGTGTAAACAGACATGGGATGATATCACAGGATCGGCATAGTCCATTACCTAGAATAGATACACAGGATTGGCATAGTCCATTTCCTGGAATAATAACATAGGATTGGCAAAATCCCAATACCTGGAATAATAACACAGGATTGGTTAAATCCCAATACCTGGAATAATAACACAGGATTGGTTAAATCCCAATTCCTGGAATAATAACATAGGATTGGTTAAATCCCAATACCTGGAATAATAATACAGGATTGGTTAAATCCCAATACTCGGAATAATAACACAGGATTGGTTAAATCCCAATACCTAAAATAATAACACAGGATTGGTTAAATCCCAATACCTGGAATAATAACATAGGATTGGTTAAATCCCAATACCTGGAATAATAACACAGGATTGGTTAAATACCAATACCTTGAATAATATCATAGGATTGGTTAAATTCCAATACCTAGAATAATAACACAGGATTGGTTAAATCCCAATACCTAGAATAATATCACAGGATTGGTTAAATTTCAATACCTGGAATAATATCGTAGGATTGGTTAAATCCAATACCTGGAATAACTACACAGGATGGGTAACAACCCAATACTTGGAATAATTACACATGTTTGGCATAGTCCACTACCTGGAATAGATGCACATGTTTGGCATAGTCCACTACCTGGAATAGATGCACAGGTTTGGCATAGTCCACTACGTGGAATAGATACACATGTTTGGCATAGTCCACTACCTGGAATAGATGCACAGGTTTGGCATAGTCCACTACCTGGAATGAATGCACATGGTTGGCATAGTCCAATACCTGAAATAGATGCACAGGTATGGCATAGTCTAATACCTGGAATGGTTGTATGAGATTGGTAATGACTTAATCTGAAATGTTTATGCAGGATTTGTTAAGTCCAATACCTAGCAAAGGCATGAAGTCTATAACTAAGAATTTGTGTAGTCCAATACCTGAATAAGACATGATGATATATAATCACTTGACTGGCATAATTGAATATCTATTTAGAAGAATTGGCTAAGTCTAACGGATGGAAACAAGAATGAATCATGAGTGACCCATCAGATTGATGAGTGTCATAAGAAAAGTTTGAGATATTGAACATGTATGATAGACAAATGATATGCATGTTCTTCCTATTCCTTGTAAAGAGTATAGATGGCTTACTACTCTATTATAGATAGTTGCAATACTTTAAAAATGAGAATGATCTAAACCGCTTATCCTCGGCTCAGTTTTATATTAATTAAACTGCAATCTGGCGGAGAGTTATATCTCTCACTGGGGAAATTTTCAATTGTCTCACCCCAGTGGGAACCAACATTTTTAGGTGGAGGAGTACAAAGGAGACTGAGAACATCTTGTAGAGGAAGAACTTTAGTAGAAGTAGGTACAACAGCAACAGCTCAGGTGGAGTGTGTTGTCTGTCGTGTTTGTAGATAGAAGTCCTATGTGTCGTCTCTGTACTCTCAGGTCCTCGGAGTTGATAGTTAGTGCTTTTATTGAATGGTTTTGAGATTTTGGCTTGATGCCTCAAAGTTCTCATGATGTCTGTGTTTAGCTTTTAATAAGGCAGTTGATATTGTAACCCTCGAGAAGAGATGGTACAAGATATGTACTTATGAACCAGGATGTATGTAATACCTTGGTTCTTATTGAAAGAGTTTTCATATGAATATATCTCTTTGAAAAAGGTTTTAATTTTTAGTGATTTTCAGTAATCTGTTGTTAGTAATTGCGTCCGCTTAGTTAATGATGTATGTTTTGAATGCTTCGTCACAGTTAGTATTTCATAGTAATGAAATATTAAGAAAATATCATGACCATGTCATAAGACGAATCATTCAAGTTGCAACCCTCTCATGATTAGGGTTAGGGTTTCCTTTGTAGCTGAATTAGGGTTTCCAAGTGCATACTTATCAATCAAAACCCTTATTCACATTATAATAGCTTATTGATTGCCATAAATGTTTAAGCATACTTCATCAAATATCATCAATTTTTTATCATCATGAAATACAAGTTTCTTTCCTACCCTTACTAGGATATTGACTTCAACACGCCTAATACATTGATTTACACTTCTTCAGGGTTATCCACCTACACTTATTAAAGTCTATTCATTTCAGGTGTATCGGCCTACATTCTATAAGGTCTATCAACCTATACTTCCCAAGGTGTATCGGTCTACACTCTTCAAGGTCTATCATCCTACACTTTACAAAGTGTATCGGCCTACACTCAAGAAGGTGTATCGGCCTAGACACAACACTTGTGTCAGCCTAGACACATATATTTGTGTCGACCAAAGCATGTCAAATGCTATTGTTTTAGAGATGCTTAGAGTGGTATCGTTTGTGTGGTGTTTGAGGTGACACATACTTGTATGTGTCGGCCATACTATCATCTTATGTATCAGCCACCCAACATCAACTAGGATATCATCCATCCAACATTAACTAGGGTATCGGCCACCCAACATCGATTAGGGTATCGACCACCCAACATCAACTAGGATATCGGCCACTTCTTCTATTAGGATATTGGCCTTACATTTAATTAGGGTATATGCCACCTCAATCAAGTAGTGTATCGACCACTCAACATTGGTTATGTTATCGGCCACTTCAACCCTTTGTATGTTGGCTTCTCCTTCAACAAGTGTATCCACCTCTTTATCAACTTAGGGTATCAGCCACATAGCACATTATGGGATATCGGCCTCTAGGGTTTGATTTGTATTAGTTTAGGGTTAGCTATATCAGACACCACAGTCGACCAATTAAACATGATTCCATACATTTCCTTCACTATATCATTACAAGACAATATCATTAGAGGCATATCGGTTTATAGAGTCTAGCATATCGACCTAGCTCCCTCTTGGTCATATAGGATTAGCAACATATTGTTTAGAACATCTCAAGTCATGACGACCATTCATGTTATGGAGCAACCATAGGTATTTACTTTGATATCTTATAGATATTGTCCTTCCATCTTTTTAGCATTTAGATGGAAGATAAAACACTTAAGAGAAAAGTAATCCTACTCAAGAAATCAACCAAAACAAATAGGAGTTTATATGTATCAGTTTTCATACATATACCCTTGTATTAGGTTAGTGTTTGCCACAAACCAATATCGGTTTGTGCATAACGCTTTTTTATCATCTTCAAGCTCAAGATCTTCGTCCATAACTACTCTAGTTCATGGAAAACAGTCCTATATATTCATAATAACTCATACAACTGTCATTCAAACCAGAAATTTGAAGTAGAAAATGAATCACCAAGCATTGCATGATAGAAGGTGAATAATAATAAAATTGGTTTCAAGTTATAGAACCCGCCTCAATAACAACTCAAAAGCTCCAAGCTTCAAAGCTCCACATTCCAAGGTTTAAGATGACTTATCAAAATCCAAGACTTGATCACATCACTTCTCTATGAAAGAAGGTACCATAGTTAAGAATTTGGAGAAGAAAGAAGAGAAGGAAAGAATCATGATCCAACAAACATAGGCTTTCCAAGGTTGAAGATGATCATGGATTCACCTTAGGCAAGATGCTCATACTTCTCTTTGTTCGTTGATCTACTAGGATAGTCCTCCAAGCAAGAAATGGTAAAGGAATTGAAAGGTTTACTAGGAAGTGAAAAGAGAGGTATATATAGTTGAGATTCATGAAAGAGAGTGTGTATAAGGTGTAGGTATGGCAAAAAAACCCTGCCCGACCCGATCCGACCCGACCCGACACGCAAAATGTGGATTTTTTCGGGTTTGGTATTTTCTCGGGTCTGGGAATGTGAGTACTTCCTGCTGAACGTGTTTTCTCGGTGGAACTAAGCAGGCGCTGATGGACCCGCACATCACACTCACATACTCACTCACTCACTTCAGTCATAACTCGGACTCTCTCTGTCGGTCCGTCCTCGGGCTTGCCTTCACCTCCTCGACTCCTCGTCTCCCTCTCCCCAGTGTTTTTGAGTTTAGGGTTTTCGAATCCATCTCCTTCCAGTTCCTCATGTGGCGGACCCCTCTAGCTGTCTCCACCATCTCACGACTCTAAAAGGCTAGCCACTAGCGGTGTGGTCCCAACTCAAGCGAAGATTCAAAGGAGGTGGTGATAGAGCGGGATGATTGCTGATAGAGAGAAGATGGCTGGCGAGTCGACTATGGTAGAGTGACGACAGCGACTGCAGTGATGGAAGCTTGAGGAAGACGGAGAATCTCAAATGGGTTTTCTAATCGAATCATTAGTTTGTCGAAGAGGTGGAACTCGAGATGGGTGATGAGGGGATGAGGGCGGAGGCAATGCAGGTCCTCGGCCTCTTCCAGGTAGTACCCCGTCTTTTCATTTTCGATCTCAATTACAGCCTATCCTCTCCTCTCTGGTCTGCGACCTCAATTGAGGCGCTCGCGTTCTTTTCATCGTCGCGCCATTGATAATTGCCACATGTAGCGTGGTTCAACTTCTTTATTGTTCGCAGGACTCAAATCAACGTGTATCTAAATCGGCCTTCTTTTGTTATACTGTCTACATGAACTTAATCAGACTTCCTCCTGCTCAGCCAACCATTTATTATTATTGGATTTGTCCGTGGTTTTCAGGATGACGAGTCGACCGCCATTATCTTTATATAGATCTCTATTAATGTACATGATGGCGTATCACACTAGCTTTCTCTTTTGTATGTGATCAGAGAAGAACATACATTAGAACACGATTAGTAATCCTCTACAGTAGCACCGTCTGATGGATAAGATGGATAAGGAGGTAATGCCCTTTTTCTTTCTGCTCATGTTGTCCAATAATTTCTGATTCCATTTCCCTCCAATATATGCTCACGCCCCTGTTTTGTAGTTTCAAATCAAGGTAGAAATAAGCCCCTTGCTGCTATATTATATCTAAAAGTGTGGGTGTTATGCTACACAGTGAGTGCCGCTCTAGAAGGACATTTCTATAGAAGTTAGGACTTCAGTCAACGTTTGTTACATAGTCTAGTATCTATTCATGTCTTACTGTCTTACTGACCTTTAAAAACAAACCAACTTACCACATGTCTTATTGTCCTCTAGAAATAAGCCAATTTATTTCTCTTACCATTTTAAAGAAATGCAATTATGCAAGTATAGATGTTAAAGTTTAGTGCCTCGTCAATACTACATCCATCCTTAAGTTGTTATCCATCCTTAAGTTGTTAGTGTATTCTTTGTTGAACTGAAATATTTGTTGTTAGTGTATTAACTAGTACTTTATTTTTCGTTCTTTAAATAATTGAGCCAAGTCGGTAATTTGCTTTTGTATATCTGCAAGTGGTCGATTCTTTTCATTTCTGTTCTATGAAAACATGATTGAGTTGCGGTTCAGTACTTCAGTTCACTGGATGCTAGGAGTATATCCTCTCTGGTCTTTCTGGTTCCAATTGTGACTTTGACGAAGTTGTATTTTTTAGTTTGTACTATGATGTTTGTCAAGTGATTAGTACTTTGGTGCTTGTCAAGTGGTTAGTAAGCAAACGTGGTATTTTGGTGTTTGTCAAATTATTAGTATTTTGATGTCTTCGAAGTTAATGTGTAGTGTGCTTGTCAAGTGATTAGTATGTCGGTGCTTGCCAATCTGTACTAGTATTTTCATCTGAATTGTATTTTGTTTTGTAAAGAAGCATGCCAACCGGTACTTCCTTCTTCACTTTGATGTTAGTGCTTAAAAGATTGAGCCAAATTGATAATTCTGTCATGCAATTAGAATCTTGGTTCTTATTAATTAGCAGAATTGTACATGAGTTTTGTTTATCAGGTAGTGGAACCGCCTTGTTTAAGTCATTGCAGACACCTAACAGTTTTTGCGGGTGTTTGCGAGTTTTTGAAAGTCCTGCTGTAACAATAGCACTGTAACAATAGCACTTTTGTGAAGGAAAAAAATTGCAGGTATTTGCGGGCTTTTTTAAAATCCGTATTTCGGGTCGGGTTTTCTCGGGTTGGGTATTTGCGGGTTTTTTGAGTCAGTATATTTTCGGGTCAGGGTCGGGTTTGGGTTTGTTGAAAACGGGTCGGGTCGGGTTTGGGTCGGGTTTTCAAAAACCCGACCCATTGCCATGCCTAATAAGGTGTCATCACTATGTGCACTCAAGTGACACGTTTCCATGCATGGTAACTTCCTACAACCATAATTATCTTGCCATGCAAAACTCTTGACGATAATTCATGGATAAGATCTCATCCAATTGGATATCTTGCTTGACAATATATCATCACCCAATCTTGCTTTATGTGCAAACTGATACCACTTTTGCAAGGAACTTGCGAACCGATAAGCTTCACCAACTTGAGATCCTTAGACTGTCATGATCTCCTTCAAAAGTTAACAAACTGATATGGGACCTCCTCTATAGATTCCAAGCTAATAGGAACTCCCATATTGTGGCGTCCAACTCACAAAAACAAAATTTTCTTAAGCGGAAGCGAATCATTTGCAGTGGATTACTGAAAATTACTAAAAAATAAAACTTTTTGCAAAGAGATCCAATTCTAGGAAACTCTTATAACAAGAACCAAAGTATTACATATACATCCTGGTTCGCAATTACATTCCATGTACCATCTCTTCTCGAGGATTACATACAACACTTGCTTTGCCAAACTATACATAAGCAACATAAAACCTCAAGGTGTTCAAGCCAAAATCTCAAGTCGATGATAAAAGCACTATCTACTAACTCTGAGGACCTGAGAGTACAGAGACGACACATAGGACTACTATCTATATGACTTGACAGGCAATATCTCCACCTGAGACATTATTGTTGTCCCTGCTGATGTTGTCCTTTCTCTGCTGTGAGAATTCTATTTCCTTGTCCGTGTTCACCTAAAAACATTGGATCCCACGGGGGTGAGAAAATTGTAAATTGCCCCAGCGAGAGATATAACTCTCCGCCAAATAATTATTATTGCAGTTTATTAAAATAAAACTGAGCAGGAGTTCTTACATATTAATAGCAGTACTAATCATTGTTTGAACAAAGTAAAGTAATCTCCTTTCCTAAGGAGAACATTGCATCTACCCATGGTAGAATCATAGCTCATCCATCTACTTGTAATGAATATAAAGAGATATGAATAACAATTATCAACTAGAGATGTATAAAAGAAATGTAACATCAGCCTATAAATTTATGTATTCAAACCTTAAGCAAACATGCTATACGGCTGATTACATTTTACAATCACACTTATTCCCTGAGGAGATGAGGTATACCGTTCATACTCCAACCGACCATTGCAAAGTCAAAATCGGTACCATACAAGGTCAATGGAAGAGTCGGCTTCCCATGACCTCTCACATCTCAGTCAGTGTGAGACCACAAGCAGGACTAGGTCAACTACTCAATATAGCTTTCCAGGGTATACTAGCAACTTCACTATAGAGTTACAGTGGCAGTTGTACTCTCTTTGCGATCGAGAGATTTCATGTTTACCTCCATCGATCCGACATTAATATTATTGGGAGATGTGTACTGCATCTATCCCAGTCATCGGGAGATTTGTGATACATCCATCCCGATACATATAATGATCGAGGTTTAATGTTTACCTTACATCAATTCCCTCATTAGGACGTAAGGATATGTTCGCCCATTAACCCCCACATATTCAAAAATATGCATTCCGGGTTTTTTCCGTGGAGCAACCCATTTCACCATCACCAAAATACTGAAGATGATGGATCTATGGTCAGGGCTCTACATGATATGATTTCACTTGATTAATTAAGTACATCAACATATTCTTTTAGCATCAGTCAAGTTCTCAAATAGGAATTATTATGACAAATGATATAAAGAAACATGTAAGCTCTTATCTATAGCTTTACACAGTGATACAATAGTAACACCACCGTTCCTTTATCACGATTAGGGTTTACTATCAAATAGGATTTTCCATTCCATTACCCAATTTAGGGTTAGGATTTCCCCATTTCACATTAATTAGGGTTTCATATTTATATTATCTGTCCAACCCTAATTTATTGTTTCATTCCTCTCGGAGCATTCAATAATATCATAAGTATTAACTCATGATCATTACTTTCATCATATATCATTTAAGATTATCAATTCAAGGAATGAGTTCATCTCTCAACCTTACCATGGTATGTTTATAGCATACCCATTATCTTGGCTTAACCCCTTTCTCATAATATGTTAGTCAACACTTATCAAAGTGCATTGAATTCATTACATCTTCATTGTAATAATTTACATAACAAACACTTCTTGTGTTTCTTATCCAAATATATTGGACTCGAGGTGCATCAATGTTTATCAACCCTAAATTGTTGAATGTGATATCTATCATGTCCTGATGCATCACTTTTCTCCTCGTCTCTATCTTAATTAAGTTAATCAACTGACCTTATATTAAGGTATTTCCCTCTTAATACTTTTAGCCACTCACCTATCACTTTCTTCATATAGTGCATAGGTTACACATTAAAATTGTCCAACTATCTTTAATGATATGGACTTATCTAATAGTTAGGCATTGTTGATATATAATAAATCATTATCAACCACTTTAGGTATTTCAACACTTAGGATGTTATCCACTCCATCATTTAGTGTTGCATACATCACTTCTAAGAGTTTCTTGTCCTCATCTTTGTAAGGTGTATAGGGTTGTTACATATGTATAGAGCTAGATATAGATCTAGACATCATCTTGTCCCTTATACCCTTACTCATTAAAGTATCAACATTACCATTCGTATGGTTCATCAATTTTACCCTTCATGGGTGTAGCATCCTCATCTTACATGATTATATTAGCCACACCCAAATTTAGTGTATTGGCCATTATACCATCACTAGGGTTTCATATATCATTACATGGGATCACCATGGATTTGAATCTCACATCACATCATTACATCAGGGTTCCACATAATATCATTCTAATTGAGGGTTTCACCTGACATTACCCTAGGTTAGGGTTTCGCATTCAATATCCCACAATTAGGGTTTACTATTCATCCCAATTAGGGTTTTGTATGACAATACCTTGAATTAGGGTTATTCATGTCATCACCATTGATTAGAGTTACTTCATTACCTTAGATTAGGATAAGACCTAGCATTACCCTAAATTAAGGTTAAGGTTCATCAATCTTTTTTATTAGGGTTTCATGATCTCTTTATTATGGATCATTCCATAAAATTCATAGCTTATTCATTTGAAGGTGTTGAGGATTATCTATTACATGATTATTCTACATGAATGGATTCCTATATCTTTCATCCTTTCAAAGATATTTACTGTATCAAGCTTGGTTAAACTAGGTCAACCAACCCTTCAATAAAAAAAACATCCAATTAGGGTTGATATAGTATATTGAAGTATTACTTACTTAAGCTTTAAGGAATTAACTCATCTAGGGTTATCATTCACCTAGTACCTTAAAGGTACATCTCTAGTAAGTATCCTATAGATAAATCAGTAACAACCATAGGATTAATTGAT
The DNA here is from genome assembly GCA_963693085.1 of Alisma plantago-aquatica. Lineage (NCBI taxonomy): Eukaryota > Viridiplantae > Streptophyta > Magnoliopsida > Alismatales > Alismataceae > Alisma > Alisma plantago-aquatica. The sequence continues at coordinate 1,184,443,801 of OY856410.1, read as the reverse complement.
CCTTCACCATACTAAGTTTTCAATTGACTTGGTCACATTGAATCATCCAAATGATCTTGACCTTTGGTGCTCCAAACGGTTTGAAACCGTTTGGGAAAATTGCGCTTGAAACCTAATGGACTTGGGTCTCTAAATAGTTTGCCTTGAAACCGTTTGGACCCAAATGTTCTTGAGACCGTTTGGACCAAACCCTCTCAAAACTGAATGGACCAAAAAGGTCTTTCAACACTTAATCAATTCAAGGTTTCCATCAATGAACCGCCTATCAATTGACTCCTTGATTAATTCCTCAATTGAACTATTGAATCATTCTTCAGTTGGACCATCAATTAGGGTTTTGAACCCAATTGAACTAGAATTTATAATCAAGAAACCTTCAATTAGGGTTTTGAATTCGAGGAACCATCAATGGTTAACATTGTGGAACTAATTCCATTGTAATCATTGGACCATCATAAAATTATAATATGACCTGACCTCAAACGGTCTTGAGGTCGTTTGGATGACCTCCAAACAGTCTTGATACCGTTTGCCCCATCTTATCCTTGGAATTTGTGAAATTTCATTAGGGTTTAGATCATTGGATTGATCATCAATTCAGCTATTAATTGCATTTCAATTTGGTATCTCTGGACCTTCAATTACTCAACCATACTCAACCCCCAAATGGTCTTGAGACCGTTTGGGTTAATCAACCCAAAAATCTAAATCAACCAATTGGAATTTCAGCACTTAACTCGATTAGGGTTTGGTAAGTGATGAACCTTCAACTAATGAACCCTTTGGAATTAATCAATTAAATTTAATGGGTCATCAACCATCATCATTAGAATCAAATCTCCAAATGGTCAACTGTGGTCAACTCTTCCAAGTGGTTTGAAACTATTTAGTTCCTAACGGTTTGATGAAACCGTTTAGTTCCAAACGGTTTTGTTGAAACCGAATGGACAACTTGTTGAAACCAATGGGAATAGGAATTTCATTGGGAAAAGTGTCCAAGATGATGCCATAATCATCTACCTTTGTCCATGTAACTTATAGTACTTCTGATTTCATGAATTTACCAATTACAACAAACAATTAATCAAGAAGATGAAGGAATCAACGAAATTGCAAGACTGATAGTTGAATAACAATGTAAAGGGGTTCAAGTTATAAAACCCGCCTCCAATTGAGATTCAAACCTTCAAGATCACGTCAACAATGGTGGATGCAACTCCTTTCACTATCCCAAATCTCGTCCTTAAGCTTGGAGTGAAAAGGAATGGTTAGAATTGACGAGGGGATCGAGATAAGAAGTGGAATCAAAGTGAAAGGAAGTCAAGAAGCTTAACAACAGGTTGGGGGTCGTCCTCCTGTTCCTCCACAGCTCCCTTGGTCGTTTTGCAAGCAAAGATAAGAAGGAGATTCAGAAAAAGCCTTTGATTTGAGTTGTAAAGGGTGTTTTTATAAGAAAATCAATGAGAGAGAAAATGCCTTATAAAAATTCTTTTAATTCCGAAATTAGTGCCACCTATACCCCCTCAATTCCTTGGATACGAGGCTATCCCTTTTGCCTCTTATTCCTCTCAATTATCCATGATTTAAAGAAAAGTAAATTTAGCACCTTAAATCATATTATACTAATATCCATAAGTGAGTGGATATTTCTTTTTCTTATAATAATGTGAGTGAGTTCCACTTCCTTTGGATATTTTCGTAACTTTTCAAGGCACATGGTCGTCCATTCTCTTGAAAATTAATCCCTCACCTTTTTGTTAAAGGGCTCTTCAATTAATATATTTATTTTTGCATTTAACTGAATTAGGGTTTCAATTAGGCTTAAATCTTGATTATTTTAATATCAAGATTCTCTTTCCTTCAAAGTGATACAAATAGACGCCCCTCCCATTTTACATGCTCTAAAATGATGCCAAGAAACATTACAGACTATTTTGAAGTGGTAATTTGTATGTTTAACCCTAGGTTTTGGGTAAATTGCATATTATACCAAAACTAGGTTTTAATGCACAAACATTGCTTTATCAGCTCTTTCTTGGTACTCATGCTTTCACAAGACATACCTCTGCATCATTTTCACTCTCATGATGCCAAAATACGAGGAACATTTATCAAGTAACATTTGCAAGTTAACCCCTCATATTGGGTAAATTGCACTTTAGTCCAACCTAAGCAAACATTGCTTCAACATTATTCAAACGGGACCAAAATTGAAACATAAGTTCCTCTTGAGACTTAATTACTTTTCACCAAAAAAATAAGGAGCTAATTTACTTGCTTAAGCAAAACTCCCATGGTTAAGGCATAACCCAAGTCAGGGATGTTACAAATTATAAACTCCTAACAAGGATTTCATCCCCGAAATCCCAGATAATGGAAGATAGTTATTATTCATTCATCATACTATCTAGTATCCACATAACATGTTATTTTTATGGAGACACCATAAAGCTTTGATCAACACCAAGTTGTTCCACACATGTTTATTATAGAATGGTTCACACGGAACACATACTCCACTCTCCTTTTTATCATTAATTGTGGGATTAATTCTGTGTCAGGTAACACTTTTTCTTAACTTACAGTTCATGTGACAGATTCTTGTTTTCTGAGGAATCTTCCATGCTCCTTATTTAATTCAACATTTCACTTTCATGATCACAATTATGTTTTGTCACCCTCTTGGGACTATAAGTCATCTCATACCTTGATCGTGCCATCTCACGTGGTGTCACAATATTAGATTTCCTTGTTACTTGCACTAACTATCCCATTAGTTTTACATTTTCTCATCATAACGAGAAGTTACTTATCAAATAAGAATTTATCTTAAAGATATCTTTAATTAATATGTTTATGCAAAGCATAAACCCCTAAGATATGATGTTCATATTATTTTATATATAAATTAACTGATTTCATGGTTGACCATTCCAGGTAGCCAACATAAACCATCTAATATTTCTTAGATACTAAAATCTCTTATCTTGGTATCTATCACATGTGTTGAAAACACATCACATATTTATCTTCCTTTCATCTTGGGACATTACTTGTTACACATATCTTCACCTTGGAACCAAAGTCCAAGATAAACTGATACTTTTCTCAGTATCCATCACATGAACATTTTTATCTTATGCACATCAAGTGTCCTAAGACCCACTTGATTGGCATGTCCTCAAAAAGAAAAGAAAACAAGGAATCATATTCCTCTTATTATTTCATGTATTTTCAACTATTCTTGATTCATTTATTCTTTATCTTAACCTAGGTTCCTTGCCCTCAGCATAGGAATTTATAAGGATGGTCACATAACATTATTCCTTTCTTTGTTATTATCTAACATATTCATGAGCATCTTTATGATCTCCTCAAATTTCCCATTTCCACATTATGGGAAAAGATCTTTATTGTACTTACAAACTTTATTCGGAAGGGATCATCTCCCTTGTTCCCATTCTTATCCTATGAGGAATATACTTTTTACTTCCTCATACATGCATACTTATCTGAGATTATCTCAGATTTCTCTTTCTTATTGTTAGGATATGACATATTTATCCATAACATATTTCTAATATGATACTCATTAGATTGTCTCAGAATGACTACTTGATCAGAGCAATAAAAAAGATAACAATCTAAGAGTTTCCATACTCACTTTATCATCAATAGTTGTATACCTGGCTAGAGTATATAAATACTGAGATTAAGTAGTATGGACTTTGTATACTATCATATTCCTTCCTTTTCATATTATCACAAGTTTAAGAATTAACATTCCTGGATTTTATCCAGGCATCTCTTCTATATCTCATCCTCTTATAAAGGTAAGAACGATATGAAACATCTATTATGTTACCGTACAAAATGTGAGTCCTCATAAGACTAATCAAGGAAAACTCAGTCAATTACTTTCTCAATTAAACCCAGGGAATCATAAAATGACATATTAGAATGACATTATTTTGTCTAACCTGTCATAATTCGTGGATAGTTTACTGCCTCAGGCTGACTCTGCCTCAGAGGTTGATTCACCATAACTTTTCTGGCTGAGCAATCTCTTGCCAGATGTCCTACCTGTCTACATTGGTAGCAAAATCTGGGTGCTAGATGTGGTCTAGAGGGTTCTTTACCCTTTCCGAGTAACCATTGCCTTGGTGCACTAGGCCCTGGTTGTACCGATGGTACCAAAAACTTCTTCTTTTTGGAACTACTAGGCTTCTATTCCTGAGTTTGGATAGGCCTTTTCTCAATCATCACCTTATTTTCTTCTCTGGCCAATACTTTCTGATATGTCCAGGTTTCCTACACTTGTGACAGACCCTGATTTTAGGTCGTAACCTATTCCTTCCATCACTATTTATGGATTCAATAGGCTGAGGTTGAGCACATATTTGATTCAAAACTAGAACTTCATCATTTCCTATTGCATCAACTTGCTGATGTTGATTACAAATCCTGTTGATATCTAAAACATCGTCATTGGGGGCTAGTAATCTAGGTTGTATTGCCAATATCTGATCCGTTATATACATTATTATTGCCCTAAATTGCCCAACAGTGATACGTAAAGAAGGATTTCTAATCATAGTTGGATCATATTGGGGGTTCTTAGGCAGTCGTTCCTCTCTTGTCAGATCCCTTGCACCTCTTCTTGGTGCAGCATTGCTGCTCTCAGCATCATGTTCTGTGTGTGATCCAGACATCATCAAGTTCTTCTTCTCCTATATGAGCAGAAGACACTATCATATGGACTAGAAGACACTTAGAACAGACTCTACTATCGTAGTCCTATGTCTCTGTAGACTCAACAAACCTAGAGCTCTGATACCACTAAATTGTGGTATCCAACTCACAAAAACAAATTTTTCTTAAGAGGAAGCAAATCATTTGCAGCAGATTATTGAAAATCAGTAAAAATTTAAACTTTTTGCAAAGAGATCCAATTCTAGGAAACTCTTATAACAAGAATCAAAGTATTACATATACATCTTGGTTCGTAATTACATTCCATATACCATCTCTTCTCGAGGATTACATACAACAGTTGCTTTGCCAAACTATACATAAGCAACATAAAACTTTGAGGCGTTCAAGCAGAATTCTCAAGTCGATGATAAAAGAACTATCTACTGACTCTGAGGACCTGAGAGTACAGAGACGACACATAGGACTACTATCTATATGACTTGACAGGAAGTATCTCCACCTGAGATATTATTGTTGTTCCTGCTGATGTTGTCCTTTGTCTACTGTGAGAATTCTATTTTCTTGTCCGCGTTCACCTAAAAACATTAGATCCCACTGGGTTGAGACAATTGTAAATTTCCCCAACGAGAGATATAACTCTCCGCCAAAACATTATTATTGTAGTTTATTAAAATAAAACTGAGCAGGAGTTCTTACATATTAATAGTAGTATTAATCATTGTATGAACAGAGTAAAGTAATCTCCTTTCCTAAGGAGAACATTGCATCTACCCTTGGTAGAATCATAGTTCATCCATCTATTTGTAATGAATATAAAGAGATATGAATAACATTTATCAACTAGAGATGCATAATTGAAATGTAACATCAGCCAGTAAATTTCCGTATTCAAACCTTAAGAAAACATGCTATACGGCTGATTACATTTTACAATCACACTTATGCCCTGAGGAGATGAGGTATACAGCTCATACTCCAACCGAGCATTGCGAAGTCAAAATCAGTATCATACAAGGTCAATGGAAGAGTCGGCTTCCCATGACCTCTCACATCTCGGCCAGTGCGAGACAACAAGCAGGACTAGGTCAAATGCTCAATATAGATTTCCAAGTTATATTAACAACTTCGCTATAGAGTTACAGTGGCAGCTGTACTCTCTTCGTGATCGAGAGATTTCATGTTTACCTCCATCGATCTGGCATTAATATTATTGGGAGATGTGTACTGCATCTATCCCAATCATCGAGAGATTTGTGATACATCCATCCTGACACATATAATGATGGATTGAGAGGTTTAATGTTTACCTTCCATCAATTCCCTCATTAGGACGTAAGGATATGTTCGCCCATTAACCCCCACATATTCAAAAATATGCATTCCAGGTTTTTGCCGCGGAGCAACCCGTTTCCCCATCACTAAAATACTGACGATGATGGATCTATGGTCAGGGCTCCACATGATATGATTTCACTTGATTAATTAAGTACATTAGCATATTCTTTTAGCATCAGTCAAGTTCTCAAATAGGAATTATTATGACAAATGCTACAAAGAAACATGTAAGCTCTTATCTATAGCTTCACCAGAACTTATAATACATTGGGATATTAATCCCTTATCTCATTACTTGAAAGTTCACATCTCTCAGCAACATCATTATCTTACTTATCAAAACTGGGTATTCATACCCTCGGTTCATCACTAATCACTGTTACCACTTGTTAGGTAACTATTACATCTAGGTCCTCAGACCGAGGTGATAATGAGACTTGTCACACAAGCATCTCACATGGCTCACAAGGCCCATTAAGTGTCTTGTCACCTTTCACTAGGCAAAAACTTACTCATATGGCTCATAAAGTTCATGCACATTTTGTTACTTTTACTAAGCAACAATAACATTAAGGCACACAAGGCCAATCAACATCTATATCAAATGATCATCATAGCTCATATTTGGCTATTCTTATCATATCATGATACCTGTATGTTAATACATATGATATCAGCCATAAAAATCACTCATCACAACATGTGATACAATAGTAACGCCACCATTCCTTTATCACGATTAGGGTTTACTATCAAATAGGATTTTCCATTCCATTACCCAATTTAGGGTTAGGATTTCTCCATTTCACATTAATTAGGGTTTCATATTTATATAATATGTCCAACCCTAATTTATTGTTTCATTCCTCTAGGAGCATTCAATAATATCATAAGTATTTACTCATGATCATTACTTTCATCATATATCATTTATGATTATCAATTCAAGGCATGAGTTCATCTCTCAACCTTACCATGGTATGTTTATATCATACCCATTATCTTGGATTAACCCCTTTCTCATAATATGTTAGTCAACACTTATCAAAGTGCATTGAATTCATTACATCTTCATTGTAATAATTTACATAACACACACTTCTTGTGTTTCTTATCCAAGTATATTGGACTCAAGGTGCATCAAGGTATATCAATCCTGAATTGCTGACTGTGATATCTATCATGTCCTGATGCATCACTTTTCTCCTCATCTCTATCTTAATTAAGTTAATCAACTGACCTTGTATTAAGGTATTTCCCTCTTAATACTTTTAACCACTCACCTATCACTTTCTTCATATAGTGCATAGGTTACACATTAAAATTGTCCAGCTATCTTTAATAATATGGACTTATCTAATAGTTAGGCATTGTTGATATAGAATAAATCATTATCAACCACTTTAGGTATTTAAACTCTTAGGATGTTATCCACTCCATCATTTAGTGTTGCATACATCACCTCTAAGAGTTTCTTGTCCTCATCTTTGTAAGGTGTATAGGGTTGTTACACATGTATAGAGTTAGATATATAATGATCTAGACATCATCTTGTCCCTTATACCCTTACTCATTAAAGTATCAACATTACCATTCGTATGGTTCATCAATTTTACCCTTCATGGGTGTAATATTAGAGTTACTTCTATACCTTAGATTAGGATAACACCTAGCACTACCCTAAATTAAGGTTAAGGTTCATCAATCTTCTTGATTAGGGTTTCATGATCTCTTTATTATGGATCATTCCCTAAAATTCATAGCTTATTCATTTGAAGGTGTTAAGGCTTATCCATTACATGAATATTCTACATGCATGGATTCCTCTCTCTTTCATCCTTTCAAAGATATTGACTGTATCAAGCTTGGTTAAACTAGGTCAACCAACCCTTCAATAAAAAAAACATCCAATTAGGGTTGATATAGTATATTGAAGTATTACTTACTTAAGCTTCAAGGAATTAACTCATCTAGGGTTATCACTCACCTAGTACCTTAAAGGTACATCTCTAGTGATTATCCTTGAGATAAATAAGTAACAACCATAGGATTAACTGATCCTTCACCATATTAAGTTTTCAATTGACTTGGTTACATTGAATCATCCAAACGATCTTAACCTTTGGTGTTGCAAACGGTTCGAAACCGTTTGGGCAAATTGCCCTTTAAACCGAATGGACTTGGGTCTCTAAACAGTTTGGGATCATTTGGAACCAAACCGTCTTGAGACCATATGGACCCAAACAGTCTTGAGACCGTTCGGTCCAAACCCTCTCAAAACCGAATGGACCAAAAGGTCTTTCAACACTTAATCATTTCAAGGTTTCCATCAATGAACCACCTATCAATTGACTCCTTGATTCATTCATCAATTGAAATATTGAATCATCCTTCAATTGGACCATCAATTAGGGTTTTGAACCCAATTGAACTAGAATTTATAATCAAGAAACCTTCAATTAGGGTTTTGGATTCGAGGAACCATCAATGGTTAACATTGTGGAACTAATTCAATTGTAATCATTGGACCATCATCAAATTATAACATGACCTGACCTCAAACGGTCTTGAGGTCGTTTGGATGACCTCCAAACAGTCTTGATATTGTTTGCCCCCATCCTATCCTTGGAATTTGTGAAATTTCATTAGGGTTTAGATCATTGGATTGATCATAAATTCAGCTATTAATTGCATTTCAATTTGGTATCTCTGGACCTTCAATTACTCAACCATACTTAACCCTAGACCTCCAAACGGTCTTGGTTGACCTCAAAATGGTCTTCAGACCATTTGGGTGACCCCCAAATGGTATTGAGACTGTTTGGGTTAATAAACCCAAATATCTAAATCAACCAATTGGAATTTCAACACTTAACTGGAGTAGGGTTTGGTAATTCATGAACCTTCAACTAATGAACCTTTTGGAATTAATCAATTAAATTTAATGGGTCATCAACCATCATCATTAGCATCAAATCTCCAAATGGTCAACTTTGGTCAACTCTTCCAAATGGTTTGAAACCATTTAGTTCCTAACAGTTTGATGAAATTGTTTAATTCCAAACGGTTTTATTGAAACCGAATGGACAACTTGCTGAAACCGATTGGAATAGGGATTCCTTGGGAAAAGTGTTATAACCCCAATTTTTTTGGCTTAATTAGTGAGAAATGTAATTTCTCATATTAAAGATATTTGAACAAATAATGATATAATTTGCTTCAAATAAATGGATTCCTTTCACAATAGCCTTGATTGGTTGCTTTGTGGGCTTTATTGGCTACTGGGCCCAATAATAAGGAAATTCAATTAGTAAATGGATAATTGAATATTCGAGAAAAGAAATATGTAGAAACCTCTAGAAGGCAAATCCAAAGAGGATTTCGTGCCTCTTGGGTTCCTTGGATTCCAAGGAGTCCAAAGTAGCAAAAAGAAAGCAATGAGGAAAGAAAAGATTAATTCAATATTTCTTTTTGAAGAAAGAAATTGATAATAATGGAATACATGTGTTTTTCAGGATTCTTGATTATGTGGTTGAATTACTTCCTTGGATTGCTTTCTTGATTGGAATTGATATTAGCTTCAGAAATCTACTGAATCAGGTATGTGGTTACGATTATGAATAACCGCTTTAGTTTCCCGATGGATTCCCGGATGTTTAATCGCATGGAATGCAACTAAACTATTGGATGTTTATTTATTTCATGCAACTATAAAGTGACTATGATTATCACTATAAATGTGCATATATAACTGGATAGATCCGGGTCCACCTCTGTTACTTTGAAAAGGCTGAAAAGGGGGTATTCCTAGAGCAAGGTCTAGGTTACCGAGAGTTAGAAATTGGGCTACCTACGTGTAGTGCCATGAGACTCATTAGCCTTCCATGAGTTAAGGAGTGGGCTACTTACGAGTAGTGTCATGTGACTCAACCCTAGAAATCGGTTCACTTATAAGTGGGACCATGAGGGGTTTAACGGGGATCTACCATAAGGAAGATAGGATCCAGGTCCACTGCAGGGATAGTACAGAGGATAGGGTACTCATGGATCGTGGATGTTATATTTAAAACGTAATCTTGATTGTTAAATGATTAATTGAATGATTATGTGGTTATCATAGTTGCATGTTTATTGTTTCCCCCACATACCAGCTTCAGCTGACCGACGTTTTGTTTGTCGGCATTTTAGGTACAAGACAAAAGGACAAATAGTAAATCGTCACATTGTGAAATACATGAAGAAAAATACAAGGAGGATTAGTTAGCGTAGAATCATTAAGTGGATAGAAGTTAGAAATCCAAAATTTCAAAAGGTATGCAAAGTTTATTTTCATACAGCTTTTCAGTTTAGTATGTTAAAATTTGATAATTATTCTTGGTTAATTGCCGAACCATTGATCTGGAAGTCATGGCTGCGGCTTCGACCTCTTGGTCTCCCTTAATTGGGGGTTATCGGGAGGTGGGGTCGTAACATTTGGTATCAGAGCATAGGTTCCTCAGTTAACCATTAATAATTATTAAATTTTACAAATTCCATAGAACCCAAGGGAGTTATTAGAGGAGTATCTGAAAGACAGAGGTGTCTAGAAAGGGATCACGACCGGGGGCTGGCAAGATTTTCCTCCGCACCGCTAGTCGGAATACGAGGACTCCCGGACCCATGTGACCGCCTGGCCAAAGTCTTAGGGTATGAATCGAAATAAGATACCTTTAGGACTTCTCATCTTATTCATCCCTTCTCATCACAAAATTCTGATAAGGACCTAAAGGATTAGGGTTTTCTTTCTTCTCCGCACCCTCTTGAGGTATGGGTAAGGTTAATAAGGTTTAAGAAATCCTCCACCAAATTAATGAAAGGCATGTAAATAAGACGTCATGGACATAAGCTTAATAGATTAAGCGCAAACCAAAGAATAGATACATGCTTAGGTCGTATGACATAAGTCGTCATGTCCTCAGAAGAGACCTGAGGCTAGACCTTCTTCTCAGGAGGATAAGTTAGTCTTGGAGATAGAGATCTCCATTGCAAGTAGAGACCTAGCACATCCTCTGAGGATGATGCTAACCCTAACCCTAAGTGAAGGGTAGAGAGAGATGAGTTGGACCAGGTGTTTAAAAGGACATGCCTTTGGGATGCCATACGATCCATGGGTGACCTAGCACCTTTGGCAACCCAACCCTGGGAAGGGTCATGCATGTTAGGGTAAAGGATAGCTCCTTAGATGATGATGTTAGTGAAGGACCATAGAAACCCTATGGTCTTGTACAAGTAGGGCATAACTGGCACCTAGGTCACGTCATATTGTTGGCAGTAGGATGAAACCCTGGATAAGGAATTATGATGGAGCATAAAGGGTTATGGATGATCTTGAGCAACCATAAGTTCGAACCTAGGCTTTACCCAGGTAGAGCATGCTTTTGAGGTTGATCCTTCATGAAGAAAGGACCTCTAATGGTGAGGTTGGATGTAGGGTTATCTCTAGAGAGAGCAGGAAACCCAGCAAGAAGGTTGGAAGCCTAAAATAATGGATGACATTTGTTGCTTCATAAGTTGATGATATCTTGGTTTCCTTTAGAGGGACCAAACCCTAGACAGTGAAGATGAAGCATCTGGTGCCTATGTGCCTACAGTATAGGTGTTTACCTTCTGAGGTGGGAAGAAGAGTTCCCTGGACCAAGAGAGGTTTAGTGAGCAGGTTATGAGGCCTTGTACCTTGATGGTTGTCCATAGGGAGGACCCAACCCTAAGTGTTGCTCGAGTTGAAGGATGACAGGAAGTGGATGTCATGCCTTTTGCATGCTTGGTTCATGGTTAAGAGATAGAGCATGCAATTGGACACCTACAAGTGAACCTAGGGTTCCTAGGCCCAAGAGGGGAAGTGGTGTACCGAATGCTCATGATGAGAAGTTGAGTTCCTTAGAACTCCTCACAACTAGGTTGATGATAAAGGGAAAGTTTGATCTTGATCCAACATCAAGGAAAGAAGGATAAGTAGGACCTAGCATGGTACAGTAAGCGATCTGCTTGTGCCTTAATGGCTTGCTAGGGTTAAGTAGGCTCGTGGGGATGTAAACCCTAGACCTAAGAGCTTTTGTGACCTTAGAGATAGTTTTCCTCCCATCCTGGGAAAGGGACCCCTTTGGAAGGGTGTATATCAGTTTTGTCGGTTCAAGGTAACCTAAACAAGTCTCATCGGATCTTGAGAAGCTAAGTAAAAGGTACGTAGTATGAGATTGAACCTACAGACCCATAGATATCCATCTCTATTTCATGTGAATGTGTTACCATGGAGGTAACTAATATGGGGCTTGACCAAGGTAAGCAGGTTACCATGATGCCTATGAACGGATGAGAGTCAGCCCATGAATGCAGAAAGAGAGATGATGACAACTTGGGTAAGGTTCTAAGTGAACATGTACTGTGATGGAGAATCCTAAGTCTATCCTAGGGTCAGGTAGGGATAAGACCGATGAAAGTAGGAGTTGCCTAATTCCCCAGTTGCACATGACCATAGGGTCGGGAGGTAACAGCTATCATTGTCTAAGGGCCATGGGTTAGGAGATTCATCACCTTCATGAACTCATGGGACCCGAAGAGCATATGAGTAGGGCACTCTCTTGATGCATGAGGGAAGAGGGATGACCCCAAAAGAGTCGGTACCCTATAGACCTAGAGGAGATGACCAAGGATATATGCCTCAGTAGGTTCAAGACTAGTTTGATATCATGATGTCTGTGATGTAGAGACATGTGGCACGTTGTAACTTGGATGTAAAGGTGTACTGGCAAGGTGGGATGTACCATCTCTACTCTTGGAACAGGAAGAACTCTATATTTGGACTGCAGCCAAATGCTTATTTCCTCTTGTTATGGGGGTGAGAGATAGGACATTACGCATACACCAAGGATAAGAGATGATGTAGGTTGGAACGTTGCCACAAGGAATGGGGATAGAGACGATAACCTACCCTGGCAAAGTGAATGATACATGGACGGTTTGTAAACACCAAGAGGAATGAGGTAGTCCCCAAAGAGGATGTTTTTTTATCATGAACTAAGTAGAACTTACAAGTTATGCCAGATAGAGTTTGATCACCATGATGATGAAATCAGAGAGTGTTCTTAATGAAGATAGACATAGAGTTTGAGGTGAGATGATAAGTGAAATACATGGAAGCGTATGTCTTCAATATTACCTAATACCCAAGGATGTGAGGTGGTAATGAATGTTCTGGTTAAGATGTATCTGACTTGTTTTACTAGAAGCTAGAAGAGGTTGTTTGGCTAACCCTATGTTTGAAAACGAGAAGTGTTTGGATAACACTCAGATGTAACAGGATACGTTGAAAAATTAAAAGTTGTTTGGTTAGCTAGTCTAGTCCTTGATGCAATGAGAGGATGGTGGTAGAACCTTAGATGCTTTTATTTGGAATAGAAGGTGATGAAACTCCTTCTAGAGTGGTTTATGGTTTTGGAAGAATCGATCTTGAAGAATCCGGACATACAGGAAATCATGATACACTGTGGAACATGACAATAGCACTTTGGATGCTTAAAATGAAGTTGCATGTGGTTTATGGCCATGCAAGCCAGGAGGTAAAGGACGAACCCCAGTAACCCAGTGTATCGATATAGAGGACAAAAGAGTCCCTGAGAGGGAACGAGAGCTCGACACTACGGATGTTGCGATAGGTCTTTCCTAGGCCAAGGAAGGTCGAGATGCAATATGGGTTATGGTAAGTCACCTTACCTAAATGACATAAGAAAGAAAGAGTTCTATCATGGGACAGATCTGGTTGAACTACCCATGAGAGAGATGGTTCAACTACACCTTGAAGCGAGTTCAAAGGTTCTGGAGTTTGACCTAAAGGTTCCCTTCCAAAAGGTGGAAGTAGGGACATGGAGAACTCAATGTTAGTATAGTTTATCACCCCTAACCGTGGTTAGTATGATCCATACTAAAGAGTCTGATGAGGGCATGTGTGCTCATTCAGGATGATATCTAGAGACAGTTCTTGTCCTGTGAATGATGTGACAATGACCACCATAGCCAGTATCAGGTTTTATAAGAAGCTCTGTAAGGGAGGTTGTGTTGGTCACCACTTCAGTAAGGTGATGTTGGTAAGAAGGGCCACATGGTGGTTAGAAAAAGGACCACAGTGTGTGTAGATGAAGTCACTTTGATCATGCAAGGGCTGAAAGGAGCCTAGAGACGATGAGAGTCGTGAGCAGATGCAAAGTAGACTGACATGCAAGTTGCTGTGGGAGAATGTGTGACATGAAAATCCGACCCCTCTGAGCTACAGTTGAGAAAGCTGAGTCCCTGATACATGGGTCCATTAGAGATGGATGGGTGGAGACGGTTAGGTTTTGACCCTACCCCTCATGATAAAGTAATGTGAGACGTTTTCCATGTGTCCTATTTAGAGCTCTATGTGAGGTACCCCGATCATGTGTTGAGCAGTGAACCTAGTGAGCTCCAAGGGAGGCTGAAATGACCTGAGTCACCTGTGTAGTTTATAGACGCCAGGATGAAAGAACTCAGAGAAAAGAATATGTGATGACAAAGGTTCTTTGGATGCTCCATGAGTACGGTAAAGCCACATAGGGGCCAATGATGGACATGGAGAAGTCTTATCCTGAATTGTTTGTTTGCTTGTTTGAATTTTGAGGACAAAATTCCTATAAGAGGGGAAGGATGTTATAACTCCAATTTTTGGGCTTAATTAGTGAGAAATGTAATTTCTCATATTAAAGATATTTGAACAAATAATGATATAATTTGCTTCAAATAAATGGATTCCTTTCACAATAGCCTTGATTGGTTGCTTTGTGGGCTTTATTGGCTATTGGGCCCAATAACAAGGAAATTCAATTAGTAAATGGATAATTGAATATTCGAGAAAAGAAATATGTAGAAACCTCTAGAAGGCAAATCCAAAGAGGATTTCGTGCCTCTTGGGTTCCTTGGATTCCAAGGAGTCCAGAGTAGCAAAAAGAAAGCAATGAGGAAAGAAAAGATTAATTCAATATTTCTTTTTGAAGAAAGAAATTGATAATAATGGAATACATGTGTTTTTTAGGATTCTTGATTATGTGGTTGAATTACTTCCTTGGATTGCTTTCTTGATTGGAATTGATATTAGCTTGAGAAATCTACTGAATCAGGTATGTGGTTACGATTATGAATAACCTCTTTAGTTTCCCAATGGATTCCTGGATGTTTACTCGCATGGAATGCAACTAAACTATTGGATGTTTATTTATTTCATGCAACTATAAAGTGACTATGATTATCACTATAAATGTGCATATATAATTGGCTAGATCTGGGTCCACCTCTATTACTTTGAAAAGGCTGAAAAGGGGGTAATCCTAGAGCAAGGTCTAGGTTACCGAGAGTTAGAAATTGGGCTACCTACGTGTAGTGCCATGAGACTCATTAGCCTGTCATGAGTTAAGGAGTGGGCTACTTACGAGTAGTGCCATGTGACTCAACCCTAGAAACTGGTTCACTTATAAGTGGGACCATGAGGGGTTTAATGGGGATCTACCATAAGGAAGGTAGGATCCAGGTCCACTGCAGGGATAGTACAGAGGATAGGGTACTCATGGATCGCGGATGTTATATTTAAAACGTAATCTTGATTGTTAAATGATTAATTGAATGATTACGTGGTTATCATAGTTGCATGTTTATTGTTTCCCCCACATACCAACTTCGGTTGACTGACGTTTTGTTTGTCGGTGTTTTAGGTACAAGCCAAAAGGACAAACAGTAAATCGTCGCATTATGAAATACATGAAGAAAAATACAAGGAGGATTAGTTAGCATAGAATCATTAAGTGGATAGAAGTTAGAAATCCAAAATTTCAAAAGGTATGCAAAGTTTATTTTCATATATCTTTTCAGTTTAGTATGTTAAAATTTGATAATTATTCTTGGTTAATTGCCGAACCTTTGATCCGGAAGTCATGGTTGCGGCTTAGACCTCTCGGTCTCCCTTAATTGGGGGTTATCGGGAGGTGGGGTCATAACAAAAAGTATCCAACATGATTTCATTATCATATACCTTCGTCCCTGTAACTAACAATACTTCTAATTTCATGAATTTACCAATTACAACAAAAACTTAATCAAGAAGATGAAGGAATCAACTAAATTGCAAGATTGATAGTTGAATAACAATGTAAAGGGGTTCAAGTTATAAAACCCACCTCCAATTGATCTTCAAAGCTTCATACTCACGTCAACAATGGTGGATGCAACTGCTTTCACTATCCCAAGGCTCGTCCTCAAGCTTTGAGTGAAAAGGAATGGTTAGAATTGAAGAGGGGATCGAGATAAGAAGAAATCATGCATTGATTTACGATTTCCACCATGGAATCAAAGTGAAAGGAAGTCAAGAAGCTTACCAACACATTGGGGGTCGTCCTCCTGATCCTCCACAGCTCTCTTGGTCATTTTTCAAGCAAATAGAAGAAGGGGATTCGGAAAAAGCCTTTGATTTGAGTTGTAAAGGGTGTTTTTATATGAAAATCAACGAGAGAGAAAATGCCTTATAAAAATTCTTTTAATTCCAAAATTAGTGCCGCCTCTTCCCCCTCAATTCCTTGGATACGAGACAATCCCTTTTTCCTCTTATTCCTCTCAAATATCCATGATTTAAAGAAAAGCAAATTCAGCACCTTAAATCATATTATACTAATATCCATAAGTGAGTGGATATTTCTTTTTCTTAAAATAATGTGAGTGAGTTATCCACTTCCTTTGGATATTTTCGTTACTTTGCAAGGCACATGGTCGTACATTCTCTTGAAAATTCATACCTCACCTTTTGGTTAAAGGGATCTTCAATTAATATATTTATTTTTGCTTTAAATTGAATTAGGGTTTCAATTAGGCTTAAATCTTGATTATTTTAATATCAAGATTATCTCTCCTTCAAAGTGATACAAATGAGACGCCCCTATCATTTTATTTGCTATAAAATGATGCCAAGAAACATTAGGGACTATTTTTAAGTGGTAATTTTCATTTTGAACTCTAGGTTTTGGGTAAATTGCATATTATACCAAAACTAGGTTTTAATGCAGAAACATTGCTTTATCATCTCTTTCTTGGTACTGAGGCTTTCACAAGCCATACCTCTGCATCATTTTCACTCTCATGATGCCGAAATATTTGAGTAACAATTATCAAGTAACATCTGCAAGTTAACCCCTCATATTGGGTAAATTACACTTTAGTCCAAACTAAGCAAACATTGCTTCAACATTATTCAAACAGGACCAAAATTGAAACATAAGTTCCTCTTGAGCCTTAATTACTTTTCACCAAAAAAATTAAGGATCTAATTAACTTTCTTAAGCAAAACACCCATTGTTAAGGCATAACCCATGTCAGGGATGTTACACATATACTCTTCAAAACTCAGCACAACTTCATCTAGGGTTCAAGGTACTTAACACTTCTTTGCATCTTTTACTACAATGAGTGTTATCATCCAACCAAGACTCAAAAAGGAACCCCCCCCCTCTTTCTCTTTCCTCTAGTTGATACTAAGAGAAAGAAGAGACATTCTAGAGATGATAATTTGCGCATAAACCCCTGAATTGGGTAAATTGTAATTCTTACCAAAGTTATCATATAAGGCACAAACAATTTGCAAATAAGTTCAAATTTGAGAAATAAACTCTTCTCAAGTCTTAATTACTTTTCAAAATATTAAGACAAGGTTCTAAGCAACTTAATTAAGCAAAGATGCTAGGGTTATCCCAAAACCCACGTCAGGAGTGTTACAAGTTACCAACCCCTAATAAGGATTTCATCCCTGAAATCTCAAGAGAAAAAGAGAAGGGTACTTCCTACTCATCTCTTACTATAGCTCCCATGTGGCTTCTTCAACTCCACAATGATCCCAAAGAACTTTTACAAGAACTATGTCATTCTTTTTCAACTTCTTGATTCTTTTGTTAAGAATCAAGACTGGACCTTCCACGTAGGATATATCCTCATCTAATTCTACCTCTACTGGTTGTAATACAAGCTTTGTATTAGGGTGACATTTCCTCCACATAGATACATGAAACACTAGATGTATTATATGCAAATCAGGTGGAAGTTCCAACTTATAGGCTACTTTTCCAACACGTGCTATCACTGGATAGGGTGCCATAAATCTAGGAGACAACTTTCCCTTCTTCCCAAATCTAAGAACACCTTTCCAAGGAGAGGCCTTGAGATACAATCTGTCTCTAACTTATTTCTAAAGGTTTGTGATGATTATCAACATATGACTTATGTCTATCCTGTACAACTTTCAACTATTATTGTATCACTTTAATATTTTCTATTTTCTATTGCACAAGTTCAGGACCAAGAAGTTGGTATTCTCCTATTTCATACCAGCATAATAGAGATCTACA
The DNA here is from genome assembly GCA_963693085.1 of Alisma plantago-aquatica. Lineage (NCBI taxonomy): Eukaryota > Viridiplantae > Streptophyta > Magnoliopsida > Alismatales > Alismataceae > Alisma > Alisma plantago-aquatica. The sequence goes on along the minus strand of OY856410.1, from coordinate 1,184,425,322 downwards.
ACTTCTACCATATGATGCTTCGTATGGTGCCATATCAATGTTGTTCTGATAACTATTATTATAAGAAAACTCTATCAAGCTTAAATGTATATCACAGCTACCTACAAACTAAAGAACACATGCCCTAAGCAAGTCTTTCAAAGTCTATATAGTCCTTTCAGATTGTCCATCTATTTGAGGGTGGAAAGCAGTACAAAACTTCAACAGCGTACCCATAGATGTATGTAATCACTCCTAAAAGTGACTTGTAAACTGAGGACCTATGTTCAACACAATTGTTTCTGAGACTCCGTGCAACTACACTATCTCATCCACATAAACCTGTGCAAGTTTCTCAGCAGTGTATGTTGTCTTATGATGAATGCATATTCGTCCTTATTTTTGCTTCATTTAGAATAATTAATTAGGACTTTTTTGTTAATTTGAGCTAATTCAAAAATAAATAGTACTTTCATCTTCTTGATATACTTTTCCTGAATTTTTATGATATTTTTCTTAATTTTCAGGAAATATCTCAGTAATTAAATCGAGAAAATAAAAGATGAAGATATGAGGCTTTCAAATATTCCCGCAGTGCCTGAGAGACTCGTCACCAAAATAGCCATATCTTTTGCGTCTAAAGGAGGAATTTCAAAATAAAGTATGGAATGAAAAGAGAATTTTATTGGCTATAAAAAAGACATATTTTACGGCAATTTTGGTGTTTATTTGGCTGCGCAATTAACCATTGAAAGTAGCACTACGTTTTCCCGCAGAATCTGATTTCAGTATATACCTTTCACCAAAATTGGTATAACTCCCACATCCCAAGGCAGAATTTATTGTGCAAGTATGCGCTGGAAAGATAATTCAATTATCTACAGGAAAAATATATTTTCGGACCGCTTCTGAATTTTTGACTTGCCCAAAAATACGCTCGAAACCGCTCAATGCAAAAGAATTGCAAAGAAATCAATTGTTTCCTCTATTGACTAGATCTAGAAAGTTAGCAGCCGCCGGCGGCCATTTCTTTTGCCCTAAACCTAATGTATACCCCTCTCCTTCTCCTATAAAAGGAGGGGCACTTCCTCCTCCTCAAGGCATCTTTTGTATCATCTTGTTCTTCTTGTATTTTTCGGAATTGTGCAGCAAGTAATAGTGTAATCATTTTCTTTTATACAATAAAATAGTTTTACTTCAAGCACGTTTTTCCAATCTTGTTCTTGTCTCCTCTTCTCACCTTGTCTTAATCTTCTTTTATCCACAATTATTTCTGGAGCAAGGAACAAAGGGCTAAGCCATTTCATTGACTCTAGCATAAGGATTCATCTCCTGATTTTTGGGCTAGACTATGACTTTTGAACTTTCTTCCTCCGTCTCCTATTTTTTCATGTGTGAGTAGTTTCTTATCGGGGCAAGGGGAATAACCCCTTAGTCATGGTTTTAGCAACTTAATCTCATACGATTAGATGGTAATCGATTTTACTTGATTGATCTTCGGATCGTATGTTAATCCGGATGGATATGACCATGGAAATCCAAATTTAGAACAATAAAATCGATTACATAGACGTTTTGATATGACCTTGGATTTTCGTCTCTTAGGATGATAAACTAGGAAGCATGAGCACCAGGACCAATGGGCTCATGTGGAGTTTCTCTTTTGTGAGTTTAAAATTCGCAAGCCTTCATCGAATCGTCAGTTAAGATTTAGTTGCTATCACCTAGGCTAAGGTGGTGAAAACCCCTACGAGCCTCGATTCCCTTCTCTTGATTTCAATCACCGAATTCTTGTTTGCCTTTACTTTCTTTAATTCTTAGTCTTTTCAATTCATATAGTTCTTTTGTGCTAACAATAGTTTAATTCTCCCTTGTGCATTTCCTTTATTCTTGTTAAGCATTTTTGCAATTCTTAGTATAATCACCAACACCCAAACCCGATCTGTTCTAAAAATACAAAAAAATAACAAAATCATCCTTCAAAAATAATTGGGAATAAAGAAACAATCTCTAAAGTTGTCCTGTGGGATCGACCCTTTATACTACCCTTAAAACCGGAAGTAAAAAAGGTTTAAACTCTAGGATTAATCATCTTAGTGATTGATAGTGCAAAACGACGATTATCAATTTGGCGCCGTTGCCGGGGACAACGGATTGTTTTCTCGAACCCCCAAAATTTTTTGAAAAACTTTTTTTTATTTTTTTTATGCCTTCCGAGTAACATTCCGGAAGTGCTACTCCTCTTTCTGCCGAGTTTCCATTCCGGTAGTCCATTTTTTCTGCACACGATTAACTGCTTCATTTGTGCATGCGACGCTCGCCGAACGCCAATTCCGCGGGGCAATTTTTTAATCTGGAACCAGAGAGCTAAGGATTATTTTAATAGATGATGATGACGATGATTATATCATCTTGAATCAAGTAGAACCAACTCGAGTACCTAAAGCTCAACCAATCACTTCCATTGTGGACGTTAATCTAGTTGATTCTAATGGCCAATCTACTTCATTGGAACCCTTTCTCTATAATGAACCACCACCCTTAGAAGAAGTCCAATGTGATATAGCTGAGATTTCACACAACCTTGATCAGGAGATGGATAGGTATTTTAAAGAAATTCAGTATGCCACAAATGAAGAACTTTGTTTAGCTAGGGCTGCAGCTGTATGGGGCCCTGATTATCAATATAAGTCAGAAAATGAGTGGATGGAGGCCTATGTTGATAAATTCATGAATCAAGAATCTTTTAACAAAAAGGTTAAAGACTGGTGGGATCAAAGAACATCCCAACAACCTAAGACTCCACCACCCTTCTCAGTTGTAGGTCCATATTTGGATGTTTGCAATAATCATCCCATCTTGGTTGAGCCTATTGTGACCAATGTACCATCACCTCCCCAACATGCACTGATGGATTCTTTTGAAAGACTTCATCATCAAGAGCACTATGACCTCACTCAACCACCTCTTTTTCCACATCTGGTTGAACCTGATGAGGTGATTCTACCACTACAAGAACCTTACATTACATCGTTATATTGTGAGGTGATCCCTTCTGAGCCGATTGAGTTGGGCACTTGTCCTATAAAGGAATCAGATCTCCCCTTCAGTATAGTAAAGGATCCAATTGATTCCATAGACATCCATGTTGATGAGATCTTTTATGAAGAAGAGATGGAGAACTCCCCAATAGAGATGGAACAACCTAGATTGATCATTTTTGATGATTATGACGACAATTATGCCATTTGTGAGTCTTCCACACCAAATCCACTGGCTTCCATTTGTGAGTCTTCAATAGACATCAAAGACCAATACCCTTATTTTGAGTCTATTTTGGATAATAAGCATCCAACCCCCTTTGACAAAATGATTCCACATGTTCTGTTGCAACCAATTCCCATTCCATGCACAACTGATTTAGAAGAAGAGACACAACCCTTAGGAGAAGTCTACATACCCCCTTCCACTGACTACAAGGAATATGTTCCCAATTTTATCCCTCATGAACCCTTGGGAACTCCTTGCATAGAGGAACTAGAGTTACATGCTATATCAACCATGAATCCCATCTATCACAAGGTTGGTTGCATGAATTTTGAGCAGAGCAAAATTACTTATCATGCTGATTTAAATTTAGTTGTCCCTTTCATATCACCACCAATTCTCTTATATGCAGGTCAATATGACTGAGGGAAACCAGAGCCTGATCCTCCGCCTAACTTTGCACATCTGGCACTGCATGTGTTACCAGTTGGGTACCCACCAACCTCCCCCAATCCACATCCATCTTCAACACTTCCTTTATTATTGATGGAAGATCTGTGGATCCTATTGGAGGGAATGCGAGGTGAAAGCAAATATGAGCACCCACTGAGCTTCTACAATTACCCTATCATAGGGTACACTAAGAAGCTCCTCAGATAAAGGTCTCAACCCTCATACAGATCCCCTTCAGCTGGATGTTTTTTGAGCTACTAGGGCCACCTGGAAATCCTTGCTCTTCTCTTCCCTCCATCTCGGGTTTCGATTTTCTCGGGACGAGCAAAAATTTGAGTCCGGGGTGGAGGTGGGTGGTATGTTTCTATTCCACCCCTTATCTTTTTATTCTTGCATTATTTCTACCTTTTTTTTTGGTTTTGCATATAGTTGTTTTGTTCATGGCCATTATCTAGTCGGCCATATTTTTATTTCTTTTGTTACAAAATGGCCTTTATCTAGTCGGCCTTGATATGATCATTTGTCAAAATACTCCCCTTAATGATGTAATTTCCTTGCAACTAAAATTTTGAAACTTTCACGACTAGAAATTCTCCTGTCACTTAGGACCTCAAATAATAATCACTCCTTGGAAAAGATGGCAAGCCATAGAGGACTGATAGGATTCAAGAGTGATGCTTTCTTATCATGTACAACTTGTATAAATTTTCTTGGTTTTTTGCATGATTCGGTAATAGTTGAATCAATGCATGGTACTCCTAAAAAAAAGATGAAAAAAAAGTTGCACAAGAACAGCCTCTTCTACTCTTCTTCTACCACTTCCAAATCTTTCCATTCGTCAAAAAAAAGCCAATAATGCCAAAAAGGATAAGTTTGGGGTGACACCCCTTCCCCCTCTTTCGCTTCTTCCATACCCACGCAATTGGGTGTATCACCAAAAATCAAAGAAAAAAAATGCGGTCAATGTATCTGCATGTCCACTAAATAAAAAGGTCTCGAGTCGAATAGAGGAGAGTCTGTCCTTCTTCCATACCTCCTTCACTCCAATTTTCTACCCAGGGGAAAACTATAAAAACCCCAACTATCCAAATCAGCCCTGTTCTTGTGTAAAACTTAAAAAAAATGGATTACCAAATGCAAAGGTGAAATGAAAATCTGTTTTATTACAGGTCTTGAATAAATGCAAGTTTGTGAAGTAGGAAATATAAAAATCACTTTTCGTAAATTCAGGAAGTCAGGGTCGCTTGGCCATATTTTGGTGGAAGGAATCAAGTGATTGTTAGGAGAGTGACGATGATTGGTTGAGAGTATGTCTTGAAAGTATTTCTTGATTTTAATATTGCTCGGGACGAGCAAAGTTTAAGTTTGGGGTATTTTGATGAATGCATATTCGTCCTTATTTTTGCTTCATTTAGAATAATTAATTAGGACTTTTTTGTTAATTTGAGCTAATTCAAAAATAAATAGTACTTTCATCTTCTTGATATACTTTTTCTGAATTTTTATGATATTTTTCTTAATTTTCAGGAAATATCTCAGTAATTAAATCGAGAAAATAAAAGATGAAGATATGAGGCTTTCAAATATTCCCGCGGTGCCTGAGAGACTCGTCACCAAAATAGCCATATCTTTTGCGTCTAAAGGAGGAATTTCAAGATAAAGTATGGAATGAAAAGAGAATTTTATTGGCTATAAAAAAGACATATTTTGCGGCAATTTTGGTGTTTATTTGGCTGCGCAATTAACCAGTGAAAGTAGCACTACGTTTTCCCGCAGAATCTGATTTCAGTATATACCTTTCACCAAAATTGGTATAACTCCCACATCCCAAGGCAGAATTTATTGTGCAAGTATGTGTTGGAAAGATAATTCAATTATCTACAGGAAAAATATATTTTCGGACCGCTTCTGAATTTTTGACTAACCCAAAAATACGCTCGAAACCGCTGTTACGGGAAATCAATGCAAAAGAGATGCAAAGAAATCAATTGTTTCCTCTATTGACTAGATCTAGAAATTTAGCAGCCGCCGGCGGCCATTTCTTTTGCCCTAAACCTAATGTATACCCCTATCCTTCTCCTATAAAAGGAGGGGAACTTCCTCCTCTTCAAAGCATCTTTTGTATCATCTTGATCTTCTTATATTTTTCGGAATTCTGCAGCAAGTAATAGTGTAATCATTTCTTTTATGCAATAAAATAGTTTTACTTCAAGCACGTTCTTCCAATCTTGTTCTTGTCTCCTCTTCTCACCTTGTCTTAATCTTCTTTTATCCACAATTATTTCTGGAGCAAGGAACAAAGGGCTAAGCCATTTCATTGACTCTAGCATAAGGATTCATCCCCTGATTTTTGGGCTAGACTATGACTTTTGAACTTTCTTCCTCCGTCTCCTATTTTTCCATGTGTGAGTAGTTTCTTATCGGGGCAAGGGGAATAACACCTTATTCATGGTTTTAGCAACTTAATCTCATACGATTAGATGGTAATCGATTTTACTTGATTGATCTTTGGATCGTATGTTAATCCGGATGGATATGACCATGGAAATCCAGATTTAGAACAATAAAATCGATTACATAGACGTTTTGATATGACCGTGGATTTTCATCTCTTAGGATGATAAACTAGGAAGCATGAGCACCAGGACCAATGGGCTCATGTGGAGTTTCTCTTTTGTGAGTTTAAAATTCGCAAGCCTTCATCGAATCGTCGGTTAAGATTTAGTTACTATCACCTAGGCTAAGGTGGTGAAAACCCCTACGAGCCTCGATTCCCTTCTCTTGATTTCAATCACCGAATTCTTGTTTGCCTTTACTTTCTTTAATTATTAGTCTTTTCAATTCATATAGTTCTTTTGTGCTAACAATAGTTTAATTCTCCCTTGTGCATTTCCTTTATTCTTGTTAAGCGTTTTTGCAATTCTTAGTATAATCACCAACACCCAAACCCGATCTGTTCTAAAAATACAAAAAAATAACAAAATAATCCTTCAAAAATAATTGGGAATAAAGAAACAATCTCTAAAGTTGTCCTGTGGGATCGACCCTTTATACTACCCTTAAAACCGGAAGTAAAAAAGGTTTAAACTCTAGGATTAATCATCTTAGTGATTGATAGTGCAAAACGACGATTATCATCTTAACAAGAAGAAAATGTGTCGACTACTCAATCTATCAACAATCACCCAAATGGAATCGTAACCCTTGGTTGTTCTAGGCAAGCCAACTATGAAATCCATTGTTAATCCCACTTCGATTGTGGTATAGGTAATGGTTGTAATGCTCCTGCTAGCTTTTGGTGCTCAGCTTTAACTTGCTGAAATACTGGACACCGCATAACAAACTCAGCTACATCTTTCTTCAAACCATGATGACACTACATATCCTTCATATTGTGATACATCTTGGTACATCCTAGATGCATATCATACATAGAGGAGTGAGCTTCTTCCATAAATATCTTCCATTAATTTATTAACACAGGTACCACGATTCTACCATAGTAAAAAATTGTTCCATCTTCTGACTCATGAAAGACATCCCGCTTTTCACTACCATTTTCTGATCTGATCTACTGAACCACAGTATCCGCTTGTTGTGCTTCTTCTATATGTTGTCTTAGTGTAGGTTTAACTTGCATCTGTGCCAACAATCCATCTAGCAAAAATATTTCTAGTTGTACATTCATCTGTCTGAAGGAAACTATCATGTCCCTCTTATGACACACCAAAGAGTTCACCTATGCTTTATCTGTGAATGAAGATCACAATTTCTGCTTAGTGCATCAGACACCACATTAGCCTCTCTTGGATGGTAATCTATCATACAATCATAATCTTTGATTAGTTCCATCTAGTGACACTGTCTCATGTTTAGTTCTTGCTCTGAAAAGATGTGCTTCAAATTCTTATGGTCTGTGAAAATCTGGAACTTCTCCCCCTACAAGTTATGTCTCCAGATTTTCAAGGCATGAATCACTACAGCTAATTCCAAATCTTTTATAGGATAATTATCCTCATGTTTCTTAAACTGTCGAAAGACAAAAGAAATCACTCATTTATCTTGCATTAATACACATCCCAAACCATTCTTTGAAGCATTCTAAAAGACAATTTATCCTTTCCCTTGCTCAGGTAACACTAGCACTGGTGCACTGGTCAAATTTTCCTTTAACAACTGGAAAGAGCATTGACACTTGTCATTCCAGACAAAAAGGTACATCCTTCCTGGTTAACTTAGTTATGGGTAATGCTACAGAACAGAAGTCTTCGATAAATCTTCTGTAGTAACCTGCCAAACCTAGGAAACTGCAAATCTCTATTGGTGTCTTGGGTTGTTCCCATTCTAGAATAGACTCTACCTTTTTAGGATCAACACAAATACCTTCAGCAGATATAACATGTCCTATAAAAGATACTTCTGACATCCAAAACTCACATGCTAAACTTAGCATATATCTTGTGTTGTTTCAATAAAGTCAATGCTTGTCGAAGATGTTGTTCATGTTGTTGGCTATCTCGACTGTATATTAGAATGTCATCTTTGAAGACCACTATGAACTGATCAAGGAATGGCTGGAACACTCTATTCATTAGATCCATGAATGTTGTTGGTGCATTAGTTAGTCCAAAGGACATAACTATAAACTCATAATGACCATACCTTGTTCGAAAGGCTGACTTGGGTATGTCATCTTCCTTAATCCGTAACTGATGATATTTGGACCTCACGTCTATTTTAGAAAACATTGGTGCACCTCGCAATTGGTCAAACCAATCATCTATCATTGGCATAGAATATTTGTTATTTATTGTCACTTTATTTAACTATTTATAGTCTATACATTGCCTCATAGACCCATCCTTTTTCTTTACAAAAAGTATTGGATCACCCCACGGCGATGTACTTGGCCGTATAAAACCTTTGTTAAGTAATTCTTGTAACTTTTTCTTTAATTTTTCCATCTCATCATGTGCCATTCTATAAGGTGTTTGAGCTATTGGATGTGTCTCGAGAACTGGATTGATCTTGAAATCAATCTCTTGAGGTGGAGGAACATCAGGAAATTCCTCAAGAAACACATCCTTAAACTCCCTGACAACAGGCACTTCTTGTTTTACTAATACTTTCTACCTTGGTATCCACTACATGTGCTAAGAATGCCTCACACCTATGTCGTAACAATCTCTCAGCTACCATTGCTGATACTAGACATGTTAGAAGAATCTTCCTATCTCCCTGAAAGATCCATGTCTTACCACCAAATGTGAGCATAGCTTGCTTGGAACCACAATCCAAGACTACCTTATACTTTTCCTAAGTGTCCATCCCAAGGATTACATCAAATCCATGCATCTCAAGTAGTATAAGATCCACTTGAATGTTGTGTTCTGAGAAAGAAAGAACTCAGGGGGAACATACCTCTTGTAATAGTGTAGATCCAACTAATAGAGTTTCTAATAGCAAGTTATCTGTTCTATGATTAACAGTCAAAAGACAATTATGAATCACTTATCAAGTGATAAGGGAGTGAGTAGCACCCGGATCAATCATTCACCACTTTGAATAATTAAAGCTATTAAGAGTCGAATTTACCAACATTAGGGTTTCAAGGCCCATTAAAGTATTATTCATGCACATTAAACTTGAAATTAAACTAATTACATGCAAAGTTCATCCTTTTTGTTCCCAATGTGTCCTCTCATCATTAACAGGTTAATATCATCTTTAACCATCAATTAAACCTTACTAATCACACTAATTATATCAAATAGGGTTTCTTATCCATTAATACATTAAAGTTAACAACTTCCATTACTTTTCAAATTGAAAGCAGATTCAGGCACCAAATATATTTTTAATGGATTCTTCGTATTGTTCTAATCAACTTTCATGTATTAAGTTCTTTCATCCGACCATCTAATTACTACGCTTTTTGCAAGAAAAAGGCATTTTCTAGATTTCTAGTTAGAGAGGTGAATTACCTGAGTTTTTCAGAAAAATGACATTCATCGGATCGCGGGTCTCTATTGACTGCTCACCATCGCACTACTCACAAAACTCACGCCCACTATTTGACTTATTGAGGCCGTGAAGTAGCATAGCCGTTGATCCTCGCCCTCGGTCCACGGTAGATCTTGATCGAAGGGCACCTGTACCTCTTCCCTTACTTGACCCAGCAACAGCCTCTGCGATGGTGTCGCATGGGGAGCTTGCCGGAGAGGGTGGGTTCCATTGACTCAGAGTGTGAGGGAGCGAGATAGGGCACCGTCCGAGTTCGTGATGGTCTGTCTGAGTTGAAGGAGGGTCATATTTATAGGATATAGGGATCACTTAGGGATTCTAAACTTGCCACCGACCTTGCTTTCAGCCCCATTGGGCATTTATTATAGAATTAATGAAACCACCCAAAACCTGGGATGGTTGGGTGTGGAATCATCTCATGGACCCAAAGAACAACTTACCATGTTTGCATATGGTCAGATCTGTGAGGAAAAAGCGAGGATAGGTCCCTGTCACACGACTCCCTTTCCCTTTCTGACTTGAGGAAGGAGATGCACAGGAAGCGTCGGATCTTGATCCGACGGCTGGCGCCATCTTCTTTTATTTTTATTTAAATCAGAAAAGTGTGACATTTACTATAATCACAATACTTTAGGGAAACTTGTAAAAGCCATAACTCCTAAACCGAGTGTCCAATTAATCCCAAAATTTGAGGGAAACTTAATAATGACTTTATCTACCTCTCTGCCAAGATTGGGCTCATTAACTAAAACAAAACGTGCATTTTTTTAGGTGCAATATATTACTCAATTAAGTATATTTCTCACTTATTTTCTCTTTCCTTTGCTATTAAATTGTTATTCTGAGTTCCTTGTACCGCAAGGAACCTTAATGGCTCAAAATCCCTTCTTGGGAATATACCTCATCCTTTTATTTATATTTTATCCATTACTTCTCACATCTTGTTTATTTCTTATTAAAATATCTCTTTTTGAGGTTTCTCTTTATTTTCATCATTGGTATTCCTTTTATCATTAGGAATCCTTGGGATACGAAATTCCACCAATGGTAACTCAATTGTACCTCTTTTCACTTATTTTCCACATTTCATCAATATTTTCAATTTCTTTCTTAATAAATAAATATTTAATTGATCTTTTCTTTTCTCATGCTTTCTTTATGCAACTTTGGACTCCTTGGAACCCAAGGAACCCAAGAGGAACGAAATCCATTTATTCAAAACAACTTATTCTAGAGGTTTCCACATTTTTCTTTTCTCAAAAACTCAATTATTCATTCATTAATTGGATTTCCTTATTATTGGGCCCAATAGCCAATAAATCCCACAAAACAATCATCAAGGCTATTGTAAACGAAATCCATTTATTCAAAACAAATTATATCTTTATTTGTTCAAATATCTTTTATATGAGAAATTACATTTCTCACCCAAATGAACCCAAAATTGGGGTTGTAACATAAACGATCCTTTGTGTTGTTGGAAAGATATATATACATATATATATATATATATATATATATATATATATATATATATATATATATATATATATATGGGTTTTCAAGGAAATTGAAAAGAATAGGATTATTTCCTTTTATTTCCCAATATATCCACCAAGCTTCCTCCATTCTTTGGCTACGTGGCCACCTTCTAAACCCTTGCAAAACTTCTAAATTATCCAAGGTTTAAAGGAAAAGAAACTAACCACCTTAAAGAGTTATGTGTTAATATCCATCCTTTAATTGGATTTTGCTTTATATTAAATTAATGTGAATAACTTCCACCTCAACCAAGATCTTTTTGGTGCCCAAGCATGGAAAATGTTTTTCCACACTATTGCAAACACCTCCTCCAACTTTTGGTTGAAGGGATCCATAATTAATATATTTCTTTTTGCATTAAGTTATATTAAAGAGCCATTTGTACTTAAATCTTGGTTATTACAATATCAAGATTCTCTCTTCCATGATCATTCAAATGAGGCGCCCCTCTCATTCTTTGCTCTACTTGATGCCAAGAAACATGAGAGACCCTCAAGAGGTGATATTTTACATGTTGAACCCTAGGTTTTGGGTAAATTACATATTACACCAAAACTAGGTTTTAATACACAAGGATTATTTTACAAGCTATGTCTTGGTAATCAAGCTTGAGGAAACCATACTACTACGTCATATCATTCTCATGATGTCTAATCATCATAGGAACATCTAATCATGTGCAATTTGCAAGTTAAACCCTTTACTTGGCTAATTTGCACTTTAGTCCATTATCAACAAAACAATGTTCCAACATTATTCAAAAAGGACTTAAATTGAAATATAAGTTCCTCAAAAGTCTTAATTACTTTTCAAAAGATAATATTAAGAAACTAATCAACTTTATTAAGTAAAACACTTAGGGTTAGTTTATAACCCAGGTCAGGGATGTTACAATGTGCTATGTGGCCTATACCCTAAGTTGATAAAGAGGTTGATACACTTGTTGAAGGAGAAGCTGACATACAAAGGGTTGAAGTGGTCGATATCATAGCCAATGTTGATTGGATGATACACTACTTGATTGAGGAGGCCGATACCCTAATCAATGGTAAGGCAGATATCCTAATAGAAGAAGTAGCCGATATCCTAGTTGATTTCAGGTGGCCGATACCCTAATTGATGTTAGGTGGTTGATACTCGAGTTAATGTTGGATGGCCGATATCCTAGTTGATGTTGGGTTACCAATTCATTAGATGATAGTATGGCTGACACACACAAGTATGTGTTATGGCTGATCCCCCTCAAGCACTAGACAAACGATACCACTCTAAGCATCTCTAAAACGATAGCATTTGACATGGTTTGGCTGAAACAAGTATATGTGTCTAGGCAGACACAAGTGATGTGTCTAGGCTGATACACCTTGTAGAGTGTAGGTCGGTACACTTTCTAAAGTGATAAGATATAATGATTCTAAGCTATTTCGAGCATTAAAGTTCCTAATTTGTGGATAAATAGCCTTAATATAGAAATTAGGGTTTTTTAATGAATCAAGGTAGAATTAATGATAAATAACATTCATATGAGTATTAGAGCATAATGAACTAAAAATTCATGATAAATGAGCATAATGACCTTGTCATGGGTTAAAGAGGATAAAAATGGTAATTTTAATGAAAAGAGGCTTAATGGACTTATATAATGGTTGTTTATGCCTTAAATCCAAAACCGAGTATTAAATGTGGAAATAATTAGGGATTGTGATCAATTGCGTTAAATTAGGGTTTAAAATAGTAAAAGATGAAGGGAAGCCCTAATTACAATAGAAACCCTAAAAGTGAATTGGAAACCCTAGGAAGCGAGCTAGGTTTAATGGATCTTGATGACATGGATAATAAAAAGGGAATTACGTGATTATTTCAGGATCTTGTTGAAAATGCTTGCTTGCTTGGATTCTTATTTGCATGGATATTTCTATTCAAATCGTCATATCAGGTATGTGGTTAATTATGAATAACCGCCTTAGTTTTATGAGGATTTTCTAGATGGTTAACCGCACTGAATGCAAATTATCAGTTTGGATGTTCATACTTGCAAATCATAAAGTCACGATGATTATCACAATAAAAATAGAAGTATGTATTCTCGCACCTACATGCCACCCTGATTGATGATGCCAAAGGTCAGGCCCAGATGGGTAGACTAATGGACACCTTGAGTGGTGACCCCAGGCACCAAGCTTGAGAATGAGAACGTGGCCTATGATATTGCATGACTAGTGGGCACCATGAGTGGTGACCCCCAGGCACCAAGCTCGGGATTGAGAAGGTGGCCTTAGTCATTGGCAAAGGAAACCCTAAGGTGGGTATGCCAGGGTTAGGGCAAAAGCGGTGGAGAATGTCATATAGAAAAGTGTAAATTGGCTTGTTAATTAACTTGATTGTGATAATTAGATTGTTATCCTTATTTGCAAGATTTTGGTTGTTCCCACATACCAGTATATTTCGATATATTGACTCACATTTTGTTTGTCGGCGTTTTAGGAACAACAATTGAAAGAACAAACTTTAAAGTGGCACATTGTGGAAATAAGAAATAAAGTGCAAGGAGGATTAGATAGAATAATTCAAGACCTGGATAGATAGATTTCTAAAGTTTTCAAAGGTAAGTAAAGTTTTAATTTTATACCAAATTCCAGTTAGTTAGTAGAATTTCATAATTTTTATTGATTATTTGTCGAACCTTTGATCCTGTTAATTGGATAACAGCAGTGACCTTTCGGTCTCCCTTAATTGGGGGTTACCGGGAGGCTGGGTCATTACAATTGGTATCAGAGCGTAGGTTCCTCACTTAATCTTTAATAATTATTAAATTTTACAAATTCTGTAGAACCCAAGGGAGTTATTAGAGGATTATCTGAAAGATAGAGGTGTCTAGAAAAGGATCACGACTGGGGGCTGGCAATATTTTCCTCTACACCGCTAGTCGGAATACGAGGACTCCCAGATCCGTGTGACTGCCTGGCCAAAGTCTTAGGGTATGAATCGAAATAAGATACCTTTAGGACCCTCTCATCTTGTTCATCCCTTCTCAACTCAAATTCTTTTAAGGACCTTAAGGATTAGGGTTTCCTCTCTTCTCCTCACCCTCTTGAGGTATGGGTAAGGTTGATAAGGATTAAGGGATCCTCCACCAAATTAATGAAAGGCATGTAAATAAGATGTCATGGACATAAGCGTAATAGATTAAGCGCAAACTAAAGAATAGATACATGCTTAGGTCGTATGACATAAGTTGTCATTTCCCTCAGGAGAGACTTGAGGCTAGACCTTTTTGTCAAGAGGATGAGTAGAGAAAGTGAGTCTTGGAGGTAGAGATCTCCATTAACATAAAGACCTAGCACATCCTTTGAGGATGATGTTAACCCTAACCCTAAGTGAAGATTAGAGAAAGAGATGACATGATGAGTTAGATGTCATGGTTGACCAGGTGTTTGGATAAACATGCCTTGGATGTCATGTGAGCCATGAGATGTTAGATGACCTGGTACCTTTGGCGACCCAACCCTAGAAAGGGTCGTGCATGTTAGAGTGAAGGATAGCTCCTTCATCGATGAGGTTAGACAAGAACCTATAGAAACCTTATGGGTTGTTGCAAGTAGAATATAGCTTACACGCATAGTACATTAGTAGTACGAGCAGTAAGTTAAAACCCTGGCCAAGGGAGCATGTTGGATAGCTTATGAGATAAGCATAAAGAACTAAGGATAACCTCGAGAAAACATAAGTTGAATATAGACATCACTCACGTAGAGGTATGCCTGTGAGCTTGATTTTTCATGGAGAGAGAACCTCCAGTAGTATGGTTGGATGTTGAGTTAGTCTAGAGAGAGAAAGCATGACCCCATTAAGGAGGTTGGAAGCTTAGATTCCGAGACATGAGGAATGACACAGGGTTGAGGATGATGTGACCTAAGTAGATGATAGTGGTTTCCTCATGCCTGGTCCATGGAGGATGCTAATATCTTAGTGGCCTTTAAAGGAACCAAACCCTAGAGAGAGGATGAGATTTTGGTACGTATGTGCCTATGGTATAGATGTTTACCTTCTGTGATAGGAAGAAGAGTTCTTTAGACCTAGAAAGGTTTAGTAAGGCCTTATACCTAGTTGGTTGTCCATGAGGAGGACTCAACTCTGAGGTGTTGCTCATATAAAAGGATCATGGGAGTACATGACATACCTTAGACATGCTTGATTCGTGGTTAAGAGATTGAGCATGCAGTTGGATACCCAAAGGAGAATCTAGGGTTCCTAGGCCTAGGAGGGGAAACAGTGTACCCAATGCTCGTGATGAGATTTGAGTCTCGAGCATGGTACTCCTCATGTGTAAAAGAAGTTAAGGGCATGTTTGATGAACCCCTCACAGCTAAGTTGATCTAATGTTGAGGAAAGAGAACAAGTGTGACCTAGCATGGTTTAGTAGGTGGTTCGCTTGTGCCTTAGTAGATACTGGGTTAAGCATGCTCATATGGACGTAAACCCTAGACATAAGGATGATTATGACCTTGTTGTCAAGAGTTGTAGTTTCCTCCCATCCTAGGAGAGGGACCCTTTGGTAGGGCGTATACCAGTTTTTTTGGTTTTGAGGTAACCTAAAGAGGTTTCATAGGATCTTGAGAAGCTAAGTGAAAAGTACATGGTATGAGAATGAACCTGTAGACCCATATATAACCATATCTAAGTGCATGTGGATGTGTTACCATGGAGGGAACCGGTATAGGGCCTGACCAAGGTAGGCAGGTTTCCATGACCCCTATGAAGGGATGAAAGTCAATAAAGAATGCAGAGAGAGATGATGAAGGCTTGGGTAAGGTTCTAAGTTGGACATGTACTATATTAAAATCCTAATTCTATCCTAGGGTCAGGTGGGGATAAGACCGATGGAAGTAGGAGTTGCCTAATTCCCTAGTTACACATGACCATAGGGTCGAGGGTAACAGCTATCATTGTCTGAGGGTCATGGGTTAGGAGATTGATCACCTTCATGAACTCATGGGACCCAAAGGGCGGATGAGTAGGGCACTCTCTGGATGCATGAGGGAAGAGGGATGACCCCAAAAGTGTCGGCACCTTAAAGACCTAGAGGAGATGACCAAGGATTTTGCTTGGACCAAGTAAGTTCGAGACCAATTTCCCATGGAAGTAATTTTGATATCATGATGTTTGACATAAGTTGCATGTTCTAACTTAGATTTGAAGGTATACTGGCAACGTGGGATGTACCATCTCTATTCTTGGAACAGGAAGAACTTTGTATTTGGACTGCAGCCAAATGCTTATTTCCTCTCGTTATGGGAGTGAGAGATAGGATAGTACACATGCCATATACCAAGGATAAAGATGATGTATGTTGGAATGTTGCTACAAGGTATAAGGATAGAGATGATAACATACCATTGTGGAGCGAATGATACATGGATGGTTTACAAACACTAAGAGTATTAAGAAGATCATCTTGTGAGGATGTTTTATCATGAGCTATGTGGAATTTGCAAGTTATGCAAAGTTGAGTTTGATCACCATGAGGATGAGATCAGAGTTTCTTTTTGAAGACAAACTTAGAGTTTGAAGATGAGATGATAAGTAGAATACATGGAGGTGTATGTCTTCAACATTACCTAATACCTAAGGATGTGAAGTGGTAATGGATGCTCTGGTTGAGATATAGCTGCCTAGTTTAGCAGGAAGTTAGATGAAGTTGAGGTTGTTAGGCTAACCTTAATATGAGGAAAAGAAATAAGTTTGGCTATCATCCAGGTATATCAATAGCGGTTGATCAAGTAAATGATTGTTTGGTTAGCCAACCTAGTATGTGATATAATGAAAGGATGGTTGTAGAACCTGAGATGTACTTATTTGGAAGGGAAAGTGATGAATCTGTGTTGAGAGTGGTTTAGGGTTTCCGAGGTATCAAGCTTCAGGAATCATGACATACAAGAGATCATGGTTTTAAGATCACCATACGTTGTGATACTACAAAGATAGTAAGTAACAGTAGCACTTTGGGTGCTTAAGATGAAATTGCATGCAGTAAGTTGTCATGCATGATAGTAGGTGAAGGATGAACACCAGTAACCCAGTGCTTTGATGTGGAGGATAAAGAATCCCCGAGAGGGAATGGGAATTCATCACTACAGATGTGGTGGTAAGCCTTCCCTAGACCAAGGAAGGTCAAGATGCAATATGGGTTGTGGTAGATCGCCTTACCTAGATAACATGAGAAAGAAGGAGTACTGCCAAGGGACGAATTCGGTTAAACTACTTAAGAGAGAAAGATGGTTCAATACACCATGATGCGAGTTCAAAAGTTCTTGGGTATGACCAAGGTTCACTTCCATGAGGTGGAAGTGGATACATGAAGAACTTGATGATAGTACAGTTTATCACCCCATACTAATGGACAGTATGATCTAGACTAGAGGGTCTGATGAGAGCACGTGTGCTCATTCAGGGTGATACAAAGAGACAGTTCATAAGATGTGATGTTAACCACCATAGCCTTTATCGGGATGCAAGAAGGAGGTTGTGTCGGTCACCGCTTCATTAAGATGATGTTGGTGAAGGAGGCCTCACGAAGTCCAGAAAAGAACCTCAGTGTGTGCAGATGAAGTCGCTTTGATCGTGCAATGGCTGAGAGGGAGCCTAGTGGTGACATGAGTCATGAGCTGATGCAAAGCACACTGGCATGCAGTTCACTGTGGGAGAATATGTGATGTGAAAATCCGACCCCTCTAAGCTATAGCTGAGAAAGCTGAGTCCCCGATATAGGGGTCCATTTGAGATGGATCGGTGGAGATGGTTGTGTTTAGCCTTACCCCTTAGGATAACATGATGTATAATGTGTTACATAAGTCTGATCTAGAGCACTATGTGAGGTACCCAAGCCATGTGTTGAGCCCTGAACCTATTCGGCTTTTGAGAGGTTGAAATGTCCAGAGTCACCTATGAGGGTACGATATAGCAAGGTAAGAAAGGACTCAGATGGAAGAATATGAGATGATGAAGGTTCTTGGGAAGCACCATGGAAAGGGTGAAGCCACATGGGAGCCATGATGGACACATGAAAGGCTTATCCTGTTTGTTTGCTTGCTTGATGGAATTTTGAGGGCAAAATTCTTATAAGAGGGGAAGGATGCTACAACCCCAATTTTGGGTTCATTTTGGTGAGAAATGTAATTTCTCATACAAAAGATATAACAAAGAAAGATATAATTTTTTTGAATAAATGGATTTCGTTTACAATAGCCGTGATGATTGTGTTGTGGGCTTTATTGTCTATTGGGCCCAATAACAAGGAAATCCAATTAATAAATGAATAATTGAGTTTTTGAGAAAAGAAAAATGTGGAAACCTCTAGAAGGAAAATCCAAAGAGGTATTTCGTGCCTCCTGGGGTCCTTGGGTTCCAAGGAGTCCAAAATTGCATAAAGAAAGCAATAAGAAAAGAAAAGATCAATTAAGTATTTCTTTATTAAGAAAGAAATTGAAAATATTGATGAAATGTGGAAAATAAGTGAAAAGAGGTACAATTGAGTTACCATTGGTGTAATTTCGTATCCCAAGGATTCCTAATGATAAAAGGAATACCAATGAGGAAAATAAAAGAGAAATAAAGAGAAAACCTCAAAAAGAGATATTTTAATAAGAAATAAACAGGATGTGAGAAGTAATGGATAAAAGATAAATAAAAGGATGAGGTATATTCCCAAGAAAGGATTTCAACCCATTAAGGTTCCTTGAGGTACAAGGAACTCAGAATAATAATTTAATAGCAAAGGAAAGAGAAAATAAGTGAGAAATATACTTAATTGAGTAATATCTTCCACCTCACGAAAAGGCACGTTTCCTTTTAGATAATGAGCCCAATCTTGGCAAAGAGCTAGATAAAGTCATTATTAAGTTTCCCTCAAATTTTGGGATTAATTGGACACTCGGTTTGAGAGTTATGGCTTTTACATGTTTCCCTAAAGTATTGTGATTACAGTAAATGTCACACTTTTTCGATTTAAATAAAAATAAAAGATGGCGCCAGCCGTCGGATCAAGATCAGACGCTTCATGTGCATCTCCTTCCTTGAATCAGAAAGGGAAAGGGAGCCGCGTGACAGGGACCTATGCCTCGCTTTTTCCTCATAGATCTGACCATATGCAAACATGGAAAGTTGTTCTTTGGGTTCGTGAGATGATTTTGCACCCAACCATCCCAGGTTTTGGGTGGTTTTGTTCATTCTATAAGAAACTCCCAATGGGGCCGAAATCAAGGTCGGCGACAAGTTGGGAAACCCTAAGTGAGCCCTATATCCTATAAATATGACCCTCCTTCAACTCAGGCAGACCATCATGAACTCGGACGACACCCTATCTCGCTCCCTCATGCTCTAAGTCAATGGAACCCACCCTCTCTGGCAAGCTCCCCATATGGTGTCGCCACAGAGGATGTTTCTAGGTCAAGTAAGGGTCGAGGTGCAGGTGCCCTTTGATCAAGATCTATCCTGGACCGAGGGCGAGGATCAACGGTTATGCTACTTCACTGCCTCAATAAGTCGAATAGTGGGCGTGAGTTTTGTGAGCCGTGTGATGGTGAGCAGTCAATAGAGACCCGCGATCCAATGGATGTCGTTTTTCTAAAAAAACTCAGGTAATTCGCCTCTCTAACTAGAAAATCTAGAAAATGCCTTTTTTTTGCAAAACGCGTAGTAATTAGTAGGAAGGTCGGATGAAGGAACTTAATACATGAAAGTTGATCAGAACAATATGAAGAATCCATTAAAAATATATTTGGAGCTTGAATCTGCTTTCAATTTGAAAAGTAATGGAAGTTGTTAACTTTAATGTATTCATGGATAAGAAACCCTATTTTGATATAATTAGTGTGATTAGTAAGGTTTAATTGATGGTTAAAGATAATATTAACATGTTAATGATGAGAGGGCACATTGGGAACAAAAAGGATGAACTTTGCATGTAATAAGTTTAATTTCGAGTTTAATGTGCATGAATAATACTTTAATGGGCCTTGAAACCCTAATGTAGGTAAATTCGACTCTTAATAGCTTTAATTATTCAAGGTGGTGAAGAAAGATAAGATATAACGATTCTAACTTATTTCGAGCATTAAAGTTCCTAATTTGTGGATAAATAGCCTTAATATAGAAATTAGGGTTTTTGAATGAATCAAGGTAGAATTAATGATAAATAATGTTCATATGAGTATTAGAGCATAATGAACTAGAAATTGATGATAAACGAGCATAATGACCTTGTCATGGGTTAAAGAGGATAAAAATGGTAACTTTAATGAAAAGAGGCTTAATGGACTTATATAATGGTTGTTTATGCCTTAAATCCAAAACCGAGTATTAAATGTGGAAATAGTTAGGGATTGTGATCGATTGCGTTAAATTTGGGTTTAAAATAGTAAAAGATGAAGGGATGCCCTAATTTCAATAGAAACCCTAAAAGTGAATTAGAAACCCTAGGAAGCGAGCTAGGTTTAATGGATCTTGATGACATGAATAATAAAAAGGGAATTACGTGATTATTTCAGGATCTTGTTGAAAATGCTTGTTTGCTTGGATTCTTATTTGCATGGATATTTCTGTTCAAATCGTCATATCAGGTATGTGATTAATTATGAATAATTGCCTTAGTTTCCTGAGGATTTTCCGGATGGTTAACCACATTGAATGCAAATTATCAGTTTGGATGTTCATACTTACAAATCATAAAGTCACTATGATTATCACAATAAAAATAGAAGTATGTATTCTTGCACCTACATGCCACCCTGATTGATGATGCCAAAGGTCAGGCCCAGATGGGTAGACCAATGGACACCTTGAGTGGTGACCCCAGGCACCAAGCTCGGGAATGAGAAGGTGGCCTATGATATTGCATGACTAGTGGGCACCATGAGTGGTGACCCCCAGGCACCAAGCTCGGGATTGAGAAGGTGGCCTTAAGTCATTGGCAAAGGAAACCCTAAGGTGGGTATGCCAAGGTTAGGACAAAAGCGGGGGAGAATGTCATACTGAAAAGTGTAAATTGGCTTGTTAATTAACTTGATTGTGATAATTAGATTGTTATCCTTATTTGCATGATTTTGGTTGTTCCCACATACCAATATATTTCGATATACTGATCGACGTTTTGTTTGTCTGCATTTTAGGAACAACAATTGAAAGAACAAACAGTAAAGTGGCACATTGTAGAAATAAGAAATAAAGTGCAAAGAGGATTAGATAGAATAATTCAAGACCTAGATAGATAGATTTCCAAAGTTTTCAAAGGTAAGTAAAGTTTTAACTTTATACCAAATTTCAGTTAGTTAGTATAATTTCATAATTGTTATTGACTATTTGTTACGACCCCACCTCCCGATAACCCACAATTAAGGGAGATCGAGAGGTTGAAGCCGCAACCATTAATCCCGGATCAAAGGTTCGACATATAACCACAAACAATTATTAAATTCTAACAGACTATACTGAAAATGGTAATAAAATTTTTCTTTACATACCTTTTGAAAACTTGGATCTCTATTCTTCTATCCATACCGATACTAATCTATCTAATCCTCCTTTGCACTTTAATTCTCATTTAGTATCACATGTGCCACTTTACTGTTTGTTCTTTTCATTGTACCTAAAACGCCGACAAACAAAACTTCGGTCAGCCGTAGCTGGTATGTGGGGGAAACAATGATCATTCAATTATATATAACAATGTATCGCATTCAATTATCATTTAACAAACAAGTTTACGTTTTAAGTATAACTACGCGATCCATATGTACCCTATCCCCTGCGCTGTCCCTGCAGTGGACCTGGATACTACCTCCCATGTGGTAGATTCCCATTTTACCCCTCATGACTTCACCTAATAGGTGAATCAATTTCTAGGGCTGAGTCACATGGCACTACCCGTAGGTAGCCCACTCCTTAACTCATGGTATGCTAAGAGTCTCATGGCACTACTCATGTGTAGCCCAGTTTCTAACTCATGATACCCTAGACCTTGCTCTAGGTTATCCTTAGCCTTTGCATAGCCACAGGGGTGGACTCGGATCTAGCTAGTTATACATGTGTACTCATAGTGATAGCCATAGTCACTTTATAATTGCATGAAATAAATAGACATCCAACAGTTAATTCATGCATTGAGGGAAACATCGATAAAATCTTCGAGAAACTATTCGGTATAGTCATAAGCGTAACCACATACCTGATTTGATGAGTCAAGCAGATTATTCAACATTTACTTCATGTATATGCAATCAACCCAATCAATAGATCCAAGCAAGTAATTAAATCATCACACAATTCCTGAAAAGAATATGTACTCTATTTATTACACACTTTATCAGAAATCTATTTTATTGACTTGGATTCACTTTCTAGGGTTTCTAATCCGCATTAAGTATTCATTAATACTCCTTAGGGTTTCTTAGATCAATCTCTCGAACTTTATCCCTTTTTAGGTTAACAAACTCTAAAATACTCTTTTCCATTTATGTAAACCCTGATTGCTCAAACTATTCATTTAATAGTCTCTTATACCCAAAATTGACTTAGGATCATCATATCCCTATTTATTTATAGATTTGAACAATTAAAACATTTAAAACTCATATTCACCTAAATTAGGGTTTTCAAACTCATTAATGCATATTCATGCACGAAACCCTAAATTAAGCGAATTATATAAAAAGATTATCTTTTTGGATCTTATTTTCACTTTTATGAACAATAGGCTTAAATTATCCATTGATCAACATTAAAACCATCTA
This sequence comes from Alisma plantago-aquatica, assembly GCA_963693085.1. Classification (NCBI taxonomy): domain Eukaryota; kingdom Viridiplantae; phylum Streptophyta; class Magnoliopsida; order Alismatales; family Alismataceae; genus Alisma; species Alisma plantago-aquatica. The sequence continues at coordinate 1,184,402,271 of OY856410.1, read as the reverse complement.
TCATCAAATCTAAGAGTTTTTCATTAATTAAATCATTGAAATGATAGCTTTTATGCACTTTACATATTGCAAGCATATTTAGGCACATAATCTCTAAATTAACCTAATTACGTGCAAAGATCATCATTTTTTATCTTAAAGTACCTTTTTGCATTTAACAGGTTAGTATCAACTCTAATGATCCATTAAACCCTATTAATAACTTTAATATTATCAAAGTAGGGTTTCTTTAATCATCATTATGTTAAAGTTGATAAATTACACTACTTTTCAAATTGCAAAAGGAATCAAGCTTCAATTATATTTTTAGTGGATTCCTCTCGTTCTGAGGATCAATTTTCATATATTGTGTGTATTTATTCGATCTACGGTCTATAAGTTATGAATTTTGTAAAGTAGCATACCTTTGGCCAATAGAGAGGTGCCACGTAGGCAACCAACTCTCATGCACATCCCTGTGCGCGCCCATCTTTAGATTAGAACCAATTGACGGTTCTGCCCTTCACTTAAGTGGTCGATTCTGTGTTGTTTGGAGGGGCAAAAACGTCAACTACTCCTGGATCGTCTTCCTCCTCGCGACTCCAGCTTGGCCGCCTCCTGTAGCCACCCGCAGCCCTCCTTTTTCTTCTCCCAAGGCGTGAGGGTCGCCGCCCATGGCTGCCCCAGCCTCGAAGCTCCTTGGCGGACGCATGGAGCCCCCAGGTCACCATCATCGTGGCTGTTCTTGAGGGAGAAACTGGCCATTTTTGCTGCTACGGTTTCAGCCGTTCTGGAGATCTAAGATGGTTGTGCATCGAAGACAGAAGCATGGTTTGATCCCTGATCTCTCCGAGTTTGTTGTGGAGGCTTCCTTCCTCCATCAAAACCACCCAACGAGCCTCTGTTTCTTTAGGATCAGATCCCTCCCTTTGATTAGGGTTTTCTTTCTAAGGAAGAGAGGAAGAAGAAAGGGATACATGGAACTCTTTCCAACTCGACTCTGGGCTCTGCCCCTTATGTAGGGGTGAGAGACGAAGCCCTAGGTTGGCTTGTCCTCGATTCAAGGAATCCTTTTACAAACATGAAACCAAAACCTTCCATGAGAAGAACCTTCTCTCTCTTCTTAATCTTTTTAACATTCCTTTTTCTTTAAGTATTAGGAATTCGAAATTCCTTTTATTTACTTGCCCTTTTTTTCCAAAGGCACGAATTCTCTTTTCCTTTAATAGGAAAATGCTTTCTTTTTATCAATATCACAAATTCATTAATAATTTATCTCATTATCTTTTTATTTTGCAAATATGCTATTTTCTCTTTCCACTTTGCAATTATCTCATTATTTTGGGTTCTTTGGACCTCAATAAAACCCAAGGCACACATTCCCACTTTGGGAAACGTTGGTTAGCCTTTATATTCTTTTAAAAGCCAATTTCTCATACTATATCTATTTCTTATTAAAATACCTCCTTTTTGAGGATTTCCCTTTATTTCTCTTTTATTTTCCTCATTGGTATTCTTTTTATCATTAGGAAGCCTTGTAACACGAAATTTCATAAAGGGTAACTCAATTATATATCCTTTCACTTAATTTTCCACATTTCCTCAATGTTTTCAATTTCTTTCTTCATAAAGAAATATTTAATTAATCTTTTCTTTTCCTTATTTCTTTTCTTTGCAACTTTAGACTCCTTGGAACCCAAGGAATCCAAGAGGCACGAAATCCTCTTTGGATTTTCCTTCTAGAGGTTTCCATTATTTCATTTCACAAATATCCATTTACTAATTGAATTTCCTTTGTTATTTTCCTTTTTATTGGGCCCAATAACCAATAAAGCCCACAAATCAAATAACAAGGCTATTTCAAACGAAATCCAATTATTCAAAACAAATCACATCATTATTTGTTCAATTATTCTTAATATGAGAAATTACATTTCTCATCTATTGAACCCAAAATTTGGGGTTATAACATCCTTCCCCTCTTATAGGAATTTTGTCCTCAAAATTCAAACAAACAAACAATTCAGGATAAGACTTCTCCATGTACATCATTGGCCCCTATGTGGCTTTGTCGTACTCATGGCATTTTCAAAGAACCTTTATCATCACATATTCTTTTCTCTGAGTTCTTTCATCCTGGCGTCTATAAACTACACAGGTGACTCAGGCCATTTCAGCCTCCCTTGGGGCTCACTAGGTTCATTGCTCAGCACATGGTCGGGGTACCTCACATAGTGCTCTAAATTGGACACATGGAAAACATATCCCATTACTCTATCATGATGGGTAGGGTCAAACCTAACCTTCTCCACCCATCCATCTCTAATGGACCCATGTATCGGGGACTTAGCTCTCCTAGATATAACTTAGAGGGGTTGGATTTTCATGTCATATTTTCTCCCACAGTAACTTGTATGTCAGTCTACTTTGCATTTGCTCACGACTCTCATCGTCTCTAGGCTCCTCTCAGCCCTTGCGCAACCAAAGTGACTTCATCTACACGTACTGGGGTCCCTTTTTCTGACCATCATGTGGTCCTTTTCTAACCATCATGTGGTCCTTTCACCAACATTACCTTACTAAAGTGGTGACCGACACAACCTCCCTTACAGAGATTCATATAAGACCCGATACTGGCTATGGTGGTTATTGTCACATCTTTCATAGGACGAGAACTGTCTCTAGATATCACCCTGAATGAGCACATATGCCCTCATCAGACCCTTTAGTCTGGATCTTACTAACCATAGTTAGGGGTGATAAACTATACTAACATTGAGTTCTTCATGTACCTACTTCCACTTTATGGAAGTGAACTTTTAGGTCAAACTTAAGAACCTCTGATCTTGCTTCATGGTGTAGTTGAACTGTCTCTCACATGGGTAGTTCAACTGCATCTGTCCCTTAACAGAACTCTTCCTTATCTAGGTAAGGCGACCTACCATAACCCACATTGTATCTCGACCTTCCTCGATCCAGGGAAGACCTATCACAACATCCATAGTGTTGAGCTCTCATTCCCTCTCAAGGATTCTTTTATCCTCTATATCGATACACTGGGTTACTGGGGTTCGTCCTTTACCTCATGGCTTGCATGGCCATAAACTACATGCAACTTCATCTTAAGCATCCAAAGTGCTATTGTCATTTTCCACGGTGTAAGATGATCTCCAACCATGACTCCCTATATGTCATGATTCTTTCAAGATCAACTCCTCGAAACCCTAAACCACTCTAGTTGGGGTTTCATCACCTTCCCTTCCAAATAAGTACATCACCATCCTTTCATTGCATCCAGGACTAGACTGGTTAACCAAACAACCATTAACTTTTCAACGCATCTTGTTTCATCTGAATGTTATCCAAACACCTCTCTTTTTCAAACTTAGGGTTGGCCAAACAAACTCTTCTAACTTCTAGGCAACCAAGTCTTAATCAGATCATTCATTATGACTTCACATCCTTAGGTAACATTACACTTCCATGTATTTTTCTTATTATGTCACCTTAAACTATATGTTCATCTTCATAAGAGCACTCTATGATTCCATCATCATGGTGATCAAACTCAACCTGGTATAACTTGTAAGCTCTACATCCTCATAAGGTGATCACCTCATTCCTCTTAGTGTTTGCAAGCTATCCTTCATTCATTCACTTTACCATGGTAAGATATCTTCTCTATCCCATTTCTCATGGCAACGCTCCAACCTACATCATCTCTTATCCTTGGTGTATGACATGCATAATGTCCTATCTCTCACCCCCATAACAAGAGGAAATAAGCATTTGGCTGCAGTCCAAATACAGAGTTCTTCCTGTTCCAAGAGTAGAGATGGTACATCCCACCTTGCCAATACACCTTTAGATCTAAGTTGCAACGTGCCACATATGTCTCTTTATCACAAACATCATGATATCAAACCAGTCTTGAACCTACTGAGGTTTATATCCTTAGTCAACTCCTCTAGGTCCATAGGGTACCGACTCTTTTGGGGTCATCCCTCTTCCCTCATGCATCAAGAGAGTGCCCTACTCATCTGCCCTTTAGGTCCCATGAGTTCATGAAGGTGATCAATCTCCTAACCCATGGCCTTCTGACAATGATAGATGTTACCTCCCGACCCTATGGTCATGTGCAACTGGGGAATTAGGCAACTCCTACTTTCATCGGTCTTATACCTACCTGACCCTAGGATAGACTTAGGGTTATCCATCATAGTACATGTTCACTTACAACCTTACCCAAGTCTTCATCATCTCTCTTTCTGCATTCATGGGCTAGCCTTCATCCTTTCATCGGGATCATGGCAACCTACTTACCTTGGTCACGCCCCTTACTGGTTACCTCCATGGTAACACATTCATATGTAATTAGAGATGGATATCTATGGGTCTACAGGTTCATTCTCATACCATGTACTTTTCTCTTAACTTCTCAAGATCCTACGAGACCTCTTTAGGTTACCTTGAACCAACAAAACTGATATTCATCCTTCCAAAGGGGTTCCTCTCCCAGGATGGGAGGAAAACTATCTCTAAGGTCACAAAAGCTCTTAGGTCCAGGGTTTACATCCACACGAGCCTACTTAACCCTAGCAAACCATTAAGGCATAAGCAGCCCACTCATTGTACCATGATAGGTCATACTTATCCTTCTTTCCTCGATGTTGGATCAAGATAAAACTTTCCCCTTTATCATCAACCTAGCTGTACGGGGGGGTCACCAAACATACCTTAAACTTAAGGGGCTTCCCTTTTCCTTTATTCATGAGGTGTACCATGCTCGAAACTATAGAAACTTAATTCTCATCATGAGCACTATGTCTACCACTTTCCCCTCCTAGGCCTAGGAACCCTAGGATTACTGCATGCTCGTTCTGTAAACTAAGCATGAAAAAGGTATGACATGCGCTCTTTGTCATCCTTCAACCCAAGCAACACTTAGAGTTGGGTCCTCCTTAAGGACAACCAACAAGGTGCAAGGCCTCATAATCTACTACTAAACCTTTCTAGGTCTAAGGAACTCTTCTTCCTACCTCGGAAGGTAAACATCTATACCATAGGCACGTAGGTACCAGAAGCTTCATCTTTTCTCAAGGGTTTGGTCCCTCTAAAGACAATCAACTTTCAGGGATCGATTATAAGGCAACCACTATTACCCATTGTTCCTCATATCCCAGGGTTTTAGGCTTCCTAACTTCTTGTCGGGTTTTCCTGTTCTCTCTAGAGCTAACCCTAAATCCAACCTCACCATTAGAGGTCCTCTTTTCATGAAGGATCAACCTCAAAGGTATGCTCTACATGGGTGAAGCCTAGGTTTGAACTTATGGTTGCTCAAGATCATCCATAACCCTTTATGCTCCATCATGATTCCTTATCCCGGGTTTCATCCTACCGTCAGGACTATGACGTGCCCTAGGTGCTAGCTATACCCTACTTGCACAAGCCCATAGGGTTTCTAAGGTCCTTCACTAACCTCATCATCTAAGGAGTTATCCTTTACCCTGACATGCACGATCCTTCCCTTGGGTTAGGTTATCCATGGATCATATGGCATCCCAAAGGCATGTCCCTTCAAACACCTGGTCCAACTCATCTCTCTCTAACCTTCACTTAGGGTTAGGGTTAGCATCATCCTCAGAGGATGTTCCAGGACTCTACTTGCAATGGAGATCTCTATCTCCAAGACTAACTCATCCTCCTGACAAGAAGGTCTAGCCTCAGGTCTCTCCTGAGGACATGACACCTTATGTCATACAACCTAAGCATGTATCTATTCTTTAGTATGTGCTTAATTTAAGCTTATGTCCATGACATCTTATTTACATGCTTTTCATTAATTTGATGGAGGATTCGTTAAACCTTATTAATCTTACCCATACCTCGAGAAGGTGAGGAGAAGAAAGAAACCCCTAATCCTTTAGGTCCTTATCCGAAATTTTATGATGAGAAGAGATGAATAAGATGAGAAGTCCTAAAGGTATCTTATTTCGATTCATACCCTAAGACTTTGGCCAGGCGGTCACACGGGTCCGGGAGTCCTCGTATTCCGACTAGCGGTGCGGAGGAAAATCTTGCCAGCCCCCGGTCGTGATCCCTTTCTAGACACCTCCATCTTTCGGATACTCCTCAAATAACTCCCTTGGGTTCTATGGAGTTTGTAAAATTTAATAATTATTAATGGTTAAATGAGGAACCTACGCTATGATACCAAATGTTACGACCCCACCTCCCGATAACCCCCAATTAAGGGAGATCGAGAGGTTGAAGCCGCAACCATTAATCCCGGATCAAAGGTTCGACATATAACCACAAACAATTATTAAATTCTAACAGACTATACTGAAAATGGTAATAAAATTTTTCTTTACATACCTTTTGAAAAATTGGATCTCTATTCTTCTATCCATACCGAAACTAATCTATCTAATCCTCCTTTGCACTTTAATTCTCATTTAGTATCACATGTGCCACTTTACTGTTTGTTCTTTTCATTGTACCTAAAATGCCGACAAACAAAACGTCGTTCAGCCATAGCTGGTATGTGGGGGAAACAATGATCATTCAATTATATATAACAATGTATCGCATTCAATTATCATTTAACAAACAAGTTTACATTTTAAGTATAACTACGCGATCCATATGTACCCTATCCCCTGCGCTGTCCCTGCAGTGGACCTGGATACTACCTCCCATGTGGTAGATTCCCATTTTACCCCTCATGACTTCACCTAATAGGTGAATCAATTTCTAGGGCTGAGTCACATGGCACTACCCGTAGGTAGCCCACTCCTTAACTCATGGTATGCTAAGAGTCTCATGGCACTACTCATGTGTAGCCCAGTTTCTAACTCATGATACCCTAGACCTTGCTCTAGGTTATCCTTAGCCTTTGCATAGCCACAGGGGTGGACTCGGATCTAGCTAGTTATACATGTGTACTCATAGTGATAGCCATAGTCACTTTATAATTGCATGAAATAAATAGACATCCAACAGTTAATTCATACATTGAGGGAAACATCGATAAAATCTTCGGGAAACTATTCGGTATAGTCATAAGCATAACCACATACCTGATTTGATGAGTCATGCAGATTTTTCAACATTTACTTCATGTATATGCAATCAACCCAATCAACAGATCCAAGCAAGTAATTAAATCATCACACAATTCCTGAAAAGAATATGTACTCTATTTATTACACACTTTATCAGGAATCTATTTTATTGACTTGGATTCACTTTCTAGGGTTTCTAATCCGCATTAAGTATTCATTAATACTCCTTAGGGTTTCTTAGATCAATCTCTCGAACTTTATCCCTTTTTAGGTTAACAAACTCTAAAATACTCTTTTCCATTTATGTAAACCCTAATTGCTCAAACTATTCATTTAATAGTCTCTTATACCCAAAATTGACTTAGGATCATCATATCCCTATTTATTTATAGATTTGAACAATTAAAACATTTAAAACTCATATTCACCTAAATTAGGGTTTTCAAACTCATTAATGCATATTCATGCACGAAACCCTAAATTAAGCCAATTATATAAAAAGATTATCTTTTTGGATCTTATTTTCACTTTTATGAACAATAGGCTTAAATTATCCATTGATCAACATTAAAACCATCTATCATCAAATCTAAGAGTTTTTCATTAATTAAATCATTGAAATGATAGCTTTTATGCACTTTTCATATTGCAAGCATATTTAGGCACATAATCTCTAAATTAACCTAATTACGTGCAAAGATCATCATTTTTTATCTTAAAGTACCTTTTTGCATTTAACAGGTTAGTATCAACTCTAATGATCCATTAAACCCTATTACTAACTTTAATATTATCAAAGTAGGGTTTCTTTAATCATCATTATGTTAAAGTTGATAAATTACACTACTTTTCCAATTGCAAAAGGAATCAAGCTTCAATTATATTTTTAATGGATTCCTCTCGTTCTGAGGATCAATTTTCATATATTGTGTGTATTTATTCGATCTACGGTCTATAAGTTATGAATTTTGTAAAGTAGCATACCTTTGGCCAATAGAGAGGTGCCACGTAGGCAACCAACTCTCATGCACATCCCTGCGCGCGCCCATCTTTAGATTAGAACCAATTGACGGTTCTGCCCTTCACTTAAGTGGCCGATTCTGTGTTGTTTGGAGGGGCAAAAACGTCAACTACTCCTGGATCGTCTTCCTCCTCGCGACTCCAGCTTGGCCGCCTCCTGTAGCCACCCGCAGCCCTCCTTTTTCTTCTCCCAAGGCGCGAGGGTCACCGCCCATGGCTGCCCCAGCCTCGAAGCTCCTTGGCGCACGCATGGAGCCCCCAGGTCACCATCGTCGTGGCTATTCTTGAGGGAGAAACTGGTTGTTTTTGCTGCTGCGGTTTCAGCCGTTCTGCAGATCTAAGATGGTCGTGCATCGAAGACAGAAGCATGGTTTGATCCCTGATCTCTCCGAGTTTGTTGTGGAGGCTTCCTTCCTCCATCAAAACCACCCAACGAGCCTCTGTTTCTTTAGGATCAGATCCCTCCCTTTGATTAGGGTTTTCTTTCTAAGGAAGAGAGGAAGAAGAAAGGGATACATGGAACTCTTTCCAACTCGACTCTGGGCTCTGCCCCTTATGTAGGGGTGAGAGACGAAGCCCTAGGTTGGCTTGTCCTCGATTCAAAGAATCCTTTTACAAACATGAAACCAAAACCTTCCATGAGAAGAACCTTCTCTCTCTTCTTAATCTTTTTAACATTCCTTTTTCTTTAAGTATTAGGAATTCGAAATTCCTTTTATTTACTTGCCCTTTTTTTTCCAAAGGCACGAATTCTCTTTTCCTTTAATAGGAAAATGCTTTCTTTTTATCAATATCACAAATTCATTAATAATTTATCTCATTATCTTTTTATTTTGCAAATATGCTATTTTCTCTTTCCACTTTGCAATTATCTCATTATTTTGGGTTCTTTGGACCTCAATAAAACCCAAGGCACACATTCCCACATTGGGAATCGTTGGTTAGCCTTTATCTTCTTTTAAAAGCCAATTTCTCATATTATATCTATTTCTTATTAAAATACCTTCTTTTTGAGGATTTCCCTTTATTTCTCTTTTATTTTCCTCATTGGTATTCTTTTTATCATTAGGAAGCCTTGTAACACGAAATTTCATAAAGGGTAACTCAATTATATATCCTTTCACTTAATTTTCCACATTTCCTCAATGTTTTCAATTTCTTTCTTCATAAAGAAATATTTAATTAATCTTTTCTTTTCCTTATTTCTTTTCTTTGCAACTTTAGACTCCTTGGAACCCAAGGAATCCAAGAGGCACGAAATCCTCTTTGCATTTTCCTTCTAGAGGTTTCCATTATTTCATTTCACAAATATCCATTTACTAATTGAATTTCCTTTGTTATTTTCCTTTTTATTGGGCCCAATAGCCAATAAAGCCCACAAATCAAATAACAAGGCTATTTCAAACGAAATCCAATTATTCAAAACAAATCACATCATTATTTGTTCAATTATTCTTAATATGAGAAATTGCATTTCTCATCTATTGAACCCAAAATTTGGGGTTATAACACTATTTGTAGAACCTTTGATCCTATTAATTGGATAACGGTGTCGACCTTTCGGTCTCCCTTAATTGGGGGTTACCGGGAGGCGGGGTCGTTACAATTCCCTTAGTTCTTTTCTTCATCACTTTGCTTTGACCGACCAACGAAGAGCTCTGGAGCAGAGGGAGGACGATCAAACCTGTTGGTAAGTTTGGATCATCATTTACCTCGAATTCATGGTGGAAACCGTAATATAAGGTTAGATTCATGATGTTCTTCACACGATTTCCTTTTCTAGCCATCTTGTCCATCCAAAGATTAAAGAACAAACCTTGGAAAACTGCTGGAGCTCAATCCACCATTAAAGCTGCGGAGCTTGGAGCTCTGGATTAGTTCTAGAGGCGGGTTTTATAACTATAACCCTTAAGCATTGCTAATGCCTCCATATCCTTAATAATCGTTGGATTTTTCCTTCTTTGATATTATTTTGGTTAGTTGCTATAACCTCCGTGAAGAATAGCAACAGTTCTTGCTTTTTCTTAGGAAGAAGATGATGACGTTAACTTTGATGATTATCCAAAGAAAATAACTTTAGCAAACGGTTTGGTTTTGATGCTCAAACAATTTCCCAAAACTGTTTGGGAGCAAACGGTTTCAAACTGTTTTATAGCAAACTATTTCATCCAAACTACATATAAGCAAACGGTCCAAGACCATTTGGTGGCATTGACCAAGCGTTGACCGTTTGGGGTCAGGTCATGACCCAATTAGATGATGGTTCAATGGGTTCAAATCAATTAGACTCACATTGATTGATGTTGAAGGGCCATCAATTACAAACCATAATCCAATTGAATCAAGTCCTAATTGATGATCAATTGAGGGTCAATTGAGGGTCACATCAGTTGAAGGTTGACCTTATTAAATCAATTGAATGATGGTGATAGGTCCAATTGATGATTGATTATATATATACAAGTGTTGAAGGAACCAACAATGGAAACCCTAATTCAATTTGAGGTGTTGGGACCATACTTGGTCCATGTGGTTTTGAGGTGGCTTGGACCAAACGGTCTCAAGACCGTTGAGACCATTTGGGACCAAACGATCTCAAACCGTTTAGGGTCATGCAGTTTCAAAACTGATTGTGTCTATGCGGTTTCAAAAGTTAAACTTGGCAAACGGTCTTCACCTCCTACTTTAGCAAAAGGTCTTGGCGGTCTACTTTACCAAACGGCCTCAAGGGCAGACCAAGACCGCATGAGGGTCCAAATGGTCTTATATTGTTTGGAGGTTTAGTATGCTCGAATGTTTGAGGTCTAAGTTAGTCAAGATCGTTTGGAGCCTTAAAGGTCGAGAACGTTTGGTGGATGTTTAACCTAAACCCCATGGGTACTTAAAGTAGTTAAAGGACAAAGTGATTAGTTAATTAATACATGATGTAATCAAAGGTGATCATGGTACTTGTACCTTAATGGGATAGTGAGATTGAAACCCATAAAGTAATTAATCCTTAATGATTACAATGATGATGACTTAACTCATGAAGTCAATTCTCTTTCATGATTGAGTTGACTTAACCTAATCAAGGCTGAAGCTAATATCATCCTACAAAGGATGAGAGAGAAAAGACCTCTTATATAAATGTTAATCAAGTAATGGACTTCAAATATGAATGAATGCCTAATTAGGGTATGATCCATGTTAGTGAGATCATGAAACTATAATTATAATGATTAATGAATCATAACCCTAATTGAGGGTATTAATGGAAGTAATTTTAATACATGATGGAGGTATGATCCTAATTCATAATGATGACATGGTAAACCTTAATTAAAGGTATTTGTTAATCAGTCCTGCTTGGGATGAATAGTAAATCCTAATGGTGGGATGTTATTGATAACCCTAATTAAGGGTGATTCAATGTAAATATTAAACCCTAACTCAGGGTGATGTGATGTGAATAGTAAATCCTAAGTCAGAGTATGTTAAATAAGAACCCTAATCCATAGTGATGTGATATGAATAGTAAACCCTAATCTAGAGTGATGTGATATGAATAGTAAACCTTAATCATGGATTATGTTTTATAGCATGAAGCTCTATGATTTAGATAATGAAATGAGGAATCACTATTCCTAATTGAGCTAAAGGGGTTGGTTAACCCTAATTGAATTGAAAAAGGGAAACCCTAACCCTAGTAAGGGCATAGTGGTGCAACCCTTGACATAGTGGGAAGGTTGGGATCCCCATGTCAGTTGGGTTGAACTGGGGTGGTTCAGGCACAGGTTCTTCTCTTCCTTGGTCTCTTGCACCTTCTCTAGGTGTAGCAACATGTTCCTCATGTGATCTAGACATCTTTAGTTTTCTCTTGTCCTCCTATATGAGAAGAAGACACTATCAGATATACTGGAAGACACTAGAACTGACTTAACAACCCTAGTCCTATGTCTCTGTAGACTCAGCGAACCTAGAGCTGTGATACCACTAGTTGTGATACCGTGCTCAGAAAAAACGTTATTAACGATGCGGAAGTGATTAATTAGCAACGGAATTATTGAAAATCACTAAAAATTAAAACTTTTGTAAAGAGATCCACAAATTGTAAAACTCTTTTATAATGAAACAAGGTAAGTTATTTACTTATTCATTGGTACGTCTCTATATTATCTCATCTCGAGAGTCACAACATTGACTGCGATGTTAAAATGTACAATGCAGTATACAAAAATCTTGAGGCATTATGCCAAAAATCTCAGTTCTATATTAAACCATCTACTGACTCCTAGGACGTGAGAGTACAGAGACGACACATATGACTCTCTATATACAAGACTTGACAAACACTGTCTCCACCTGAGGATCATTGCTATCCTTGTTGTTGTTGCTGCTACTGTTGCTGCTCAACCACTGAAGGGTTTCTCCTTCCTCGGTGTCTACCTAAAAAGTTGAATCCCATGGGGTGAGACAATTGAAAAATTGTTCCAGCGAGAGTTATAACTCTCCGCTAGAAGCATTGTTATAGAAAATGATTGAATAACACTGATAACACTGAGAAGTAGAATTATAATTATTCAATAGTAGGCAATTCATTGAATAGACTAAGTAGAGCATTATTTTCTATGCAATCATTTCAATTATAACTTGATTGAATAACAAATCATTTATTCAATGAGGAATATGAAGAACATGTATACCAATTATACAACTAGGACATTATAAACAATGTATCATCAATCATTGTTTCTCGTAGTTCAACCTAAGCAAATATGCTACATGGCTGATTACATCTTATAAACATACTTATGCCCTGAGGAGATGAGTTACACCGCTCATACTCCAACTGACCATTACAAAATCGCAATCGGTACCATACATAGGTCATCAGAAGAGTCGGATTCCTATGACCTCATCTTCCTTAGTCAGTGTGAGGAACAACATACAGGACATCTTGTTTCTCTGCCATAATAGCTTTCCAGGGTATTCTGGTAACTTCTCTATTAGAGTTATAGTGGCATGTTGTACTCTCTTCACCATCAAGGGATTTCTTGTTTATCTCACATCGATGCGGCATTGACATCATCGTCGAGAGATTAGTGATACATCTTCCTGGCATATTCATATAATGAAGGATTGAGAGATTAAATGTTCATCTCACATCAATTCCCCCATTAGGATGTAAGGATATTTGCATCCATAACCCCCACATACTCAAAAGTGTGCTGTCTAGGAGTTCCCTTAGGAAAACCTATTTCACCATCATCTAGCTTCTGACTATGATGGATCTATGGTCAGGGCTCTACATGATATCATTATACTTGATTATTTAAGGGACTGATAGGATGCATATACCTGTACCTAGGTCACGTACCCATCTAGAAGGATAAGGATCCGACAAGACGTTTGAACGAATTTGCCGAGTTGGAGCCATGGAGTATGCTAGAACAGTTGACCCAGCAGATGCTGACTTGTGGCTAACTGAACTAGAGAAGGCCTTTAGAATCCTAAACATCCCAGAAGCTGAGAAGGTTAGACATGTTGTGTATCTTCTCAAAGGGAGTGTTGGTCACTAGTGGACCATGGAGGAAGGGAAAAGGCCAGGTGTGGAGATCGAATGGGAAGTTTACCGACGGGAATTTATTAACAGATACTTCCCTAAGACATTCCTGGATGAGAAAATGTCTCAGTTTGAGAGGTTAAGACAAGGACTAATGAACATTAGCGAGTATGAGGATAAGTTCATGGAGCTTTTATTGTTTTGTCCGCACATGGCAACTACAGATGAAGAGCGGATTAGGCATTTTGAGAAGGGGTTAAACGTTGAGTTGACCACCCCTGTGTCTGCTCTGGAGAACAGGGAAAGATTTGCTACTTTCGTGGAGTCTGTCAGAAGGGTAGAGAGGTCTGTGTCAGAGAAGAGACAGACCAAGAATAGGAGATGTATCCCCAGTTCCAAGGATCCTCATCCAAAGATTTTAAGAAACCAAGGTTTTCTGCACTAATGGCACCACCTAGATTCAATACCCAGATGTAGTGGACGTCAAATAGGGGTAGAGGACGAAGTTTACCTTTAGAAGGAGCTTGTAGCTCAGTATCTATGTAGGTTACCAGACCAACTAGACCACAGCAAGGGAACAGAAGTTGTTATATATGTGGAAAGATGGGACATCTGATGAAGGATTGCAAAGCCAGAGAAGTGAGTGTAACTCAACCTCAAAGGCAGAGTCAGCAAGAATCTCAAAGGCGACAGTTTCCAAGTAATGCTAGAGGATGAGGACAAGCGTCCCAAGTTGGATCATCGACACTTAGTCATCAAGCATCGAATCAACCACAGGCAACGATGAGATTCTACGCGATGAATCCACCTGATGCAGTGATCAACCTTCAGGTTGTGGCAGGTCAGATAAAATTGTTTTATTCTGATATGTCCACATCTTACGTTGTATTTGTTTTAATTGATCTGGGTGCTATGCACTCCTTTATCACTCGAAGAGTGATTCTTGACTATGACCTGACTACAAGTCATAGAGCAGATAGCTTGTTGTTAGAAACCCCTTTGATGGGATCTGTCATGCTGCAGGAGGTATGTTCTCCCTGCATCCTCTTCTTTTCTGAACATCACATTCAAGTGGATCTTATACCACTTGAGATGCATGAATTCGATGTAATCCTTGGGATGGATACCTTAGAAAGGTATAAGGTTGTTATAACCCCAATTTTTGGGTTCAATTGGTGAGAAATGCAATTTCTCATATTAAGGATAATTGAACAAATAATGATGTGATTTGTTTTGAATAAATGGATTTCGTTTAAAATAGCCTTGTTGTTTGATTTGTGGGCTTTATTGGCTATTGGGCCCAATAACAAGGAAATAACAAATAAAATTCAATTAGTAATGAATAATTGAATAATTAATAAAAGAAATGTGTGGAAACCTCTAGAGGGCAAATCCAAAGAGGATTTCGTGCCTCTTGGGTTCCTTGGGTTCCAAGGAGTATAAAGTTGCATAAAGAAAGCAATAAGAAAAGAAAAGATTAATTAAGTTTTTCTTTATGAAGAGAGAAATTGGAAAATAATGAGAAAATGTAGAAAATAAGTGGAAAGAGGCATAAATGAGATTCCTTGGGGAAATTTCGTATCCATGAGATCTCTAATGATAAAAGGAATGCCAATGAGGAAAATAAAAGAGAAATAAAGAGAAATCCTCAAAAAGAAATATTGTATTAAGAAATAAACATGATAATGCAAATAATGCATATATGTGCATTAAGAAGGATAATGAGTATTCCAATAAAATGAATTTCGAATAATGGAGTGTCTTGGGATCCAAGGAGTCCCAATAAAGAGGAAAGAAAGAGAAAATACCAAAATAGCAAAATAAGAAGATAATTAATGTATTAAATGGTATTGCTAAAAAGAAAGAAATTACTATTAAAGGAAAATAGGATTTCGAGATAATGGATACCTTGGAGTTCAAGGAACTCAAAGATCAAGAAATATTGATAAAAGAAATAAAGAAAAAATGGAAATTGCGATTAATATGATGATAACTTGCATATTAAGAAAAGGAATCGAATCCTTATTATAATGACACCAAATTTGGAGGGATGAAAGATAATACTGAATTCGAGTTTCCCTCAAAATTTGGGAAAGAAATACCAATTCAATTGGGAGATATGAATTTTCTAAATATCAATGGGAAAAGGAATAAAAATCCAATTGTAATGGGAATTGAATTCCCTTTGATCTTGCGCGTGGGATGAGAGCCCTTGGATTTTGATCCAAGGGACACGGCTCATCGTCCAAGTCCCAAAGGGACAGGGACTGTAGCCGCATGAGAGGGATTTTTCATCCCTTGATTTCGTGAGCCCCGATGCATGTGCATCTTTGGAAACTCTCCCTCTGAGTCCGGGAGAGCAAGAGCTTGAGTTCCAACCCTGGTTCGATGAGGTTTCGTTGTGAATTCGTGAAACGTCCAATTGGGCTGGGAATAGGAGTGGCGGTAGGTTTGGGAACCCTAATTGGGACCTCCCCGTGCCTATATAAAGACACCCCTCGGTTCCTCGCTCCTTAACGAACTTGATCGGCATCCTCTCGTGTGCCCTGACCTTCTCCTCTGTCCAATTGGCCTAGCTCCGGTGAGCCTCAGCTGCGGCACCACCGCGTATCTGAGTTAGGAAGAAAAGGGTGGACGACGACCAGCTGTCGTCGGATTGCAGACCATCGAGGTCCCTTGCGCGATCCAACAGCAGGCCGGTCTTGCTGGGATCAATGGGGCAGGCTAGCGCGAGGCGTCAGATCGAAGGATCACCGTGGACGGGAGCATCAGACAGTCACTCGCCATCGACTGAGCGCGTGTTTAAGTTAGTGGAGCCGATCAGCGAGAGACGTCGGATCGAGGCGTGGATCAAGGGGCGCACCGATCGAACGGCTACTAATTTTGGTAATTTCCCTCTCTAAACGAATAATCAGAAAAAGGGCTTCTCTTGCAAAAATTATAGAAATTACTAGGAACCTCATATGAGAAAACTTTGTATATGAAAGTTGCATAGAAAAATGCAAGGAACACGATAAAAATAATTCCAGAACCTAATTCCGCTTCGTTTTGCAAAATTGCTTTATTCGGCTAATAAAGTGTATTAAATATTGATGAGAGACCCTAATTGCATGATTAGGGGGTATTTTGGTAGACCAATAGGTCAAATCGTCTAGTTTGACTCTGTTAATGATAATGGTGGTTTAATTTACTAGTTGATTGCAAAAATGCTTAACTTGGTATTATAATGTTTAAAAAGAAGGTTAATTTGCAGGGAACCCTAATTTGGGATAAAAGGAGATAAAAATTATATTTTTATGAAATAAGGAAATCAGTCTTCTAATAAAGGAAATTCAATGAGAAATTAGGAGTTTTATGTAGATTGAGGATGATAATGATGAAATAATAAATAAAACCCTAATTTCTATAAGAAACCCTAATGTTCGAATTGAAATCCTAAATTGAATAATGGAATTGGATAATTATTAATAAAAGGAATTGGTACTTTTATTTCAGGGTTTCTCTTTCTCACTGCTTGTAGATTGGGTTATTATCTTGAAAAGTGCAATTAAAGGTATGTGGTTACTTATGGTTAACCGCTTATGTTTCTCGATGTTTCCCAAACGTTTCATCGCTTTGAATGCAACTAAACTGCTTGGATGTTCATATTGCAAATATAAAGTGGCTATGATTATCACTTAATGTGTATACCTATAAACTCAGATCATGGTTCTCTCTGTGGAAAAATAGCTAACCTAGTACATGGCTACCTATGGGTAGGTCATCAGGTTATAGAAAAGGCCTAGTACATGGCTACCTATTGGGTAGGTCCATCAGGTCTACGGATGACCTAGTACATGGCTACCCATTGGGTAGGTCCACCAGGTCAATGGTTGACTTAGTACATGGCTACCATGGAGATAGGACCATCAAGTCATAATGAGTTAGATATTGGGCTATCCTCGGATAGTGCCATGCGACTCTATTACCTAAAAGAGAGGTGATTTCCATGTCCACTACAGGGACAGCCCAGAGTTTGAGAATATGTATGGATTGAGTTATATGGTTTAAAACGTAATCTTGTTTG
Source organism: Alisma plantago-aquatica (assembly GCA_963693085.1). Taxonomy (NCBI): domain Eukaryota; kingdom Viridiplantae; phylum Streptophyta; class Magnoliopsida; order Alismatales; family Alismataceae; genus Alisma; species Alisma plantago-aquatica. The sequence goes on along the minus strand of OY856410.1, from coordinate 1,184,384,594 downwards.
TTAAATCATTAATTGAATGATTATGTTGTTAACTTAGTTGAACAATTATCTGCTTCTCCCCACATACCAGCTTCGGCTGATCGTTGTTTTTGTTTGTCGGCGTTTTAGGTAAAATCCTCAAAAGCACAAACAGTAAAGCGACATATTGTGAATTCAAGAATTAAAGAACAAGGAGGAATTAAATAGAGTAGTTAAGTTGTGGTCAGAAGATAGTTCCCTACTTTTCAAGGTATGCAAAGAAAAAAACTTATTACCATTTTCAGTATAGTCTGTTAGAATTTAATAATTGTTTATGGTTATATGTCGAACCTTTGATCTGGGATTAATGGGTGCGGCTTCAACCTCTTGGTCTCCCTTAATTAGGGGTTACTTTTGGTATCAAAGCATGGGTTCCTCATTTAACCATTAATAATTATTAAATGTTACAAACTCCATAGAACCCAAGGGAGTTATTAGAGGAGTATCCGAAAGACGGAGGTGTCTAGAAAGGGATCACGACCGGGGGCTGGCAAGATTTTCCTCCGCACTGCTAGTCAGAATACGAGGACTCCCGGACCTGTGTGACCACTTGTCCAAAGTCTTAGGGTATGAATCGAAATAATATACCTTTAGGACTTCTCATCTTATTCATCCCTTCTCATCACAAAATTCTGATAAGGACCTAAAGGATTAAGGTTTTCTCTCTCCTCCTCACCCTCTTGAGGTATGGGTAAGGTCAATAGGGTTGAAGGAATCCTCCACTAAATTAATGAAAGGCATGTAAATAAGATGTCATGGACATAAGCTTAATAGAATAAACGCAAAATAAATAATAGATACATGCTTAGGTCGTATGACATAAGTTGTCATGTCCTCAGAAGAGTCCTGAGGCTAGACCTTCGTGTTAGGAGGATAAGTTTGTCTGGGAGATAGAGATCTCCATTACAAGTAGAGACCTGACACATCCTATGAGGATGATGCTAACCCTAACCCTAAGTGAATGTTAGAGAGAGATGAGTTGGGCCAGGTGTTTGAAAGGACATGCCTTTGGGATGCCATATGATCCATGGGTGACCTAGCACCTTTGGCAACCCAACCCTGGGAAGGGTCGTGCATGTTAGGATAAAGGATAGCTCTTTAGATGATGATGTTAGTGAAGGACCTTAGAAACCCTATGGGCTTGTGCAAATAGGGCATAGCTGGCACCTAGGGCACATCATAATGCTGACAGTAGAATGAAACCCTGGATAAGGAATTATGATGGAGAATAAAGGGTTATGGATGATCTTGAGAAAACATAAGTTCAAACTTAGGCTTCACCCATGTAGATCATGCTTTTGAGGTTGATCCTTCATGAAGAGAGGACCTCTAATGGTGAGGTTGGATGTAGGGTTAGCTCTAGAGAGAGCAAGAAAACCCAACAAGAAGGTTGGAAGCCTAAAACCATGAACAATGGATGATAGTGGTTGCCTCATGATCGATCCCTGAAAGTTATTGATATCTTGGTTGTCTTTAGAGGGACCAAACCCTTGAGAAAAGATGAAGCTTCTGGTACCTACGTGCCTATGGTAGAGATGTTTACCTTCTGAGGTAGGAAGAAGAGTTCCTTAGACTTAGAAAGGTTTAGTAGCAGGTTATGAGGCCCTGTACCTTGTTGGTTGTACTTAAGGAGGACCCAACTCTAAGTGTTGCTTGAGTTGAAGGATGACAAGGAGTGTGTATCATGCCTTTTTCATGCTTGGTTTGTAGTTAAGAGACAGAGCATGCAGTGAACCTAGGGTTCCTAGGCCTAAGAGGGGAAGTGGTGTACCTAAGTCTCATGATGAGAAGTTGAGTTCCTATAGAAGCGAGCATGGTACTCCTCATGTATAGAGGAAAAGAGGACAAGTATGACCTAGCATGGTACAGTAAGTGATCTGCTCGTGCCTTAATGGCTTGCTAGGGTTAAGTAGGCTCGTGTGGATGTAAACCCTAGACCTAAGAGTTTTTGTGACCTTAGAGATAGTTTTCCTCCCATCCTGGGAGAGGGACCCCTTTGGTAGGGTGTGTATCTTTTGGGGTTGGTTTAAGGTAACCTAAAGAGGTCTCTTAGGATCTTGAAAAGCTAAGCAAAAAGTACATGGTATGATAATGAACCTATAGACCCATAGATATCCATCTCTAAGTACATATGGATGTGTTACCATGGAGGTAGCCAGTGTGGGGCTTGACCAAGGTAGGCATGTTGACATGATCTCTATGAAAGGATGAAAGCCAGTCCATGAATGCAGAAAGAGAGATGATGAAGACTTGGGTAAGGTTCTAAGTGAACATGTACTGTTATGGAGAATCCTAAGTCTATCCTAGGGTCAGGTAGGGATAAGACCGATGAAAGTAGGAGTTGCCTAATTCCCCAGTTGCACATGACCATAGGGTCGGGAGGTAACAACTATCATTGTCTGAGGGCCATGGGTTAGGAGATTGATCACCTTCATGAACTCTTGGGACCCAAAGGGCAGATGAGTAGGGCACTCTCTGGAAGCATGAGGGAAGACGGATGACCCCAAAAGAGTCGGTACCCTATAGACCTAGAGGAGATGACCAAGGATATAAACCTCAGTGGGTTCAAGACTAGTTTGATATCATGCAGAGACATATGTGGCACGTTGCAACTTAGATTTAAAGGTGTATTGGTAAGGTGAGATGTACCATCTCTACTCTTGGAACAGGAAGAACTCTGTATTTGGAGTGCAGCCAAATGCTTATTTCCTCTTGTTATGGGGGTGAGAGATAGTACATTATGCATGTCATACACCAAGGATAAGAGATGATGTAGGTTGGAACGTTGCCAAGAGAAACGGTAATAGAGAAGATAACCTACCCTGGTAGAGTGAATGATATATGGATGGTTTGCAAACACTAAGAGGAATGAGGTAGTCCCCTTATGAGGAAGTTTCTGTGATGAGCTATGTAGAACTTACAAGTTATACCAGGTTGAGTTTGGTCACCATGATGATGGAATCAGAGAGTGTTCTTAATAGAGATAGACATGGAGTTTGAGGTAATATAAAAAGTGAAATACATGGAAGTGTATGTCTTCAATGTTACCTAATACCTAAGGATGAGAGGTGGTAATGAATGCTCTGGTTAAGACTTGTTTGACCAGAAGTTAGAAGAGGTTGTTTGGCTAACCCTAAGTTTGAAAAGGAGAGGTGTTTGGATAACACTCAGATATAACAAGATGTGTTGAAAAGTTAAGGGTTGTTTGGTTAGCCAGTTTAGTCCTTGATATGATGGTGGTAGAACCTCAAGTGCACTTCTTTGGAAAAGGAAGTGATGAAACTCCAGCTACAGTGGTTTAGGGTTTGATCTTAAAAGAATCATGACATGCAGGAAATCATGGTTGAAGATCACCATACACCGTGGAAAATGGCATTAACGCTTTGGATGCTTAAGATGAGGTTGCATGTAGTTTATGGCCATGCAAGCCAGGAGGTAAAGGACGAACCCCAATAACCCAGTGTATCGATATGGAGGACAAAAGAATCCCTGAGAAGGAATGAGAGCTCAACACTATGGATATTGTGATAGGTCTTCCTTAGACCAAGGTAGGTCAAGATGCAGTATGGGTTATGGTAGATCGCCTTACCATATGACATAAGAAATAAAGAGTTCTGTCAAGAACGGATCTAGTTGAACTACCCATGAGAGAGATGGTTCAACTACACCATGAAGTGAGTTCAAGGGTTCTTGGGTTTGACCTAAAAGTTCCCTTCCAAAATATGGAAGTAGGTGCATGAAGGACTTGATGCTAGTACAGTTGGTCACCCCTAACTAGTGGTTAATATGATCCAGACTAAAGGGTCTGATGAGGGAATATGTGCTCGTTCAGGGTGATAGTTAGAGACAGTTCCTGTCCTATGAAAAGATGTGATGATGACCACCATAGCCAGTATCGGGTCTTATATGAAGCTCTGTAAGGGAGGTTGTGTCGGTCACCACTTTAGTAAGGTGAGGTTGGTGAAGGGACCACATGACGGTTAGAAAACGACCACAGTGCGTGTAGATGAAGTCACTTTGATTGTGCAAAGGGCTGAAAGGAGCCTCGAGACAATAAGAGTCGTGAGCAGATGCGAAGTAGACTAACATACAAGTTACTGTGGGAGAAAATGTGACATGAAAATCCGACCCCTCTAAGTTATAATTAAGAGAGTTGAGTCCCCAATACATGGGTCCATTAGAGATGGATGGGTGGAGAAGGTTAGGTTTGACTTTACCCCTCGGGATAAAGTAATGGGAGATGTTTTCCATATGTCCAATTTAGAGCACTATGTGAGGTACCCGACCATGTGCTGAGCAATGAACCTAGTGAGCCCCAAGGGAGGCTGAAATGGCCTGAGTCACATGTGTAGTTTATATACGCCAGGATGAAAGAACTCAGAGAAAAGAATATGTGATGATAAATGTTCTTTGGAAATGTCATGTGTACGGCAAAGCCACATAGGGGCCAATGATGGGTATGGAAAAGTCCTATCCTGATTTGTTTGTTTGCTTGTTTGAATTTTGAGGACAAAATTCCTATAAGAGGGGAATTGGGTTCAATTGGTGAGAAATGCAATTTCTCATATTAAGGATAATTGAACAAATAATGATGTGATTTGTTTTGAATAAATGGATTTCGTTTAAAATAGCCTTGTTGTTTGATTTGTGGGCTTTATTGGCTATTGGGCCCAATAACAAGGAAATAACAAAGAAAATTCAATTAGTAATGAATAATTGAATAATTGATAAAAGAAATGTGTGGAAACCTCTAGAGGGCAAATCCAAATAGGATTTCGTGCCTCTTGGGTTCCTTGGGTTCCAAGGAGTATAAAGTTGCATAAAGAAAGCAATAAGAAAAGAAAAGATTAATTAAGTTTTTCTTTATGAAGAGAGAAATTGGAAAATAATGAGAAAATGTGGAAAATAAGTGGAAAGAGGCATTAATGAGATTCCTTGGGGAAATTTCGTATCCATGAGATTTCTAATGATAAAAGGAATGCCAATGAGGAAAATAAAAGAGAAATAAAGAGAAATCCTCAAAAAGAAATATTGTATTAAGAAATAAACATGATAATGCAAATAATGCATATAGGTGCATTAAGAAGGATAATAGTATTACAATAAAATGAATTTCGAATAATGGAGTGTCTTGGGATCCAACGAGTCCCAATAAAGAGGAAAGAAAGAGAAAATACCAAAATAGCAAAATAAGATGATAATTAATGTATTACATGGTATTTCTAAAAAGAAAGAAATTACTATTAAAGGGAAATAGGATTTCGAGATAATGGATACCTTGGAGTTCAAGTAACTCAAAGATCAAGAAATAATGATAAAAGAAATAAAGAAAAGATGGAAATTGTGATTAATATGATGATAACTTGTATATTAAGAAAAGGAATCGAATCCTTATTATAATGACACCAAATTTGGAGGGATGAAAGATAATACTGAATTCGAGTTTCCCTCAAAATTTGGGAAAGAAATACCAATTCAATTGGGAGATATGAATTTTCTAAATATCAATGGGAAAAGGAATAAAAATCCAATTGTAATGGGAATTGAATTCCCTTTGATCTTGCGCGTGGGATGAGAGCCCTTGGATTTTGATCCAAGGGACACGGCTCATCGTCCATGTCCCAAAGGGACAGGGACTGTAGCTGCATGAGAGGGATTTTAATCCCTTGATTTCGTGAGCCCTGATGCATGTGCATCTTTGGAAACTCTCCCTCTGAGTCCGGGAGAGCAAGAGCTTGAGTTCCAACCCTGGTTCGATGAGGTTTTGTTGTGAATTCGTGAAACGCCCAATTGGGCTGGGAATTGGAGTGGTGGCAGGTTTGGGAACCCTAATTGGGACCTCCCCGTGCCTATATAAAGACACCCCTCGGTTCCTCGCACCTTAAAGAACTTGATCAGCATCCTCTCGTGTGCCCTGACCTTCTCCTCTGTCCAATTGGCCTAGCTCCGGCGAGCCTCAGCCGCAGCGCCGCCGCATATCTGAGTTAGGAAGAAAAGGGAGGACGACGAGCAACTGTCGTCTGATTGCGGACCATCGAGGTCCCTTGCGCGATCCAAGAGCAGGCCGGTCTTGCTGGGATCAGTGGGGCGGGCCAGCGCGAGGCGTCAGATCGAAGGATCACCGTGGACGGGAGCATCAGACAGTCACTCACCATCGACTGAGCGTGTGTTTAAGTTAGTGGAGTCGATCAGAGAGAGACGTCAGATCAAGGCGTGGATCAAGGGGCGCACCGATCGAACGGCTACTAATTTTGGTAATTTCCCTCTCTAAACGAATAATCAGAAAAAGGGCTTTTCTTGCAAAAATAATAGAAATTGCTAGGAACCTCATATGAGAAACTTTGTATATGAAAGTTGCATAGAAAAATGCAAGGAACACGATAAAAATAATTATAGAACCTAATTCCACTTCATTTTGCAAAAGTGCTTTATTCGGTTAATAAAGTTTATTAAATATTGATGAGAAACCCTAATTGCATGATTAGGGGGTATTTTGGTAGACCAATAGGTCAAATCGTCTAGTTTGACTGTGTTAATGATAATGGTGGTTTCATTTACTAGTTGATTGAAAAAATGCTTAACTTGGAATTATAATGTTTAAAAAGAAGGTTAATTTGCATGGAAACCCTAATTTGGGATAAAAGGAGATAAAAATTATATTTTTATGAAATAAGGAAATCAGTTGTCTAATAAAGGAAATTCAATGAGAAATTAGGAGTTTTATGTAGATTGAGGATGATAATGATGAAAGAAGAAATAAAACCCTAATTTCTATAAGAAACCCTAATGTTGGATTTGAAAACCTAAATTGAATAATGGAATTGGATAATTATTAATAAAAGGAATTGGTACTTTTATTTCAGGGTTTCTCTTCCTCACTGCTTATATATTGGGTTATTATCTTGAAAAGTGCAATTAAAGGTATGTGGTTACTTATGGTTAACCGCTTATGCTTCCCGATGTTTCCCGAACGTTTCATCGCTTTGAATACAACTAAACTGCTTGGATGTTCATATTGCAAATATAATGTGGCTATGATTATCACTTAATGTGTATACCTATAAACTCAGATCATGGTTCTCTCTGTGGCAAAATAGCTAACCTAGTACATGGCTACCTATGGGTAGGTCATCAGGTTAGAGAAAGGCCTAGTACATGGCTACCTATTGGGTAGGTCCATCAGGTCTACGGATGACCTAGTACATGGCTACCCATTGGGTAGGTCCATCAGGTCAATGGTTGACTTAGTACATGGCTACCATGGAGGTAGGACCATAAAGTCATAATGAGTTAGATATTGGGCTATCCTCGGATAGTGCCATGCGACTCTATTACCTAAAAGAGAGGTGATATCCATGTCCACTGCAGGGACAGCCCAGAGTTTGAGAATATGTATGGATTGAGTTATATGGTTTAAAACTTAATCTTGTTTGTTAAATCATTAATTGAATGATTATGTTGTTAACTTAGTTGAACAATTATCTGCTTCTCCCCACATACCAGCTTCGGCTGATCGTTGTTTTTATTTTTCGGCGTTTTAGGTAAAATCCTCAAAAGCACAAACAGTAAAGCGACATATTGTGAATTCAAGAATTAAAGAACAAGGAGGAATTAAATAGAGTAGTTAAGTTGTGGTTAGAAGATAGTTCCCCACTTTTCAAGGTATGCAAAGAAAAAATTTATTACCATTTTCAGTATAGTCTGTTAGAATTTAATAATTGTTTATGGTTATATGTTGAACCTTTGATCCGGGATTAATGGGTGCGGCTTCAACCTCTTGGTCTCCCTTAATTGGGGGTTACTGAAAGGTGAGGTCATAACAAAGGTTGTCTTGGATTATGAGTCCAAGTAGGCTGTGTTCACAAATGAAAGTGACACATGGATCTTTCAAGGAGATAGAAAGATTCTACCAGCCTGTCTTGTGTCATCTATGGTTGTTGAGAATCTTATGAGGCAAGGATGTTATGCATTCTTGGCCCATGTGGTAGATACTACCATGAAGAGTCTTAACCCTGCTGAAGTTCATGTAATCAGGGAATTTGAAGATGTATTTCCTGAAGAACTTCCAGGTGTACCTCCGCCTCGAGAGATTGATTTTGAAATTAATCTAATCCCAAACACACAGCTAATAGCACAAACACCATATAGGACGGCGCCTGCTGAGATGCCAGAACTCAAGAAACAACTGTAAGAGTTTCTTGAAAAGGGTTTCATCTGACCGAGTACTTCGCCTTGGGGTGCTCCGATCCTCTTTATTAAAAAGAAAGATGGATCAATGCGATTGTGCATTGATTACAGGAAATTAAATAAAGTAACAATAAAGAATAAGTATCCTTTGCCGAGGATTGATGATCTCTTTGACCAGTTGTATGGTGCAACCATCTTCTCAAAGATAGATTTGAGGTCAGGATATCACCAGCTGCGTATTAAGGATGGTGGCATACCTAAGTCTGCCTTTAGAACAAGGTATGGTCACTATGAGTTCACAGTTATGTCGTTTGGACTAACAAATGCACCAGCTGCATTTATGGAACTCATGAATGGAATCTCCCGACCTTTTCTTGATCAATGTGTTGTTGTCTTCATAGATGACATCATGATCTATAGTAGAGATGCTCAGTAGCATGAGAAGCATCTTCGTCAGACTCTAACTTTGCTAAGAGAACATAAGCTATATGCTAAGTTTAGCAAGTGTGAGTTCTGGTTACCAGAATTTTCTTTTCTTGGACACGTAATATCTGCCTTAGGTATTCGTGTTGACCCTAAAAAGGTAGAATCTGTCCTGCAATGGGAGAAACTGAAGACACCGATGGAGATTCGAAGTTTCTTAGGGTTGGCAGGCTATTACTAGAGGTTCATTAAGAACTTTAGTTCTATAGCTTTACCCTTGACTAAGTTGACCAGGAAATATGTTCCTTTTACCTGGAGTGACAAGTGTCAGCAATCATTCCAGTAGTTGAAGGAAAGGTTGACAAGTGCATATGTGCTTGCGTTAGCTGAGCAAGGGAAAGGATATATAGTTATCTGTGATGCTTCTAAGAATGGACTAGGGTGTGTGTTGATGCAGGATAAACAAGTGATTTCTTTTGCTTCTCGACAGCTTAAGAAACACGAGGAGAATTATCTGACACATGATTTAGTGCTAGCGGATGTAGTTCATGCCTTGAAGATCTGGAGACATTATCTTTATGGAGAGACATTCCATATTTTCACATACCATAAGAACCTCAAGTATATCTTTTCTCAGCAAGAGCTTAACATGAGGCAACGTCGCTGGATGGAGTTAATCAAGGACTACGATTGTACAATTGATTATCATCCAGGGAAGGCCAACGTAGTTGCTAATGCTTTGAGTAGGAAATTAGCAACACCAGCTTTAGACAAAGCACAATTGAATTCCTTATTCTGCTCTAGGAAGGATATTCTTATCTCTTTAAGGAAGGATAATGTACGGTTAAAAGTATCATTATTATCAGGGTTGTTAGCCGAGATGCACATAAAACCTACTCTGAGAAAACAGATTAAGGAGGCACAACAAGTTGATGTTGTAGTTCAACAGATTAGATTAGAGTATGGTAGTGAGAAACGTGATGGTTTCCATGACTCGGAGGATCACGTAGCTTGTTATCATGATAGAATGATAGTGCCTGATGTGGATAACTTAAGAAAGATAGTCCTAGAAGAAGCACATTCTTCAATGTATTCCACGCATCCAGGAAGCACCAAGATGTATCGTAAGTTGAAAGATATGTATTGGTGGTCTGGTTTGAAGGACATTGTTGAGTTCGTTATGCGGTGTCATGTGTGCCAGCAAGTTAAAGCTAAACACCAGAAGCCTGCAGGAACACTACAACCTTTACCCATACCACAGTGGAAGTGGGATCATGTAACCATTGACTTTGTGGTTGGTTTACCTAGAACAGTCAAAGGACATGATTCCATTTGGGTAATAGTTGATAGGTTGACAAAGACAGTATATTTCTTACCTATCAAAACAACCTATTCTGCAGAAAGGCTGGCACAGTTATATGTAGATGAGATAGTGCGGCTGCATGGGGTCCCAGTTACCATTATTTCTGACAGAGGTCCCCAGTTTACGAGTCATTTTTGGGAGCAACTTCATAAGGCTTTAGGCACAAAGTTAAGGTTTAGTACAGCCTTTCATCCTCAGTCTAATGGATAGTCAGAAAGGACTATACAGACTTCGGAGTACTTGCTTAGAGCATGTGTTCTTCAGTTTACAGGAAGTTGGGATCTGCACCTAAGTTTGATAGAGTTTGCCTACAACAATAGCTATCAACATATCATTGGCATGGAACGTTATGAAGATTTGTATGGTAGACATTGTAGATCTCCCTTGTGTTGGTATGAAACCGGTAAATATCAACTTTTAGGTCTTGATCTTGTGCAGCAGACCATCGAGAAGATTAAAATAATACAACAACAGTTGAAGACTGCACAGGATAGGCAGAAATCTTACAATGATAAGCGTTGTAGACCTTTAGAATTCTAGGTTGGAGACAGAGTGTACCTCAAGGTCTCACCTTGGAAGGGAGTTCTTAGATTTGGACGGAAAGGAAAGTTAGCTCCTAGGTTTATAGGGCCTTATCCAATCATCGAACATATTGGAAAGGTAGCTTATAAGCTAGAATTACCACCAGAGTTACACAAGTTACACCCAGTGTTCCACATTTCCATGCTTAGGAAAATGTCATCCTGACACAGAATCAGTTCTGCAACCTATGGAAGTAGAATTGAATGGTGATATATGTTATGTTGAAGGACCTATGACAATCCTTAACAGAAGAATTAAAAAGCTGAAAAAGAAAGACATAAGTTTTGTGAAAGTCCTCTAGAATCACCGTGGTGTTGAAGAAGATACGTGGGAACTAGAGGAAGAGATGAGGAGGAAATACCCTACTCTTTTCTCTTAAGATGTTTTTGTAATGATTTCAGGGACGAAATCCTTGTAAGGGGTGGATAATTTGTAACATCCCTGACCTGGGTTATAAACTTATCCTAGGTGTTTTACTTAATAAAGTTGATTAGTTGCTTACTCTTATCTTTTGAAAAGTGATTAAGACTTTTGAGGAACTTATATTTCAATTTCAGTCCTTTTTTAATAATGTTGGAACATTGTTTTGCTAATATTGGACTAAAGTGCAAATTAGCCAAGTAGAGAGGGATTAAATAGCAAATTGCATATAATTAGATGTTCCTTTGATGATAAGACATCATGAGAATGAATATGATGTAGTAGTATGGTTTCCTCAAGCTTGAGTACCAAGACATAGCTTGTAAAACAATCCTTGTGTATTAAAACCTAGTTTTGGTGTAATATGTAATTTACCCAAAACCTAGGGTTCAACATGTAAAATATCATCTCTTGAGGGTCTCTCATGTTTCTTGGCATCAAGTAGAGCAAATAAAATGAGAGGGGTGCCTCATTTGAATGATCATTGAAGAGAGAGAATCTTGATATTGTAATAATCAAGATTTAAGTACAAATGGCTCTTTAGGTGCAGAAGCGTGCCTATCACATCCCAGTCTGAGCTTTGTGTTACGTCTTTTCACAAAAGGAGTTGCTGCTTGGTTACTTGTTGAGAGATGTATATCTTTTAGATGATGTATGGCTTACTTTTAATGATATTGAGCGATTTTCAAAAAAAATTACAAATGGCTCTTTAATATAACTTAATGCAAAAAGAAATATATTAATCATGGAGCCCTTCAACCAAAAGTTGGAGGAGGTGTTTGCAATAGTTTGGACAATCTTGTGCCATGCTTGGGCACCAAAAATATATTGGTTGAGGTGGAAGTTATTCACATTAATTTAATATAAAGCAATATTCAATTAAAGGATGGATATTAACACATAACTCTTTAAGGTGTTTAGTTCTTTTTCCTTTCAACCTTGGATAATTGAGAAGTTTTGCAAGGGTTTAGAAGGTGGCCACGTAGACAAAGAATAGAGGAAGCTTGGTGGATATATTGGGAAATAAAATGAAATAATCCTCTTCTTTCCATTTTCCTTGAAAATCCATAAATATATATATGTATCTTTCCAACAACACAAAGGATCGTTTCTCTAGTTCTTTTCTTCATCACTTTGCTTTGACCATCCAAGGAAGAGCTCTGGAGCATAGGTAGGATGATCAAACCTGTTGGTAATTTTGGATCATCATCTACCTTGAATTCATTGTGGAAACCATAATATAAGGTTAGATTCATGGTGTTCTTGACACGATTTCCTTTTCTAGCCATCTTGTCCATCCAAAGATTGAAGAACGAACCTTGGACAACTGCTGGAGCTCAATCCATTATTAAAGCTGCGGAGCTTGGAGCTCTAGATCAGTTCTAGAGGCGGGTTTTATAACTCTAACCCTTAAGCATTACTAATGCATCCATATCCTTAATAATCGTTGGCTTTTTCCTTCTTTGATATTCTTTTGGTTAGTTGCTATAACCTCTATGAAGAATAGAAACAGTTCTTGGTTGTTCTTACGAAGAATATGATGACGTTAACTTTGATGATTATCCAAATAAAATAACTTTAGCAAACGGTTTGTTTTTGATGCTCAAACGGTTTCCCAAACCGTTTGGGAGAAAACGGTTTCAAACCATTTGATTGCAAATGGTTTCATCCAAACCACATAGAAGCAAATGGTCCAAGACCCTTTGGTGGCGTTGACCAAGTGTTGACCGTTTGGGGTCAAGTCCTGACCCAATTGTATGGTGGTTCAATGGTTTCAAATCAATTAGACTCACATTGATTGATGTCGAAGGGCCATCGATTCCAAACCCTAATCCAATTGACTCAAGTCCTAATTGATGATCAATTTAGGGTCAAATTAGTTGAAAGTTGACCTAATTAACTCAATTGAATGATGGTGATAGGTCCAATTGATGATTGATTATATATATATACAAGTTTTGAAGGAACCAACAATGGAAACCCTAATTCAATTTGAGGTGTTGGGACCATACTTGGTCCATGCGGTTTTGAGCTGGTTTGGACCAAACGATGACCGTTTGAGTCCAAACGGTCTCAAGATTGTTTGGAACCAAATGGTCTCAAGACTTTTTGGGACCAAACGATCCCAAACCGTTTAGGGTCATGCAGTTTCAAAACCGATTGTGTCCATGTGGTTTCAAAAGTCAAACTTGGCAAACGGTCTTCACCTCCTACTTTAGCAAACAGTCTTGGAGGTCTACTTTACCAAACAGTCTCAAGGGCAGACCAAGACCGCATGAGGGTCCAAATGGTCTTAGATCGTTCGGAGGTTTAGTATGCTAGACCGTTTGAGGTCTAAGTTAGTCAAGATCGTTTGGAGCCTTAAAGGTCAAGAACATTTGGTGGATGCTTAACCTAAACCCCATGGGTACTTAAAGTAGTTAAAGGACAAAGTGATTAGTTAATTAATACATGATGTAATCAAAGGTGATCATGGTACTTGTACCTTAATGGGATAGTGAGATTGAAACTCATAAAGTAATTAAGCCTTAATGATTACAATGATATTGAATTAACTCATGAAGTCAATTCTCTTTCATGATTGAGTTGACTTAACCTAATCAAGGATGAAGCTAATATCATCCTACAAAGGATGAGAGAGAAAAGACCTCTTATATAAATGTTAATCAAGTATTGGACTTCCAATATGAATGAATGCCTAATTAGGGTATGATCCATGTTAGTGAGATCATGAAACCCTAATTATAATGATTAATGAATCATAACCCTAATTGAGGGTATTAATGGAAGTAATTTTAATACATGATGGAGGTATGATCCTAATTCTGAATGATGACATGGTAAACCTTAATTAAAGGTACTTCGTTAATCACTCCTGCTTGGGGTGAATAGTAAACCCTAATGGTGGGATGTTATTGATAACCCTAATCAAGGGTGATTCAATGTGAATATTAAACCCTAACCCAGGGTGATGTGATGTGAATAGTAAATCCTAAGTCAGAGTATGTTAAATAAGAACCCCAATCCATAGTGATGTGATATGAATAGTAAACCCTAATCTAGAGTGATGTGATATGAATAGTAAACACTAATCCTGGGTTATGCTTTATAGCATGATCTATGATTTAGATAATGAAATGAGGAATCACTATTCCTAATTGAGATAAAGGGGTTGGTTAACCCTAATTGAATTGAAAAATAGAAACCCTAACCCTAGTAAGGGCATAGTGGTGCAACCCTTGACATAGTGATGCTATCATTATTGTACATTGTGTTGATATAGAAATAATGTGCATGTTATCATTTGCATTAGTCATGTAGGTCTTTATGAAGTAGTGAGCATAGCCAGGTAAGGGTTATGATGTCATATTCATTAAAAGCACTTTATAAGCTTTGAAAGAAGTAATATGTTATGTTGCCTATTGAAAGGTAACAAATGAGATTGACAGGTTGTATGAGCCATATGAAATACCTGCATTGTTACTATTATAAATGGCTTCATGGCTTTCAGTTACCTGTCAAAGTGGTAACAAGTGATGTGATGATTTAAGGGTTTGAACACCCATATTCTTGAATCATAATGATGAGATGGTTAAGGATTGATATCCCAATGTTAACAAGATGTGAAATGAACTTGATACAAAAAGTACTCTTTCTTTATAGCAATTGTATTAATGGTTTATGTTTGAAAACATGCCTGATGCTAAAAGAATGCCATAATGTAATTAAATAATCAAGTATAATGATATCATGTAGAGCCCTGACCATAGATCCATCATAGTCAGAAGCTAGATGATGGTGAAATAGGTTTTCCTAAGGGAACTCCTGGAGAGAATACTTTTAAGTATGTGGGGGTTACGGGCACGAATATACTTACGTCCGAATGGGGGAATTGATGTGAGATGAACATTTAATCTCTCAATCCTTCATTATATGAATTGTTGGGAAGATGTATCACTAATCTCCCGATGATGATGTTAATGTTGCATGAATGTGAGATAAGCAAGAAATCCCTCGATGGCAAAGAGAGTATAGCATGCCATTGTAACTCTAATAGCGAAGTTACCAGAATACCCTGGAAAGCTATTATGGCAGAGACACAAGATGTCCTACATGTTGTTCCTCACACTGACTGAGGAAGATGAGGTCATAGGAATCCGACTCTTCTGATGACCTATGTATGGTACCGATTGCGATTTTGTAATGGTTGGTTGGAGTATGAGCGGTGTAACTCATCTCCTCAGGGCATAAGTATGCGTGTAAGATGTAATCAGCCGTGTAGCATATTTGCTTAGTTTGAACTATTAAAGAAACAATGATTGATGATACATTGTTTATAGTGTCCTAGTTGGATAATCGGCATACATGTTCTTCATATTCCTCATTGAATAAATGATTTTTTATTCAATCAAGTTAAGATTGAAATGACTGCATAGAAAATACTGCTCTACTTAGTTTATTCAATGAATTGCCTGTTGTTGAATAATTATAATTCTACCGCTCAGTGTTATTCAATTATTTGCAATAACAATGCTTCTAGCGGAGAGTTATAACTCTTGCTGGGACAATTTTTCAATTGTCTCACCCCCGTGGGATTCAACTTTTTAGGTAGATGTCGAGGAAGGAGAAACCCCTCAGTGGGTGAGCAGCAACAGCAGCAGCAACAACAGCAAGGATAGTAGTGATCCTCAGGTGGAGACAGTGTCTGTCAAGTCTTGTATATAGAGAATCCTATGTGTCGTCTCTATACTCTCAGGTCCTAGGAGTCAGTAGATGGTTTAATATAGAAGTGATATTTTTGGCGTAATGCCTCAAGATTTTTGTATATTGCTTTGTACAGTTTAACAGAGCAGTCAATGTTGTGACTCTCAAGATGAGATAATACAGAGATGTACCAATGAATCAGTCTGTAAAAACTTACCTTGTTTCATTATAAAAGAATTTTATAGTTTTTGGATCATTTTACAAAAAGTTTTAATTTTTAGTGATTTTCAGTAATTCTGTTGTGAATTAATCACTTATGCATCGTTAATAACATTTTGGCCGAACAGGGTATCACACACATTATTGGATATCAGCCTCTAGGGTTTGAGTTGTATCGGTTTAGGGTTAGCTATATCAGACACCACACTCAACCAATTCAACATGATTCCATACATTTCCTTCACCAGATCATTACAAGACAATATCATTAGGGGCATATCAGTTTATAGAGTTTCGTATATCAGCCTAGCTCCCTCTTGGTCATATCGGATTAGCAACATATTATTTAGAACATCTCAAGTCATGACGACAATCCATGTTATGGAGCAACCATAGGTGTTAACTTGGATATCTTATAGATATTGTCCTGCCATATTTTTAACATTTATATGGAAGATAAAACAATTAAGATAACAGTAGTCCTACTCAATAAATCAACCAAAAATAATAGGATTTCATATGTATCAGTTTCCATACTTATACCCTTGTATCGTGTTAGGGTTTGCCACAAACCAATATCAGTTTGTGCATATCAGTTTTATCATATTCAAGATCACGATCTTTATCCATAACTACTATAGTTCAAGGAAAATAGTCCTATATATTCATTAGAACTCATAGAACCATCATTCAAACAAAAAATTTGAAGTAGAAAAGGAATCACCAAGCATAGCATGATAGAATGTGAATAATAATAAAAATGGGCTCAAGTTATATAACCCGCCTCAAGAACAACTCAAAAGCTCCAAGAGTCAAAGATCCACGTTCCAAGGTTGAAGATGACTTATAAAAAGTCCAAGACTCAATCACAACACTTCTCTATGAAAAAAGGTACCATAGTTAAGAATTTGGAGAAGAAAGAAGAGAAGGAAAGAATCATGATCCAAGAAACATAGTCTCTCCAAGGTTGAAGACGATCATGGATTCACCTTAGGCAAGATGCACAACCTTCTCTTTGTTCCTTGATCTCCTAGGATCGTCCTCAAAGCATGATATGGTAAAGGAATTGGAAGGTTCACTAGGAAGTGAAAAGAGAGGTATATATAGTTTAGGTTCATGAAAGAGAGTGTGTATAAGGTATCATCACTATGTGCACTCAAGTGACACATGTCCATGCATGGTAACTTCATGAAACCATAATAATCTTGCCATGAAAAACTCTTGAGGATAATTCATGGATAAGATCTTGTCCATTTGGATATCTTGCTTGACAAGATATCAACATCCAATCTTGCTTTATGTGCAAACTGATACCAGTTTTGCAAGGAACTTGCAAACTGATAGGCTTCACCTACTTGAGGTGATTAGCCCATCATGATCTCTTTCAAAGGTTAACAAATCGATATGGGACCTCCGCTATGGCTTCCAAGATGATAGGCACTCCCATATACTCTTCATAACTCAATACAACCTCATCTAGGGTTCAAGGTACTCAACACTTCTTTGGTTCTTTTACTACAAAGAGTGTTATCATCCAACCAAGACTTAAACAAGGCGCCCCCTTCTTTCTCTTTCCTCTAGTTGATACTAAGAGAGAGAAGAGACACTCTAGAGATGATAATTTGCACATAAACACCTCAATTGGGTACATTGCAATTCTTACCAAAGTTATCATATAAGACACAAACAATTTACAAATAAGTTCAAAATTGAGAAATAAACTCTTCTCAAGTCTTAATTACTTTTCAAAAGATTAAGACAAGGCTCTAAGAAACTTACTTAAGCAAAGCTTCTAGGGTTATCCCTAAACCCAGGCCAAGGGTGTTACACACATGGAGACTAGGGGTGTCAAAAAACCAGTTTCAGGTGGATTCCAAGTCAAACAACAATCAGGTTGATAAAAAAGCTCAACCCAGAATCAACCCAGAATCAAATATTGTACAAGGTGATATGTCTGGAACCGGACCCGATTTCATAATATGTAACCCGGAACTGAACCTGGATCACATACTCTTGTTAATTAGAGATGAAATATAGTAACGTGTACATAATTAGCCCTTATATTTTCCAAATGTGTCAACCTAGATTCAATCTAGGTTGAAGAAATCAGAACCCAAAACCAACTCAGTTTTAATCTGGACATCAATATCTAAGCCCGGAACCAACCCGGATTGATAAATCTAAAAGCAAACCTGATTTTTTCTGGGTTGGACAAGACCAAGTTCTCTGGATTGAACAAAAAATTTGACAGCCCTAATGGATACCATGGAATGGTAGTCATAATCATCTCTCATAGTGATAGTAATGATTGTGGTTCTTAGACCTAAAGTCACTACATTCATCACATGCCGTTCATGTACGTTGATATCATACAACATGATCTTGAATAAGGGTTGTTATAATAGTAATGGTTGGGTGCACTGGGATACATGGTAGTTGAGTGTGAGTGCTGTAGATGGGATTTGTCCCTCCTATAAGAGATTGATATCCAAGGCCTCTTGATAAGCGGGACTGAGAAATGTACGGCCATACTCATGTGACTCAATATATGATATGTGAGCTCACGTGCATTTCAAACAGTCTGGTCTAGTTCAAGGAACATGGATTGAACGTTGGGAGGATGATGATTCCATTCCTCAAGTTCGATCTGGATACATAGACAACAGAATTATAAGATCGCGATAACACTAATCAAAAATTGTAGGTTGAAGTTGTTCTCCAACTTCCAAATTACTTGGGTAGAAATGATGTGGTACTAGACACCACTATTTTCTTGTGATGTTGTAAGTTAGTTATGAACATTCACTGCCAAGATAATTTTGAACCTATAGGGTCACATGTATAGGATACACTTGGTTTAAAGGGTTATATTCATGAATGATGTTTAATTTGATTGTGAAATGTTTTAGGCATTCTATTAAACAACTGAGGTTAAAAATTGACTGACTGGACTCTAAGTCGATTGGTTCACCCTACTAATTGACCGGTTGGGCAGTGAACCAATCAGTTGGAGTATCAGATCAATGGGAATCAACATTGATTGATCAATGTCTGAACCGGGGAGTGAAATGATCGGTTCACATAGTGAACTAATTGGTTCACATAACCCAACCAACTGGTTCATGGGATGAACCACCTAATTTAGTTGCCAATTCAATCGGTACAAGGATTTGGTGCTTATTTCATGTTTAGCATTAATCGTTCATTGATTACCAATTTGATTCAGAACATGTTACTGCATGAACTAACCTGTTCTCTTAGTGAACCAACTGGATCAGGTGCCAACCGATCAGTTGGGAGTGCGAACCAAATAGTTGGGTGTGTGAACCAACTAGTTTGTTGTGCGTAGGTTTTAGAAAACTTGTGATCGACCCTTTCGACTCCTTCACAGACTGAGAACCTAACCCTAGTCTCTCCTATAAATAGAGGGGTATTGGGGGCTTCTTAGAACACAAAAATTGGCTCTGACAATTGTTGTCCTCTCTGGTTGTGGTAACCAATACAAAGCACGAGAAAGTACTACATCATAAAGGGAGGGATAGCAAGGGAGTGACAATTATGGGAGAGTGTATCAAATCTACCATGTTGATGTTTGAGAGGGACAACTCCTTCTCATTGGCTCTAGTAACACAACATAGATGTAACATCCCTAACCTGGGTTAAGATCTAACCCTAGAATTTTTTCCCAAATATGTAATTAAAAAACTTGTGATTACTCTTTGGCATGTAATTAAGTTCCCCAGGAACATATACTTTCAATTTTGCCCTTTTTAAACAAAGTTGTAATGTTGTTTTGTAATGCAGGGACCTATGTGCAAATTACCCAGTTAAGGGGGATAAGTTGCAAAATTGCACAGGTTAAGATGTTCCTCTTATGAGGAGACATCATATGAATAAATATGATGTTATGTGAAGGATTTCCCAGGCTTGGGCATCAAGATGCAGCTTGTGGAATGATCCTTGTGCTTAAAAACCCTAATTTGGAGTAAAGTGCAATTTACCCAAATTGTGGGGTGAAACTTGTAAATTATAACTTCTAGAATATCTTTTATAACTCTTGACATCATTTAGAGTAGAAATGATGAAAGGGACACAACAATGAATAATCAGATAAGAAAAATGATCTTTGTGCATAAAATTCACCTAATATAAGTATGGAGACCCTTCATATATGTACCCTAGTTGAAAGTTGGTTTTCTTTACCCTTAGATCTTGAGTTTTGATGGGATTTGCATATGAGATGATGTTTTGGATGTGCCTTGAAATAAGTAGGGACTTAGATGGGAATTCCATGTTCTAGAGGTCCTTTAAGTGAAAAACTACCTAAGCTATATAAGCCAATTCCTCTTCAAACCAAGTAAACGTTTCTCTTCTCCTCTTCATTCCTCATCTTTCTCAACCGACCAAGGAAGAGCTTTGGACCTCAGGGAGACGACCAACTAGAGCTAAGGTGAGAAAGAACCATCTTCTAGCTCGGATTCTTGGATGAATTCATCATACAAGGTTGGTTATATGGTTAACTCACTTAGTTTTCTTGTTCTAGCCGACCATCCCCATCTTTTCCTTGGAGAATCACCTATGGCCGACTTGTGGAGCTCAAGATGCCATTAGAGGTTTGAATCTTGGAAGCTTTGATCTTCAAGAACAATGTTTAAGGTGGGTTTTATAACTCTAAACTCTTTGCTTTATTATGTGTATCTAGGTTCTTGTAAATTACACTTAGTTCTTCTTCTTCCCTTGTTTCCTTGCACTTTGGCAAAGCAATCCGTGGAGTAACCGACCTTGACAGAGGTTGAAGATGATGGGCGTGATTTCCTAGGCAACTTTATCAAACGACCTTGGACCCTTTTGGTCCAAACGGTTTGCAAACCATTTGAGACCAAACGGTTTCAAACTGTTTGATCTCATGCGGTCTTGCAAGACCGTTTGGAATCAAACGGTCTCAAGACCGTTTGATAGGGTTGACCAAGGGACGACCATTTAAGGGTCTGCTGGTAACATGTTGAATTTCATTCCTACAAAGAATCATAATCTAATTCATAACCAATTGAGAGTTGAAGGCACTTAGACCCCTTAAACCCTAATCGGGTTGATTTGTTGTTTTCAAAGATAGATTTTGGTGAGTTTTCGGTTGAAGGACCCAAACGGTCTCAAGACCATTTGGGTTTCATCCAAACGGTCTCAAGACCGTTTGGACACAAACCAAGACCGTTTGGAGGTCTAGTGATGAGGTAATTTGATAATTTGAAGGTTCAATTGCAATAAGTTGAAGAATTGATAAAAATGCTGATTTTAGACCTAATTAGGGTTCAACCTTTACTTAATCGACTTGGCTTTTGATGGAACATTGGGCAAACGGTATCAAGACCGTTTGGAGGATGTCCAAATGATATCAAGACCGTTTGGGGCAATTTTGGTCCCAATTGGAGGTCAATTGATAGGTTCAACCTCGATTTGATTCACATTGTTGAACGTTGATGATTATCCGATTGGAAACCCTAATTGAGTTAGATTTAACCCTAATTGGCTTTCAATTGAGGTTCAATTTGATGTCCAATTTATTAAGCCTCACCCTAATTAACTCTATTTGTAAGTACTTAACATGGTTTTGACCAATTGAAGGCTTCAACATAGATAAACCTAATCGATTGTAACTTTTGATCCACTTTTGAGGTCCAAACGGTTTGAGCCCATTTGGACTAAATGGTCTCAAGACCGTTTGGATCTAAACGGTCTCAAGACTGTTTGAGGCCAAATGGTCTCAAGACCGTTTGGGGCCAAATGGTCTCAAGACCATTTGGGCTCAAACGATCTCAAGGTCGTTTGGACCAATCGATCTCAAGATCGGTTATGATCAAACGGTTTCAAACCGCATAAGCTTAAACGATTTGGAGGTCAACCCTCCCCAAACGGTCAACACACTAAACGGTCTCAAGAACGTTTGAGGCCAAATGGTCTCAAGACCGTTTGAGGCCAAACGGTCTCAAGACCGTTTGGTGGTTGAAGGTTGAAACTGTTTGGAGATTTTCAAGGTTGTTTGTACTTAATCATTTGAAGATGTAATTGGTTCAATGGTGATCTGATCTAAACCCTAAAGGTACCCTAGGACATTAAGGGACTAAATGATTAATGAATTGACCCATGATGGTGATCAATGGGGCAGTTTACCTATATACCCTTGAAGGGTACAATTGAGTGATATCTTGTTCTAATCAAACCCTAATGTCTAGATGTTGGAGATTTAGCTTATGTTAATCAATGAGAACTTAACCCAAGCTGTTTTGGAGTGATGTAATCATCATCTTCCATAAGAGGAAAGAGAAAGTCACAACCTATTAGTAAGAGGAGAGAGAAAGTATCAAATATGATTGAAACTCAAGTAAAGTACCTTCAATGCATATGAGGGGGCATGATTAGGGTATGATCCACCTATGTGAGATCATGGAAACCCTAATCATGATAATTGATGAATCTTAATCTAATTTGAGAGTATCAATGGTGATGTTTCTCACACATGATAGCATGTAATGTTTATAAGTTCAATTCACATTATGTGAATAGTAAACCCTAATTCTAGGGTGATAGCATGTAATGTTTATAGTAAACCCTAATTGATGAGAATCAGGGAATCTAACTCTTGTAAGGAGTATGAAGACACATCTTTTGAAATGAATTATTTATCCTTATCAGTTGAATTAACCTTGCATGTTCTTATATAATGATGATCAAATCCAGGTAAGGATTGTGATGCCATATTCATTGAAAGAATGTATTAGCTTTATGAATAGTGACATATCCTGTTATTCTGAAAATGACATCCTATGAGATGATAGGCTGTATGAGCCACTAGTATCATCAAGGTCATGCTTATGAGATGACTTGTGATAAGATGTTTGAGAAATGATAATTGATGTGAGTTAGACTTGACATTTAGTATTCTACTTTCATAGCTGATATGCTAATGATTAATGTTTGAAAACATATATGATGTTAAAAGAATATTGAAATGTACCTAACTAATCAAGTAAAACCATACCATGTAGAGCCCTGATCATAGATCCATCATAATTAGAATTATATGATGGTGAAACAGGTCTTCCTAAGGGAATTCTTGGAACACATACTTTTGAGTATGTGGGGTATATGGATGTGTAAATTCTTACATCCTAGTGTAGGAATTGATGTAGATGTATCTTAATCCATCAACCTTTCACTATGTGCTTATACCAGGGTGAAGTAATATTATTCTCCTGAGGGGAGATGATTCATACCGCATCGATGAGAGGTAAACAAGAAATCTTTCGATAGCGAAGAGAGTGCAGAATGCCACTATGACTCTAATAGAGAAGGACTAGAATACCCTGGTAAGCTATAGTAGCAGAGACACTAGATGTCCTGCATGCTTATCGTCACTCTGACTGAGGAAGTTGAAGGTCATGAGTATCCGGCTCTTTCGATGACCTAGTATGATACCGAGGCGACTTAACAATGGTCAGTTAGAGTATGAGCAGTATACCTCAACTCTGCAGGGCTTAAGGATGCTTATAAAACATAATCAACCGTGTAGCATATCTGTTTAAGTTGAAATACGAGATACTTGAATGTTGTTACACTGCATAGTACATATGTTCTTCATATCTCTTAAATGTTGTTGCTCTGCTTAATATTAATCTATTTTTTATTGTTTTAAAAGCTTTTATTACTCATGTCGTTCTGAGATTGCTATAGTAAAGCTTCTAGCAGAGAGTTATAACTCTCGTTGGGACAATTATTTAAAATTGTCTCACCCCATAGATTTCAACTTTTTAGGTGGTCTTCGAGGACGAAGGAACCAATCTTCAGGTGACCAATACCAGCAGCAGCAGCACCAGGAGCAGCAGTAAATCTCAGGTGGAGATTCAGACTGGTGAGTTGTGTAGTTAGATAGTCAGTCATATGTGTTCTCTGTACTCTCAGGTCCTTGGAGTTAATGGTCTGAGATTTTGATTTAACTCTTGAGATTTTGTATCATGCTGTATATAATTAGTCAAGAAGTAATTTAACAGAGATGTAAACAGTTTATCTCCTTTTTATGAAGGAAGTTTTATGGTTTCAATGTCTTATCTCAAAACATTTTAATTTCCCGTGATTTTTGGTATTCCGCTGCTAATGGAATCGCTTCTGCTAAGTTTAAATCGTGTTTATCTCGGGTTTTAGAGATCAGAGCCCACAATTAAGTGGTATCAGAGCTCCAGGTTCAGTGAGTCTACAGAGACATAGGACTTAGGATGCCGAGTCTATCCTTAGTGTTCTTTCCTTATCTAATAGAATCTTCTGCTCCTCAGGAGAAGAAGATATATAAGGATGTCTGAGCCACATGAAGAGTATGTGGCGGAAAGTAGTGTTGCTGCACCTAGGGAAGGTGTGGGGCACCCAGAAATAGAACAGCCTGTACCTGAGCCACCCAGGGAGCCACCTCAGTTTGACCCAGCTGACATGTGTAACCCAGCAGTTCAGACGATGTTTGGGCAGTTTATGACTGCCATGACACACATAACCGATAGGATGCCCAGGCCTGCACCTAGGGAACCTGTCCAGCCTGAAGGACAAGGTATCGGTAAGATGTTCGAGCGACTTCGTCATGTCGGGGCTACCAAATACTTTGGGACAGCCGACCCCGCAGATGCTGATATGTGGTTGACAAAGTTAGAGAAAGCTTTTAGGATTCTCAACATCCTTGAAGCTGAGAAGGTCAGACACGCTGTCTATCTTCTCAAAGGAAGTGCTAGTCACTGGTGGACCATGGAAGAGCAGAAGAGGCCTGGAATAGAGATCTCGTGGGAAGAGTTTCATCGGGAATTTGTTCATAGATATTTCCTGAAGACCTTCCTGGACGAGAAGATCTCTCAGTTCGAGAGATTGAGGCATGGCATGATGAACATTAGTGAGTATGAAGCTAAGTTCATGCAGTTGTTGCGCTTTTGTCCGCACATGGCTGCCATAGAAGAAGAGAGAATCAGGAGGTTCGAGAAGGGTTTGAATTCCGACATGACTACTCCCGTGTCTGCCCTAGGAAACCGGGAAAGGTTCTCTACCTTCGTTGAGTCAGTCCGAAGGATAGAGAGGTTTGTAGTTGAGAAGAGGCAAACCCAAAAGAGATATCCACAGTTCCAGGGTTCTTCATCTAGGGACTTCAAGAAGTCTAGATTCTCTGCACCTACCCCTCCACCACCCAGATCGAGTTCTCAGACTCAATGGTCTCCAAGTAGAGGTAGAGGACGGAGTCAACCGCCTCAAGAGACTCACAGCTCTGCATCAATGTCAGTCACCGGGCCACCGAGACCACAACGACAGGAAAGAAGCTGCTACAACTATGGTAAGGTGGGACATTTGATGAAGGATTGTAGATCGAGGCCTGTCAGTGTGACACAGCCTTCGAGACAGAGTCAACAGGGATCACAGAGAAGGCAATCTCAAGGAGCAGCTAGAGGACGTGGACAAGCATCTCAAGCTGGATCATCAGCACCGACTCAACCGCAGGCGACAACGAGGTTCTATGCTATGAACCCACCAGATGTAGTGGTCAATCCACGGGTTGTGGCAGGTCAGATGGAACTTTTATATTCTGATTTGTCTAAATCATGTGTTGTATCTGTTTTGATTGACCCGGGTTCTACACACTCTTTTGTCACTCGAAGAGTGATTCGTAACTGCAATATGATAGTTAGTCATAGGGCAGATAGCTTGTTGTTGGAGACTCCGTTGAGTGGGTCTGCTGTTTTGCAGGAGGTATGCTCTCCCTGCATCCTCTTGTTTTCTGATCATCGCATTCAAGTGGACCTTATACCACTTGATATGCAAGTATTTGATATAATCCTTGGGATGGATACCTTGGAAAGGTATAGGGTTGTCTTGGATTGTGAATCCAAGTTGGATGTGTTTGTTGATGATAGCAACACATGGATCTTTCAAGGAGAAAGAAAGATTCTTCCCACCTGTCTTGTGTCAGCTATGGTTGCTGACAAGTTGATGAGGCAAGGATGTTATGCATTCTTGGCCCATGTGGTAGATGTTACCAAGGAGAGCCCCAACCCTGCTGAAGTTCCTGTAGTCAGGGAATTCGAAGATGTATTTCTTGAAGAACTTCCTGGTATACCACCGCCTTGGATAATTGATTTTGAAATCAATTTGGTCCCCGATACAAAACCCATAGCCCAGACACCGTATAGGATGGTGCCTGCCGAAATGGCAGAACTCAAGAAACAGCTTCAGGAGTTACTTGAGAAGGGTTTCATCCAACTGAGTACTTCACCTTGGGGTTCTCCGATTTTGTTTGTTAAAAAGAAGGACGAGTTAATGTGATTATTCATTGGTTACAAACAACTTAATAAAGTAACAATAAAGAATAAGTACCCTCTGCCAAGGATTGATGATCTCTTTGATCAGTTGTGTGGTGCAACAATCTTCTCAAAGATAGATTTGAGGTCTGGATATCATCAACTTTGTATTAAGGACAGTGACATATCCAAGTCTACCTTTAGGACAAGATATGGTCACTATGAGTTCAAAGTTATGTCGTTTGGACTAACTAATGCACCAGCTGCATTTATGGAACTCATGAATAGAATCTTCTGACCTTTCCTTGATCAGTGTGCTGTCGTATTCATAGATGACATTTTGATCTATAGTAAGGATGCTCAGCAGCATGAACACCATCTTCGACAAGCTTTGACCTTGCTAAGAGAACACAAGCTATACACTATGTTTAGCAAGTGTGAATTCTGGTTACCGGAGGTATCTTTTCTTGGACATGTGGTATCTGCCTCGGGTATTCGTGTTGACCCTAAAAAGGTAGAATCTGTTCTATAGTGGGAACAACCAAAGACACCGATGGAGATTCAAAGTTTCTTAGGGTTAGCTGGATATTACCGAAGGTTCATTAAGAACTTAAGTTCTATAGCTTTACCTTTGACCAAGTTAACCCGGAAGGATGTTCCTTTTTCTTGGAGTGATAAGTGTCAACAGTCCTTTCAACTGTTGAAGGAGAGGTTGACAAGTGCACTTGTGCTTGTGCTACCTGAACAAGGAAAAGGATATGTAGTTTTCTGTGATGCCTCCAAGAATGGACTTGGATGTGTGTTGATGCAGGATAAGCAAGTGATTTCTTTCGCTTCTTGACAGATTAAGAAACACGAGAAGAATTATCCGACACACGATCTAGAGTTGGCTGTTGTGGTTCATGCCTTGAAGATCTGGAGACATTACCTCTACGGAGAAACATTCCATATTTTCACAGACCACAAGAATCTTCAGTATATCTTCTCTCAGCATGAGCTTAACATGAGGCAACGTCGCTGGATGGAGTTAATCAAAGACTACGACTGCACAATTGATTACCATCCAGGGAAGGCCAATGTGGTTGCAGATGCCTTGAGTAGGAAATCAGCAACATCAACCATGGATAGAGCACAACTAAGTTCCTTAGTATGCTCTAGAAGAGATATGTTTATCTCTTTAAGGCAAAACAATGTGTAGTTGAAGGTGTCATTGTTAGCCGGTTTATTAGCTGAGATGCATATTAAACCTACTTTAAAAGAGTAGATAAAGGAGGCACATCAAGCCGATGTTGCAGTTCAGCAGATCAGATCTGAGTATGGTGATGAGAAGCGAGATGGTTTCCATGATTCAGATGACCAAGTGGCATGCTATCATGGAAGGATGATAGTACCCGATATAGATAACCTGAGGAAGTTAGTCCTGGAAGAAACTCATTCTTCGATGTATGCTATGCATCGAGGGAGCACCAAGTTGTATCAAAACTTAAAAGATATGTATTGGTGTCCTGGGATGAAGAAGGATGTTGCTGAGTTTGTTCTGAGGTGTCATGTGTGTCAGCAAGTTAAGGCTGAACACCAGAAGCCTGCAAGGACAATGCAACCTTTACCCATACCACAGTGGAAGTGGGACCATGTGACCATGGACTTTGTTGTTGGTCTACCCAGAACAAACAAAGGACATGATTCCATTTGGGTAATTATTGATAGGTTGACAAAGACAGCGCATTTCTTACCTGTCAAAACAACCTAATCTGCTGAAAGGTTATCACAGTTGTATGTTCAAGAGATAGTGTGTTTGCAAGGAGTTCCTGTCACTATAGTTTCTAACAGTGGTCCTCAGTTTACTAGTCGTTTTTGGGAGCAGTTGCATAGAGCTTTAGGCACCAAGTTAAGGTTTAGTACAACCTTTCATCCACAGACTGATGGGTAGTTGGAAAGGACTATACATACCTTGGAAGACTTGTTGAGGGCATGTGTTCTCCAGTTTACCGGAAGTTGGGATCTACACCTAAGTTTGATAGAGTTTGCCTATAAGAATAGCTATCAACATAGTATTGATATGGCACCCTATGAAGCCTTGTATGGTAGACGTTGTAGATCACCCTTATGTTGGTATGAGACTGGTGAACATCAGTTGTTAGGTCTTGATCTTGTGCAGTAGACTACAGAGAAGATCAGAGTTATACAGCAATAGCTTAAGACTACACAGGATAGACAGAAGTCGTATGCTGATAAACGTCGTAGACCCTTAGAATTCCAGGTTGGAGACAGAGTGTATCTCAAGGTCTCACCTTGGAAAGGAGTCCTTCGTTTTGGAAGGAAATGGAAGTTAGCTCCTAAATTTATGGGACCTTATCCAATCATTGAACGAGTTGGAAAGGTAGCCTATAGACTAGAGTTACCTCCAGAGCTGCAGAAGTTACACCTTGTGTTTCACATTTCTATGTTGAGGAAATGTCACCCTGACACCGAGTCAGTTCTACAACCTATGGAAGTAGAATTGAATGAAGATATAACCTATGAGGAAGGACCAGTGTCAATCCTTGATAACAGAACTAAAAAGCTATAGAAGAAAGATATAAGCCTTGTGAAAGTCCTCTGGAACCACCGTGGTGTCTAAGAAGCCAATTGGGAACTAGAGGATGAGATGAGAAGGAAGTACCCTGCTCTTTTCTCCTCATATGTTTTATCGATTTCGGGGACGAAATCCTTGTAAGGGGTGGATAATTTGTAACATCCCTGACCTGGGTTAAGATTTAACCCTAGAATTTTTTCCCAAATATGTAATTAAAAAACTTGTGATTACTCTTTGGCATGTAATTAAGTTCCCCAGGAACATATACTTTCAATTTTGCCCTTTTTAAACAAAGTTGTAATGTTGTTTTGTAATGCAGGGACCTATGTGCAAATTACCCAGTTAAGGGGGCTAACTTGCAAAATTGCATAGGTTAAGATGTTCCTCTGATGAGGAGACATCATATGAATAAGTATTATGAGATGTGAAGGATTTCTCAGGCTTGGGCATCAAGATGCAGCTTGTGGAATGATCCTTGTGCTTAAAAACCCTCATTTGGAGTAAAGTGCAATTTACCCAAATTGTGGGGTGAAACATGTAAAGTATACCTTCTAGAATATCTTTTATGACTCTTGACATCATTTAGAGTAGAAATGATGAAAGGGACACAACAATGAATAATCAGATAAGAAAAATGATCTTTGTGCATAAAATTCACCTAATATAAGTAAGGAGACCCTTCATATATGTACCCTAGTTGAAAGTTGGTTTTCTTTACCCTTCGATCTTGAGTTTTGATGGGCTTTGCACATGAGATGATTTTTTGTATGTGCCTTGAAAGAAGGAGGGACTTATATGGGAATTCCATGTTCTAGAGGTCCTTTAAGTGAAAAACTACCTAAGCTATATAAGCCAATTCCTCTTCAAACCAAGTAAACGTATCTCTTCTCCTCTTCATTCCTCATCTTTCTCAACCGACCAAGGCAGAGCTCTGGACCTCAGGGAGACGACCAACTAGAGCTAAGGTGAGAAAGAACCATCTTCTAGCTCGAATTCTTGGATGAATTCATCATACAAGGTTGGTTCTATGGTTAACTCACTTAGTTTTCTTGTTCTAGCCGACCATCCCCATATTTTCCTTGGAGAATCACCTCTGGCCAACTTGTGGAGCTCAAGACGCCATTAGAGGTTTGAAGCTTGGAAGCTTGGAGCTCCAAGAACAATGTTTAAGGCGGGTTTTATAACTCTAAACTCTTTGCTTTATTATGCATATCTAGGTTCTTGTAAATTACACTTAGTTCTTCTTCTTCCCCTTGTTTCCTTGCACTTTGGCAAAGCAATCCGTGGAGTAACTGATGTGTACAAATCATATCATCTTTTGGATCATGTTTGGTTGCATATCCATGTTGTTTTGACTCAATTATCACTCTCATTCATGCTAGATTCTATATTTTTAGCTATTCTTACTTGTCTCATGGTTTGGATTTTAGGTACTATATTTTGCAATGAAATAATGAGGAATATATCATATTATCTCTTATTGGATCACTCCTCAAGTATCTACATGTTTTGGGGTTCGAAACTATGCAAATACCACTTTTTACGGCATGTAAGTTGGACCTAAACGCTAAAAGTTATGAGCAGAATACACAACAGCCCAGAACAGCCAAGTGCACGCCGTGCACCTGGGAGCGTCAGGCAAATTGAAAGTTTCTGGAAAGTTGCACGCCGTGCACTTTGGGTGCACGGCGTGCACCTGGCAGTTTCAACATTTTGAAAAATACGAGTTTTTATTTAAAACGAAGTGGGAACTTAATGGGCGGTTATGCCCGGTCATTTATGAACGTTCCCTCGTCCCAGAGTAAGCCTAGAGCAGAGGAGGACGATTTTGAGGAGATCAAGGGTGGTTTCTTGGGAAAGGAGTCCATTTCTTCTTCTCTTCTTCTCCATTGTCTTCTCCAAGGTGAGCCAAGCTTCCCCAACTTCGTGCAACTTCTCGGGAGAGGAGCCAGTCCATTTTGGAGCAGCTTTAGGAGTGGAATTTCATCCCCAAGATGGAATTCTACTTCTCTTGGGTTACACTTTCAATTCTCCTAGCTTTTCCTTCTCTAAACTATGTTAAACTCTGAAAATTCTGTAGCGTTTCTGCAATACATGATCATGGACGAGTAGAATCCGAATCTTGGACATGGGAGAGTAACTCCCATGTCATAGCTTGTATGAACATATGAATTTCATACTAAATGTTAGTTTCTTGCATACTCCAAGAGTTGTTTCAGATCTGAAATTCTTGTTTGTGTGATTGGCCATCATACTTGCATGTTTTATACTTTCTTTCATAATCTGAGAAGATGTGTTTGAGAGTATGGAGTTACTCTTTTGGAAACTTGTCCTTGACCGCGAGAGTGGCTGGGATTATGTTGATGAGCATGGTTTGTGATTTGAAATGAAATTACATACACGAGAGTGATGTATGGAGTTAAAATCGTCATCACTTCACCGGGAGGTGAGTGATGACTACAAACCTCCTTTGCAAGTTAATTAGCATATTTAAATTCGTATTTTAATATAAACTATGATGTGATAGTGAAATCTCAAGTCTAAGATCCTTCCAAATCTGAATCTTAACCTTTCTTAAGTGATAATTTACTGTTTTGTTTTAGATCTATAATTTAGTTGTTCTAATCCAATCATCTTGTGTACAATGATCTAGATTATTGAAAATCATAACTCTTGCGCCTAACTAACCAACGCACCTTATGTTCGACCTCGACTACAACTACTCTCGTATACTTGTGGGATATAGCTAGTTGAGTAAAAGATCATTCTTAACTTGATTGAAACTCGTTAGTGTAAACAACCAACAAGTTTTTGGCGCCGTTGCCGGGGAGCATCGGTATTCCTGTTAGAGTAAGAGTTTTTGATAAGTAAATGAGACTAGATCACAACCTTCATATCAACCATCATATCCATAAATCATAATTCATCATGGTCATCATAATTTGTTGTATCTTCCATGTTTGTTTTTGTATCTCACTCACCTTGTTTATTTGCAGGAGCATATGGGGTGTTCATAAAAAGATCCTTGAACCGTGCATATCTCTACATTCAGACAATGAACACACTATTTGTAGCCCTCATGGAGCAAGAAGGAGTGAAACCCAAACATGTATGGAGGAATCACAACCCACACAACCATCATCCATGTCACCATCATATGCACCACCCTCATCCACACATCATTCATCCACACCACCATCATTCACACCTAATTCACCACCATCATATACACCACCAACACCCATACCACATACATCACCACCATCTACGCCACACCCACCTAATCCTCTGGATCCACATGAAGAACTAGTCAAGGAAGATGACCTTCCTCTTAAGGACTACTTTAGTACAGCTGCAATGCACATGAGTGAGCCTATTAATATTTCAGAATTTGAGGCAAAAGAGTTTTCTATTAGCCCAGACATCATACAATTGCTACAATTGAATGCATTTGGAGGGACACCAATGGAGGATCCAAACCTCCACATTGCTGAATTTCTGCAGTTGCTAAGCACCATAAAGATATATGGTGTTCCTACTGATGGGATACACCTAATTTTTTTTCATTCTCTCTTAAAGATAGAGCCAAAGCATGGCTCTATACTTTGCCAAAGAAGTCAATCAGCACTTGGGAGGATCTTCTAAAGGTCTTTTTGGCAAGATATTTTCCACCTAGCAAAACTTTGCAGCTAAGGAGTCAACTCATCAATTATTCTCAAAGGTATGGAGAGACCTTGTATGATACATGGGAGAGGTTCTAAGATATTCAACATCTTTGTCCACATCATGGTCTAAGAAATTGGCTTCTATTGCAATCTTTCTATAATGGTTTGTGTTGCAATACAAGGATGTCTATTGATGCAGCTGCAAATGGAGCTCTAATGAACAAATCTTATAGAGAAGCCTATGCTATTATTGAAGATATAGCAGCAAATCATTGCCAATGGAGTTCGGCTACAAGCTACCACCCATCCTTTCCACATACTACTTCCAGAAAGCAAAGAGAAGATCACACGGTTGGTGCTATAGACATAATTGCAGCAAAGATAGACACTTTATCACAAAGGTTTGATAAGCTAAGCACACAACCATTTCAAGCAGACAATATTATTTGTGATTCATGTGGGTTGCTTGGACACTCATCTTCTACATGTTATGCTTCTTCTATTTATTCTCCAATGGGCTACACTCCACCAGACTTCTACATCAATGCAAACCCAAATTTCATTCAGCCACCACAACCACAAGTAACTTCTAGATTAGAGTCCATGCTTGCAACATTTATTTCAACTCAAATGCAGCAAAATGAGGAGTTCCATCAACAAAGACAATCAATGAAGGGTGCCATTTTCCAACTCTCTTCTAAGATTGACGATATTACCACTCATGCACACATCTTGGAGAAACAAATTATCTAGCAAGCTCTTTTTAGCAAAGAAGCATTTCCACCTTTCTTGCCTAGTCCACCGGAGATGAATCCTACATATTTCAGGCCGGTGACATTGAAGAATGGAGTTGTTATAGAGTTATATCCTTCAAAGTGTGATGATGTTGGTATCCATGATGATTATGAAGTTCCAACTAAAGGGGAGAAAGCTAAACCACATGCTCTACATGTTGATTCTTCAAGCAAACCACATGTCTTTCCTCCTCACATTCTAGATGACACATTGCTTTATAATGAGAACACTCTTCCCAACTCATATTTTGATGATGCTTCAAAGGAGAATAAAAAGACAACTAGTATTGCATACAAAAGACTATTCTTGCTACAGATCATAGGTGCTTTTTCTTTCCCCAAATCAAGGACATATTTGTAAGGAGGCATCAATCTTTAGCACAACAATTTCCAGCTGCAAATTAGAGCACCGGTCCTCCATGGACTTTGATATTTCCACCATGATGAGGTACCCGGTTGCAACCTTTTTAGTTTGATTTATGCAGTGAAGACACTATAGATTTCAAGCTTAGGGGGGGAGCAACCGGATGGTAACCTAGTTCTTTTAGCTTTTCCCTTTCATGTTATTTGCTTCTTGTCATTTGCTTTTGTTTTGTGTTCACATTTCAGTCTTTTGTTTTCAATTCTGCTCTTCTGGTGGCAAATCTAGTATGATATGTTGTTGATCTTTTATATGTGGATAGAACTCCTATGCTTAACTGATTGTCCTCTTTTGATGAGAAATATCATTTGGAGAAATTGTAAAAGGCATGCATTAATCAAATGAAACATTTTGGCCATCAACATGTGCTTAACTCTGGTTTATGATCCTAGCCTGAACATTCATCTTTCACATCCTTGATTGCTTAAAACAAGTAATGGTTTCAATTTTTGTGAGTAAATCAACTTTACAACATCATTTGAAATACTAGATGCCCTTGCCAATCTCTTAGTGCATTTTCAACCACTCTTTCAATGAAAAATTTTCAAAACAAATGAATGAAATCTAGCTAATGTTGCAATTTAGTTGACTCTCCTATCTTATGGGAAAAAAAATAAAATTTCTTTTGGCTTATCTCATCTTTATACCCTATAAAAGATGGCTAAACCGCCCACATATCATGCTATCCTAGTGTAAGTCCGATCTGGCCACGATGGTTAGGTGGTATGTCTTAAAAGAGGGTAAAATACCCCAACCGACATTCCACGTGTGCATAAGCCTACATTAGCAGCCGAGTGTCAGAACCCATAATCCATTATCATATCATTTTTGAGAAAGAAGGAGAGTACCAAAAAAAATTGTCAATTTTAACTAAGATTTCATCATTTGTATCCTTAATAGTTGAGAGTTTGAGTTGCACATCCACTAATTGCTTGGCTTGGTCATCCAAATTCTACTTAGTGTTGTTTAATTGATTGATTCATTTAATTGTGACCACCCATATTGAACTAAAAATCTCTTTATTGGGTGTTTAAGTTGAATTGATTGCTATGAGCATAAACATGTTGATCATGGTTGGTTTGGTCTTATACACATCTTTCATTTCATTTGATCTATTCATGAACTTGACAATTCTTCATTTATGTTTCTATGCTCTTTTTTCTTGAGGACAAGCAATGGTTTAAGCTTAGGGGGATTTGATGTGCACAAATCATATCATCTTTTGGATCATGTTTGGTTGCATATCCATGTTGTTTTGACTCAATTATCACTCTCATTCATGCTAGATTCTATATTTTTAGCTATTCTTACTTGTCTCATGGTTTGGATTGTAGGTACTATATTTTGCAATGAAATAATGAAGAATATATCATATTATCTCTTATTGGATCACTCCTCAAGTATGTAAATATTTTGGGGTTCAAAACTACGCAAATACCACTTTTTACGGCATGTAATTCGGGCCTACACGGTAAAAGTTATGAGCAGAATACACAACAGCCCAGAACAGCCAAGTGCACGCCGTGCACCTGGGAGCGTCAGGCAAATTGAAAGTTTCTGGAAATTTGCACGCCGTGCACTTTGGGTGCACGGCGTGCACCTGGAAGTTTCAACATTTTGAAAAATATGAGTTTTTGTTTAAAACGAAGTGGGAACTTAATGGGCGGTTATGCCCGGTCATTTATGAACGTTCCCTCGTCCCAGAGCAAGCCTAGAGCAGAGGAGGGCGATTTTGAGGAGATCAAGGGTGGTTTCTTGGGAAAGGAGTCCATTTCTTCTTCTCTTCTTCTCCATTGTCTTCTCCAAGGTGCATCCAAGCTTCCCTAACTTCGTGCAGCTTCTCGGGAGAGGAGCCAGTCCATTTTGGAGCAGCTTTAGGAGTGGAATTTCGTCCCCAAGACGGAATTGTACTTCTCTTGGGTTACACTTTCAATTCTCCTAGCTTTTCCTTCTCTAAACCATGTTAAACTCTGAAAATTTTGTAGCGTTTCTGCAATACATGATCATGGACGAGTAGAATCTGAATCTTGGACATGGGAGAGTAACTCACATGTCATAGCTTGTATGAACATATGAATTTGTACTAAATGTTAGTTTCTTGCATACTCCAAGAGTTGTTTCAGATCTGAAATGCTTGTTTGTGTGATTGGCCATCATACTTGCATGTTTTATACTTTCTTTCATAATCTGAGAAGATGTGTTTGAGAGTATGGAGTTACTCTTTTGGAAACTTGTCCTTGACCGCGAGAGTGGCTGGGATTATGTTGAGGAGCAAGGTTTGTGATTTGAAATGAAATACATACACGAGAGTGATGTATGGAGTTAAAATCGTCATCACTTCACCGGGAGGTGAGTGATAACTACAAACCTCCTTTGCAAGTTAATTAGCATGTTTAAATTCTTATTTTAATATAATCTATGATGTGATAGTGAAATCCCAAGTCTAAGATTCTTCCAAATCTGAATCTTAACCTTTCTTAAGTGATAATTTAATGTTTTGTTTTAGATCTATAATTTAGTTGTTCTAATCCAATCATCTTGTGTACAACGATCTAGATTATTGAAAATCATAACTCTTGCACCTAACTAACCAACGCTCCTTGTGTTCGACCTCGACTACAACTACTCTCGTATACTTGCGGGATATAGCTAGTTGAGTAAAAGATCATTCTTAACTTGATTGAAACTCGTTAGTGTAAACAACCAACAGTAACCGACCTTGACAGAGGTTGAAGACGATAGGCGTGATTTCCTTGGCAACTTTATCAAACAACCTTGGACCCTTTTGGTCCAAACGGTTTGCAAACCATTTGAGACCAAACGATTTCAAACCGTTTGATCTCATGCAGTCTTGCAAGACCGTTTGGAATCAAACGGTCTCAAGACCGTTTGATAGGGTTGACCAAGGGACGAACGTTTAAGGGTCTGCTGGTAACATGTTCAATTTCATTCCTACAAATAATCATAATCTAATTCATAACCAATTAAGAGTTGAAGGCACTTCAACCCCTTAAACCCTAATCGGGTAGATTTGCTATTTTCAAAGATAGATTTTGGTGAGTTTTGGGTTGAAGGACCCAAACGGTCTCAAGACCATTTGGGGTTTCATCCAAACGGTCTCAAGACCGTTTGGAGACAACCCAAGACCGTTTGGAGGTCTAGTGATGAGGTAATTTGATGATTTGAAGGTTCAATTGCAATAAGTTGAAGAATTGATAAAAATGCTGATTTTAGACCTAATTAGGGCTCAACCTTTACTTAATTGACTTGGCTTTTGATAGAACTTTGGGCAAACGGTCTCAAGACCGTTTGGAGGATTTCCAAACGATCTCAAGACCGTTTGGGCCCAATTGGAGGTCAATTGATAGGTTCAACCTCGATTTGATTCACATTATTGAACGTTGATGATTATCCGATCGGAAACCCTAATTGAGTTAGATTTAACCCTAATTGGCTTTCAATTGAGGTTCAATTTGATGTCCAATTGATTAAACCTAACCTTAATTAACTCAATTTGTAAGTGGTTAACATGGTATTGGCCAATTGAAGGCTTCAACATAGATAAACCTAATCGATTGTAACTTTTGATCCACTTTGAGGTCCAAACGGTTTGAGCCCATTTGGACCAAACAGTCTCAAGACCGTTTGGGGCCAAATGGTCTCAAGACCGTTTGGGCTCAAATGATCTCAAGTCGTTTGGACCAATCGATCTCAAGATCGGTTATGATCAAACGGTTTCAAACCGCATAAGCTTAAACGATTTGGAGGTCAACCCTCCCCAAACGGTCAACACACCTAAACAGTCTCAAGACCGTTTGAGGCCAAATGATCTCAAGACCATTTGGGGCCAAACGGTCTCAAGACCGTTTGGTGGTTTAAGGTTGAAACCGTTTGGAGATTTTCAAGGATGTTTATATACTTAATCATTTGAAGATGTAATTGGTTCAATGGTGATCTGATCTAAACCCTAAAGGTACCCTAGGACATTAAGGGACTAAATGATTAACGAATTGACCCATGATGGTGATCAATGGGGCAGTTTACCTATATACCCTTGAAGGGTACAATTGAGTGATATCTTGTTCTAATCAAACCCTAATGTCTTGATGTTGGAGATTTCGCTTATGTTAATCAATGAGAACTTAACCCAACCTGTTTTGGAGTGATGTAATCATCATCTGCCATAAGAGGAGACAGAAAGTCACCACCTGTTAGTAAGAGGAGAGAGAAAGTATCAAATATGATTGAAACTCAAGTAAAGTACCTTCAATGCATATGAGGGGGGCATGATTAGGGTATGATCCACCTATGTGAGATCATGGAAACCCTAATCATGATAATTGATGAATCTTAATCTAATTTGAGGGCATCAATGGTGATGTTTCTCACACATGATATTGTTATAAGTTCAATTTACATGATGTGAATAGTAAACCCTAATTCTAGGGTGATAGCATGTAAAGTGTATAGTAAACCCTAATTGATGAGAATCAGGGAATCTAACTCTTGTAAGGAGTATGAAGACACATCTTTTGAAATGAATTGTTTATCCTTATCAGTTGAATTAACCTTGCATGTTCTTATATAATGATGATCAAATCTAGGTAAGGATTGTGATGCCATATTCATTGAAAGCATGTATTAGCTTTATGAATAGTGACATATCCTGTTATTCTGAAAATGACATCCTATGAGATGATAGGTTGTATGAGACACAAGTATCATCAAGGCCATGCTTATGAGATGACTTGTGATAAGATGTTTGAGAAATGATAATTGATGTGAGTTACACTTGTACATTTAGTATTCTACTTTCATAGTTGATATGCTAATGATTAATGTTTGAGAACATATATGATGTTAAAAGAATACTGAAATGTACCTAACTAATCAAGTATAACCATACCATGTAGAGCCCTAATCATAGATCCATCATAGTCAGAATTATATGATGGTGAAACATGTCTTCCTAAGGGAATTCCTGGAACACATACTGACCTGTATTTTACTACGCGCTAAAAACGCAAGTGTACGCGTCGAGTAATATAGGCCTTTGTGAGGCCCGAGTCGAACACAGGGATACGTTGAATTATTGGAGACTCCTACTAACTATTTGCGATCAGCTAAGCCGGATAACAAAGTAGGGTTTGTTGTCGAAATTAAAAGAAAATAAAAATAAAACAAAGAAAACAATCGATTAAAGGTTAATTTAATCAATTCAAAAGGGTATCTTTAGGATTGCGGTTTCATCGTGGGTCAACAGTGTATTAGGTTTCATATAACTCCTCAATCTTCTCTCTCTATCCGGGTAGTGGCCTGAAAACAGAATTACCCACTGTCGTGGTGCAATTCACTACTTAGGTTTAGGTTGATTCCACCGTCGTAGTAATCTATTCCCTAAACTAAGCGCATTACGAACGATCTCTCAGTTTCCACCATTAATTTTACACCTCCTTTGTCAAGGGATTTATCGATTAATGTAGGTTTCACCTCTTTTCAGCCGTTAATCCTTCTGTCGAAGTGATTAAGGGCATTAGGTTATTATTATGGTGATCAAGCATAACAATATATGGAGAAAACGAAACTATACCACGGATTTAAGATAGAAAATATGAATTATTAATATAAAACGGTCATACAATGCATTCCCGGGCTACTCCCGGTCCTAAAGATGGAGGGGATTAGCCCCGCATGTTCATCTCGCATAAATACATGGTAGAAATAGGGGAAATCATATGAAAAACGTGAATTAAGTGGGAAAACCCCTGAACGGAGGAGAACCGGTTGATCCTTTGCGTAGAACACGAGCTTTCCCGCCTCTCGGTGGTGAAATCCGTCTTCGGCAGCGTCCGGATCGACAGGGATGAGCTTCTGGCCTCCGTTCTCCTTTCTCTCGCTCCTCAGCACTTGTGCAATGGCAAATGAGATCATGATCTCGTCTGGGCGGCCGTCATTAGGTATAAGTCCCTAATTAGGTCGTCAATTAACTCCAGCCGTCCGATTGAGATCAAACCGAATCCAACGCATATCTGCCGGCGTCGATACCATCGACGCGGGTCGATGGTATCGACCCGGTGTAGTAGCGACAGCCTTCTTGTCTTTTCGTCCGAGTGCCTGTATCCATCTCGATACCATCGACTTGGGTCGATGGTATCGACCTCTCTGTAGCTTCGGGTTTGTCTTTTAGCGACGTTGTAGCCTCAATGCGTCGATGGTATCGACCTGGGTATTGATACTATCGACAGCTTCCTCGCCAGCAACCTGAAGGGATCTCGATGCCATCGACTTGGGTGTCGATGGTATCGACTCTGTGTTGCTCCTTTCGGCTGACAACCTGTACTCTTGTCGATGGTATCGACTTCCATCGATGGTTTCGACGGAAGCAGATACTTGTTTTTCCTGAAATTCCAAGGCAAGATCAAATAAATCCATACGAATTATGATAATGTGATAATTAATGCTCAAAATGATAAAACTAGGGGAATTTGACATAAAATGATGGCAAAGACCGAAATGAGTGAATTATGCAATATTGACCATAAAAATGACTAATAAAAGCACAAAACACATATCAAAAAGGTCTATAAATGCGACTCAAAATCATCGCATCAAACTCCCCTAAGCTTAAACATTGCTCGCCCTCGAACAACTAATCCTTAGAATAGAATTGCAAATGTCAACTGAAAATCAACACACCAACCCAACATCCCATGTGACTCCCACTGAACGTTCTCAAACGGGCCTTCTCTAACCACAGAACAGTAATTACCCCAAAGGTGACAGTAATCATCAATAAAAGAAATTAACCTCCAAACCGATGAACACTATCACATAAGGCAGTTAACATAATAAAATTCGCCGATTCAGCATTGGTGCATCTTGTGATCGCCTATACTACGTTGCTCACCCTAACTACCATCTACATGGAAGTAGTTCTCCTGATAATCATTAGTGAGGAGAAATTCATGGTGGCCTACCAATCCGAGCAACGGGTGGATGAAAATGGGTGGCTCATGGAAGAACTTGGAAGTATTGTACAGTTTCAACATGCATAATACAAACATGTCCTATATGATGCAAATGCACATTAGAAATGCCCTAATGCCTAAAATTGGGTGAAATGATGCATGCACTAACCTTCCACCCCAAAATTAGATGGAAATCTAGTCAAACTACATCATGTACTCAATTTTCCTGTAATGCAAGTGATATCATGTTCCTTTCTCCCTCTTATTTCACTTCCTTCTGAATTCTCTTTTTTTCTTCAGATTATTAGAATTTTTTTTTCTTTAGCCCACATATCCATAATTGCTTGAAGATAAGTTTATTGGGCTATTTTCGTCATGCACAGAAATTTTTGCAATATTTAGAAGGTATGGAACAGT
The DNA here is from genome assembly GCA_963693085.1 of Alisma plantago-aquatica. Lineage (NCBI taxonomy): Eukaryota > Viridiplantae > Streptophyta > Magnoliopsida > Alismatales > Alismataceae > Alisma > Alisma plantago-aquatica. The sequence continues at coordinate 1,184,343,522 of OY856410.1, read as the reverse complement.
TTAATTCACCTTTGAGGAAACATTGAGATACATGGTGTACTTTATGCATGAATATCATGAGTGAAACTACATGGCATGCACCTAAAGGTAATGTGCATGAATCCCTATATTTTTTTTCTTTTTATGCAAAAGTATGGAAAATATCAATGCAAGTCCTATCTACATGCTATGCACACAAAAAGGAATTAAAACTGCACTTTACTTCCAATTCTTAGGTGGATTATGGAAAAATGAAATGGAACGATCACAAGATTAGATGAATGAACCTTAGAAAGATATTATGTGTCCCTCCTTACTGACATGTGTAGTAGTTTAGAGGGTTTTCTCTCTTACTTCCAATTAAGGTCTCATTACTATTTGGTTAGGTTAGGCTCAAACAACCATTACTGTCCACTTTTCATGAATCAATAGGAGTACAAGTGTGAAATGTTGTTTTAAAGTTGACATAATCAATCATTTTTGTAGGATGTGTTCCCCAAGGTCAACCAAAGCAAGCTATCCAAAGACACAAAAAAATTTAAATTTCCCTTCAATTTCCCATGAACTAACAGCAAGATGACAAACTTTTACGACATCCACAGTTACACTAGATAGCACGTGGATCCTACAAAAACTAAAAATGCAAGAAACAAATAACAATGCTAAAAACTAAAAACAATGAATGATAGAGTTGTTCCAACTACCCCCTAAGCTTGAATTCGACTATGGCCTCATAGTAAAAAACAAACTTAAGATTGGAACAGAGATACCCGATCATTCTTGTGGAGGCAGAGGTGGGTACTGTGGGTCTGTAGGATCCCAAGAAGGATACTCCCCCTGGAAGCTCGGATCATAATGGGTCCTCGGCGGAGGCTGTGGATAGCCTCCAAAGTAGCTCTGACTCCAGTAGGGGTCGTAGAAGGGCTCCTGTTGCATCTTCATCCGTTGCAACCGATTGTGGATCTGCTGTTGGTTGGCGAGGAGGAGACGCTCATTCTCAAACATAGCCCTTTGATTGTCAAGTAACCGGTTCGTAGTGTCCAGAATACCGGTATACATCGCTAGATGCTACTGCTGTGAATGATGTATGTCATGCAGCATCGTGTACATGCCTTGCATTGAGTAGGCATCCTCGCTTGGCTGTGAGGGTTGTGGTGATGGCGGCGGGGGTTGTGATGATGAAGACGCACCCGGATGCATTCGAGGATGCTTCCGGGGTGCTACCCGTGCTCGAAGAGGTGTGAATGCCTCCTCTTCCTCCTCAGCCTCGCCTTCCTGTCCGTCGTTTCCGCCTTCGTCATCATCGGAGTCGATGGCTATGATCGGCCATCAGAAGTGTTGTGCGCCCTCGATGTTGAAGACGGGGTCCGGCAGTGCGCATTCCTGGTAAGCGTGGTTGACGTGGCAGTGCGCGTAAGCCAACCCATCCCATAGGAGAATAAGGTTAGAACGGTGCAGATGTTGCACGTTCACCTTACTCCTCGTGGAAAGCGGGGTCATGGTGGAGAAGTTGAGCCCGAGGTAGTGCGCCAGCTTGGTGATGAGCCCGCCGAAATGGATCGGAGCCTTCCTCGTACTCCTCTTTACTGCCAGGACGCGCTGCAGGAAGAACGCACCCCAGTTGCATTCTTGTCGCTTCAGGAGCATGTAGAGAAAGAAAAGGTCGCTCTCCTGAAACTTGCTCAATGACAGATCGCTACAAGCAAAGAAAGTGAAACTCAACATCCGGTGTAGGACCCAGATGAATGGATGCTCGAAATCCGCTACCGCAGCATTGTGGTAGCTCACTGTCTTCCCTGCCGGCACTATCACTAGCTCGGCGAAGATCTTGTCGTAATCTGTGCGGGAATCCGGGCGCCAGTGATCGTTTTGAGAGTGGTTCCAGTTGAAGATGTCATTGAACTGCTCAAGCGTGATGTTGTAGTCGATGTTGAACAGCCGGAAGGACACCCGACCCTTGATCCACTCACGATCAGAAGCAACTACGTCGTTGGGCACGACGCAGACGTCAAGGGACGCCATAAATTCCGCCACTAACTCCTTGTAGGTGGGAAATTCGCCGAAGAATGACTAACCATCCGCATGGTACTCCATCTCGTCGTGCCTTCTGCCGGTGTGATGTGCTTGCGCGTCCAGAACATAGGCCAAGTTGGCCTCGAATCCAAGCTCTTGGATCATTCCCCGGTCCACATATCGGGTCGGCTCGATCTTCCGCTTCATGATCTCCTCATAGATCTTCCTCACCTCCGCGGATGGGTGAACTAGGCGCGGACTTGATACTGAAGCAGTAGGGGGTGGCACAAACATTGCGATATCCATAGGATTTGCGCGAGAGGACGATGCTCCGGCGACGTGCACCATTGTTGCGAGAAAGATGGGATTAGAAGAAGAAGAAGAGCTCGGGGAAGATGGAGAATTGATTCTCCGCTCGGTGAAGATCCTTGCTCGATGTTGCTGCTCTTCGATCTGGGATGGCTCGGGGGAGTGCTCGGCACAAAGGAGAAAGTTCACTCTGAAGGTGTGACGTCAAATGACGTTATAACTCTCCTTATATAGACTTGGTCGGTGCTACTGTTGACCCGTCGATACCATCGATGCGGGTCGATGGTATCGACACGTCTCGATGCTATCCGCCCCCCTCGCGAGTATCGACGGCTGACGTTTGCTGGATCATGAAACTCGGATTGCTGACCTTTCGATACCATCGATGCGAGTCGATAGTATCGACGCAGCACCCGGATCGCTGACGTGGACTTCGCGATCGCCATCGATGTCTTTGCGTGGATCGGTGACATGGATGGTCGATACCATCGACGGGAGTCGATGGTATCGACTTGGCTTCATTGCGACACCGCCACTTTTTCACTTCAACCTGTGATCATGTCGATACCATCGACGAGGCCGTCGATGGTATCGAGTTGAATGAGACAAATCGCTCTGAACTTCTCCAGAGATCTCGATGGTACCGACTGTTGTGTCGATACTATCGACAGTTGTTGCGCGACCTGCCTGTAGGTGTGTCAATACCATCGACGGGACCGTCGATAGTATCGAATCAGAACGAACCTTGCAGTTGTCAACCTGAACCTATGTCGATACCATCGACCAATGTGTCGATGGTATCGACCCTGCCTCAGCCTGCACAATGAACAAATGGATCAAGGTATCTTCTTTACACTAAACATTGAATGAAATTAAAGCAACCTATGACTATAATTAAACTATCCTAATGTACCGATGGTTGGGTTGCCTCCCAACAAGCACTCTTATTTAACGTCTTAGGCTGGACGGCTTCCCAACATCTCATTCGTCCGCAAGTGTAATGAGTTTGACCTCATTCACTTTTCACTTGTAATTTTCACCAAAATACAGCTTTAACCTCTGTCCATTCACCAAAAACGTGGCATCTCCATCACGCACCAGAATCGCACTGTGCGGTTTAACCTCTTCCGCCACGAATGGTCCACTCCACCGGGACTTCAGCTTCTCGGGATGCAACTTGAGTCGGGAGTTAAACAACAGAACACTATCTCCCTTCTTGAACGTGTGCAGCTCGATATGGCGATCGTGGATCAGTTTTGTGCGCTCCTTGTATATTTGGGCATTCTCATATGCCGTCATGCACAACTCGTCCAGCTCATTCAACTCAAACATCCTCTTTCTCCCAGCTTCATCATAACTCAAATTTAGCCTTCTAAGTGCCCAATGGGCCTTGTGCTCTAACTCCACCGGAAGGTGACAAGCCCGGCCATACGCCAACCTAAAAGGCGTAGTGCCTATAGGTGTTTTGTACGCCGTTCTATATGCCAAAAGTGCGTCTGGTAGTAGGGCACTCCAATTTTTCCTTGTGGATGCCACTGTTCGCTCTAGAATCTTCTTGATTTCACGGTTTGAGACCTCCACTTGGCCTTGAGTCTGTGGATGATATGGGGTGTCAATGTTGTGCTTGACCCCATATTTCTTCAACAGTGTCGAGAATTTCTGATTCCGGAAGTGTGTACCCCCATCGCTTATTATCATTCGGGGTATCCCAAACCTGCAGAAAATATTTTCCTTCACAAACCTGCACACTACATTAGAATCATTAGTCCTTGTGGGGATTGCTTCCACCCACTTCGACACATAGTCAACAGCTAGCAAGATATACAAATTTGAATTCGAGGACACAAAGGGTCCCATGAAGTCTATGCCCCACAAATCAAATACTTCAACTTCCTGAAATACATTCAGGGGCATATCTTGTCGCTTCGAAATGTTACCTACTCGCTGACACAGGTCACATTGCCTTACAAAATCGTAGGCATCCCGAAACAAAGTTGGCCAATAAAGGCCGCTTTCCAACACTTTGGTTGCTGTTTGCGAACTGGCATGGTGTCCTCCCGTAGGCGACGTATGGTAATGGTGGAGAACACTCTCGTAATCCACCTCAGGCACACACCTGCGTAGGATATCGTCCCTGCATTGCTTCAAAAGAATTGGGTCATCCCAAAAATAGTATCTCAAAGAATGAAAGAATCTCTTTTTCTCTTGATATGACCAGTCTTCCGGGATGATCTCGCAAGCCAAATAATTAACAATTTCAGCAAACCACGGTTCTTTAGAATTAATTTTCAAAAGTTGTTCATCGGGAAACGTCTCGGTTATGGGTATGTGCAAATCTTTTTCATCTACCATGTCTAACCTAGACAAATGATCAGCCACTACATTATCAATTCCAGACTTGTCCTTGATTTTAATATCAAATTCTTGTAAAAGCAAAATCCACCTAATGAGTCTAGGCTTTGCATCTTTTTTCTCCATCAAGTATTTTATCGCAGCATGGTCGGTCCATACAACTACTTTAGATCCCACTAAATACTGCCGAAATTTTTCAAAAGCAAACACAACGGCAAGTAATTATTTTTCTGTAGTTGTATAGTTCAATTGAGCATCATTCAGAGTTTTGGAAGCATAGAAAATCACAGCGGGCTTATTATCTACCCTTTGCCCCAAAACGGCTCCTACTGCAAAATCTAAAGCGTCACACATCAATTCGAACGGTTTTGTCCAATCCGGCGTTTGAACAATCAGGGTCGAAATCAATTTTTCTTTCAAAACTTCGAATGCATGAAGACACTTATCGTTGAAATCGAAAATCGCATCTTTCTCCAACAGTTCGGATAAAGGTTTTGCAATTTTAGAAAAATCTTTTATGAATCGCCGATAGAACCCGGCGTGTCCCAAAAAGCTTCTCACCCCTTTTACAGAATTTGGTGGGGGTAGCTTGGAAATCACTTCAATTTTCACAGGGTCTACCTCAAGACCTTTGCTAGACACCTTGTGTCCTAGCACTATTCCCTCTGTCACCATCATGTGACATATTCTCCCAATTGAGGACCAAGTGTGTGTCCTCACAACGCTGCAACACTTTGTCCAAATTATATAGACATTCATCAAAAGACGCACCATAAACCGAGAAGTCATCCATGAAAACCTCAAGACAACGCTCTACCATGTCAGAGAATATGACGAGCATGCAACGTTGAAACGTCGCCGGTGCATTACATAAACCAAACGACATTCGTCGGTAGGAAAAAGTCCCATAGGGACAGGTGAACGTAGACTTCTCTTGATCCAAAGGATCAATCAAAATCTGGTTATACCCCGAATACCCATCCAGAAAACAAAAATGCGACCGACCGGCAAGACGTTCTAAAATTTGATCGATAAATGGTAAAGGAAAATGATCCTTGAGAGTGGCGGCATTCAGTCGACGGTAGTCAATACAAACTCACCACCCGGTTACCAATCGGGTGGTGACAGGTTCATTCAACAAATTTTTAGTAACAGTAATTCCCCCCTTCTTAGGGACTACCTGTGTGGGACTCACCCACGTCGAGTCTGATATGGCATATATAATCCCTGCAGTAAGAAGTTTGATGACCTCCTTCTTCACAACCTCCATCATGCTCGGATTTAAGCGTCTTTGAGGCTGAATAACTGGCTTGGCTCCCTCCTCGAGCCGAATCTTATGCTGGAAAAGTGTAGGGGAGATCCCCTTGATGTCTGCAACAGACCACTCAAAAGCTCCACGGTGGTTCTTGAGCACTATCAGCAGTTGCTCCTTCTCATCCGCACTCAAGTAAGAAGATACAATCACCGGTAACTTGTCCTTCTCAGCTAGAAAGACGTACTTAAAAGATGCGGGGGCAGCGGCTTCAATTCCAACTCTGGTAGGCAGATAAGAGATGATTGCAGCGGTGGGGGAAGTGTACCTAAATTTTCCAAGAGCCTCGTATAGAAACATGGAAGCATCTGAAGCATTTTGGCGCACTCCTTGAGTGATTTACTCCGCATCCAATCATAGGTGACATTCAACAAACACGCCTCCAGCGGCAATTCCGGATATGCATCAACAACTAAAGTAGTAATCGCATCATCCTCCCAAGAAGGTGGAATGTCCTCATTCTCATCATTCGGAAATCCAACAGCTTTACATAAAGAGACAACCTTAGTTTGCTCCATGATATCCACAGCTAAGGTTCCATTATCCATCTTGCTCATCACATGAGCCATGTCCAAAAATGGTTTTCCAAGGCAGAGTGAGATGTTGTGATCCATATGTTTCACCATGTTACATTGTTCTTTTGCTTTAGTAGACGCAGTGCTAGTGGGCATGACCATCTCAAAGCGATCATCTACTATGCCCAAGGTCAAGCGACCTCTCCCCATCTCTAAGATCATGTCGGCTGTTGCTTCGAATGGACGTCCAAGTAACAGCTCATTGCCATGCTCATCCTGCATCTCCATAACCACAAAATCAGCCGGAAAGACAAATCGATCAACCTTCACTAAGACATCTTCGCAGATTCCATAAGGCTTCACCACAGAGTTGTCGGACAATTGGATAGTCATATTGCTTGGTCGTGACTCCTTCAATCCCAGCTTTTTAAATGTCGAAAGGGGCATCAAATTGATGCTTGCCCCTGAATCACATAATGCCTCTCCAAATTTAAACTTCCCGATAAAGCAAGAAATGTTGAAACACCCGGGATCCTGTCTCTTTGGCGGTAGAGTGCCCATAATGAAGGCACTCACTTGCTCCTTCAGCACAACGACCTCAGTATCTGGTATTTTCCTCTTCTTGGTGATGACATCTTTTAGAAACTTCCCGTATGACGGGATTTTCTCAATAGCTTCCAACAACGGAATATTGACCGAAAGCTTCCTAAAGCTGTCCAAGAATTTCTTGAATTGTGCATCTACCTTCCTTGCCTTTGCACTATTCGGATAGGGGACCGGAACAACGTGTGCCCTTTGATGGGGTGGAAAATAAGGTGTCATTTTCTGCGGTTCCCCTTCAGCAGCTTGTTCTTCATTACCATTCACATTTATGTCTTCAGCTTGCCCTGTGACTGGTGTGGGCTGCTCCTTAGTAGTTGCACCTTCAACTTTATCTTGCGGTGTGCTTGTGTCATCCGTTCTTGGATTCAACACCTTCTTGCCGCTTCTCAGTAAAATGGCCTTGGCCTGCTGGTTTCCCCCGGGAACATTGGTGTTCCCCGGAAAACCCGGATGTGCTGGCTTCTTTAAACTTGCAATTTCAGCTTCCATCTGCGCCATGGAGGTCTCTATGGTCCTCATTTGAGCCCCATGGCTCTGCAATGTCTGCCTAAATTGATTCATATATTCACCATGTTGCTTGATTTGCTGCCCGAATGTGTTCATTAACTCCTGGTTTTGCTTGATGACCTGATTGAGCAACTTCGTGCTCTTGTCCTCTGTAGCTAGTGCGGGCTTGGCGTCCGAATCCTGCAGAAAATTGTTCGGATCCTTCCATGAGAACTTTTTTTCCTTTCGCCATGAGTAGTCATTGTTCCTGTACCCTTGCTGTTGCCTGATGTACTTGACTTGAGCCTCATCCTCTGACTCATTGTCTTCCTTTTGCAGTAACTTCTTTGCGAGAAGATCCATCTTCTCATTAAGCTCCCTTATTGCCTTTGATTCGCTGGCGACTCGTGCTTGCTCAACTGGGCCTCTCTCTCTTTCTCCCCAGGACTGCTTTCTCGCCATGTTCTTGAGTATTTCCCAGCATCTAGTGTCAGTGTTATTCAGGAAAAATCCCGACCCGGCTGAGTCCAAATTACTCCTATCATGCTCGGAGAGAGCAAAATAGAAGATTTTCACCTGTGTCTCTTTGTCCAACCCATGATGCGGACATCTCCTCAACATAACCTGAAATCACTCCCAGATCTCAGAATATGTTTCACCCGCCTGTTGGGTGAAATTGTGAATCTTCCTAATCATGTCGTTGGTCTTCTCAGGAGGGAAAAACCTCTCGAAGAAAACCTCCACCATATGATCCCAAGACTCCACAAATTCGTCATCGAGATTATGTAGCCACTCTCTTGCTGCTCCTGCCAAGGAACTTGGGAACAACTTGAGGTACAAAGCATGTTGTGGAAACCTGTCTATCTTTACCATGTCACAGTTTTCAACGAACTGGCTGATGTGTGCAACAGGATCCTCATTCTTCAACCCATGAAACGCATTTGATTTTACCAAGTTAATCAACGCTGGATCGATCTTATATGTCGGTATGTCGATCCCCTGCTTCTTTATAGGCCCCTTTGAAGCTGATGAGGAAGAAGCTTTGATCTTCTCCCATATGGTCTGTGGCTCAGCCATGTCTTCTGCTTCAGATTCAGAATTTATTTCTTCTTGGTGCTCTTGCTCGTAGTGCTCCTCGTCCTCAGGTCCCGGAGGTGGAACCTCGGGTGTGCAATTAGCGTAGTCCGTACTACGTGTATGCACCATGCAAAGTACCTGAAATGAGAAAATTCGAGTTCAGTACTATGCTTGAACGAGTATAACAATTATAGAAAAATTTAAAAATATTTGAAGTTGTTTCAAAATAAAAAAAAATTGTGGCCTAGAGTGGCCGCTCGTAGCACTCGAAGTGCCAACAATTCGCCGTATCTCCGACAACGGCGCCAAAAACTTGACGTGTATTTTACTACGTGCTAAAAATGCAAGTGTATGTGTCGAGTAATATATGCCTTTGTGAGGCCCGAGTCGAACAGAGGGATACGTTGAATTATTGGAGACTCCTACTAACTATTTGGGATCAGCTAAGCGGGATAACAAAGTAGGGTTTGTTGTCAAAATTAAAAGAAAATAAAAATAAAACAAAGAAAACAATCGATTAAAGGTTAATTTAATCAATTCAAAAGGGTATCTTTAGGATTGTGGTTTCACCGTGGCTCAACATTGTATTAGGTTTCATATAACTCCTCAATCTTCTCTCTCTATCCAGGTAGTGGCCTGAAAACAGAATTACCCACTGTCGTGGTGCAATTCACTACTTAGGTTTAGGTTGATTCCACCGTCGTAGTAATCTATTCCCTAAACTAAGCGCATTACGAACGATCTCTCAGTTTCCACCATTAATTTTACACCTCCTTTGTCAAGGGATTTATCGATTAATGTAGGTTTCGCCTCTTTTCAGCGGTTAATCCTTCTGTCGAAGTGATTAAGGGCATTAGGTTATTATTATGGTGATCAAGCATAACAATATATGGAGAAAAAAAAACTATACCACGGATTTAAGATAGAAAATATGAATTATTAATATAAAACTGTCATACAATGTATTCCCGGGCTACTCCCGATCCTAAAGATGGAGGGGATTAGCCTCGCATGTTCATCTTGCACAAATACATGGTAGAAATAGGGGAAATCATATGAAAAACGTGAATTAAGTGGGAAAACCCCTGAACGGAGGAGAACCGGTTGATCCTTTGCGTAGAACACGAGCTTTCCCACCTCTCGGTGGTGAAATCCGTCTTCGGCAGTGTCCGGATCGACAGGGATGAGCTTCTGGCCTCCGTTCTCCTTTCTCTCGCTCCTCGGCACTTGTGCAATGGAAAATGAGATCATGATCTCGTCTGGGCGGACGTCATTAGGTATAAGTCCCTAATTAGGTCGTCAATTAACTCCAGCCGTCCGATTGAGATCAAACTAAATCCAACGCATATCTGTCGGCGTCGATACCATCGACGCGGGTCGATGGTATCGACCCGGTGTAGTAGCGACCGCCTTCTTGTCTTTTCGTCTGAGTGCCTGTATCCATCTCGATACCATCGACTTGGGTCGATGGTATCGACCTCTCTGTAGCGTCGGGTTTGTCTTTAGTGACGTTGTAGCCTCAATGTGTCGATGGTATCGACCTGGGTGTCGATACTATCGACAGCTTCCTCGCCAGCAACCTGAAGGGATCTCGATGCCATCGACTTGGGTGTCGATGGTATCGACTCTGTGCTGCTCCTTTCGGCTGGCAACCTGTACTCTTGTCGATGGTATCGACAGAAGCAGATACTTGTTTTTCCTGAAATTCTAATGCAAGATCAAATAAATCCATACGAATTATGATAATGTGATAATTAATGCTCAAAATGATAAAACTAGGGGAATTTGACATAAAATGATGGCAAAGACCGAAATGAGTGAATTATGCAATATTGACCATAAAAATGACTAATAAAAGCACAAAACACATATCAAAAAGGTCTATAAATGCGACTGAAAATCATCGCATCACATACTTTTGAGTATGTGGGGTATATGGATGTGTAAATCCTTACATCCTAGTGTAGGAATTGATGTAGATGTATCTTAATCCATCAACCTTTCACGATGTGCTTATACCAGGGTGATGTAACATTATTCTCCTGAGGGGAGATGATTCATACCGCATCGATGAGAGATAAACAAGAAATCTTTTGATAGCGAAGAGAGTGCAGAATGCCACTGTGACTCTAATAGCGAAGGACCAGAATATCCTGGTAAGCTATAGTAGCAGAGACACTAGATGTCCTGCATGTTTATCCTCACTCTGACTGAGGAAGTTGAAGGTCATGAGAATCCGGCTCTTTCGATGACCTAGTATGATACCGAGGTGACTTAACAGTGGTCGGTTGGAGTATGAGCGGTATACCTCAACTCCGCAGGGCTTAAGGACATTTTAAAACATAATCAGCCGTGTAGCATATCTGTTTAAGTTGAAATACGAGATACTTGAATGTTTTTACACTGCATAGTAAATATGTTCTTCATATCTCTTAAATGTTGTTGCTCTGCTTAATATTAATCTTTTGTTGATTGTTTTAAAAGCTTTTATTACTCATGTCGTTCTGAGATTGCTATAGTAAAGCTTCTAGCGGGGAGTTATAACTCTCGCTGGGACAATTATTTAAAATTTTCTCACCCCGTAGATTTTAACTTTTTAGGTGGTTGTCGAGGACGAAGGAACCAATCTTTAGGTGACCAATACCAGCAGCAGCACCAGGAGCAGCAGTAAATCTCAGGTGGAGATTCAGACTGCTGAGTTGTGTAGTTAGATTGTCAGTCCTATGTGTTCTCTGTACTCTCAGGTCCTTGGAGTTAATGGTCTGAGATTTTGATTTAACTCTTGAGATTTTGTATCATGCTGTATATAATTACTCAAGAAGTAATTTAACAGAGATGTAAACAGTTTATCTCCTTTTTATGAAGGAAGTTTTATGGTTTCAATGTCTTATCTCAAAAAGTTTTAATTTCCTGAGATTTTTGGTATTTCGTTGCTAATCGAATCGCTTCTGCTAAGTTTAAATCGTGTTTATCTGGGGTTTTGGAGATCAGAGCCCACAATAGAGTTCCTGATGGTCCACATGGACTACTCTAGAGGTGGGATATTTTTTTCTGCCGCTAGGAGGACACTATTAACCATTGTCTGTGGTGTTGCACTAGGAAATCGATGGAGATGGCAGTTCGAGAGTTGTTGCTGAAGGAGTGAGTTGCTACCTGAAGAAGAAGCATGATGCTACTATAAGGGTAATGTCGTTAGACTTGCTTCAGGACCAGGTATAACCTTTCAACCTTTCCTTCCTGAATACATAGTTGTTAACACGATCTTGCTATCCAGGGGAACCGAGCTTTAAATTTTTGTTTCCACTTGTTGACCTAAGTGTTACACATTGTCCATATTTTGATAATGACTTTACCATTCCATTCATATGTATCTAATATGTCTACTTGAGATTTATTTTAGTAATTAGGTACATTATAAAGATCAAATTCATCAAGCCTTATCTTGTTCTAGTTCAAGTCAAAAGCTATGCAAATGTACTTTTGTGGAAAACACCCTAAAACCCTTAGGATGATTTTTGTAATCATTTGTATTGATGTAATGACTTGTAAATGAGATGAGAAAAAATCAGGAGCACTTAATTCAAATGATTAATTATTTTAATGACATTTTGCAAAATTCATTACACAGAGTTTTTTGGTCGAATTTTACCCGTGATAAACTCAATCGATCCCCATATTGTATTTTGAGAAAATTCATGTTCGGTCGATTTGCACACTCACAGAACTCGACCGATCCCTTTACTAAGCAAAACTTATTTAATTGTTCAATCTAGTTTTGTCTAGGATAAACTCGATTGATGGTTCAAATTGGCTTTGTCACATAGTGTAATTGGCCGAGTTACCTTTATTAAAACTCGACCAACTACACTGTATAGAATGTGCAAAAAAGGTGATTCTAGCCGTTGGGATGTTGTGAACATCAAAAATAAATCTGTTATAACACCCCAAATGACTAGAATTCATTCCTAAGTTTTCATAGACACTAATGGACACCCCCAACTCTAAATAGGACCTCTTGGAGTTCATTTCAAGGTTGATCTTTCATGTCATTCAAGCTCCTAGCTGTATTTGAGTGCATAGAGCCCCCTTTCTCTCTCTTGTTTACAAAGGCAAACATCTATATGAGTGAGATAGGTTGTATGTGATAGAGCTACTCCATTTTACTAGTGTAAAGCTCTCAAATCTCCCTTTCCCCAACCCCTTTCTTTAAGATCAAGTTGGTGAAATCTTATCCAAGTGAAGGAGAAGGTGCAAGCTTCTTCAAGATGTAGAAGGAGGTTCCAAAAGCTTCTCGAAGTGAAGGAGGAGGACAAGGTTGAAGATTCAAGAGTGGAGTGGGTAAATCCTTCAAGGGAAAAGACTCAGTGCAAAGAGGGGATCTCCTTTGCAAAGGTGTCCAACTGCTTACAAGATTGGGTAAGACCTTGGTGAGGTAGAAGACTCCAACTCTTAGATATGTAAGTCCTTGGTTGTAATTTTATTGAATCCCTTGACCTCAAAGGTAAGTTGGGTATCATTGTCTCACAAAAGGAAGTTCAATTGTATGTCTTATAATGGAATATAAGTACATATAGGTTGCACAATCCTAGAGCTTGAACTCTTTGGGTAGTAGACTAACTCTCTCCTAGTTTGGAGAGTGGAGCCACTCTAAATTGCTTGTTCAAACACTTGTTTTAATCTCTCTCATGATTTTTATGTATGTTTAGATTTCCATCAAATTCATTATTTACAACTGTTCCTAGTTGAAGTAACTTGAAGGTCTAACAATTTTTGTGTGAGTGTGTTTATCTCTATTGACCCCCCCCCTCTAGAGCCCATTTGATCCAACAAGTGGTATCAGAGCCACAGTCTTCTCTGACAAGATCTCCTACGATATAAGAAGATGGGCGAGAACCTACTTGGGTCCCTCAACCTAGAGGGAGGTTTCTTCATGAGATCCCCAATTTTCAATGACACCAATTTCCTTTATTGGAAATGACGGATGCAATTCTACCTTCAAGGAATGAACTACGACATGTGGAAGGTGGTGATTATTCCATACAAGGAGTTGGCGGGTGAGATATCCACTTGGGAAGAAGCTAAGGTCAAGAAGGTACAACTGAATGCAAAGGCAATAAACATCATTTATGCAGCCCTCACCCCCTCTGAGTTCAACCACATATCCTCTTGGGATACGACCCATGATATTTGGGACAAGTTTTGCATCACCTATGAAGGCACAAAGCAAATCAAGGAGTCCAATTTCAACATGCTCAAGGGTCTCCTTGAAACTTAAAGATGGGCAACAAGGAGAGAGTGGCAGAGAAGTACACAAGGCTCAACACCATCATCAATGAACTTTCTTAATTAGGCCACACCATAAATAGAGGGACAATCAACTCCAAGATCTTAAAGACTCTCCCCAAGAGATGGGAATCCAAGGTGATATCCATTGAATAAGTTAGAAGCCTTGGTGACATAGCCACCGAAGAACTCATTGGCAACCTTCAAGCCCATGAGCCAAGACTAGAAAAAAATTATATTCTTGATTTGTATGCTAAATTGATATTCTTGGTCAAAATGAGAAGTTGCATCTTGATATCCTTGATTACTTGCAAGGGAAGTTTTTGATCTTGAGCTCCAATACAATGGAGTTGAAGTAGAGAATGGCATCTACCTTAAGAACATAAATAGTCTTAAGGAAGAAAACCAAGCCTGAGTAGATGAGCTTGTTTTACTTAGAACTGAAAATGATGATCTTAAACTTGCTTGTGATTCTATTAAGGATGAGAGTAGGATTTATCTTGATGAGCGTGTTATGCTTAGAACTAAAACTGCTAGATTTCTTGCTCAAATCAATGATCTTTCGTTTAGACCTTTATTGACAAGTAATGAAGTTGCTAGTCTTACATTAGAAAAAACATTTTTATCTTACTAAAACCCTATGTTTGGGGACCAACTTACTTCATGCACAAGATGATCTAGATAGCTTATCTTCTGTTACCATTACTCTTAATGATGACAATCACTAACTAAGAGCTTCCTTGTAGAAATTCCTCAAAGGGAAAAAGTCCATTAATGAAGTTCTAGATAACTTTACCAAACATAGTGGTAAAAGTGGTTTGGGATATGAGGGAGCTCCACAGAGCAAGAGGGAGGGAAAGGGTAAGAAAAAGAGCAAGGACCTCCTATCTTCCATGGAAAGTCATCTGACTCTAAGAATCCTATGGTTTGTGTGCATTGCAAGAGTCATGACCATTACTCTACTTATTGTCTTTATAGATAGAAGGGGACCAACCTAAATATGGAATGGGGCCCCAAGCTAACACCGGATCCAACGGTTTGAATTGGGCATCGCCATCTTCCTTTATGGTAGGTAAAGGGAAAATGGATTGTTGCTAGTGGTTGCTCAAAGCATATGATAGGTGAAATCAGCCACTTAGAAGAAAGGAGGATCGGTGATGTTTGGTGACAACAACAAAGGTAAGTTGATAGGTGAGGGTGATGTAGGTGATTCACTATGCATCAAGAATGTTCTTCTGATGGAAGACCTACATCACAATTTAATTAGTATTAGTCAATTGTGCAATAATGGTTATCTTTTTTATTTTTACCTCACTTGAATGCTTTCTTATAGATTCCCTCTCCAACAATGTTATATAAGGGAACTAGAAATTGTATTCTTTATATTATTGTTATTGACTCTATTAAGTCTATTGTTGACAGATGTCTTGTTTCCAGTTCGAATGATATTTCTTTATGGAACTATCTTGGTCATGTAAATATGCATCAGTTGAAGAAGATGAGATAAAATGGATCAACTGAAACATGAAGGATGGTCACTGAAAGTTCAGGGACTCAAATAGTCAACATAAGGTCAACATCAACCTAGGGCATCTGAGCAAACCCTAGAAACAACACTCAACATGTCACCACTTCTCTCCTTATCAAACCAAAGCATAAGAAGATGCCCCAAAGAACCATTCTCTCTCTCATGATGCTAAAACATGTGAGTCACATCCAACATGTGAAAAATTGCAAGATAACCTTTCTTCATGGGTAAATTGCAACTTGGTCTAAAATAAGCATTACTAGCTCAAACATCAACCAAACAAGACCAAACTAAAAACATAAGCTTTTTACATGTTATTAAGGCATATCAAGAGGTTATATTAAGATTCTAAGCATCATATCAAGCAAAGAAAACAAGGTTTGATAAAAATCTAGGTTAGGGGCCTTACACCTAACCCCTTCCTAGCCCTAGAATCGGCCTTCCTTGCCTCTTCCCTTGTCACCTAGGTGGCTTTTTAGATCTGCCTTGTGCATTTTTCTTCTTTGTTTGTTTGCTATCCTCTCCTCCCCAACCTAGATGGCCTCAAATCAAAGAAAGATATTTTCCCCTACTGGAGCAACCTCTACACAAGATGCTCCAAGGCATGTGTCCTTCGATGGTACCTCCTTCATCTCATCCCAATACTTGAATCAGTATAAGAACTCCTCCCTAGGACTCCATTTACTTTTTGAGCTTTTTTTGGACCTCATTTTGCAACAACTAAGGTGATTGAGGAGGTAGCTAAGGTGTTTGAATCACATCACTTAAGTGTTATAGGTGTAGAGCGTGTGTGCTTTGCAAATGCCATGTCAAGCACAAAGGTTGTCTATGAATTATATGCCAATTTGACGTGGAACCACACCTCCCTAGTCCCACACTAAATACCCAAGTTGTGTTGACTTAGATGACCGTCGAGACCAAGATTACAATCTTAGAGGATTCTTTGAATACATATTTCTTTGGTCCCGACATCATTGGTTCTTGGGTGGCTTCTTATCAGCAGTACCATGACCTTTTGGACCCTGAAGGTGTATACAAGAGATTTGAAACCAAGCTTATCCTTCTTAACATTCATAAGTTCCTAAAGAAACCTAATGTCCCTTATAAGAAGAATTCAACCCTACCTTTTTCTTCCCTAGATATCAAGACTAGACTGGTCACTTTAGTGGTAAACTGCAATATTCAACCCAAGAGGAATCAAAATGAAATTCTAGAGAACACGATAATGATTATGTATTGTCTACTAAATGATGTTGGAGTTAAGTGGGATCATCACATTCTCCATCATATGACCTACTTTGCCTCCCAGAAGAACACCTCAGGCACCCATCTCCCATCCAAACCTAATTTGTGGTGTGTTTATTCACCATAATGAAAAATCCCTCATCCATGATTGTGGTTAAAACCAAGTCACAGAGGGGTTTGCATTAGTGAGAAAACCATCAAGAGGACCTTTCTGACTACCTCTTTTTGCACCACACAAGGTGTCTCTACCTCCATCCAGGCCCCTCCACCACCACCACCACCGCGCCCTACTCATGCCTTGTTTTCTGTATCAAATGAAGCCCTCATGGGATACATGATACATCAACAGGCGTACAACCTTAGGGTTTAGGATCATCTTCACCAGGGCCTCTCCCAGATCATGTATCACATGAACCTATCCTATAGCCAACCCTACCCACCCTACCAGGCATACCTCGACGCTGACTATGTGTCATGCATACAGTTGGTTCTACCCAGACCCCCACCTCATGTTGCTTCCGTTCCACCCCCTGTTGTTGTTGACGGTGTACTGGCCTTGCCCCTAGTGCTCTTCCTCTTTTGGCCCTGCCTGTTGGCTCTGTTGCCACTCTACTCATTGGCTATGATGGAGTCTCTACTCCTACCTTTCTGCAAGAAAATGCACTGCATGCATGCGACATGTCTTGGGCTGAGTAGAATGCCAAGTGGCCTAGTATGTATGTTTTAATATCTCTCATCATTGCTACGTATGTTCAAGTACTTGTTTTAATCTCTCTCATCATTGCTATGAATGTTCAGATTGTCATCAAATTCACTACTTACAATTATGCCTAGTTGAAGTAACTTGAAGCTATAACAATTTTTGTGTGAGCATTTTTAGATCTATTCACCCCTCCCTCTAAAGCTCATTTGATCCAACACCACTGCCTTATCTGTCACCCCAGTTTCCCTACATAGTTGACCCTTTTACCGGAAGCTTTACAATAAAGATGGAGAATGTAATCTAACGAGTTGAGAGAAAAGCCTGCAATACTGAAGAAGAAAACAATATCATGTACAAAAAGAAGATGAGAGGGGGCAAAACCCCTTCCTTTAGTAGAGAAGGGTGTGTAATACACTCATGAACATATACAAAGCAGGGTGCCTGCTCAAGGATTTCTTCAGTAGAATAAACATGGTTGAAGAAAGAGGGTTTCCTTGTCTCGGTCATGTGTTGTTGGGAAGAAGATGTTATGCATTCAATTTACTTAAGAGTGAATTCCAATTGGCCTGAAGAATAGAAGCTACGATCTTAAGCATAGGAGGGGAAAACCCATAGGCTGAGAGGATAATGACCATTCTGTACTTGCAAAAGTTCTACACATATCTTCACACAATTCCCTAGTGCTCTTCCTCTTCTGGCCCTGCATGTTGGCTCTGCTGCCACTGTACTCACTGGCTATGATGGAGTCTCTACTCCTACCTTTCTACAAGCAAATGCACTACATGCATGTGACATGTCTTGGGCTTAACAGAATGCCAAGTGGCATGGTATGTATGCTTTAATATCTCTCATCATTGCTATGTATGTTCAGATTGCTATCAAATTCACTATTTGCAATTATGCCTAGTTGAAGTAACTTGAAGCTATAAGAATTTTTATGTGAGCATTTTTAGCTCTATTCACCCCTCCCTCAAAGCTCGTTTGATCCAACATTGTTGCCTTATTTGTCGCCCCGATTTCCCTACATGGTTGACCCTTTTACCGAAAGCTTTAAAATAAAGATGGAGAATGTAATCTAACGAGTTGAGAAAAAAGCCTGCAATACTGAAGAAGAAAACAATATCATCTACAAAAAGAAGATGAGATGAGGCAAAACCCCTTCCTTTAGTAGAGAAGGGTGTCTAAAACACTCATGAACATATATAAAGCAGTTGCCTGCTCAAGGATTTCTTCATTAGAATAAACATGGTCGAAGAAAAAGGGTTTCCTTGTCTTGGTCTTGTGTAGTTGGGAAGAAGATGTCATGCGTTCAATCTACTTGAGAGTGAATTCCAATTGGACTGAAGAATAGAAGCTACGATCTTAAGCATAGGATGGGAAAACCCATAGGCTAAGAAGATAAAGGCCATTGCGTACTTGCAAAAGTTCTACACATATCTTCCTTGTAGATGATGTTATCTCCCTCCTTGCCTTGATCCAAATCATGACAAAGTTCTCGTGCGAACTGTATATGGTTGCTACTACCACGGCCTTGGATAAAAACATTATGTTCGATGGCTGACAAATTTGGGAGGAAAATGGGGAATAGTCAGGTGACAATAACCTTGGAGACTAGGCACATCACACAATTCCCTACAGTGATGGGTCGGAAATCTGCAAGAGATGTAGGCTTCTCAGCTCTAGGAATGAAAGAGAGTTCAATACATTTGAGGCCACTATGGATCTCACTCCCTTGGGAACAAAAATTGACCAGATCAACCAGGTCCTGTTTGGTTATATCTCATCCCGCGCCATAGAAGGGCCAAGCCATTCGGGCCTGCTGCACAAGTGCACATGTTTACTTGGAGGGAAGAAATACCTCATAATGTGGGACAAGCGAGGCCACAGGAATGGATTTCACCCCAAACTTAAGACCCGTTTATCCGCACCCGACGGAAAGATGGCTTCACCCACTCCACTCCCGATCTCCACCGTCTCGACCACCACCGAGGTAAGTACGGCAGCGTTCCGCCGCCGCATCCCGCAACTGCCTAAACCGCTCCCGCTCAACTCTAGAGGTGAAGACGTTGCTAGTGTCGGTAATATCCACAACCGACAGTGTCTTCTCGCCGTCGGCGGTACCAGAACACCATCAACCGGTGATGGAATAAGAAGAAGTAGCCCCAATACCCCACACCGGCGCCCCATCTGCCGCGCTACAGCAAATGGAAACGGCTCATTTCCAGTCTCTTCCTCACCCGAGCCTTCTTCTGTCTCCTCTCCCTCGGGCCTCGTGTTCGGTGGGGCCGCCGCCACCGGGTCGTGGGACAGCTGGGAGGTCGGATCTCCTGTGGTCAAGCGGTTCGTCCGCGACGACGGCGAGCGGTGGCTCATGTGGTACCGCGGCAGGAGCGGGGAAGAGGAACGGGACTGCATAGGGCTAGCACTCTCCTCTGACGGAATCCACTGGGAGAAGGCCTCCGATTCCAGCAGCAGCGGCGACGTCGCCCCCGTCATGCGGCGCGGGGAAGACTGGTGGGCCTTCGACACTGCAGGTGTGCGACCGGGCGAGGTGCTCGTCATGTCCAGTGACAAGTTGAGGGACAGGAGCTCCATCTACTGGATGTACTACACCGGCTTCGGCGCCGCCGCCGCTGGATCTCCTTGGCAAAGGTGTCCAACTGCTTGTAAGAGTGGGTAAGACCTTGGTGAGGTAGAAGACTCTAACTCTATGATAGGTAAGTCCTTGGTTGTAAGTTTATTGAATCCCTTGACCTCAAAGGGAAGTTGGGTATCCTTGTCTCACAAAAGGAAGTTCGATTGTATGTCTTATAATGGAATATAAGTACACATAGTTTGCACAATCCTAGAGCTTGAACTCTTTGGGTAGTAGATTACTCTCTCCTAATGGAGAGTGGAACCACTCTAAATTGCTTATTCAAGCACTTGTTTTAATCCCTTCCTAGCCCTAGAATTGGCCTTCCTTGCCTCTTCCCTTGTCAACTAAGTGGATTTATAGATCTGTCTTGTGCATTTTTTTCTTTATTTGTTGTCTATCCTCTCCTCCCCAACCTAGATGGCCTCAAATCAAAGAAAGATATATGTCCCTACTGGAGAAACCTTCGCACAAGCTTCTCTAAGGCATGTGTCCTTGGATGGTACCTCATTCATCTCATCCCAATACTTGAATCAGTATAAGAACTCCTCCCTAGGACTCCATTTACTTTTTGAGATTTGTTTGGACCTCAGTTTGCAACAACTGAGGTGATTGAAGAGGTAGCTAGTGTGTTTGAATCACATCACTTAAGTAATTTAGGTGTAGAGTGTGTGCGCTTTGCAAATGCCATGTCAAGCACAAAGGTTGTCCATGAATTATATGCCAATTTGACGTGGAACTACACCTCCCTAGTCCCACACTGAATACTCAAGTTGTGTTGACTTAGATGATCATCAGGACTAAGATTACAATCTTAGAGGATTCTTTGAATACATATTTCTCTGGTTCTGACATCATTGGTTCTTGGGTGGCTTCTTATCAGCAGTATCATGACCTTTTGAACCCTGAAGGTTTCTACAAGAGATTTGAACCCAATCTTACCCTTCTTGAATTCATAAGTTCCTAAAGAAACCTAATGTCCCTTATAAGAAGAAGTCAACCCTACCTTTGTCTTCCATAGATATCTTTTTTTTGTGGGAATCTTCCATAGATATCAAGATAAGACTGATCGCTTTAGTGGTTAACTGCAATATTCAACCCAAGAGGAATCAAACTGAAATTCCAGTGAACACGACAAAGATTACGTATTGTCTGCTAAATGATATTGGAGTTAAGTGGGATCACATTCTCAATCATATGACCTACTTCGCCTCTTGGAAGAACACCTCAGGCACCCATCTCCCATCCAAACCCGATTTGTGGTGTGTTTACTCACCATAATGAAAAATCCCCCATCCATGACTGTGGTTACAAACCAAGTCGCAGGGGGTTTGCATTAGTGAGACAACCATCAAGAAGACCTTTCTACCTACCTCTTTTTGCACCACACAAGGTGTCTCTACCTCCACCCAGGCACCTCCACCACCACCACCATCATGCCCTACTCATGCCTCATTTTCTATATCAAATGAAGCCCTCATGGGATACATGATACATCAATAGGTGTACAACTTTAGGGTTCAGGATCATCGTCACCAGGGCCTCTCCCAGATCATGTCTCACATGCACCTATCCTGTAGCCATCCCTACCCACCCTACCAGGCATACCCTGGCACTGACTATGCTTCTTATGCATATAGTCGGTTCTACCCAGACCCCACCTCATGTTGCTTTTGTTCCACCCCCTGCTGCTGGTGACGGTTGACCTGGCCTTACCCCTGGTGCTCTTCCTCTTCTGGCCCTGCCTATTGGCTCTGCTGCCACTCTACTCACTGGATATGATGGAGTCTCTACTCCTACCTTTCTGCAAGCAAATGCACTACATGCATGTAACATGTCTTGGGCTGAACAGAATGCCAAGTGGCCTGGTTGTATGTTTTAATCTCTCTCATCATTGCTATGTATGTTTTAATCTCTCTCATCATTGCTATGTATGTTCAAATTGCTATCAAATTCACTATTTGCAATTATGCCTAGTTGAAGTAAGTTGAAGCTATACCAATTTTTGTGTGAGTGTTTTTAGATCTATTCACCCCTCCCTCTAAAGCTCGTTTGATCCAACACCACAGCATTATCTGTCACCTCGATTTCCCTACATGGGTGACCCTTTTACCGAAAGCTTTACAATAAAGATGGAGAATGTAATCTAACGAGTTGAGAAAAAAGCCTGCAATACTGAAGAAGAAAACAATATCATCTACAAAAAGAATATGAGAGGAGGCAAAACCCCTTCCTTTAGTAGAGAAGGGTGTGTAAAACACTCATGAACATATATAAAGCAGTTGCCTGCTACATTATGTTCGATGGCTGACAAATTTGGGAGGAAAATGGGCTAGTCAGGTGACAATAACCTTGGAGACTAGGCACATCACACAATTCCCTACAGTAATGGGTCAGAAAACAACAAGAGATGTAGGCTTCTCAGCAGCTCTAGGAATGAAAGAGAGTTCAATACATTTCAGGCCACTATGGATCTCACTCCCTTGGGAACAAAAATTGACCAGATCAACCAGGTCCTGTTTGGTTATATCTCATCCCGCGCCATAGAAGGGCCAAGCCATTCGGGCCTGCTGCACAAGTGCACATGTTTACTTGGAGGGAAGAAATACCTCATAATGAGGGACAAGCGAGGCCACAGGAATGGATTTCACCCCAAACTTAAGACCCCTTTATCCGCACCCGACGGAAAGATGGCTTCACCCACTCCACTCCCGATCTCCACCGTCTCGACCACCACCGAGGTCAGTACGGCAACGTTCCGCCGCCACATCCCGCAACTGCCTAAGCCGCTCCCGCTCAACTCTAGAGGTGAAGGCGCTGCTAGTGTCGGTAATATCCGCAACCGACAGTGTCTTCTCGCCGTCGGCGGTACCAGAACACCATCGACCGGTGGTGGAATAAGAAGAAGTAGCCCTAATACCCCACACCGGCGCCCCATCTGCCGCGCTACAGCAAATGGAAACGGCTCATTTCCGGTCTCTTCATCACCCGAGCCTTCTTCTGTCTCCTCTCCCTCGGGCCTCGTGTTCGGTGGGGCCGCCGCCACCGGGTCGTGGGACAGCTGGGAGGTCGGATCTCCTGTGGTCAAGCGGTTCGTCCGCGACGACGGCGAGCGGTGGCTCATGTGGTACCGCGGCAGGAGCGGGAAAGAGGAAGGGGACTCCATAGGGCTAGCACAATCCTCCGATGGAATCCACTGGGAGAGGGCCTCCGACTCCAGCAGCATCGGCGATGTCGCACCCGTCATGCGGCCCGGGGAAGACTGGTGGGCCTTCGACACTGCCGGCGTGCGACCGGCCGAGGTGCTCGTCATGTCCAGTGACAAGTTGAGGGACAGGAGCTCCATCTACTGGATGTACTACACCGGCTTCAGCGCCGCTGGCGCTGCTGGATCGACCGACCACCTCCGGTTACTCCCAGGGCTCGCTATTAGCCAAGACGGCACCAACTGGGCGAGGATAGAAGGAGGGCACCATAGCGGCGCACTCTTCGACGGCGGCGATGAGGATTCATCATCCCTCGATTCTACTCTCTCCATCTCATCCCCCTGTGTCGTGCTCCACCGCCCGGGGGACCTCCGGATGTACTACCAGGTCGACGACCCCCGGACTGGCCGCTCGGCTCTGCGGCTTGCGCGGTCGAGGGATGGGGTCGAGTGGGTACACCTCGGCGTGGTGGAGGTTGATGGTGGTGGGATGGCTGGGGGGTTTGACGAGTGCGGGGCGGCGTGTCCGAGCGTTGTCAGGGACCGTGCTGATGGCGGGTATGTGATGGCGTATGAGGGAGTGGACTCCCGGGGGCGAAGGAGCGTCGGGCTGGCTAGGTCGGTGGATGGGCTGAAGAATTGGAAGAGGTGGGGTGGTAGGGATACAACCGCCACGGTGGCGGTTCTGGGGCCGTCGGAGATGGGTGGGTGGGATGAAGGTGGTATCGGCTCGCCTTGTCTTGTTCAGATGGATAGGGCGGAGGATTGGAGGCTGTATTACAGTGGATTTAGCGTTGGGAAGAGGACACGGATCGGGTTGGCTGTTTTAGAAGCCGATGGGTTCCGAAGATGGGGAGCTGTCCAGCTTCAACAGCAACCATGACGACTGCACAAGTCTCCATCTGCTGTAGGAGAATACAATCTTTGTAATTGTTACAATTCTAGCAACAACAGCGTCTTTATTCCCCCTTTGTAATTGTTACAATTCTACCAACCCTCCTTCGCCGATCCTCCTATGTGCCGCTCCTTGAAATAACATTCAGGTTCCGTTCGGATGCTACTTTTGAAAATACATTTGCATTTGTCTATGTTAGGATTCTGATTACAGCCAGCCATTAGGAAGCATGTTATTTCGAAGAGTTTTGTTTGGACGGTAGATGTGTAGTTCAGTGTAGAGTGCCAATTCCAGATTCAGGACATTCCGTATGTAAAAGTGGGCCTAATACCGGATGCTTTACATGCCGTGCAGGTGACAGACAAAAGAGAATATGACATTGTTGAGTATGGAAACCAGTGGGTGTGAGGAGAGCGACGAGAGGTAGGAAAAGGAGGCGGACGACGAGAATGAGTGGGTGTGAGGAGAGCGGGACTTCCGGAGGGTGCCAGCGGACGAGGTGCGCCGTGGCTTTTTGGAATCACGATGATATCGGCGTATTGCCGATGCCAGTTTTACACTTGTGTAAATACCACAACAACAATATTGGTATTTGTTTGTCAACTACTCCACTAGATACTCAAACGATAAACATACAAAGACTGTTATTTAGAGTACCGGATTGAAATACAATCCCGTATTTAAATACGTGTAATCCTTCCAAAATACTTTATAACAATGGTTACCGTGTCTCGAATTGTTCGTCGGCAAATTCCGCACACCGTTATGAACCTTCGCTTTGTATCGCTGCCTGCAGGTGATCAACATTTCTGGTGGTATGTTGATTCTTTCATTCCTTAGATGTTATGGTACTTGCACTACCATAGCACTTATAAGAACCTCCTTTCACATCCTTGTCATAGTT
This sequence comes from Alisma plantago-aquatica, assembly GCA_963693085.1. Lineage (NCBI taxonomy): Eukaryota > Viridiplantae > Streptophyta > Magnoliopsida > Alismatales > Alismataceae > Alisma > Alisma plantago-aquatica. The sequence goes on along the minus strand of OY856410.1, from coordinate 1,184,318,478 downwards.
CTTATCTATTTACATTCGACCGTTAGATCCAATACGAATTGGGAACTTATTTCCATGTCATCATATAGAGCCACAAGCATTGGACTTGTGAGGATCCTGAGAATGATTACACAAGAGGGGGTTAATCGGTTAAACCATAAGGAGGGGGATATAGCCTCAGAACCTGATGGGTTTATTACTGCTTTTTACCAACTTGTTTATGATGTAGCGAACGAGGACTTGATAAATTTGATGACACGTCATGGAGGGGAGGGAGATACATAGTGGTCTCAAAGACGTTAGATTGGTACCTATCCCTAAGATAGACAAACTAGAAGTGATATGAATGGTTTTTGGCCGGTTAGCGTGGGCAAAATGGCAATGGGAATCACATCCAAAGTAATCTTATTTGGGATCTCGGCGGTTGTACCGAGGTTGGTTTTCTTAGAACAAGTGCCCTTTGTAAATGGACTAAAATTTTGTCAGGCTTACGCCTCTCCCTCATGCGTATCACGCGCACCTAAAACCACCCAGTCCACTCAAACCATCTATCCCCACCTACTCCACCTGTTATCCCTGCCACTGGTCCCCTCTTCCATCTCTGCCATTCTCTCCTACCTATCCCACCCGTCCCACCATCTTCCCTCTAGCTGCATTTTTTTAGAGAGAGAAAAAGAAAAGAAGGGGAAAGTGAGGAGAGAGAGGAGGGAAGTGGGGGAGAAAGGAGAGAACAAAGATTGTATGTAGAAATGGCAAAATTGGGTATCATAAGAACAAAAATAGGTGCCCAAAGACCAACAATGGGCATAGAGGCGCCATTAACTTGTTTTTGGGTGCATATTCATTATTTTTTGGTACTTTAAGTTGTTTTCTGGGCTCTTTTATCAACTTGACGACCAGTGAATGTGAAAGTGCGCCCAAAAATACACAATTGACACCCAAAAATACTTAACGACTCCCAAAAGAAAAATAAATAATTGATGCCTCAAGTTACTTAATGACACCAAAGAAATGATTATTTGCGACCAAAAATGGTAGTTGACACTAAAAAATAACTTAATAGTGCCCCAAAACATGATGAACTAATCAACACTGATAACACATAAAATAGCATTAGTCTTGTTGATATATATGTGCCATTAAGTAACTCAGGGTGTCAATTGCCCATTTTTGGGTGAGAGAGAAATTAAAACGCGCTGATTAACACATAAATGATACCTATGAATGAGTAAGTGCACCCAAAATGGATAACTGATACATAAAAAGTCTAATGGCATCCAGAACATGAATGACACCCAATGAATGGCTAAGTTTGCCCAAAAATGGGCAACTGACACCCAACCGTAGATAATTGACACCCAAAAATAAGTTAATGACGCCCTAAACTTAATGAACTTAATCAACGCCCAATAGCATAAGAAATGACACAAAGTGAATGGGTAAATGTGCCCAAAATTTGTCATTTGACCCCCAAAAATGGGTAATTGTACTAGTACATAACCGACCTTTAGTGTCGGTTATTTAAGGCCTTTAGTGTCGATTTCTAAGCGACACCTATGTGGGAGCCGCTAAAAGCCCTACCTTTAGGCGTCAGTTCTCAAACCGACACCATAACCCTTCGCGCGCCACCGAAAACGCGCCAGCAGGGGGTATAGGTGTCGGTTATCGGCTTAGAAATCGAAACTGAATCACCAAAAACGCACCGAAAATGCGCCAGCAGGGGGTATAGGTGTAGCATCCAACTTATAAAACACGATTAACTAATGCGGAAGCGAATCATTTGAAACAGTTTACTGAAAATCACTAAAAATTAAAACTTTTTCTTCAAGAGCCAAAGTATAACATTTACATTCTGGTTCAAACGTACAAAACATGTATCATCTCTTTCTAGAGATTACATCATCAGCTGCCTTATAAACATTATATACAGACAACATACGAATCTCGAGGCATCAAGCCAAAATCTCAGATCGATTCATTAAAACACTGACTAAAAACTCCGAGGACCTGAGAGTACAGAGACGACACATAGGACTTTCTAACTATATAACTTGACAGACAATATCTCCACCTGAGATCTCACTGCTATCCCGTATGTTGCTGATGTTTTTCCTCTGTAAGATGTTCTCACTCTCCTCCGTGCTTGTCCACCTAAAAAATATTGGATCCCACGGGGGTGAGACAATTGTAAATTGTCCCAGCGGGAGATATAGCTCTCCGCCAACAATGTTATCAACACAGTTAAATAGTATTAAACTGAGCAGAGGATAAGCAGTTTAGAATATTCTCATCTATTAAAGCATTGCAACTATCTGTGATAGAGAAGTGAGTCATTTATTCTCTTTGTAAGGAATGGGAAGAACATGTATATCATTTACTCATCATACTATATCAACATCTCAAGCTTACCCAGTGAAATCCATTATCAAGGTATGTCATCCATGAATCATTCTCATTTCTATTTGTTCGCCTCAGCCAATCTGCTAACCAGATATTTAATTGTTCCAGTCATGTAAGTATAAATCATCATATTATATTCAAGCATTGGGCTATGCCAATCATATGCAACTATTTTAGGCATTGGACTATGCCAATCCTGTGCATCTATTTCAGGCATTGGACTATGCCAATCCTGTGCAAACATTACTGAATACCACATCAATTTACTAGGCATTATACCTTGGCCAAGCCTTCATGCTTATACACATCCTTTTTATAAACAAGTATTCTTCTCATATATTTCACACACTATAGCCCTTATTTGGCTATAATCATAAAGTATGTATGATCAAGATTTCATTATTATTATTGTATCCCTTCTTATATTAACATGCAGGATAATTCACCGTCTGAAATAAAATGAAGTAATCTCCTTTCTTAAGGAGAACATTGAATCTACCCATGGTAGAGTTGTAAATCATCTATCCGCTTTGCAAGGAATGTAAAGAAACATAATTAACATCTATCCATTACATATGCATAAAAGAAATGTAACATCAACCAATGATTTCCGTATTCAATCCTTAAGCAAACATGCTATACGGCTGATTACATTTTACAATCACACTTATGCCCTGAGGAGATGAGGTATACCGCTCATGCTCCAACCGACCACTGTGAAGTCGAAAATCGGTACCATACAAGGTCAAAGGTAGAGCCGGCTACCAAGACATCCCATATCTCGGTCAGTGCGAGATTACATGCAGGACATCTTGTGTCTCTGCTATATATATAGCATTCCAGGGTATACTGACAACTTCGCTATCAGAGTTACAGTTGCGTGCTGCACTCTCTTCGCGATCGTGAGATCTCATGTTTATCTCCATCGATCCGGCATTGTCATTATTGGGAGATGTGTACGACATCATCCCAATCATCGGGGGACTAGTGATACATCCTTCCCGAAATATATAATGAAGGATTGTGGGATCTCGTGTTTATCTACCACCAATCCTGCATGAGGGCGTCAGGATATTTTCACCCATCACCCCCACATACTCAAAAGTATGCCCTCCGGGTTATGCCGCGGAGCAACCCGTTTCACCATCACCAGTTTGCTGACGATGATGGATCTATGGTCAGGGCTCTACATGATATGATTTCACTTGATTAATTAAGTACATTAGCATATTCATTTAGCATCAATCAAGTTCTCAAACATATTTTATTCAGACAAATGCTATAAAGAAACATGTACTATTTTCATCAATCACTTCCCAGTCTTTATAAGACATTGGGATCTCAGTCCCTCATTTCAATACTAGAATTTCTCATCCCTCAACCACATCATTATCATTCTTATCAACTTTGGGTATTCATATCCTCAATTCATCATTGTCACCACTTGCTAGGTAACTATTACCTTCAGGTCCTTAGACCGAGGTATGCATGATACTTGTTACACAAGTGTCTCACATGGCTGTCAAAGCCTATTAAATGTTTTGTCACCTTTCTCTAGGCAACAACAACTTATTCATGGGACTCATAAGGTCCATATACCTTTTGTTACCTTTGCTAAGTAACAACAACATTAGGCACATAAAGCCATTAATCATTATACTTGTTATACAAGTATTTAACATGCCTTACAAGGCTATGCAATAAGAGAAATACAACCTTCCCATCATTAGGGTCAGGGTTTTCCCTTTCTTATCAATTAGGGTTTCTCTTACATATCATTACCCTTCATTAGGGTTAGGGTTCTCCATTATTAACCATTTAGGTTTTCAAGATCATATTATCAATGATCAAACCCTAATTCATTGCTCCACACATCTAGGAGCAAACATTGATACCATAAGTATTCAATCATACTTATTTATTCTCATCATTTATCATTAAATGATTATCAACACAAGGTATGAGTTTCTCTCTCATCTTTACCAGAGTATGATTACATCATACTTTATAGCTTGGCTTAACCCCTACTCAAGGTATATTAGCATATACTTATCAAAGTGCATTAATCACATTCCATTTCAATGTAACAATTTACATGACACACTTCGTGTGTTACTCATCCAAGTATATTGGATTAGAGGTTCATCAAGGTATGCCTACCCTGAATTGTAGAATGTGATATCTATCATGTCTTGATGTATCACTTCCTTTTCATTTTCCATCTTGCTCAAGTTAATTAACTAACCTTGTATTAAGGTATTTCCCTCTTAATACTTTATCCTTTCACTTTTATCATATGGTGCATAAGTTACACATTAGAATTGTCCAACTATCTTTAATGATATGGACTTATCCAATGGTTAGGCATTATTGATATAGAATAAATCATTATCAATCACTTTATGTATTTCAACTCATAGGATGTTATTCTCTCCATTATATAGTATTGCATACATCACTCATAAGAGTTTCTTGTCCTCATCTTTGTAAGATGTAAAATGGTTGTTACTCATGTATAGAGTTGGATGTATATAAGGATCTAGGCACCATCTTGTCTCATGGACCCTTACTCATTAGAATGACCACATTACCAATCATATGGTTCATCAACCTTACCTTGTATTAGGGTATGTCTCATCCTAATACTATATGCACTAGCTCATCACATTTATCATGTTATTTATTGGTCATAAGGCACACATTCAAATGATCCAACCTTCATCAATGATATGAACTCATCTCAGGTTAAGGCATTGTTAATATAAGGTTGTCCATTACCAACCAATCTAGGTGTTTCACCTATCAAGGTAATAACCACACTATCACTTGGTGTTACACTCATTACTCCTAAGAGTGTCTTACCCTCACCTTTTCAAAGTGTGTAGGGTCAAATCATGTGCATATGTTTACCATATCGGGCTGGAGATATATAAGCACTCACCACATCGGGTTAGAATTTGTACTTGTCTCCATATCGGGCATGATGTATCTTCTTGACCTTATATTGGGCACAAAGTATATGTATGTATCTCCCATGATACTTATGAGGTATAAACCTATCACCATGTCGGGCTAGAAGTACATTCAATCACCCTATCGGGCTAGTCACCATCTAGGGTTAGCCATGACGGGCTAGGGTTTGCCATATCGGGCTCAACCCAATATTCAAGTCAATAGGAGTGTAGGGTACCAAGCCATATTGGGATACACCATCAAACATTAGGTAACATCACCCATGTCGGGTTAGGGTTGGTTGTGTCAGGCACATGGTACATATATGTGTCACCCATGATGCTTAGGAGGTATTAACTTATCACCATGTCGTGCTGCCATGTTGTCTAGGGTTGTGTATCGTGCAACCCTATCGTTCAACCTATCGTGCAACCATGTCGTGCAACCATGTCGTGCAAGGTCAAATAGGCTTCATGATACTAAGTACCAATTGTATATTATATGATAATATAATGCATTAGCACTTGTTACTCTTCACTTATATCGGGTTACCCAAATTAGGGTTTCTTGTCAACTTACAAGTATACAATTGACCTTGTATCGTGCATGGAGTCTATAATAGACATCCTATCATGCAAGAGGTGTATAATACACCCCCATATAGTTCAATAAGGTTTACAAACCTATCCATATAGTTTTAGTGAAATAGGTGCATAATCATGTCAGGTTAGGGGTGCTTGCTTATGTGCTTGCACCCGATATCACTTTTTATAATGTGATACCATCATATTCAAGCTCTAGACCTTTATTCTAACTATTATAATTCATGGGAACAGGTCTAATAAACTACTAGAACTCATAATCTCATCAACTATTTCAGGATATTTTGGAATTAAAAGTATTTCACTAATTATAACAATTTAGGTGAAGAATAATAACATGGTTGAGTTCAAGTTATAAAACCTGCCTTAAGAACCACTTCAAAGCTCCAAGCTCCAAAGCTCCATGTTCCTAAGGTTGAAGATGAATTTATCAAGGGTCCAAGGCTCGTTCACAACTCCTTCATATATAAGGAATCACCATGGATAAGCAATTGGTGAAGAAGAAAAGAAAAGAAGATCAAAACCCTAAAATCATGCTTCAATTCAAGGTTGAAGATGATTTTTTCCTCACCTTAGGGTCAAGTTTTGAGTTCCTTAGCTCCTTGGCCGACACCATACCACTCTTGGGCGATATGGACTTCCTCTTGGCCGACACAACTTTTCTTGTGGCCGATACCCCCTCACTTGTGGCCAAAATCACTTCAATTGGCTGATATCAACTTGCTATGGGCAAAATCAACATGGTATGGCCGATATACTTGCTATGGCTGATACCCAAGGCCCATGCACGATACCATTGTGATATTGCATGATATTCCACCCCTCTTGGACGATATGACACTCACTTGGATGATATGGTACTCACTTGGAGCCAAAACACTTCACTCAATGGCCGATATCACCCAATATGGCCAGGATCACCTACTTGGGCGATATGATCATGCCATGGGCGATATCCCAAGGCCCATGCACGATACCATAGCATCCCATCACGATATGGGAGCTCCATGCACGATAACTTAGGGTAGGAGGGTGGTAAGGGTCGCAAAATTGCACCATGGGGTCAAACTAGGGGTATATATACTTGCTTATCATGAAGGAAGGCAAAAACGAGGTGTCAATATTTTGAGCTAGTAGGTGCCACGTGTCATGCATGTGTGACACGTGTCCATGCATGCACCAACATTTATCTTGTCTTGCAAAACAGTTGAGGATCATCTAGAGATACAAATTTGTCCATCACTTACCCATTTGGATAAGATATATCAATTAAATCATCATTTTAAGTCAAGCCGATACACTTTTTCTAAGGAAACTTGTTGGCCGTCACACCTCACCTCCTTGAGGTGATTTGCACGATATGAACCTTGCCAAGAGTTCACAAAACGATATGGGACACCTCCTTGGGCTCCATGCCCGATAGGCACTCATATATAAGCTTTTCAACTTGATAAATCTCAAATTAAGCTTTCAAATTCAACCCTCTTTCTTGGTCATTTTATCACCAACATTACCATCACTCATAATTGATTCCAATATGATGTCTCCTTATTTCTCTCTCCTATAAATGATACATAGAGTAAGTAGGGATAGTCTAGAGGTGGTAATTTGCATATGAACCCCACATCTTGGGTAAATTACAATTTGTATCAAAATTGGTGCACAATGCTCCAACATTGTTCAAACAAGTTCAAACTTGAAATTTAGGCTTTCTGCAAGCCATCACTTAGCATCATTCTCTCTCTTATGATGCTAAAACATATAAGGCACATTCAACATGTGACATTTTGAATTATAGCCCCTCAATTTGGGTAAATTGTACTTTGGTCCAAAACAAAGGAAAATTGCTCAAACAACATTCAATGGGGACCAAAATTGAAACATAAGTATGTCACATGATAACAAAGCACCTTAGAAGATTATATTAAAGTTCTAAGCAACTTTATTAGCCAAAAAAATTAGGGTTACCTCATAACCCAGGTCAGGGTCGTTACAATAGGTGTCGGTTATCCGCTTAGAAACCGACACTGAATCTCCTGCTTGCACGGCCGTGCTGGCCAGCACGACCGTGTTGTCTGGTCTCATTAGGAAAATCGACGTCGGTTACTGGTATGGAAACCGACATTGTAACAGTATAGTGTCGGTTTTATACAGATACCCAACACTGTAACCGTATGTCGTCGGTTTTATATAAATAACCGACGCCTATGATTTTAATTTTTTTTTCAGTCAGTCTGCAGACCTGCTGTGGCTGGTCGCAGGATGAGAAACCTGTAGTTCGGTTATGAACTACATGTTTTACGACATCCATTGATATCGGCCAACAACAGGCCACAAACCTGTAAAATTAACATGATGGACAAATTATATATATGTGATTCACACTCATGTATAAGAAATTTAACTCATATTATTTTTTCATCACACGCATATAGAAATCAGTAGCAACCTGTAGTTCTATTTATTTCATCTCTTTTCACATTCAGACACATGTAGAAACATTCATGTATTGATGATTTTCACACACATATGAAAATTCATAAAAATTCATTCACATTCACACAAAATTAATTATGAGAATAAAGTTATTCTTTGTTCATCATCATCATTGTCGTCATTGTCATCAAAATCATATTGAAAAATTCCCACTCTTTGTAGGGCTTTTGCCCAATCTTCTCTTACATCATCTAATTCATCTCTCGTATAGGGAGCATGTACATCGAAACACTTTGCACCAGTGTTGAAGTCCTCAGTTTTAAAGACCTACAAAGAGAATGACGTACATACATAATTATAATAATATATAATAAGAATTCATATATTTCATATTATCTAACGAGACTATGTATAATACCTGTTGTATGTTATCGATTTCCAATACAACATGTTTGATGATTAGGTCCATAAATCGCATCACATAGTAGGCACATGCCCAACCGTTGTCTTGTGTAGCACACTATAAATTGAAACATACAAAATATTCAAAAATACAAATAAGCACAGTTCACATAAATAATATATACATTGGAGTCAGGAAATTACTTTCACATTCTTCCAAATGAGTGTCAGATTTTTTTCCTGGGGACCTTTCCTCCAGCTTTTTTGTACTCTTGTAAAGCCCTATATATTGTTAATGTAACACATTAAATTGCATAATTAAACAGTAATGCAGTAACAGATGTTAACATATATAAAAACATAAAATATTTCTCACGAGAATAATGGCCTTTTAATTGCATGTCCATATAATACATCCAACTCACTCCCCGCAAGATCTAGATAATAGACGGTGAATGTCTTGGGGACAATAACTAATAACTCCCAATGCTTAGAACTACAGGTAAGAAAGTAGAAAATTAATAACTCAATATCCGCAATAAAAATGTAATTTGCTTAAGTCCAAATTACAAGCAAAGTAAACTTACTCGACATTGAAAGGAGCTATTATCACCGTCTTATTATTTTTACCAAAATATTCAAAAGCATCAAAACAGTATGAAGTAACTGAACCAGGGTATGTATCTACAAGACCAATCAAAGAAGGAACCAAAAATCCCACATGGGAAAACCCAAAATCTTTACATATCTTGTATAAGTGGCTGCAAAATATGTATTACGTATGCATTAATATATAACAAACCAGATTGCCGTATATAAAACAAGGTATATGGATGTATAAACCAGATTGCCGTATGCATTAATCTCACCATATCCACAGCTCTATCATAGATGTGTTCAGCCATTCATACTTAAACAACTCCAAAATATCTTGTATAAATATGTTATTTCCGAATGTTTGACCTGCATTAATACGCATCCAAAACTTCTATTACATATGCATTAATACGTATGCTAAACTTGTATAAATAGATTGTTAGCGTATGATTTACCTGCAACATTCTCCGGAATAGTAACATTTATAGGGAAATTTGGATTATGTTCGCCGATCCATACTGCCACACTCCTACAATTAGGACCTATCGAGGTGAGTAGGTCCCCTGGAAGCCAACTTGGTAGTCGAGGAGGTGGAGGCCGAGATGTAGCGGGTCTCGTATTTTTGACCTGTATATATAATTTCATATCAATTGACTCATATTTATATACACACTAACAAAGTAAAATAACAAAAATTTATCATACAATATCAGTATAGAGGACATCCGCTTCGGGCCACAGTATCACTCCGCCTACTGCCTCACAGTGTTTCAACATCTGGGTGTGCATGAGGAAGTGCAAGATCCGTCCAGCCAGCGAGTATATGTATGGGGCTCACACGTACTGTGCCATCTGGTACTGGACTCCCATGAAACATGCACCCTTTAAGGGGTGGGTAAGCCGATGCATCTGCAACGATATATCCTTCACTTTGTAGTCGGCATGGCTTCAACCCCTACAAATTTACGTAAAGAATGTTATATGTATATATACACAAACATATCATCTTGAACAGACTAGCTATTATATATGCCATAAAAATACTTACAGAGGACGTGCTAGGTGGGTCTATAGGATTACTCCCAACCTCTGCAGTACGAGGAGTAGGAGAAGAGAGGTTCGCCACAGGTACTGTCTGAGTGGCAGTCTGAGACGCCTGCCACTTCTGAAATGCTTCCTGGAGTCTTTTATCAACTACTTCCTCAACTCTCCTATCAATTAAGGAATCTACCTATACATGGATAAAAGAAATGCTAGTTTCTGATTATAGAATTCCCTTTTCGCAATAATGTTCTAAAATAAGAATAAGTTACCTCAGCTTGTGAAAGTCCCGCTTTTGGGACAGGTTTACGCTGGGATGGCCCAAAGAACACTTTGATGCCCACACCAACGCCTGCACCCCTTACACATCCATGATGCTCTGGGTTACCCAGAGCAACTGTCAGTTCATCCCTTGTGCCTTGAGGGATGAACTTGCCTTCCTTCCTCTACTCATGCAACTCCCGCTAAGCACCGTCAAAAAAAATTCATAAGTAAACATAACAATAATCAATAACGATAGATTGCTCTAAGAGTTTGATTTTTACCATTTTTGCAGCTGCCTCAGCGGTTGTGGGCTTCGGTATGTCTCCCTTCTTATTTTTCCTCCCAGCTATCCACATAACATGACGAGGCAGAGGTGCGGGAGCAGCAGTAGAGGACTCTGCAGTCTCCTAAGTAGCAGTAGGCTGAGTAGACTCAGCCTGTAGTCTTTGGCGAACGCATGCATATCCTCTTGGACCCATTGTGTGGTCGTGCACATTCAGTGCACACCTTGCTCATTGAGCATCGCTCTTAGCCTAGTTAGTTAGCATATTGATTTGGTTAGTAACACTAAAGGTTAATCTTGAATAGGTGAATACATAAAAACATATATTAATTAAATTGGGAGTGGCGGCACTTAATACCTTGAATTCATCTGTCTTTCTTTGGGTAACAAACTCCTCCCATTCTCTGGGGTCCAAGTAGTTCCATTGTTGTGTGGCTTCCTTCTTCCTATATTTATTTTTTAAAGAGAATACAAACAAAAATTATTAGTGTAAAGTTAGCGAAATACTGATCAATGTCTAGAATTAGAATCTATCAAGAACCTATTCTCAGCATCGCGTATGTAATCTCGGGTGAGATTGGTCCTATAGTTCCTTAGGACCCTCCCACAACGTTGCATCACACATTTACGATGCAACTTTTCATCCAAATCAAATATGCTCTGCAAATTAAATAGAATTGCTATTAATTAGTATCCTAAAAATTAGTAATCTACACAAACAGAATTACAAATAATAATAACTCACGCATAGTTCCTTCCATATGTGGTCTTTCTTCTCCTTAAGAACTCTATGCCATGATTCTATAATAAGACTGCAATGGCTGCGAGTAAGAACCCCAAGATATGAAACACATGAGTTGCGGTTCACTCCATACGGATTTCCTGCCTGATCGAAATCCACAGCCAGTTTGGGTCCATTGCCCCTTTGCTGTATTAACTTGTTCATCATTGTGATGCCCCTCACTTTCTCAATTTTCTTTTGCTGCTCATCTAGTGCTGCAATTTCTTCAGGGGTACATCACCAACCTAAAATTTGATAAAAAACACACTTACATAATATAATTATAAATGAACATATAGATAGAAACCTCAGGGATATATTCTTAAAACTTACATTGCCAGGCGGTGCAAGTACGTCCTCACCCTCACAGTGATCATTAGCACGGTCCTCAGCCATCTAAAAGTTCACATTGTAAAGTTCACATTCACATTGTAAAGTAGTTCACATTATAAAGTCCACATTCACATTGTGAAGTTCACATTCAGAAAAATAAAACATAATAAAAATATAAACATCCATGCCTCTAATATTGTAATCTTTTATCAATTAACAATCCTTCGTTATGATCCCCGTGAACATACAAGTCATTGTGATCCCCAGTTTCAATGTTTGGTGGTGTTGGCAACCCAACTGAGAATGGACTGGAGTCATCATACTTATCATCATAAATGTGTACCACCTATCCCATTCTTCAACACCTAATCTCACTAGTATGTGTATAATGTGTATTGGGTTTTCAAGAAAATTTCGGCAGAATTTCCCCACTGTTCTCCAAGTACATATGTACTTAGAGAACAAACAGGGAAATGCTACTGAAATTTCCTTGAAAACCCAATACACATTATACACTTACATCCTAAGTGAGATTAGGTGTTCAAGAACAGTCCCAAACCGGGGACTATCCAAGATTTACTCCTAATGAATAAATCTTGGATGGGTTTCTAGGCCAACAAAATTATATCATTAAGAGCATGGTTTCATGTTAGGTCATCATAGGTCATAATAATCCACTAGAACAAAAGGTCTCATGGTGTTAAAATAGAATAAGAGTATTAGATCTTGATTCTAGAGTTTACAAGACATAATAGTGACTACTGATTTTGTGGGGTGATATCATTTCATAGGATTTTTAGATTCAAATAACAAGTGTACAAGTTGCATCATTTTAATACTCTAAAGGTGACTAGTGGGTCATAGCACATAAAAGATGGCATTACAAGGAAAGTAAGCAAGCTAGATCAATTAACACTCATCTCAAGGGAACATTAGTTACTGAGGGGACCAGGAAAGAGTGCTTTTAATCACTAGGATCATACAAGTAGCAATATTGATTAAGTACAAGTAGCAATGTTGATTAAGTCTATGTGATTAAAGATCAAGCCGTGTAATAAAATAGGGTTTTGGGGGATGTTAATTACCTCTGTTTGAGCCCAGTCAGGCGTCAGCAGGGTGAGAGGGTGAGTCGGAGGGTAGGCAAGTAGGCAGGCAAGTAGGCAGGTGAGCAGGCGACGGGTAGGGAGACAGAGGGCAGCAGTAGATGATCAATTAATTCCTAAAACAATACATAAATAAATACAAACAATAGATAAATAAATACAGATCAATTGATAAATAAAGTAATATACAGAAGTATCCCATAGATGATATATATACTAGTGGTACATACTACATAGTATATGAATATATAGTAGCAGTCGGTACATGATATATGTAATATGTTATGCTTTAGAGGTACATGCTACATAGTATAGAATTATACAGTAGTAAGCAGTACATGATATGTACATTATACCGTTATATGTATTGCAAACTACAAAGTACATCTACATAGATAATACATTAGTTGAACGCATAACAATACAAGAAAAAACTAAGGTATGAATGTATGTATAGGTACAAGTATAATGTATCAGTAAATATTAGTGGTTGAGTTCATAGCAGAGCAGCAATGTATGTACAAATGATAAATATGTAATGTAGGTACAACAGTTCATACAACAAGATGTAAATGGGTGCAGCAGTACATACATACAGAGTTTATATGAAGTAGGAACGATTTTGATGCATGTAAAACTCAATTAAAAATGAGAAGAGGAGGAAGAAGCAGGAAGAGGGGTAGGGGTCCAGGAGCAGGAGCAAGAAGCAAGCCGGAGAAACCCTATTGTCTAAGCAGGAAGAGGAGGAAGAAGGGTACCAGGTGCAGCGATCTGGTGGCTGGAGCTGCAAGCCGGAGAGTGGGCGGCGGAAGCGAGTGGGCGGGGACGATGAGCGGGTGACCAGGCCGGAGGCGGTGAGCGGGCGACCAGGAGCAGAGCACGCGTCGGTCGATGAGGTCAGAGCAGCGAAGGTGAGGAGAAGAGCGTCAGCGGTGAGCGGCGACCAGGAGAGGAGCGTCGGCGGTGGCGGCACGGGGGAGCAACGACGGCGACATAGGGGCAACGGCCGCTGGGGCAACGACGGCGGGAGCAACAACGGGGAGTGCACCAGCAATCGCCAGACCTAGAAGGTTTGTAATGAAACAGAGACAATGGGGAAAAATTCTGTTTCGCGGGGCTATTAAATACATAATAGGCGTCGGTTAATCAAAATTCTGACACATAAAACTAAAGGTGTCGGTTCTACAAACACACTGACACCTATTCTCAATCATAGTTGTCGGTGTTTACCAGATAAAAACCGACTTCTATCTACAAATGTCGATTCAAAAAATTGTTCTCAATTTATGACCATAGTCGTCAGTGTCTTTCTAAAACCGACACTCAAAGAGTGTGAAAAATTTCCCAGGAACAACGCGGGAAAACCCATAACCGTCAGTTACTGTAGTAACACCGACGACCAAAATGTGCCCAATTTTTGACTCGCGAATAACTTTTCGTCGTCGGTTTAGTAATTAATGACCGACACTATATGTTAAATTTTGGAGGTAATTTTTTTCAGAGGAAATTTTGGATTTGGCAGTTAATTTTAGGCGTTGGTTTATTATTAGGGAACCGACACAGAATAAAAATGATACATATGTCTGGTCGCCCTTCACAGATAGATGTCGGTTTTTTAGTTAAACCGACGTTGTAGGTTTAAGGTGTCGGTGTATTTATATAACCGACACCTTTAAAAGTGACATTATAAGCCATTTCTGTAGTAGTGTTGGCACCCAAAAATAAGTTAACGATGCCTAAAACTTAATGAACTTAATCAACATCCAATAGCACATGAAATGACACCAAATAATGGATAAGTGCGCCCAAAATGGACAATTGACACCCAAATATGGGTAATTGACACCCAAAAATAAGTTAGTGGCGCCCAAAACTTAATGAACTTAATTAATACCCAGTAGCATATGAAATGACACCAAATGAATGGGAAGTGCACCCAAAAATGAACAATTGACACCCAAGGTAATTGCCACCCAAAAACAAGTTAGTGGCGCCAAAAACTTAATGAACTTTATTAATGTCCAGTAGCACAAGAAATGACACCAAATGAATGGGAAGTGCACCCAAAAACGAATACTTGACACCCAAATATGGGTAATTGACACCCAAAAATAAGTTAATACACCCAAAACTTAATAAACTCAATCAACGCCTAGTAGCATATGAAATGACACCAAGTGAATGGATAAGTGCACCAAAAATGGACAATTGACACTTAAACATGGGTAATTGACACCCCAAAACAAGTCAATGGTGCTCATAACATGAAATGACACCCAATGAATGACTAAGTTCACTCAAAAATGGACAATTGACACCCAACCATGCGTAATTGACACCCAAAAACAAGTTAACGATGCCCTAAACATAATGAACTTAATCAACGCCCAATAGCACATGAAATGACACCAAGTGAATGGGTAAGTGCGCATAAAAATTGACATTTGACACCCAAACATGGGTAATTGACACCAAAAATAAGTTAACGATGCCTAAAACTTAATGAGCTTAATCAATGCCCAGTAGCACATGAAATGATACCAAATAATGGGTAAGTGCGCCTAAAAATGGACAACTGACACCCAAAATAAGTTAATGGCTCCCAAAACTTAATGAACTTAATCAATGCCTAGTAGCACACAAAATGACACCCAATGAATGGGTAAGTGCACCCAAAAAAAGACAATTGACACCCAAATATGGGTAATTGAAATCCAAAAATAAGTTAATACACCCAAAACTTAATGAACTAAATCAACGTGTAGTAGCACATTAAATGACACCAAGTGAATGGATAAGTGTGTAAAAATTGGACATTTGACACCCAAACATGGGTAATTGACACCCCAAAATAGATTAACGTCACCTAAAACTTAATGAACTTAATCAATGCCCAATAGCAAATGAAATGACACCACATAATTGGTAACTGTGCCCAAAAATGGACAATTGACACCCAAAAACAAGTTAATGGCGCCCAAAAATTAATGAACTTAATCAATGCCCAATAGAATATGAAATGACACCAAGTGAATGAATAAGTGCACCCAAAATGGACAACTAACACCCAAATATGGGTAGTTGACACCAAAAAACAAGTTTATACACCCAAAACTTAATTAACTTAATCACCCCCAGTAGCACATGAAATGACACCAAGTGATGGTTAAGTGCGCCAAAAAATGGACAATTGACACCCAAATATGGGTAATTGACACCCAAAAATAAGTTAATGACACCCAAAACTTAATGAACTTAATCAATGCCCAATAGCACATGAAATGACAACATGTGAATGGGTAAGTGCACCCAAAATGGACAATTGACACTCAAATATGGGTAATTAACACCCAAAAATAAGTTAATACACCCAAAACTTAATGAACTTAATCGACACCTAGTAGCACATGAAATGACACCAAGTGAATGGATAAGTGTGTCAAAAATAGACAATTGACACCCAAACATGGGTAATTGACACCCCAAAACAAGTCAATGGCGCCTAAAACTTAATGGACTTTATTAACGCCCAATAGCTCATGAAATGACACCAACTGAATGAGTAAGTGTGCCTAAAAATAGATAATTGACACCCAAATATAGATAATTGACCTAAAAACAAGTTAACGCCACCCAAAACTTAATGAACTCAATCAATGTCGCGTAGCACATAAAATGATACCAAGTGAATGCGTAAGTGTGCCTAAAAATGGACAATTGACACCCCAAAAATGAGTTAAAACCAGTAACACATGAAATGGAGCCCATTGAATGGGTAAGTGTACCCAACCCACCTCTCTTTGTTACTTCCCTCATCTCTTTTCCTTTATATATTTATTTTTGAGTTAGTGTGTTAGCTAAATTAAACACTAAACCCAAATATATAGTACTCATTTTTATATTTTGTATAAATTTTCTCAAAAATATATCAATATTAGTCTTGTTAAAATGTAGTTTTTGTAAAGAATCCAACCGTTATTATTTTGTCAAAAAATTCAACACAGAATAAAAGTTATAAACAAAATAAATTTTCTCTCTCATCACATCAAACCTAGCTACCACCTAATAATACTTATTTTTTTATTTTATATCTTTTATCTCAAAAGTATATCAATATTGTTCTTGTTAGAAAATGATTTTTGCAAGAAGTCCAACAGTTTTCATTTTGTCAACAAATTCATCACAGATTAAACGTTATATGTGAAATATGTTTCACTCTCATCAATAAATATGCCACGTCATCCCAAAAGTATCCTACAATGCCATTGACACATCATCGCACGTGCCAATACCACCATCCAAAAAGGCAAAACTTTTCAACTCTCCGAAATCACCAATCTAAAAAGGCAAAACTTCTCAACTTTCCAAAAACCGTAGTTTCCCTGCGCTTAACCAGCGGACGACCGGTTTCCGCGCGTGACCAAATCATTTTCATTTGTAAAATATGAAACTTTAGTCACAATACTAAATTAGCCCAAGCATTTTTGTATGAACTAAACTAGGGTTGTGTGATGAGGGAGAACGTAGTCCATAGTGTGGGCATTTCCAAAGCTTTTGATATGATTAATCTGAAGAAAAAAAGTCTTTATAGTCTTTCGTTTCTCCAGAAGGATGGATGAAGTCTTAATAAACATAGAATGAGGTGTCTCAGTTTCCCTTAATGACAAGAGCGGACTCAGAAAATCACAATTGAGGTGGTTGTGTCGAACCCACACGAAGATATAAGTAAAGAGTATTGTAATATATCACACTATCTACACCAATACTTCCACCCCAACCAAGGGATCAGCAACATGCTTTAAATCCAACTGGTCGTACATGGTCCTGAGGAGACATAGTCGCACAGTGTTGGATGAAAATAATGATAGTGCGAGAAGTTGAACATACATCTATGACTATAAAAAGCAACCCTCCCCCACTATCTCCCTCGTGACCTCTTCCCATCTAGCCACTGTCGCTCCCTAGCCATTGTAGCGCGCTGCAGCCTTTGCTTCCCGTTTGCCGTCACGCGCTCCAGACGTCACTCCTCGTCTGCCGCCGTGCTTAGACTGAAGTCACGCTCAATCCGCCGCCATGCACAAACTGCTTGCCATCTGCCACCACACCCGGCATAAAGCCGCACCCAGCCTGTTGTCATCAGTGGCGGAATCAGAAAATTATACTAAGGGGGGGGCTGAAATCATATATGTGTACATTTTAGCCCAGAGGGGAGGCTGAGCCAAAAATGTTGTCCCTATTGAGATTGGAACCTGCATCATTTGCTTTAAAAACTAAGCTATATACCACTCCAGCTAGTCCCATTCTTTGAAAGTTATACGTAATTAATGTATTTATTTATACTTTAAGCTATACTTAATACTAAAAAATAACTATTTTTATTAGTTTTTTGGGGGGAGGGGAGGCTAAAGCCCCGGCAGCCTCCCCCCTAGTTCCGCCCCTGGTTGTCATGTCCAGGCTACCCCATACGTCGTCGCATCCAGGATGAAGCTGCGCCAGCCTTCTTCAGCTCTATGGTCGTCGTCATGCCCAGGCCACATCCGCACCTAGGTGTTGCCATCAATGCCGTCGAGCCCATGCAGTCGCACCCACACCGTTCTCGTACTCACTGCCTGCTGAACTTGTCGCACATGCGCTCATATCGCCGCACTCGTATCGCCACCCCACCCATGCTCAAGCCGCCGCCGCATCCACACAACTTCGTCGCCATATCAAAGTTCATTATGTTGTGCGTCTTCACTGCCGACACACCCACAAGACTCCTATAAACCGCTGCAACATCCACACCGTTCTGTCGTGCCTATTGGAATATTATTACCCAAAGGAAGAAGAGCTAGTATTGATATCAACACTATAATGTATATTTTTTTTTCACTGTGATGTATAAAAGCTAGTCATGTGTAACAAAATTGTATAATGCGAGCTTATGTGAGTTTTATTTTCATTCCATGTTGACGAATATGAGCTTGTATGGGTTGTCACTACTATAGAACCTACCTTTAGTGTCGGTTATTTAAAGCCTTTAGTGTCGGTTTATAAGCGACACATATGTGGGCGACACTAAAAGTCCAACCATTGGTCGTCGGTTCCATAACCGACACCCAAACTCTTCGCGCGCCACCGAAAACGCGCCTTCATGGGACTATAGGTGTCGGTTATTAGGTAAGAACCCGACAACCAAACCCTTCGCGCCACAGAAAGGGCGCCATGTTGGGCATCATCAGTGTCGCTTATCTACAAATAACCGACAACCAAGACCTTCGCGCCACACGAAATAGTCGCCGATTATTTGTAAAAAACCGACACTATAACATTATGTGTCGGTGATTTACAAATAACCAACGACTATTGGTTTTTTTTTTTGCTGTCAGTCTGCAGACCTGCTGTGGCTGGTCGCAGGATGAGAAACATGTTCAGTTCAGTTATGAACTGCAGGTTTTACGACATCCATTGATATCAGCCGACAACAGGCCGCAAACCTGCAAAATTAACAATAATAAAGTAGCACATGCATATAACAATGCAACCTGCAGTTCCATTTTATTTTCACACATTTATAAACATTCACACATGCTAGCAATCTGTAGTTCCATTGATTCACATTCACACATGTAGACTTCATAGAGCAACCAACACTTTCATTCATTTTCATTCAAACACATGTAGAAACATTCACACATATATTATAATTTAGAAATTCATTTACAACGTATCATTGTTTAGTCATTATTCGCTATCAGGATCCCAATTATATTTTAAAGCCCCCACTAATTGTATGGCTGTTGCCCATTCTTCTACTACTGCAATTAATTCTCCCATCGTATAGGGCTTATGTACATCTGGTAAGTCCTTTCCTGTATTGGGGTCCATTTTAAACACCTGTAAAGAGAATGATGTATATATATAATTAATGAGCTATAAATAAGATTGATATATTTCATATTATCTCTTGTCGGCT
This sequence comes from Alisma plantago-aquatica, assembly GCA_963693085.1. Classification (NCBI taxonomy): domain Eukaryota; kingdom Viridiplantae; phylum Streptophyta; class Magnoliopsida; order Alismatales; family Alismataceae; genus Alisma; species Alisma plantago-aquatica. Next base: position 1,184,298,350 of record OY856410.1, on the reverse strand, counting down.
ATATAATACCTCAGCAATACAATCGATGTCCATTGCGGCATTTTTGACAAGTATGTGCATATATCGCATGACATAGTATCCACGTGCCCATCTGTTGTCTTGTGTAGCACACTATAAATTCAAACATACAAAATATTAAAAAATACAACTAATTAAGCATTGTTCACATAAATAATATATACATATATTGCAGTAGGGAACTTACTTTCACGTTCTTCCAAATTATTTGCTGGTTCTTTTTCGTGGGGACCTTTCCTCCAACCTTTTTGTACTCCTCAAAACCCCTACATGTTAATGTAACACAGAACATTGCAATTAAATAGTAATGTAATAACATATGTTAACGGATATGAAAAATGAAATATTTCTCACCAAAATATAACCATTTTCATTATGTGTCCAAATCTTGTATTCAATTTACACCCCTTAGGATCTAGATAATACACAGTGAACGTCTCGGGGGAAATAACCAATAACTCCCAATGGTTACCCCTAGAGGAAAAAAAGTTAAAAATTAATAACTCAAAATCCACAATAAAATGTAATTTTCTTAAGTCCAAATTATAATAAGCAAAGTAAACTTACTCTACATTGAATGGAGCCATTATCACCGTCTTCTTTTTTACAGCAAAAATTGAAAAAGCCTCACAGCAGTATTGTTGAACTGATGTAGGGTCTTTAGCTACTAGAATAATCAAGGATGGAATCAAAAACCCTACATATTCGAATCCAAAATCTGCACATATGTTGTCTAAGTAGCTGCAAAATATGTATTAATTACGCATGCAATAATAAATAAGAAACCAGATCACCAGATCATACACAAGGTATATGGATGTATAAAGAATATCTCACCTTATCCATAGCTCTATCACAGATGTATTTAACCAATCATATCAAAACATCTCCAAAATATCTTGTATAAATATTTTTGTTTCGTATGACTGACCTGTAGAATCGGAATCAGAAGAAACAGTTATAGGGGAGTTTATATCATGTTCCCCTAACCATACTGCCATACCCCTACAGTTAGGACCTAACGGGACAGGTAGGTCATGTGGAACCCAACTAGGTAATGTAGGAGGTGGAAGTGGAGGCCTAGATGTTGTGAGTGTATTCTTTTTAACCTGTATATATATAATAATTTCAGATCAACTGTCAGCATATACAAACACTAACAATTGAACGTAATGTAAATTTACCACACCTTTTCAGTAAATAAGACATACGCTTTTTCCCACAATATCACTCCGCCTACTGCCTCACCACCAAGCGTTTCACAATCTGGGTGGGCATATGGCAGTGGAAGTTCTAGAAATTGGGGGAATATATGTATCGGGCTCACCCGAATACAACCAGCTGGTACTGGAGACCCGTGACACGTTTCCCCTGGTAGGGATGGGTAAGCCGACACCTCTCCCACGACATATTCTTTACTTTTTAGATGGCATGGCTTCAACCCCTACAAATTTTTGTGTAAAGAATGTTATATACATATATACATATCATCTTTTTTGAAACGACTACACTGTCATATATATGTATCATCTTAAATTAAAAAACTAGTTACTATGTCATAAAAATACTTACAGTGGATGTGCTAGGTGGTGGGTCTACAGGATTACTCCCAACCTCTGCAGTAGGAGTAGGAGTAGAGGTTGCAGTACGTATTGTCTGGTAAGTGGCAGTCTGAGATGACTGTCACTTTTGAAATGCTTCTGCGAGTTTTTCTTTGAGTTTCCTGTCAAATAGCTTATCCACCTATACATGGATAAAAGAAACGTCAAATTCTAATTTTTGAATTCTCTTTTACAATAACATCTACAAGGAAAAAATATGTTACCTCTTCTTGTGAAAGTCCCGCTTTTGGGACATGTTTGCGCTGGGATGGCCCAAAAAAAGCTTTGATGCCCACACTAGCGCCTGCAGCCCTAACACGTCCAGGATGCTCTGGGTTACCCAGAGCAACTGTCAATTCATCCCTTGTGCCCTCAGGGATGAACTTTCCTTATTTCCTCAGCTCGTGCAGCTCCCGCTAATCGCCAAATTAAACAAAAATTTGTACTTAAGTAAACAACACAAATAATCAATATTCGAATGATTGTTGTAATAGTTGTATTTTACCATTTTTGCAGCCGCCTCAACAGTTGCGGCCTTAGTTAATTCTCCCTTCTTATTTTTCCTCCCAGCTATCCAGACATCATGGCGAGGCAGATGTGTGCTACCTATGGTAGAGGACTCCTGAGTAGCAGCATACTGAGCAGCAGCAACCTCAGCCTGTAGTCTTTGGCGAACGCCTGCATATCCTCTTGGACCCATTGTGTGGTCGTGCACATTCATCGCACGCCTTGCTTTTTGTGCATCACTGAGGGCCTAGTTAGTATGCACATTAATGATTTGGTTAGTAACACTAAATGTTAATCTTGAATAAGTGAATACAACATATATTAAATAATGAGATTGAGACTGACGCCTAATACCTTGAATTCATCAGTTTGTCTTGAAGCGACAAACGCGTCCCATTCTTCTTTGTCCAGGAAGTTCCACTGTTTAGTGGCTGTCTTCTTCCTCTTGTCGGCTTCTTTTATGTATTCTCTGGTGAGATTTGTCCTATAGTTCCTTAGGACTCTCCCACAGCGTTGCATCACACATTTACGATGCAGCTTTTCATCCAATGCAAATATACTCTGCAAAATAGAATTGCTATTAACTAGTATCCAAAAATTTAGTAATCTACAAAATAGAATTGCAAATTAATAATAACTCACGCATAAATCCCTCCATATTGTGTCTTTCTTCTCCTTAGAAACGTTATGCCAAGAATCTAAGTGACAACCGCAATGGCTACGAGTAACATATCTAAGATATGAAATAAATGAATTGCGATTCACACCACATGCATTTCCTGCATTATCAAAATCCACAACAAGTTTGGGTCCATTGCCCTTTTGCGCAATTAACTTCTTCATCATAGTGATGCCCCTTCTCTTGTCAACTTTTTGTTGTTGTTGATCAAGTGCCTCAAGTGCTGCACATGGTACCTGTGCATCATCAACCTAAAATTTGACAAAATAATTCACATTTACAAGATATAACTATAAATGGACATATAGATATAAATATATGATATATTTTTAAAACCTACATTGTGAGGCGGCGCATTGATGTCCTCACCCTCACGGTCGTCATCAAGACGGTCATCAGGAGAATGGTCAGCCATCTGCAAATTCACATTGTAAAGTAGTAATTCAAAGTGTAAAGCTCACATTGTAAAGTAGTAATTCAAAGTGTAAAGCTCACATTGTAAGGTAATTCAAATTGTAAAGTTCACATTGTAAAGTAATTCAAATTCTAAAGCTCACATTGTAAAGTTCACATTCACATTGTAAAATAATTCACATTATAAATTAAGCTCACATTATAAATTAAGAAAATTTCGGCAGCATTTGGACGGGTTTTTTAGGCCAACAAATAATGTGTTGTCATTCTTATACTTTAATCATCTACTTATTTAACTTTAGTTATCAATTGTTTAACTTTAATTTTCAATTGATTTGATTATATTATATTTATTCATCTACTATTTGTATTCATTTATGTAATGATTTGAGAATTGATTAATCATCACTGATTTATAATTTTATATTAGTTAATCAACTGATTTGTATTTATTCATCTACTTATTTGTATTTATTCATGTACTGTTTTTTATTTAGCTATTTACTCATTTGAATTTATTTATGCTACTTCTGAAATTATGTAAGAATCTACTGATGTAACTTTATTTATCAACTGATTCATATTTACTTATTTGTTTTTATTTATTACTGTTTTAGAAATTATGTAATCATCTACTGATTTATATTAGTTTACCAATTGATTTGTATTTAATGTATTTATTCATCTACTAGTAATGAAAATGGCTGTCTTTCTTTCTAGTGATATAAGAATATCAAACACATATACACGAAAACGCTACTATAGTTTCATCTGTTGTGTAGCCTACAACAAGGTATTCAACTTTAACATTGGATAACCATTATAGTTTCATTGACATTTTAAAGAACAATGGCAATGAATAATGCAAATATAAAGATAGAAAAACTTGAGTTGAGTCTATTAGACAGACAGTATTAAGCTAGGGGATGCAGAAGAAGGAAGAAGCCGGCGTACCTTGAGGTGAAGCTGACAGCGCCGGAGCAGAGGAGAGCAGCTGGAGGTGACGGCGGCGAGAAGAGGAGGACCAACAACCGGCGACGGCGAGGGCGTCGAGGAGAGACCAGCAACCGGCAGCAACCGGCGACGGGTCGGCGGAGCGGCAGCAACCGGCGATGGCTCGGCGGAGCGGCGGCAAGGGCGTCGACGAGAACAGCAACCGGCAGCGCAGCAACCGGCGGAGACGACAACAACGGCGAGCGGCGTGCGACAGACGAACAGCGGCGCGGGGAGGCAACCGGCAACGACGGCGGGGGAAATCGCCAGACCCTCACGCACGGCAATGAAATAGAGACAATGGGGAAAAGTTCTGTTTGCATGGCTATTAAGTTGACAATATCGTCGGTTATTTAACAAAACCGACGACTAAACCAACAATGTCGGCTCTTTGAAGAAAACCGACGACTATACTACTTAATATTCGTCGGTTCTTTAATAAAAGACGTCCGGCAACTATTCCTGTCTCGCGCATACCTTTTAGTCATCGGTTATTTATTAAAGAACCGACAACATATGTCAAATTTTGGAGCCAATTTTTTCGCTGGAATTTTGGGTTTGGCGGTTGAGTTTATGTGTCGGTTGTTTATTAATTAACCGACACTTAATGAAAGCGGTACCCGTGTCTGGTCGACCTTCATGGGTTGAATGTCGGTTTCTGTTAAAAACCGACACATTAGGGTTTATGTGTCGGTTTTTGTATACAACCGACACCCTGCAAACCGACTTTATAAGCCATTCCTGTAGTAGTGTGTGTTGGATTTTATAGGGAAAAATATAAAAATTATTAAAAATAATGGATAGTCATTATGTCTTGTATTTTATTTTTCTAATCATGGAATTTTTCTGAACGTAAGCATTGTTAATATTAACTATACTTGTTGATATGCTTGGTGATACTATGAATATTAATTAGTATTGTACGTGAAACTATGAACAAAATATGAATGGATGTAGCACACATATTTTGATCAAATATGATCACTTATCACATACATAATTTTTTATATATTAAATTAAAGAATATATCAAAAATGAATATGTGATAATTTTTATAAAATATGACATACTCTGTTACTTTATTTTAAATTTGGTTGTTAATAGTTTTTAGTACTGTGTTAAATATATTTAAATGTTAATTTTGGACTTAGACGTGAATGTGTAAAAATATGATTGTGGACATTGAAAAGAGAAATTAAAGGGAAAATGGAAAATTTTGAAATTTTAAATTTTAAATAAATTGTTTTCTGTTTATGGATAGAAAATTAAATAAAATTAGTTGGTTGGTGGTTAGTGGTGGGTGGATGGAAAATAATATTAATTTATTGCAACATATTCATGCAACCATGCAGCCTCACTAAATAGAGTTATGGCCTAGAAATTTGTGTCACATTGTGCTAAAAAATCATATAAGGGTGCTAATTATGATTTTTTTGGTGATGTTTTTATGCAAGTCGTACTGTTTTGGAAGCATACTAGAAGATGTGATGATATTTTTATAACAAATTTATTTATTACAGAATTACAAATAATGAACAAGTTATCTACAGGTACGTACTATGTTCTTTTATTATAAGTCCAGTTGTTGATATATTTAAGTACTACTTTGAATAGAATTAAGTACTTATAATTGTCTTAAATACATTTAAGTATTGATTTTTGACTTTAAAGTATGCAATATTGTCTTTATAGCAACATCTACATGTATGTAAGTAATGCAAAGTGTACTAAAAGTTCACATTATAAATTGTTATAGTATGACTCAGTGAATTAACTTTTTAGTATGACGTTGTTATAGTGTTAGTATTGTTCTTAGGAAAAATGAAATTATGACTTGCCCATATGTGTAGTAAATTAGAAAAATACATAAACATAATCAACAATTGACTTAGTATTTTATTTTGTTGATCAAATTATCTCTGACAGTACACATTGTGTTTGTTTATATTTAGTACATTTATTATGACTTTTGACACTATGCCAAATACATTCAAATATTGATTCTAGACTTATTCGTGAAATATGTGTAAATGAATGCATGGTCGGATCAAGCATTATATTCTACTAACAAATGGAGGGAATTCAAAAAAAAGATTAACTTTTTAAATATATTATTTTGTTTGTGTGAGTAATAATTGTTAGCTGTTGGGCTATGCTTGCTTTATTACAACAACTACTTAATTGCATCGGTAATTTATTGCAGCCAAGCATGCATGTTGTGGTTTCTTTATTGTTGTGGCTACTTAATTACAACAACAATTTATTGCAGTGTTAGATGTAAGCAATGGTACAGAACGCACTAACTTTGCCTAGTGTACCGTGTCGCACAATGCTAAAAATTGTATATATTGATTATTTGTGTGTTCCTGATGTAGGAGTGTGGATGTTGGTGGATATAATGTGTTGTAAATAATTTCTCATAAGTAAATTAGCTTGTGCCAATACAACCGATTATTGCTTTATTTGGAGCTTTAAAATGAATGCTTTTGTATAAATTTGATGTTGTCCTATGACATGCCGTAAATATAATGATGTAAATAAGAGCCAATCCCACACCAGCTAATAGGGATAGACAAACAGAAAACTAACTCAACTAATTACTATTGTTGTTTTTGTTTGAATCTTTGGGATTATGTATATGTATATATTTTTATTTTTGTTTTAGACATAAAAATATGTTGAGGAATGTTGTGATGCTTGTTGAGGAAGTGTTGGCGGGATGTGCTAGAGCATCTGGATAAAAAGCTAACGAGGAAAATTGACAACTATCTATGATAATTCATAACATGGGGGAAGCGAGCTAACTCTTTTGTGGGACTCTTAGCGTGTGGTTGATCCCAAAGGCGGATCTCTAGAAGGGCTCGTCCCCCTCCCTATCCAATTTTTTTAGAATTTTTTTTACAAAGATACCGTTTTGGTTTTTTAAAATTATTTTGTTGTTCTATGTAATGGCCCTCGCAACTATTTTACAATCAAAATTATGTACATATTGTTACAAAGAAAAGAAACCAAATGCTACTATACAATTATAATTCTCTTAGTCAACTAAAATATAAAAATATATATAATAACAATAATAAGCATTGAACGATATAATGATGAACTAAAATAGTCAACTATCATTTTATTGGTATTCATTATTCTAATGGTGTCAAATTTCTATTAAAAAAATTCTTATCACAATATAACAATAAATATACAATATAATAAAAAATTATAATGAACAAATGTTGTAAAGATGAAATGTACAAGGTAATCACACATGAATAAATCAATTAATATGGACTTCTTTAAAAAGTAATTGATGTTTAGATATAAACAATGTGTTTATGGTTACACTATAAGTATGGAATATTTTGTATAAACAACTTCATGAGATAGAAAACCCATACTATATTAGATATACAATAAAATAAAGTTGAAAAAATGGGAGGAGACATGAAGATGATTGCTACATATAGTAAATTTAGTATGTTTAACTTGTATTTGGAAGAAAGATATGAATATCATTGGAAATAAATATTTTTAAGGAAAAGCAGACTAGTTGTATCTTTTTTATATTGATTATGGTATAAAAAGTATTTTTATCTCTATCTTAGAACATATCTATATAAAATTTTATCCATGACCTATTTACTCTCTAGATTTCGATTTCTTCCTTTAAATAATCGAAGATTATTTTGACATGGTATCAATATGTTCCTTCATACTTCTAATTAACTATTCATAGATTTTTTTATGCAATATTATTATAAATATAAAGGTTTCTTTAATTTTTCCTCCATGTTTTTATTACAAATATTTCTTTTTATTGTTGATTTCACTCCCATTTTTTTAATATTTCCAATCAAAATTTTCATTTAGTGAATGATATATGCCATTAATTCCTTCTTTTAGTTTCCTTCACTCTGATTCAAATGGGAAGATGTGGTAGACAATAGATAAGATACCGTTAGACTCACTTTTATTTTTCTTCCCTTTCCTATCACTTTGTGTAATGAATCATGATTTTTTCTCTTTTTTCTATCATTTTCCTCCTACCATGCCAACATTGTCTTTTTCAAAAATTTATGCCTGTAAGAATGACATATTAGAACTTTTCATTTATAGAATTTGATTATTTAGTGTTGATCACTCCATTATTTTCAAAAATGCTCCAAGAAAATATAAATTGCATAGTTGTTAGATCTTCTCGTACTACATCTTTGACCTATGGGTTTAAGAAATACATTTTTGATAGTTATCAATCTCCATTATGTTATCATGATTATTCATACACAAATATAATATCTTGTATTAATTTATAATAAATGCTAATTCACATGCTTTTAAATATTTTGATTTCTACGTTCCTTTGTTGCATTGTCAACGAGATATTTATCAGGACAGAACTTCGCAATAGAAGAGATAACAAGTTTTTTTAATACTATGATTGTTAATTGTAAAAGAGATATTGGTTAAATATTTAAAAAAGACTTGACTTTCGATTAATTCAAAGTTTTAATGAAAAAATGATGCATTGTAGAACAATATAACTAAACATTAATTTGAAAAGTATATGTTAGCTTTACATTTATATGCTATCTTTATATTTGGATTTATTGTTTACAATTAACTCTTCTTTTGCATGCCTAATTAATTATAAATATAATGAGAATTATATTTCTATAGAAGTTTGATGCAAAATAAGTTTTGTGTCAGTCCTTTATGATAGTAAACTGATACTAATGATAGTATTAATATTGTATAAGATATAGTTTGTAAGACTTGAACTATATATGAAATATTTTTGCTGCCCCAAAGAATCTTGTCAAGATCCACCACTGGTTGAACCCATATAGTACCTTAGTGTGCCTTTGATACCGGGCATAATTCTCATTTTAAGAAGGTCTAGTGGACAAGATCCCCAATGGTTTACTTTGCAGATAGGAAACTCAACTTTGCAGGTAGGCTCATGTTGGATGGATTTATGTTATTTCTGTTCCATAACATAACATCGTGTGCAGTTTCGCTAATGACAAGTGAGATTGTAGAAAGGAATCCTTTTTTATGAGGGTCGAGAGGGAGAGTGGAAGATATATTGGGTTAATTAAGACCAAGTTGATTGTCCTCTAGAGGATGGGGGCTAGGCATTCACATGATTAAGAATCAATATTCTAATTGGCTTATGAAATCAGCTTGGGACCTCCTACAAGGTCAAAATATGTAGGGATACGTACACTAAGATCTGATGGAAACTTGGGATGGATCACATGCAGTTCCTTAAGAAAGTTAGGAGCACATATAGAGGAGGACTTGGTGTGTTTTCCTATTAGATATGTTCCCCTATATTATACATGCACTTGTTCATTCATGTACAAAGTTGTTTCACGTCTCTTCATGGTAGCATCCACAACAACGACGAAAAATAGTGTCACTGACACTAACATCTACATACCATCAATGAAGCTTCCACCTTTTACCCCTTCCTTGGAAAGTGTTGATGCGACCCTCATCTCAACGAGGTAAATCTCCATATATTTGCATTCTAGGCATAATTTCAACCAAAATAAGTCATGATTCCTATTGTACATGAAACAAAATCTTATTCCATAACCAATTCATCAAATACCTAATCCAACGAGTCATCACCCACATGACTGACGACCATACAAGAATGACAAAGGTTACCACCTATGTGGGATCAGCTTCAACATCAACATCTGACTCAGTCTACCACAAGGCTCAGGTGGTTTCTCCTAAAACATCTATCAAGATATCGGGTTTGTTAAAGTTCAATCAAGTGCCAACACTTCATGAGTTCCTCTGCTCTCATATCAGTAAACAAGGTCGCATCATTATTCCCATCGCATCGACATCATAAATTATTATAGCTAGTTAGTCATATGACATAGTAGAACACATGTAGAGGGATCATGCTAGTATCTCTATATAGGACCTGATACACAGCTCACCCACTCATCACATAGATATTCTAAAAATCCTAGAAGGTGTGTTTGTGCCATGGGATATCCAACTCAAGAAACTGGTAGAAATATTCAAATTGATCATCAAGCCAAAGATTGTCACATTCTCAGAGAAAAAGATGCCAATTGGTCTAGATTTCTAGCAATTGTTATATGTCATGATTAAGCACAGTGATATGAAAGTTCATCTAGTTTTTGTAGACAACAATGTCAACATCAATGTTTGCCCATTGAAGACCTTCGCTACTTGGCATCCGAATCAAGTGAGATTCAAGCCACCACTACTATGACGTCTACCTTCGATTAGTCTCCAAAAAAATTCATGGGGGAGACCAAATTACATATCTAGGTAGGTCCATAACTGTGGACATATACTTCTATTGTCATGGACATCAACACCTTTATCAATGGGACATCCATGGATCCATAAAAGTATGGTGATGCCTTCATCCCTAAAACCAGTAACTCAAAATCAAGCACAATAATATGGTATTTATGATTACTAAGATCTTTTTCCCTCAAAGATCACTCCTATCAGGTTTCCATACCTAGACTTATGCTTTCATTCAAGCCTAGTGGAGACAACCAATTATTATATACCTGAACAATTCAAATTGTTCACGTCTATATAACATGACCATAGCCGCTACATCCAAGCATAAAAGCACACGAGCCTAGAATTGGACCACGTATTAGGAAGACTACACAAAGTAATTTTTGGTGTGCGTGTATGTTCCTAAGAAGCATAAAATGATTGGACATACATATAGTGAACTCCCTGGAAGAAAAGGGAGCAGTCTCACATACTGGTCCCACATTGGGATTTAACTATGATGTGCCCAGCTCAAGAGCACATTAATTACCAAAAGAAAAAGAGTCAATGAAAGACCTTTATAATGTTGATTGAGTGCAACAATGATAAACAATACACACACTTCCAGCATAAGGTGTGAAAAAAAGACAAGTAGGTCAAACCTATGAAAACCAATCAATGACAGGAGAATGTCTAACACATCCCCTTTACTGGGTCATGAACCCCCACAACTGCCTTATCTAAGATGTGACACAGTAAAATCCTCAAAACTACCACAAGGAAGTGTGATCAATCAAGCGCTCACCAACAGCCTGAATGTCAAAAAATATATAATAACCATAGAGGATTGTCCCATCCTAGCTCTTTCACCGAACTCCTCCTTGGGTCCCACGACAGTGTTGCTAAATGCATTTCAAGAACCTCCGTCCAAAGCCTGAAATGACAAAGTCAGAAGCTTTCCATCATTGACATGTTTTTTAGAGGAAGATGATTGAAGATATTGCAACTATACTTATCAATGGACCTTGTGAAGACATAGTCATCCCCGAGTATATGAATCTTGAACATCAATTATTCCATGTTGCAAATGAAATTGAAACTATCAATATGGGCACAATGTCACTCCCTCATCTTGTGAAGGTATTTGACACCCTAAAACCATCAAGAAAATTAGTCTTGATCAAAATCCTTGATCAATATATTGATGTGTTTTCTTAGAACTACATTGACATGCCACAGTTTGGTGAGTTGATCACTGTAATCAAAACTCAAACACTCTAGTAATGTGTCTCATCAAGAATTCGCTAGAAGCATGTGACTGGAATGCAAACTAAAGATATGATGGAAAGTATCAAAAAAATATATGACTTGGGATTCACACACCTTGTGTCTTATCCCACGAGGATGGTTAACATATTGCCAGTCCCAAAGAAAGATGTCATGTTTGCATGTGTGTTGATTATGAGGACCTCAATAAATCCAACCTGAAAGATGATTTTCTCCTACCCCATATCAATGGTCTCGTGGAAAAGATGATTGGATATGAACTCCTTAGTTTCATGAATGGATTCTTAGTATATAACTAGATAAAGATGCCAATCCGAGTCATTGTGAAAGTCGCATTCACCATGAAATGGGGAATTTTCATCCACAGAGTTATTCCTTTCAAACTAAAAAATGCAGGTGAAACCTATCAATGAATCATACTAGCTCTCTTCCATGACCTTATTCACAAAGAAATTTAAGTATGTAGATGACATGATCGGCAAGTAAACGTAAAAAATGAAGTCTATGTAGCCTATTTGGAAAACTTATTCCAAATACTAAGATGTTCCACCTCTAACTCAATGCCATAAAGTATAGCTTCGACATCATATTTGAAAACTTGTCAGTATATAAAGTTAGAAAACTAGGAATGGAGGTTGATCTGTGGAAATCTCGAGCAATTTTCAAGTTGTCTAAATTATGATTTCGGTTTAGAATTTAGGTAAATGTAACAACTTCATTATAAACCAAACTAATTTCGGTAATTCATATAAATTCAGTTTAATTAATTCTCAAGTGTGATAATATATCCATACAACATTCAAATTGAAAAGTACCCCAAATTATCCAAGTAGTTATCTATAAAATCCAACTATACAAGTATGAATTCTTCAATTTTCAAATTAAAACCCTAGTTACATTTCTTCATTCAATTGATGTCAATTTATATAAATTTGTATCAATGTTTAACTCATATAATGTTAATTAAGCAATTATACAACAATGCCCTCAATAAAAAATTATAATATAATGCACTCAATAAATAATGGGAGTATACAAAGAGAAGAAGAGAAGAAGGACTTTCCACGGTAGGTGTAGAGGATGTGCTCGTAACAGTGAAAGAGGACATGAGCTACAGTTGCAAGCAAGAAGGAGAGGGTGCATGCAACAACACTAGGGTTGGAAGCAAGCAAACAATGGAGGCGATAACAACAACAATAGTAGCAATGACATAGGAGATGGCAATATAAGTTGTAGAGGAGGAGACGGTGGCAAGCAATAGTAAGTGACGACGACAAGCAATATACGTACGTGATGGCAAGGAGGTGTCTCCAACTAGGGTAGAGGCAGTGGATTTGAGGTGTTGATGGTAGGGAAGGCTGCAATGGAGATGACAACGATGGTTGGAAGAAGCTTGGCCATCGTCATTGTTGCCAGAGCTAGGGATCACATACGATGAAATAGAGATGGGGGAAAGAAAGTTATGCGGATGTTGTTAAGTGGAACTTAGTCGTCAGTTATTACAAAATACTGATGACTATGACTATAGTCGTCAGTTGTCTGGAAAAATCAATGCCATAGTTCAATCTCTATCATCAGTTTTTCACCAAAAAGTCAACACTACATATACTTATCCCTTTTAAAAAAGTCAGCCTTGCTAAGACATTTGTCGTCAATTGTCTTGGAAAACTGAAGACATAGTTAAATATATGTCATCAGTTTTCCACCAACAAATTGATGTCACATGTAATTATAGTTACAAAATGCCAACCTCGCTTAGGCATGTGTCACCAGTTGTTCTGCAAAATCGATGACATAGTTCAATCTATGTCATCAGTTATCCACATATCAACTGATGCCATATCCACTTATCGTTATTTAAAAACCTCACTAAGACTTATGCCATCAGATTCTAGCTAAAAACTGATGTGTAACCTAATTTGGGGGGGATATTTTTTCACGGGGCACGTGGCGGGAACCCTTTGTTGTAGATTTTTCAAGAAAAAAATGACACAATATTTTTAGAGGTAATTGTTTTTGCAGTGGGTGTAACCGATGGGGTCAGTTATCGAGTGCAACCAATGATAAAGTCTTTTTGGAGGAAAAATAAAATATTTCATGGGAAGGGCTTTGTCATCAGTCTTTGATCACCGAATGCAATAAACATATATCAAAACCCCTAAAAAGTTGAATTTCATGGGATATGTGAGACGTTGGTTCTTCACAAAGAAATTGAAGTTATAGTAAAGGTTGTATATGTATTTTTTCTTAATCGGCTAGACTTGACCAATAGTGATGTTTGTGCTTTACCAACTGACACTATAGGCATATAGTGTTGGTTTTCTCTAAAAATTGATGTTAATAAAAGTGACACTAGAGCTTGTACTAGTGTCATACAGAGAAAGAGATCAAAAGTATGCTTAAGAGACTCCAATGCATCAATTGATTCATAGAAAAACTGACACCAATTTGTGAACCACTCTTCAAGTTACTACGTAGGAATTCTAAATACAATTAGAATTATCGATGTCAAGTTGTATTTGACAAATTAAAATAGTATCTATCTATTCCTTATTTTCTCAAACCTCCATTGAAAGGTCATCCATTGATCTTAATGTCGGATTCAGGAAAAGAGGTGCAGTGAAATACATTTTTTTTTCAACAAAACTCTTAGCCAATGGTTTTGATGTAGCTACAAAATATCGATAAAGTAAATACATTCTAGCTTTTCAACAATTACAACATCTTGTGTTTGTATAGAAATTACATTTTTGAATCCAAATTTGAAGTCATTATTTTGTTGTTGTATTGTTGCCACAACAACACCTTGTCTTCTCCTTAGCTTTGATAGGTTTGTCATAACTGGTTCGAAAAGCTTATGAACTATAGTTTCTTAAGCAATTTTTCGTGATTGCTTTAAAATAAGTGATGGAACTTAAGTTCCATGACTTCGGGTGAGTTACATACTTACATACAAAACAAAGTTCTTGAGTTCTCTATTAAAAAGGGCATAAAATGAGTTCTAGAGTAACTAAAAACATGTACTATAAAATTATATATATTCTTCATTTTTCACAAATCTATGACTATGAACATTAGTGGTGTGGATAATGGTTTATCGTCAAAACTATAACATAATATGAATAAATGCTTTACACTATAGTTTCATATGTATAACATTTCACACTATAACCACCATTACCAGTGCAGTTTATAAAATAAAAAATCAATGAACACTACAAAAAAGTAATCACACTTCATCACATGGCATATTTGTGATTTATCTAAGATATTTTTAATCTTCTATTTTGATAATGTGATGTGAAAATGACAATCAACTATAATTGTGCACGATTAAACTAAAATTAATATTTTACATTATATAAAACAATGGTGAACGAACACTTATATTTACACAAACATAAAATGTAGTTATTATAACAATATGTTTTACATATAAAATGAAATAAAATATTGTTGTGTGATTTAACTGCAATATTTTAATTAAAATAATAATCGTACCATGCTAAAATTATTATATGTTATGCACTAAAAATCAAAAATATTTTTATGACCTCCAAATTCACACTTACAACAAACCAATCACGTAGAAGTGAATGGAACCTAATTCCTAGAAATTGAACTAGAATTCCCCGAAAATGAGTTCCACATATCTTATGACTTATACTAAACTAAGAGACTTAGAGAAGTTTCTTTCCATCAATCCTCCTCCCAAGGGCATCAGCCTCTACATCGTCTAGACAGATATGAGAACTCTTTATGTACTACCTTGGTCACCAAGAGGAATAAAAACTCTGACTTGTCGATGTGCTAGCATCGCTCATTCTTTGTATTCTATTGTGGGTTGTTGTCCTCGGGGCGAGCTTCTCTCTCCAAGAGGAAGAACTCTTAGACAGCTTGTATAACAATGTGTTTCTCAAGTATGTGTCATCTCCTTGGATGTTCATTCCTATATATAGGACAGTCGTGGTATCAGATTTCTAAAATCCAATCTCGTTCCATAGATCTACTCAAAATAGAATAAAAGTAGAAAAACTCATATAGAGTTCCTAGTTGCTCGGTTCGTTAACCAGTCAACCTCTTGGGTCTATTTGGATTACCCAGTTAATTGGTTGGCATGTGTAGTCAGTTGATTTTCCAATCTAGGCCCACTTTCAATTGAATGATTCAATTCTAAATTGAACATGCCACATATCCCTTATTGTTTTATGACTTCAATCTAGCTGACCAGGTGTCATATTTCCCAAACTAGTAATCACTTGATTGTTTGGCAATCAATTGATCCAAACTATCTAATCGATAGACTGGTTTTAATGATATCAGTACCACTCACTTTTTTTTGCCAAGACTTTGTTTTTTTCAACCCGTTTCATATCATTCAACCATTTGGATAGGAAATCACTAGATTCATGATTTGGAACCATTTTAACTGTATTTTTAATTTTGAAGTTCTTTTCATTATGCATCCTCATGAGAGTGGCCCACTAGGTTCCTAATTATGTTGGCAATGATGTTCATAACCTCAAGCAATGAGATGTATTTATCAACATGCCGTTGCTACCCAAGTAATAAATGAGTAGAGAACAACCTTTATAGTGACTTGTAACATACTAAAATTTGGTATGAATCATAATATTAAGCTAAGTTGCATAAATAAAAAATCAAAAATCATAATATACAATTGGTTACATATTGCTTTAACCCTATTTGAATATCCCTTTCAAGTTGTGAACAATATACATTTCATGCTTACTTGTTCAAATCTAATTAGATCATGACACATCTTCAGTTAGCATGACCATTTAAGAAGTATTAGCATTGGAACTAAATCAAAATCCATTTTCCTATTATTATAAATTAAATATATATTAGATAATATAAATATTATAATTTGGACTATTAGAATTATAAAAGTTTTATATTATATTTTTGCTAATTAATAGGCGTCATTGTGGATCTACGGTCAAAATTGTCACTAATTAGGCTTAAGGCGTGCGTTATAGAAATTAGTTAAGTAATTCATTTGCTTTTGATTTTGCTTTTGGCCCTTGATTTGTTTGATCCAACTAATATAAATCATTCATCCAGTAGTCCCATTCTCATATTCGATGATCCCCGCTCTGGCTACTCAATTTTAGTGAGAAAATTTTGGATCCCCTCTCCACCATGCCCCTTGATTTTTGTCCATGTAATTTCTTCATCCTTGAAACTACCCAATCAACTATCAACAATTCACCAGATATGAAACATCCTTTTTTGCATTCGTTCTAGGCTTGATATATTGATGAGCTCCATCTGAAGTGTTATGGAGCCTCATGTGAAACTGAATAGCCTGAGAAGCTCTCTAGAACTCCAAAAACTCTACTATGTGCTTATTTTCTCCTACGTAAACCCTCAATTACATGTCAATGAGATCTACCTCCTATAGGAAGCAACAAACTCGAGCTCTACCTTCATATCATTCTTGGTGCAAAATTACTTATCCTTGAGAAACTTTTAACTCAGGGAGGCTACCTAGTCATGTGGTTCTTTACGAGCCAACCCATAACCCCCAACCACCTTCAATGACTCCTTTGGCCATCACATCCTCTATAGTAAGTTATAGACATTCACGATCCATTCCACCACCACCACTAAACTCCCCTCAACTCAAGTGACCTTAACTAAACGTCTTACACTGTGACGATCTGACAAATCAGACCGTCATTGTGTAATTAATTGTAACCATAATCAACTGAATAACAAAAATCACTAAAAATTAAAACCTTTTGCAAAGAGATCCAATTCCAAGAAACTCTTATAAAGAGAACCAAAGTACTGCATACATTATAGTTCACATTGTACATACCATGTACCATCTCTTCTTGAGGAATATATTTATAATAGTTGTTTTGCCAAAACTATACATAAGCAACATAAAACCGCGAGGCATTCAAGCCAAAATCTCAGATCGATCATGAAAACACTAAAGTACTGACTCCAAGGACTTGAGAGTACAAAGATGACACATAGGACTCATATCTATAAGACACGACAATCAATATCTCCACCTGAGATGTTACTGCGATCCCTGATGCTGCTGTCCTTCCCCTGCTGTCCTTCCCCTGCTGTATGGTCCCTACCTACTCATCCACATCCACCTAAACATGTTGGTGACCAACGGGGTGAGACCCATGTCCCAGTGAGAGATATAACTCTCTGCCAATAATATTATCATTGCAGATAAACAGTAATAAATTGAGCAG
The DNA here is from genome assembly GCA_963693085.1 of Alisma plantago-aquatica. Classification (NCBI taxonomy): domain Eukaryota; kingdom Viridiplantae; phylum Streptophyta; class Magnoliopsida; order Alismatales; family Alismataceae; genus Alisma; species Alisma plantago-aquatica. Next base: position 1,184,280,327 of record OY856410.1, on the reverse strand, counting down.
AGGATTCTTTATTATTAATAAGCAGGATAAATCACTGTTTAAGCAGAATAGAGCAATATCATCTTTTAAAGTATTACAACTATATATGATAAAGCAGTAAATCATCTATTTAATAAGAAATATGAAGAACATGTATAACATTTATACATCTTAGGATACATTAAGCAATGTAACATCAACCAATGATTTTTGTATTTCATCCTTAAGCAAATACGCTACATGGCTGATTACATTTTACAATCACACTTATGCCCTGAGGAGATGAGGTATACCGCTCATACTCCAACTGACCACGGTGGCGTAAAGCATCAGATCCATACCTAGGTCAATGGAAGAGTCGGACTGTAAAGAAGTGAAACCACTTCTCTATTAGAAAGAGAAGACCACATCCCTTGAACCAAATACCACATAAATTTTTTTGCCAAAGGGATGAAGACCAATTCATTCAACATGTATGTATCATTACACAATGAGTAGTAGCGGAAAATATCATTATCTAACAATTTACAAAGCTTGATAATATGATACAACACTTCACCACATATGGGTGTCCAAAAGGAAAACTAAACATAAAAGCCAAAGATCAAGTTGAGGGTCATCTAACCACCTCTTCACATCTCCTAAAAGCTTATCTACAAGGTTGATGTCGAAGTTTGCCTCTCCTTAGTCAAACCTGGGGTTGGAAGCATACCCCACCAAAAGAAGAAGAGAAAAGAAATACATCAGCAAAAAGCTGGTATGTGTATGCTAAAGGAAACTTTGAGCAATTTAAGCAATAAGGACATCAAAAATAAAATCCTTCCCATACAAGAGATAAGGACTACCCACATGGGCATAAAAGAGAAGAAACATCATAACTTGATAAAAGAGGATACTTGCCATAAACAAAACAAATAAGATTGTGCAATACGGTCACATAAGAAGGTAGTAGGGCACACACCCCACAACATCATCAACCTGCATGCATGTGAGATAAACATAGCCCTAAAACAATATAAATATAAAGGCGGCCAAGTACAAACTTGAACCTGATAGAGAAAGGAATACTGCCAATCTCCCAAATATATAAAATTGAGTATGGATTATTGCCACACTCAGGTATAGAGAAGTGGTATACTGCCACCCTCCTTAATAAACAACAGGGGATTACTACCCCAAAACCAAAGTAATTTACACTACTCTAGTGCTACTAAATTACATTGAATGTTGATATAGAGTCAAGTAAATAGTTTAGTCAGAAGATGAAACAAAGGTTGCCATCACACAATGGAAAATACAAACATATAACATCCACTTCAAAGTGGCACATATTATTATAAGAGACCAACATGCACCAAGGCATAAGATAGATATCAAGAGAATATCCAAGTACATAACAAGTAAGATAGTTCACACGAACCATGATAACAATAGATAAGACACTTTGTGTAGGCCAAACTCAAGAGGATCAAAACATAGGTACTTAACATAGAGAAATAGGAGATACAACATACCACAAATCAGAGTCCAAACTGCAAAGCACTCATAGATCCAAGTCTAGGTCATCAAAGGCCTATTAAACACATATACAAATTTTATGTCAATTTCATACACATTAACCAAATCCTAAAACTACCTTTTTATTATTATGTGAATTAGGTTATGAAAACTATTCCATATTTTAGGTTATGTTATTATGTGTCCAAAACATATTTTAATATATTTTTCTGACTTATATATAAATAGTTATGATTTTTACAAGTTATTATATTTTAAGGTAAATTCATTAAAATCGCCTATTTATGAGATTGGATTTAGGCGACAAACCAACACCAAAAGATAGCTCTTAATTTTCTGAACCCAATGACTATTTTTCCATATTTTTCTAATCAATGAGTGAATTATTATGAATTTTTCAAGATTTGATAAATCATAAAATTCCACGTGGCAATCCTTTGAGAGAGAAAGAAAGAGAGGGAGTGGGCCACACGGTCTGAGTTGGCCCAATTAGAGCTGGCCAACTCGACTGGCCACTCATCCACATCAACGAGTCATAGATGCGCAACCAAGAAAGAAATCCCTTGGCTATATTGTTCTTTGAAAGAATCCAGGAACGAAGAAACCAGGAGAGTCCAACTCCCAACTGATGTTGATCTCAACGGGAAATCCTTCCAACCCAAAGGCATCAACAAGCAACTGGGTATGATCTGAACTCAGTGATCCAATGCTCGTAATCTGGGGGGTTACAGACATGGAGACAGAAGCTCCGACGATGTCAAAGCCCAGGAAAAACAAACGAAGCGAACAGGCTGAGGAAGTCAGAATTCATCTGACCAACCCCATAACATGATCAACAAAACAGTAAGGGGACATCGGAGATCCATAACAGCAACCAACAGCTCAAAAACTCAAAATAGAGAACCTCTTATGCTAGAGCAGCGTACCAGATTACCGACGACTAGTCAACCAAGGAAACTAAAAAATCGCACGACCAAACGAAGAGGCAGAAAGAGATAGAGGGGTCTCAGGATACTCACCTCCAAAGAAATTGGGTCGAAGGCAGTAGGGAAGGTCGGAGTTCTGTCAAGATTGCCAGAGAGGAAACTAAATAGGGTCGACTACCACACGCAATGCCTGGTCCAATTGAGACCAGAGGAGAAGAGGAGAAGGGTCAAGGATGGCTCCTGGGCAGCCATGCGGGAAAAAGGGGCAGGGCACAAGCATTTGTGAGAAACAGTGGAGAGGGTAGATTTAGGGGTTTCTTATATTTAGGTTTTTGTGGGTCGGTCTAGGGATCAATGCGTGCGGAATTTGACAAGGAGTCAAACGGAGGAAAAATCGTGAAGAACAACCGAGAAACGAGGAAGCTAGAAGGAAAAAGAAACTCAGCTTTTACTAAACAGAACAGGTCGCTCTCCTACTCAGGGTAGGAGATGACACCCCAGTCGCTAGATCAAAAGTTCAGCGGCTCAGATCGCGCGTTAAATAAGAATAGGAAATCAAGGTGGGAAAAAAATCAATATAAATCAATAAAGTGATGTTGAAATAATTTCCTTTTTTGCTTTCTTCATTTTAGGGTCCAAACACTATCTGAATTAAACCAAATTTTGCACATAAGTTAAGTTAAATATGTAGATTCCAAATATACACTTAGTTTTGCGTTTTGGAAACCTTTAATAGGTTAAATAATTAAAATTTCATTTTCTCTTTCCTCCTTCAAAAGAGGTGATAATATTCCTTAAAATTTGTGAAAATTCACCCTTAAGTCTTCCTAAGAGACCTAGATACGATTTTATTATTAATTTCACAAGTTGAAATTATTTATTTATTTAATTAATAAATTGAAGATTCTACACACTCTCTCTCTCTCCAATTTTACTCATTATTCAAACATTATCCAAATTATTTGAAAATTTTCCCAAAGGCTTATTTTTATGTTTAGATTATGAATTTGGAGTTAGTTTTCCAATTTGAGGGCATTAACTATTTTATTTCACTTTATTGGTCTAATTCCTATTTTCTTTGATAAGAACATTAATATGCATTTATCTTCCAAATTAGATGATACTTGGCTCTTAAGTTACTTTTGAGCCAAGAAAATGAAATTAAGTATCAAAATATCATTGTAGATTTCTGTCTATGATTTTTGGAACAATATATTCCTCATTATCCATTAAATTCCATATTATCTCCAATTATTGCATTTATCATCTCCTTTATATATATAATTTGAGTTTTCTCTTCTTTTTCGTACTCTAAAAAGTACTGGAAAGTTCTAGGACAAAATATCTTATTATTTTTATTACTTAGTGACAATTACACTTCAGACCCATTAAATAAAACCAAACTGGTGTATTTGTGCATATAACTCTATATTAAGAATATATGGGAAATATTTATCCAATTAAGTTCTTTAATTTCTTATTATCATCCAAATGAGTCATTATTAAGAAAAAAGTATTATGTATTCCCTTAATTACATGTATTAGCTTATCCTTGTTTAGCTAAGTAAAAAGGGTAAAACTATTAGGGTAGGATTCTATTTCTGGTATGTTACATGGACTCCATGACCTCATCCGTCTCGGTCAGTGCGAGACCACATGCATGACATCTAGTGTCACTGCTAAATAGCTTTCCAGGATATACTGGCAAATTTTCTATAGAGCTACAGCGGCGGCTACACTCTCTTCGCAATCGAGAGATTTCATGTTTATCTCACATCGATCTGGCATTAATCATCATCGAGAGATTCATGATACATCCATCTCGGCACATATAATGAAGGATTGAGAGATCTTGTATTTATCTCACATCAATCCCACATTAGGGTGTAAGGATATTCGTGCCCATCACCCCCACATATTCAAAAATATGCCCTCCAAGAGATCCCGTGGGAAAATATGTTTCACCATCACCAGCTACTGACGATGATGGATCTATGGTCAGGGCTCTACATGATAAGATTCCACTTGATTAATTAAGTAAATTACCATATTCTTTTAGCATCAGTCAAGTTTTCAAACATGAATTATTATGACAAATGCTACAAAGAAACACATAATACTTCTATTAATTACTTTTCAAACTGTATATATAACATTTAAGATCTCAATCCCTTTTCTTATTAACAGGAATTCTTATCCCACAATACTATCATTATCAAGATTATTGAGTCTGGGTATTCAAACCCTAGGTCATCACTGAACATTGTTACCATTTATCAGGTAACTATTACCTCTAGGTCATATGACAAAGGTATACATGATACTTATTGCATAAGCATCTCACATGGCTCATAAGGTCCATTAACATCTTGTCACCTCTCACTAGGCAACAAATAATATAATGGCTCACAAGGCCCATTAAGCATTTTTATCAAATAAACACATAGCTCATACCTGGCAATGCTCATCATCTCATAATACCTTCATAGTTAGTATACTTGATAACAACCATATCAATTACATATCAACACCATGCAATACAAGGGTAACACCACTATTCCCTCATTAGGGTTAGGGTTTCACATTCTTCATCAATTAGGGTTTCTCATACCATTACCCAAAATTAGGGTTAGGGTTTCCCATTCTTTATCAATTTAGGGTTTCATGATCACATTATCAAAGATCAAACCCTAATGCATACTCTACACTTATTAAAAGTATCAATGTATGCACATTACATGTTTATTACACAAGTATGAGTTTCTCTCTCATCCTCTCTAGGACGTTGATTACTCCATACTTTATTAAGTTGGCTCATCCTTTCACTAAAGTACATGCACCTATGCTTATCATAGTGTATTGAGTTTATTACTTTCATAAGCATCAAATGAAAATCCTCTAAGTGTACTATTCACCTAAGTACTTTAGAGGTACTTCCATTATAATCAACCTTGAGATACTTTACAAACACTCATAGGGTTGTTTGACTTACACGGTTTTGAGACTATTTGGTCTTTAAATAGTTTGAGACCGTTTGAACCTTAAATGGGTTGGGACCACTTGATCTCTAAATGGTTGAGATCCTTTAATCTTAGAACGGTTTGGATCTCTTTGATCTCCAAATAGTTTGGAACCTCTAAACAGTTTGACACTATTTGAACTAGATTTGGTTGAAACTGTTTGATCACTAAACAGTTTGAAACCGTTTGACCTAGATTAGGTTGAAATTGTTTGAACACTAAATGGTTTGAAACCGTTTGAACTAGGTTAAGTTGAAACCGTTTGAATTTTAAACGGTTTGAAACCGTTTGGCCTAGGTTATGTTGAAACCGTTTGAACTTTAAACAGTTTGAAACTGTTTGGCCTAGGTTATGTTGAAACCATTTGAACTTTAAACGGTTTGAAACCGTTTAGCCTAGGTTATGTTGAAATCGTTTGAACAGTAAACGGTTTGAAACCATTTGAACTAGGTTAAGTTGAAACCGTTTGAACTTTAAATGATTTGAAACCATTTGGCCTAGGTTGTGTCGAAACAGTTTGAACTTTAAACGGTTTGAAACTGTTTGGCCATACATAGTTGAAACCGTTTGATATTGTTGATCTAGAGGTGTGTGCTAAGATGATGTCATCATCATCAAGCTTTAGACCTCCATTTCTACTATCCATATAACTGATGGATTCATTGATTCATCAATTACTCAAGAAAAATTTGAGAAGAAGGAAAGATCAACATATATAGCAAGATTGAAATCAAATAATAATATCAATGGGTTCAAGTTATATAAACCTCCTTCAAAGAAACTTCAAAGCTCCAAGATTTTCATCTTTAATGGTGAAGATAGCTCCTCCAATTATCCAAGGCACGTTCTCAACCCTTTTGATGTAAAAGATTGCCAAAGTTGAGCATTGGATGGAAGAGAGACGAAAAGAAGAGTTATAACTCGATTTTAGCCTTCAACCCAAGGTTGAAGATGACCATGGATCTTACCTCAAGCTTGGGGAATGATCTCCTCCTTCTCATTTTCTTCCTTGGTCGTTGGCCTAAGTGGGGAGTGAATGTGTATTGCGAAAATAGCCTTTCAAGTAGTGAATAATTGAGTGTATATAATTGAATTCTTAGCAGAGAGAAAGTAGGAGGGAAGTCATCAACTTTCCTTAACACATGCCCCCTCTACTTCCTTGTCTCCGAAGCTATCCTTCTTATCTTGAAATTACTTTGAATTATCCTTGAATTATGATTGACCATTTAAGCTCTTTAATAAATATAATACTATTATCCATTAGCACCTTTATTTTAGCAGACATTACTTTTCAATTAAAAATGTAGGTAGATATTTTCACCTACTTAGGAATATCAGCACCTCTCAAGGTATTTTAGCTTCCATTCCATTATAGGATTTCACCCATAGCTTTTTAGTTGATGGGCACTTCATTTAATTTATATATTTTTGCTACAAAATAACTTAGGGTTTCAATTATGCTTATTTCTTGATTATTTTATTATCAAGAGTATCATTTCTCAAATATGGTTCAAACAAGATGCCACTTTCTTTTTATTTTCTCTAAATGATACCAAGAGATAGTAGGGACACTCTTGAGGTGGTATGTTACATATTCAACCCTAGGTTTTGGGTAAATTGCAAATCATACCAAAACTAGTATTCAATGTACAAGTATTATTCAAACAAGCCCCTTCTTGGAATTTAGGCTTCCACAAAACATCCCTTAGAATCCTTCTCATTATTATGATGCTAAATTACTTGAGGAACATTTATCATGTAACATTTTGCAAGGTAACCCCTTATATTGGGTAAATTGCACTTTATGTCCAAACTATCATATGATGCACAAACAGTTTGCAAATAAGCTCAAACTTGAAATTTAAACTCTACAAGAGTCTTAATTACTTCTCAAAAGATTAAAACAAGTTTATAACCAACTTTCTTAAGAAAAACTTCTAGGGTTAGGCCATAACCCAGGTCAGGGATGTTACAATTATCCACCCTTAACAAGGATTTCGTCCCCGAAATCATCAAGAGAAAAGAGAAGGGTACTTCCTCCTCATCTCTTCCTCCAGCTCCCACGTAGCCTCTTCAATGCCATGATGATGCCAGAGAACTTTCATAAGAATTATGTCTTTCTTTTTCAACTTTTTGATTCCCCTATCAAGAATCATCATTGGTCCTACATAGGATATATCTTCATTTAACTCTACCTCCATAGGTTGCAATACTAACTCTATATCAGGGTGACACTTTCTCAGCATGGATATATGGAATTTTAGATGCAATCTATGTAGTTTAGATGACAACTCCAACTTATATGCTACTTTTCCAATCCATTCAGTGATTGGTTAAGGCCCCATAAATCTAGGAGCTAACTTACCCTTTTTCCCAAATCTAAGAATACCTTTCCAAGGTGAGACTTTGAGATATACTCTATCTCCAACTTGGAATTCTAAAGGTCTTCTCCGTTTATTAGCGTATGACTTCTGTCTATCCTGTGCAGCCTTTAACTGTTGTTGTATTACTTTAATCTTCTTAGTTGTCTATTGCACTAATTCATGACCCAAAAGTTGGTATTCTCCTATTTCATACCAGCACAATGGAGATCTACAACGTCTACCATGTAATGCTTCATATGGTGCCATATTAATACTGTGATGATAACTATTGTTGTAAGCGAATTCTATTAAGCTCAAGTGCAGATCCCAACTTCCTACAAACTGAAGGACACATGCATTAAGCAAATCCTCCAAGGTTTGTATAGTCCTCTCAGATTGTCCCTCCGTTTGTGGGTGAAAGGTGGTACTAAACCTTAACTGCACACCCGATGCTTTATGTAGTCATTCCCAAAAATGACTCGTAAACTGGGGACCTCTATCAGAAACAATTGTAGCTGGAACCCCGTGTAATCACACTATCTTATCTATATAGATCTGTGCAAGTTTCTCAACAGTATAAGTTGTTTTGATAGGAAGAAAATGTGCTGACTTAGTCAACCTATCAACTATCACCCAAACGAAATCATGACTTTTGGCTGTTCTGGGTAAACCAACCACAAAGTCCATGGTCACATGATCCCATTTCCACTGTGGTATAGGTAAAGGATGCATTGTTCCTGTGGGCTTTTGATGTTCAGCTTTAACCTACTGACACACTGGACACCGCATAACAAACTCAACTACAACTTTCTTCAATCCGGGCCACCAATACATATCTTTCAAATTATGATACATTTTGGTGCTCCCTAGATGCATTGCATACATAGATGAATGAGCTTCCTCCATGACTAACTTCCTTAAGTCATTGGCATCAGGTACTACCATCCTACCATGGTAACAGACTACCTCATCATCTGACTCATGAAAACCATCCCGTTTCTCATTACCGTACTCTGATCTTATCTGCTGAATCACAACATCAGTCTGTTGTGCTTCTTTGATCTATTGTTTCAGAGTAGGTTTCACTTGTATTTCAGCTAACAGTCTAGCTAACAAGGATACTTTAAGTTGTACATTCTTTTGCCTCAAAGAGACAAGCATGTCTCATTTAAAGCACATTAAAGAATTCAAGTGTGCTTTGTCTATGGTTGGCGACGATGATTTTCTACTTAGTGCATCAGCCACTACATTAGCCTTTCCCGGATGATAATCAATTGTACAATCGTAGTCCTTGATTAACTCCATCCAGCGGCGTTGTCTCATATTCAACTCATGTTGTGAAAAGATGTACTTTAAGTTCTTATGGTCTGTGAAAATCTGGAATGTCTCTCCATATAGATAATGTCTCCAGATCTTCAACGCATGAACCACTACAGCTAATTCTAGATCATGTGTTGGATAATTTTCCTCGTGTTTCTTAAGCTGTCGAGAAGCAAAAGAAATCACTTGTTTATCCTGCATCAACACACATCCTAGACCGTTCTTAGAAGCGTCATAGAAAATAATGTATCCCTTTCCCTGCTCAGGGAAAGCTAACATAGGCACACTTGTTAACCTTTCTTTTAACAACTGGAAAGAACGTTGACACTTGTCATTCCAGACAAAAGGAACCTCCTTCCTGGTTAACCTAGTTAAGGGTAATGCTATAGAACTGAAGTTATTAATGAACCTCCTATAGTAGCCTGCCAGTTCTAGAAAACTATGTATCTCTATTGGTGTCTTTGGCTGTTCCCACTCCAAGACAGATTCTACCTTTTTAGGATCAACATAGATACCTGAGGCAGATATTACATGTCCTAGAAAAGACACTTCTGATAACTAGAATTCACACTTGCTAAACTTGGCGTATAGCTTGTGCTCTCTCAGTAAAGTCAGGGCCTGACGAAGGTGTTGCTCGTGCTGTTGATCATCTTTATTGTAAATCAGGATGTCATCTATAAAGACTACTATGAATTGATCAATGAATGGCTGGAAGATTCTGTTCATGAGTTCCATGAATGCAGCTGGTGCATTAGTTAGTCCAAATGACATAACTACAAACTCATAATGACCATACCTTATCCTAAAGGCTGACTTAGGTATGTCACTCTCCTTGATACGTAACTGATGGTATCCTGACCTCAGATCTATTTTAGAGAATATAGTTGCACCACACAACTGGTCAAACATGTCATCTATCCTTGGCGGAGGATATTTTTTCTTTATGGTCACCTTGTTGAGCTGTCTATAGTCTATGCATAATCTCATAGAACCGTCCTTCTTTTTCACAAAGAGAACTAGAGCACCTCAAGGTGAAGTACTCGGTCGAATAAAACCCTTTTCAAGCAACTCCTATAACTATTTCTTGAGTTGTGCCATCTCAGCAGGTGTAATTCTATATGGTGTTTGAGATATAGGTTGCGTACCTAGGATTAGATTAATCTCGAAATCAATCTCTTGGGGTGAGGAACACCTGGAAGTTCCTCAGGAAACACATCCTCAAACTCCCTAACAACCAGAACTTTAGAAGGACTAGGACTCTCTGCTCTGGTATCTACCACATGTGCCAAGAATGCTTCACATCCTTGTCGCATCAGTTTCTTAGCTATCATTGCTGACACTAGATAGGTTGGAAGAATCTTTCTGTCCCCCTGAAAGATCCATATATCACCATTGTTTGTGAACATAGCTTGCTTGGGACCACAATCCAAGACAACCTTATACTTTTCTAAGGTGTCCATCCCAAGAATTATGTCAAACCCATGCATCTCAAGTGGTATAAGATCCACTTGAATGGTATGTTATGAAAAAGAAATAACATAGGGAGAACATACCTCCCACAACACTGCAGATCCAACTAACAGAGTTTCTAATAACAAGTTATCTACTCTACGACTGACAATCATATTGCAATCATGAATCACTTCTCAAGTGATAAAGGAATGTGTAGCACCCGGATCAATCAAAATAGATACGAAGCAAGATGAAGACATATTAGAATGAAATAATTTCATCTGACATGTCACGAATCGTGGGTTGACCACTGCTTCCGACTGATTCGTAGCATAGAATCTTGTCATTGTTGGTTGTCGACCACTCGTCCTATTGTTGGGTGCAGATGAACCATCTTGGGATGCATGCCCATGTCCTCGTGTGCCACTACTAAACTGTCGCCTCTGAGAGCCCTGTTTACTCTGCCTCAGTGGTTGGGTTACACTCATGTCTCTAGCTAGACAATCTTTCATCAAATATCACATCTTCCCACATTTATAACAGAATATGTTCTCCCATTGTGGCCTAGATGGTCCTATAATTAACATTGATGCTGAGCTATGGGCTCCCTTTGGTGGTAAACTACGGCCTCTACCCTTGCTGGATGTCCAATGCATCTGAGTATTGAACCTCAGTGGTGCTGTTGGTGCAGAAAACCTTAGTTTCTTAAAACTTTTGGACCTCTGTCCTTAGAACTGTGTATACACTTTCTTATTGTTGGCTTGACATTTCTTAGTCACAGACCTTTCTATCCACCTAACTGACTCCACAAAGGTGGCAAACCTCTCTCTATTCTCTAGAGCAGATGCAGGTGTGGTCAAATCAACGTTCAAACTCTTCTCAAAACGTTGAATCCTCTCCTCATCTATAGTAGCCATGTGCGGATAAAACCATAGAAGCTCCATAAACTTATCTTCATACTCACTAATGTTCATTGGTCCTTGCCTTATCTGCTCAAATTGAGAGATTTTCTTATCCAGGTAAGTCTTGGGAAAATATCTATTAACAAACTCTCATCAAAACTCTCTCCATTTGACCTCAACACCTGGCCTTTTTCCCTCTTCTATAGCCCACCAATGACCAGCACTCCCTTTCAATAGGTACACTGCATTCCTAACCTTCTCAACTTCTGGGATATTAAGAATTCTGAAGGCCTTCTCCAGCTCAGTCAGCCACAAGTCTGCGTCTGCTGGGTCAGCTGTACCAGTATAATCAATCGTTTCTACCCGTCGAAGCCATTCAAAAGTCTTTCCAGCTCCTAGTCTCTCATCGGGGACTGGTGCCCTAGGTGCAGGTGGTGGCATCCTATCCACCATATGTGTCATTGTCACCATGAAATACCCAAAGAGGGCATGGAAAGCTGGGTTTTATATCGATGCTTGGTCAAGCTGGGGATTCTTAGGTACTAGTTCCTCTCTAGCCGGATCCCATGCACCTCCTCTTGGTGCAGCAACACTGCTTTTAGCAGCATGTTCCTCATGTGATCTAGCCATCTTTAAGTTCTTCTCCTCCTCCTATAAGAGCAGAAGTTACTATAAGATAAACTAGAGGAAAATATAATAGACTCTACTACTTAATCCTATGTCTCTGTAGACTCAGTGAACCTTAGGCTCTGATACCAAAACTTTGTGACGATCCGACAACAAATTAGACCGTTACTGTGTAATTAATTGCGAAATTAACCATAATTGTAACATCCCTGACCTGGGTTATGAACTAACCCTAGGTGTTTTGCTTAAGACATGTGATTACATGTTTGTGATTATCTTTTGATATGTAATTAGAGCTCCTGAGGAACATATATTTCCATTTCTGTCCTTTTTGAACAATATTGTAATATAGTTTAGTTAATGGTGGACCTATGTGCAAATTACCCAATTAGAGGGGTTAACTTGCAAATTGCACATGTTGAGATGTTCCTATGATGATGAGACATCATAAGAATGAATATTATGTGGTGATATCGATTCTCCAAGCTTGGGCACCAAGATATAGCTTGTAGAGCAATCCTTGTGCTTTAAAACCTAGTTTTGGTGTAAAGTGCAATTTACCCAAAACATAGGGTGTAACATGTAAAATATACCCTCTAGAGTATTTCTCATGTATCTTGGCATCAAGTAGAGTAAAGAAAATGAGGGGGGCACCTCATTTGAGTAATCAAATTGGAAGGATAACCTTTATAAGTAAATAATCATGATATATGCAAAATAACCCTTTTATATGTGCAACTTAAATAAGATGCTTGGTCTCTTTTCCTTTAAAACGTAGATAAGGAATAGCTTTGCATGATATGAGAAGGGAGAGACGTGGCAATAGAAGTGGAGAAGGACCCATACGAGAAAAAGATGAAATAATTAACATTGCCTTGAAAATGTACCCAAAATATATGAGCATAACTTTTTACAAGGCAAAGGGATCGTTCCCTTCATTTCCTCTTCTCATACTTTTGCTTTGGACCGAATAAGGATGAGCTCTAGAGCAGAGGAGGACGACCAAGTTGTTCTAGGTAAGTTTGGTCATCTTCTAGCTCGGATTCATGGAGGAAATTCCATTACAAGGTTGGTTTGCTAGTATTCCTTACACAATTCTTGCTTCTAGCCATCTTCTCCATCCAATTCTTGAAGAAAGGACCTTGGACGACCCCTGGAGCTCAAGCCACCATTAAAGATATGGAGTTTGGAGCTGTAGATCAGATTCTAAGGTGGGTTTTATAACTCTAAACCTTAAAGCTTTGCTTATGTATCTTCTTCCTTTGAAAATGTTACTTGATTCCCTTCCTTAAACGTTTCTATGTGTTCTTGCAACAAAAATGGTGAAGAACAGACCAAGTTCTTGAGGTAGAAGAAGGTGGCGTTAATACCAATGTTAATCCTTATCTTACTTTAACAAACGGTCTTCACCCCTTGCCCAAACGGTTTCAAAACTGTTTGGTGGCAAACGGTTTCACAAGACCGTTTGGTGGCAAACAGTCTCCAAAACCATTTGGATGAGTTGACCAGGTGTTAAACATTTGGAGGGATTTTGTATACATTATGGACTAATCACCCTCCAAGAATCATTAACTAATTCTAAGTAAATCACCAATTGAAGGTACTTTAGTCACCCAAACCCTAATCGGGTCTATTGCTGATTTCAAGGATGCAATTATGTTGAAGTTTGGGTTGAGTGGCCCAAACGGTTTCAAAACCATTTGGGGATCACTCAAACGGTCTCAAGATCATTTGGTGGTCTAGGGTTAAGTGGGGTTGACCAATTGAGGGTCCAATCATATCAAGTTGTTGAATAATCAAGTGCTGATTTTGTGACCTAATTAGGGTTCAACCCTTAAGTAATTGATTTGGTTTTTGATGAAATCATGGGCAAACGGTTTCAAGACCATTTAGAGAATGCCCAAACGGTTTTAAAACTGTTTGGTGGTCACCCAAGACCATTTGGAGGTCTAGGGTTGACTATGGTTAGGTGGTTGAAGATTGAAAGGCAATAAGTTGAAATATAATCAATTAGTGACCCAATGATCAAGTCTATGGTTAAAACCTTAATAGGTTGAGTTAGTTTTTGATGTGACTTTGAGAAAATGGTCTCAAGACCGTTTGGAGGATGTCCAAGAGATCCCAAGTCCGTTTGGGGTCAGGTCATGACCCATTTGAGTGATGGTTCAATGGGTTCAATATCAATTAGGCTCATGTTGATGCATGTTGAAGGAGGATCGATTCCAACCCTAATCCAATCAATCCAAACCCTAATTGGTGACTAATTGAGGATCAATTGAGGGTCAAATCAGTAGAGGGTTAACCTAATTGGCTCAATTGATAAGTGGTTAACCTTGGCATGAACAATTGAGGGGTTCAACATTGAAAACCCTAAAGCAATTGGAAGTGTTGACACACTTTTGGGTCCATGCGGTTTTGAGACCGTTTGGGACCAAACGGTCTCAAGACCGTTTAGAGGAAAATGGTCTCAAGACTGTTTGGGACAAAACGGTTTCAAAACCGTTTGGATTCATGCGGTTTCAAAACCGTTTATGGTCATGCAGTTTCAAGGCTGATTTGCTCAAACAGTTTCAAAGTCAAACTTGATTAAACGGTCAACGTGATCAAACAGTCTCAAGACCATTTAGGGGCAAACGGTCTTGAGTGTGTAATTGGCTAAACGGTTTCAAAAGTCAAAGGGTCTAAATGGTCAACCATTCCATGCGATTTCAAAACCGTTTGGAGGTTGAAAGTGCAAAACTGTTTGGAGTCTTTTAAGGTCAAGTATGCTTAATTCCTTGAAGGCTTAGATGGTTCAATGGTTGATTTATGTCATTTAATAGGGTTGATATGATCTAATCAAGATTGAGAAGAATGATATTATGGGGTTAATACCTGAGCTTGATTCATGAAATGATCAAGGGTATGATCCTTGAGTAAAGAGATCATGAAACCCTAATCATGGATAGTAAACCCTAATCTAGGGTAATGTGATGTAACATGAATAGTAAACCCTAATCTAGGGTAATGTGATGTAATGTGAATAGTAAACCCTAATCTAGGGTAATGTGATGTAATGTGAATAGTAAACCCTAATCTAAGGTAATGTGATGTAATGTGAATAGTAAACCCTAATCTAGGGTGAAGTGATGATATGAACAAACAAACCCTAATTCTGAGTTATGCTTTTAAGCATGAAACTCCATGATTGAGATATGAGATAGGAATCACTATTCCTTATCTAGTTAAGAGGTTGAATAACTCTAATTGGATTGAAAGAGAATCCTAACCATAGAAACCAACCGTGGTATTATGACACGGTCGTGGTGAATCCTTTGTTGCACGACCATGCAATGAAGCACGACCGTGGTAGCTTACTCTTACACGACCGTGCAAGGTAGCACGGCCGTGGTACCATATATAATTTGAGAAGAACATGTATTGTGTTGTTATATTACAATGTGCATGCTATTAGTAAAGGTTGATCATGCAGGTTTTCATAAAGAGGTGATCATATCCAGGTAAGGATTATGATGTCTTATGTATTGAAAATACTTTACATGCTTCAAGAATAATGATATGCTATGTTACCTGGTGAGTGGTAACATATGAGCTTGATAGGCTGAATGAGCCATGAGTAATATATGCATTGTTAGTAATCAAAGGTCATACTATTAAGATGACCAAATGATATGAGATGTTACTTGGTAACAAGTGTTATGATGATTCAAGGGTTTGAATACCCACACTCCTGAACCACAATGATGAGATGGCTAGGGATTGATATCCCAATGTTGAAAGTATGTGATGTGAACTTGATACATATAGTACTCTTTCCTTATGGCATTGTTTTATTGTTTTATGCTTGAAAACAAGTTTGATGTTATAGAATATCATAATGTACTTAATAATCAAATATAATGATATCAAGTAAGAGCCCTGACCATAGATCCATCATTGTCAGAAAATACATGATGGTGAAACAAGTTTTCCTAAAGGAACTCCTGGAGCACATACTTTTGAGTATGTGGGGGTTATGGACGTGAATATCCTTACGTCCTAATGTTGGATTTGATGGAAGATGTATCACTAATCTCTCAATCCTTCATTATATGTTTATGCTAGGAAGATGTATCACTAATCTCCCTATGATGTTGTTAATGTCGCATCGATGAGAGGTAAACATGAAATCCCTCGATGGCGAAGAGAGTACAGAACGCCACTGTAGCTCTAAATAGCGAAGTTGCCAGAATACCCTGGAAAGCTATTGTAGCAGAGACACAGGATGTCCTGCATGTTGATCCTCATACTGACTGAGGAGTGATGAGGTCATAGGAATCTGGATTTCCTAATGACCTAGGTATGGTACCGATTGCGATCTATTGATGGTCGGTTGGAGTATGAGAGGTGTAACTCATCTCCTTAGGGCATAATAATGTTTGTAAAATGTAATTAGCCGTATAGCATATTTTCTTAGGTTGAACTACGAGAAACAATGATTGTTGTTACATTGTTCATAGTGCTCTAGTTAAGTAATTAGTATACATGTTCTTCATATTCCTTATTGATACATGTTTTGTCATTCAATTATATGATAATTGAATTGATTACTTATATGGATGCTGCTTCACATAGTTTATACAATGTTACCTGCTGTTGAATCTTTATAATTCTACTGCTTTATGTTATTTCTTTATTGCAATAACAAAGCTTCTGGCGAAGAGTTATAACTCTCGCTGGGACAATTATTCAATTGTCTCACCCCCGTGGGATTTGAATTTTTAGGTAGACGCTGAGGACGAAGGAACCCATCAGTGGGTGAGCAGCAGCAGCAGCAGTCTCAGGGACAGTAGTGATCCTCAGGTGGAGACACTATTCTGTCAAGTTGTGTAGATAGTATGTCCTGTGTCGTCTCTGTACTCTCAGGTCCTAGGAGTCTGTGTTTCTGAGATTTTGGCATGATGCCTCGAGATTTTGTATCTCACCTTGTACAGTTATCAAGGTGATTGATGTTGTAATGCTCGAGATGTGTTTGTTACAGAGATGTAACTATGGATCAGTTTGTAAATGACTTATCATGTTTGTTTATAAAAGAGTTTTTATTGTTTGAAGATCCTTCCGTAAAAAGTTTTAATTTTTAGTGATTTTTGATAATTCCGCTGCTGATCGCTTCCGCATTTGCTGATCTTGTTTTCGTGATTCGATCATCTCAATTTAGTGGTATCAGAGCTCTAGGTTCGCTGAGTCTACAGAGACATAGGACTTAGGATGTTGATTCAGATCTAGTGCCTTACAGTATGTCTAATAGTGTCTTCTACTCCTCAGGAGAAGAAGATAAGACTAAGGATGTCTGGACCTCACGAGGAGTATGTCGCGGAAAATAGTGTCACTGCACCCAGAGAAGGTGCAAGAAACACAGAGATAGAGCAACTTGTGCTTGAACCACCCCAGTTTGATCCAGCTAACATGGGGAACCCAGCCGTCCAAACCATGTTTGGGCAGTTTATGACTGCCATGACACATATAACAGATAGGATACCTATGCCTGCACCTAGGGCACCTGCCCAGCCTGAAGGTCAAGGAATCGGCAAGACGTTTGAACGACTTCGCGGAGTTGGAGCCACAGAGTACTTTGGGACAGCTGACCCCAAAGATACCGACTTATGGTTAACTGAACTAGAGAAGGCCTTTAGAATCCTGAACATCCCTAAAGCTGAGAAGATTAGACATGATGTCTATCTTCTCAAGGGGAGTGCTGGTCACTGGTGGACCATGGAAGAGCAGAAAAGGCCTGGTGGAAGTTGCCTGGGAAGACTTCCGATGGGAATTTGTCAATAGATATTTCCCTAAGACGTTTTTGGATGAGAAAATCTCTCAATTTGAGAGGTTAAGGCAAGGTCTGATGAACATTAGCGAGTACGAGGCTAAGTTCATGGAATTGTTGCGGTTCTGTCTGCACATGGCAACCACAGATGAAGAAAGGATAAGACGTTTTGAGAAAGGGTTAAATGTTGAGTTGTCTACTCCCGTGTCTACCCTAGAAAATAGAGAGAGGTTTGCTACCTTTGTTGAGTCAGTCCGAAGGGTAGAAAGGTCTATAGTAGAGAAGAGACAGACCTATAACAAAACAATGTGTCCCTAGTACCAAGGATCTTCATCCAAAGGTTTTAAGAAACCTAGGTTTTCTGCACCTGTGCCACCACCTAGATCCAATACCCGGACGCAGTGGACGTCGAATAGGGGTAGAGGATGAAGCTTACCACTAGAAGGAGCTCGTAGTTCCGCATCTATGTCGGTGACAGGACCACCCAGACCACAACAACAAAACAAGAGTTGCTATATATGTGGAAAGATGGGATATCTGATGAAGGACTACAGAGCCAGAGAGGTGAGTGTGACTCAACCTCAGAGACAAAACCAGCAAGGACCACAAAGGTGACAGTTTCCAGGAGGAGCTAGAGGACGTGGACAAGTGTCCCAAGCTGGGTCATCGGCATCTAGTCATCAAGCACCGAATCAACCACAGGCGACAACGAGATTCTACGTGATGAATCCACCTGATGCAGTTATCAACCCTCGGGTTGTTGCAGGTCAGATGGAGTTGTTATATTCTGATATGTTTACATCATGTGTTGTATCTGTTTTGATAGATCTGGGTGCTACACACTCCTTTATCACTCGAAGGGTGATTCTTGACTGCAACTTGACTATAAGTCATAGAGCAGATAGTTTGTTATTAGAAACTCCATTGAGGGGGTCTGCTGTGTTGCAGGAGGTATGTTCTCCCTGCATCCTCTTATTTTCTGAACATTGCATTCAAGTGGATCTTATACCACTTGAGATGCATGGATTTGATATAATCCTTGGGATGCACTACGAAAAATATGGTCTTTAACTACAAAAAAAATTTGTAGCGAAAACCCCAAAATTTGTAGCCAAAAGCTTTGGCTACATTTATCCTTACATTTATAATATATAGCCAATACCCGTGTAGCTAATTGTTTAGGCTACATTTTTCAAAGTTGTAGTTAGTTATTCCTCTGGCTACAAATTTATATGTAACCCTAATTGTAGGTAAAAATGTCCTTACACATAAATATGTAGTTTCCATTGTAGCCAAATGTATGACTACAATTTAATTTGTACCTATGCTATGTAGGGAGAGATGACATTGGTTACAATTTGTATTTGTAGTTCATGTATAGCAAAAATTAGCACTTGCTACACATGTAATTATAGCTAGTGTGTAGTGAAAGGCACCATGTACTACACATACATATGTAGTGAGAAACATTATGTAGCCAGTCAGTTGCTTGCCAATATAGAGGGGTTTTCAATAAGACAACAAATGAATGTTAATCAAGATCGAGTTTTGCTTACAATGTCAACAATGATACTTTTATTTATATTTGAACAATGAGTACACATGGGGAGGACATTAACCTGGCCCCTATTTTACAATATGCATGAAAAAAAGACACATGTATACAATATCTTCTTCTGACTACATCTATCCACTACAGACTGTAGATAGGTCATACAACGCTCCAATGTCACTTGAGAACATAACTTCCATACCACGTTATCTATGGAGCGAGAATCGTGACTGAAGGTCCATAGAAAAAGTAAGTGAATAGATGAATAGATCATATAGCGCTCCAATGACTCCTTTTCTTTTCACTGCTTTCTATAGACTATAGAGCATAGTGGACTTCACGCAGGGGCAAATCTGTAAGCCCCAAAGGCCTTGTTAAGTGATTTTGATTTCCTGGATCAAATGATACACCAAGTTTAAAGTTTGCTGCACAATTATTGGTAGACAAGCTGAGTGCCTAATTGGATCTGATGAACTTGACATGCAGATTTAGCAAAATGTTACTCCTGATCTGACTACCATACCGCAACGAATATGTTCTACCTGCAAAGAAGTGAAAATTAGATGATACATAAAAATTAATACACGACACTTCATCTTTACATATGTAGGACACGACCAACATATGTGTTCCTATATCATAAATTATTGAGTTGTATCTCGTATTATTATAGAAGCTATGGTGATCATCAAATATTATTTAAAGCTGATACAAAATGTTTCAGGTTCATTAGCTTATAGGCGTATTACCCAATACAATATCTTTTACCCTTACGATCATGGAAATCCAGTCATATAGATTAGTTCTTGGTCTGAAGGATCAAAGTCCGATCTAACTGATAGAATTTTGGGCAAATATGATTAAATTTTAGTTCATCACGTAACTCATTACAATGCATAATAATTCTCAGAACAATCATTATGACTTTTACTATAACGTCTGCTTCTTTACTGAATGACCTCTACTACAATCTGTGCTACTGCTGAAAGCTAACGAACCTAGTGATATACAAGGTTCACACTTAAATGACTAAATAGATGATATTTTCTGGTGAATATTTACTGTAAATTATTCATTCGTACTGGTGAGCATGCACATTGAATACAAACAATTCGTTATGTCCTGGGCATCGCAGAATGTCTAGCATATGATGTTAATGCGTTGGAACGTGCACTGCTTTGTTTTGTATGGTGTGAAGAATCTACACGCTCAATTTAGCTGCCCACATGGTTACGTGTTTGAGGCTTCATTCCCCCAATAATTGTATAGACATGTTTGAACATTCAGCACAAACATTGTATTTGTTTAGTAGCTTTCATTACCTTTATGTAGTAAGTAGATCTTGCCCAAACATCCGAGTAGAAAAGTCATGACCTAATGTGTGCATACAATCCAATTCGGATGAACAACAAAATCTGAAGCTAAGTTAGCATATTCCATCAGTGTATTTCTCTTCAAGATTCCTAAACCCAGTCGGGAGATGCTCATTTTAACTTCTTGACTTCAGCCACCAAAGCATCATCTCCTTATGCAGGGCCTTCGAATTTGTGGGATCTGAGTCAAATTGAGAAGAAAATGAACAAAACTATCTTTTGTGTGGGAAAGAGACTAGATATATTGAGCACAATACCCTAAAAAACAGAGTAGATATCCAATACAAAACTAAACCAACGACTGTCAAATTAAACAGCCTGCTTTGTGAAATACATATTCAGACCATACAAATAAAGAAAGGGATTCAGACAATACAAGTAAATAAAGCTGCAAACGTATTCTTAAAGCTTAGGTTATACAGCTCCAAGTTGTAACCAGAAATTTGTTGTGTTTGTGGTGAATGTACAAATCAGTTTAATATAATCTGGTCATTACACCTTGGTTATATTGGCCGTTCCATTTTCGATTTGCAATCAGTAGAATTTAGAACTTTGTAGAAATGTTAGCAAACGGTAGTAGAAAATATTGGGCGGTAAGTTCACCTCTGGTGAATGGAACCTGCAACTGCAGGAACCAAATGGATGCAAAGGAAGTAGATGGGTTGCAGCTACTTCCAACCAAACAGAATAGTAGCGGTCTCAAATGATGCAGTTTTATTTCCTGTTTTGAAATTAGACTACTTGCTGCAACCACGAAACCAAATTGGCCCTAATTCCAGTTCCCTCCCTCTCGACTGCTTCCCTCCTCTTCATTCATCCATCTACTGTTCTGAATTCTCTCCCATTTATCCCTTTTCACTGCGCATTGGTCCCCTGTTCCCTCCACTTGACTAATGGACACCTGTTCTAACCTCCCCTACCATCTAACAACAACCATAGACACCCTGCATACCCTGATATGGATAGAAAGTACTTGCATAAACAACTACTACCAAATGAAGGGAGGAAAAAAAGGGATCACAGAGCAAACATGAATGGTAACTGGGAACCTCCTGGCCTCAAGTGTTGGTTGGAGTGAATCATAGACATGTGCAGATAGGAGAGTGAATAGCAACTCGAAATAAGATGATCACAAAAAAAAGTCAGATCGTTATATGCATTCAAAAAGAAAGCGCGAAATAAGATGACGAGTTTACATGGCATGTAGTAATTCATACATTACTGGGAAGAGAGTGTCCAATTTTACACACTAGTGGGAAGAGAGTATCCTCTTTTACAATTACTAGTCAATCTTAAATTGTAAAACCAGAATTTGGATTGTTTGTCAAGTTGAACAGATCAAACAAAATCGTGAATCTCAGTGAAGACCTTATAAAAAATATATTAATGACTTTGTTGCTGAACTACTGATTTTCACTTTGTGTGAACTATATTGAAAATGGAGACTTCGGGTTTTATATGAGAGGATATCACTCCTTAGTGGATTGATTTATAATGTCCATTGAATTAAGTAGTAGGTTTCTATTAACTTACGATGAAAATAGGCAGCTGAGATTGAACTATCTTCGAGGGAGGCTCTCTTTTGTAGCATCACCATTGCAGCAAGTGAACTCTTACAAACTTATCTATTTTATATCTCTTTTGTTTCAACTGCAATATATGTTGCAATAGTTTGATTCCATCTTCACCTTCCAAACTCTAATAAGAGGACAATGGACTATCTAGCAGATTACTAGCACTAGTTTCCTGAAAGAAAATAGAGCATATCATAGCGTAAGAGGCATAAATTACTTAAATATGTCGAACAAAGTATTTAAGAGAATGCAAATGATAACAGAAACAGGTAGCCAAAATAACATATTAGCCCGAGAAAATGATATGAAATATGAACATGATATTAAAAATATATACCAATATACAGTTTATCAGAGTAGTCAATACATATGTGTATGCCACAATAAAGCAAGGAATAGATTGACACCAGGTGGATTACACTTCCAAACATTCAGAACTGAAGAATAGTTCCAAAGAAAAGCACATGCAAAAACGACATTCATGAACAACAATGTAACAGGCAGACAATATACATCAATAGAAAGACAATATGGAGAAAAGAAGATTCGCCAACAGTTTACAGAGAACTATTATAACAAAAACCCTACTGACATTTTTGGTACGATAGATTTTGAAAACAAGTTACAAAGGATAAGTAACGAGTTCTATTTTTGCAATATTCAACTAGTTCACAGAGTAGTGCCGCATGTTCACTGTCGTTATTTACCAAGGCATTAGCAAATGTAGGGTCTTGAACATCACAAAAAAGGTTGCACTCAAGCAATTAAATTATAGGAGAAGCTACAATGCTGCAATATTTGAGCTCCTAACAAGCCTCAACTTATTTAAAGTTGGTCACTTATGTAAAGTCCCTCACTACTCTCTTAGGAGAAGGAATTCTAATAATACAGATCAAAATTTGATCTAATAGACAAGGCTTATTCATTAACTTAATTGGTGGTGGTGGGGGGTGTGTGTGTGTGGTGGTGGTGGGGGGGTACATAAACAAGTGATTGCAGTAAGGATAGATAGTTACCGTGCTGGCGAGCCTCTTCTAGGAAGAGCTCTAGGACGCGCTTGGCACGAGGTGTGAACGGAATCTCCACAGCAACAAACCCACTCCCACGTCCAATGATCTTCTCCACCTCCACCCTAGCATCCTTCAAGTTAATACCCATGGATTTCAACACCTTAGCAGCAATCCCAGTACCCTCTCCAATAAGCCCCAACAAGATCTGCTCAGTCCCAACAAAGTTGTGCCCCAACCTCCTAAACTCTTCTTGAGCCAACATGATAACCTTAATGGCCTTCTCCATGAACTGCTCGAACATAGCCCTCACAACCCCTCTGCTACCTCTGCCCCTGCGCAGTGAGACAGTAGAAGCAACCACGGACTGAAAGTCCTTGGTGTGCCTTGACAAGAAGTCCACAGCATTTGAGGACCGCAGACCGGAGAAGCTCTGCAACCTTAATGGCTGATCACCTGCAACGGCCATCATCTTGGGAACACTCCTAGCTCTCCTGGACTCACGCAGTTTGCCGCGACTATCGCTAGTCATTGCTGCTGGGAGAATAGCAGATTGTACCAGTGACCTCGCCATGGTTGTAGATTGTAGTGATTTTAGTTGAGCATCGTACGTAACCTGCAGAAAACAGATGTCGTGTAGATTCAGTGGATGAAAATCCGATTCAAATTGAAAGTGTGATCTTGAAAAACAGAGAACAAATCAGTGAAAGTAATTGACAAAACAAAAATGCCCCACATACATGCCAGGATGAATCAACATTGTAAACACAAAATGTTGTCACTAGAGATCAACACCTTCAGAGGTGCAGTCTTTGTGAACAGATGGTATAGGAACTTTAAGAATTTGTACAGAACAGAATAGATAATGCAGGTAAAATCAAATGAAATTTTCAATATAAATATTATGCAGAAAATCAGTCTCGCATATAATAATTTAGAAGGAAAGAAACACAGTCATATCAAGAGTGTCCTTGCAACTCTCAGCTGCACCCAGCATCATGTACCAGGTCCAAATGGCCAATGATGTTATGGTTCGGTCAGCAGCTGGGTGTGAGTCTCAGGATGAGGGTGGGATACACATAAGTATCACAAATAAAAAATGATACAAGAACTAGAGGTTATTATCAATGTCATCATTATAAATGAAAGCAGTTGTCTTTGTAATAATTGTTCAGATTGATATAGGCCATAGGTGAAATTGCTCGTGTTTGTAGAACATTAACAACAATATAGGATAATATGTGCGAGAAGCACATATACAATAATCCAGTCTAGTTTATAAAAGTCTGTAACTCCTCATCATTATGTAAAATTCAACTGCAATCTTGGAAAATATTTCAGATGTTTCTGTGTACAGATAATCACTCACATGAGGCCTGAACTAATGAGTGTTCTACTATCGCGATCGAATGCAGTTTAATTGTTTTCTAGTAGATCAACAAAAGGTTAAAGATATAGCCTTGAAAGACGCAGAGCAAGAAATTCTAGTGGAGTACAGACTAAAGACTAACATAAATTACAGTAACACTTCCACAAAGGATTTTGGAAGTCATATGAATGAAGCAAAATATTTTCTGGCAGCTGCGATATCTTCAATTGACATATCAAAGCCTAATAGATCTCATCATCTGGAATCTCTGGCGATATCTTCAATTGACATATCAAAGACTAATAGATCTCATCATCTGGAATCTGGGCTTGACCTTATCAGGAACTGGCTCAAGAGGAATGATGATGTCTTCATCAATTACACCATCTATAATCCCATACTCAATAGCCTCGATAGGGGGCATGTAGTGGTCTCTATCAGATACAGCAGGAATATGACCTATCCACCATGCCTGCATATGAAATGGTGAATAATGCAGCACCAACAAAATGAACAATGAAAAATGAAGAACAAGCACTTCAAACGTCACATACATTCTTAGCAACAAAAAGCACCACAAGCAATGCAACTGCAAAACATCCAGCAGCGATCCTTGCAGTAAGCAAGTTAGTTGATGCAAGTATCAAAACCATTCCCCAAAATGACGAGCCAAGGTTTGGTATAAAAAAGTCAAACTTCAATTGTTAGAAAGTGATTATTTACAATTCTACATAAAAAAAACATCCAGAGATCTGTTTTTTTTTCATTTATCATAGGGAAACAGGTCATATTTTGCAGGACATACTGACTTACATCCAGTAGGAAGGATCAACCAATATATACCACCACGAGTTTGTGTGCTTCCACCTTCATCAGCTTGAATTTGCATGCCCTCGACCTGCGATGTGATGCCTTTGTTTTATTAGGTATAATGAAAGAATCTGTAAACTAAATCCTATATTAGGTACAGTATAAGATAGATTGCATATAATGTTAACAGTCATAACTTGATTATCATTGATAATTCTTACATTTGGCATATTCTAGTGATTATAGTGAATGGACAATGGAGCACAAATTTTAAAAATCAGGATTAAGAATATGATTCCAAAGCTTACCATTCGTTTTCTTGTCCACTCATGCTTATAGATGACTGAAAAGGTCTGTTGATGCCATGAACCACACATCATGATCCCAGTAAGTTCTTTGGTTTGGAAAAAGTGATATTAGCTAATTGATCCTTGTGTTGAATGTTATTTTCTTGTAGGGTACCTCAAGATCATCTCTCGCATGAAACAAGATCAAACTAAAAATATATAAACAGTTTTACTTGTTTTATTTTCCTTCGGATCGATTTCAAGTATCACATGTAACTAACATCATGATGAATGAAAAAGTTAAAATAAGAGGTGTTGAATCCCTTACCATGGATGACTTTGGAACAATTAAAAGATGCCTAAGGGCAACTTATTGGACTAGTATAAGTGCTTTTGCCAATGACATTGTCTCTACAGCTATGTAAGGTGGAGTGTTTGTGAACGGATGCAAGTCAATGAACATTTCCATCTCCTTAGCAATTAGTTCTATATCTTCTATGTGTCCAATGACATTATATCTATGATAGAAAATCCCTGATGCCCAGTAGTCTTTAAGACATGGACTTACAACCTTTTTCAACACCTTTGAAGAATTGGTGTGGTCCAGTCACAACATCACTAGCAGTTAGTTGCCTCATGTAAGGTTCTGCATGAGATTCCAGGTAGGAAAGACCCTTTTGTTTCACGATCAAGTCATAGATATTGGCATTGAAAGAATCGGCTACAGTATAAAAATTGAGAAACACCAACATAACAAGAGGAAGCAGTAACAAGTTATTTGTTAATTCTAGAATAATGACACAAAGGGAGACTGTCATCCGCATTAATCCACCCAATAAAGAGGCAGCTTCAAGAACTGCAAACAGACCATGAAATAATGAATAATGAATGGGAAATAGATAGCGAATGATCGATAAGAATTTTTCCTTTGAATTTAAAAATAGGGCAATCATTTGATGCATGGGAAGTAGATAGCGAATGATCGATAAGAATTTTTCCTTTGAATTTAAAATCAAGACAATGAAATAATGAATGGTACTACAATATGTGTGACATCCACATTTATTGAAAACCAACTAAATATAATAAAGAATGGTTGACTTCTATTTTTACTAAGTCCTATGGATTCATATGATATGTGAATCTCTATGTTGATCAAATGACTGCTACTCTTGGTTTCCACGTCTCCAAATGGTTCACCTACAATGATGCATAAATAGTTAAGAAGTGCACTTTTAGTATTGAGATTAATTTATAAAATGTTACCTGACAATGAGTAATTTCTTTGGCCAAGCTATCACTATCCCAATTACATCCTCAATGACTTGGTGTTGACCAAAAGGCCTAATCAACTGCTCTTGAGGTTGGATTGGTACAGTAATGGAAACGGCAGCAAATGAGGACCCCAACAGTGCTCCTCCTACGACATAAGTTGGACTTGTAGAAGTAACGTGTCCTCGTGCTACAATTGAATTCCCATCCTCAAAACTTAACAAGGAAACAACCTTTAAATTTATAAAGATTTTATCAAACATTGTTTATACCTAAAAATCAGATTGAAAAAATTAAATAATAAATGTTTGGATATAATAACCTATCCTTCGGTAATGGGTGTTTTACTACTCGATTGATTTGGTCTGGGTAGTCTTTCATTGGTGGTCATTGTGATATTCTACAAAATAAATAGTTTACTATAAGAAAATCAATTTTATTATGTAATCACATTATAAAAATTTGAAGATTTACCTCGTTCGGCTGAAACGAAGCACTCAGGTTAGAATTTCTCAGCATCATAGCTTCAAGATTTTCAAAATTTTTCTTCATTTCTAACAACTCCTTTTGTTGAGCCTCGTGTATCTGGGTATGAGCATCAACAACTAGTTCTAAGTCTGTGATTTTACTTTCATATACATTATGAGACACATGAATCGCATGTTTCACAGGAATCTTCTTTGGGCCCAAAATATGATCAAATATCTCATCTTCATCGAGATTTTCATCATTACTTGCAAGTACCGCATTCATCTTGTCCTACATACAATATTAATGAGAATATTTTCATTAAATAAAAAATAAATTTGTTAAATGATTGCTTACAATCAATTCTGCAGATTTTGCATCCACAACAGTACCATCTTTCTTCAAATGGGTGGCCTTAAACAAGTCTAATCTGCTAACATTGCCACCGTTTTTCTTCTCTTGTAACTGTTTGTAACAGTAGCAACATATATGAGCATAGTAGTAAGAAAGTGTAATGCAGATTTCAACCAGAAGATAACTCACATTAGCCTTCACACAAGCATACGGCGTTGATCCCGATGTATGTCTTGTCGTTACGAACTTTCTGCTCATAACGTTTTTAGCACTCCTTAACTACATACAATGCATTATAATATAATTATATGCAATATACACAATTAAATTCTACAAAATTAAGGAATAAATTGTTTTACCTTTCCATCGTCAGAATCCCAAAAATTCACAAGAAATTTCCATTGACCAGGATCAACACGGGAGGGGCAATCATTAAGTCGGTCAAATTTTTCTTTGTGCCGCATGTAGTGGTTTTTTTTAATATCCTCTTTGAAGTTTCTCCAACAATCCCTCACTGTTCGCAAAACTGAATTCTTCCCCTTTATGTCGATAACAAACTTGGTCTGTAACAAAAGAATAATTTTTAAATAAAAAATTCATAACATTGTATTATATCTCTAAGACTAGAATTACCTCCACATAATTCCATATAGCGGTATTATTTTCCACAGGTACTTGTCGCCAATCAAGATAGTTTAATGGTGCAAGATCAGAATTTCTAGCAACAGTTCCCAAAAAGGAAGACAGGTCATTCTGATGTGGCCCTATTGGATCTCCATTCTCGTCCAAAGTAATTGGCAGCTTTTTATCCCCTGTCTTACCCCATAATCGGATACACTTAGAATAGCCCCTTGTTTTTTTATTTGTAGCTCCCCCTACAAAATCATGAATATGATGCAAGCATTTACATGGATATACATATTATACACATATAATTAAATATTAGTTTGTGAAAAATATAATGAATCTTTGTATCTAAATTTTGTTACCTTCACTCTGCCTAGGATCAAAAGTAGGAGACTCAGCAACAGAATGTTGATCATTATCTAATTTATCAATTTCAACCTCTTGATTGTTACTGACATCATTTACCAAACGTTGCATACTTGCTTTTACAGGCACTCCTTGATGACTTTTTTTTTCTAAGTGTCTTTTAGAATGACTTTCTTCTCTAGCAATATTTGAGTTTGCCACCACATGACTTTTACCAACGGCACCAACTTCATCATTTGACACAAAAGATTTTTTTTCTTTTGCAAGGTTCAAAGAAGAACTTCTATTGTTATTTGCAGCTGACCCCGCCACGGTTTTACTATTTCTAAGTCCTTCTTTTGCATTTGAACACCCCCAATCAGCATTTATCGAGCCAAGATACCCTCCTTTTGGTCTTTTGGAAGTACCTGCAACTAAAATGATGATATGAGCGTTTCTAAGAAAGATATTCAATGATGTAATTTTTTATTTTACCTGTCATACTCCCATGAGTTAATCCTTCATTGCAGACATCATCAGTAAGTGGAGACAATAGCTGACTGCGTCTTTTCATTCTCCTAAATAGACAATTGATATCAAAAATATTCAATTACAAACTGAAATCATGGCATACATTCTCTAATTGTGTTCCTCAAATAAAATTAAAAATTTCAGTAATATTTTAATTTTGCTGATGAAGCCAACATCGAACAAGAAAACTCATTAAGCAGATTAACCCAAATATATAATTATGTAAAAGAATAAATGATCATTTTATAAATAACGGGATAACATGAGTGTTTCCAGTAATTGACCCAACTAATAAAATAAAAAGAGTTACATAAGATCAATGATGGGGATCATGACCCTCTTCATAAAAGGTCACACCCTCCATGTCTTCTCTGACTAAATTAACGTCATCACAAACGTCACTTAAGATATCTTCCAAATCACTAAGAGATTTATCTTCTGACAAGAAGGTTCCATCCATGAAATTATCATGAAGCTTCTCCTCCATGTCATAAGTATCACGAGGTGTAGTGTGCACAACAAAGCTCCAATTTTTTTGACTTATGTCTTTCACATAAAACACTTGTTGTGCTTGGGAGGCCAATGCAAATGGATGATCAGTTACATCAATACGTTTTAAATTGACCATTGTGAAGTAATTTTCAGATTTTTTGATGCCTCTGTTTGCATTGACCCAGTCACATTTGAACAATACAACTTTGAGTTGCTCGTAATAACTGATCTCGAAAATGTCCCTTAACACCCCGTAGTACGTAACCTGACCCGTTAGAGGATTTTTGTCCTTGGAGCTGGCAAAACTTTCGGTCTGAGCGTTCACCATAATTCCACTATTTGTGTTTTCCTCCCGCATTCTTGATCCTTGGTGTGAAATCTATAACCATTTGTTACATATCCCACATATTGCATCGTCATTTGTTGCGGTCCTCGAGCCAACACTAAAAGGTTTGGAGACACAATTGTCGACTTTGCCTTCTCCTCAATCTAAAAATATTATGAATTTTATTATTTATATATTTTTGTTATTTTTCTAATGGAAATAACTTATTTAAACTTACATGTTTCTTAAACCATTCATTGAAATTGTTCATATGAAGATTACTGATTTCCCATTGTCGTGCACGTGGATTGATTTTCTTCAAGTATCGGATGTGCTCCCTGCTAACAAACACTTGTGACACACCTATACGTAAATATGAAAGTACATTGTGAAAAGTAAACAACGATCTTACTTCACGTATGGATCAACTGCATCACAGTTTGCCAAAATATATTGATGCGCAGCTTTGAGCATTGTGCTATCAAGCATAATAGGAGTCTTCTTTCCTAGACGATGCCCTTTATGAAAGAATATAGACCACTCTTAATCATTATCCATATCTTCATCTTCCACATCATTTCTAGACAATTTAGTGAACCTTGTCTCAACTCCTGAGAGATATCTCGAACAAAATGTTAAGCATTCATCTGCCAAGTAACCTTCTGCTATAGAAGCTTCTACAACATCTTTATTTCGCACATATCTTTTTAAAGTTTGCAAGTGTCTACATTAATAAGAAGATAAAACTCTGTAAGAACATCACATACAATCGGATGCAAAGTCTAAACAAATTTAATTGTTAAAAAGATTACCTCTCCACGGGGTACATCCAACGATAGAATATCGGTCCGGCTATCTTCGCTTCTCGTGGAAGATGAATGACCACATGCTCCATCACATCAAAGAATGATGGTGGGAGAATCTTCTCTAGGTTACAAAGAGTCACTACTATTCTGGATTCCAACTTCTCAAAAGTATTTGGATTTATGACTTTAGAGCATAAGTCTTTAAAAAAAATTGGACAACTCAATTACAACAGATCTAACATTTTTGTTGGGCAACGCTACTTGTAAAGCTAATGGGAGGAACTGTTGCATCAATACATGATAATCATGACTCTTCAATGCCATCAACTTTCTTTCTTTGACGCATGCATTTCTAGCTATATTAGAAGAATACCCATCAGGAACTCGAGTAGACTTCAACAGCTTACAGAATAATTCTTTTTCCTCCTTCTTCAAAGTAAAACATGAAGGCGGGATGATTTTTTTATTTCCGTCCTTGATAATGTGAAGTTTATTCCTTATGCCCATCTCTTCAAGGTCATATCGAGAATTTTCAGTGTCCTTTGACTTCTCCATTCCTAGCAGTGTGTGAATCAAACTCTCACATACATTCTTTTCTATGTGCATCACGTCAAGATTATGACGTATAAGGTTATGCTTCCAGTATGGCAGCTCAAAAAATATACTTTGCTTTCTCCAGTTGTACGGTAGATTATCTACATCTCTAGTTTGATCTAGAACTTGACTTCCAGACAACATCTTAGGAGCACTTCTAAATTCTTCTTTTCCGTCAAATGATGAAGCATCTTTACGAAATTTATGATCCATTGGGAGGAACCTCCTGTGACCCATGAAACATGCTTTCTTTCTATATGGTAGTCTCCATGAGCACGCGTCTTTGTTGCAGAAAGGACATGCAAGATACCCACTAGTTTGCCAACCAGATAGATAACCATATGCAGGAAAGTTGCTTATCGTCCACAGTAAGGCATCATGCAACTTGAAAACCTCTTTACGATCAGCATCATAAGTATCAACACCAACTTCCCACAGTTCTTTTAATTCCTCAATCAATGGTTGCAGGTAGACATCTATGTCCATTCCGGGTTGAGTTGGACCAGGAATAATCATCGACAGGATAAAATTGGGAGACTTCATGCACAACCATGGTGGCAAGTTGTACGGAATCAATACGATGGGCCAAATGCTATATGATTGACTCATGAGGCCAAAGGGATTAAATCCATCAGAAGTTAATCCAAGGCGAACATTGTGAGAATCAGAAGCAAACTCAGCATGCATATTATCAAACGTCTTCCATGCTGGAGAATCTGCTGGATGTCATAGAATCCCATCCTTGGTACGACTTTCATCGTGCCACTGCATTAGGGGTGACAGTTTCGAACACATGAACAATCTCTTCAACCTAGGAGTCAAGGGAAAGTAGCGCATGACTTTACAAGGAACTCCTTTCTTGTTCGTACGAATGTTTTCTACACCAGCTTCGTCAATTTTGATTTCTTTATATCTAGAAGCACCACATTTCGGACATGAAGTCTTATCTACAAAATCCTTTCGATACAAAATGCAGTTATTTTTGCAAGCATCGATTTTATCATAGTCAAGTCCAAGGTCCCTGATTATTTTCCTGAATTCATAATAAGAGCTGGGCAACGTCTCACCCTCTGGAAGAAGTTCCTTCAAAAGCTCAAGAAGCTCAGAAAATGACTTATTACTCCAATTATTGACACATTTTATGTGAAACAACCTCACAACAGTGTACATACTTCTTACTTCCAGGGTACAATTCATGTGCAGCAATCTCTAACAGTTTGTAAAATTGCTCAGCTTCCGCGTCATCAACAAATACAAATTGATGGTCGTCGTCTTCCATATTCTCTCCATCCTGTGATACACCATACGCATCACGCAACATGTCTCTCATGTCATCTTTGGATGTGTCATTTTGTATTTGTGAATCCTCAGAGCTATCAGATGAACCCTCACCGTGAAAAATCCAATTTATGTAGGTGGTCAAGAATCCATTCCATAATAAGTGTTCAGTTGCGACTTGCCGATTCTGCCTATGCACATTTAAGCACTGCTTACAAGGACATAAGATAGTCCCATCCATGCTGGATTTTGAAAATGCATGCTCTATAAATTTAACCACCCCAAGTAAATATGTCGTGCTTGTTCTATGTTCCTCATGGATCCAACTTTTATCTATCATGACTACCTATAACAATTAAGAAAAAAAATAAGAATACAAAGTATTAAAAATCATTACATAACTTATTAAGAAAAAAAAGACAAGAATACAAAGTATTAAAAATCATTACATAACTTAGTTTCAATAAGATTTAAGAGCTCTTTCTCAGCTCTTGGCAGAGTTTGCCCAGAACATTAAGAAATTGGACTTTTCAAAGCATGATGAGAGACAATGGCACGAAGGCCAGTTCAGCCTCTACCAATGAAGAAAGCATCAACTACTCACTTTCCAAAGCAATCCCACTTGTTTATCATTGTAGGGAGAATATAGTATAATTAAAATACAATCCATAACTTAGTCACAATGTTAAAAAAATGAGAGTTGCACGAATGTTGTGGAAGGAGAACCATGCAACTTATAGCATAGTTTCCTTGTGGAGTGCCCTTTTCTTCCATAATGAGCACACTCCTTTTTTTTATCCCTTGTTCCTTTTTTTGTATATATCAAAAAGTGAGTTTTTACAATGCATTGGGTTGAGCCATGAACTATAAATAAACACACAAAAAAACTATGTACAATAGTTCATGCAAGCCTCAACAAGCCATATGACTCAAAGCAAAATATCTATATTAATCTTCAGTCTGATCCAAATAGGCAAATAGTAGTCATATTCATGGACAAGCCGATCATGATTAATGTATATTGTCCATCATGAGGGGGAACCTTAAAGTGAAAAGGAGGTTACGTAGTATTAGTGGGCCTATTAGGCGCAACATGATTATCATTACTTAATATATATGTTAGTCATACATTGTATAATTAGGCAATTGTTCTTCTTCCCAATGCCTATTTAAGAGGTATGGTGTATCCATTACGATAATCAAGCAAAAATACGTCTCCTATTTAATAGCAGAATGTGCTGACAGAAATGTCAAACGTTCCTCTTGTTGCATATGTACAAATGATATAGAGGGGAATAAAGAGAACAATTGCTCTCACAAGTGTAGGAAAAAATGGATGGCCCTTACAGAGGGATGGTATTCAACAGAGCCTAAGGTATGTGTGTCACTTCTAATATGGGATAAACCTATGAGTATTCAATGGTATTCCTAATACCTACTTTTACAGGTATTGTGTATCCACAACAAGCATCAAGCAATAGTCTTTCTCCTATTTCATAGAGGAAGGGGCTGACAGAAATATCGAATGTTCTTCTTGTTGCAGTTGTAGGATTGATAGAGAGAGCAAGAACGAGAACTGGATATAAAATATATATGACATATATGGAGAGAAGAGCAGAGAGTAGGCACTGTCGAACGTCGGAGAGCGCAGGGAGCACCTTCGGAGAGAAGAGCAGACGGGAGACGCTACCAGAGAGCGCACAAAGCAGGGGACCACTGCAGGAGCACCACCGGAGAGAAGCCAGAAAGGAACGCCTCCAGAGAGATGACTGGAAGGTGCACCGTCGGAGAGGGGATCCGCCGGAGAAGGCCTGCTGCTGGGGGGAAACCTCACCGATCGGACGGCAGGGGGCGTAGAGAGATTGTGGCGCAGAGAGATGGGGGCACAAAGATCGGCGGACGGCTTCGGAGTCGGAGGAGGCAAGGAG
Source organism: Alisma plantago-aquatica (assembly GCA_963693085.1). Lineage (NCBI taxonomy): Eukaryota > Viridiplantae > Streptophyta > Magnoliopsida > Alismatales > Alismataceae > Alisma > Alisma plantago-aquatica. Next base: position 1,184,245,425 of record OY856410.1, on the reverse strand, counting down.
GTTTCAGGCGTCGGGCTTCAGGAGTCCACCGTTGGACGACGTGCAGACGGTGGAAGGAAGATGGAGTCTGTGCACGGAGGGCGCCGTTGTCGGAGGAGGAAAGGAGGTTTTAGGCATCGGGCTTCAGGAGTCCACCATTGGACGACGTGCAGACGGCGGAAGGAGGACGGAGTCTGTGCGCGGAGGGCGCCGTTGTGGACTGGGGTCGGGCGATCAAGGATGGGGAAGCAGGGGTAACTGTCTATGCTATGTAATGGGGGAGTGAGTTTGGGTTTTTCCTCTTTACGGTCATTTTGCATACAAATAAAATGAAGTGAAAAATTGTAGCTACACCTTATTTACTAAAGTGGCTACAATCATTTTAGTTATACAAAAATATTTTATAAGTAAAAATAGTTCTCGCTACATATAAAGCAATTGTAGCTGAAGCAATCGTAGCTAAATCATTGTTTTTTTGTAGTGATGGATACCTTAGAAAGGTATAAGGTTGTCTTGGATTGTGAGTCCAAGCAAGCTGTGTTCGCTGATGATAGTAACACATGAATCTTTCAAGGAGAGAGAAAGATTCTACCCATATGTCTTGTATCAGCTATGGTTGTTGAGAAGCTGATGAGGCAAGGATGTTATGCATTCCTGGCCCATGTGGTAGATACTACCATGGATAGTCCTAACCCTGTTGAAGTTCCTGTAGTCAGGGAATTTGTAGATGTATTTCCTGAAGAAATTCCAGGTGTGCCACCGCCTCGGGAAATTGATTTTGAGATCAATTTGATCCCAGACACACAACCTATAGCACAAACACCATATAGGATGGCGCCTGCTGAGATGGTAGAACTCAAGAAACAACTATAGGAGTTTCTTGAGAAGGGTTTCATCCGACCGAGTACCTCACCTTGGGGTGCTCCAGTGCTCTTTGTTAAAAAGAAAGATGGATCAATGCGGTTGTGCATTGATTACATACAATTAAATAAAGTAACAATAAAGAACAAGTATCCTCTGCCGAGGATTGATGATCTCTTTGATCAGTTGCATGGTGAAACCGTCTTCTCAAAGATAGATTTGAGGTCAGGATATCACCAACTCCATATTAAGGATAGTGACATACCAAAGTCTGCCCTCAGGACAAGGTATGGTCACTATGAGTTCACAGTTATGTCGTTTGGACTAACTAATGCACCAGCTGCATTTGTGGAACTCATGAATAGAATCTTCTGACCTTTTCTCGATCAATGTGTTGTTGTCTTTATAGATGACATCCTGATCTATAGCAGAGATGCTCAGTAGCATGAACGGCATCTTCGACAGGCTCTAACTTTGCTAAGAATGCTAAGAAAACACAAGCTATATGCTAAGTTTAGCAAGTGTGAGTTTTGGTTACCAGAAGTTTCTTTCCTTGGACACGTGGTATCTGCCTCGGGTATTCGTGTTGACCCTAAAAAGGTAGAATCTGTTCTACAGTGGGAACAACCGAAAACACCGATAAAGATTCGTAGTTTCTTAGGGTTGGCTGGCTATTACCGGAGGTTTATTAAGAACTTCAGTTCTATAGCCTTACCCTTGACTAAGTTGACTCGGAAGGATGTTCCTTTTGCTTGGAGTGATAAGTGTCAGCAATCTTTCCAGTTGCTGAAGGAGAGGTTGACAAGTGCACCAGTGCTTGTGTTACCAGAACAAGGAAAAGGATACATAGTTTTCTGTGATGCCTCCAAGAATGGACTTGGATGTGTGTTGATGCAGGATAAACAAGTGATTTCTTTTGCTTCCCGACAGCCTAAGAAACATGAGGAGAATTATCCGACACACGATCTGGAGTTAGCTGCTATGGTTCATGCCTTGAAAATCTGGAGACACTATCTCTATGGAGAGACATTCCAGATTTTCACTGATCATGAGAACCTGAAGTATATCTTTACTCAGCATGAGCTTAACATGAGGCAACATCATTGGATGGAGTTAATCAAAGACTACGATTGTACAATTGATTACCATCCAGGGAAGGCCAATGTGTTGTAGATGCTTTGATTAGGAAATCAGCAACACCAACCCAAGATAGAGCACAACGGAATTCCTTAGTGTGCTCAAGGAGAGATATGCTTATCTCCTTAAGACACGACAATGTACAGTTGAAAGTATCATTGTTAGCTGGGTTGTTAGCTGAGATGCATATAAAACCTACTCTAAGAGAGCAGATCAAAGAAGCACATCAAGTTGATGCTGCAGTTCAGCAGATCAGATCAGAGTATGGTAATGAGAAACGAGATGGTTTCCATGACTCAGATGACCAAGTGGCCTTTTATCATGGGAGGATGATAGTGCCTGATGTGGATAACTTGAGGAAGTTAGTCCTGGAAGAAGCTCATTCTTCGATGTATGCCATGCATCCAGGAAGCACCAAGATGTATTGAAACTTAAAAGATATGTATTGGTGGCCTAGAATGAAGAAAGACATTGTTGAGTTTGTTATGCGGTGTCCTGTGTGTCAGCAAGTCAAAGCTGAACACCAGAAGCCTGCAGGAACAATGCAACCTTTACCCATACCACAGTGGAAGTGGGATCATGTAACCATGGACTTTTTTGTTGGCCTTCCCAAGACAAACAAAGGGCATGATTCCATTTGGATAATAGTTGATATGTTGACAAAGACAGCACATTTCCTTCCTGTCAAAACAACTTATTCTGCTGAGAAGTTAGCATAGTTGTATATTGAAGAGATAGTACGGCTGCACGGAGTCCCAGTTACCATCGTTTCTGACAGAGTTCCCCAGTTTACAAGTCATTTTTGGGAGAGACTTCACAAAGCTTTAGGTACCCAGTTAAGGTTTAGTATAGCCTTTCATGCTCAGACTGATGGACAGTCAGAAAGGACTATACAGACCTTAGAAGACTTGCTTAGAGCATGTGTTCTTCAGTTTACAGGGAGTTGGGATCTACACCTAAGCTTGATAGAGTTTTCCTATAACAATAGCTATCAACATAGCATTGACATGGCACCTTATGAAGCCTTGTATGGTAGACGATGTAAATCACTCCTATGTTGGTATGAAACTGGTGAATTCCAACTGTTAGGTCCTGATCTTGTGCAGCAGACCACAGAAAAGATTAAAATAATACAACAACAGATAAAGACTGCACAGGATAGATAGAAATCTTATGCTGATAAACGTTGTAGACCGTTAGAGTTCCAGGTTGGAGACAGAGTGTATCTCAAAGTCTCACCTTGGAAAGGAGTCCTTTATTTTGGAAGGAAAGGGAAGTTAGCTCCGAGGTTTATGGGACCTTATCCAATCATTGAAAGGATTGGAAAAGTAGCCTATAAGCTAGAGTTACCACCAGAGTTACAGAGGTTACATCCTATGTTTCACATTTCCATGTTGAGGAAATGTCACCCTGATACAGTATCAGTTCTGCAACCTATGGAGGTGGAATTGAATGATGACATATCTTATGAAGAAGGACCAGTGTCAATCCTTGATAAAAGAAATAAAAAGCTGAAAAAGAAAGACATAAGTCTTGTGAAAGTCCTCTGGAATCATCCTGGTGTTGAAGAAGCCACATGGGAACTAGAGGAAGAAATGAGAAGGAAATACCCTGCTCTTTTCTCTTAATATATTCTGTTGAAATGTTTTGTTGATTTTGGGGACGAAATCTTTGTAAGGGGTGGATAATTTGTAACATCCCTGACCTGGGTTATGAACTAACCCTAGGTGTTTTTCTTAAGACATGTGATTAGATGTTTGTGATTATCTTTTGATATGTAATTAGATCTCCTGAGGAACATATATTTCCATTTCTGTCCTTTTTGAACAATGTTGTAATATTGTTTTATTAAAGGTGGACCTATGTGCAAATTACCCAATTAGCGGGGTTAACTTGCAAATTGCACATGTTGATATGTTCCTCTGATGATGAGACATCATAAGAATGAATATGATGTGGTGATATCGATTCTCCAAGCTTGGGCACCAAGATATAGCTTGTAGAGCAATCCTTGTGCTTTAAAACCTAGTTTTGGTGTAAAGTGCAATTTACCCAAAACATAGGGTGTAACATGTAAAATATACCCTCTAGAGTATTTTTCATGTATCTTGGCATCAAGTAGAGTAAAGAAAATGAGGGGGGCGCCTTATTTGAGTAATCAAATTGGAAGGATAACCTTTATAAGTAAATAATCATGATATATGCAAAATAACCCTTTTATATGTGCAACTTAAATAAGATGCTTGGTCTCTTTTCCTTTAAAACGTGGATAAGAAAGAGCTTTGCATGAGATGAGAAGGGAGAGATGTGGAAATAGAAGTGGAGAAGGACCCATATGAGAAAAAGATGAAATAATTAACATTGCCTTGAAAATGTACCCAAAATATATAAGCATAACTTTTTACAAGGCAAAGGGATCGTTCCCTTCATTTCCTCTTCTCATCCTTTTGCTTTGGATCGACTAAGGAGTAGCTCAGGATCATAGGAGGACGACCAAGTTGATATAGGTAAGTTTGGTCATCTTCTAGCTCGGATTCATGGAGGAAATTCCATTACAAGGTTGGTTTGCTAGTATTCCTTACACAATTCTTGCTTCTAGCCATCTTCTCCATCCAATTCTTGAAGAAAGGACCTTGGACGACCCCTGGAGCTCAAGCCACCATTAAAGCTACAGCGATTGTAGCTCTACATCAGATTCTAAGGTGGGTTTTATAACTCTAAACCTTAAAGCTTTGCTTATGTATCTTCTTCCTTTGAAAACGTTACTTAATTCCCTTCCTTAAACGTTTCTATGTGTTCTTGCAACAAAAACGGTGAAGAACAGACTAGGTTCTTGAGGTAGAAGAATGTGGCGTTAATACCAATGTTAATCCTTATCTTACTTTAACAAATGGTCTTCACCCCTTGCCCAAACGGTTTGCAAAACCGTTTGGAAGCAAACGGTTTCAAAACCGTTTGGTGGCAAACGGTTTCACAAGACCGTTTGGTGGCAAACGGTCTCCAAAACCATTTGGATGAGTTGACAATTTGGAGGGCTGTTTTATACATTATGTAATAATCACCCTCCAAGAATCATTAACTAATTCTAAGTAAATCACCAATTGAAGGTACTTTAGTCACCCAAAACCCTAATCGGGTCTATTGCTTATTTCAAGGATGCAATTATGTTGAAGTTTGGGTTGAGTGGCCCAAATGGTTTCAAAACCATTTGGGGATCACTCAAACGGTCTCAAGACCGTTTGTTGACAACCCAAGACCGTTTGATGGTCTAGGGTTAAGTGGGGTTGACCAATTGAGGGTCCAATCATATCAAGTTGTTGAATAATCAAGTGCTGATTTTGTGACCTAATTAGGGTTCAACCCTTAAGTAATTGATTTGGTTTTTGATGACATCATTGGAAAATGGTTCCAAGACGATTTAGAGAATGCCCAAATGGTTTCAAAACCATTTGGTGGTCACTCAAGACCGTTTGGAGGTCTAGGGTTGACTATGGTTAGGTGGTTGAAGATTGAAAGGCAATAAGTTGAAATATAATCAATTAGTGACCTAATGATCAAATCTATGGTTCAAACCTTAATAGGTTGAGTTAGTTTTTGATGTGACTTTGAGAAAATGCTCTCAAGACCATTTGGAGGATGTCCAAACGATCCCAAAACCGTTTGGGGTCAGGTCATGACCCATTTGAGTGATGGTTCAATGGGTTCAATATCAATTAGGCTCATGTTGATGCATGTTGAAGGAGGATCGATTCCAACCCTAATCCAATAAATCCAAACCCTAATTGGTGACCAATTGAGGATCAATTGAGGGTCAAGTCAGTAGAGGGTTAACCTAATTGGCTCAATTGATAAGTGGTTAACCTTGGCATGAACAATTGAGGGGTTCAACATTGAAAACCCTAAAACATTTGGAAGTGTTGACACACTTTTGGGTCCATGCAATTTTGAGATGTTTGGACCAAACGGTCTAAAGACCGTTTATAGACAAACGGTCTCAAGACCGTTTGGGACCAAACGGTTTCAAAACCGTTCGGATTCATGCGGTTTCAAAACCGTTTATGGCCATGCGGTTTCAAGGCTGATTTGCTCAAACGGTTTCAAAGTCAAACTTGATTAAACGGTCAACGTGATCAAACGGTCTCAAGACCGTTTAGGGGCAAACGGTCTTGAGTGTGTACTTGGCTAAATGGTTTCAAAAGTAAAAGGGTCTAAACGGTCAACCATTCCATGCAGTTTCAAAACCGTTTGGAGGTTGAAAGTGCAAAACCGTTTGGAGTCTTTTAAGGTCAAGTATGCTTAATGCCTTGAAGGCTTAGATGGTTCAGTGGTTGATTAATATAAACCCTAATGATATATAAAGACATTAAGGGAACAAGTAATTAGTTGGTTGATGCATGCTATGGTCAATGGTGGACTTTACCAAAGTACCCTTGATAGGTTTAAGTAGTCAACACCTCTTGATCAAGTAAACCCTAATGACCATTGTAATGGTGATATGAATTATGTTATCAAGGTTGGTTTGACCTAATCTAATCATAAGAGATGTAAACATCATCTAAATGATAAGAGGAGAGAGAAGTCTCCTAATATGAATGAGAATCAAGTAATATACCTCCAACATGTATGAATATATATAATTGGGGTATGATCCTTCAAGATGAGATCATCGAAACCCTAATCATAATGATTAATGAATCTTAACCTTATTAAGAGCATGAGTGAAAGTAACCTTCATACATAATGATGGTACAAAGGTTAAAACCCTAATAGTACCTAAGTGACTAATGTCAATTAAGGAAGAAACCCTAATTGCTTATAAGAACAATGACTTGATACATTATGTCATTTAATAGGGTTGATATGATCTAATCAAGATTGAGAAGAATGATATTATGGGGTTAATACCTGAGCTTGATTCATGAAATGATCAAGGGTATGATCCTTGATTAAAGAGATCATGAAACCCTAATCATGGATAGTAAACCCTAATATAGGGTAATGTGATGTAACATGAATAGTAAACCCTAATCTAGGGTAATGTGATGTAATGTGAATAGTAAACCCCTAATCTAGGGTAATGTGATATAATGTGAATAGTAAACCCTAATCTAGGGTAATGTGATGTAATGTGAATAGTAAACCCTAACCTAGGGTGAAGTGATGATATGAACAAACAAACCCTAATTCTGAGTTATGCTTTTAAGCATGAAACTCCATGATTGAGATATGAGATAGGAATCACTATTCCTAATCTAGTTATGAGGTTGAATAACTCTAATTGGATTGAAAGAGAATCCTAACCCTAGAAACCAGCCGAGGTATTATGACACGGTCGTGGTGAATCCTTTGTTGCACGACCATGCAATGAAGCACGGCTGTGGTAGCTTACTCTTGCAAGATCGTGCAAGGTAGCACGGCCGTGGTACCATATATAATTTGAGAAGAACATGTATTGTGTTGTTATATTACAATGTGCATGTTATTAGTAAATGTTGATCATGCAGGTTTTCATAAAGAGGTTATCATATTCATGTAAGGATTATGATGTCTTATGTATTGAAAATACTTTACATGCTTCAAGAATAATGATATGCTATGTTACCTAGTGAGTGGTACATATGAGCTTGATAGGCTGAATGAGCCATGAGTAATATATGCATTGTAAATAATCAAAGGTCATACTATTAAGATGACCAGATGATATGAGATGTTACTTGGTAATAAGTGTTATGATGATTCAAGGGTTTGAATACCCACACTCCTGAACCACAATGATGAGATGGTTAGGGATTGATATCCCAATGTTGAAAGTATGTGATGTGAACTTGATACATGTAGTACTCTTTCCTTATGCCTTATGGCATTGTTTTATTGTTTTATGCTTGAAAACATGTTTGATGTTATAGAATGCCATAATGTACTTAATAATCAAGTATAATGATATCAAGTAAGAGACCTGACCATAGATCCATCATTGTCAGAAAATACATGATGGTGAAACAGGTTTTCCTAAGGGAACTCCTCGAGCACATACTTTTTAGTATGTGGGGGTTATGGACGTGAATATCCTTACATCCTAATGTTGGATTTGATGGAAGATGTATCACTAATCTCTCAATCCTTCATTATGTGTTTATGCCGGGAAGATGTATCACTAATCTCCCGATGATGTTGTTAATGCCGCATCGATGAGAGATAAACATGAAATCCCTCGATGGCGAAGAGAGTACAGAACGCCACTGTAGCTCTAAATAGCAAAGTTGCCAGAATACCCTGGCAATCTATTGTAGCAGAGACACGAGATGTCCTGCATGTTGATCCTCATACTGACTGAGGAGTGATGAGGTCATAGGAATCTGGCTCTCCTGATGACCTAGGTATGGTACCGATTGCGATCTATTGATGGTAGGTTGGAGTATGAGAGGTGTAACTCATCTCCTCAGGGCATAATAATGTTTGTAAAATGTAATCAGCCGTATAGCATATTTGCTTAGGTTGAACTATGAGAAACAATGATTGTTGTTACATTGTTCATAGTTCTCTAGTTAAGTAATTAGTATACATGTTCTTCATATTCCTTATTGATACATGTTTTGTCATTCAATTATATGATAATTGAATTGATTACTTATAAGGATGCTGCGTCACATAGTTTATACAATGTTACTTGCTGTTGAATCTTTATAATTCTACTGCTTTATGTTATTTCTTTATTGCAATAACAAAGCTTCTGGCAAAGAGTTATAACTCTCGCTGGGACAATTATGCAATTGTCTCACCCCCGTGGGATTTGACTTTTTAGGTAGACGCCGAGGACGAAGGAACCCATCAGTGGGTGAGTAGCAGCAGCAGCAGTCTCAGGGACATCAGTGATCCTCTGGTGGAGACACTGTTCTGTCAAGTTGTGTAGATAGTATGTCCTGTGTCGTCTCTGTACTCTCAGGTCCTAGGAGTCTGTGTATCTGAGATTTTGGCATGATGCCTTGAGATTTTGTATCTCACATTGTACAGTTATGAAGGTGACTGATGTTGTAATGCTCGAGATGTGTTTTTTACAGAGATGTAACTATGGATCAGTTTGTAAATGACTTATCATGTTTGTTTATGAAAGAGTTTTTATTGTTTGAAGATCCTTCCGTAAAAAGTTTTAATTTTTAGTGATTTTTTATAATTATGCTGCTAATTGCTTCCGCATTCGCTGATCTTGTTTTCGTGATTCGATCGTCTCAATAATCAACAGAATAAAAAAAATCACTAAAAATTAAAACCTTTTGCAAAGAGATCCAATTCCAGGGAACTCTTATAAAGAGAACCAAATACTGCATACATTATAGTTCACATTGTACATACCATGTACCATCTCTTCTCGAGGAAAATATTTACAACAGTTGTTTTTCCAAAACTATACATAGGCAACATAAAACCTCAAGGCATTCAAGCCAAAATCTCATATCGATCATGAAAACACTGAGTAATGACTCCAAGGACCTGAGAGTGCAGATACGACACATAGGACTCATATCTACAAGACACAACAATCAGTATCTCCACCTGAGATGTTACTGTGGTCCCTGATGTTGTTGTCCTTCCCCTACTGTATGGTCCCTACCTGCTCGTCCGCGTCCACCTAAAAATGTTGGTGACCAATGGGGTGAGACCCATGTCCCAGCGAGAGATATAACTCTACGCCAATAATATTATCATTGCAGATAAATAGTAATAAATTGAGCAGAGGATTCTTTATTAGTAATAAGAAGGATAAATCATTGTTTAAGCAGAATAGAGCAATATCATCTTTTAAAGCATTACAGCTATATATGATAAAGCAGTAAATCATCTATTTAATAAGGAATATGAAGAACATGTATAACATTTATACATTTTAGGATACATTAAGCAATGTAACATCAACCAATGATTTCCATATTTCATCCTTAAGCAAATATGCTACATGGTTGATTACATTTTACAATCACACTTATGCCATGAGGAGATGAGGTATACCGCTCATACTCCAACTGACCACGATGGCATAAAGCATCGGTTCCATACCTAGGTCAATGGAAGAGCCGGACGCCATGACCTCATCTGTCTCGGTCAGTGCGAGACCACATGCAGGACATCTAGTGTCACTAATAAATAGCTTTCCAGGGTATACTGGCAACTTCGCTATAGAGATACAGCGGTAGCTGCACTGTCTTCGCAATCGAAAGATTTCATGTTTATCTCACATCGATCTGGCATTAATCATCATCGGGAGATTCATGATACATCCATCCCGGCACATATAATGAAGGATTGAGAGATCTCGTGTTTATCTCATGTCAATCCCACATTAGGGCGTAAGGATATTCATGCCCATCACCCCCACATATTCAAAAATATGCGCTCCAGGTCATATGACCAAGGTATACATGATACTTATTACACAAGCATCTCACATGGCTCACAAGGTCCATTAACATCTTGTTACCTCTCACTAGGCAACAAATAATATAATGGCTCACAAGGCCCATTAAGCATTTTTATCAAATAAACATCATAGCTCATACCTGGCAATGCTCATCATCTCATAATACCTGCATAGTTAGTATACTTGATAACAACCATATCAATTACATATCAACACCATGCAATACAAGGGTAACACCACTATTCCCTCATTAGGGTTAGGGTTTCCCATTCTTTATCAATTAGGGTTTCTCATACCATTACCCGAAATTAGGGTCAGGGTTTCCCATTCTTTATCAATTTAGGGTTTCTCATACCATTACCTGAAATTAGGGTTAGGGTTTCCCATTCTTTATCAATTTAGGGTTTCATGATCACATTATCAAAGATCAAACCCTAATTCATACTCTACACTTACTAAAAGTATCAATGTATGCACATTACATGTTTATTACACAAGTATGAGTTTCTCTCTCATCCTCTCTAGGATGTTGATTACTCCATACTTTATTAAGTTGGCTCATCCTTTCACTAAAGTACATGCACCTATACTTATCATAATGTATTGATTTTATTACTTTCATAAGCATCAAATGACAATCACTCTAAGTGTACTATTCACCTAAGTACTTTAGAGGTACTTCCATTGTAATCAACCTTGAGATACTTTATAAACACTCATAATGTTGTTTGACCTTACATGGTTTTGAGACTATTTGGTCTCTAAACAGTTTGAGACCATTTGAACCTTAAACGGTTTGGGACCACTTGATCTCTAAACGGTTTGAGATCCTTTAATCTTCAAATGGTTTGGATCTCTTTGATCTCCAAACAGTTTGGAACCTCTAAACAGTTTGAAACTGTTTGAACTAGATTTGGTTGAAACCGTTTGATCACTAAACGATTTGAAACTGTTTGACCTAGATTAGGTTGAAACCATTTGAACATGAAACGGTTTGAAACCATTTGAACTAGGTTAAGTTGAAATTGTTTGAATTTCAAACGGTTTGAAACCATTTGGCCTAGGTTGTGTTGAAACCGTTTGAACTTTAAATGGTTTGAAACTATTTTGCCAAGGTTATGTTGAAACCATTTGAACTTTAAATGGTTTGAAACCATTTGGCCTAGGTTATGTTGAAATCATTTGAACACTAAACGGTTTGAAACCATTTGAACTAGGTTAAGTTGAAACCGTTTGAACTTTAGACAGTTTGAAACCATTTGGCCTAGGTTATGTTGAAACCGTTTGAACTTTAAACGGTTTGAAACTGTTTGGCCATACATAGTTGAAACTGTTTGATATTGTTGATCTGGAGGTGTGTGCTAAGATGATGTCATCATCATCAAGCTTCAGACCTTCGTTTCTACTGTCCATACAACTGATGGATTCATTGATTCATCATTACTCAAGAAAAATTCGAGAAGAAGGAAAGATCAACATATATTGCAAGATTGAAATCAAATAATAATATCAATGGGTTCAAGTTATATAAACCGCCTTCAAAGAAACTTCAAATCTCCAAGCTTTTCATCTTTAATGGTGAAGATAGCTCCTCCAATTATCCAAGGCACGCTCTCAACCCTTTTGATGTAAAAGATTGCTAAAGTTGAGCATTGGATGGAAGAGAGAAGAAAAGAAGAGTTATAACTCAATTTTAGCCTTCAACCCAAGGTTGAAGATGACCATGGATCTTACCTCAAGCTTGGGGAACTCTCTCCTCCTTCTCCTTTGCTTCCTTGGTCATCGGCCTAAGTGGGGAGTGAATGTGTATTGCGAAAATAGCCTTTCAAGTAGTGAATAATTGAGTGCATATAATTGAATTCTTAAGAGAGAGAAAGTAGGAGGGAAGTCATCAACTTTCCTTGCCACATGCCCCCTTCACTTCCTTGTCTCTGAAGCTATCCTTCTTATATTAAAATTCCTTTGAATTATCCTTGAATTATAATTGACCATTTAAGCCCTTTAATAAATATAATACTATTATCCATTAGCACCTTTATTTTAGTGGACATTACTTTTCAATTAAAAATGTAGGTAGATATTTTCACCTACTTAGGAATATCAGTGCCTATCAAGGTATTTTGGCTGCCATTCTAGTATAGGATTTCACCCATAGCTTTTAGTTGATGGGCACTTCATTTAATTTATAGATATTTTCTACAAAGTAACTTAGGATTTCAATTATGCTTATTTCTTGATTATTTTATTATCAAGAGTGTCATTTCTCAAATATGGATCAAACAAGATGCCCCTTTCTTTTTCTTTTCTCTAAATGATACCAAGAGACATTAGGGACACTCTTGAGGTGGTATTTTACATATTCAACCCTAGGTTTTGGGTAAATTGCAAATCACACCAAAACTAGTATTCAATGTACAAGTATTATTCAAACAAGCCCCTTCTTGGAATTTAGGCTCCCACAAACCATCCCTTAGCATCCTTCTAATTCTTATGATGCTAAAGTACTTGAGGAACATTTATCATGTAACATTTTGCAAGTTAACCCCTTATATTGGGTAAACTACACTTTATGCCCAAACTATCATATGATGCACAAACAATTTGCAAATAAGCTCAAACTTGAAATTTAAATCTCTAAAAGAGTTTTAATTACTTCTCAAAAGATTAAGAAAAGTTTATAAACAACTTACTTAAGCAAAACTTCTAGGGTTAGGCCATAACCCAGGTTAGGGATGTTACATACACCCCTCATTAGCACCCAAGATCCCTGGAGTTATTCTTGTCATGTAACATCCCATGATTGGGGCCTCATGTAAAAATTATATTAAAAGGAATGATTGGAGTAATCATATCACCAAGGTTCACCTCCTTTCCAGGAATCCCATCACTAAAAATTCCATTGTTAAGCATGCTCAACTTGGAGTAGTACTAGGATGGTTGACCATTCAAAAAGTTTATCATGTGTTGTGCGTGAGTGAGGATAAATTGCATTGTTGAGGCTAGTGGTGGTCAATTGGACCAGTTGTCATTTTGAAAATCTACTAGAGCTCTGAGCTATGGGCACATGTGTTACAAATGGTATCAGAGCCATAACCCCGCTAGTAGGTGAGGCCCACATGGGCATGTGGCATGGCAAACTTGAGACATGTGGTATAGGAATATTGAAAAGGGTTGTCTATGGTGATGTAGCACCCTTCCGCTGGTATTTTGTGAATGGGAGTTGTGTGTCCATGGGCCATTCTGGGTATGCACTGAAATAGAGAAATATTAAGGCATCATATAGTTGAGCCTTGACGAGGACGTCAAGATTTTAAGTGGGGGGGATTGTAATATCTCTAGATTTGAGGCCTTAGATAAAATGATATTAAAAGGAATGATTAGACTACCCATATCATCAAGGTACACACCTCCTTTTCAGGGATCCCATCGCCAAGAACTCCATAATTAAGCATGCTCAGTTTGGAGTTGTATTATAATGGCTGGCCAGTCAGGAAGTTTATCAAGTATTGTGCGTGAGTTAGGAAGAAGTGCAATGTTGAGGGTAGTGGTGGTCTACGGGGCCAGTCATCATTCTTGAAACTCTATTAGAGCCTTAGACATCATGCCCATGTGTTGCATGTTGCTCCTGGCAATGCTAATGACTTTTTCAACAAGTAGTTGGCAACTCTCTTGGATATTAGTCCCACAACCTTGTAGTCTATTGACCTTGGTAGAGGGTGAAAGACCTCGAAGGAAGCCTCTCACCTTGCTAGCAACCCCAACCTCCAAGAAGCTAGCTCTTTTGGAGGCCAATCCATGTCTACCATCAAGTCTTCTTATCCTCTTCATTTCTTCTTATTTTGTTCTAATATACTAGCTTATGATAATAATGCGAGTAATTATCAACAAAGTTATTAGGTATAATATGTAGCATAGTAAATAATGGAACTAGATACTAAATGAATTTTTCCCTCTAGATATGATTATTGTTATTATTTAAATGTATATGTGACATCCCCAGATTTTCTAAAACTTAATCTGATGTGTGACGTCAAATAGAAACACTCATCTCAGCGAGAACCCCGATTTAAACATCACACACTAGGCTAAGAAAGAGAAAATTAGAGGAAGTCAGAAGGAAATAACAGTAGCACATGCACATGAACAATAATAAAACCATACAACACAGGTTCACCATTCAACATATAATTACATAATGAATCGTTACAACATTCGATATCACACATTGAACAACAAACTTGTGCATATACATGTACTACTACTAAACAACAAGATCTTAAGACAACAGGTCCACCTGTACATCAGTTTGCCACACAACTCTCAACTATCCTAGATCTTCCAAAGCATAAAGACACAACCTAAACAAAAGATTACATGTGGTACACATCAGAACAATATTCAAAAATATTGTACTGAATACGCCTACATGTCTTTTATATACCTTTCATTACTAAGCTTGGCAATATAATAAAACTAATACTCGGTAGTTATAAAGAAATATAAGAAAAAGCATATACTTGCACAAAGATGTTCATTAACAAAAGAGAACATATATTTTAAGCTCATTTTCCATTATATCATCCATCCATTTACTACCAGAGAGTTGAATGCATTAAGGACTTTATGATCTAATACCAAAGAGTTTGATATCATTATACATGTGATCTACTACCAAGGAGTTTGAGATCACTTCCAAATACTTTACTACCAAAGAGTTGAAGTACTTTACTTTCCAACACTTTACTACCAAAGAGTTGAAGTGCTTGGATATAATTGAACATATATATTATGTTTCATGTGTTCATAGCAATAAGTATGGAAAATCAAGCAACATATCATACAAGAACAATCATTTCATCCAATATCATATGCCAAGTGTTTACTACACATATAATGCAAACATACTGTATAATAAGCCAAGTAAGAGGTAATGGCGTACCTTCAAAAGAGATATTCTAATCCACATATTCCTGATATCAACTATATCCTTATTAAACTCTAATTAAGACAAGATCACATGTCACCATCAGGTTCTCATCATCATAACCCTAGTTATATCCATTTTAGGGTTTACCTTATCTCATTAAAACTGATTTAATTACAAATAACTCTTGTCATGATCTATATGGATAAAATTGAGTTAATTATAAATAAATCTTCCCAAAATGAGGACATAATGTTAGAACTTGATGTTTGGATAAAATGAGGATAAATATCCTAAAATGTGAAAAATGCCATGCATAATATATTGTTTAAATCTTATGCTTGGGTGAAATTAGTATACAATTCTAATTGGGAATATGACAGGATCTAAGCATCTAAATCATGTTATATGGTGGGTGGTTCACCCTAGATGTTTAAAAAATCTTATAAGTGCTTTGGATATATGGTTCTGGGTATCCTATGTGGATATGTTGCACATCAAGTGGTGTCATACAATGGATGAAAACCTTTTGGTTTTTCCTTGAAGTAATAGGATGTCTTAATCTCAAGGATGAAATTTCTTTTAGGATGTATATGATGTGATAGACTTGAATTTTGGCTTAATTTTGAGGAAAAAATTTCTTTTAAGGTGTGTAGGATGTGATAGAGTGGACTTTTGGAATCCATGAATAATTAATGACATAAATGAATTCATGAATGTTGATTTATGTTGGGAGTTATAAGTGACTTGGTAAAATTTGTATGGGGATGGGTGTTAATATTACAATTAAAATCCCTATGTTTATACCTTTGTGAAGTATTTAATTGACAAGTCAAATAATCGAGTTTTGGCACCAGAATGGAATGGAATGTAGATGGAGTGATGATGCAGATATGGTTAAAATTTGGTGGTAATTGGAGGTTCCTAGAGGAAGTTATTTATATTTTGAATTTGGTGAAATAATGTGCCTTATTGACGATTTAGAGACCTAATAAGGACTTTATTTAGTACTAGATGCGCTTTGGTTTTGGGCTGAATCAGCGTGGCCAAATTATGTCCCTAGATCTTTGATCCAGTGATTGTGTCTTCTAAGAAGGAGCCATAGATTCACTCAAGTGAAGGCTCCATCTCAGCCGCACGTGAGGGACTGACGACTAGGATTGTGTCTCTTACCTTGTAGTTAGAGCACAGTGGGGGTAAGTAGTTGGCTCCCCAACCTTATGCACCACTACTCATCATGGATGTGGGACGAGGGAGGAAAGTGAGTGGGTGATTATTCTTGTATCCACACAAGGAGCCTTCTCACCCATTAGTCGTAGTTACTGGTTGAGAAAGTAGGGAGAACAACTTCCCAGTCCCCCTTGTCTCTCCACTGCAACAAGTAGTAGGTCGGGAAAGAAATAGCTAAAGGTAGAGGTGATACTAGAGGAAGACGAGTAGGTAGAAAGAGAGAGCAAAGTCAACGTAGTTTAGTCCATGTATCAACATACCCAATTGTGGAGCTTTTCATGGTTGTCGAAGCCAAAGTCGTCCAGAGAGGAGCTCAGATCTAGGGGACGACACTTCAGGCTCTTTCATCACAACCTCTGAGTGATTTTTGGTCTTTGTGGGTTGACCGAAGCTAATAGACCATAAGGGGGTCGAGAAAGAGATCAAGAGGCAAGAACCCTCTTCTGCTCTGTCGAACCAGCGCTAGGTGGTGCCGCCTTGCGGAGGATGAAATCCACAAGAAAACCCTAAAGCACGAGCTACCGTGGGGGTCTGGAGGTCATGGATGAAGCTGATGGGGGGCTAAGGAGATGACAAGAAGCACTCCAGAGTGGTGGATTTCTCACCGGAGTCGAAGTCCTACGAGTCTACGACAGCAGACCTCACGCACTGGAGAGTAGACAGATGCGTGCCTGCCTTTCACGCGAGGGAAGAAAGAACAAGGAACCGAACCGGGTCCAGTCGAACGAACTGGCCTTGATCCAAGGTTGAACCAGGCATGATCTGCACTGAACCAGATGGTTCATCCATGCTGGACCAGGAGTTGAGCGCTCCCTTAGGACCATGTGTCAGCGTCTCATCGGACGGAAAAAGGTAAAACCCCAGAAAATGCTTAGATCTCCTATAATTCATAGAAAATAGCTCACTTATAAGAAAATTACAGATAATATACCAAAATTCTCAAAACAATGTGTATAATAACATGGAACCATCATATCAGTCTTTTTATGCTTAAATCACAGTGATATCATGTAAGATGTTATATACTTATTTAATAGATAATAAATAACAAATGAAGACCTAAAATTATGGGGATGCATCACTAAATCTAAAATATGATGTATAACCCATTTGATGTCAGATATTATGATGTTGATGCACGAAATATTGTAATGTACTCAATATGGCTAATCAGGGTTAATAACCCTAAATAAAATGTAATAAATGCATACATGCTCAATAAATGATGAAATTTATAGAACACTCAAATATCAAGAAATGGAAGATAATGTAGAACTTTGATATCAGTTAGATGCATAGAATTCATGTTATATGAAGATGACCCTTAATACATGGGTTGTAACCCTAATTTGAATAATGTATATAAACTAGGGTTAATATGTGCACAAAAAGGATATGGAACCTAATGTTTAGATAATGAACCATAATCTGGAAAATCACATCAGTAAGATAAATCTAAGACAAGAATGCAAGTGATAATGGAAATATCCTAATGAGATAAGGTAAACCCTAAAATTGATATAACTAGGGTTAGTGATGATGAGAACATGATGGTGACATATGATCTTGTCTTAGCCAGGGTTTAACAAGGATACACTTGATATCAGGAATATGCAGTTTAGAATTTCTCTTTTGATGGTACGTCATTACCTCTTGTCCTATTATATAGTATGTTTGCATTATATGTGTAGTAAACACTTGGCATATGATTTTTTTTTTGAAGTGGGGAATTTCACTCCTATTCAAAGTAGTAGGAGAGAGAGAACACCATCAGCTACACCGAAGGCTATAATCCCTTCCTGTAGTACCCCAACGAGTTTGCTGAGATTCGAACCCGCAACCTGCGCTTCACAAGCAGCAGGCTTGACCAACTGAGCTAGTTGGCAAGTGCACACTTGGCATATGATATTGGATGAAATGATTGTTCTTGTATGATATGTTGCTTGATTTTTCATACTTATTGCTATGAACACATGAAACATAATATATTGGTTCCATTATATCCAAGCACTTCAACTCTTTGGTAAGTAAAGTGTTGGAAAGTAAAATACTTCAACTCTTTGGTAGTAAATTACTTGGAAGTGATCTCAAACTCTTTGGTAGTAGATCACATGTATAATGATCTCAAACTCTTTGGTAGTAGATCATAAAAGCCTTAATGCATTCAACTCTCAGGTAGTAAATGCATGGATAATATTATGGAAAATGAGCTTAAAATATGTGTTCTCTTTTTTAATGAACATCTTTGTGCAAGTATATGCTTTTTCTTATATTTCTTTATAACTACCAAGTATTAGTTTTATCTTATTGCCTAGATTAGTAATGAGAGGTGTATAAAAGACACGTAGGCATACTCAGTGCAATATTTTTGAATATTCTGCTGACATGCACGACATGTAATATTTTATTTAGGTTGTGTCTATATGCTTTTGAAGATCCAAGATAGTTGAGAGTTGTGTGGCGAGTTTATGTATATGTGGACATGTTGTCTTAAGATCTTTTTGTTTAGTGGTAGTACATGTATATGTAAAAGTTTGTTGTTCAATGTGTAATATCAAATGTTGTAACGATTCATTATGTAATTATATGTTGAATGGTGAACCTGTGTTGTATGGTTTTATTATTGTTCATGTGCATGTGCTACTATTTTTTCTTTCTGACGTCCTCTGATTTTCTCTTTCTTTTCCCAGTGTGTGATGTTTAAATTGGGGTTGTCACTGAGGTGCGGGTTTCAATTTGGACATCACACATCATATTAAGTTTTAGAAAATCTGGGGACGTCACAATATATGTGTGACACTTATACTTGATTTTGATAATTAGCCAATATAATATGATTAATAGGTATATTTGATGCAAAAATTTAGTGATTTAGGAAATAAGAAAAGTCAAGACCTTAGTGACTATATAGGAAAGATATCATGTTTATACCTATTTCAAATAATTATTCATTAATAGTATAATAAATGGGTAATAAATGTAGAAAATGAAATGAAACACTAAAAATAAAGTAAAATCATGGAAATTTTCCAAATGCCAACAATTTTTTTTTCAAATATGTTTTACCATAGTGACTAGCACTTATAAGATTAAATTCTGAGTCTTGATTGAATGATAAATGAATATTATGCATGTTGATGAATTATACATATCAAAAATGAAAAGAACTGATTATAAATATATTAAAATAAAAATACATGAATGAATGGAAAATAATATTTTAATCATAGCCACCTAGTGTAACTTTGTATGACCCACTTTACCTTATTGAATAATAGTTTGACTTAAGTACTTGATAAGTGATAATTCATTAAATAATGTTTTAAATGGTCAAATTGGGAAAATGAATCTAAAATGGATCAGTGATTTCCCTTAATGGAAATCTTAATGGTTGTCATTCTTGGAACCTTGAAAATACAAGAATTATGAAGTAGGACTCTCATCTCATTCAATATATGTACACCAACATGAGACTAGTAAAGTATGTATGTAAATATGCATGCATGTGACATAAGTATTAATGTGAAATAATGAATGGTTATTGCATGACTATGTGTAGGGTGGTTGTGACTCTAATAATACATTACAGATCTACATGATCTTAATAATAATTTATAATAACCAAAGAGACTTTATTGGGCCTATATGCATGAAAGGCAAAATGGTAATTTTACATAACAAGAAACTTAATAACTTAGAGAACTCAAAATGAGTATTGATGCTATGTTGGAACCTCAAAACCCTAGAAATGGATTATAAAAATGGTTAGAAAAATTCATATCAAATAGTGAGTCACTTGAGATCCAACGGACATATCCTTAAGAAAATTATCCAACGGAAATGTTACTTAGATGAGACTTCGATTAGAATTATTTTATGTTTCCTATAAAAATGAATACACCATAACATTTAGATGAAAGAATGATCATTATACAACTTGTGTTGAGAAAGAGAATGCAGAACATTGGGAATGATCAAATAAAATGGGCGCTAGAGAAAACTATCATATATATATATATATATATATATATATATATATATATATATATAGACAATTGAATCTATAACCATGAGAATTACATATGCAATAATACGACACTGTTAACTCCTAACTAAATAGTGATATATATATATATATATATCTATATATATATATCTATATATATATATATATCTATATATATATATATAAGTGTGTGTGAGAGAGAGAGAGAGAGAGACAGAGAGAGAGAGAGAATGAGATAGAGCATGGATGACTATGCATGATTGTACACTAAAGTGGACATACACATGTAATAATTATCATATGAATATTAATGGGCATTCCTTGGAGCATATGCTCATTTATAACATCATAAACCTAGATACATAACATGATTATATTATTAGTAACGTAATTTGGTGTTTATCTATAAGATAAGATAGATCAAAAAGTAAAATGTATTACATGTGCCATCCAGTTAGAAATACTAAATGGAAAGATATAGGGAGAACTATAATAACGCTAGATGGAAAAGAAAAACATAATAAATAAGATTGGAACAAATAATTGATTCTAAGACAAGTGATTACACCATTTTACTACTTTCTAGATTCTTCCTTGTGGAGCCTTGTTGTGATGGAGCAATCTATGTAATTATAAAATATTTAAGTATTGCATACTCTAGTCCATTAGTGGGTTATTATTCCCTCTTGAAATTTTAGGATGCAATATTATATATTGGTGAACCCAATTTGTTTACTTGAACTATTTATCTTCTTGAAGGTCACCAATAATATATTTTGTAAATGTTGAAATTTGTTGAATATTGTTGAATATTAAGATAGAATTTGAATTGCTCTATTGTTGTTTTGATTCCCTTTGAGTTTTGTCTCCTTTAGAGATTTTTCTCATTGGAGGTAGGGTACATCCTACCACCTTGCACGCAGGTTGCAATAAATTAGTTGTCCCCTGGTATAGTAGTTGAAATAGAAAATTAAGAAATTGTTTCATTCTCTCATAGATGATTGAATACTAGGCATTTAGACCTTGAAAGAAATGATATTACAATGCTCAATTTTAATATTTGATGTAGGTCTCTATATTGTGAACCATATTGGATATTGGAATAATTTAAATATTTGATATCTTGAGAAACAACCTTGAGATTTTCTATTTGAATAATATTCTGAACATGCAATCTTGGTATTTCAATCATGGAAATGTTGATTCTTGAAATTCCTATCTTGATACCCTACTCCACCAAATATTTCTTACCTAGATATGAAATTGCATTTAATCATTTATTTTTGCATATTTTATAATATATCAATAATAGGGATTTAGTAGTATCAATTTCTAACCCTTTTCCTATTTGGTGCATTTCTTTTTTGAATTTATCCTTTGGGATATACATGTACATGAGATCAATGGACTACCTAGAAGAGATGTGCATGATAAGTATTCTATTTGTTGAGGAGTAGATATGACTCATGTATAATTTAAATTGTAGTCCTTGTATATAGGCTTCTGTGAACTTTGATGTAAAACATGAATTTACAAAGATTTTTTTGTATATTTTGATTTAATTAGTGTCAAGAAAATATTGGTCCACAACTTTGAGTTTTCATAATATCTTCTCAAAGTTATAAATAGTCATCACTCATCAATGTCTCATGGAAAATTAGGGTTAGCTAGAAAGACAAATGGAATAGCTAGGACTTAGACAAATAGTTAACAACCAACAACAATTTTACTAGCCCAACTTATAATATTCACCTATGATAGGAGTAGAGACATATATGATAATGGAGGTATCTTGGCCTTGCCATTTATGGAACACCAATGCCTCGAGTAGTGGCTTTTTAAGCCCTTTTCTAGGCTTGAAGATATTGTTGATGAAGAAGTTATTGGAAAATATGTGTGTCTTTTTGCTATGAGGAATAACATAACACCACTTACACCCCTAGGTATACAAATGGGTAGAGTATCCTATATTTTCTCTTTAATTTTAGGAAAATATAAATAATTGAATTTAAAGGAATATAGATAAATAAATAGTATAAGCCCTAAACTCATTTGAATTCACAAAAATATTGACACATGTGATAAATTCCGATTTGAATACTGAAGACAAATTGTAAACATGATGAAGCTTACAGATGTTTTACTAAAATTTACCAAATGAATAAAATAATGAAAAATAACCATCACCTTGTAAGTGGAATGAGTTGAGGTGTATAAGAAAGGATTTTTAGTGAAGGTTCTAAAATAATTACTCCCAAACTACTTAGGTGGTGGTGGAGCTTCCATACTTTACATACTTACATGGCCAAGGCAATTTCTTCTAGTTGGAAAAATCATTAATCATGAACAAAGTCATCAACCCAAATCAATATGTCAAAAAAGTGAATCCTCATTTATGTAAATAAAGGAAACGATAATATGTTAATACATATAGGGAAAACCATACTCAATACAAATCATGTTATAAAAAATGGAATGCCACTTTTAGACTAGATTCTACCACTGACGTATCTCTCACAAATACTTTGAGAAAAATAACAAGTAGAAATAACCTATGAGAATTTGTCAATCTGAGAGCTAAATAATATGTCACCTTCTAAGTATGTAATTTCAACTTAAAAGAAAATAAATAGAACAATAAATGTCATTGGTTTAACATCAGATCCATATAAATGCAAGTTAAAAAACATTGGGATTTATAATTTCATCCCAATCCATATCAAGATAAGTAAACGATAAAATGTGATAAATACTAGGATCTCCATTGATTTGAAGTCCCAACCTCTAGAGATATATAAAATTTTGGATAACTGATATTAAACTAAACATCATATTGATATAAATCCTAGCCAATAGGAAATGGAGACAAATTAACAATGAATCATATCAAAAAATTTGGATACAATATCACTTAAAGATGTGTGATAAAAAAATTGAGGAAAAAAATCAGACTTGACCTTGATAAATATAGTTTATCTATAACTTTGTTTTCTAACTCAACATGTTGATAACAAAGTGTTAAGACTCATAGTTTGAGTTCTCATATATGTACCCAATTGTGATATTAAAATATTGCATGGACTAGTCTAAGTTCCCAACTCGATGGTATATACACTTTCCAAGTGATATCTAAAACTAAATAGACTTAGTAACCTCATGTGTTCAGTAAGATTGTGTTTGGTCACCATGAATACAAATCAATTGAAGGAAAATAAAAAATTATGCGTTTCACTTGAAGATGACACTTGGGTGAGCAATAGAAATACGATGGAAATTTTGTGGAATAATGCTAGTTGGAATGTTTGATCAAAAGGATTTGATTTTGAGGATGAAATCTTTTTGAAGGGTGAAAGAGTTGTAACATACAAAAATTGGTACAAATTATATTACTGACATACGTTGCATAGATCCACCTCTCAGAAACCATAATTTACAATTGGTTACATATTATTTGAACCCTGTTGAATATCCCTTCAATGTTTTATGCAAAATTTATGTCATGATTACTTGTTCAAATCTAGTTAGATCATGACCCATCTGCCTTTATCAGGACCCATTTAAGAATCACTGGCTTTGGAATAAAAAAAATATACCTTTTCATGTTATATAAATTCAATGTAGAAGAGACAATGTGTGCTATTAGCATTACAATAGTTGGTATTATATTTTTGCAAATTAATGAGCATCGTTATGGATCTACACCTTAAAATTTAAATAAATCAGGCTTAAGACATGCCCTACATAAATTGTTCAAGTGATTCATTTACTTTGGTTTTTGGCCCTGAGATGATAGAACTGACTAATCTTTGTCGTTCATCCAGTAGCCTCATTGCACACAAGGGTCCGGTCATATTCCCCATCCTCAATGTCAGCTGCTCAACTTTGGCAAGCAAATTCTAGCTCACCTTCCCACCTAGTCCCTTGATTTATGTCCCTATAACTTCTTCTTGCTTCAACCTACCCAACCGGACATCTAGAAAACCTTGTGATTCACCAGATAGGAAACACTCAGTTTGGCAGTTGTTTAAGACCTAAAATGACAACAAGCTCCACCTGGAGTGTCATATTGCCTCATGTGAAATTTAATAGCCAAGAAGCTTTTCTAGAACTCCCCAAACTCTACCACATGCTTATCTTCTCCTATATAAACACCCAACTCCATGACGATCAACAAACTCTACCTCCTCTAGGAATGATGAACTTGAGCTCTACCTTCCTAGCATCCCATGTGCAAAGTGACTTCTCCTTGAGAATCTCTACACTCTAACCAAGCATCCATGTCATTTGTTTGTTTGGGAGCCGACCCAGCACCACCCTAGTCACCTGACGACTCCTCCAACCATAGAGTCATCTATAGCAAGCTATAGATATCCACGACCCATTCCGCCACCATCATGAACTCCCATCAAATCCATTGACCTTAACCAAATGTCATACACCCCTCTTTAGCCCCCAAGATCCATGGAGTTATTTTCGTCACTCCTTGCAACACCGACAACTTTTTCGACAAGCAGCTGGCAACTCACCTCACCACTGGACCTACAGCCATGTGGTTTGTTGACCTTAGTAAAAGGTGAATGACTCAAAGGTAGCCTCCAACCTTTCTAGCAACCCCAAGCTCCAATAATCTTGCTTCTCCGGTGATCCATCCCCTGCCTGATGACAAGTCTTCATCTCCTCCTGATTTCTTCTATTCAAATATGGTAACTATTTATAATAGTACTAGTAACTAATAGCAAAGTTATTAAGTATAAATATGTAGAATGTTAAATATTGAAAATAGATATAAACTAAATTGTTCCCTCTAAGTTTGATCATATGAACATGTTTAAATGTATGTGTGACAGTTATACTTAACTTTGATAATTAACCAATATCATATGATTAGATGGCAAATTTTGTTAATTTAGGAAATAGGCAAAATCAAGACCCCAGTGACTATTATTGGTAGGATCTCATGGTTATAACTATTCAAAATGATTATTGAGTAATAACATGATAAATGGGTAATAATTGTAGAAATGAAAAAATAACTAAAAGATACAGGAAAATTATGGAAATTTTCTAAATGTCTGTAAATGCTTATTTGCATATAAATTTGACCATAGTGACTGATACTTACAAGATCGAATCCTTATAGTGATTAGAATAATAAATGAATAATATGCATGTTAATCAATTATGCACATAGAAAATGAAAAGAATTAAGCATAAAAATATTTTTAAAAAACTCATGAATGGTTGGGATTATAACTTGGATCATAATCACCTAGTTTGACTTTGTATGGAACACCTTACCTTATTAAATAATAGTTTAACCTAAGTACTTAATAATGTGATATTTGGTTAAATAATGGTTTAAGTGGTAAAATTGAGGAAACATGTCTAAAATGGATTAATATTTCCCCTTAATGGAAACCTTAACAGTTGGCATCCCTGGAACCTTGAAAATGCATGATTTATGAAATTGGACCCTCACCTAATTCACTATATATACACCAACATGAGACTAGTAAAGTATGTAAATAAATATACATGCATGTGACATAAATACTAATGTGGTGTATTGAATCGTTATTGTGTGACCTTGAGTAGGATGTTTGTGACTATAATAACAATATATTGATGTACTTGATTTTAATGATAATTAATAACACCCAAAGAGATATAATCAGGCCTTTATGTATGAAGGGGAAAATGGAAATTTACATAATAAGAAATTTAATGACTTAGATAACTCAAAGTAAATATAGTATGCTATGTTGGAACCTATAGACCCTAGATATGGATAATCAGGATTCTTGTACAAATTAGTAGCAACTAATGAGTCACTTGAAATCCAACAAAAGTAGCCTTATAAAAATTATCTAAAGAATAATATTATGAAACATTATGTTTTGAAATACTATTTATATGAGACCTCAATTAGAGGTATTTGATATTTCCTATAACAATAGATCCACCATAACACCTAGATGAAAGAATAACTATTATACAACTTATGCCAAGAAAGAGAATCTACATCATGAATGATAAACTAAAAAGGATGTCAATCAAAATATCATATTTAAATGTTGGTGATTGAATATCTAAACTTGAGAATTAAATGGGCAACTAATCCATTAACGTTATCCCCTAACCAAAAAGTGATATATACATATACATGGTCATGGATGACTATACATGACTCTCTTTTAAAATGAAAATACACATGAAGTAAATATCTATGAATATAATGGACATTTTTTGGATCATATGCTCATTTGATAACATTATAAACATAGAGAGAATATGTTTATATATTGGTAACATAATGTGGTGTTTATCTATAAAATAAGATAAATGAACAAGTGATATTGATTATATGTGCAATCCAACTAGATATACTATATGGAAAAATTATGGGGGGAACTATGATAACCCTATATGGGAAAGAAAAACATAAAGAGAAAAGATTGGACAAATACTTGATTCCAAGCCAAGTGATAACACCATTGTACTACTTTGTAGGTTCTTTCTCTTGATGCCTTGTTGTGATCCAGAAATCTATTGAGTTTTGAATAATTTGGGGTACCTTATTCCATTATTGAGTTATTCTTCCATCCTCACAAACTTTTATGCATGGAATCTTATATGGTGGTAAAACTAAATTGTGTATTATTCTTGTCTTTCTATTTGAAGGTCACCACAAATGCATTTTCAACATATTGAATGATGTTGATGATTATTGAATATTGAGATAGAACTAGAATTGATCTATTGAAGTTTTGAATCTCTTTTGAATTGGCAACTTTAGAGCTTTGTCTCACTTGAGAGGTAGGGACCATCGCGATGCCCTATAAATATGTTGTAGTGGAACAATTTCTCCCCAATATACTGGTTGAAATAGCAATTAGACTATTTTGTTGTTCTCTCACAAATGATTGAACATGAGGCACTTAGCCCTTCAAAGAAACTACATGAAAGTTCTTAAGTTTAATATATGATGTTGATCTCACTATTGTGGACCATATCGGATATTAGAACAATATTGAATACTTGATATCCTGTAGAACGACCTTGAGATTTTGCTATTTGAATAATCTTATGAACTTGAAATCTTGGTACTTCAATCTCGGAAATGTTGATACTTGAGATTCCTATATTTATAACATAATCCGTAAATTAGTCCTTACCTATATTTTAAATTATATTTCCTCTATTTGTGAATATTTAATAATAGCTTATAACAAGGATTTAGTACCAACAACTACTGATATTTTTCCTATTTGATCCTTGTTATGGTCTAATTTATCACTTTAGGATATACATGGACAACAATCAATGGAAGACTTAGAAGAGACGTACTGGATATGTCTTTTTCTTGGTTGAATACTAGACATTACTCATGTAGATTTTGAATTGGAGCCCTTATGTATAGGCTTTTCTAAACTCAAATGTAAAGCATAATGCACTAAAAATTGTTTATATATTCTTATTTAAATTTGACGGAAAAAACATGGTCAAAAAGATAAGGTTTTTACATGACTAATGTTACCGTGGTTGTATATTTCCTTTGGCACAAATATCTAGATTGACATTGAGGCATGAAGTTGTCATCCTCTTAACATTCAATCTTAATGTCTTCAACTAGAGCTTGAGATTGTGTAAGCTCAATATCATATAATGATGCATGTGATTGTGGACATGCATTACATAGTCTCATTTATCAAGCGGAGAGAATATCACTCCAATGGAGGGAAAATTCCATCTACATCATTCACAATAATCCAGAACTGTCACATTGTACCCAATCTCTACATGTATGGCAATCCTTATTCAGAGTCATGTTAGGAAGTGTTAAAGTATGTTGAACGTCATGTAAACATCGTAGTGAATTTAGGTCTAAGGATCACAACCACCACTATCACATTGAGATATGACTCTGACTACCATGATATGAATTCATGTTTATTCTCAAAGTGGGTATGTCCAGTATTGTTGTTCTCTAATAAGTACCCTTGTATCTGAAATGATATCCAATATCATGAGTAAGGAGACATAGTCATCACCCAACATACACACTAGTATTATGTATATTTCCCTCTATCATATCCATGGTAGTAACTTATTAGGAACATTAGAAGAAGGAACATTATTAAGTATACATATGATCTCATGTTCAGGTCCTCAACCCAAACCTCATGTCATTGAAACAAAAACATACTAGGATATTACTATATTTATTTATTATCTCAAAATTGAAACAAACATAATAAGTGGAATTACCTTTATCAATAATAAAATCATATACAATACATCCATATTAAAATCATCACATGATGGCTCTCAATTCATATAACCAACACTTAAGGATCTTATCACAAATTAATCCATGATAAGGGTCCTTACACGAAAGGTCAACAACAACTTACAAACATGCCATCCAGTATATGTCCAAGAAGTTCACAAACATAAAAGGCCAATATACTCTTGTAGAGAAGCATTGCCTTCTGTTGGTTCATGCTACCAATAAGACACAACATTACTTGATGTTCTATCCAGTGCTTCTATTTGAATGCCATGACCCCTTATGCTATCTACACAATCATCCCATCTGTGTTGGATAATGTGCCGCATGGCAGGTTCTTCACTCAAAGTTTGACATCACTAACGTTCCCAAGGTGGTTAGATCCTAGGCATTGGAAGATCATTTGGCACATATTCCTCCATTTTCCTCATGTAGACGGTCAAATCACCTCCTCATGTTGCATCTGCAATGATGACATCAGCATGGTCGACACCACAAGCACTATAACATGTGGTGCTGACAATACATGGGCCATATTCTTTGGTGATGCTTCAAACCAATGAGTGATTAAGGGTTGGATAAGGCATAGATTTACATATATTAGACAACACCTTGAGAGAGCGCTTACGGTTGTGAAGGGTATATCCTATAGGATTCATTAAAAGCATCTAACTAGTAATGATGTCATTGCACACTATTCCTAAATAATTTTGGATTGTCATCCTTCCTTCAGAAGCAACAACTAATCCCATGGAGTTAGTTTTGATCCAAATTCTTCAAGTGTTCATACTTCAGGCTTTAATAATGCTCTAGCATACAACCTCCTCTTCAACAAGTGCCATTGATGTGCTTGTATCAATGCTTTACTTTCCTACCACTGCTATAGAAT
This sequence comes from Alisma plantago-aquatica, assembly GCA_963693085.1. NCBI lineage: Eukaryota > Viridiplantae > Streptophyta > Magnoliopsida > Alismatales > Alismataceae > Alisma > Alisma plantago-aquatica. Next base: position 1,184,215,696 of record OY856410.1, on the reverse strand, counting down.
GGAGATATGGTGTTGGTTCTTTTAGGCATTCAACATCGATTTTGAATCGACGACCAAGTGAGAGGCGCTAAAACAGAATCATTCTTAGTCGGTTAAACAACAGCCAGCAAAACTTTTTGTCGTCGGTTTTTTGTTACAAAGGAAACAATGAGCTAACTCACAGTGAGTGCTTCTTTGACATTTCCCCGTCAGTTGTTTAGTGAAAAATATTCGACATCAAATAACTTGATGTCAGTTGTATCAATGATTGAACAATGAAAATTTTAGGTAAATTTCGATGGTTTTTTGTAAGTAATTAGCGTAGAATTCTTATGTAGTCGGTTATTTACAAATAACTGACGAGACATGTATGTCTTTTTTTGTATAGCATGTTTGTAGACCTGATGTCCAGTCTACTAATCTATCTGGAGACTGTTGTTCTTCAGAACTTAAAAATTCTCAAGAACAGCAGGCTCTCTACAAGTATTGCGGCTTAACAACAGGTTGGCACACCTATAAGAATACAATATTATACAAAGTATGAAGAAACATGTCACATTATATCATTTATTTCATTTCAAATGCACACAAATCCATGAACTCACAACTAAATTGTTTTATTTCTCAACCACACTTCAATTTCGTACATCATATGCACAAATAAACATCATTCTCTTCTTCATGCCTTCACATTCAAATTCACACACACACACACCTACATGCACACATTCAAGTTGAACTCACAAATATATACCAATATCAGCCGCAACTCAAATTTTAAGTCACAATGTTATGATAAATTGTATAACAAATACATATCAACATTCAATTCACACTCACAAATACATATCAAAAATCTGACATCAAAGTTTGAACTACAAAAAAATATGAATCAATCATCAATTTTTTCATTCAAAACCATATTTTTGATGAAGCAGTCTGCCCATTGTTCGCGTAGGTCATTCAGTTGCTCCAATGTATAGGGTTTAGTATTCTCAAAAAACTACAAAGAGAATGAGACTTCTAATTAGATTTGATTGTTTGCATTATCAACTGAGACTACTTCATTAATATGATCCAAGACTAAGAACTTACATTCGGTATATATCTGATTTGTTCGCATGAGTGACAACCGTCTGCATATACAACATTGCATAATATATGCATGCCCAACCATTGTTTTGTATAGGGGCCTATGGATTTACTATTACTTTAATAAATGTAATACAGTAGAATTAGTCATATATTATGCAAATGGAATAAGAAGACTATACAACAAGACTCATCCAAGTTACTAGTTTCTTTTTCTTACCTACCTTCCCTCCGCTAGTACAGAATGCTTTCACACCTCTATAAGTTAATTTAACATATATGTTGCATTATTAAATTGTCATATGATGCAAACATTAACAAATATGTTGGGATCCAAAAAACTATACTTACACATGAATCAGTAATTTCATTGGGTGTCCCTCATTTGGTGGCAGTTTTTTTACCAGAAGGATCAAAGAAATACATAATCCAGATCTTGAGAACAGTCACTAGCAACTACCAATGACTATTTATAGAAGACAAATAAAATAAAAATTAAATCCCACAACAAATTATATTCATAGATTAGACATATACATGACAAGCCAAAAACTTATCTAACGTTGAAGGGAGCTAAGATTACAGTCTGGGAAGCACCAAAAAAACTGCATCGTAGTAGTCAGATATTCTTTTATGCCACTCAAATCTCTAACTACATCACTAATCAATGATGGTGTTAGGAATCCCACATTTTCTATTCCAAAGTCACGAGCCGCATAGTACATATGATTGAAATATATTTATCACCAATACTCAGTTTATATGTAGGAAACAATTTGAAACAAATTTTCATTAATGGCGGCATATTCACACTCACTGTATCCAAATTTCTATCACTGATGTGTTCAACAAATCGTACTTAAATAGTTTATAAACATCTGTCAATGTTGTAACATTGTCCCGTTGTATGCCTACAATCTCCTCCCCAAGGTCGATCACAATGGTATCTATTTGGTCTATAGTGTCTAACCATCTTGTAAATGTCTTGCAGTTGGGCCTAAGGAATCGAACAACTACTGTGGAATAAAATGAGGGAGTGGAGTCTTTGAAATCCAGGGGGGGTCTTAGTTGTTGTAGACTTCATGCATGTATTCTAATATTAGATTTCAATTATTTTATATAAGTTTCAATATAGATTTTTCATACCTGAAGAAATATAACGAGTCGTTTGGGGCACCCAATAAAGTCGCCTTCTACCTCTCTGACTATGGTGACATCTGGGTGCTTGTACGAGAGAGGTATGTTGCTCATTCTTAGAAAGACATGTATGACTCTCACATGATAGTGATCAAAAGGAAGGGGAATACCATGAACTACATTGGTGATAGAAGCCTCAGCATCTTCCAGGACATTGCCTGTTGGAGCATCAATGACAAGACAACATTTTCTAGACACCTACAATTTTATGAAACAAAAAATTTAATTTGACATACATAAATATTGACTTGAAGGATTATTTTATCACAATGTATATATATATTGACTTGAATTGAATCTTACCCTGGTCGTGCCATGCGGGTCTGAAGGACTACTCCTAATGCATTCAGTGGGTGAGTAATGAACATGTTTTGTGAATGTTGGAGAAGCTTGTGCCACCTGAGAAGCTATATATTTCTCCAAGGTTGCATCTACCAATGTTTGCATGTACTCGTGGTCCACTTCCCCTTTCTTAACTTGTTTGCTCTTTTGCTATGATGAGACAAAGAAAGATTTTTTCCCATACCCAGCTCCAATGCTCCTAACATGTCCCAGATGCTCTTCTATCCCTACAACAACCATTAATTCCTTATGTGTGCCCTAAGGGGTGAACTTTCCCTCCTTTGCTTGGGCATCCAGATCCAACTAATTATCATAAAAAACCAACAAATCGGTACAAAACTTAACAATCTAGTAAAAAAGAGCATGGACATTATTGCGAGACCAAGAAATTTAGCATTTTTTAAGCCACCTCTTGTGTTGCTTGGATGAGGATTTCTACAGCTTTGTGTTTCCTCACATCTATCCACTCAATGTAGTGAGTCAACCATCAAGAAACACTAGAAGACACGATAGTAGGAGTAGAAGTAGAAGGCCCTTGCTCTTGCCACAGCCCTTTCACGTGCCCTTGCCCTTTCTCTTTCCCTTGCTCTTTGTCTTGCCCTTTCTCTTCCCCTTGATCTTTCTCTCACTATAGCTCTCTCATCAGGCAATATTTCCAATAACCACCTGAACCCAACTAATAGTTGTGTGCATTCTTGTTACGCCTGTCTTTTTAGTGTTGTGAAGGGCATGATTAGTTCATACAAGTGATATTATTAAGTAACCATAAGAAATCATAAAAATATAATTAATTCAATACCTTGAACGCATCTATTTTTCTCTATTGAACAAACTCCTTCCAATCATTTTTATCAATGTAGTTCCATTTAAGATAGAGATCTCTATCCTTCTTGTCTCCAACGACATAGTCTCTTGTGAGTATTGTTTGCCAATATCTATATCTTCTTCTGATGAGATGCATAATAGACTTGTGATGCAACTTTTCATCAAGTTCATACCGGCTCTAAAAAGGTTCAACATCCAATAACTGTTTAGAAATGTTAAAAGAAAGAATAGGAAAAAGACTATAAAAATGTAACTGCATTTATCTTACCTCTAACTCCCTCAGATGAGGTCTTTCTAGACTGTACTCACTGGTCTCCAATCCTCAACAAGGAGAGGCACTTTGCTTCGACCAAGGACCCCACAGTAGTTGACAAACTCTTTAGTAAGTGGTGTGCCCACTTCATTGAATTTAATGACGCCCTTCCACCCTTGCATATTTGCGTCATCTTTCATCACAATTATCCCTCCAACTCCCTTACGTTTTGGTTTATCAACACCGTCAGCACCCTGGTCAGGATGCTCATCATCCTCACGCTCATGATCATTGTGCTCCTGGTCAGATTCCATCTATAAAATCAAAGGTAAACACGTGAAAAAAGTCATATCACATATAAAAAGTCAACACTATGAAAAGTCAGATCACATATGGACAAATAAACATGTTATATAATGTAGAAAAGCCAGATCACATATAAGAAGTATACATTGAACTAATATCCCTTTTGTGTGATCTTCATGTGTGTATTCTTAAGTGCAACATTTACACTTGGTAAGCCCACAAAAAATGGACTAGAGTCGTCATACTTATCATAGTACTCTTCTTTATCAATAGGATCTGAAATGAACTATATTTTCCCATGAAGAACGACAGACTAAATTTCTTTTATAGGATTGTCAATATAGAATACTTATTTTTCCAGTGATGCCATGATGAAGGGTTCATCCTTCTCGTTTTTTCACTCAAAATTCACTATTGTGAAACCGAGTTCGTTAACTACAACTTCTTTCTTGTTATCAACCCATTTACACCTAATTAATGGAACTATAAACTTTGTGGAGCCAATTTCCTATATGTCTTCAATGACATTGTAGTAAGACATATTTCCTTCATATGAACTCTTATTCTTGGCACTAGAAAAATACAATGAAGATGCCTAAAGGGTGACCCCACTGTTTTGGATGACACTTTTATCATCTTGACATTTTGTGCAGTATGAAAAACATTTATGTCAATCCCTTCATAAAATGTAGCGTGGGTCTTTGGCTTATACATGAGACTTTTGATAGTTTATGTAACATTATTTGGTGTTTGAGATAGTTGATTGAATAATTTCTTTTCAAACCACCTAATAAATTTCTGATTATGCTCTCTAGAAAACCACGTTGAATTGGCTCAGGGATAACTTCTCTTGAGCTCACTGGTGTGTTTGGTGATATAAATACCCACGTCATCAATGTTGTGTAAAATATACAAGTTTGCTTGTTACCACTGCTCACAACTGATATTTATCTATCCTTTTCCCAAAATACCTTTGTTGGAATAAGCATTAGGTTTCACAACATTAGCAGGAGTTTTGTTGCAACTCAAAAAGTCATTGTAAAAGTCCATAACCTCCCTAGCCATATATATCTAATGATACTCCCTTTGCAGAGACAATGGTTCCGCACATCACCTTTAAAAATACTCATGTACCGCTGAAAAGGATGCATTCAATGCAAGAAAATTGGACCCAACATTTTCACTTCCCTTGTCAAATGGACAACTAGATGTACCATGATATCAAATAATGAAGGTGGGAAATATTGCTCAAGTTGACACGGGGTAACGACCACTTCTCTTTGGAACTTATCTAGAATCTCAAAATCAATTACTTTTCTGCATAGAGTATTTAAGAAGAAGCAAAGCCTAGTCATTGCAAATCTTACATGCTTAGGAAGGATAGATCAAATAACCACAGACAATATATGTTGCATTAGAGTGTGATAATAATGAGATTTAAAACCTATCAGCTTCAGATCCTTCATTGATACCAATCTACAAATATTGGCTTAGTATCCCTATGGTATCTTAACATTATGCAAGAACTTACAAAAAGTTTTCTTCTCCTTTGTAGACAAGGTGTAACAAGTAGGAGGTAGATATGTGCTGCAACATTTGATAACTTCTTTTGTTAATTCTTTCCCATTTCACAGAGGTCCATTCTAGATTTGATGCCATCTTTAGTCTTACCCCAGGTATATTCAAGAGAGTGCCACTAATGCTACCACAAATATTTTTTTAACATGTGTGACATCAATACAATGTAGAACTATCAAAGAACTCCAATAAGGAAGATCCTAGAATATCGACCTCTTTTTGAATAAAGACTTTTCACATGTGAGAGTAGTACATGGTCTGTTACCAAAATGATTTACAATGTTGTTTACGCTTACATAAACATCTTCCCCTAATACAGGTTTAGGGGAACTCAGATCCTCAGTTGATCCATTGAATGTTTTGTGCAACTTTTGGTAAGGATGCACCTTTGGTAGAAACCTTTGGTGGCCAAGATATACAGTCTTACCACCATGTTTTAGTCTGGTAGAATTTTTATTTTCCTCAAATATAGGACATGCCTTGGTTCATTTAACATTGTAGCTAGACAAATTCTCATAAGCAGAAAAGTCATTAATAGTGCAAAACAACATAGCACTTAAACTAAACATCTCTACTTGCAAAGAATCATAAATCATCACACATTCTCCCAATGTTTTTGTAGGTCATCAATCAGAGGTCTAAGGTAAACATTAATATCATTGCCAGGTTGTTTGGGGCCCAATATCATCAACGAAAACATCACATACTTATTCTTCATACACAACCATGGAGGATGATTGTATACAACAATCATTACAAACTGAGTACTATGTTGGATGCTTAATGTTCCATATGGATTAATCCCATTAGTATAAATTCCAAGTCTTCAATTCCTAGCTTTTTTGCAAAATTGATGATACAATAAATCAATCTTCTTCCATTGAGGGGAATCATACGCATGTTATAGCGTACCATCATTGTTTTTCTTTACCTCTACATGCAAAGATAAATTTTGTACATCTACAACATTAGGAAATAAGTGTTGAACCAGGAAATTATAGGCAGATGCCACATCACCTTGGAAGGAGACTCTGTTTTGGTCTTACCCGATGTCATCCTTTTTTACCTAGATGTCCTACATTTCAGACATTCTTTCATATTGATATAGTCCTTTTGAAACAACACACAGTCATTCAAACATGCATGTATCTTCTTAGCCTCCATTCCCATTAGGCACTTCATCTTTCTCGATTTGTATGTTGAGATTGGAAGCTTATTGCCTTCAGGGATAATTTCCTTCAACAAAGACAACATTGAAGTGAAGCTTTTGTCACTACATCTATTGTTAGCCTTCAGAGTATAAAATCTCAACACAGTGCTCAACTTTGTAAAATTAGTAAACCTAAGTATAATGGTTTCTCAGCAATGTGCACAACATTTCCAAATAAGGGGGGTGGTTCTGTAACATTTACACCGCAAATATCTAGCATCACATCAATCATATCTGTTGGAATTGGTTTTGTTCTCATCAACATCACCAACCATTTATTCTTGGACACAACTACCACTATTAACATCTGCTAATTTCATACTAGGAATCTCTCCATGCCAGTACCATTTTGTATAGCCTTGTACAATCCTGTTGGACATGACATGATCTTTGATCGTGTTAATAGTGTCAACTTTCAGGTTGTTGCTATGATTCCTACAGGGGAAATAGAACCTATTCTCATGTTGTTTTCTATGTTCCTCTGAAAATCTTACAAACTCATAGAGACCATTAATAAACTTTGGAGTGTAGATATTTGGTTTAGACATCCATGATCGATCCATTTCTACATGATCAGATGGGAGATGAGTATCTCATCAGGTTCTAGCTAGTAAGTTAATTTTGAGGAACATATGTTTGAATACTTAAGCCCTAATCATCTAGTAGCATTCACATTCATGAATGTGTACCACCTATCTCATTCTTGATCACTTCATCTCACTAGTAAGTGTATAATGTGTGTTCAATTTCAATAAGTTGCAACAACATTTCCCTGTAGTTTTCTAAGTACACTGAAGTAGATGGGAAAATACCCACCTACACATGTACCCAGAGAACAAAAGGGGAAATGCTTTCAAAATTTATGAAATGTAGCACACATTATACACTTACATCCTAAGTGAAATGAAATGCTAAAAAAAGAGTCCCAAATGAAGGGTTATCCAAGGTTTACTCCTAATAAGTAACTCTCGAACGAGTTTCTAGGCCAACACAATGGTTTCAAAATCAGGGCTTTGAATATAGGGTTTACATATTACATTTATATATTAGTGTTTAGATATTAGGGTTTATTCACACATTAGCATTTATTTACATATTCAAATTCACAAATAGGAGTTTATTTACATATCTCAATTTCTCAAACTAGGTCATGCATGTTCATTACCATGTTATATCATACAACCTGAATTCATTTAGACTTAGTGTGACACATCACAGTAGAATCAAGGATCCAATTATTAGGATATCTGCATAAAAATGGGAAATCATATGATTCAAGCAAGATAGTCAACATGAACATCGATATTGTCAATTCAAGTTAATTTAGATTCATTTTTCATGCAAGTGTAATCACTACAACATAGATGAGGTCCAATTGAACACCATAAAGATATGGATTTGATTGCATGATGTAGCATGAATAAAAAATAAATACATAGTTATGTATATGCATTTTCATCACAATCATACAATTCATCACACTATCTAATTAATTTTCTTCATAATTCACTATGAATTTTTATAATTTCATCAAAATAGGGTACCTAGTTATCTCCATCTCCCTTCCCCTCTCCTCCTTTCTCCTCTCCTCTCCTTCCCCTTCCCTAGTATGATTTCTTCTCAAATATGAAAAGAAATTGTAGTGGGGAAGGGGAAGGAGAGGAAAGGAGGAAGGAGGAAGGGGGAAGGGAGATGGAGACATCATGGAGATAGAGAAGTAAGGAAGAGAAGAAGAAGGAGGAGAGGAAAGTTGCGGTGGTAGAGGAGGAACAGTCGGTAGAGTGGTGGATGAGGAGGAACAAGCGTCACTAGAGGAGGAGGAAGAATAGGTGGGGAGCAGTGTCGGAGAAGCGTCTGGGGCCAGTGGCAGTGGAGGAGCAGTCAAAACAACATCGGGAAGAAGAAAACCACCAACAGTACTGGTCTAAAAAAATGGCATAGCAAATCACCAAAGTGCCAGTTCTAGAGAAACTTGGGTAGGGGAAAAAGGGGGGAGGGTTTGTCACGGGGTTAAGTAAGACATATACCGTTGATTTTTAATAAAACCAAAATCTAGGATTTAGGTTATCGGTTGTATATTAACAACCGCCGGCTAAAATACAACTTTCTCATCGATTATCTATGACAAATTTCTGCCTAACCTTGCAATCTAGAGATACCTACATTGTCAATTATGGTTAGAACAACCAACAAGAAACATCAAGCGGGGGTGAAAATATTTTAGGGGATACATGGCATGAACATATTAGTCGTTGGTTTTTGTAAGTACAACTAACAAAAAACTTTGATTGTTTTTTTTGGGACAGATGGTGCATGCACCTCTTTATCCTTTCACTTATTTAGAAAAGAACTGACAACTTATATTTTTTGGAGGTAAATAAAAAACTCGAAAAAAAATTGTGCAAAATTCTATTTTTGCAGACGATATATATCTTTTGTTTCTTAGTAAAGAAATAGACAACAAAAATAAAACGATGCCCATGTTTTCTCAGCTGGTCAAACCGCGCCATTTGACTACTAAGAGCCGACGCTAAATATAACATTGCTGGTGTTTCTTAAAAAAACTGAAGTAATATTTCATATCTTTAGTAATGTACCATGATAATGTTGGATTTTAGAATGTTATTACAAGAAATAGCATGTGAAATTTAATCAACATGTTTACATGCCAAGTTAAGAATATATAAGAAATGATAGAACAAACATAATAGAAGAAACGAATAAATTAAGTTTGAAAACTCCAACTAGAACGCTCTCTTAAAAAAGAGAGACATTATATAAAGAAACTATTTCTCTGTTGTTCTCCAGATGCACATTGCTCTTCCAATTGAGTCAGTCACAAACATGTAGAAGAAGGTTTTCTGACTCACATGTAAATGACTAACAACAACACCACTGATGTAGCTCGTCATTCATCAGGTACCACCACTCAACAAATTGTGCCAAAAAAGAGAGGGATAGAGAGAAGATTTTTGTCATTCAGGAGAAGAACTCCAAAGAGAAATTTGCATCATAGGAAACGACTACAAAAAGGGGCAAGTGGCAGGTTTGGAAAATAGAATGGTAGACTTTGATGTCTTAATCTATATGTATCCATATGCATGGGGATTTATTTATAACACTCCCATACACAACCTATTCTCAGTTTCATGCAATCACATGAACACTCTTGTACATACATAAGGAATATGAAGAGTCCCTTTTCAGTTAAGAAAACATTTGTTAAATAATTAAGTAGTTATCTGATCATTTAAAATAAGATGGAAGAAAATTCCCACAATCTATGACCCACAAGCCATGTGTATGTGCATGTGCTCGAGGTTGGCACAAAGAAGTGTGGCATGGTGCATGCGTACCTGAGATCGTGTGTGTTTTGGTCATGATACCCACCACAACAGTGAGCATACTCTCCCATAGACCCCTTTAGACACTAGTGTCACATGCAATACTACATATAAGGACCAAAAAATTCTATGGAGTGAGCAATGTGGGACTAAAATACCTTTCCATTGGCACAAATGATAAAACTCACTTTTTCCTCCACATTTTGTATGTACTAGTTGAACCTACATTAGCCTTAACCCATGCTAACTATTATTACCCAAGGATGATATAGCTAACAATCCCCCTAAAATGTCTAATGTGTAGTATTGTTTGCCACACATTTCTTCATACTATGTTTTCAGGAGGTACCTTTTGGTATGAACCATGCCTGAGTTATCCGACGTAGACCCCCACATGAACTAGGTCAAATAACGTCTTGAACTAAACCTTAAATGTAAGAGTATTAGTTGGTAACAACATAATAAAGACAATGGAAACATAAAAAGTGATGCATTAAAGGGAATGCATTCTAATCAAGAATCATGATTGACAATAGGGAACAAAACTATTCCCCTTCCACGATCTACACAACATCAATCATTAGTTGTAGTCTCCAATGATGTACTACTAGCATCTTGTTCTATGACTCAACACCATTTAGAGACTAATATCTTACCAATATGCAGTCATCAACTAACATGTTTATAGGAGATAGACACATAGATGCTAGAAGCATTGATTAGTTTATATAGTGTCAAACTATCCATTCGATGACTTGTTATTACCACATTGAATCCAATTTGTGGAATCTCCACTCTATGGGGTCGGGTTGCTACTACCTGTGAATCACAGGGGGTCTCATTCTCATCTCCAATCTGGATTTCTCAACTTAGACCAAGGTAAGACCTTTAGTCAAAGGATCAATTGTATTTTCTATGATAGCTTCATAGTCAACTACCACAACCTCATTAGGAACGAGATCCCTTAAAGATTTGAGTCTGACTTGGATGTGCTTGCACTTTATTTGGTTTTAATAGGAACCATTATCTTGGCAATATTTTTTGTGCTATCCGCAAACTAAAATTGCAAGAAGAGGCTTCTTTACCATAGGTATGCTACACATAAATCCATGTAGCCATTTAGCTTCCAATCTAGTTTCATATAAAGCACACAACTTGGTCTAAAAGGTGGACCGAGACAATATGGTCCATTTCTTAGACCTCCAGGAAACAAGACCTCCTCAAAATAGGAACCTAACTATACCTTGACTTACCATTGGAAAAGTTTCTGGCTTTCTATTGATTGGCCTTGTAGGAAAGTAAGCATCATGAGACAGAATTGGTCCCAGAGTTCATGTCAATTCAGCTTGCATCACTACATCCTTCGACCGTAGAAGGATATCTGCCATAATTCGGATCAAGGGATTTGGTTCCCTTGGTATACCTCAACACTCTGTCGAGATCTTCCCAATGGGTCTTGTCAGTACGAATCGTGTATCTACTCAACTTTTTAACGAAAAATAGAAAGTATGGTCGTATGCAGTTCATAAGATACATCAAACTTCAAATAATCTATGAGTATCGTAATTGAGATAGAGGAAAACAAGAATAATTATTGAACAAGGGTTTGGATGAATCATTTGGAGTCTTAACATGTTTACATGGAGTGTAATCAAACCTCTCCAATATCTTCTCAACACAGTGTTATTGGGAGTGTATAATACCATCAGTAGACCTTGTAATTTTAAGCCCTAAAATCACAGTAGTGGACCCATACCTTTCATCCCAAACTTGCTACATAAGAATGGCTGTCTCATTTATTAATTTCATATGGGAACCAAAAAGTAGGATATCGTCTACATAACATCATAGGATGATAAGTCTATCACTGATGATCTTGCAATAAACACACTTATCAAAATCATCAGAAATGAAGCCAAAAGATGATATCACAAAATCAAAATTTTCATGCCATGGTTTAGGGGCTTGTTTTAAGCCATATAAATACTTAACAAGTTTACACACTTTGGATTCATTCCCACATCCCACAAAACCCTCAGGTTGTTTCGTACATATCTCCTCTTGAAGATCATCATGTAACAATGCCGTCTTCACATTTATCTAATAGATAGAGAGATTATAAGTTGAAGCCAATGCTATGAGTACAAAAACTATGGTCATGCAAGAAATATGAGAATATGTATCAAAATAGTGTATTCTCACCCTTTGTGTGTACCCCTTAGCAACCAGTATGCCTTATATTTATTGATTGTCATGTCTACATTGAGTTTCTTCCTAAAAATCTATTTACGTCCAACTATAGAACAACCAGGAGGCAAATCCAAAAATTCTCAAGTTCCATTTGAAAGAATGATAGATTTCATCAATAACTGATGGCTTCCAAAACTTAGCTTTGGGGAAATCATAACTTGTTTGAAGGTTGTAGGATCGTCAACATCACAAGTGAAGAAATCATTTCGTGTTACATCGAGTTTTAGTTGCTTTTCATAGGCTATTTATATTTAGTGCATAATTGATAATTTCAATATTGTGTATGCATCATTTTCATTATTAGCATATATAACACTATTGCATCAATTAGTAAGTATATTCACTGAATGATGTTAAATTTTCCATTTTTATTCGATCTTATGTTGATGTTTCCTCATTTTAGAAAATTTGAGCACTTTTAATACAACTCGGTACCACCGACTTTGGAGTCGGCGGTATCGACTTTTTGCAGAAATACAACATGGAATGATGAGAAAAATTGATTCCTCTGAATCTCAAGTCAGTGGTATCGACACTATCTCAATGCCACTAGCATCCTAGTCAATGGTACCGAATTTGCAGCAAGAAAAAGTTCGAGACAACTTAGTGTTATTGATGTAAAAGTTTTTGGTACAACACTTTAAGGTTTTTAGTCAGCCAACAACTCAGTGCCACCGACTTTTCAATCGGTGGTACCAACTTTTTGCGAGCAACACATATTGAAGATTAAGAAAGATCTGACGGATTGGACTTAACGACATACATATTCTCACTTATGACCTAAGGGAAGTTCGGTCAGACCTATCAATCATGAGGGACTAATTTTCTCTTCTTTCTTAGGACCCGGGATTAGCCTTGTATATCATTATAATTGACTTCCATTATTTAGTATAGTTATTTCTTTTAATTCTAGACATAAATCTACGATTGCTTAACGAATTGCCTATGATTGATCTCCATAGTCGATTACCTAGAGCGTTAATTGCTTCAGGATAGGAATTAAGAGTTGGAAAGGTAGTAGATTTACATAGCCATATTGTGCCTCAGGAGAGGACTTATGGATGTGAAGAATATAACCTAGGGGTACCATTAATGCACCTAGCTAATTCCTAAATTGCTATGGGAGTGGGATTTGTCTTAGTATAGGTAGTGTATTACGCTATGGGAGTGGGTAATACTGGCTACAGTTCCTTAGTTCAGGGTTAAGGGTAAATACTAATTAACGAAATAGAGTTAACTGCAATGTATATTGTGGTGAAACTATAATCCTCAGGAATCCACCAATATGTGATCACAATCCACTGAATTTAGTTTTCACCTCTCACAATTAGTTATAATCAAACAACCAATAACCTTTTACTTAGGCCTAGCTCATTAGGTTATAGTTAGTAGTGGTCTCTAGAGTACATTTCTTTGAGTTTGACATTCGACCCTCATAGGACTATAGCACTCGACGCCTACACTTACATTTTTCATGCATAGTTTAGGCTTGTCAAGTTTTTGCACCATTTAGGGAGAATGACAACTTCAACACTATGATAGTTTTAATCAGTCACTCTAGGACATTTCTTTTATTTTATTTACATTTCAATCTTTTTCTTTAAAATTGAGCATAACAAAATTTTCTTTTGTGAATTCACTAGTATTTTCTCTTCTCACATTGCCATTAAGTTTCAGGTATTACAGCATGGCTGACACTTGAAGCACTGATTATAGAGAGTCTACTCCATCAATTTCAGATCAGGAGAATATTTTACACAAGGCGTGAGAGTTTGGGGCTTCATCTGAGAAACTCATCCCAAACCCACCACATTAGGCAGAGCATGCACCTTTAGTAGTCATGGACCCAAATGTTTAAGATCATGTTGAAGAAGGGCCTAAAGAACAAACTATCTGGGAGAAGAGTAAAGCGTCCTCAACCACGACTCAACTAGGGCCAATCAAAAGGTAGGCAATCAATGTTGGCAGTTACAAGATAGATCATGGTCTGGTGTTAATCAAATCACAGTCATTCCACGACCACATTATGGAGGACCCGATGCACACATCAATAGCTTTGTGGAAAGTTGTGATATGTTGAAGCCCAATAGGATCCTAACTATAGTGATCTACTTGAAGCTATTCTTGCACTCACTATTAGAAAAGGCAAAAGCATAGTTTCTTAGCCTTCTGCCATAATCAATGGAGACTTGGGATGAAATGATAGTTGTCTTCTTTGAGCAATATTTTCCACCCCATAAGACCAATGAATTGGTTGGAAAGATCTACAACTTCAAGAATCATGTTGAAGAGTCATATTCTGAAGCCTGTGAGTGATTTCAAAACATGCTTATGAAGGTCATTCATCATGGGATCAATTTATACGAGCAGAAAAAGACATTCTACTATGGCCTAAATAAGGGGAGAGGACTTGTCTGGGTAGCACAGGAGTGTGTTTCTTCCTAAACAATAAAGCTACTAGGTTTCATGAGATCCTAAAGAACATAGACAAGAATCGGTCATGGGAGGACGAGCGAGAGGTGCCAACAACAATTGAAAGTGTTGTGGAATCAAGTAAGTTCACAAAACTCAAAGCCCTGATGGACAGACTCACAAGGAAGCTTGAGAAAAAATCTAGCACCTCATTTGGAGGAGAAGAGGAGGAGTTCATGTACATGCATCAACAATATCAAAAAAATAGGGGTCTAAATAAGATAGATAGAATTGAAGACATGTTGGGCAGGTTGGTAAAGTAGAATGAGGCCTTACTGGACTAGACAAAAAGGTTATAGGAAAATCAAGGGGCTCAGATCTACAATATTGAAAATTAGATTTCTCAACTAGCAGTAGAGGTGGCATCCCTTAAGAAGCCCATTGAATAGGGATTTCTTGGGAACACAGAGATGGCTCATCAAGATTATCATACAAAGTTTGTCTCTATTCTCACATAACCAGAGCAAGTTTTTGATGAGTCACCAAATTAGCACATTATAGAGTTGGCTTGGGTGAATGTGCCAGAAGTTCAATTCCCTTACAGCCTATACAGAAGACCAGGAAGATACATAATATCAGTGCATTATGCTCACTCATGCACCTCAGTCAATGCAGGGTCAACAACTTGCAATAAGGATACCCCATCTTCACTGATTGTGCAAGACAAGGAACTTCAAAGTTCCACCATTGCTATATCACCGCCCCTAGTTCCGAAAAAGGTGCCCATGTAAGTAGAAAAGGTGAAGCATCTGCTTTTTAGTGGAGCAATCACAGTCATCAAGGAGGCACCTACCATTGAGAATGAGCAACCATATGCTATTTCACCCATAAGAGATGTTCCAAATTCTATCTTAGGAGGTGATGTTGATGCAAGCTTAGGAGAGGAGATACCTAAGGTGCCATTCATTCCTCCTCACAAGCGTGTAGAGAAGCCAATTGTGCCATTTTTGGATAGTCTAAAGCCAAGAAAGGAGGAAAAGGAGTTCAAGAAATTCCTAGATATCTTATAAAATCTCCACATAAACATTCCACTCATGGAGGCGATAGAACATATTTGTCCATATGCGAGATTCTTGAAGGATATCATCAACAAGAAAAGATGGATAAAAGATACACATGTCTTGTGTGTTGATGAAGTGATGGGTGATCCAGGGAAGACTATTGATGAAGAGTAAAAATCCAAGATGCTTCTACATTTCTTGTTCTATAGGCAGCAAATATATACAGCAAGCACAATGTGATTCGAGGGCAAGCATAAATATTATGTCTCTCTCCACCTTTCAAAAGATGGGATTGAAGAAACTAAAAAATTCATCCATGAAAATCCATTTGCCATATAGGATATGTGAGGATCTATTAGTCAAAGTTGATACATTCATTTATCCTATTGATTTTGTGATTACAGTGATACATGAGATGTGGGGATCAAAAATGTTGTTAGGAATGTCATTCCAAGCTATGCCCAACACGATCATTGCCATGGGTAGAGGATACTTGACACTCGGGATAGATGATTGTAGAGTGGAGTTGAGACTGCCAGATGAGTCTTTACATCCATCCTATGACAACCCAGGATGAAGAAAATCACCTTGTTGAGCCTAGAACATTAAACAAGGGCACTTATGGGAGGCAACCCAATTTTATTTTTGTCATTTACATTTTTTTAGGACTTTCATTGTTTAAGTTTTGTATTTGTCTTGTTAGATTTTTAAGTTGATGTAAAGGGATACCTTGATGTTTCTGTTCAGCGTGCAGCTTGAATTAAAGTTGGTACTACTGATGGTATTTTCAGTTCCACCGACATGCTTAAAAATGTTCAATAGGGATTTCACAAAAAGATGATACCACCGACACACAAGTGGTGGTATCAAATCCCATGATAGGTCAAATTCTATAAAAGTCAATACCACTGACAGCAAATTGGTAGCACCCACTTTTCTCAAAAAAAATTAGAGAGCTACATAAAAATATTGTTGATGCCATGGACACACATGTTGGTGATGCTGACTCATACAACTCAAAGTATGATGAAGGATTCCATATTTTGGACCACCCACACACAAGTCAGTGGCAACGAATCTTAGGGATAGACGCCGGAAAAATTTGATCTAGAGAGGCCACTGGGAATGTTTCATCCACCACCACTACTGCCACCACACATGATACCCCCGTTCCACCTGTTTGTTTGAATTCTTACTATGAGGACATAGTAAAGTTCAACCTTAGGGGGTGTTAGAATGGCTTTATATGTTTTTGCTATTTTCTTTTATCTTGTTTTAGTTTTCTATCACATCTTGCAAGTGTGGGACCCACAATCTATCTAGTGTAATAGTGGAGCTTAAATGTCATGATTTCATCTATCATCAAAGCAAAACATGTGTCATTCCTTTGCAATGAAATTTAAATTTTTTTAAATGATCACATCTTGTTAAGTTGAAATTGCAAAGTCTAAGGCAACACCAACTAGAGGAAGTGTATGGTTTAGTCAGCTTGAGGACACTTCATATGAATAAAAATCTTAATTTATCTAAGATTTGTGTATGATGATGGGGTTTGAGCCCAAACCGACCAAACAAGTAACTGGACCTTAAATGGGATTTTTAGAAAGAAATCCTGAGGTTACCATATACACGGGTTGATAGGAAAGGGACATAACATAGTTTAAGAGATGCATTGTCTCTTAATCATGTGATTTCACCCACTGTTCATGACATTTTGTTCACCGCCTTAAGATGATCAAATAAACCTGAATTATTTCCTCTTGATTGCATTTCATAGAAAAATAGGTGGCATGATATCTAGTCTTTCATTGCATTAGTTAGAGAAATAAAAAAAATCTTTATGTATAGATCTGCATAACTAATTTCATGTACATTGCATATTTTTTTCTTCTTCCATGCATCATTCTCTACATCATGTATCTTTAGCTTCCTCCTCCAATATAAAGTGAAAGGATACACATCCATACCCCTCTTACAAAAAATGTTTATGGAAAAACAGCCCAAGCATAACTCATCAAGCATGCTAAAATAAGAGGGAAGAAAAAAAATTTAATAAAGAGGGGAAAAGGGTGTCTTATACTCATATTGATTTTTTCTTCAAGGGGAAGTGAGAATAGTTATATGTATGGATTCTTTATCCCATACTAATCAATCAGATGAGACTTTTAGTGCATTCATCATTCCACCAAAATAGTAGACATTAGGATGTATGCATTTCTCATTTCTTTCATTCCATAGGTTCATCATATTTTGTTTATGCATAAATGATTCGAATGTTGCTTATGATTTTTTAATCATAGACACCTACTTCATTCTGCCCATTGATCTTTATGATAGGCCACATATATGATCGATCCTCTCATTCATTTCCATATGAGGAACAACTTCCATTATAGTTGGTAGGTAGACAAGAGCAATGTTGATAGGGAATCACATGGTGCATCAAATAGATGCCCTATTGACTATGATATTAACACTCTATTAATAGTGTTTCATTGTAGGGTGGACATCTTTAATGAATAGTTTTGGTTATCACTGAGTAGTTATTTTTTCAGTGATTGGTAAGGGTCGGTTCGGGACCATAAGGCAGGGTATGGAGAAATGTAGTTCATATTGTTTATACCGTTGTTGATTTATTTGAAAAAAATCCAAATGTAGTGTTGCTTGAGGGCGAGCAACATTCAAGCTTAGGGGATTTTTATGCACTGAGTTTTAGTTTCTTTTCACAAGTTATTTTTTCATATATTTAGTGCATAATTTCTCATTTTGATATTATTTATGTATGATTATCATTATCATCCTGTGAAACACTATTGCATTCATTAATAAGTATACTCACCAAATTATGTTAAACTAACGATTTTTATTCGAACTTATGTTGTTTTTTCCTCATTTTAGGAAATTCAAGCACTTTCAGTACAACTTAATACCATTGAACTTGGAGTCGGTGGTATCAAATTTTTATAGAAATCCAATAGGAAATGTTGAGAAAACTTGACGCCACCTACATTCAAGTTGGAGGTATCAACACTATCTTGATGCCACCTACATCCTAATTAGTGGTACCGAATTTTGCAACTAGAACAAGTCAGAGACAACTTGGTTCTATCAACATACAAGTCAGTGCTACCAACACGTAAGGGTTTCGAGTCTTCAGACAACTTGGTGCCACCAACTTTGTAGTTGGTGGTATTGACTTTTTGCAATCAGTAGTGATTGAATATTAAGAAATATCTAATAGTTGGGACTTAATGATGACCAGAGTCTCACTTATGACCTAAGGGGATTCATCCAAACCTAGCAATCACATTCTATTCTATTGTAACTGAGCATGGACCCAAGAGAGGAAGAGGGGAAGGAGACAACCAAGTACCTCCAGAGAGCATATTTGTAGCTAGAATGCTACAGATCGAGACGTTCACCAGAAGAGATCTTCCAGACCAGTTTCTCTAATGGTTTATGTTAGTTTCTTATGTTTATCATGTTTTCTTTACTCTTCCATGTATGAGATAGTAGAAAACATGCATGACTAATTCTCTTTGTCCCTTAGGATCCGAAAGTAGCCTGGTGTGCATTGTAATTGACTTACAAGATTTAATATAGCTAGTTTTTTAATTCTAAACATAAATCTATGATTTTTTGACGAATTACCTATGCTTAATCACCATAGTCAATTACTTAGACTATTAAATGCTTCCAGAGAGGGATCAAGGGTTGGAAATGTCATAAATTTACATTGCCTATATTGTTCCTCGGGAGAGGTCTTATGACTGTGTAGGGTATAACCCAAAGGTATTGTTTATGTGCTTAGTTGATTCCTAAATCGTTGTGGGAGTGGGATTTGTCTTAGTATAGGTAGTGTATTACATTGAGGGAGTGGGTGATATAGGCTACATATCCTTCGTCCAGGGTTAAGGGTAAATGCTTATTAATGAAATGGAGTTAAATGCAATGTATACCATGGT
The DNA here is from genome assembly GCA_963693085.1 of Alisma plantago-aquatica. Taxonomy (NCBI): domain Eukaryota; kingdom Viridiplantae; phylum Streptophyta; class Magnoliopsida; order Alismatales; family Alismataceae; genus Alisma; species Alisma plantago-aquatica. The sequence continues at coordinate 1,184,195,882 of OY856410.1, read as the reverse complement.
GAAATTGTAATCCTAATAAATCAACCAATTTGTGATCACAATCCTCTAAAGTTAGTTTTTACTTCTTGAAATTATTTATAATCAAACAGCCAATCACCTTTTCATTAAGCCTAGGTGATTTTGTTATAGTTAGTAGTAGTCTCTGGAGTATGTTTTTCCTGAGTTTGACATTCGGGCCTCAGAGGCCTATACTACTCGATGTGTATACTTGTGTTTTGCACACACAGTTTAGGCGTGTCACTTCCAAAGTCCTTGGATGTCCTAGGCCCTTTAATTCTCCTTGCTACAAAAGTTTTCAAAAGCATCTAATTCAAAAATGATATGTTCTTACCAGTTTGTGTTTTTTCTTATTTTTTAAATATTTTGAATTTATAGAAAGTTTCATCTTTAATCCAGGAAATAGACATAACAATATTTACTAGAATCTTCAATAAAAGTTATGAAATAATATTAATAATCATTGGTTACAATTCTAATAAATTCATAGATATTAGAGGGTACTAAATCCAAAATTTTATTATAATAAATAGAATGAAAATGCTTTCTAGGAAGTTTAGTTTGCAATCAAATTTCATGTCTACTATTATAAACTTCAAATTTAGAGATCAAACATAGATTCATCATCCGCTTCATAGAGCCAAGATTGGAAGGACCTGAACAAAATTCCATAAGTCAGAAGACACAAGATTCATGCAAACTAAGTTATAATTCAAATCAAAATGAGAATTTGAAATAGTAGACTCTACATGAATATTAAGCTCTCCATATCACATAAGTACCCCTTGCCAAAAAGAAAAGCAATCCCAAAAATGAGTAATAATTGCTTTATTAAATTTGCAATCTATTCTTAAACCATCTCTTACTAATATCGCACCACCAATACTATTATAATGAATAGATGGAACATATTTGACTCTAAGAAGTGTCAGAACCTTTCTCATTGGAAATAGTAGGTTTGTTGTCCTTCTATTTTGACTACTAGATAGCTTGAATTGCCAAAGTCATGCATCTTTTAAAGAGGCCTAGTGAGACACAAGTAGAAACTTAATAGCACAAACATGTACATTATCCCAAGTGTCTAATCCAGTATAGGGGTCCAAATATAAAAAGCTTTCAGGTTGAATACACTACTACAGAAAACATATTTTACAATAGTTCATTTTTCCATTTTACAACAAGTGTTAACCGTTGTATTAGATCATGTGGTCTTATGGGGGTTTCTTTATACAACATGTGATCACATGTTGTAATATATGTATTTTATACAACAATTGAAACATGTTGTGTTTCAATGAATGGTTCGTTGTAATATGGGTGTTTTGTATAACATGTGGTGCACCCATTATAGTATATATTATACAACAGTTGAAGTATGCTATCTTTCACTAAACACGCCTATTTTAGTATGGATGTTTTTATAAAATGTGATAAACCCATTGTAATATATACACACATTTTGTAATAGGGGCGTTTTTTACCACATGCAATGTGCCTGTTGTAATATATATGTTTATACAACAGTTGAAACATGTTATCTTTCAATAAATACACCCATTATATAGGGGTGTTTATACAACATGTGGTGTGCTTGTTGTAATATACACATTTTATACAATAGGTGGTACATGTTGTAGTTCACTAGACACTTCTATTGTAATAGTGATCTGTTTTCCACACACACACCCATTATAGTAATTGTGGATAACACAACATGTGTTGTTTGTTGTAATATGACACCTTTTACAACATATCATTAATTTTGGATTTGATTAGAGTTTGACAGGTCATATCAAACCAATTTTATTGATCAAATTAACCATATTTTTAAAAAATAGATAAATATGAAATTATACTTTTTACTTCACAAACAAACACAATATGAACAAAATTTTTGTGAAATCTTGAAAAAAAACTTGTAGTGTATTTGATAAATAATCAATCATTCATACAAAGATTCAATAATACAAAGTAGTGAGTACACACTATAGAATCAAACTGAAAATTAAATACAAAGGTTTCACACATTGGTCTATGCTAAACAATAGATGTCTCCTCCTCATGTCACATAGTCTGATGTGTGCTCAAGAACACACATCACCCACTCATTTACGACCTCGTCGATCTCTTCTTGGTTGAAGCGGCGACCAATATACTTCGAATAATACTGCAATTATATGTCAAATATATCTACATATTGTCATTTAATCATTGTATTTAGAAATTAATTTGCAAACTAAAAAAATATAATGATAAGTAGCGTACACATTCATGAATATTTCTAGTTTTTGCATCAATGATATCTCTCATGTACTTCAACACATAATACATGAAATCTGTGTTGTTAGGCTACTTTGAACGTTGTATAAAATAAATATGAGATATTTAAAAATAACATTTCAATGTGATAATGGTTCAAGATGTGGATCTACGATGTGACTGGTCCATCACACCGTAAATGGTTACTGTTTTATATCATACTAAACTACATGTCATAGTCGAGTAAGAAATGATTACGGAACTACTAGATATGACATGATTGAACACATATTTTCTATAAGTTGTGGGAAAGGATAGAGTAAGTATAATGCAAGTATCCAAATTCGCAACAACAAGAAATAAAATGGTGTCTTACCTTGATAATTTCCCATTTCAAATTCTTCCTATATTGCACATCTCTCTTTTGATACAATTTATGAGTCCTATACAAATTCATATCAAGACCTCTATGCATTAGTAAAAGTAAATCGTACTCTTGAAACATGCATTATGTAATGCAAAAATTATACGAAGTACTTACAAATCCATGAGTTTTTCAACGTTCCTGTGTAATTTTCCTCTTAACGGGTCAAAATAGTAGCATCTACCCCACATGGGGTCAAAGACACAAAGTATCCAATGTCCCTACATAAACAAACTATTACATTTAAGATAATTTATTTTTCAGCAACATTTAGAATAAACAAACACCACACGATCGGAAAGATATATATCTATCCCACATTATAAGGTAAAAAGAACAATTCCAATCTTTGCTTCTTCCCCCTAATGAACTGGTCTACTATATATTGTGACCCAGACTATGCTTTTTTAGTGTACAATGGATCTATAAAATGTGGACATATAGATCCAAATATATTAAATAATTTTTTGAGATCGCTTTGTTGAACAAATGCCTACAACAAAAAAGCTCTTATTTAGTCTTTGAAAATAATAGTCTTATAATCACTTGCATAGAAACCTACTTTATGTACACTGATATATGTGAGGCTTCTAGTTGATCTTGAGCATGGAATATCTTGATCAATTCAGGTGTGATAGATAGTTCATATGTGTAACCTACTATATATTTATACATCTGAATAGAAATGATATGAGTCCCATCATCTTTCACGTATACAATCAACAATTTCAGCTTCAATGGAGGCTTTTTGCATGCTTGCTTTTGAAGATGTGGTATTGGCTTGGCGGGGCTTGAGACTTCATCACATTTTTGCCTAGTTTTTGAATTTCTTATTTGTGTGCTTATTGATTCTCTCACTTTCCTTTGAGACCTTGAGGCTTGGGATTCCTTTCATATGATTACAAAAACATCAAAATAATTTATGAATACATGATACGTTTCAAATAAATTATAGAAATGTGGCCATGTTGTCACACATACCTTCACATACCTTCATATTTATTTTAATCAATGTTGCAAGACAAGGAATGTAGGTGTCTATGCCTTAAAAAGCTTGATAAACTTCTGTCATATCCAAAGGTATTGGCGCACTTTCATGTAGCATCAACGGGGTATCAATTATCACTTGTTTGTGTTTTGGATCCAATGTCACATTGTGAAGGATAATTGGCTAATTTTCATGAGATATGTACACCCTTCCATCAGCTATTGCACGTAACGGGTTATCCAACATCAAAATACACTTGTGATAGCCCTAGCAAGATGAGTTAGGGATATCATCAATAATAAGTACACCATGAGCAATCACTATCTCCAAAGATTGCTGAATAATATACATATTTCTTACATCAGGAAGATATGAGAATTGTGCATGTGGGCAACTAGATTTAGAAGTAGGTTCCCGGTCTATATCCCCTACATTGTCCAAATCTTTACTCTTATTCTTTCCCTCAAGATACTTGATCATCATGACCAAAGCTTCAATAGTCTTTTGCATTTGTAACATTAGATGGGATGAATGATCATATGTTGAAGCCATATGATTAGAATATTTTGTAATTGTTATCCCTGGTCCGGCTGCTCTAGCATGACCTGGGTAGTCCTTTTTTCCCAATTCCATAGTTAGCACGTCATTACATCCCTTCTCACTAACAATTCCCTCATAAACTTCCTGAGATAGAGTATCCTTGGAAAATATAAAAAATACAAGTATACAAAATAATTAACATTGTTGTGATGAAAAACTAACAAGATAAAAAATCAAACTTACAATCTTATATACCACTTCCTTGACCTTGTCACTAGTAATAGTACCATTTCTGTCCATTTTAGCTCTATTCCATAGTTGTACCCTAGATATCTTTAATCTAGGTGGATCTAGATTATTCTTATTGATATGTTTACATGGTGATATAAGAATGATTATTTTTTAGCTCTATATGAAATTTTACAAATCCCTTTAACATGAATTCAATCTCACAATTTCTTGTTCTAGGCCAACATATCCCTTATGAGAAATCCTTGGGCAATACTCATTTTTTGATGATAATTCTCTTCCAGCCTTACTTATTCTCTGGTTGTTTTTACAAACAAAAAAGATTAAAATAGTTCTAAACGTCTTACAAGGAACAAAATTGAAGAGATTTCATAAACTAATTTACATCATCATCAAATTCTTCGATCAGCTGACTCATGACAAAATCTTCCCATTGCTCTATAGATTAAAATCATAATATGTGGGTGGTTGTTTGCATATATTTCTATGTTTGTCTCTCAGGAATTTGTCAATAACCAAAATTTGAATTCCCTCCATCTATCATTGGCTCATTGTAATACCCACTACTTTCTACCAGATCCAATGGAAAAAACACTCTACAAAAAACAAAATTATATACACATAACAAATGAAATATATATACTATATCACTTTAACTCAAACAAAGAGACAAAAAAATATCGATGTCTACATACTCACCTCAATCTCTTCCCAAATAAGGTCATTAATACCTTCTCCCACATCAATCCAAGTATCAATGTTTATTGGAATCCGCTCTCGTGATGCAAATCCAATATAGTTGTTGAAAAATTTTCTGGTTTTCCCAATCGGTTCTGAATTCCATTCTGATGGAATTTTTGTCCTTTGTGTCTCTTTCTAACAACCTTTGGCATTATAGTACGACCTCTTCCAATTTTTTTGGTCATTGAGTCATCTTCATTGGAAGGCATATCTACAAGAAAAAAATTATAAGAAAAAAGTAATAGCAAACCACATATAAAACAACAATGATAAACAATAACATGAAAAGTTATTTGAGATTTAAATGTCTTTAAAAAAGGTATTAGTGAACTAAATATAAAACAACAATGACAAACAACAACAATAAATGTTATATACTCTTTTTTAAATGGCTTACAAGAAAGATATTAGCGCACAACAAGAAATGCTAATACTTATTCTCACTTGGATGTATGCTATTTTTTATTATTATGAATGCTGACATCATCAACAAATGTCCCATCATTGTGATCATCTCGAGCACAAATTTCTTATTCATTAGCAATAATATCATCATTTGTAGACATATCTATAATGATCCTAGATAAAGAAGTTTCTTCTTCAAAGTGATGTCATATTCATCATCATCTCCGTTATGGGGCCTTCTTCTATGAGATAAGACTACAAACCAACCCTTATTAGTTGTGTTTGTCACTTAGAAAACTTGTTTCACCTGTAATTTTGTTATAAATGGATCATGTTTACATCCCTCCCTATCCAGGTTCACCAAGATCAATCCATCTTCAATATGTACACCCTTATCATTTTCAACACACTTGCATCGAAAAATAGGAACCCTAAACATGTTGTAGTCCAACTCATATATGTCTTGGATCACACCATAATAGGACACATCACACCAGACTGGATTTTTGTCTTTAGAACTAGAAATGTGCATAGCTTCAGAGACTAAAGATAACCCACTATTTTGCATAGTGCTCTTCTCATCTTGATATTTTGTATAGAAAGTGTAGCCATTTATACAGTAACTTGTAAAAGATAACATGGTTGTTTTAGGCCCCATAGATAACCATTTCAAGGTCTTTGAAATAGATTCTAGTGAGCGAGTAATCTGTTCACTAACACAATTCTTTAACCAGTCGGCAAAACAACGATGTGTACATTGATTATATTTTTCTCATTCTTAGATAAAAAATGAGTTGGTAAATAATCCATGTGTTCTTTCACATATGGTTCAACCTCAGTTGTACTACAAAGGACATACACATGTGTTGTGTGTAACAGATCAGCTGAAAGTGATACAAACTTGCATCATGCACTGCTTTGTCCATCAATTTTTCTGACATGCCATGATTTAGGAAGACCAATGGCTTCAACATTGGATAAAAATTAGGAACAAAATTGAATAGCCTCTTCTACTATGTATCTTTCACCATACAACCCTTGGGTCAATATCTATTCTTGACATACACTTTTAATAGCTTCATATTTTGCTCGAATGGGTACATCCGATGTAAAATTACTAGGCCACAGAGTTTGACCTCTCTAACCAAGTACACCGTCAAATGAACCATTACATCAAAAAATGGAGGGAAATACATACCAAGTTGCAATAAGGTGATGATGATATGATTTTGCAATGTGTCTAGGGTTTCAGGGTCAATGCCTTTTGAGCATAATGCATTGAAGAACATAGAAAGCTTGGTGATTGTATTTCTAACCCACTTAGGCAAAATGGAACAGATATCCAACGACAAAAACTATTGCATTAAGATGTGGCAATCATGTTATTTCAAGCCCAATAGTTTAAAATATGTCATATCCATAAACTTACTCATGTTTGAAGAATATTCCTCTGGAACCTTGAATCCTTTTGAGAACCCACAAAACATGGTTCTTTCATCCCTCAGAAGCGTATAACATGTTGGGGGAAAGTATATCTAACTTCCCCTTATATGTGGAGCCAATCTATCCAAATGCCCATGTCAACCATGTCCAATTTGGCTTTGAGGCCATATTTTATCTTCCATGATATATTAAGTAATGTACCAACCAGACCTCTTCTTATAGGGACCTTTGAGAATTGGAGATTTATCCTTTTTTCTGAATTTTACTTTTAGTAATTTCACCTTAGTAAAGATTTGTTGACTGCATAATGGTCGTGGAGCACTCCGCAGTTCTACTTCTCCATTAAATATTTCCTTCACCCTACGATATTGATGACCCTTAGGCAAGAACCTACGATGGTGAGATAAATAGTTTTTGTAAGGACCCTGACCTGCGTTTAGGGTTTACCCTGTTTGTTTTGCTTAATCTTGGTGCTTTGGTGCTTGCTAATCACCTTTAAGTGGTGATTAGGGTTTTTGTTGTGCCTTGTTGAAAGTCGAGGGGCTACTTGCAAATAACCCAAGTTTAGGGTTTTGTGTGCAATTTGCCATCTTGTGAGATGTTTCCCTCTCTTTGCTTCCTCTAGGGTTGAGAGGAAGGCTTGGGCTTGTTGTTTGAGTTTCTTGGTCCTTGGTTGAGCTTGTTTGGACCTTGAGGTGCCTTGTTTGGGCTTGCTTGAGCCTTGTGTCGGCCAAGACTAGCTTGTGTCGCCCAAGATGGAGAGCGTGTCGAACTAGGGTGGTTGTGTCGGCCAACAAGGAGGTGTGTCGCCCAAGGAGCTAGTGCTGTGTCGCCCATAGTGCATAGGTTGTGTCGCCCAGGATGCTTGGTCCAGCCTTGACCATGTTTGGTGGACACTTGGTGCATATCTTGGACAAGTGTATGAGGCTTGATAGAGAGGTGGCTTGAGTTCTAGGACAAGTGTCCTTTGGGTGGATGACACCTTGCCATGATCCACCTTGTTTTCTCCTCCCTTTCCTTCTATATAGGTGGTTCTTTCCCTTGCCTTAGCCTCCTTTGATCTTTTGGTCATTCCTCCACCTTGAGTGCACGACACTCCTTCCTTTTCTTGTGTGTCAGCCGATACACTTCCTTGAAGAAGCAGTGGTGGCCGATACCCCCCCTTGGAGGAGTTGTGGTGGCCGATATCCCTTGAAGCTTGGAGTTCTTCTTCTTCCTTGGAGCTTGGAGCTTAAGGTGGGTTACATAGCTTCTAACCCTAACTACTCTACCCTCTCTTCATATATGTTGCTTTATTCATGATCTTGCTTACATGCACGTTAGTGGTTTGGTTCGTGTTTAAGATTGCATGTTGACCGATCCTTGTGATCAAGGGTTTGTAGGTGAGCAACACTCCTTTCTCCCCTTGGTCTAGAAGAGTGAGTTTGGGTCCTAGTGCCATGAGCAACACCCCTCCTTCCTAGTCGATTGAGGTGAGCTTGTGACCTAGTGGCTCGAGCAAGACTCTCTTCTCACCATGGGCTAGAAGGTGAGCTCAGTTAGTGGTGACTCTTTTCTAGGGTTTGTCCTTGTGACCGTTTGGTGATAGAAGAAGTGCAAGATCCCTCTTTCTTGAATTGATTGAGGTGAGCCTTCTTTTGACCCACTAGGGTTCGGATGTTCTTGTGAGTGGTAGTGGGCGACCTTTGTTGGGTAAGTACCTTGGTCGAGATGTGCTTGGGGAGGTGCTGCCCGAAAACCCTCTTGCTCTAGTTCCCTTACACGACACATGAGAGAGAGAAATGTACCCTTTGGTTCCTTTGAGCGGGTGAGCACATTGCCCTACACGCCCGGCAGCTCTACTCGCCCAGCCGAGCACAACATACCCCTGCACGGCTCGCCTAGATCGCTAGCTTTGTGTTCTGTGTCGGGCGCGCGAGCAAGACCTTAGGTGGCCGACATCAACCCTGCTCGCTCGGTAGACCTTGCGCGGCACCCTGTATCGCCCACCGTGTCGCCCATCATATCGCCCGGTACACCCTGCTCGCTCGACTCACACTGCTCGCCCGGCATGCGATACCCGACATAGCGAGCGGGTGAGCCATCTCCAACAGTTCTGCATGCTGCACGCCAGATGGGCTGCACGCCCAACATGGTTGGGTGAGGGTGAACCCTGCCTGGTATGGCCTTTAGTGGGGGTTTTGGGTACCGCTTGTGAGGGTTCAGTTTGTCATAGAAAGGTGATACGCCAGCTATGCTTTTGTTGATCTATGGTGACTTGTTGCTCGATAATAGTATTTATGTTAAAGCTTGTTCATCCAATTTTCTATTGGCTAAGCACATGAGTACGAGTGCCTTATAAGTCTTATGATGCCAAGAGTAATAATAAGCATGTATTAGGGTTGCTTGATAATGTGCCCACATAGGTAACCATGAGGTGAGGCATAGATGCAATCATTAATGTCATTTTATGTCGACAATATGCTTAACCCTAATTGTCACCTTGTGTTGATAAAATAAATCTCCTGGTTATTCATGTGATTATTGAATGATGCTAACCATGCAGGTAATGTATAGCCAAATGAAAGGCTATGAGGAATGGTTATATATGAATAATGAGATGACAGGTGTATTATGAATGATGTTCCATGATGATGATGTAAGCCTTGAGAGGCAGTGGCACTATGTGATGAGGGATTGAGATTCCCTGGTATGTGATGATCCTTGAGATGGATCTGGATGGTTGGCAAGAGGCCAAGTAATAACATGTGATGTGAGATCCTTTTGATGGATCAGTGTGATGTAAATTGTAGAAAAAGCATAATGTTGAGTTTATGTTGTTTACTTTCTGTTATATCTTGCATGTTATACAACTTGGTTGAATCTTGCAATCCATCTAAAATATACTAATTAATCACAGTGAAATATATCATGTAGTTTGCCCTGGCCATAGATCCATCATCGTCAGGACTTGGTGATGGTGAAACGGGTTCTCCTGCGGATTAACCCAGAGCGCATATTTTTGAATATGCGAGGTTTCTCCTAGCCTCAAATAGAGAGGTGAAACGAGTGCAGCTGTGGTTGCAGACTCGGGTATGTGATGAGCATGGTGAACATGGTCCATGGCTCCAGATATGTGATATGTGATGAGCATGAATGCGTTCATGACTCAGAGCACGGTGATTAGGCCCGTGGCTCAGTTTACTAGCGTCGTGACCTATACCGAGGTGGGCTAGAGGAAGGGTAGCCTGAGGAGATGACCCTGTGGCTTAAGACCACTTGAGCATGAGACTGCGAACCTGCTTTGTGTTCTCATGTACTGACCACGAGGGGTGAGGTCGTGGATTCCGACTCTTCCATTGACCTTGTATGGCACCAGCTATGGGCTTCGCAGCCGAAGGTTGGATCTGAATGGTACGGTTCATTTCCTCAGGGCATAATAAAACCTAATCCAGCCGTTTAGTACTCACTGCTTAAGACAAACACGAAACATTGGTTGAGGCCTTGTTTGTGTAGTTACTCTCTTTATATCTTGCAGCTACTTACATGGTTTTCATATCTTGCCTTGTTAATCATGTTTCACATGTAATACTTGGGTACATCTGGTAAGTTTAGACAACTTCATTCCATAAGACTGCTCTTACTATAACTCTTATCAGTTGATTGTTTTATGTATATACTCATATGAGGTTTTGTAGTTTTGGCGGGGAGTTATGCCTCCCGCTGGGACAATGTTCAATTGTCTCACTCCGTTGGTTTACACCCCTTTTTCTTTAGGTGGTCGAGCTAGACATGGTGGTGGTCGCGGGGTTGCGGCCGAGCAGCAAGAAGAACAATAGAAGGCAAGCTTTGGAGATGCTGCTATTTTGACGTTTTGTTGTATAGTCTAGAGTCATCCCTGTACTCTCAGGTCCTTGGCAGTGTCTTGACGTTGTTTCACAATGAACGATCGATGATGTTTGTATATCCTGCTGTTGGCCGAATGTGGGCCTTTATGTATATGAATAGGTGGTGAACTCATGTGATGGATGAACAACTGTTCCTGAGCTGTGGACACATATCCGATCTCGTGTATGTGTATATATATGACATGTTTCTGTGCAGGATGATGACTGGAAAGTAATAGTTTTACAATTTATCAGTTTTCCACAACCGATTTTGATTAACCTGTGTTTTCGATAATCTGTGGTTAAGGTGATTATGGTGATTTCCGCACATTTTCGCGTAACACCTCGTTATCTATATGATAATGGGATGTGTTGCATCAGTTTTCTTCCCATGTTTAAGTTGGTAGAAAGAGATCTCCTCTTCACAAATAGGGCAACCAAGATGTCCTTTGATATTGTACCCATACAGGTTTCCATATGCTGGATAATAATTTATCGTACAAAATAGTCAGATTGAAATTCCCTTTACGGTTTGTATCATACAAGTCTACACCTTTGTCCCATAGAATCCTTAAATCTTCAACAAGTGGAGCCAAATAAACATCAATATTATTTCTAGACTGCTTTGGTCCTGAAATTAGTAGAGTCAAAAGCATATACTTGCATTTCATGCATACATCTCGATCAATATTATATATGACCAAAATCATAGGCTAGCTATTATGACTGCCAAAATTATGTGGATTCATTCCATCTACAGAAAGTGTCAATCTTAAGTTCCTAGGATCACACCGAATTCAGGAAATATATCATTTATTGTCATCCATTGTGGAGAATGTGTTGGTTGTCTAAGAAAGCCATCTCTTATCCTGTCTTCAGCATGCCAACCAGCTTCTTTGCATCATCAACATTATTGAACAAGTGCCTAAATCTAGGTATTATTGACAAATGCCACAAAACCTTGCTAAGTCTACCATCCTTGTTGTATCGTGGTTCTTTGCAAACTGGACAACTATTGAGCCAAGCATGTCCATATCGATACAAAATGTAATCATTGGAGCATGCATGTATCTTTTCATAATTAGGACCCATGGATGAAAGCACTATTTTAGCTGCATATGTGTGACAAGGAAGTACACTATTCTCGGGAAGTATATCTTTTAAGAGTTGTAGTAAGGTAGTAAAGTTTTTATCAGACCAACCATTGCTCTCTTTTAGGTGATACAACTTTAAAATAGTAGATAATTTAGTGAACTTGACACAATCGTTGTATAATGAGGTTTTTGAGTTAGCCATTAACATTTCAGACATTTTAGGACAATCTAAGATCTTTTCTTCTACACTATAAGCCATGTCCTGCAATGTGTTTTCTTTGTGTGCCTCAGATTGTTTGTTGTGATCTACATATGAAAAACTTTGTTCTCTCCATGATGTCTCCATCGAGTGTAAGGCATATCTATACCGTTTTGAAATAAGTGATGACGCAAGGAGTCTTTGTCAAACCACTTCCCAAAATCACACTTTTTGCAAGGACAAAATAGTCTAATATGATTGCCCGCATGTTCAATTCACATCTTATAAATTCATCCACTCCTTTTTCATATTCTCTAGACAAATGATTTGATGACATCTACTTTCGATTCATTACTGCATGCCAATTGGCTGCATAGAAAAATATTCTGGGTTAGTTTTCCACTGGCCTGAAGTTATTATAGGGAGGTCCATAAAATAGGAGAGGTGTATAAGATGGATTCAAACAATAATAGAGAAGATTTTTACTTTGGTGACTAACAACTTGATTTATTGCTTTATGTTCACTAGAATCACCACCCAATCAAAGAAACATTGGGTGGACACCAAGCAGCAAGAATCCTAGAAGATAAAGATAGGGGAAACATAGGTCCCATCATGGTTTGCGATTCAAGAGGAAGACGGTAGTCTTGTGTAGATGACTGATAGAATTAAAACAATCATTTTGAGAATGGATTAAGCTTTGATACATATTGATTGAGAGTGATACTAATCTAGACAACAGATAATCATATGACTCAAATGTACCTACAGTCCCATCCTTGCCTGCTTCACCCTACCATAAGGTAGGCTAACCACACCATCTTCTAGATCAAAACTCTTAAGTATTTTAGATGAAGAAGGAAGCACCATCCCATAAAGTAGGTTGCAACTAGACATCAAAGGTGACAGGAAGTTGAGTTTAGTTCCAGGAAAATGAGTCCATGTGATAGGTCGAAATTATAATTTTTCAAAAAAATAACTTGCATGTAATGGTTTTTTGTAACTCAAATAAAAAATACATTACACTTAGTTGTTGACTTTCCTCAAAGTCAATATCATCAAGCATATACATCAAAAATAGTTCAGCTTAGTTAAGTGCAAGTAAATTGTTCTATACAAGCATATTTTAATCAATTATGTCCAATGGCCAAATAAGAAAAATAGACTAAGCATGCCATGATGAGCTTAACGTTATATACAACCAAATCATGTAATCTTATGTTTTACTTGATAAAAAAAACAAATTATATACTTTTTGGATGATAACATCTACTTCAATAAATATAGAGCTTGTAAAGGTAAATAATATGTAAATATAGAGCTTGTAAGCATATATCACTTCTAAGGGTACATAACATGCAATAAATTATGTGCTTGGCTATGCTTTGTATACTATTGTTATGAAATTTTCCACAATAGTCATCTCGTCTCAACAAGTCAGTAAAATATTAATTCATCAACAAATATCTTGACTAAAATAAATAAATGATATCTTAAATAAGAAGTATAAAGAACTATGAGAAATATTTCATAGTGAATCCACGGGAAAGATTGACATATTTTTGTCCCTATGGAAAATCATGGTGAATCATAGGGAGAGAAGTTTCTTATAAGACTCCATTATTTATTTAAACACTTGTGTAAAAAAACATGAGATAAATAGGATTCGTATTTGTTTAGGGTATTTTTATTTAAAGAAATTCCCCTCTCCCATCCCCCATAGTCGTGTAACAAATAATATTTTTTAACTTTTTCCCATCCCTATCACTTTCCTCATGCATGTGTTACCAAACCCACATTTTTTATAATTTTTGCTTCCCTGTCACCATCACGTTCCCCTTCCCTATCCCCTTTTCCTTGACCATCTATTATTTATCATGTATTAAACTTGGATGAAAATAACAAACATAGATGGGGTTGAATACTCTCTTAATAGTTAGATCAAAAATAAGGTTAAATAGAGAAGTGAGAAATACCCCATTATGGTAACGTACATAATAGTTCTTAGATGAGTAGTCTAGCTCACATTTATGGTTCTGATTCAAGTTCTCCATCACCAATAGCCAGTGGCGGACCTACATAGAGGCCACCTGAGGCCTGGGCCTCACCCTGCCATTACAAAATTAACTTCAATTGAATGATTCGTCCGTTCCACTACTCAATGGCACACACTTTGGCCTCACCCTGTCATCACAAATTTAATTTTGATTTAATGATTGGCCCTTTCTTCTTCCCAACGGCCACACACATAGCCCCACGATTACGGTTGAATAGGAAGACATGATGTCCTTTGAATGGCACAAAGTTAAAGGGGTGAACAAGACACCTCGTCTCTGATTTCTACATATGAAGTATCAATAGTTATTTAGCTAAATAAATGAAAAAGAAACCATGATGTGTGTCTATGAGAAGGACCGATAGTGGAAGAGGAAGAGAGAGGGGAAGGGAGAGAGAAAGAGGGAGTTGAAGTGTTGTGTGGAAAAAGAACATGCCATGCTTTTTTAGTTAATTGAATAGCAACTGAATGTTTATTATATTAAGTCAATTGACGTTCTTTTCTAAAAACATATCCTTGATGTTTAAAAAACTTTGACCATTTCATATAGTCATCATCTCATAATAATAATAATTGATGTTTCCATTTTCTTGTCTTCTTTTAATAGTCTTCTTAAATAAAAAAAAAATACTTGTATATCTTGTTGAAAGGCTAGATATAAAACAACATATACCAATTATTTTGATCGTACTCTATTTTTTATTTTATGTTTGTCTTCTTTCCGGTAATCGTATCCGCTTATAAAATATTGTATAGAAAGGGCATCAAGTTTTTTCTCACCATAATTCAGTTTAGCTTTCACAGTTTATCATGTCCTCATCTACCTCCTTTTATTGATTTGTTGTGGGTTCATATAGGATCAAGTTTAGTTAACAGTGACAAACATTATCATCACTTAATATTGTACACTTTCTTCCACAATAAAAAAATCTTGCACAATCCAATCTCTTCTCATTATATCTATCAAGACATCAAATATATTATTAACCGTAACTTAATATCATTTCACATCAGAGAATATTAAAAATATCTAGACAACGTGTAAAGATAATTCTACTAAAAATATACAAAAATGTAAGATACTTCTTTGTTAATTTTAAAGAAGTAGTTTTAATTATTAAACATTAGTATAACCACTTTAGACATGAATACATGACTACTATATTATTATGATGAGATAATGTACTTACATAACTCAAGCCATCTTAATATTTACATTGGTTTATTTTGATTTGGTTTAGTCAAATTACATTATCAAATTTTACATATTTGTTTTGCAATGATTCCAATAACCTTAGAACACTCAATATGAAAATATTTTTTAAGACTAATTAAAAAGTGTCTCCCAAAATAAAATGAAGTGTAGTTAGCTTCTCTGAAAATGTTAGATTCAATGGTCTAATTTAATTTTACATCCAACGCTAGTCAATAATTGGTGTTTCCGATCCCAACCGAGTTCTATAATGTGGAGTTAAGATTGGTTTTGTATCTCTATATGCACAAGTTCTCTCATGTCATAATTTTCTAACATATGTAGTTTTATAAAATTAACACATAATGAAACTACGTAAATCTAGTCTCATTGCTTTGGATTAACCTTCATCCATGTATTATATTATACTTTAAATATGAATGATCATTTTTCAACAACTGAATCACATTATAAAGTCAAGCAAACTCGATTTTGTTTGTTGCATATATATAAAATATCCTTTTAAATGAAAATATGTGAATTACATTATAAAATATTTTCATACCTAAGATGTTGATATTTATTTGACTCTTTTGTGCACTTAATATTATGTAATAGAAAATACAATTTTCTTACTTGAATTAGAGTGGTTAAGTCATTTGTTTTTATATTTTTGTTAATGACAAATATAAGGGACAAAAATCTTTTATAGTTACTACATTTTGGCCTCACCCACATAGGATCTCTAGATCCGCCACTGCCAATAGCGGCCTCTTCTTGGTCAGTGGTTGCTCACAACGGTGGCACAATGGACTAGTTGGTTAGGAAATTCTGGAGAAGAGTTCAATCTGCCGCAATTTGCTTCTTGGTCAATGGTTGCTCACAACACTTAACATAGCCGGTGGCACGTTGATTAGGAGTAATTTATTAGGAAAGCCAGCATACAATACGACGTAGAGTGGAATCCAGTTGACAGTCGACGCTGCAAAGAATTGAGGCAGGAGACCGGACTCTGACGCGTAGAGATAGGTGACCGGAATGTTGACGATGCACGGAGAGTAGAATACAGTTGATGCTGTGGAGAATTGAGATAGCAGACCATGATCTCTCTAATATGGATTCAACATGGAGAACAAGATTAGATGTTGTGGACACCTGACGGGACAAATCAGCAACGACGGATAAAGCTAAGACGACGGACGGGACTCCACGGAAAACAGGACTCGCAAGCAAAAGACGGCCAAGTAGGGTTTCTGCTAGAAAAACGGCAGGTACACTACTTATATAAGAAAAGTAATGTATTAGGCGGTTTTGGGAGGGAAATACGGGAGGGAAGCATACTTGGAAACAATGGGTACATTCTTTTATTTAGATACATATGAAAAAATAATTTCCAAATAAATATGAAGCATACTTGTGCAGAGTTTTTTTTTTGTAAAAACATTTTCTCTCCTTGTCCCATATATATGTTACAAATAACTTTTTTATGTATTTTTTATCTCTATTCCTTTCCTCATGAGCATGTTACCATATAATACATTTTAACAATTGTTCCATCCTAGTCACCTTTGTATTCCCCTTTAAAGGTTGTACATACATATATCCTCTAGACCATTAGACCAGACCAAACTAACTATTCGGTGATCTGGTCCGATCTTGGACCGACTTCAATTTTGATACGGTCCTCGGTCCTCTATTGTTCAAGATTCCAGTCGTTAGTCCGTAGTCCAAAATCGATCCAGATCGGTCTTGGACTGAATGACATAAAATACTCTCTACCTATTTTGAATTAGACATAATAAATATTTATATTAACGCTAAATATCAAAAAGAATTATTGTGAGGAGTTTATGATGGTTAGATATATAAATAATAAATTTTATATATAACTTATTAGAAATAATATTACTCTGAGATTGGAAGAAAATACTTGTTAGATTATAACATGTGAAGAAGTGATGGAATTATGTAGTAACTTAAGTTTCATATCACAGTGTCATATGATAACTATTCCTCATTCTATATGTAAAGTTATTTTTTTACAAAAAAAATGTGTAAAAAAATATTATTAGCTACCATAGTGTGTTTATGAAGAAATGTATGTTCATAGAAAATGAGACCAAGGATTTTTATATCATATATATATATATATATATATATATATATATATATATATATATGAACTAGTTGTATTTTTAAATTTTCTCACTAACAGTAGTGAAAGAAAATTATTAATCAGGTCAATATATAATTCTTTTGTATTTTTAACTATAGAGGATTTGAGTTGGTCCGATCTTGGTCCCATCCCCATCTCTCCCATAAATTATTCCGTTTGATCTGGACCAGACCAGTTCTTGTTCGATCTGTTTCTCAATCCAAAAAAAAGAAAAAGTCAAGGGCGTAAGACGATAGGAAGATTTTGTATTTTTTGTACTAAGGAGATTTAATGTTGAATAATAAGGAGACATGTGATTATACAATATTTGGAGTTTGTTGTGTAATTATGGTATATAAAAATAACTCAAGGTCTTTTGTATGATCTTAGTATATAACAACAGGTTGTAACATGTTGTGTGATTATGTTCTATTACAACATGTAACTATTATAACAGGTAAATTCATGTTGTGTGATTATGGTATATTATAACAAGTTAGTCTAAGTTGTGTTATGGTGGTCTATTACAATGATTTATCAAGTGTGGCTATTACAACGGGTCACAACATGTTGTGTAATTATAGTATATAACAACAGGTCAGAGTATGTTGTGTGATCTTGGTATATAACAACGGGTTTCAACATATTGAGTTATTATGGTCTATTATAACATGTACCTATTACAATAGGTGAAATCATGTTGTGTGATTTTGATATATTACAACGGGTTGGTCTATTTTGTGTAATTAAAGGTCTATTACAACATGTTATCATGTGTGACTATTAAAATAGATCATAGTATGTTGTGTAATTAAGGTTTTTACAACATATTTGAGTATGTTGTGATACTACGGTATCTAACAACAATTTAGCACATGTTGTAGTATCACGTATATTACAACGGGTTTGACATGTTAATAACTTGTGTTGTATAAAATATACAATATACAACACACAAATAGACTTGTTGTGATAAGTATGCTAACTACAACACAACCAGTAGAATTGTTGTGTTTCTCCCATTGAAAAAGCATTTTCTATAGTAGTTATATAAAAATACCTGTCACTAAGTTTCAAGAAAGTAGTCATAACTTTGATCGTGACCTCAATTGTAGATGCAATAGCTTTCTTCACCTTATTTGAAGGACAAACCTTGTTCCAATGACCAACATGTCCACAAGTCCAATAAGGTTTTTTCTTTGGTTTCTTATGATATTGGCCTTGGATTTATGCATGTTTTCATTTTTTTATCTTTATTCTTAGTAGTCATAGGATTGATAATCAGATTTACATCAACTGGTACCTTTATCACTGCCTTTTATAAGTGTTACTCTATTATTTTGATATCTAGTATAAGTTCATTTAGGGTTATTTCACCCTTCTTTTGCTTGAGATTCATGCTAAAATCCTCCCGACTTCATGAAGTTTTCAAAGGTAGACATAACAATGACTTTATCAGGTAATTTCATACCCGCTTCAGAGAGGCTATGACACAAGAATTGGAAATCATGTACTTGATCATAAACTGATTTACCCTCTACCATTGATACTCAGAAATTGATTTACCCTCTACCATTTATACTTAGTGTTACGACCCCACCTCCCGATAACCCCCAATTAAGGGAGACCGAGAGGTCGAAGCCGTACCCATGACTTCCAGATCAAAGGTTTGACAATTAACCAAGAATAATTACCAAATTTTAACATACTAAACTGAAAAGCTGTAAGAAAATAAACTTTGCATACCTTTTGAAATTTTGGATTTCTAACTTCTATCCACTTAATGATTCTACGCTAACTAATCCTCCTTGCATTTTTCTTCATGTATTTCACAATGTGACGATTTACTGTTTGTCCTTTTGGCTTGTACCTAAAATGCCGACAAACAAAACGTCGGTCAGCCGAAGCTGGTATGTGGGGGAAACAATAAAATTGCAATTATGATAACCATGTAATCATTCAATTAATCATTTAACAATCAAGATTACGTTTTAAATATAACATCCACGATCCATGAGTACCCTATCCTCTGTACTATCCCTGCAGTGGACCTGGATCCTACCTTCCTTATGGTAGATCCCCATTAAACCCCTCATGGTTCCACCTATAGGTGAACCAGTTTCTAGGGTTGAGTCACATGGCACTACTCGTAAGTAGCCCACTCCTTAACTCATGGCAGGCTAATGAGTTTCATGGCACTACACGTAGGTATCCCAATTTCTAACTCTCGGTAACCTAGACCTTGCTCTAGGATCACCCCCTTTTCAGCCTTTTCAAAGTAACAGAGGTGGCCTCGGATCTAGCCTACTAATTTATAGTGATAATCATAGTCACTTTATAATTGCATGAAAGAAATAGACATCCAACAGTTAATTCATGCATTGAGGGAAACGTCGATAAAATCCTCGGGAAACTATTCGGTATAGTCATAAGCGTAACCACATACCTGACTTGGTGAGTCATGCAGATTATTCAACATATACTTCATGTGTATACAATCAAGTCAATCAACAGATCCAAGCAAGTAATTTAATCATCACATAATTCCTGAAAAAGAATATGTACTCTATTACACATTTCATCAAGAATCTACTTTATTTACTTGGATTCACTTTCTAGGGTTTTGTGTCCATTTTAGGGTTTCATTAGGGTTTCTTAGATCACTTTCTCGAACTTTATCTCTTTTAGGTTAACAAACCCTAAAATACTCTTTTCTACTCATATAAACCCTAATTGCTCAAATATTCATTTTAATAGTCTATTATACCCAAATTGACTTAGGATCATCATATCCCCATTTATTTATGGATTTGAACAATTAAAACATTTAAAAGTCATATTCTCCTAAATTAGGGTTTCCAAGCTCATTAATGCATAATCATGCACAAAACCCGAACTTAAGCCAATTATATAAAAAGATCATCTTTTTAGATCTTATTTTCACTTTTATTAACAATAGGTTAATATCAGCTTGAATTATTAAATCCATCTATCATCAAATCTAAGGGTCTTTCTTAATTAAATCATTAAAGATGGTAACTTTATGTATTTTTCACATTTCAAGCATATTTATGCATATAAACTCTAAATTAGGCCAAATAACGACAAAGATCATCTTTCTAGACTTTGATCTCTCTTTTACCAACAACAGGTTATTATCAACTTAACTTGTTCATTGAACTTTACTAAAACTCATTAACATCAAAATCTAGGGTTTTTCATTAGTAAAACCATTAAAGATAGCATATTTACATACTTTTTGAATTGCACTCAAAATCAGGGTTCATTTATATTTTTATTGCATTCCTCAATTTCTTGTGATCAATTTTCATATGCATATTGTCTTCATCCGATTTACCAATTATTAGATATGATTTTCAGAAGATTATTACCTTTTGGCCAATGGCGGCTTGACACATCAGCGGAAATCATTTTTTTGAATTTCATAGTTGGGCCGGCTGTTAATTGGCGAAATACATTCATACCCCTCCCTCTTGAGCGCGCGCTGAGGGGTAAGGAGGTCAATTGACCTCTTCTTCTTCTTCCTCACGCGGCGTCCTGTTCTTCTTCCGAGCAACCTCCGCCAGTCAACCAACATGTTGACTTCACGATCCTAGGTGGCAGGGCATCAACCGAGGACAGGTATGCCTCCTCCAGGCCTCGCCGGACTCCATGGTGTCCCCAATATTGTCGGATATGACTCATAAAGGGAGGATGATAGCTCGTCCCCATGGCCGCGTACAGAGAAGAGCGGACAGAGGAACATAGCTTGTTCCCAGAAATTTTGGGGTAGGAGCTGGTCTCTAGAGAGCGTGGAATCATTAAGTGGATAGAAGTTAGAAATCCAAAATTTCAAAAGGTAGGCAAAGTTTATTTTCTTACAGCTTTTAAGTTTAGTATGTTAAAATTTGGTAATTATTCTTGGTTAATTGTCAAACCTTTGATCCGAAAGTCATGGGTACAGCTTCGACCTCTCGGTCTCCCTTAATTGGGGGTTATCGGGAGGTGGGGTCATAACAAATGGTATCAGAGCCAATTCCCCTCCAGTAGGTGGGGCCCACATGGGCATGACATGCCAGTCTTGAGCCGTGCGATCCAGGCATGTAGGAAAGGGATGTCCATGGTTGACGTAGCCACCCTTGCGCTGGTATTCCGTGATCGGGAGCTGGGTGTCCATGGGCCATTGTGGGTCTGCACTGAAATGGGGAAGGGATTATGAGGCCTTATAGTTGAGCCTTGACGAGGACATCAAGAGCCTAAGTGGGGGAGATTGTAACATCCCAGGATTTGAGGCCTCAGATAAGTTGATCTTAAAAGGAATGATTGGACTACCCATATCACCAAGGTGCACCTCCTTTTCCGGGAGCCCATCTGAACTCCATAGTTAAGCGTTCTCAGCTTGGAGTAGTACTAGGATGGGTGACCAGTCAGGAAGTTGATCCTGGCTTACGCGTGAGTGGACAAAAGTGTGCAGTTAAGGCTAGTGGTGGTATGTGTGGCCAGTCGTCATTCCTGAAACTCTACTAGAGCCTTGGGCAGTGGGCCCGGTTGTTACACTTAGAAATTTAGATATAATGTATTCTTCAACACCTCACAAAGAATCTTGATGTCGTGACAGGAGGTTTAGAGTATGCCTAATACTATACAACTTATTCATGCTAAGAGGATACATCCTCTACACAAGTGATCACTCCTTCGAGTTAGTGAGTTTCTTAGCATTCTCATGATCTTATTCATTAGGTTTAGGTTTATTATTACCAATAAATACGAAGCTCTACCATCCTAAGACAAATATCCATTCGCCTTTGGCAATGTGCATGGTTGGTGTCGTTGATTTTTTAACATATTAGTAGTGCCAAGCTTAGGAAAATAAAGATCAAGGCCAGTCATGTTAACTAACAACATATAGTAATTTCTCAAAGACTATTGGAAACATTGTTACAAGTAATAATAGGAAATTCCAATATAGTTAACGTGTTTACTTGATAAGTTAAGAATCAGGGAAGAAACTTCTGAACAAACAGAGAAAGAAAAACAAATAAACTAAGTTAGAAAACTCAAACCAAATCCCTCTCTTAGTAAGAGTGATTTAACTTAAATGATCCATCGCTTTACTATCCTCCACATGTGTTGTTCTTCTAGTTGATCCAGTCGTGAACATATAGAAGTGTTGGTAAGGTATGTCCAGAGAGCCAATCATGGGATGATTGACATGGAATATACCATAAAGGATTTTATCAATACTCATAAAGGCAAGCTTCCAATTCATTTGGTTTATCCAGATATGAGATAATGAGGAAACATTATGAACGACTAAAGAATGAAAATACTCAATGATGTATGTCTTCAAGTTCGTGACTTGGAGAATGAGATCATACGAATGCTAAGAGTATGTACGTTTTTATTATGTCCCTAATCAGTTGTTATTGTGGAAGGTAGATAGACATTAGTAACACATAAGACTAGAGTGTGGGTCAATTGATGATTGAATCTCATTAGTCATGATATGGAAATATCAAACCAAGCACACAAATATATGTTAGGGAATAGTGTATTGGACATACCCACCTTGAGAGTGACACATGGAAACCTTCATTGGTAGTCATAGTCATCTCCCATAGTGAAGGTGGTGATTGTGATTCTTAGACCTAAAATCACTACACTCATCAAATGTCGTTGGGTACGCTTTGACATCATCAAATGTGATAATTGCATGACTTTGACACATGGGGATATACTATGAGTGATAGATATGGGATTTGTCCCTCCTACTGGAGTATGATATCATGTCCACTTGATAAGCGATACTGAGAAATGCATGCACATGCACATGTGAATTAACATATGATATTAAGGTCACATTATCTCATATAGTATACTTTTGGTTCAAGGAACATGGATCAAATGTTGAGAGGATGATGATTCCATGCCTCGAGTTCATCTCGGATATTAGATATAAAGGAATTATACAATCATTGTAACACCTTACACAGATTGTAGGTTGAAGTTGTTCTCCAACTTTCCAATCACTTGGGTAGCACTAATGTGCAACTAGGCACCGCTCTTTGCATGTGATGTCATGAGTTAGTTATGGACATTCATTGCCAACGTGATATGGGACATATAGGGTCACACACAAAGAAAATCATCTAGAAGAGGAGTTTAATCTTGAATAATTAATGGGTTGATTACTAAAGTGTTTAGGTACTCAATTAACCTAATGGATCAGCTAATTGCATCCCAATCTATCGTTTCATAGGGTGAGATGTCTGTTTGGTGCACCAGATGATAGTCTTAAGTGTTGAGATGGTCTTTTGGGTTTTCAGACTGATCAGAAATTGAATTAGCTAAATTCTACCCAAACTGAGCTATGACCTGACTAGTTCATTCTGATGAACTGACCGGTTTGGCTTGGCTCACCAGATGACCATCTGGGTGAGTGAGACGACCGTCTCACATGTGTGAGATCACTCAATTAGGTCAGAGGAAGGTTGTAGATACTTTTCCAAATTCATTATGATTGATCTATTCTATTGATACAAGGAAATAAATGTTTGCGTTAATTAGAAACAATTTTGCCAAATTCATATGCGGTTGAAAAACTGCAAAATGATTGTCTCGCAGTATGACACGATTATATCGCTTGCCACACGACCGTCTAGGTCACCAAACAACCGTCTTGTGGTTTGCATGTTGCAAAAACTCAAGATCTTCCAATCCCTTCCACTCCCATACAGATCTCGAATAGACTGGGAACTGTAACACATGCCCAATTATTTATCACAAGTACTATATGAAGAAGCATTAAATCTAATATATAACTAAAACATGGGAAATCATCACATGTATGGCATACTAAGCATTCAAATAATCAAAGTAACTGATTTCAAATAGAAAGTCTAACATACTCAAACTGAAAGTTTGGGAATAACAATCCCAACATGAAAGAAAAGTAAATAACTAAAATAAAACTCCAAGCTGGAAGGATTGCCTAGGATAATGTCCCACTAGTGAAAGATATGTCATGAATCTTCATGTCCTCGAACTAATCCTCAGACAACTACTCACTATCTGCGGACGTCGCGTCCCCAACCATGCACGAAAGAGGAAAATCTAGGAATTAGAGTAAGTGGCAATAAATCTAGTATAACAAGTATAATATGTATGAAAGACTGAAAGATCTGGTAAAAGAGATTAAACATCTTTAATTACTCATTTTATCTTAGTGGCCACCATTATATGATAAGTCCTCCTTTGTTGACACCGAGGTGTCCTCTATGGTGCAACGCACCCTCTGTTGGCACAATGTGCCCTTTGTTGATACTGAAGTGTCCTTTGTTGACACCGAAGTGTCCTCTATGGTGCAACACACCCTCTGTTGGCACTACATGTCGTCTATGATAGACACAGTGACCTTTGAATTGTTCTAGGACTCTCTAGTCTAGACTTATCCTATAATGTATTTAATTAATGTTTTGATGTCATTTTCTATCTATGTTCTTAATCTTGTTCTCTGAATCTATATCTATATCTCTAAGTATGTATCTACATCTTTGAATATGTATCTATTATCTCTAAGTTTGTATATCTAATCTGAATGAAATATAGATCTATGATTGAAATTTCAAATTCTATTCTCTAGATCTAAACTGACTCAAAGTTTGAGTCAAGGAGTATTAATTGTATTTACTCTTAAGTTGAACATTATGTATCTCATAATCTTTAAGTATCAAAACTAATATCTTGCAATATGTCTAAAATACAGAATAGAAAGAACTGTACGAAAGAGGATATTCTGAATCAGAAAAAATTAGACATCATATCTAAATCTGAAGTGTGGATGAGATTTCTAGGGCATTGCCCACTTATCTGTTGTAAGACAAACTCCTATCCACGTTGTCCTTCTGTAAATTGGATCTAACTCTCTCCTAAAATCCCAATGGTTTTATCAAATCATGTATCCCTTTTGGTCAACATGTTTGGGGTTTATAGGGTGTTCTTTTAGGTTATTATCACATGCACTTTACTTGCATTGAGGTGTACGAGTATTAAGTCTTTCATATCCATTTAATGTAATATAGTTAGAGGTTAAGGTTATACATACTATAGTGCCTTAGTATTAATGTTAGGATAATCTTTAGGGCTAGGTAGAATCACAATTTTGACTTTTAGGTTGACACAGTAGAAACAATTTTACAACCATCAGTTATGTCTTGATTAACACATTAGTGGATATATTATAATACACTACTTTAGTCCAATATTGATCAGTCATCACTTATGACAAAGGGTAAACAATCTGTGAGGTGGATAATTGGATCATGGTTACCGTGATATAATAGTTTATTCAACAAAATACTCATGAATACACATTAAGAGATCACAATTAATAGGAGAAGCAACATAGAACGTTGCATGTATATCAGGTTGATCAAAGCTCATGCCCACCATGATCCTCAAGGTGCTGACTTATCAGGGAATAGTTGGGATACAAGGAGGATGGGTTTAAAACAAGAGTAATCGTGGCCAGAAGTGGCCTCTGAAGTCAGAGTGTAAATAGCTTTGCATGGAGTTGTGCAATTAACATCAATGACTTATGTTTTCATAATTGTACCAAGGTAAACTAGGCTTCCATGATTGTTAGTTTGACATTATTATCTAGTATGCATTTAAAAGTATAGTTATGAATCAGTAGAGTTGGATCCCTAGCTGCTAACATGCAAGAGGATGTCAATGAATCATGAACTATAGTAGCTACATAAAGTGGGTATACATGTTTGTATTGGTTTTGATAAGGTAGCAGTAACTAAACATGATGGACATGAAATTCATATATAGAAAACTAGCACAAATGGAACTATGTTTTCAGGGTTTCAAGTATCAACCTCAAAATAGGGAAGCATATAAGAATTTGTTGTAATCGTTAGTGATGAA
This sequence comes from Alisma plantago-aquatica, assembly GCA_963693085.1. Taxonomy (NCBI): domain Eukaryota; kingdom Viridiplantae; phylum Streptophyta; class Magnoliopsida; order Alismatales; family Alismataceae; genus Alisma; species Alisma plantago-aquatica. The sequence continues at coordinate 1,184,169,340 of OY856410.1, read as the reverse complement.
CTAGCTCACCCAGGTAGGGAAACAACCACATAGAAAAGGAAAACACCACATGTAACTTTAGATTGAGCAAGGCATCGACTCATAGTGATATTCAAAATTGATCACCCACCAAGGAAAAGATGGGGCAAATAGGGATGGATTGGTTGGCCTCAGCGAGCCTGTCTGAACCCGACTTGCCTATGGTAGGGCTCACGATGGGAAAGGATTAGGGATAGAGAATGAGGAAGGAGGAAGGAAGGGAACCTCATGCCCTTAGTTGGTTAGGAACCAGTCTGCACTATTCATGAGTATCTCGTCATACTAGGAATGCATTGTGTAGGTGAACACAGAGGTGGGGCGACACCGACGTAAAAAATAAAATCTGATAAATCTACAGAGTATACATTGGGTAGTTGGTATTAGTTGGATTACCTTCTTGCGATGACTTAGTTGGTACATGGGGAGCTTCAGTAGGCCTGGCATTGTGCTCTGGTCGCTCCCAATAGGTTCACGCCCGCCTGGGTTGCTTGGTGTTGAGGTGCTGACTTGTTGTTGTCGAGGAGTTTTTGGGACCGGGCAACGCAGAGCACCGCACGTGAAGGTGGAGCCATAAGTGGTTTCTAGGAAGCGAGGAGATGGTTCAGATGTTACAAATTAAGGTGAAATGATGCAAGGGTGAAGAACGACAGTCTCATAGGAAGAAGGCCACGGTGGAAAAAGGGTGTTTCTTATAGGGGTTGATCTAGTGTTCAAGTATAGGGCGTTGAACTTTCTCCCCAATCCAATCGTGAAAATGGTTTTGAAAAATGCTTGATCATATAGGGGAAATCCCCACACCTTTGAAACAAGAGAGTCCCTCCCCAAGTGGGAGGATAAAGAAGAGGACGGATAGTTGTGATGGTATGGGTACACCATGCACCCAAATTGGACGGCGCACGAAATGCCCAGAAGAACATATTTTTGAGAAAGGCTTTATCCTAATAAAATCTTCATTATCTTCTAGAATTTAGTTACATAGTCAAATAAACTCGAACCGATCTCAAATTCTGAATAGTTGGTCACAAAAGGGTCTAGAAAATTTTCCAAGAGTTAGTTCCCAAATTTGATGATCAAGTTAATTACTATGATTAAAATGAGACAAATATTAAATACTATATAACTAATTATTTAAAAAGAATTAGATATTGATATTTTGGGTGTCATCTTATTTACTTATTTTCTTAGTGGTAAATTTTAGAGTGCATAATAACAACCATAAATATTTAAAATTGACTCATTTATAATATGTGGCCATAAAGGATATGATATTAGAAAATTTTACATTAAGTACCTTAGGATGTTACAGGAATCTTGGCTTAACCCCGCCTATAAATACAGGGGTACATGGGGCTTCCCAGAGAACAACAATAATACATACAATTGAGAATCAGTTGCTATGATAATTGTTGTCCTCTCTGGTTGTGGTAACCAAGAGAGACCAAGTAAGTCCTACCCGACTAGGGAGTGATAACAAGGGCGAGAACAACTAAGTGTCATTTTTGTGGGAGAGGAAGTTAGTGACTAGTATGCCAATAGGAGGGGCAATTCCTTCCTATCTATTCTAGTTGAACAATAGGAGTTCTAGTTGGTTCGTGTAGACTACTCTAGAGGCAGAAGTCCTTTGGTTGTTTCTAGGAGGACAACATCAGTTTGTAGTCTGTGGTGAGACCACAAGAGTCATTGTAGGATCAGTTCAATCCACTGTCTGTGGAGAAGACCAAGAGTTGCACAGACACCGTCCAAGAGCAACTAGAAGATAGTTTCATTGTAATGAGTTGTTGTTGCTAGACTTGCTCCAGGACCAGGTATAAACTCGTTAAACCATCCTTCCTATTTCATTGTAGTTGACACGATTTTGTTGTTATGGGAATATAGATAGATAAAATTTGTATTTCTGCTACTATACTCTATGCTCGTATTTCCCAACAAAGGAATCAGAGCCACGTCAATTTACTATGTTTTATGATGTTTGATATCATATTTTTTGTTTTAACATTTATTTATTGCATACGATGTGAATATCTAAACGCTCTCATATGTGTATCCAATCAAAGACCACATAATCCTGAACTAATATATATACATATATATATATATATATATATATATATGCAATTTACACATGATGGTCTAAAAGCAGTTTTGATGGTGGATGTGTAGCGTGGTTATGGCCAATACCTAATATTTTGTGTGGTTGGATGGTTGGTTTCATTGTTATTTATCTCGATCTACATATCGAACCTCTACCTCCTACGTCCCAATGTAAAGTTAATTCTTTCCTACCTTTATTCCCCTCAAATGTAACTCAAGATTTCTCTTTACAATGTAATAAAGTAGCCATAAGATAGTTTCTTTCTTGTGATGACGAAGAAAATGATCATCACTAGACCAGAAGACCAGTTCGTGAGACGACTATCTAGAGGACAATGGAGGACAGAACAATGGAACCAGACGATCGTCTGGTGGACCCAACTGACCGTTTGGAAGGAGTCCAAACATCAGTTATATAGGAGGCCATACGACCATCCCAGAAGGCCCAACCCACCGTTTGGTAGGTTTCCAAACAACGGTTGGATAGGGAGACCAACTGACTATCCAAGAGGGGAGATGATCGATTCAAGAGTTGAACCGATCTACCCAGATTGGCAAGCACAGATTTTTACACCAACAATAGGTTCATACATGTGATGTTATGATTGACCTAGGTGGTAGTAATTCCTTGTGGATCCAAGGAATTACAATAGACATGGCCATAACCATCGCTTTTTTATTATTTTACATGTTTATGTTGTGGGATATAGCATGTATATGATATGTACTACATAGTGGTGATTGGATACATGATATGTATATATAATATAAATCCATCAATCAGACATATTAAGTCTAAGATGCTTTTGGATAGAAATACACATGAAAAGCTTGTTCGACTAAGCGTAGGTTACGCCTTCACATGGTGCATCATCAACCTCATGGAAGTGTGATGGTAGATATGTAGGCTATGCCTTTGTAGGGTGCATATCTATCATATTGGGTATCGAGTCAGACTTAACTATTGATTCTGAGAGAGCCTAAGCCCAGAAGCATGCAAATGATTATCACAAGGAGTTGTGCATATCGTCTATTAAGAATTGCATATGATGCAATTGGCAAAAGTTGCCTACCATGGTAATTAACTGCATTTTGCGGCGTTGGTCGAGTCATAGTTGAATTATCTTAGATCTTGCTCATTAGAAAATTGATTCGTTGCATATCCAAATTCATATTTGAGGGTTATCAATTTGAACAAAATAATGAGAATGATAATTAATTAAAAAATAATTATTATCGCCCAAATTTTAATCATAATCAAATCAAAATGAGTTTTAATTAAATTACAAATTCTTTTATAGAATCAAATTGCAATAAACGACAATCACTTCTCTCTACGATTGGTCCTTGAGAAGGACAAACTAAATGGGAACAAATTTCATGACTGGTTCAGGATATTGAGAATCATTCTCTCACAAGAGTTCAAGCTCTATGTTCTTGGAGATGCTAGAACCAGATGAACCCCTTCCAATTGCATCTTAGGATGGCATGGATGCTTACAAGAAGCATACTAAAGATGTAATGGATGTCAAGTGTTTGATGCTATACTCTATGAACTATGAGTTCCAAAGGCAGCTTGAGAACATGGATGTGATTGAGATGGTCACGCATCTCAAGAACATGTTCCAAGATTAGGTAAGACAAGAGAGATATGATGTCTCTAAGGCACTATTCAAATGTAACAAGGCAGAAGGAAACCCAGTAGGTCCCCGTGTACTCAAGATCATTGGGTATGTGGACAACCTTCCTAGACTGATATTCCCATGGGTCAAGAGTTGGCCACTGACGTGATTTTGCAGTCTCTACCAGAATCATACAGTAAGTTTGTCATGAACTACAACATGAACAACTTTGACAAATGATTGACAGAATTGTTGGGCACTTTGAGAATAGCTGAGGAATAGATGAAGAAAGACAATCCCAAGTATGTGATGGTGATCAGCAAGACAAAGGGGAAGTCTAAGGCAAAGGCAAAGATAAGAAGAGTTCTAAAGCTAATCTCAAGGCAAATAGAGGAGTGAAGAAAAATGGCAAATGTCACCATTGTCACCAACATGGACATTGGAGAAGAAATTGCCCACTCTGGTTAGAGGAACTAGAGAAGAAAAAGGAAGGCATTGAGGCCTCCACTGCAAGTATAAATGTTATAAGATAAGTTTTATTACTTCTTCTTGGTATGTGATACCAAACAGAGGTCTGACATACTTGATGTGTAGGATATGACAAGAAGTAAAAGCCTTCATGAAAGGACAAAGATAGATAAGGTGGACCAAAGTTGCAGAAGCTTTAGTCTAAATTTAAATTTATTTTAGCCCAATAGGCATGTAATAGAGTTAGTTGAATTGCTATTTCATTATGCCAAGAAAATAGAAACATTTACTTTAAGCATCTTGTATGACAATATTGATGAATCAATAAAGTGAGATATTAATCTTTCTTTTTCAAAAGATATGATCTTGCATGGCAATGCCAAAATATCGAATGATCTTTGACTTAAAATAATCTTGGATAAATTTTCCCAACCTTAATACCAAAGGATTGTAATTGATAACTCAAGACTATCATAATAAATAGTCACCTTGGATGTATATATAAGAAATGCATATCTAGAATACATATTGATGTTCATTTAGATTCCTTTGATTAATGAACCTGAGGAAACATGCAATTCTTACTTACACAGAATGTGACATAGCATCCTTCACTAGATGTAGTGGGAGGATAAGTTTTCTACTAGACCTCATACATATGATGCATGAAGATATTATGGAATGAATGCTATAGATAATTATTTTATACTACATTTCATTTTAGTGGTAATACAAAGATATGTACTCAGTAAAACAGAAACATAAATCTATTGAAGATTTCAAGGAGATTATAAATGAAGTATAACTTTGATGAGATTAAATATTGAAATACTTTACATCAATACCTTGAGTACCTTAAAGAAAGAACAGTGATGATGTATCACAAGTCAAATTTAGACGAACATGATGATGTGTCAGAATAAAGGAATTATACCATGATGAGTCATGATCTAATTATCAATTAATCTGATCTTCTTATATTCTCATAAATATACATATATATATATATATATCACTAAATCATGTACCAACTGAATGGTCTGTAAGACATCATCTATGATATGATATGGAAATGTCCCAATATGTCTAAAGGATTGAAATCTACGTTGAGAAAGTAGTTTCCTATAAAGATTTATCCACAAACCATAATTCATGAATGCTATTATTAATCCCAATCCAATAACAAAACTTGTTTTGTTTAAAGGATAATTGAGTTCCTAAATAATTAGTGGGAGTAAAAGTAGAACTTAAAATGTTTGAGGTCAACAAGATGTATAATGATAACTATGAGATCACAAGTTGTTGTGGAATCTCAAGTTCGTCATGAGACACTGAACAAAATTGTTCTAGTAGAACACATCTAAAATTTAGGTTCGAATCCCAGTTGCCGCCTTTATTTACCACCCTCCCGAGCATTCAGCCTCCACCACGGGCGTGGGAGAGGGGGGGAGAAATCTTTCTCTCTTAATCCCAAAACACATCTAAAATTGAAGGATTGTGAATTCAATAGTGCAGATTGATTGGCCATAGTAGGATGAGCTAATTAATCAACTAGAAGCTATTGAGTACCATAATCTAAGTAATGGCTTAAGGCTATTATGGGGTCCATGTAAGATAACAAGGTAGGACCTTGATAGCACCACCTAAAGTGGCAATATCTAAAGGGTGAAATAGGGTCTTGTGGAAAAGATCTATGTGGATAACTTAAAAGGACAAATAGGTTGAATAAATTTTTCAAATCAGTTCAAGTTGTTAAACATGATAGAATTTCCTGTACCAATTGTCATGCTTGTTGTTGTAGTTAAAATATACTAAGAGATTTAGCATATGAAGATAAAATTGGATTCCTTAAAGGGAATACGTTAGAGGATGTATACATGACATAGTCTAAAGGGTTTTTATAACTTCAAGAAGGCAAATAAAGTGTATAAACTACAAAGTTCAATCTGGGATTGAAACAAGCATCTTAGAGAAGGGATCTTTGATTTGACAAACTATTCAAAGAGTTTGACTTGAATTAAGATAAAAGATTATATCTGTGATTACAAAAGATTTAGTAGGAGCATATATGAATATTCCACATATGATGAGGAATAACATCTCAATATTGTGAATATTGAGAGTTGGCATGGAAAACACGTTCAATAATGAAGTATTGAGTGAAGCATCTTATAAGATAAGGATCAAGATCTATAAAGATAGTTCCTGAATGTTTCACAATATAAGTTTAAGCACATACTATAGCAATGTGTTGAAAGAGTTCAGCATGGAAAGGATTTAATGAGAGAGAATTCATATTAGTATCTCATGAACCAAATGTTCCAATTCTTGTGAAGAATGGAAATAACATGAATAAGATGCCATGTGTTGTAGAAATGGATCTATCATGAATGATAATATTGTATGTATTGGACATGACAAGACGATAGTAAATTCCAATAAGGGCTATGAAATGTCACTAAAGATATACATTAATACTTCAAAAGTATTTAAGGATAGATTGCTAGTAATTCATGATAGCACTAAAGGAAGAGTTAGATGTAAAGGGTTACATCGATGCAAACTTCTATAATGACAAAAGTGATCGCAAATTAAAATATGTTTGATTTAAAAGGAGAAATGTTATTAGTTGGAAGGATTATGAACTAATAGCCTTTAAATACCATTCTACACAAGAAGTCGAGTATACTTGTGTTATGAACACATAGTGATACTATATGGATCTAGAAGTTCATATGATGAACTTATAGATGTTCCAACCATTGATGACTCAGTAATGATATTGTGACAACTGTGGATCTACTTGTTAGGTAAGGAATATCAGATAATATTATGGTGGTTTCATCTCAGAGCAAAGAAATGAGAAACATGCAATATACCGATTAATAGCAAAATGTTGCTAACCTGTTGTATTATCACTTGTGTAGAAAAACATGGTGGACATGTTTAAATCAATAATAATGAGATTTGTGGGTGATTGGCTCTAAGTGCAAGTGGGAGTCAATTGGTAAGGTATGTCAAAGATCCAATCATGTGATGATTGACATGGCATATACTATAAAGGATTTAATTAATACTCATAAAGGTAAGCTTCCAATTCATTATATTTCATTTAGTTATGAGATAATGAGGAAATATTTTGAACGTCTAAAGAATGACAATACCCAATGATGTATGTCTTCAAGTACGTGACTTGGAGAATGAGATCATATGAATGCTAAGAGTATGTAAATTCTTACCCTAATTATTTTTTATTGTTGAAGGTAGATAGACACTAGTAACACATAAGACTAGAGTGTGGGTTGGTTGATGACTGAATCTCATTTGTCATGATATGGAAATATCACACAAAGCACACAAATACATGTTAGGGAACAGTATATCGGATAGACCCACCTTGAGAGTGACACGTGGAAACCTTCATTGGTAGTCATAGTCATCTCTCATAGTGAAGGTGGTGATTGTGATTCATAGACCTAAAATAACTACACTCATCACATGTTGTTGGGCATGCTTTGACATCATCAAATGTAGTCCTGAAACATGAGTTGTCATAACGGTGATGATTGGGTGACTTTGACACATGGGAACTGATTGTGAGTGATAGAGATGGGATTTTCCCTCCTACTGGAGATTGATATCCTAGCCATTTGAAAAGTGAGACTGAGAAATGTATGCACATGCACATGTGAATCAATATATGATATTGAGGTCACATTATCTCATAAAGTCTTCTCTTGGTTCAAGGAATATGGATTGAACATTGAAAGGATGACCATCCATTCCTCGAGTTCATCTTGGATATTAGAGGCAAAGGAATTATCCAATCACTGCAACACCTTACATAGATTGTAGGTTAAAGTTGTTCTCTGACTTTCCAATCACTTGGGTAGAACTGATTTGCGACTAGGCACCGCTCTCTGCTTGTGATGTCATAAGTTAGTTATGGACATTCACTACCAGCCTAATATGGGACCTATAGGGTCACACACAAAGGAACTCATCTAGAAGAGGAGTTTAATCTTGAATAATGATTGGGTTGATTAGTAAAGTGTTTAGGTACTCAATTCACACAATGAATCAGCTGACTGCACCCCAGTTGATTGTCTCACAGGGTGAGATGGACGTTTGGTGCACCAGAGGATAGTCTCAAGTGTTGAGACAGCCGTTTGGGTTGTCAGGATGATCATAAATTGAATTGGCTAACTTCTGCCTAGACTGAGGTGTAAACCAACCAGTTCATTATGATGAACCAACTAGTTCAGATCAGCTCACCAAACGACTGTCTAGGTGAGTGAGACAACTGTCTCGCATGTGCAAGATTGCTTAGTTAGGTCAGAGGAAGGTTCTAGATACTTTCCAAAATTCATTTTGATTGATCAATTCTATTGATATAAGGAAATTATTGTTTGCATTAATTAGAAATGATTTTTCCAAATTCATATATAATTGGAAACCTATAAAACGATCGTCTCGTAGTACGAGAAAATCGTCTCACTTTGTAGACAACAATCTAGGTCATCATATGACCATCTCGTGGTTTGCATGTTGCAAAAATTCAAGATCTTCTGGTCCCTTCCACTCCCATACAGATCTCGAATAGACTGGGAAGCGTGTCTCTAACATCGCCTATAAATAGAGGGGTATTGGGGGCTTCCCAGAGAACAACAACAATATAGACAATTGAGAATCAGTTGATCTGACAATCGTTGTCGTCTCTAGTTGTAGTAACTGGTGTGATCTTCTCAAGGTCACACACTAGCAAACTAGAAGGTGACTAGATGCAACCCTAAGGGAAGACACATGGATCTCTCAAAAATTATCTATGGACCTAGTCTAACACACTGGCTTAACTAATCGCATGTACCCACAAGCGCACGGGGCCGTGTTGTAGAATAGTCAAGTGGTAAGATTAGGGTCAATCCTCAATGAGAGAGGGGGCACTAGAGCTAGATTAATGTGAGCTATGTTCCTAAAGCAGAGTCTAGGGTTTGAGGGTTTGAAGGATTTTTTTTGTTTATTACACTACTATGGCAAGAAATTTAAGAGCAAGAAAGAAGATGTATTAACAAAAACTCTAGATTACAGTAAGCAAGTTAAGACTAAGAAACTAGGCTAGACAAGCAACTAAGCTAGAGCAAGGATTTACACTACACTAGAAAGTCAAATTATCAACTAAGAGGCAAGCTAAGCAATAAGACAAGCAAGAGCCTAAGTTATCACTAGCTAACTAAATTAACACAAGCAAGCTCAAAAGAGACCCAACTACTTAGGCAAGACCTAACTATCAAGAACTAAGCAATTATCTAAGGAGTAATAAAAGAAATTAACCAAACTAGCATTAACATTCTAAGATGGCAAAGGTGGATTTTAAACAACAAGATGGATAGGTGGGATGCTTGGGGATGAAACTTTGTTATTAGTCAGGGGAGGTTGCATAACAAGAAAATTTTATATCTCCAATCTATATTACCAAACCAAACAACAAGGTAAGTGCTATTGGAATATACCCTATGCTACAAGCTGGAGAACTAGAGCTAGGTGTAATTCTAATAGGACTTGACAAGTCTAGGTCTCTAGGGTAAGTGGCATTAGGGCAATTGAGAGCCAAGGGTAGGAATGGGAGTAGTGATGAGGGTGTTTCTCCTCATGTTACTTGCCATCTAGGCTTTAGGAAACTCTAGGCAATTGCACAAATCACACTTACACTAGCTACTTAGATCTCACACCTACTTGTAGGACAAGGGAATTTTATGTGGGAACAAAGGGTGCTAGCTAGGGATCCACTATTTGGACCTAGGAGAAATTCCTAAGATAGCCACATACATTCCATTATCCCCTGGAAGCTAAGTGTCATAAAGCATCATAAAATAAGAAATCAAGTTTTTAAAAGCACAAACCACATGCAAGATAATGGGAAATGAAATAGAAGCACGAGGAATCATCATAGAATGGAAATATGTTCAATGCAAGTTATTTTCCCCCAGCATGATATCAAAGTAACATTTTAACCCCAAAAACCCCACCACTAGGGGCTTAGCTAGACATGATAATACAAAAGAGAAAAGAAAGAAGAAGAAAGGGGTAGGAATCCATGGAGCTCATGGAAGCTTATTCTCCTTCACCTCCTAGTTGTTGTAGAATGACCTCCTTCCTCGAAAGTGGGTGAAGAGCACGGAAATGAAGGGGATTATGGTAGAAAACTAGGTTTCTATGGTGGAAATGGGGTGGAAATGGTAGGTGTAGGTATTGAATGCAAGGGAGATGGCAATGAATGCTCTAGAGTAGGTAGGAGGGTGCTAAGGCAGCTAACCTAGTATCATGGCTGCCACCCATGTATATATAGGTGGTGGTGGAAGCACTAGGGTAAGTGGGGGTATAGTTGGAAAATCAATGCTAAAAATGTAGGTTTTGGGTGGTAGCACGGTCTTTCTGCCCAATATAGGTGGTGGTGGAAGCACTAGGGTAAGTAGGGGTATAGTTGGAAAATTAGTGCTGAAAAATTTAGGTTTTGGGTGGTAGCACGGCTGTTCTGGGCAGAATGACCGTGGTGACTGATGGTTAGACTGAATGTGGTGGGGGAGAACGGTCGTGGTGGGAAGTGGAAAATGTCAGAGAGAAAGTGGTTAAATGAAGGTTGGTAGCACGGCCATGCTGGGTAGCACGGTCGTGATGGGCAAGGTGAATTAGAGGTCATTCTAGTCATCATGCCCATTCTTATCCTTGGAAGAATGGTTGTTTTGGGGGCTTCTCACCACTACCGTGTTGGGTAGCATGACCGTTTTGAAAATGTTGTTATACTTGACAAAATGAAGATTTTCCCTGTAACTTTTGCATTTGTGAGCACGGGTGTTTCTTGGCGCCACGGTCGTACTGGGGTCTTCAATAGCATTTTGACCTTAGAACTTCATGATCCATGGACTTCTTTGCTTGAGATTGACCCTTGTCCACTAGGGGTAGGTTGAGGGAGATTTGGGGCCTTCTTTGGACCCCTCCATGGGTGGAGAAATCCTAGAACTCCTTCCTTCTCTGTCATCCATCCAAGACATGGTCCAAGTACCTGAAACATGCAAAGAACATCCATAAGTGCATTTGATAATAATATGCATATTGAGGGAATTAACTTGCATTCTAATATGTTTAGACGTGATTGAGATACAAAAAGACACAAGATGAAGCCCTAAAATAGGGCTACATCACCACCCAAACTTAACCTCAAGTATGCTTCAACTTAATCTCTTTTTTCAATTCAATCAAGGAACAAAGATAATGCAACATTGTGATGTTTATTGGATAAAATGAGTTGACATGAGGAATTAGGCATGCAATCCACTACTTTCTACTCATTTTCATTCTTTTCAAGTGTGAATCAAGCACATAGCATAATAATTTAGAATATGGATCACCATTCACATATGCAAGCAATGCAATATTATAATGCTCCAAGTAAACCTTATTACGCATGAAATACATTCAAGAGGTTAGGATTATTGTTTCCCTTGCTAAAGCTACCTCATACACTTCATTTCACTACTCATGACTCACTTGGCTTGTATAGGGGGATGTGGGATACAGTTGATTTACCCTAGCCCTGCTAGGCATAAAAAGAGAAGAAATGGTTGTGTAAGGGAGTGGAGTGCTTTTGCAATCATCTTTTCTTTTTTTGAATGCTCTTAAATAGGAGCACCCTTTATTTTCTGTTGCTTTTTCTTTTCTTAGCCCTTAGTGTAGGTAGGGCATATGATGACAAGAGTGAAGCGGGGAGTTAAATGTATGACCACCCCACACTTTTGGGGTGGTCAAGGCTGATATGTGCACTTTAGCATCCTTTCTTGAGGCAGAGAGGTAAGAAGATGGTGGAAGAAATGTCAGATCAAAGAGTGGTCACAAGTAGTGGCAATCCATGTATAATTTCACTTAAGCAAGTTAGTCCATGTAACATTGACCAATCAAACAAGTCATGCATAAAATGAATAGTATAGTATATTGCATCCTTTTCATAAAGAACAAGAAAACCCAAACGTTCAAGACTTGCAAAAATCACCCTTTTATTCAAAACAAAAATTTATTTCAAAAGGATTGGAGAACATGCAAAATTCCTACATAGGACTCATTCTAGCCACAAACATCCAAATCAAGTTACATCATCCAAGATTTAGCCATTTTTATCACAATAGATAGAGATTCAATTGAAACACACTTTTGGGCAAGAACATTCAAGTTTGGAAAAAAATGGCCAAAAAGGTGCCAATTTGCATTCAATCACATCTAAGCCTACATTTAGGAAAATTTAAAACATAAAGCGGAAAATACTATTTAAAACACACAAAAATTACCAAAATCTACATGGAAATGCAATGCATGATATGGAAGAGCAAAAAGAACAAAATTTTGAAAAATTACACAAAAATGCATGAAATTAAAGTACATGTATGCATGAATGCTAACAACAAGAAAACTACACTAGAAAGAGTAATGTCAAACAAATAGAGATCAGGTGAGACAATCATCAACAAAATAAGCTAAGAAAGAGGGAATACTGCCCTACCACCCCAAATTGTTGAATCATGTTGTCCTCAGCATGAAACTAAAGATCAGGAATGATAGGGTAGACGTCACTGCTATAGTGGTGTGGGATCCTACGGTGGACTGGCTTGTGGAGGTGGGTGTTGGTAATAGTGGCCCCAATAGTCCTCCTGTGGAGGTGGGTATGTCTCTTACTATCCAGATAGGGCTCCCCAGAAATCCTCCCCACATTGGGGGTTTCTTTACTCCTGCGCATGCTTATACTGGTACATGTGGTTGATTTGATGATGCATCTGTGACTGATCTAACCACATGGCATGTTGTGTCTATTGAATCATCTCTAACTGTGCATGGATGCCCAACATGTCATATACATTTGTTGGAGGTGGTTGCACATCAAAGTCCTCATATCTCAGTCTAGTGTGGCGGGGCTGCTCAAGAATGTGTTGCTGCTCTGGCACATTCGTCTCTCCTCCTTCTTTAGGTAAGTTCACCGGTATTTCCCTAAATCCTTCTCTAGGGTGGTCTTCCTCATACTTTTCTAACAACCCCAAAAAATCCCTCGGTGGTCAGACATCTGTGAGTAGGGGGCTGGCATGATATGGGAGTCCTAAGGTGATGTCATGGTATCCAGGGTTCAAAATATAAAAGATCTTGTTGTCTTTGAGGCTTATCATTTGGGATCTTTCCAGGTAGTTTAAATAAACAAATCTACTTCCTTCTACCTTAGTAAGACCCTCTAAATCACAGCCCACTGATTTTGCAATTGTTGTGATGATTCCCCCATGATGAATGGATTTTTGCTTTTTAAGGGGATTGCCTTGATGTGGTCAATCACCATGCTTCCTATGTTGACGAAGCTCAAGCTTGCTACTATAGACATCACAAATAGATCCTTATGCAAATAGCAGCCTTTATTATCATAATGGCCAAAATTGGTGTTTGCTAAGACCTTCTAGAAATATCTTATGAGAGGATTGTACACTTGTTGGTCTTAGATTTTCCTACAGAGAAAGTTTCTTGACCCGTGATGTCCTTCAACATCTTTGAGTAATCTGCTTTCCCATTCTTGTCAAGTCTCCCCTCATCAAATTTCTTTTCCATTTTTGGATTGGGGTCAAAGATCCCATTGAGTTGGGAGGCTCTCAACACGTGTGTGGATCCAAGCAGTTTGAATCTTATTGCGTCTTCACCTCTATGTTGCACTTTCTCCAATGACGCAAAGAATTCATGGATTAACTAAAGGTATGTTTCTTCCACCTCATGCAAGATCGTGTATAGCCCACAATGTTCCAATTGACCTCTGAACATGAATTCTATCCCTAAAGCCTGCATGGTTATTGTACATGCATACCTAGTGGGGATCGCTCTCCTTGTAAAGCACTCAGGATAGAGAGGTTTTGTGAAAACTCTCCTTGAAGTGTCTCTCCCATATGTGGCTCCCTTGGGTTGTTTTCCAACCCACTTCATTCTATCCTCCTCTAGCTTGGATAAGAAGTCCACTGGCTCATCTTCCATCTCCTCACTTTCAATCTCATCTACCTCCTCCTCCTCATAAATGTGTGATCCCGAACTTATGTCCAAGTTCAAGGACACCATTTGAATGGGTGCATCTTCGTCTCCTTCTTCAACAACCAACCAAAATCTAGCATGTTATTGAGCAATGTGAGGCTGTGCGGATGAAGTGGAGTGCCTCACTGGATTCGGTCTTGGAGGTAGTCATGAAGATGACACAGCAGTAGCTTTCTTAGGCCTCCTTTTTCAGGCTGGTGCATCAACATCTGATGTTTTCTAACTCTTCTTCTTCCTCCTCCTCTTCGGGATTGTTATATCTTGGATCTGACGTATGGTGGCTTGAGGAGGGGTAGAGTCGGGAAGCACTCATCGATGTTAATCTCCGGAGAGATGAATTGGAGATGGAGTTGGATGACAACGTAGGGCTGTGTGATGGCAGTGTGACGTTGGAGGCTCGTTTGGTGCAACTTTTGCCTCTGGTGAGGATATTCAAGGTCTTCTCTACCCCTATCTTGATTGCTTTTCCCGTGCTCTTCATCTTTGCAAGGATTTGGTGGATGAATGAAGAACAACAATAATTTTCATTCTTTCGGGCTGTAGGGGCAAAAATATTCTTGAGATGGAGGGTAATTGTGATGACCTCCAAATTAGGGTTTTGATACCCATTATGACATTGATATAAATGGGTGACCAATTGATGACAAAATCATTTATTGCCATAATGAAGCGATATCAAGCCAATTTGAGAGGCATATGTGATTATAGAGCCTACACGATTGTTTGAGGTTATTGGGTGTGATTTTGGGGGTTATAATGAGAATCATAATCTTTGGAATAAACCATATTCAATAACGATTGAAGGGCTCTATTGATGGTATTTCGAATCCAATTTTGGTCATCACCTAATATTGGTCATGATAGAACCTGGGTTAATATTGCATTGGATTAGGGCTTTGCGTTGAGTTATATAGTGGTTTGAAGGTGTTTTAAATGAGTAATACCCCCATTGAATTTAGACCAAAGTTTGCTACTGTGTGATATGTCACAAAGCCACTGGTATCGCTGGGCTGTGCGGCACCCTTGCTAGTTTAAGGGAGGCAGAACAGGTCTCAAGCCATTCCTATCCTCCCGAAAAAGGAGGAATAGAACACGACTAAGGAATCATTTAGATCCTATGAAGGTGGAGCAACCAAAGGGAACTGAATGCTTAACAATGATCTACGCAGTATCCTAGACAGGATGAGACTTCGCTCACCCTTCTCGTTCGCTAGATGAGGAAGAACAATCATCTCTCGCAGCTGCTCCATTGGCTTTTACAGATAGGTGGCAGAGCACTGAGGAAGTGAGGAGACATATATTTCTAGCAGGCATCTCCACTCAATAGAAAGGTGGGTCTCTATAGGATCCTCTAGCCCTTCTCATCACCTGGTTCTTCATCACCACACACATGAAAAAGGGGAATGAAGACAAGGTCGTAAAAAGGCAGTGCAAATGAATGGGAGAATCACGCAGACATGGAGAAGCCTGAGATGGCTCCTCTCGGCTTTATGGAAGACTCCCATCTAATCCCTGAACCCAAACTCGTAGCCGTGGAGGTGAGGATCCGAGTCGAGGCACATGGCCAATCCTAAGATGGTCGCTGAGACTGTGAGGAGCAACCTCCATATTCAAGACCCCAAGCCAGAGGTGTAGAGTACAGGAAGACATACTTCTTGGTGGTATAAGCTCTGGAAGAGGGAGGCCCCAACCCAGGTTCATTGCTTGCCAGAAGAGGCCTCTGGTGGTGGTGGCAGGTCTGGAGAGATCAACATTATTTAGACCCTCATCGCTGGAGGCAGGGCACCATCGGTGGTCTGAGAGGGCTTCGTCGGACCTCTCGACGGTTCCTTATTCCTCTCATCTGGTCTGGAGCTTCCAGGCGATCTCATCAACAAGGGCAAAGGATAGTGCTTCTGGTCTGTTGGTCCGTCATGAGCACGTTGGATCTACGCCACAGCCGCGACTGCGTGCTGTAGGAGCCAGAGCGCCTTGCGCAACGAATCACGATGCGTGAGGGAGAAAGGGCGAGTAATGAGAGCCCTGAACCAGTGAAAAAAAATCACACCGAATCGGATCCAGGATAGTGAACTAGACCAGATCAACCAAAGAACCGGCCACAACAAGCAGAGGAGATGCGCCAACCTTAGTGGCCACGTGGCGCGATCCAATTGGTCGCTTAAGGTAAAAATCCCAGAAATGCTTAGTTCTTGTATAATTCATAGCAATTGGCTCGATGATCAGAAAAATACATATAATATACCAAAATTCTCAGAAACATGTGTAGAACACAGTAGAATGATAATATCAGGCTTTTGATGCATTAATAATAGTTATATCATATAAGATGTGAAATGGTCATATGATGGATAATAAATATCAAACAATATTCTAAAATTATGATAACATGTCAGTAAGTCTATATTCATATTTATAATGCATATGATGCCAGTTATGGTCATGTTGATGTACGAAATCATGTAATTTGCTCCATATGGCCAATTAGGGCTAATAACCCTAAAGAAAATGTAATAAATACATGCATGCTCAACAAATGATGAAATTTACAGAGTATGCTCATATCTGTATTTGGAAACTCATATTTAATTATGAGATCATGATGACGCATAGAATGCATGTTATATGAAGAGCACCCTTAATACATGTGATGTAACCCTAATATGGTTAATGAAAGTAACATAATGTTAAATATGTGCAAATAATAATGTGACACATGAGTATATCCAGTTGATGAATTGTAATATGGAAAATGACATCAGTAAGATAAATATAAGGTAAGAATACAAGTAATCATGAGAATAACATAATGATCTAAGTAAACCCTAAAATGAACACGACTAGGGTTAAGATGATCAGAATCTGATGCTAGTATATGATTTTGTTATTAACCAGGTGATGACCAGATATCTAGATGAGCAAGAATGATTAGAAATCTCTGAACTCAGGTACGTGGGCTTTATCTAAGTATATGACTAGTTTTCTTGTGTGCAATAGCTATGATGTATTGCTTGTCTTTATTTGAGAATATTGCTTGGATGTACTATGATTGTAGTATCTTCGCCGTGTCAATAAGAACAACAAAGAGTATAGATGGTTTGTAGCTACTAAGTGGATATAATCTCTCTCTCTCTCCCTCAATCCTCTCTCTCTCTTCCTCTAAATATAAGGTCAACACTCGGTCCCCATAGCCCAAGGGGCGGGGAAAAATGAAGTGTGACATCTCTCTCTCTCCCCTCTAAATATAAGGTCGGCACTCAGTCCCCATAGTCCAAGGGGCGGGGAAAAATGAAGTGTGACACCACTTAGTAGTACAAACGCATCAAAAGGCATCTAAAAATATGTGTTTACCTGATTATCACTTTAAATAATGTTTTCTTTTACTCTTTCTTTCTCAAGTTATTTCAATTATGCAAGCATATTATTATGTATATTTCTACCCACGTACACAACACCTTGTGTTTTGATTGGTTGTTTCACGTATGTTTTAGGTTCAGAGCTAGCATGGGAGAAAAAGAAAGGAAGTGAGCAGTTGTCCAGGTTGTACCTATTGTGTAGATCCTGAATTAGCATCCATGTTCATAGACTTGTAAATCTTCTTTTAATATGTAAATGTAATTCACTTTGTAATATACATGTTGAATGCTGAGAAATGTTATGGTGTATGTTATAGTTGTATGTTCATGTATGTGCATATTGCTTCCGCATCACTCTGTGATATGATTGGATGATGTTTTTGGATTCTGACATCTCATTCCCATTAGGGTTTGGAGAAATCAAAATCCGGGGACGTCACAGTTGGTATCAGAGCATGAACAATAGCTACGCCTGAAAATTTCTCACCATGAAACATAAAACGTAATTTCACCTTTTACTTTAAATCCTAGAAACTTAGTAAGTTGTTCTATAGTAATAAGTTCTGGCTTAGCCTCTAGGTTAGAACCTAGATGTTTGAGAACTAGGTTTAGACAAGTGTTTGAAACCCTGTTCATATAGAGCTCATATGTATTGGGTAGCTACACTGGTCTACACCTTGTTCTCACCATTTTACTAGGTGACATGGTACTAGATTATCTACTGTGTGTGGGACACTCGTTTTGCTGATTTGGTTTTGTTTTCCAATCGGCTCGAGCCTCGACAGTTTTCTCTAACATCTGCCTTCTCAGAGAAAAACTATATAATATTTTATTACCTATATGTAAATATGAAAATGTGTCCCTCACACTGGAGAGTAGTTAGTGTTCATGTAAGTGAAAGGGAGTGACATCAGTCTAGAAGAGAGAGTAGTCTAGATTAGATGTCTAGAGCCTTATCAAGATAGGTGATACATAGAGTAGATGATAAAATGATAGTTGAAATAAGCATGTGCAATCTTATCTAAGTTTGACCTCTAATGGTATAAGTTTCCTTATAAAGATTTAAGTTGCATATGAGATGAGTTCAATTTTAGAAAATCTGAGCTTAGTCTTGATGAAGAAAAGACATACTCCTTTCTTATTAAGGCAATCTAAGTTTAAGATTAAGTTGAATATGCATGTGCCTCAAGCTCTTTTACAAAGGAGGACATCCAATGTTAGGACAAGATACATGGTGAACTCCATAGAGAGTGAGACCTACAAGGAGAGGGTCATAGTACCTACCCTATAATATATGAAATATGAGATATATGTGAAATGATGTGTCCTAAGCTAGGTTACTCCTGAGTAGATGAGTTGAGTCCTTTTGCATGATTCTATCTTATATGTGAGAATTGGGTTAAAAAAATGATGGGTAGCTGACTCATAATGAGAAAGTCAATCCTTTTATTTGAGTTAGGTCCTAGCTGGAGTGACATACATTTGTGAATCTCATCAATAATTGCAAGTGAGGTGATATATGAAACTTTGGTTCTGAGAGTAAATTGCCATGTGCACAAGATACTCATATATGTTGATACCTCCTCTTCTCTTCCTTAATATATGATTCTAGAAACCTCACTTGAGCTATATAGATGATTTATATATGAGAAGTCACTCATAGAATCTTGACCTATTCTATCATACCTCCCTATATCATACATGCAATTTTCTAAGTTCCAAAGCATGATAAGACTGGCTTAGTAAATTCTCTTTCTCTCTATATCGTGCATTAAAGATATAAGTTTGAAATCACGAGCTAAAAAAATCTCTTTGGCTCTTAGATTAATAATCACAACATATAGTGCCTAAGACCAATCCTTCTAAATCTAAGCTTCTTCTTGTGGATAACTCGCTGAATAGGGTGAAACCCTAATATTTAAGTATGATAAGCAAGCCTTTCTATAATGATGAAATCATAGTATGATGTCATCATAGACCACATTAATGATGTAATATTGATATTTTAGTAAGCATGAGCTCTTGATATCACCTTGCACGCTTTAGCGGTGTGAAAGATGAAACACTTAGTAATAACTTCTCAACTCTATAAGAGTAAATAACTCCCTAATTATTAGCGTAATAAGGGATGTAAATCTTAAAATGATAGAATGTCAAGTTATGAATAAGCCGTTACATGATAGTTAAATTAAAAATATGTATTGATTCAACCTATATAAGGTGGGTGGGTACACCCTAGATGCTCTAGATCCTAAGATGTCGACTTGGGATGCATATAGAAATATGAGAACTTTGGTACCTATAGGTGGTGACCCGTATGCAGTAGGACACTTTATACCACTTTAAGGATGACATTAGTTGAATTTCAAGGAAGAAATTTCATATAAGATGGGGTGAATGTGATGACCTCCAAATTAGGATTTTGATACCCATTATGACATTGATATAAATGGGTGACCAACTGATGACAAAATCATATTGCCATAATGAAGCGATATCAAACCAATTTGAGAGGCATATGTGATTATAGAGCCTACACGATTGTTTGAGGTTATTGGGTGTGATTTTGGGGGTTATAATGAGAATACTAATCTTTGGAATAAACCATATTCAATAACAATTGAAGGGTTCTATTGATGGTATTTCGAATCCAATTTTGGTCATCACCTAATACTGGTCATGATAGAACCTGGGTTAATATTGCATTGGATTAGGGCTTTGCATTGAGTTATATAGAGGTTTGAAGGTGTTTTAAATGAGTAATACCCCATTGAATTTAGACCAAAGTTTGCTACTGTGTGATATGTCACACAGCCACTGGTATCGCTGGGCTGTGCGACACCCTTGCCAGTTTAAGGGAGGCAGAACAGGTCTCAAGCCATTCCTATCCTCCCAAAAAAGGAGGAATAGAACACGACTAAGGAATCATTTAGATCCTATGAAGGTGGAGCAACCAAAGGGAACTGAATGCTTAACAATGATCTACACAGTATCCTAGACAGGATCAGACTTCGCTCACCCTTCTCGGTCGCTGGATGAGGAAGAACAATCATCTCTCGCAACTGCTCCATTGACTTTTACAGATAGGTGGCAGAGCACTGAGGAAGTGAGGAGACATATATTTCTAGCAGGCGTCTCCACTCAATAGAAAGGTGGGTCTATAGAGGATCCTCTAGCCCTTCTAGTCACCTGCTTCTTCATCACCTCACACAAGAAAAAGAGGAATGAAGACAAGGTCGTAAAAAGGCAGTGCAAATGAATGGGAGAATCACACAGACATGCAGAAGCCTGAGATGGGTCCTCTCGGCTTTATGAAAGACTTCCATCTAATCCCTGAACCCAAACTCATAGACGTGGAGGTGAGGAGCCGAGTCGAGGCACATGGCCAATCCTAAAGTGGTCGCTGAGACTGTGAAGATCAACCTCCATATTCATGACCCCAAGCCAGAGGCGTAGAGTACAGGAAGACATACTTCTTGGTGGTAGAAGATCTGGAAGAGGGAGGCCCTGACCCAGGTTCGTTGCTTTCCAGAAGAGGCCTCTGGCAGTGGTGGCAGGTCTGGAGAGATCAACATTATTTAGACCCTCCTCGCTGGAGGTAGGGCACCATCGGTGGTCTGAGAGGGCTTCGTCAGACCTCTCGACGGTTCCTTATTCCTCTCATCTAGTCTGGAGCTTCTAGGGGATCTCATCAACAAGGGCAAAGGATAGTGCTTCTAGTCTGTTGGTCTGTCATGAGCACGTTGGATCCAAGCCACAACCGCGACTGCGTGCTGTAGGAGCCGGAGCGCCTTGCGCAAGGAATCACGATGCGTGAGGGAGAAAGGGCGAGTAAGGAGAGCCCTGAACCAGCAAAAAAAAATCACACTGAACCGGATCCAGGCTAGTGAACCAGACCAGATCAACCAAAGAACCGACCGCAGCAAGCAGAGGAGATGTGCAAACCTTACTGGCCACGTGGCGCGATCCAATTGGTCGCTTAAGGTAAATATCCCATAAATGCTTAGTTGTTGTATAATTCATAGCAATTGGCTTGATGATCAGAAAAATACATATAATATACCAAAATTCTCAGAAAAATGTGTAGAACATAGTAGAATGATAATATCAGGATTTTGATGCATTAATAATTGTGATATCATATAAGATGTGAAATGCTCATATGATGGATAATAAATATCAAAGGATATTCTAAAATTATGATAACATGTCAGTAAGTCTATATTCATGTTTATAATGCATATGATGCCAGTTATGGTCATGTTGATGTACGAAATCATGTAATTTGCTCCATATGGCCAATTAGGGCTAATAACCCTAAAGAAAATGTAATAAATACATGCATGCTCAATAAATGATGAAATTTACAGAGTAAGATCATATCTATATTTGGAAACTCATATTTAATTATGAGATCATGATGATGCATAGAATGCGTGTTATATGAAGAGCACCCTTAATACATGTGATGTAACCCTAATATGGTTAATGAAAGTGACATAATTTTAAATATGTGCACATAATAATGTGACACATGAGTATATCCAGTTGATGAACTGTAATATGGAAAATGACATCAGTAAGATAAATATAAGGTAAGAATACAAGTAATCATGAGATTAACATAATGATCTAAGTAAACCCTAAAATGAACACGACTAGGGTTAAGATGATCAGAATCTGATGCTAGTATATGATTTTGTTATTAACCAGGTGATGACCAGATATCTAGATGAGCAAGAATGATTAAAAATCTCTGAACTCAGGTACGTGGGCTTTATCAAAGTATATGACTAGTTTTCTTGTGTGCAATAGCTATGATTTATTGCTTGTCTTTATTTGAGAATATTGCTTGGATGTACTATGATTGTAGTATCTTCGCCGTGTCAATAAGAACAACAAAGAGTATAGATGGTTTATAGCTACTAAGTGGATATAAGCTCTCTCTCTCTCCCTCAATCCTCTCTCTCTCTTCCTCTAAATATAAGGTTGGCACTCGGTCCCCATAGCCCAAGGGGCGGGGAAAAATGAAGTGCGAAATCTCTCTCTCTCCCCTCTAAATATAAGGTCGGCACTCGGTCCCCATAGTCCAAGGGGCGGGGAAAAATGAAGTGCGACACCACTTAGTAGTACAAACACATCAAAAGGCATCTAAAAATATGTGTTTACCTGATTATCGCTTTAAACAATGTTTTCTTTTACTCTTTCTTTCTCAAGTTATTTCAATTATGCAAGCATATTAGTATGTATCTTTCTACCCACGTACACAACACCTTGTGTGTTGATTCGTTGTTTGACGTATGTTTTAGGTTCAGAGCTAGCATGGGAGAAAAAGAAAGGAAGTGAGCAGTTGTCCAGGTTGTACCTATTGTGTAGATCCTAAATTAGCATCCATGTTCATAGACTTGTAAATCTTCTTTTAATATGTAAATGTAATTCAGTTTGTAATATACATGTTGAATGCTGAGAAATGTTATGGTGTATGTTATAGTTGTATGTTCATGTATGTGCATATTGCTTCCGCATCGCTCTCTGATATGATTGGATGATGTTTTTGGATTCTGACATCTCATTCCCATTAGGGTTTGGAGAAATCAAAATCCAGGGATGTCACAGTAATGGAGGGTGAAAAATGGAGCTTTAGGTAGGGGAAGGTGAGTGGGAGGTAAAGGGATCTTGAATTTAGAGTTTGGAGTAAGAGGAGGTGATTTGGGGTGATTGGAAGTCACCCACCTCATGAAACGGTCGTTCTGGTTTGTGGAAATGAACTGGAGGTCGTGTTGGGTCGGGCAAATTTGGGGCACTTAAGTGTTGGGCCCGGGCCAACACAGCCATTCTGGAGGAATGTCAGCACGGCCGTGTTGGTCAGAATGATCGTGTTGACCGGGCCCAAAACCTAAGTTTTCCTTGTTATAACCAACCTTGCTAGCACGGCCGTGTTGGCCAGAACAGTCTTGTTGACTGGGCCCAAAATCTAAGTTTTCTTGGTTGCAACCAACCTTGCCAGCACGGCCGTTGCATGCCAACACGGCCATGTTGGGTCCTCCAAGTTCCAAAATCTTCAAAAATCATCAAATCACTCCGTCATTCATAATCCAATCATCACCAATGATCCACTTGATGTTCTATAAAGAATTTTTCACTAAAATGTGCCTCATTTATCAAACTTCAACATGTTTCACCTGTCTCAACATCAAAACTAAAGCAAAATTGTTAAACAAAAATGTGTGTGCATTCTTGGAATAGTGTAAAAACAAAGGAAAAGTATCAAAAAGTGAAGTTTGGTGAAAATGTTCTCAAATCTAGGTGGGTTGCCTCCCACTATCCTAAATTTTACACCTTCAGATGGGCTTATTGATCCTTGAACTTGATCATGCTTGTGGAACTTTCAAAGAATCTTTATAGTAAATGTCCCTCTCATGTGCATTCAAGCACATCTCTTCATCAAACTGGTGTTCCTCAAGTAACATCACAATACTCAAAACTTTGGTTGGCTTTATGCAAGCCTACTTCAACGTGCTTTCAATCTTTGTCCATTGACGGAGAACTCTCTTACTCCGTCCTTGTCACTTATCACAATAGCTTCAGATGAGTATACATTCTTGATTAGATAAGGTCCTTCCCACCTAGATCGAATCTTCCCGAGAAAGAACTTCATCCTAGAGTTGTACAGCCACACCCATTGTCTGGGCTCAAAGTTCTTCTTCTTGATCAACTTATCATGTAGGAACTTGGTCCTTTCCTTGTAGATTTTGGACAATATTCATAAGCTTCATATCTCATCTCCTCAATCTCATGTAGTTGCAACTTTATTTTCAATCTGGCAGTGTCTCCATCCATATCCATGACTTTCAATTCCCACAAAGCCTTGTGTTGCATTTCCAGGGGTAGATGGTAGCTTTTTCCACACTCAAGTTTAAATGGTGTCATACCAATCGGGGCTTTAAATGCAGTCCTATATGCCTACAAATCTTCATTGAGATGTAAAGACCAATCCTTGCGGTCCGGCCTCACCTTCTTATCAAGAATGAGCTTTATCTCCTGATTAGCTA
The DNA here is from genome assembly GCA_963693085.1 of Alisma plantago-aquatica. Lineage (NCBI taxonomy): Eukaryota > Viridiplantae > Streptophyta > Magnoliopsida > Alismatales > Alismataceae > Alisma > Alisma plantago-aquatica. Next base: position 1,184,144,638 of record OY856410.1, on the reverse strand, counting down.
ACTCAACTTAACCACTCAGTTGAGGGTGGTAAGGAGTAGCCACGTGATGATTTACTGTGTGTATTTTTAGCACCCCCTCAAAAGACTGATGGATGAAATGGTTTCTTCCATCACTGATCATGGCATGTGGTACATCAAATTGGCTGAATATGTTTGAATTTATAAAATCACAAACTAATTTATGATCATCGGTTCTAGTAGAAATAGCATCAATCCATTTTGATACATAATCAACGGCCACCAAGATGTACACATATCAAATGAGGGAGGAAATGGACCCATGAATTCAAATCCCCAAACATCAAACACCTCAACCACAAGAATGGGTGATAGAGGCATCATGTCCCTCTTTGATATAGTGTCCACCTTTTGGTACTTCAAACAGAACTTGTAATATTCATGAGCATCTTTGAACAATGTTGGACAATAAAATCCACTTTGAAGAATCTTGGTGGTTGTGCGTTTCCCACCAAAGTGACCTACACATACACCAAAGTGGCACATAGATAGGATCTCTTGCTACTTAGTTTCAGGGACAAACCTTCTAATGAGTTGGTTGGGACAATATTTGAAAAGATGTGGGTCATCCCAAGCATAGTTCTTCACCATTTCATATAGTCTCTTTCTCTCTTCCCTTGTACAAGTACTTGATATCCTCCCACTAGCTTAGAAGTTAGCTATGTGCTTGTATCAAGGTCTTTGGGTGGATGAAAATAAGAAAAATTGTTCATGTGGCATTGTTTCCTTGATTCAGTTTCTATCATCATATGGTGCTTCAATGTGGAAGAGATGATCAATTGCAGAATTATTGACTCCCTTCTTGTCTACAATCTCAAAATCAAACTCTTGGAGAAATAGAATCCATCATAAAAATCTTGACTTAGAATCTTTCTTTGACATAAGGTATTTTAGAGCAGCACGATCCGTCTATACCAACACCTTATTTTGCAAGAGATAAGAATGAAACTTGTCAAGAGAAAAAATCACGACAAGCAACTCTTTTTCTGTGGTAGTGTAGTTCCTTTAGGATTATCAAGAGTCTTGCTTGAATAGTAAATGGCATGTGGAATCCAGTCAATCCTTTGGCCTAGCATAGCCCTCACTGCCATATCCGATGCATCAGTCATGATCTCAAATGGCAATGAGAAAATTTGGGGACTACATGATAGGAGCAGAATGAGCGTGTGCTTCAAGTGGTTGAACGTTTCAACACACTTGTCATCAAAATTGAATTCCACATCTTTTTCAAGAAAGTGGCAAAGCGGCCTCAAGATTTAACTAAAGTCTTTGATGAAACGGCAATAGAAACCTACATGCCCCAAGAAATATTGGACATGTCTTACGATGGTAGGAATAGTGAGAGTGGAAACTGGGCCCACTTTGGCCTTATCAATCTCAATGTCTGCCTTGGAAAGTCAGTGACCCAGAACAATGCCTTCGGGCACCATGAAGTGACTTTTCTCCCAAGATAGCACCAAACAGACCTTGACACACATTTCAAGCACGGTTGTTAAGTGGAGCAAACATTCATCAAATGTATTATCAAACATAGAAAAGTCATCCATGAAGACTTCAAGCGACGAATCAGGCATATAAGCAAAGATGGATGTCACACATTTTTGAAAAGTAGAAGGGGCATTGCATATCCCAAATGGAATCCTCCTGTAAACAAAATTACCACTTGGACAAGTGAACATCATCTTGTTTTGATCAGCAGGATGAACAACTATTTGTAAGTAACTGGAGTATCCATCAAGAAAATAGTAAAAACTTTGTCCAGCTAATCTCTCCAAGATCTGATCTAGGAATGGGAGAGGGTAATGATCTTTCTTGGTCTTCTCATTCAATTTTCTATAGTCCACACACATCCTCCACTTGGATTGCTCTCTCAGGCATAAATTCCCCATATTTATTCTCGGCTACTGTGATCCCACCCTTCTTGGGTACAACTTGGATGGGACTCACCATGGTCTATCATAAATGGGAAATATGATTCCAGCATCAAGTAGCTTCACGACCTCTTTCACTACAACTTCTTTCAATTTTGGATTCAACCTCCTTTGCATTTGATGGGTTGGTCTAGCATCATCCTCAAGGTAGATTTTATGGACACGAGTGGAGGGGTCAAGACCCCTCAAGTCAGCAATGGACCATCCAATGTCTTGAATGTTTCTCCTCAAAACTTCCATCAAAGCATATTCTTACTATGGAGAAAGGATAAAAGAAATGATCACCGGGAGGGTGTCATTGGAGCCTAAGAAAGCATATTTCAGCCCTTCGGGAAGTGATTTGAGATCAAGAATCAGAGGCTCTTCAAGGGAATTTTTCAATGGTTCAGAAATGGACATGAGGTCCTCATTTGCAGCCACTAAGGCTAGCTCTTCTTCCTCATCCTCTTCCTCATCATCATCGAAAAATTCCATAATAGTCTCTATCCCTCTACCTTGTGTGGCAATTTGAATCCTTGTAGGTAGAAACTCTTCTACAATCTCATCAAGATACTCAATAAGATAACAATCCTATCTGTAGAAGTTATCACCTCGGCCTTAGCATAATACTTGAAAATGTTCAACTGGATCTTCATGTGCATGAAAGGCACATACATGGTGTTGGTACTCACATGGATCACTGCATTAGTTGTAGCCAAGAAGGGTTTCCCCAAGATAATAGGCACTTTCCTCGAGTCTTTTTCCATGTTCAAAATAATGAAATCAATAGGGAAGAATGTGGAGGTCTCATCATCAAGTCTAACCAACACATCATAAACACACCCTCTAGGCATTTTCATAGATCTATCGACCAATTGCGAAGTACAATTAGATGGAACCCGTTGTCCCATTTGTAGTTCAGCAAACACATCATATGGAATTAGATTTACACTGGAACCCAAGTCAAGAAGAGCTTGGTCTATGTGGTGTGCTCCAATGTAGCATGAGATGATGGGAGCACTGAGATCTTTTCTCTTCCTTGGCACGGTATGTTATAGAATTGATCTCACTTTCTCAGTGAGCTTGACCTTCTTTTGTGTCCTTCCTGTTGTCTTCCTATTGGATGTGCACAAGTCTTTCAAGAACTTAGCATAAGATGGGATTTTATTGATTGCATCAAGTAAAGGAATATTGATCTTGATCTACTTAAATGTTTTCGTGATGTCCTTGGCGTGATTCTTCTTCCTTCTTTCAGTGGATGGTTCTTCAAGTGCATCTGGGAATGGACGGAGTTGTGCTCCCAAGTGGCTCAAGTCAATCGAATCATCAATTTGTATCATAGGAATCATAGTATCATCTTTCTCTATCACAGTATCAACCTGGGTGCTTGTCATAATATCCCCAACTTGAATCCCAATATACACATTCCTAATCACAATATCAACTTTGTCATCATTGGATGCACTATCAACAAAAGTACCCCATGGCTGCTCCAAGGTCCTATCACTCCTCAACACTGTCACTGCCTTCACATGCTCATGGGTAGTGTAAGAGGAAGCTTGTGGAGGTGGTTGTGGCTGTTGAGGTGGTGGTGGTCTTAGGTGTGGTGGATTTGGGTTCTGAAGGATGAATTGTAGCTGAGGTTGTGGTTGTGGGGGTTGTGGTTGATGGGGATGATATTCTAGAGGGGGTTGTTGGTATGCGAGAGGTGGGGTATTGGTAGTCGAAAGGGGATTTTTGAGGTGGGGGAGCATAAGGGTTTGGTGGTCCTTAGTACTGGTGAAGTGGGGGTACCTGGCCTTGTGGTGGGACATAAGCACCTTGAATAGTTCATAAGCACCTTGAATAGTTCTTACATACCTTGATCAAGCCTTTGCTCAAGGCGGCTAATGTTTTGCCCTTAAGAGGACACATCCTTATTCACTTCATCAAGGCTCCTTAGCCTTCCTAGAACTTCTTCTTCAAACTTGGAACTATACTTGGGCCCTTGATGTTGCCTTGGAAGCCTTGACCCTCCTCGTTTTGTTTCTTCCATGAGAAGTTTGGTTGATTCCTCCACTCGGGAGTATATGAGTTGGACATCGGACTTGGTTTTTGTGGTTGCCAAAAGCATGCAAAGCGTTCACTTCTTCATCCTCAACATCAATTGCCATTGTAGATTGGCTAGAAGAACCTCTTGCTTGGTTCTTCATCATGTTCATAATATCCGCCATCATCTTCATCATTCGGGGGTTGGCCTCTGTTCTGAATGGAGCTACGGGAGGACATGGAGGGATGTATTTCTAGTCACAGAGCTCCCCTTTGGTTGAAGATCAGTGGCGAGAACTCTCAACAAGATGCTCAAATAAGGGCCAAGACTCCTCCGGTGGCTTTGCCATGAATGTGCCTCCACATGAGGAATCGACATTATTCTGGATCAACTCAACTAGCTTAGTGTAAAATGCTTGAACAAGCTTCCACAAAGGTACCTCATGACAAGGACAATCACGCATGAGCTTTAGGAACCTTTCACACGCCTCGTGGAAGGGTTCATTCTCTTTTTGTGAGAAGGAGGTAATACACCTCCGCATCTGGGTGAACTTGGTGATCGAGTAGAACTTCTTAAGGAACTCATTCTTGATTGTGATCCATGTCACCAACTCAGGCTTGGAGATGTACCACTCCTTGGCGTTTTCTTTCAGAGAGAGAAGGGGAATAGGGTTCTTCGGATTGAGTCATCGGTGGCTGTAGGTATGTGGAAAGTGGAGCAAGTTTCAAGAAAGGCATCGATATGGTGGTAGGGATTCTCATTCTCCATCCCATAGTAAGTAGGAATGAGTCTAAGAAGGGCTGGGAATGGATATTTGTTGACTCAGCATTTGGTCAACAAGGGTGGCAATTGGGGAGTTGTATTTCCTCGGGGTGAAGTACTCATGGAGAGGGTGGTTGGGTTGTGGTTGAGTGTCACCATGAGATTCATCATGAGGACCATTGCCTTCCATTTTAGTTGATTGGTGTTGTCTGTGGTGGCTTTGGCGTCTCCTTCTACTTATCCCTGGGTCGTATGGCACCAAGTCGGTACAAGTCGAATGCGTACTGCTCATGCACAGTTGTCACCTACACAATACACAAACAAGAAACAAGAGCCAAGTTAGAAATATAGTATGCAAAAGTAAACAAAGAATAGAGAATATCAATGGTGAGGGCATTAAGAAAAGCTAAGATACACTAACAATCTAGGTTGAGCGCCTCTATCCCCGACAACAGTAACAGAACGCTTGGTGCGATCTTCTCAAGTTCACACACTAGCCAACTAGAAGGTGTCTAGATGCAACCCTAAGTGAAAACACACAGATCTCTCAAAATTTATATATGGACCTAGTCCAACACATTGTCTTAAGTATTCACATGTACCCGCAATTGCATGGGGTCGTGTTGTAGTATAGGCAAGCAGCAAGATTAGGGTCAATCCTCAGGGAGAGACGGGGCACTAGAGCTAGATTAATGTGAGCTATGTTCCTAAAGCAGAGTCTAGGGTTTGAGGGTTTAAAGGTTATTTTTTTGTTGATTACACTACAATGGCAAGCAATTTAAGATAAAGAAAGAAGTTGGACTAAAAAAAATCATAGATTTCCCTAAGCAAGTTAAGGCTAAGAAACTAGGCAAAATAAGCAACTAAGATAAAGCAAGGAGCTACACTACACTAGCAAGTCAAATTATCAACTAAGAGGCAAGCTAAGCAATAAGACAAGCAATAGCCTAAGTTATCACTAGATAACTAAATTAACACAAGCAAGCTCAAAAGATCCCTAACTACTTAGGCAAGACCTAACTATCAATAACTAAGCAATTAGCTAAGGAGTAACAAAAGCAATCAACTAAACTAGCATTAACAAGCTAAGATGGCAAAGGTAGATTTTAAGCAATAATATGGATAGGTGGGCCGTTTGGAGATGAAACTTTGATATTAGTTGGGGGAGGTTACATAACAAGCAAGTTTTATATCTCCAATCTAGATTACCAAACCAAACAACAAGGCAAGTGCTATTGGAATATACCATATGCTACTAGTTGGAGAACTAAGGCTAGGTGTAATTCTAATAGGACTTGGCAAGTTTAGGTTTCTAGTGTAAGTGGTACTAGGGCAATTGAAAGCCAAGGGTGGTAATGGGAGTAGAGATGAGGGTGTTTCACCTCACGTTACTTGACATCTAGCCTTTAGGAAACTCTAGGAAATTGCACTAATCATACTTACACTAGCTACTTAGATCTCACATCTACTTGTAGGAGAAGGGAGTTGTATGTGGTAACAAAGGGTGCTAGCTACAGATCCACTATTTGGACCTAGGAGCAATTCCTAAGATAGCCACATGCATTCCATTTTCCCTTAGGAGCTAAGTGTCATCAAGCATCATAAAACAAATCCATGTTTAAAAGCACAAACCACAGGCAAGATAATGGAAATTGAGATAGAAGTAAGAGGAAATCATCATAGAATGGAAACATGTTCAATACAAGTTATTTTCCCCCAACATGGTATCAAGGTAACATTTTAACCCCAAACAGCCTACCACTAGAGGCTTAGATAGATATGATAATACAAAAGAGAAAAGAAAGGAGAAGAAAGGGGTAGGAATCCATGGAGCTTGTGGAAGCTTCTTCACCTTCACCTCCTAGATGTTGTAGAATAACGTCCCTCCTCCAAGGTGGGTGAAGAGCATGGAAATGAAGGGGATTATGGTAGAAAACTTACAAAATTAGGTTTCTATGGTGGAAAATGGGGTGGAAATGGTACGTGGAGGTCTTGAATGCAAGGGAGAGATGGCAATGAATGCTCTAGAGTAGGTAGGAGGATGATAAGGTATCTAACCTAGTGTTGTGGCCGCCACCCATGTATATATAGGTGGTAGTGGAAGCACTAGGGTAAGTAGGGGTATAGTTAGAAAATCAATGCTGAAAAAGGTAGGTTTTGGGTGGTATCTAAGAAGAATGGTCGTGGTGGTTGATGGTTGGAACGACCATGGTGGGGGAGAACGGCCATGATGGGAAGTGGAATATGTCAGAGAAAAAGTGGTGAAATGAAGGCTGGTAGCATGGCTGTGGTGGGGGCTAGGTAGAACGGTCATGCTGGGTAGCATGTCCGTGGTGGGCGAGGTGAATCAGAGGTCATTATAGTTAGCATGCCCATTTTGATCCTTAGCACCACGGTTGTGTTGGTTGGCACGACCATTTTGGGGGCTTCCCACCACGACCGTGTTGGGTAGCACAACCGTTTTGACCTTGTTGTTGTAGCTTGACAAAATGAAGATTTTCCATGTACCTTTTGCATTTGTGAGGTCGGTCGTTCCTTGCACCATAGTCATGTTGGGGTCTTCATTAGCATTTTGAGTTTGAAACTTCATGATCCATGGACTTCTTTTCTTGAGCTTGACCCTTGGGCACTAGGGGTAGGTCGAGGGAGCTTTAAGGTCTTTTTTGGACCCCTCCATGGGTGGAAAAATCCTAGAACTCCTTCCTTCCCTCTCATACATCCAAGACATGGTCCAAGTACCTAAAAAACATACAAAGAACGTCCATAAGTGCATTTGATAGTAATATGCATATTGATGGAATTAACTTGCATTATACTATGTTTAGATGTGATTGAGATACAAAAAGACACAAGATGAAGTGCTAAAATAGGACTGCATTAGTAACCAAGAGAGTCCAAGTAAGTTCTAGCCGACTAGGGATGGATTGCAAGGGAGAGAACAACTATGAATCATTGTTGTGGGAGAGCAAGTTGGTGACTAGTACACCAATGGGAGGGACAAATCCTTTTTGTCTATTCTAGTTGAATGACATGAGTTCTAGTTGGTCCGTGTGGACTACTCTAGAGGTAGGAATCCTTTGGTCACTGCTAGGAGGACAACGCCAGTTTGTAGTCTGTGGCAAGACCGTAGGAGTCACTGTAGATGTTGTTCAGTCCACCATCCATGGAGAAGATCAGGAGATGCACAGACACCATCCAAGAGCAACTAGAAGATAGTTGCATCAACGGTTTTTTGTCACTGGACTTGCTCCAGGACTAGGTATAAACTCGTTAAACCATCTTTCTTATTTCATAGTAGTTGATGTGATTTTGCTGTTATGGGAATACGAATGAATAAAATTTTGTTTTTGTTGCTATACTCTGTGTTCCTGTTTCCCAATAAGAAGAAGATTTCCACACCCACACATAGACCAGTAGTAATAACACCATTGGTACAACTTAGCGATCATTAGGTACCACCACCCAGTAGATTGCATCAAAGATGAGAATAATGGAGAAGAAGACTTTTATTATTTAGGAGAGGACCTCCATGAGAGAAATTCGCATAGCAGGAAGCGGATATATAAAGATTCAGGCGACGGGTTTGTAAAACATGAATGACATACTTTGTTTCTTAGTTCTATGATTAATCTTTTGCATATAGCTTTCTTTGTCTCCCATACACCATCCTATTCCCGATTTGATACAATCACACTAATGTTGTTATACAGATAAACAGAATATGATGAGTCCATTTCCAATTAGAAATATTTGAACTAAATAAATAACTAATTAGTTATCTAGATGTGCAAAAGGACAACGAAAGATAAATCCTGATCCTGAGCTCGACCCCAAGCCCGACCCAACCCAGAAAGGCGTGGTACATGCTTGCATGTGTGTTTTGGTGACCTTTTCCACAATAAGAGCATAAGCTCTCCTAAATCCCTTTGGATACTAGTGTCACATACAATACTACATATAAGGATCATAAACCTTTAGGAGTGCACAATGTGAGATAAACATCTTCCTAATTGCACAAAAGATAAAAATATCTTTTCCCTCCACATATCATGTGTACTAGCTACACCTATATTGGTTTTAGCCCATGTTAACTATCATTAGTTGGTCACCTGTGACCCAACCAAGTTTGGTTGGATCTGACATTACCATAAAGCATCAATATTAAACTTTAGTATTCCATGCTGAGGAGTAGTCCACTTACCACTCATCGTCTCCATTGGTTTTGTGGGTGGATCATAGATCATGAATGTCTGCTTTCAATAGTCATCGACCAAGCATGGAATCCAACATTCGATTGATTGACCTTTCTTGATCGGGAGTGTTAATAAAATTCTAGACATAGTCTGCTATAGACCCATCCACCCACCCAGTTCTAAGGATTGTTAGTGCGTGCTTTTTCCCATACATCCAACAACAATAAAAGATGAGATAAGTAGAAGAGAGAGAAAATGGTTTTCTCAATAACTTTCAATCTAGAGTTTATTATTTGATGAAATAAAAAGCATTTGATTCCTTATGTAAAATACTTTCCAACAAGACTAGTGTTGATATATTTAAAAAATAGTAATACGAGAGAAATATAGTATCTGTGTTTTGGGGTACCATACCACATGTTTTGGGTACAACACCCGTGTTTTGAGTACAATACATCAGCAAGTAAACATTCATATTGTTCTGCAAAATGGGAGTTTTGTACCCGAATCACGTGTATTGTACCCTTTTTATTTATCTGCCGAGTATATCACCAATGTTTTGGTGTATAATGCACATATTTTGGGATAGATTACTCTCATTTTTGGAGGTACAATACTAATATTTTACTTGTTGACATATTGTATTCTAAAACATGAGTACAATAACTAGTATAGTACAAATGATTACTATACTTAGTTTAATTTAGTATTTTACTTGATGGTCAATATGAGTATGGCACCAATTTTTGGGGTACAATATAATATTAGGTATATTACTATCATTTTGGAGGTACAACACTAATGTTACTCCCATTTTGGAGTACATTACCCAAAATTTTGTGGGTATTGTACTTTTTTATACTTATCCTCTCTTGATATACTTCTCATATTTTTTTTCTCCAAAGTAAGTCAACATTGGTCTTGTTAGAAATTTATTTTTGTGATCAACCTAATGCTTTTTATTTCGAAAATAAACCTTATAGTTTAAAAGGTATGAAAAAAACATCTCTCTCCTATTTTTCTCTATTATAGTGTGTCTTTTTTTGTCTACCACATCAGCATTGATCAAGCCTCCCAACCAATGGGTGGATGACCAGGTGGTTTGGAGGGTGTGTGTAGTCGAACTCGAGTGGATATTGTATCATTGTGTTTTGTCCATGTCGCCCGGATATCAAAGATTGTTGCCAATGATAGAGTTACTTTGTAGTTAGGAGGGGCATTGTTGATGGACAAACATTAGGAGAGATATCAGGTCAGACACAACAACCATTTTCCTTTAAACTTCAAATATCAAGCATGAAATTTATGTGTAAATAATAGAATTTGGTAGGGCATGTGCCCACCTAGACTTGAGTGTCATTCCGTCACTGGATGCTTCTTCCACTACTTGGTCATCACATTTTTTGCATCAGTGTCTCAAAAAAGGTAAAGAAGTTCACAATGGTGCATCCTACCTCCACACTACTAAGAAGTGCAACCAGCAACACTTCATTCGGATACATTGTACTAGAGCATGTGTAACATACTCAATTCCGGACACATAGGCTAATCTTCCGTTCTTCTAGGCCCCTACTGGATTATATAGTTATACAATATCCCTCTTTCCTTTCTCTTAATTTTTTTCAAATAGGTACCTTTTAGCATGCATAATTCCCTAAATTTATGATAGATTAGACCTTACTGGGATCTAATAGCCTAATTGACTCGATTGTATCACGTGGACATAAATCTTAGGATGTTATAACCCTAATAATTGAATTATAGGAAATTGGTGAATAGTGATACCACACTCTTGTCTTAATATTAATTTAATACCGAGTATGGCCCTAGGTCCTTAGAGGGAGATAATTGTATGTAAATAAAGAGCTTTTACTCTATTTGATCTTTAGGATGAACTTAAAAACACCTAATATAATGATTAAGTGAATTTGGGTAAATACAGAGCAATTAATCTCAAAATGCAAAATTAAGTCCAAATTCGTGTTCGACATACCCTAATTAGGTAACCCACCAATTTTGAGCCTAATCAGATATCATATACACCCCTAATAGCAATTTAGGAGATTAATGTATAAGTTCAATGCTATTTATGCGATTCATTTGATTGGCACGCCTCTTTTTCCTAAGTTTCGGTGCATTTAAATGTCACGCAACAACTAAGTCAGTGGATGCTTAGTTCTGCATGCGGATCTTTATTGGGTCGGTTAGGCGGACGCTGGACCTCGTCTCCTACCCCCGACTTCTCCGCGCGTGAGACTGCCTTCCTGACTGGCTTCCCTGTGACTGGTTCCACCTCGCCGTTCTCCATCCACACTTCATCTATCAACGTGTTTTCTTCTCCACTAGATCCGCATTGCTCTCCCGACCCCAAAGACCCCTAACTCACCCTCACTCGAACCCTAACAACAAAACATCCAATCCCTTTTCTCCCCTTCCCTGCTCTCGCCACTTCCAGTGACCTCAGCACCCCACTGGACCAATGTGTGGGTAGTTTCTAAACACCCAAAAACTATCATCTATTCCCCCTGCACCCTTCACCGCATTCAATTGGAATGATCTAGCCCAGGTTCACCTTGCCAAGCCGAGTGATCCTCTCTGGCAAACTCCTCGCCGTTACAACATCTCATGACTTCTTAGATCAATTAGAGGAAAGGTAACCATCTTGGCCACCTTTCTTCCTTCTTGTGTACTCCCTTTGCTCTGGCGTCGTCTAGTTTGCTTCGTCGACAAGAACACCCACCTTCCTATATTTTGGGCCACCGCCGGAAGGGGCTAAGATGACCCCCGATCTTATTTTGGGCTATGGGACTCATCACAAGCACGCCTCTGATGTAACGAGCTCGTTGGGGGCCTCGCTAGGGTCTCTGAGACCTCCTACATGCCTGATCTCTTCAACACCTATTTCTCTCGATCTGCGACAGTTCATCTCGGCTTCCTTTATTTCTGGTTCTTCAGCTTCAGGGTCCCTCGTCGTCGTATCTGCGAGGTGTCGGCTTGAGACCCATAGCGTTATACGATGTTGCATCCACCCCGCAGCTAGACCGTAGTGCCTTTCCCCTTTGACGCCTCCGTCGAGGTTGCCTTGACCCTGGTGACCCCAATTCCTTGTTGTGGGCCGTTGCGTTCACAGTGACCACCCGAACCCACTATCCCAATTTCCCGATCATGGAAGCGCCTGAATTCGAAACCCCCTGGCCCTGCTTAATCTGAGCTCCTACAACACCATGGCACGAGAGACAGGGAAGGAAATCCCTGGGGAAAAAGCCCAATCTCGCCCATGGTGCCTGTGACATTCATGTCACGCCCATGGGGGCAAAATAGGAATGTTGGTTCCTATTTGACTTTGTTGACCGATATACCTGATATCTCTATAGTCTTTAGACACGTTACATCTGATTGATTTCCGCATTCCAACTAGGGGTAAAATCGTCATTTCACAATTCGATTTTTCTGTATTTAGCCAGAAATGCTTTAAACTTGTAAAAGTCATAAGAAATTATTTGTTTATCCAAATAGGGTATATATATACATTTTTGGAATAAAAAAAATACGACCGATTCATTGGGACAGGTTTCACGCCCAAATTTGCAACCTACTGTAAGGTCAATTTCTAAGTAAAAGATTTAATGCATATTATATTAATCGAATGCACATATGTTGTGACTAGGTTGAGACAACCCTGACCCTGAACTTAGGAGGTGTTATTGAATATCTAGGACTGGTCATAAGGTATGTACATCCTCTATTTTATTTTGGGCATTATTTGACTGAACCTACATTTCTTTAATGAGGCATCTCTTGAACTATCAATTTTATTTAAAATCTTATTGTTGGACACTCATACTTTCTGCTTTTGATTCATATAAATTCATGTGATTGCTGGAATATTCATTTATGATGGGTCTTTGGACCCCTCCTTCTATGATTGCCATTTTATGTGAAATTGACTAAAATGTTAGTCTTGCCATTCTATTTATGTATGCTATGTGTTTGACTAGAATATCTAGAATAGTGGTACTTATGTACAACCATACTTATATAGGGCGTGCGTATTCCGCCCGGGGTGTGCGTTTCCACCCTTATTTCTTTTAGGCCATGATCCTATAGTGTTATGGCCCTATTTTAGGTATATATAGTCTACATTGTTATGCATGCACATATTCATTGTTTTAATATGATTTTTTGGATGATTGTTATGGCAAGACACTCTTTTATTATCATGTTTGTAATATGAAATTTTATATGCCTCATTTCTTTTGTTACTTTTCTCTTTAACATGCCTATTTGCAAATAGCCCCCTTTTCTTGTGGGAACATCTCTTTTTGTACTTTTAACCCTATATAATGTTTAGAATGTTTTATATATGTACATACTCAGCCTTTGTTGACCTCTTTATTGTTTCCTATGTTCTGGGGGATGTTCCCTTCCACCCAGGTCTAGGTACATTGGAAGACAAGATGCTAAAGGATTGAATATATGGCCTTGGACTTTGAGGATAGCTTGGGATAGTTGTTTTGCCCTCTACAATCGGCCTTATGTGTTCTTAGGTGTATACCTTATACTTTATTTTTTTTCCACCTTATATGGTGAGGAATAATTATACAAAGAATATTTTGTAATTGTATAATAGTTTTGTTTCCGCTGCTTATTCATTATCATGCTCTGTATTATGTACCATTTGAGAAATGAATGAAATTCCTCCTTTCCTTCTTACCTTTTTGGTATTTTTGGGATTGATTGGAATAATTCTTCAATTCAGTGAAGAGTGGATCCCCTATTGGGTCTCACTCTTTACAAAATGGTATCAGAGCCTAAGCAGTCAGTGACTTGACTATTCCAAGTTATCTTAGGTTGACCCTTAATTAGGTTGCTGACCCTTAGAGGTTGTTGATACAGCTATTTCCTAGTAGTAGAACCCTCAACTAGGGTTTTCAACCATAATATTTAAATCTCCTACACTCTCCTAGTCACCTGTGTGGATGAGAGTTAGTCTTTAGTATCCTTATCACCCCTATCCTCTGTATGGTGGTGGAAATGTCGCTACATGGAACTGACTTTTATAGAGTTTGGTTTCTATTTCCTATTTTCTAGGATTCTTCCTTATAGCTATGAAGTGTGGGTTGATGGAATAGTCATAGATAGGCATACTCTAGTTCTCACCTTAAATCCCTTTACCTTGTTGTTCTCTAGCACACCTTGCAAACACCTCCTATGGGGGTGCTGAGAACACCTAAACTATAAATATAAAATTCTGATGTAAATCCTAGGAATTTAGATGATTCCCTTGTTACTAAGTGATGGTATGAATTAGCTTAGTTATTGTTAGGTATGCCTTGCCTTCAATGTGAAGAATCATAACATAGTTATGTCCCAAGACCACTTATCTAAGGTTTGGATACCATGCTTGATTAGCTTTTATGCCTCATACATGAGGTTTAGTGGGTGGAAGATATTAAGTTTTGCATAATATATCTAGGAGTTTGCCCGTCTCACCTCCATGGTGCAATTAGATTACCCAGTGAATGATGTCATTGGTAAAATTACTATATACTTCATCTTGTCTTGCGATGGGACTATGGCTGTAAATCGTCAAGTGTAGAAGGAACATATATACCTTATTATAATTATTGGATGATCATATGACTCCCTTAGGTCTTGTGATGAGGTTGTGTCAATTAAGCCACTTCAAGGTAGGACTAAATAGTGTTAAAAGATCTTTGTATGTACTAGGAAAACATATATGTGGGTGTCGAACTGGAATAAGTATTCAATATTGATGCTTTTCCATATATATATACATACATATATATATATATACATATATATATACATATATATATATATACATATATATATATATCGATATATACATGTTTTCTTAATAAGTCCACAAACATATCTTTGGAGAAATATTGTTCATAAATTTTAGGGTCGACTTTGTATTACAAAATATACATAATTATAAAAAATGAAAGTTGCATATACATATATATGTCATAAATGTATGTATCTGAATCTTCAGGATTGGGTTTATCTTAGCCTAGAGGTGGTCTGAAAAAACCAGGGTGAAATTTACTAGCAAGGCCCATTTATAGAAGTTATATGGATTGGTATGCATCACAATATACATGTCAAGATATTGATTAGAATGGTTGGTATGGTCTCAAACGCACACATCAAAGTTTAGAAAATATTGTTAGGATGTTAGTTTGAATTCAACATGCTTGTTTGAGCTCATAAATTTTAAAAAAACCATATAAACTTAGAGATGTTTTTTAAAAGTAATACATACATACATAGATTCATACATAATACATAATACATGTCACACACACATAGGTATATATATACATACATACATACATACATACATCCCAATTTCCACCTTGGTTTACCACCCTCTCGGATGTTTGGCCTCCATCATGGACATGAGAAAGGGGGAGAGAAGGCATCTCTTAATCACATGCATACATATATACATACATACATACATACATACGCACATGCATACATATGTTAAGACTGACATCTCTTGAGAAGCATCTCTTGATTCATCACCCTCCCTGGCATCCGATCACCGCCACGGCTTATGGGAGAGGGGGAGAGAAATCTTTCTCTCTTAATCCCATATGTTAAGACTGACACACAAATCCACTGAAAACGTTTTGAATTGTAATAGTTATGTAGTACACATTTTACAAGTCGAAACAAGTAATCAGGGTCATTATATTTAAAATAGATATTAATTGGTTGACACAGTTCTGCAAACAGTTTATGAGGATTATCAATCAGTTGGGAAGTTGAGCCCATGACCAAGTTGAATGATGACAAAGACAAAGTTGGCTAGAAAACATGTTCTCCGTCTCCCGTGCCCTATTAGAACAGCATGGTCTGTATAAACTTGTAAGGAAGCCATTCATAATAGGGAGTTTCTAGCCGTCTTTCTTGAGGAGTGAGAAAAGTGACTAATAACCCCACTATGAATCAGAGAAAATAATAGACATTCTTATTTTGGCCCTTATTTTGATTATAGAATCAAGAGCATTGACATCCAAAAAAGGCCAATGAACATAGGATTAGTGTCTTCCATTAAATTTCCTAGTCAGGGCTTAGGCAAGGAAGCCTAGCAGCTCAATTGAATTAGGCGCAAGAAGCTTCAGTTACGCCTCTTGACCTAGTCTTCGCAGGGGCGCTTAGTTGAAAGACATTATTCATCAAAAGATATCTGAGCCCTAGAAGGATGATTGCCTATCTCATCTTCAGACATCAGGATCAGAGTGTCACCTATGACTAAGATCCATGACTAGCAGAATTGTCATCATATTAGTTCTTCTTCATCATAGCCCATACGAACGCTCGACCATAGGGAAATGAGGAATCCATAGGATTGGCCTAAAGTGCTTGCCCCCTCTTCATCTTTCAAGTCATGCCTGGAATGATTTTCCCTTGAGATCTATAATCTATCAAAAAAAAAATTTGTTGCTTGCTGTCTAAGATGACTAATAGAAGCTCAATCGAACAAACCTTGCCTAATAGACTGGAATGAGGTTAGCCAGAATAGGCAAAAAAGTTCAACGTTAGAAAAGAAAAAAAAGCAACATACATGACCTCTCACTTAGCTCTATTTGTACCTCTCCCTTACGGTCGAGCTACTTAGTTCCTCGTGTCGTCTTTCTCCCCGACCAATCTAAGGGTTGTACTAAAATAAGCATCGTAACTCAACATTCTATTGATTTCATTTTCATTACCTAGTAGTGAACTCTGAACTTGCTACCTTAAGAGGTAAGAGGAATGATTGTAAACCAATGGCTATTCTTCCCATCGAAGTGATAGATGGAGAATGGCACGTTGGTTCGTTTGAATTCTACTTCAAAAAAAAAATCACATATTGATGAAAAAAGAACTTTCTCCCCCAAGAACCAAAATTCCTCGCAGGTCTTTGATAATGCATAAATCAATCAATATTGTTGATAAAATATTATACTTTGGCCTCACCCACTTGGAATTTGTGAGTCCGCCACTTCCTTTAATGTCTTTATCTCAATATCAGAGACAATGTTTAAAAATGAAAACTTCACGAATATATTGTTCAAATTGTGGATCCAGTTTCACGTGCATCATGCACAGAGCATCCACGGAGTCATTTATGAGTAGTAAGGAGATCAAGGATTAAAAAAAGGTAGGAAAAACGAGAAAAGATGGCGTTGGCTGCATATACCCAATCAAAATCATGTTCTTTTATGTTTTCGCCGCACATCAAGAACTCCGAACTTTTCACAATTATTGAGACAGCAATCAACAGAAAAACAGGCGGAAAATTCCGGTTAACCTTATCAATGTTAACGAAAATTTGCTGACGTTGGACATGATATGATAAAGGTTAACCTTAGGGCCAGTTGGGTACGCTAGGAAATCTAATAAAGGAAATTGTAACTGCAGCAAATCTGTTGCTGTCGAGTAGATCAAACACAAAACTTTAGCTAGTAGAGGTTTGGTTAAATGTAGTTTATAGATCTGTCAGCAAAGGAAATGACAGGTACAGCTACAACTAAAAAAATATATGTACAGCTATTGTTCAGTCACTGCAGAAACGTACATGGACTGGCAATCTAGCTCAAACAGGATGCATGCGATCCTATTTCTTAAATTTAAATAAAGAATAAAATCATAATTGAGTTTGTTTCGTTGTCATGAGTTAGGGTGGCATCCAATCAAATGTAAATCGTCAAAAGATTCACGCGTTTGCGACCCCTCACTTTGAATTAGAGCCCAACTGAACGGGCCTTCCAAGACTTTCCAAGAAAATCCAAGATTGCCATTCATACTAAAACCGTACAATCCCGGACAACTAGTCTACTTCACCAACGACACATCCCACGCTTGTGGACACAAATGGATTTAACGTGCCTCGTCACGCGATACATGCTAAACTCAACAATGTTCCCAAAAAATGGGAGCGGCCGTACCGACAGAAACAAAGAAGATGAAAATTGCCTTCCTTGTAATCGAATTTCAAATCTAAATGGTGGACTCACTAGGAAACGTCACGGCCTAATTTTGTGCCACCATTTCTCTCAGTCTTTACTGGTGAGTATCCCAACGTCGATGTGAACCTTAGCGATTGAATGGTCTGACATACTAGCTCAGGATCTATATATAGCGGCCGCCTCAAGTAATTACTCATTCACCTCAAGCGCAGACAACTGTAGTTTGGAGTGATTAAGAATGACTTCGTCCTCCATCAATGTAGCCATTATGGCTTCTTCTGGGCGAGCATCACCGCCGGAATCTGGGATAGCAAGAAGGTCGGGCAGCTTTCCGCCTAGCACATGGGATTACTGCAAATCACTGTTGTCCACCAACGTTGCAGTGGTAAGCTTGTTTATTTTCTGCATTCAAACGCTCGTGGCATCTACACCGGGCAGCGTAACTCATACTCAAGTAAAATGGAAGCAGCTACTTGTAGGTCTTATATATTCAAAGCACGATACAAAATTAGGCCATCATCATTGCAGTTCCTGCATGTAAGAATCTGTTCTGAGGGAAGATTTTTCAATCATTCTTAGACTAAATAATAGTGAAAATGGGAATGATACAATAGATTGTCGAAAATTTTAGTATGTAACGATATTATAAGGCAAAACCGTCTTGTAACTGAATAGGATCCATTCATCTTAATCACATCATTGTCTTATTATCTTGGTTGTAACCATCAGTAAACTTGCATGCATTGTTTCAGATGGCAGCAAAGAATGAGAGGCATGAGAGGTTAAAGAAAGAAATAAAAAGTTTGCTGAAAGTAACACTAACACCATTGGAAAAAGTGGAATTAGTTGATTCTCTACAGCAATTTGGTATTAGGTATCATTTTGAAGAGGAGATTCAACAGATGCTGGAATCCGTATTTAATGAGGCCAATACTCTTTTCTCAGATGCCGATGACCTGTACTCGACGGCTTTGCTATTCAAGGTTCTCAGAGAAAATGGTTACAACGTGTCATCAGGTATGTTTTCAAACCACAGACTGACTCCCTACTCTTTTATTAAAAAAAAAATTATGATAGTCATTACTGGCTGCCCTCGCATCCTTTGCCCAACTATAGCCCGGATAACTGGTGGGTGGTAAATACAGCGCTCCACGGGTGGCTAGAACCCGGGTCTCCCCCGGAGGGGAGCACCATGCCTACCACTGTGCCTACTCTTTTGTATACACAACAATGCGTATTGGAAATATGTTTAAAGAATACCCTTTAAGCTATTATGCATTCGACATGAACCTAATAACCGTCAGTATCCTTCCGACAATAACCCAACATTGCCTTTTGGGGAATGCATTTGGCAGGTCCGAATTTTACATATACTCGTCGACAAGATACCAAAATGAAAATGCTGGTGGTTGGAACTAGATATGCACGCGGGCCTAGAGATGTTTGTTTCTATCTATAGTTGGTGTGGAAGATCAAAGATGTTTGGAGAAGTTCAAGTGTACCCTAGTAAATCGTAGGGCCCAATTGTGTTCACGGTAGAGGCATGGCATGTGAGTAAGCATAACAGCAAAGCTGTTTCGGCAAAAAGTGCCTATTTTGTGTGTGTTTGTGTATGTATCTGCAGGTGTGTGAGTGTTGGTAGGGGTTTAGATTTATAATAATGCACAAATAACATAACCATATCTAATTTAATTTCTTACAGAAGTTTTACTCTTTTATGGTACTAATTCCAACAATTTTACAGAAGTTACATATGAAGACTCAGGTCATAATTTGCGAGACCTCTTGTACCAAAAAAAACAGTGACTTTTTTTTATGGTCTAGAGTGAATCTTCCCATCAAACTTATTTCGTTTGAACAAAATCTCAAAATTATGCTATGTTTATACGATGTTTGTTCATTCCAATTTTTTTACAAATGTATAGTGTAGACTATGCAGTGCACTTTTTCATATTTACTTTATTGTGTTGTTAACAGACGTTTTCAAGAAATACATATGTTCAAAAGTTGGTCTCATTAGTTACTCTGAGGATTATGAAGCTGATATCAAAGGAATCGTGGGCTTGTATGAAGCATCATTTCTAGGATTTGAATGTGAGGAGATACTCGACATCGCTAGAGGATTAGCTACTAAACATTTGAAAGAACTTGTGGGTTCTAAGAAGATGGAATCGAATCTCAAGCATCAAGTGAGGTACTCCTTGACGACTCCGACATATTGGAGGTTGATGAGAGTCCAAGCACGGTTGTTCATTGATTTTCACGCCAAAGAAACTACAGTGAATCCCATCCTCATGGAATTTGCAAAGCTTGATTACAACAAGCTTCAAGAACTACATAAGAATGAAATTGAAGAAATCATCAAGTAATAAAATATTATCTTGTTTATTAGAAATATCAGTTACATTAAGAAGTATATTGTTTACTCCAAAACAATTTGAATTGGAAACGAGTCTTGCAACAAGTTATATTGATTCCACGCTTACATGTGAGTAACGAATAAATAATCTCTTGCAGGTGGTGGCAAAACTTGTCTCTAGGAGATGAATTGAGCTTTGCAAGGGACAAAATTGTAGAAAGCTACATATGGACGATGGGAGTATTATACCAGCCGGAGCATAGAGATGCTAGGAAGTACGTGACTAAAGCCGTTAGTTTATTGACTATAATAGATGACATGTATGATGTCTACGGCTCTATTAACGAGGTAGAAATGTTTACAAGAGCAATTGAGAGGTGCGTTAATTTTCATTCTACCAATATATAATGATTCTAATTATATAGTAATGTTAAATATTTATTGCCTCAAATATCATTTTCTAGGTGGGACGTGAATGCGATTGAAGAACTCCCAAAGTATATGAGTATATGCTTCCTTGCACTCTTCAACATGGTACATGAATCAGCTTACCATATACTCAAAGAAAAAAACATCTTTGTTGCTCCATATATTAAGAAGTTGGTGAGTATACATTACTGGTGATTAATTTAATAAGTCCTTAGATGAAACTTATGACATATCACTGATTTTACAGTGGGAAAATTTATGCAAATCCTATCTGGTAGAGGCCAGATGGTACCATGATGGACACAAACCCAAACTTGAAGAATATTTAAAAAATGGCATCATATCATCTGGGGTTCAATTGGGACTTTCATATGTGTATATATTTTCCAGCCAAAATATATCAGAAGCAGACCTCAACTTCCTGCAAATGTCTCCTAATGTGATCAATTGGTGTGCAAAAATATTCCGTCTAAACAATGACATGAGCACTTCAATAGTAAGTACATACACACACATTCATTGTGCTAGTTAAATATTTTATGTATTAGACTAACCTCTCAATCTCATGTTCTAATATTTGTTTCCCAAAATTTGGGTTTACACCTTACAGAATGAACTTAAACGTGGTGATGTTCTCAAAGCTGTAGAATGCTACCAACAAGAAAGGAACATTTCTAGGAAAGAAGCTGAATTGCACATTCAAAGCATAATAATGGATACATGGAAGCAAATTAATGAAGAAAAATCTTGTGCTCCTCATCAAATTGATATCGTCCACTGGTGCATTCAAACATGTCGGGCATCACATTGTTTCTACCATAAAGGAGATGGATATGGATCACCTGCAAAGGATCAAGTGATGTCTATATTATTTGATAGTGTGTAAATATATATATATATATATATATATATATATATATATATATATATATATATATATATATATATGAAGGTCATTAGAAAAAACAATATGAAGCTTATATTGATGCTTTAACTCCGATGCAACATATAGGTAAATGCTATACATTAAAGAAAAGGTTCACTAGTTGTTGACTTTCAATTTTGTACTTATTGGATTTAATTGTAAAATGAAATAAAAAGTGTGAGACTTATTAGTTAAGTAATAATGAATCAAATAAAGATAAGCAAAAGTATTCATATCATAACATATGTGGCAGTAAAATATGATTGTAACTAGATTACATATATTTTCACATGACAGAAATGATTCAATAATCTGGATGATTGATTGTCACAAAAGGAATTGATCGAACAAGGTCCCAATATCTACCAGAATCAAAGATATCATTCGTAAAATTCAACCAACAACTCTCTTAATGGAAATTTGTGGATCGATAAGCATTCCTAATTTATAGATTTTTTGTTGTAGAGTATCTTTCTTGGAAGTTATGATCATTCCTTTAATTAAGGGACCACATGACACATCCGGCTAAATCCATCCTAAAGAACCAAAATAGGCCACCTTATTTACCTCATCTAAAAATAAGATAAGGTGTCAACACAATAAATATATGCACATGCATATAACCCTTTCTCCACTCAATTTCTCTTGTCACAACAATGTGATAGAAAATTCATAACTTAGGGTTTAGGATGGGCCACAAGAGATTTATTCCCAATTGGGAGTGTCCAACTACATTAGAAGACCTCAATCATCACTTTCACGTTATTGTAGGATTTATCAAGATGTAAAGGTGGGTGCACGTCCATTACACTCCCTGTATTTGTACTGTGTGGACAACATGGACCGAGTTCTTTAAATGGTTCTTTGAGAAGCCCCATGCATAGAGCCATGCTCATTGAGAGAACCCTAGTTTTCTCTATGTAGATTCATTTTATCACATAATAAATAAGGATTAATTCACTAGAACACTAATGCAACCCTCAAACCTTTATCAAAATGACCTATAAGTTGTCATTTATGGAGCATAGAAACCACTAGCCCTAATAAGAAACATACATCAACCCTAGTACTCCCAAATTCATTGTCAACTCAAAACATACTGGTCCTAAAGTATGATCTAATTTAATCTCTCTTCAATTTTTGAACTTAGCAAGAAACACAAAATGCATTACAATATATGTATATTGACTAGATTGGCTTAATGATGAAAAAATACATGTATTTCACATCTTTACTCTCCTCTTTCACAAACCAATTGAGATCGAAACATTGAGCCTACAAACTTACTTAAAATATAGGGAATAGAATACACAAGCAATAATTGGGTTCTCATATAGCTCTAAGTAAACCATTTTGTGACGGTAATAATCAAAGATGACTAGGAGTGTGGTCTGCCTTCATGCATTCTATCTCACCTCTGAAACTACTCTAGGTGACCCACAGGGTTGTAGAAAGTGTGAAGTGAGCTAGGTTTTATGTGTCCTAGCTCAATGGGCATGCAAATGGAAGGAGGGTTTTTCTTAAGATATTGGGTGCTATTACATAGGAGCACTCTTCTTTTCATTATTTATATGTTATTACATAGGATAATCTTTTTGTTTCTTCTTACATTTTTTCTTTATTTTTCTTTGTCCTTTGTGTAGTTACGACATATGGTGATAAGACTGAAGCATAGCGGGAATTGATATGGCTACCCAAAACTTTTGAGGGTGGCTAAGGCTAATGTGTTATCTTTGGCATCATGAGTTAGAGAGATAAGAAATGGTGAAAGAAAAATGAGTCAAAAGAAGAGTCACTAGTGTGGGTTGCAACATGGGATCTTCTTCATGAAGATTACTACAACATATTCATCAAATAATGGCACACCACATGAATGAGGAAGTATAGAAACCACATTTATATTATGATATTTTGACAAACCCTAAGTTCTTGTGGCTTTCTTAGATCACATTTCAACCAAACATTTCACAAGCATGAAAGAGGCTATTCAAATGTAGACATTCAAAATTTGAAACCATTCAACAATAAACCATGAGAATATTACATGCATTTGTTGAAGGTCAAAATTCTACAATTCAAAATGTAGAGCTTGTGTAACGCCTGGGCCCACTGCCCTAGGCTCTAGTACAGTTTCAGGAATGACGAATGGCACCACAGATCACCACTAGCCTTAATTGTGCGCTTTTTCCTCACTCACATGCAAATTGAGGTCAACTTCCTAACTAGTCACCCATCCTAGTAATACTCCAAGCTGAGCACGCTTAGCTATGGAGTTCTTTAGTGATGAGCTCCCTGAAAAGGAGGTGCACCTTGGGGATATGGGTTGTCCAATCATTCCTTTTAAGATCATGTTATCTGAGGCCTCAAATCCTAGGATGTTACAATATTCCCCACTTAGACTCTTGACGTCCTCGTCAAGGATCAACTATATGGCCTCAGTAAATTTCCCCATTTTAGTGTGGACCCAGAATGACCCATGGACACCCAACTCCCAATCACAAAATACCAACGCAAGGTTTGCAACGTCACCATGGACAATCCTTTCCTATATGCCTGGACTGCACGACTCAAGACTGGCATGCCACATGCTCATGTAGACCCCACCTACTGAAGGGGAATTGGCTCTAATACCAAATGTAACGACCCCACCCCTTGGTAACCCCCAATTAAGGGAGATCAACAGGCTAGATCCATTATCCCAAAATAGGATCATGTGGTTTTGCAAATAATAAAAAATCATTAGTAAATTCTACCACTACTAATCTTAAAACAGGATAAAAAATTTTCTTTTCTCATACCTTACAAAATATAGGATTTGAGGGACTTTACCCAGATAAGATATATCTATCTACAATCCTCCAATTCTTTATTGAGCTTTATTCCATCAATGTCACTTTAAAGAAATATCCACTTTCTAATACAACTAAAACACCAACAAACAAAACGGAGGTCAATATAATAAATTATATTAGTATGTGGGGGAACCAAAATCTTGCATCTAATTGTGACAACATATTGCAATCAAATTATGATTTAACAAATCAAACTTTACATTTTGAACATGACTACTCAATCCCTACATATCCTTGCCTCTGTGCTATGCCTGTAGTGGATAAGGATACTACCTCTCTCATGTGGTACATCTCAAATAACGCCCGTGATCCTACTTTACAGGTAGATCACCACACAGGGTTGTGTAATTGTATGGTCCTACCTAAGGGTAGACCAACACATCGACTCCTGATAACCTAAAGATCCTACCTCAAGAGTAGACCATGTACTAGGTCATCCATCTCATGATCATCAAAGCTATAGAGGAGGACTAGGATCTGAGCTAGTCATGCACATATATTTATGGTGATAGTCATAGTCACTTTACAGTCAACCACGCAATTATTTCTAAGCAACTGATAAACCTCAGAATTCTTATTAAAACTAGAGCGATTTAATCATAAGTGTAACCACATACTTGTTCTTGAGCAAGAGAATCCAAAATCATTAAGATATCCAAGCAAGCACCTAATGCGAGCAACGCCTAATTCTTGAATCAAATAGATTACCTAACGTCATCGTCATATTTTAAACAACTTCCAAATGGCATGAGGATACTTTCTAAGACTTCCAAGTCTCCTTAGGGGTTCATTAGGGTTTCTTAGGTTGCTTTATCCAACTTTACCTTTTTCAGGCTAACAACCCTAAAAATAGGTTTCTTATTTATAAAAAACCATAATTATTTAAATAATCCTCAATAAGGGTTCTTTAATCTCAAACCAAGCTTGGGATCATTAGATCTTTGTTGCGTGTTTACATTTTTGAATTAAAACCATTAAAGCCCATATTTCCCAAAATTAGGGTTTCTAAGCCCATTAATGCATTTGTGTATAAAACCCTAGAAGAAGCATAATATCATCTTTTTTGGATTTTCCTCTTCATTTTATTCTCAATTGGTTAATATTACTCAAAATAACCAAAAGAGATATTAAATCTGATTTTCATCTCAAATTAGGGTTTTACCGTAATTTAATGCATTAAAAGTGGTAACTTTATGTGCTCTTTAAATTACAAGCAATATCAGGCTTCAATTATATTTTTATTTGATTCTACATATTTTTCTGATTAACTTTATTATATAATTCATCTTAATCCAATATTTCCATAATTAGTTATGATTTTTACAAGAAATTCCATTTTCAACCAATCAGGAATCGCCACGTGTGTATTTTGGGTTTATTAAACCATGCCAGCGGGCCAAGCCCGAGCCAACTGACTCGTGCCACCTGGGCACCTGAACCCATGAGGCTACTCACTCACAAATCAAAAGAAAAGGCAGGAAATTACCAAAAAGTCCTTACCTTCACAATGTGGATGCGAGGGCAGGAAGGTAATTTCTTCTTCTTTCGTCTTCAAACCTCCCGTCTCCCCCTCTCACTCAAGCTGACAGTCTCTCTTAGCGAGACAACTATTTTATGGTGTGTAGATAGTACTTTTCAACAACTGTCACTTATTTTATTTCTTTCCCCCTCTTAGGGTTTCCACCCCTCCTTCCCCTATAAATGGAGTGGGGGACTCCACTAAGAAAAGGGTCCCAATTTTTGTACGCGATCAGTAGTGAAACTCTGTTATTTTTCTCTATAGTGAAATTTTATCTTCAAAAGAAATTTGGTTCTTTTATTATAGATCTAGAATCTATCTTTTTCTCATTCTTCTTCTCACAATTTCATCTTGGAGTGGGAGACAAAGCAATCAAGGCATTTAAGTGTCATCGCCTTGGACTCTATGGAGATTTTGGAATTGCAGTCTATTGCTTATTTTCTTTTTCTCTTTGTTTCTTCCATCCTCACTATAAGTAGTGAGTAGTTTTCTTATCAAGGCAAGGGGATTAGCCTCTTAGCCATGTGTTAGTCAGATTGAGTTTTTACACGACTGCTTCAGACGGATGGTTTTTGGTTTAGAAATTGCTGATTCAAACAAAGTAATCAATCATTTTAATTGCTTGTTATTCCCGTAAAATGCGACTGTAGGACTCAACATTTAGAATGCCTAAACTAACTTCACAAATAATAGTTCCTCCTGACTTATATTATAAAAAAGAAAAAAAAGAAAAAAAAGTTTAGTTTTGACTTTTCCAACTGCCCTAGTAATTTCTATTTATTATTCTTTGTGTTACTTTTTGCATATTGATTTGCTAAATTGTATTATTTTGTTTGGTTGTGCCTTATCCAAGTGGCATTCAACTGTTGTAAGACAATATGGGAGGCTAATATGCACACGATCATCATCCACCTCCTACACCTATGCCCAAGACATTGCATGATTATTTTATGCCCACAAACTACTATTTACTAATTACAAATAGATTAGATCAAATGTCAGGGAAGTAGTTCTCCATTCCACCTGGTCATGTTGGGATCCTTACATCTTCTATTGATGTGAGAATGAGAACCCCTTACAAGAATGTCGACTCCTTCCTTGAGACATTCTCCACCTTCAATACACCTACAACTATTAAATGACTCCATCTGACTCACATATTGTTGTCTTTCTCTATCTAGTTGGCACTCATCCAAGACTACAGTTATGACTTGGGAGTACATGAAGAATGGTGTTTTGAGTAAATTAAATACTATTTCAATGTTGACCAAGAAAAAAAGGTACATCACTTCCTTCATTCAAAAAGAGAATGAGAAGTTTCATGATATGTTGTATTCATGAGGAGGTTAAAGCGCTTCACTCTTTTAGAAATTGTAGCAAGCAAGGCCCAATGTCAAATTATTATACTCTGGAGTGGGGAAATCATCCCCATTTCTCATAGAAGCAACAAGAGGACCAAGAGCAAAGGAAAACTCAAGGTCTTAAGAAGATGAGCTTGTAAGGTTTAGGATCCTAAATGAATTCAAGAAAGATGTGTCCTCTAATAAACAAAGATTTAAACATTGGCTAATCTAAATAGATCTAGTGGATCCATGGGTGCTCCTCAAGGCACCTATGTCCCACAACAAAGGAAAGTTCCCACCTTGTAGTAGGACAAAGGACCTTCTAATAACCATTCTCCACCACCATCACAACCTCCATAAATCATCCAATGCACTTCTCAACCACCACTACCTCAATATCAACCACCTTTGCAACAACCTCCACAACAACCACCCTACATTCTTCAAAACCCTAATCCACCACCACCACAACCATTACGAGCTCCCCCCCTCCCCATGAACAAGTGAACATGGTGTCAATTTTGTGGTGTGATAATGTTGTTGAGTATCCTAAAAAGGGGAAGAGACAAACTGATAAAGATTATGATAGAATGCCATTGGCAAAAGGTTCTTGTGAGAGTGTCAAGAGAACTAAAAGTATTTATGTCCCACTTTCATGTGATATGATCATATCATGTGTCCATCATCATGTGAGAGTGCTAAGAGAACTAAAATTCATGTTGCCCTGCCATTTTTTGCGTTTGTGATACCCACTATTGTCCCACCTTGTGCTGAGTTAATAGCAATAAGTGTATCACCTGATGATGGGTATGTTTTCTTTGATTTCATAAAATGCGCCTAATCAAAAGGGAGGCATAAGCATAACATGAACATTTTTGAGGTGTTTAGGTAAGGGAAGGCAAACATTTGATTAGTCGTTTAATTGTTTAAGGATATTTACACCAAAAGAGGAAGTTAACGAGAAAATCACCCAAGGAATAGATTGACGTAGAAAGTGAGCTTCATATTTGACAACCCTTTCCACCTAAAGAAGGGAGATCCAAGTGTACCTCTTATCTGTTGTAACATCAATCATTAGTTCGTTGAGCATGCACTTATTGACAAAGGCTCACACATCAACATCATGCCCCACAATGTGTATATGAATCTTGGCTTTGAAAGATTGAAACCAACATATTACATTCTCCTATTGGTCGATGGATACAAATGAATACCCAAAGGTAGTCTAGAAAATCATATTGTAGTGGTGAAAAGAAAGTAATATGATGCATACCTGACTGATTTCTTTGTCTTGGACATAGATCCAAAATATGGGAAGATTTTAATCATATTAGCAAGATTGTTCTTTTATAAAACCAATGCTAAAATTAATGTGAACATTAGAAAGATGACAATTGTGTTCATGATAAAAAATATATAGAGATCTATATACTCACCATTGACGAGTGTCAAACTTTTATTGATGTGAATCACTACTTTCAGAAAGAACACGATGGGCCTGAAGAAGGGAATGCTGAAAGAAAGGATAACTAGATCTCACACAACCCTTGGGATGAAGATCACGTGGTGAAGGCATTTGAAAGGATCACCTATGTTGAGAATGGAAAAAGCTTGCTTGTGGATAGTGGATGATGGAAGAATATAAAAGCCCATATAAACACAATAAAATTAGTTCTAGTGTGAAGAACCCCACATCGGCTTGAGAGTCTCTCTCCAAACCCATTTCTTATTATAATCGATGGTTTTTCTAATTGTGAATCATGTTTGAATAGGTGCACATATGGAAATATAATACATGGAAGATCTAACCAAGGAAAGTTCAAGATTGATAAGGAAAATTGAAGATGAGTGAAAATGCTACAAGAAAGCAGCCACCACAACCATTCCACATAGCAAGGCTATGGTGCCATCTGGACAAAATGATAATTTTGTGTAGAACGATCGTGTTGGATCTACCCTTCCCACTAAATTCCATGTCAATCACTCCCCCTCTTAATGATTATCTACTAGGACTTGGTTCCATTATCCTCTGAATCTAAACTTCTATATCATGTTGGGGATAACATCATTAAAAGTTTTCAGGTGGTAAGATGGTACGCCATTGATTTACCCAATATTCCTCTATGTATATTGTTTTAAATATTTGACCAAGATGATCAAACATTCTGACTAACCTATATACTATCCCAACCATATTTTTTTATTGCTTTGCATGCATGCATGTGTATAGTTTAATTTCTTGCATTTTGTGTGATTTTTAAAAAAAAATTATTTTTCCATTACATGCCATGTATTGCATCTCATGAAGGTTTTTACCATTTCTTATGTGTTTTATTTAGAATCTACTTATTTTCCATTTATTTCTTTCCTGTGTAGGTTTAGATGTGATTTAGGGAAATTTGGCACCATTTTGACCAATTTTACCAAAATTGATTTTTTTCTCCCTAGAAACATGTTTTAACAAACTGTAACACCTAGGCCCACGGCCCTAGGATCTAGTAGACTTTCAAAAATGATGATTTGCCCCACAAATCACCACTATACTTAACTATGAGCTTTTTCCTCACTCATGCGCAAGCGGATGCCAACTTTCCAACGAGTCACCCATCCTAATACTAGTCCAAGCTGAGCACGTTTAACTATGGAGTTATTTAGTGATGTTCTCTTTGAAAAGGAGGTGCACCTTGGTGATATGGGTATTCCAATCATTCCTTTTAAGATCATGTTATCTGAGGCCTCAAATCATTGGATGTTACAATCTCCCCCACTTAAACTCTTCACGTACCCATCAAGGCTCAACTATATGGCCTCATAATATTTCCCCATTTCAGTGTAAATCCAGAATAACCCATGGAAACCTAGCTCCTAATCACTGAATACCAGTGCAGTGGTGGCTACATCACCATGGACAACCCTTTCCTACATGCCTGGACCGCATGACTCAAGACCGGCATGCCATATGCCCATGTGAGCTCAATGTACTAGAGGGGAATTGGATCTAATACCATTTGTAAATTTCCGGGTGCACTACCCTAGGCTCTAGTAGACTTTCAAGAATGACGACTGGCCCCACAGATCACCACTAACCTTAACTGGGCACTTTTTCCTCACTCACAAGCAAGCCGAGGTCAACTTCATGACTGGTCACCCATCCTAGTACTACTCCAAGCTGAGCATGCTTAACTATGGAGTTCAATAGTGATGGGCTCCCTAAAAAGGAGGTGCACCTTGGTGACATGGGTAGTTGAATCATTCCTTTTAATGATCATGTTATCCGATGCATCAAATCTTGGGATGTTACAATAACATAAGTGTATAAAACCCAAGAACATGGAAATGTGATCTACCACAACCCATATTGTGGAACACCATGTAGTCGTACAATCTCTTAGATGTATAATTCAGCTAAGTCTATCACTTTGGTAGTGGTCATTAAGGCAAGGAAATGCGCCTACTAGTAAGACAATCTGCCACAACACATATTGCGTCATGACCTCTCTTGGTCTTGGGAAGACCCACCACAAAGTCCATGGTGATCTATTACCATTTCCACTCAAGAATCTCAATTGACTGTAGAAATTCACTGGGTCGCTAGTGTTCATCCTTCACCATCGGGCACGTGAGACAACTAACCACATATGCCGCTATATCTCTTTTCTTTCCGGGCCACCAAAAGTACCGCTGCAAATCCTTAAACATTTTGGTAGTGTCAGGGTGTACCGTGTACTTCAAACCATGAGATTCTTGCAAGATATGATCTTTCAACAGTGAATCTTCAGGAAACCAAATACGTCTCTTGTAATCGATTCCACCATCCACTCCTACTGGGAGATGGGTTTGAGGTTTCTCTAAAAAACCTTTTATCTTTTCAAGCTCTGGGCTGGCTAACTAGGCAGTTACCAACTCAGTCAATAGGTCTGGTTTAATCTGTATATTAGCCAAATGAACTTGGTCATCTAACGATTGTGGAGTCTACTCCACAAGATCTTCTAGCTTCCTTCACTAGCTAGACAAGATAGTTGCACACCTGAGTTGTTTTGAGCTAAGAGCATCAACCACAACATTTGCCTTTCCAGGGTGATAGGCAATGGTGAAATTATAGTCTTTCATATATTCCATCCACCGTCTCTATCCCAGATTTAGGTCCCTCTTAGTCAGGAGATACTTTAGGCTCTTGTTGTTGGTGAAGATTTCAAAGGTGGCTCCATATAGATAGTGTATCTAAATCTTTAGGGCATGTATAATTGTATCCAACTCTAAATCATGTATCAGATAATTCACTTCATTGGGTTTGAGTTGTCTGGAGGCATAGGAAACAACATGCATGTTTTTCTCTACCACACATCCAAGCACCATCTTTGATGCATCAGTGAAGATCATAAAACCCTCGTTACCAAATAGTAGAGTCAACACTGGAGCCATAGTAAAATTCTCCTTTAACTCTTGGAATCGAGCTTCACATAAGTCTGACCATACAAACTTCTCATCTTTCTGGGTGAGCTTGGTAAGTGGCAAAGCAGTCTTTGAGAAATCCTTTATGAAGCGCCGATAATATTCAACCAATCCCAGAATGTTGCAGATCTCTAAAGGATTCTTTTGTGCTGGCCAATCTCGAACGGTAGACACTTTAGTTGGATCCAATGAGATGATCCCTCTAGATATGATGTGTCCAAGTAACATGACATGGTGTATCCAAAACTCATACTTTGAGAATTTCCCATAGAACTTCTGCTTTCTCAAGATATCAAAGACTCTACCCAGGTGGTCATAGTGTTGCTCTAGGTCATCAAAATAAAACAAGATGTCATCTATGATCACTATGACAAACAAGTCAAGGAAGGGTTGGAACATACTATTCATGAGGTTCATAAACACACTTGAGGCATTGGACAAACGAAAAGGCATAACCAAAAACTCATAATGGCCATAACGGGTTCTAAAAGTAGTTTTTGGGATGCCCTCACTCTTGACTTGCAACTAGTGGTACCCAGACCTCAGGCCAATCTTTAAAAAGACTCAAGCTAACTTCAACTGGTCAAACATGTAATCTATATGGGATAAAGGGTATTTGTTCTAAATGGTAGCCTGGTTCATCATCTGATAGTCTATGCACATTCTGAGCGACCCATCCTTCTTCTTTATAAAGAGAACTGGTGCTCCCCATGGTGATGTGCTCGATCGAATAAAACCCTTGTCTAGCAGAACCTGTAGTTGTTTCTTCAACTTGAGCAACTCAGCAGGGGCCATTCTATAAGGTGCTCTCAAAATAGGGTTTGTCCCGAGAGCTAAGCTCTATAGAAAAGTCTACCTCTCTCTAAGGAGGAATCCCAGGTAAATCATCTGGGAACACATCTACATATTCCCTGGCTACCTCTATTTCCTTGAAGGGCTACACCTTAGGCTACGGCTCAGTAATGACTGCTAGGAAGGCTTGACAACCCTTGGTTATCATCTGTTCTGCCTTCAAGGATGACACATACAGGCTAGTGGTAGTATCCTTCCTACCTCTAATGGTGAATAGTGGGTGACCTGGTCTTTTAATTTCTTTTCCCTACAATCAATATTTTTCGTATAGGTATTGATCCAATCCATACCGGATCACATAAAAGTCATTCATATCAAGGAGTATAAAATCTATAGGGAACTCATGATCCTGATACTTAACAGTATCACTAGAGTTTTCAAGAGGGATGTAAACATCCGACCACTTGGGGTTGTAACATCCAAAATATATCCTAAATCCTTGATATCCAAACAAAGCATAGTTGCAAGATTCCTCAAAATTAAAGTATGAGTAGATCTAGAGTCAAATAGAGCTTTTACATTATGTTACATGACTTCAAATGTGTCACGCAAGTAGATTAAGTCATTGATGAGTTTCCCTCAAAATATGAGATTAAAAGGAGCCATTATTTGAGAGTTATGAATTTTGGGAGATTTCCTAAAGTGAGAAGGATATCCTTAAATGTCACTTTTATTTTCAAATGATTTATCCTTAATTTCTAATTTTTTTATGCGAGTGGCACGACAGCCGTTGATGGTGGCTGTGTCGTCGTCTACCTTGAGTCAGATTAGGAAATAGGGAAATTTTCTTCTCCACTTTCCATGTGATTCCATACATGAAAGGATCTATAAAGGAGTCTGTTATCTTTGGGAGGTCCTAGGGGTCCCATCCATAATGGGATTGAGGGTCTTTTGTGGAGGAAAGAGGATCCCCCCAATCCCAATGGAACCTGAGATCCTTCCCTATATAAGGGGGGCATTGTGCAGTGCAAGCAAACCCACAATCCATGTTCGTGCAACTGGGAAGAGTGGGTGAACTCACGGGTGTCCTCGATTTGAGATTTCATCTTGACATGTACCTTGGTCCAATAGCTTCTTCTAACCGAAGAAGAGCGAGTCCATCCCGACATTCTAGGGGAGCCACGAAGGAATTGAAGTGTTCTTTACCCACAGAGCGTGTGGGGAGACGAAGCCCTTGAGGAAGTCTCCTAAGAAAAGATAGGTTACCCAACATCAACCGGAGATCCCGATGGTAACCTAGAGGTACCCACAGAGAATACCAAGATGAGGCCCACAGAGCGTCTCAGACCCTCTGCCCATGTACTCAGCCTAGAAGGAGAGGTTCAGTTAAAGGCCAGATGTTTAGTCGCCTTAGTCAGACATGACAGTTCGAGTCAAGCAGACCCAGATTCAGTTCTAGGCTTAGCTTCCTGAGTTTTAAGCTAAATCTTGTACGGTGAGATCGAAGATCGCTATGAGTCTTCATATGTAGAGTACACTGCATATGATCAAGGCATAATAAAATGAATGAGAGGTCAAACAAGTGTGTACAATTATTCAATTATTCTTTGTATGTTTTTGAATTATTAGTTCCTTTTATGATCAGTCAAGCATTTCATATATTGATTCACTCTTATAGATATCTAGAGTATCCTGCCATATTTATGATTGTCAATTATTAGAGTCCTTAAATCTTACTACTATTATAATTGATATCAATTTCTCAAAAGTATATCTGTAATTATATCAGTGCTTTAGACTATTTCTTTGAAGTACGCATTCACTGAGCGAGTTGGCTCACCCCTCTACTCAAAATTGTTAGGGAAATCACATGGACTTGAAGAAGATATCATTGCATCAAAGTAGATCTTCCACAAGAGTTAAGTCTTAGTATAGTTAAGTTCAGTTGGTCCCTGTCACTCTAGGTCCTTGTATAGATGTGAGAGAGTTGTAAATGATGTTTTGTATGTTTGTTTCCTTAATAAGAGAGAATGTAAATGATTGTCATGTTGTATGTACATGAA
Source organism: Alisma plantago-aquatica (assembly GCA_963693085.1). Classification (NCBI taxonomy): domain Eukaryota; kingdom Viridiplantae; phylum Streptophyta; class Magnoliopsida; order Alismatales; family Alismataceae; genus Alisma; species Alisma plantago-aquatica. The sequence goes on along the minus strand of OY856410.1, from coordinate 1,184,110,005 downwards.
AGTGTGAGAAACATAATGAATGTATGGATGTGTATCATTAATGCTGAGATTGCATTAGAGAAATAAAAGTTTAATTCTCTTGTAAAGTTAGTTTATGTGGTTCAATGCGAGAAAACAAAGAGTTTGAAAAAGAAGAAAAAGTTAAGGGTGATCTTTGTATTACGTTAAATCCTCAATTTATATGCTAATCTCATGTTTAGTGGTAATTGTGAGTTCTAGGTGTAACATAACCTATCTATGGAAGGTTCCCATCAGCATCCAAATGGTCATCAACTACAAAGGGTATGCCAACTAAAGCTTTAGCATAAGACACACTTTCTTAGTCATTAATTCATACACAATCTACGATTTGAGAATTCTATTCTAACTAATGCTAGAGTTTCTCATACATATCTTCATGGTGAATTTGTTTCAGAAACCATCAATAAAATCCTTAAAATTTCTAATCTACGTATAATAGTATAATGGGAAAATAATCATTTTTTGGTGATGAGATCTATTCAGTATAAATAAAAAGTCAGTTTCAAAACCCATAAAGTGGAGTATATATGAAGTATAGGGTAGGATCTTATACATAAAGGATTACCTGGGATTTCTTTCACCATGTCTTTCACACGTGATAGAGGTTGTGACTATTTTCAATTATAAATGGCAACCTATTATAACTAGGTAGGGGTAAGGGTTTTCCTACCCTACACCTTCATAAATAGATTGTTACACTATGTACGTGGGGTAAATGCAATAGTGTGCCAGTACATAACAACATATGATTATTCATTTACTTGCATTATTTTGTTTTCTGCATAGACCAATGTTTTATAATGTGGCAAAACAATAACACCCGAAAGCAAAAGGATATGATGGGATAGAGTAGGTATAGGGTAGGAAAACTATTACCCCTACCTAGTTATAGTAGGTTTCCATTTATAATTTGAAATTAGTTACAATCTATATCAAGTGTGAAAGACTTGGTGAAAGAAATACAAGGTAAATATGTAAGGAAAATAAAGCACATATAAGAAATGTAATAATCGTACATCTAAGGAATATTAGCCCAATAGTCATCAAGTTTGTAAGCGAAGGGTGTGCATTTCACTTAATACCCCAAATTCATAAATATATAAGAGTGAGAGCTTTGGTTAGAGGAATCACAAGTGAAATGTGTTGTGAGAAAGGTTAGCACATTGAAAGAAAAATATCCTATGAAGGACACCTAATCATAAACTGTCCTTGATTGGGATGAGTCATGGGGTGTAGAAATATAATAAGATTGGAGACCATTGTGCTAGAGCAAGGTGTGATTGATAAGATAAATACATATATGCATGCCATCTCAACAAACTCTAGGAACAGTAGATCCCTAATCCAACCTAAGGTCCAGTATGGGTGTTTAAAGGTGCATACAACAGAATGGGTCAGGAGGTCATTATGCCCTAAGTAGATAAGTCCATGGGATTGGGAGAAAGCCATCCAGGTGTACACAAGGACCATGGAGCCATGATTTGACCACCTTTAAAGCACATAAGGCCCAAGGAGTCACTGTGAGTGGCACTCCACGAGTACATAAGACCCTTATGGGTCAATAGAAGATCACTTCAAAGGTAACTATACTCCTAAAGACCTTAAGGGAATGGTAAAGCCTAATGAGATGTGCATATAAGGAATAAAGGAACAAATGTAATACTCATTGAGAAAAAATAGTTGATAAAGGTACAAATACTTTGAGTTCATGAAATTTAAGAAAATTTGTAATAAAAAATGCATCCATGGGATGCAGTCATTTTTAGGGTGAAATTTTTGAATTTAAAAAATAATGTGTGGGTACACTATTTCTAAGACTAAATAAGATGAGTATGTACGTGGAATGTAACATATTGAATCTTGGGTTATTTTCTATTTAACCCATTTTCAAGATTTTATCTCCTTCATATCCTTTTTTCCTTTTTCCTTAAATTTCCCTATCTTTTGTATCCTATTTGTCCTCAATGTTGAAATTGAGCAATACTTAATGATGTGAATTATATGTGACCCACATTCATGACAATGAATGGGATTTTGCACAAATATCTCAACAAATGTGTTAAACAAAGTCTCATAATGCAAAATGACCATAAATGAGAGCTAATTAGTAGATTATATTAGTTTTGAGTTTTATGGCTTATGAGACAAGAAATGAGAAATAAGAAATTTTATATCAAAATTTATTAAGAAAGATACTAAATATACAATCAAATACAAAATGCATTTAAAAGGAGAAATTAATCAAATTTTAGACTCCACACACTTTAATTAGCAAACCCATGAATTTTCAAGTCAATTGGAATTTCCTTACCCTCATAATTAATTAAATGAATATGCAAACTCTAATATATATATATAAATTCCTAATGCATGTGAAAAAGGAAACCTACTTGATTCTTATTTCATCTGCCCTTTAAATTGCTTGAAAATTGGAAATCAATTGTTGTCCCATTTGAATTGGTATTTAAAACCTTGATTACCTTAAATGTAAATAGTAGTATTGACGAAGCATTCAAGCATTTTCCTAAACACATTCACCCCTCAATGTAACACCTCATTATGTTACTCCCCCTCTCTATCTCACATGTGACCATGTTCTCCCCCTTTAGAAATGGGCGACGCCACATTGTCTCTGTCCTCTCTTTGTCTGCCTCCTATATCTTCCACCCCCATTCTTTCCTTTCCTCTCATCCTACATCGACCCTAAGAATCCTAGCCGCAATCTTGATTATCCCCACATGCCCAATCGTTGTTGTGACAGAAGAAAACCACCACCACGCCATCGTGATGGCCATGACCAATTCATAAACTCAAGGCCCCTTGGACCTACTGACCTGTACGACGCCTTCCCATCTGATCCTTGATGCCCACCTAGTCGTCCCCTCGTCTGCAACGATGCCCTTCTATCCCATCTTCACCTCCAGATCCACCGCCAATAGTGTAGCCCCTCTTCTTCTTCACAATGGCACCCCACGGCCACGACATTGCAGACCTGACCACGATGTTGTGACGTCGTCGTTAATACCTACAACACCACCCGAAGAACCAACCCCCCATCTACGCACTAGTGTTTCCACCAACATGGTCGTCGACATTCTCTACACCTTATTCCCTATCACCACCAGGTCCTTATTCTTATCTTATCCCCTTCCCTTCCGTCTTTCTCATATCCTCTGTTGGCCTGCACTTAGGGCGTCGGTGCCTAAGATCGGGCTGGTCGGGAAACTTGCTCAGGACCTGACGCTGTATGATGAATCCTCCAGATTCACCCTCTCAGTCGCCAATTCGAGGGATTTTGTGCCACATATTGACTAGTCTTCCCTTGTTTTGGTTTACTTTAAGTATCTCTTCAGTTTCATGTAAATAATGCTTTACTAGTTCTAATTACCCTAGTTTTCAGTTTATTTGACCTTATCCTCCCTTACTCACTTTCTGTTTTCGTGCAGATCACTCTCAACCATCCGATTGAGATCCAACGGTTCCTTTTCATCAAACCAATTGGTCTTGACCAATCGATCTTGACCTCATTCGGTCTTGACCTCATTTGGTCTTGACCTCCATTTGGTCTTGATCCATTCGGTTTCATCCATTCATTCTTGGCCTCGTTCGGTCCTGACTCCATTCGGTCTTGATCCATTTGGTTTCATCCATTCAGTCTTGACCTCCATTCGGTCTTGATCCATTCGGTTTCATCCATTCAGTCTTGACCTCATTCGGTCCTAACTCCATTCGGTCTTGATCCATTCGGTTTCATCCATTCGGTCTTGACCTCCATTCGGTCTTGATCCATTCGATTTCATCCATTCGGTCTTGACCTCATTCGGTCTTGACCTCCATTCAGTCTTGATTCATTCAGTTTCACCCATTCGGTCTTGACCACCATTCGGTCTTGATCCATTTTGTTTCCTCCGTTTGGTCCTGACTCCATTCGGTCTTGATCCATTCGATTTCATCCATTGGGTCTTGACCTCCATTTGGTCTTGATCCATTCGGTTTCATCCATTCGGTCTTGACCTCATTCGGTCTTGACCTCCATTCAGTTTCATCCATTTGGTCTTGATCCATTCAATTTCATCCATTCGGTCTTGACCTGATTCGGTCTTGACCTCCATTCGGTCTTGATCCATTTGGTTTCATCCATTCGGGCTTGACCTCATTCGGTCTTGACCTCCATTCGGTTTCATCCATTCGGTCTTGACCTCATTCGGTCTTGACCACCATTCGGTCTTGACCTCATTTCGGTCTTGACCAGAGCCTATAAATAGAAGGGCAGAGTCAAGGTCTGGGGGATCCATCTCACTACGGCCCAAGGTTGTCGGACTGGGAACAGAGACAGAAGGCTAGAAGGGTGCTCCACTGCTATCTCATCTCAACCAAGCTCTCCATCAAGCTCATCTCCACCATTGTTCCACAAAAGTTCCACCTCATTCTACCTGTGCAATCCCATAGGTATACACGAGGATCGAGGCAGAGAGGCGGACGTCATCGACCACAACTGAGAAGTCCTGGAGACTACGACGATCAACACCGGGCTGTCACATATGTACTCTTATGCTCCGACGATGCTTTCTTTCTCTCTCTTCTCTTTCTTTGTTGCTCCCTCTATGAGGAGCGAGTAGTTCCATCCACTGGGGCGCGGGGACTAGCCCCGCTACCCATGCTTTGTAATTTGTACTAAAAAGATGTTATCTTTCTGATTCAATACTAAATCGTTTCATACATCTTGAATGTTGGCCGCGTTCTTCTATGCATCTATTGTCTTTCGCTGTGGTTTGTCTACGACCACTCTTAGGACTCGAATACCGATTTAGTGTTGGTTTCTGGTGTGCATATCCACCGCGCATCCATTTTGGTATCGAGGAATGCTTTCTAAGGAGAGGAGTAAACTCACCTCCATCGTTGTACTTTCGCACTATGAAATGGAATCAGTTGACGTACGGAAGTGCAACCTTGATGGGTCGAGGAACACACTCTGCGGAGGGAGTGGTGCAAAGTATTTGACCATTCGTTTGGGAATGGATGACGTTGCAACACTCCCACGTTCCTCGTAGCTATTTCCTCGAAAAAGGGATAGTCTCTAAGGATACTAATCAAATTGGTAATCATCGCTTGCTTGTTAATTTTCCGATGCACGTTTCACGAGATTGAGTAAGATTCTCTCTTTAGAGACTACATATCTTCATTGACACGTAGATATGTACCGGATGAGAGTTACTTAACCCGTGAAGGATGTGTGTAATGCTCTTGTCTCACAAGACATCGGCATTGCACAACGTCCATGTATCTTGCTTGCAGGTCTTGCTATGTTTGGTACAGGTACAATGCATGTGTAGTGGCGGTGAACACCTGCATCACCCCAGTGATTCATCATCATGCTAATCTTAGATTTTAATCCCCAAACTAATTTTTATTCTTGCCTTTACTTTTGCATGTTTTAGGTTAAATAACTCAAATCAAACTTTTGGTCTTAGATGATTAACTTAGATCGATACGAAACGAGATAAAGATACTTAGATTCTTAACGTTGTCCTTTGGGTTCGATCCTAAATCTATACTATGATAAGGCTTCCACACTCTTGTGGGGTTGGAGCATTTATCTAGAACCAATTGTAGGTAAACCTATAGAGAACATCAACTCCCTGGGGTTTTTGGTGCACATTAGGACTTCCATTGAAAGTGCAATCTTTTGGTATAAATCCTAGCTCCATAAAAAAATGGCGTCGTTGCCGGGGACAACGATGTAAGAATCATATTTTTTGAATTTTGTGTCGATTTATATTTCTCTAGGGTTTTTCATTTTCTTTTCAAAAACCTAAAAAAGTGGAGGACTTAATCTTGCATATCCTCTTGGATTTGAAGTTGTTGGTCAAACTTGATAAACTTGTTCTTTGATTTCAGGTACCAACTCTCTTCAAAATGAAGCAGTCAACACCACCAACCGTTAGATGTCAACTATGTGGTGACTATTCTCATGCATCAATTTACTGCTTCAATGTCCCTCCTCACTAAGTGATGGCTCTACATCAAGTAATCACGAATCGTATAGTTGGGAAACTCAAAGCAGCCTCTTCATACAACTATGGATATAACACAAATTATAATCCATATCACCCTGGAGGCTACTATGAAAAACCGAACTATGGCGGATTTCAAGGCATAGACTGCAATGTAGGAGGGAACCTAGAAAATAATGCAAATCAATGCTATGATGAGGAGAGCTATTATCAATATCAACCCAACGGGTGCAGTGAAGAGCCTTTTCATGAAGATCGACACACATTGATGGAAGAACTACGAGCTTTACAAACGTCAGTGGCTCAAAAACTAGCTGATCAGACAGCCGTGACCAAGAATTTGATAGCCGATCTTGATCAACTTACGCAACTTGTCAACACACTTGAGAAACATGAAGAACAGCCACCAATTTCAACTAAGCACATCCCTAGTCCACATGTTGCAATCTATTACGATGATGATTATGAAATCATGTGGGATATGCCTTCCAATGATCTTCAAGCATCAATGCAAGGTGAGGAATCATCTTCAGAGTTAATAACTGAACCCAAGGATGATTTCTTCACAGAATTACAAGAGAAAGAATCATCTTTCAAGCCAAGACTTGACCCGGAAAATGATTCCTACACTACGCCCTTAGGTGAAAGATTGAGTAACCAATATGGGGATTTTCGATAGTCAGGAGATCAATGGGGGATAAACTTCAACACTTACCCACCTTCTGACTTCATAAACTCACATCCAACCATTGAAGAGAAATTGGTGATGATCGACTCCCTCAATGACAAAATCTCTTCAACTTCAGCTGTCTCATCAATGAAATCCATGGAAGAAGGGTTTATGTCGCAAGAACTCTACACTCCTTCACAGTCAGACTCGGATGGATGTGTGACCGATGCAGATAAAGATATGTCTTTTATGCAAGAGAATCAAATGTCTCCACTTCTGGAACAAGATCTGAATTGTCCTCATGAAGAAATTTTTGATCATTCGACTGATCTAGGAACAGACTTTGAGGATAGGACTGATCAAGATCTTAATTCAAAAATGGACCATACCACTCTCACTGATGAAACAGAATCAAGGGAGGATGACAGGTCTCAAGATGACAATCCTATGACCGGTCCTTTTCATGAGATGATGTTACCAGAGTTACCACCACCATAAGAAGTCCAGACGAAGCCAGTCCTCGAACAAGAGCATGATCTTTCTGTTGAATCTCCTTCTAGTCACTTGAACGAGTTGACAGTGCACTATGAAGAGAAACATGAACCACCTCTTGATTTAGGAATGTATTATGATATTTCCATAGACTCTTGTAATGACAAAAAGGGCATGTGGGAGGAGATCGAGCCACAAACCCATCCTCTTAGAGCAATTCACCCCTATGAAGAAGACCCTCCTGACATTCAAGTAACTGAGATATGTCTTTTACCTGAGCTAGGTTTCAATCTTCCTATAGAAACTCCTCCCGAGCACTCATTCATACTGGAGGAGTACTATGAAGAAGTACTCGAACAACAATCTGATTTAGAAATGGAGTATTTTAGTCCCAACATCGAAGAAACGGAGTCATCGAGAAATTCTAGCCTTCAAAACATTTTTTCATGGACTAATCCCTCCCATGAAGAGACATCATTGGAACCTCTACCACAGAATCCCATGATTTCCTCAACTGAGCAAGATTTCGTCCCACCAGTCAATTCTCTTCTAGGTACTTGGATGAATTAAGGGTGTTCTACAAGGAAAATTCTGAACAAAATTTTGAAAAGAAGAATGACACTCTTATCAATTTCAACATTGATAAATATGAGGAAACTTCTCACAATGACCCCTCTGATGAAGAAACATCATCCTGACTACCATATCCTACACAAGAAAAGCCAGGTGACAAAATGAAGCCTGAACCAGATCTGCCACCTGATCCAGGACAGGAGGAAGTTCAAGTGGCTAACCCGCAATCAACTGCTATGGATTTTGAAGAAAGCAATTTTACTTTAAATCTCGAGGACGAGCCACAGCTGGAGGACACAAATAAGAAATTCTTTGATTACTCTCCTAGTCCTCTAGTTTCAATTGCTTATATTTCACCTCCCCCACTGATGGGGGAAGGTCTCTGGATTCTTCTGGATGGGAAACGAGGTGAAAGAAATGTGCATCCAAGTCACCCAAAAAACCCGTTCGAGTTACCACGACCACCCAGTCGACAGGTTGTTCGGGCCACTTCCTTTCCCTTGGCACTGGCTATTATAAGACATCTTTTCTGAACCTTCTTCCAACTACGAGGACTGCCTGGTTAACACTACACAACTCTTCCCCTCCATCTTGAACCTAGTTTTTGATTGGTGATGAGAAAACTCATAAGTTCAAGATGGAGGGTGGGTGGTATGTTTCTCACTCCACCCTCTATCTTTAATACTTTCTGTTTATCCATTCTTGTTCCTTTTTCATAATTTTTCCACATTTTTGTAGTCTTCTAAAAACAAAGCCTTTATCTATCTGGATTTTGCTTTTTGAATCTATGGTCATCACCTCTTTTCTTTGCAAATCCATGAGAAACAAATGCTTAAAACTAGCCGATAAATGATTTCATCTTGTATAGCCTATGAACCCCAATGTCATATCCTTAAAATGATGATAAGCTTTAATAAGACTGAGATAGATCAAATGCATCGTGCTTTTAATTGATTAATGGATTTTTTGTATGGAATTCTCATTTGAAGTTCTATCTTGTCACTTTTTTAGTAGAGTGTGATTGAGAAAAGGAACCCGTCATATGGAATCGCTAAGCAAACTGCATCATGATCCGAAATCTCTTATGCACTTCTTCCTTCATTTTCATATCCCTCTGCTCACCAATCATGCCAAAGCTTTAAGTTCGGTGTGGCACGCCACACTCCTTTCTAGTGAAAACTAGAACTTTTTCGAACTCTAAGTTTAGTGTGGTGAACCACACCTCTGCCAAACTCTAAGTTCGGTGTGGTAAACCACACCTTTTTCTAGTGTAAACTAGAACTTTTCTGAACTCTATGTTCGGTGTGGTATACCACACCTTTTCTTCCACTACCTCTTCTTCCATACCCCTCAATACATAACAAGGGTGTATCACCTTCTCATTTTTATTCAAAAAGTATACAATGATGATTGTGCACATACCAAGGTTGGTGAAAAATCTACCCTGATTCCAAAAAATGAGGTATGGCAGCCCAAATATAAAAAAATCCAAAAATACCCTCTCTCCTAAGCCAAGTGAGAATGAATAAAAGCCAGAGTGTGAATAAAAACATGAGAGTTGTGCCCTGAATAAGGATTATTGATAAAGGTCTTGCCCGACCAGTACATTAGTTTCCCTCACAAAGGCAGATGTGTCGCGGCCGGTAGTGAGATCCGAAGGCTCCAAAAATGACCCATTACCTCCTCTCAAAGAGATAAGTTAGTCAAAAGCCTTAAGCCAACCTATACACACTTCTGAGTTACCTTTAGAAAAAATTTTAGGTGTAAGGCTAAGTCAACCAGAGTTGTGCACAAAACACTCAAAGTATCTCTTCAGAAATCCACCAATAATAAGAGTTTTGAATCCATTAGAGGAGAGACTCTTATCTCTTGATCACATCCTTTTTCTTTCCCTTTTCAACCTATTGGCACCCCATCTCCTCCATTTCATCCATTCTCTTAAAAACACCAGCGACGGATCATATACATGCTTTCTTGATTCTGTGGGTCCTTTTAAATTCTGATAAAACTTTTTAGGCATGACTGATACAACAGAAAGTGAGAAGGAAATACTTCAGTAAATTGAACTCAGAAATGAGGATATCATAAGATGTATTTCGTGATCTAAGGAAGCCTTGATGCTATATCGATCTGAGCCATGAACAAAAGTATGATATGACATAAGGACGAGGCAATCAAGAAATGAACGATTTCATTGGCGATTGTTTTAAGTTAACCGTTCCTCGGGACGAGCAACGATTAAGTTCAGTGTTGCGATGAATCCTCCTATTTCATCCTCAGTCACCAATTCAAAGGATTTCTGACATTTTTGCCCTAATTTTTCTTCGCCTCATTTTCTTTTCTCTTTTTCGTCAAAATTCTGACATTTGCACGAAGGTGAGGTAATTATGAGACGAACGTGCATTTTGGCGACTGTCTTAGGCTTTTTTGTTCCTCGGTACGAGCAATGCTTAAGTTCAGTGTGGTGATGAATCCTCCAGATTCACCCACTGAGTCGCCAATTCTAGGGATTTTGTGCCACATATCGACTGATCTACCCTTGTTTTGGTTTACTTTAAGTATCTCTTCAGTTTCATGTAAATAATGCTTTACTAGTTCTAATTATCCTAGTTTTCAGTTTATTTGATCTTATCCTTCCTTACTTTCCTTTTTCCTACAGATCACTCTCAACCATCCGATCGAGATCCAACGGTTCCTTTTCATCTAACCAATTGGTCTTGACCAATTGATCTTGACCTCATTTGGTCTTGACCTCATTCGGTCTTGACCTCCATTCCGTCTTGATCCATTCAGTTTCATCCATTCGGTCTTGACCTCGTTCGGTCCTAACTCCATTCGGTCTTGATCCATTTAGTTTCATCCATTTGTTCTTGACCTCATTCGGTCTTGACCTCCATTCGGTCTTGATCCATTCGGTTTCATCCATTCGGTCTTGACCTTATTCGGTCCTGACTCCATTCGATCTTGATCCATTCAGTTTCATCCATTTGGTCTTGACCTCATTCGGTCTTGACCTCCATTTGGTCTTGATCCATTCGGTTTCATCCATCTGGTCTTGACCTCATTCGATCTTGACCTCCATTCGGTCTTGATTCATTCAATTTCATCCATTTGGTCTTGACCACCATTCGGTCTTGATCCATTCAGTTTCCTCCGTTCGGTCCTGACTCCATTCGGTCTTAATCCATTCGGTTTCATCCATTCGATCTTGACCTCCATTCGGTCTTGATCCATTCGGTTTCATCCATTCGGTCTTGACCTCCATTCGATTTCATTCATTCGGTCTTTATCCATTCAGTTTCATCCATTTGGTCTTGACTTGATTCGGTCTTGACCTCCATTCGGTCTTGTTCCATTCGATTTCATCCATTCGGTCTTGACCTCATTCAGTCTTGACCTCCATTCAGTTTCATCCATTTGGTCTTGATCTCATTCGGTCTTGACCTCCATTCGTTCTTGACCACCATTCGGTCTTGACCTCATTTCTGTCTTGACCAGAGCCTATAAATAGAAGGGAAGAGTCAAGGTCTGGGGGATCCATCTCACTACGGCCCAAGGCTGTCGGACTGGGAACAGAGCCGAAAGGCCAAAAGGCTGCTCCACTGCTATCTCATCTCAACCAAGCTCTCCATCAAGCACATCTCCACCATTGTTCCACAAAAGTTCCACCTCATTCTACCTGTGCAATCCCGGAGGTAGACACGAGGATCGAGGCAGAGAGGTGGACGTCATCGACCACGATGGAGCAGTCCCAGAGACTGTGACAATCTACACGGGCTGTCACAGATCTACTCTTCTACTCTGATGATGCTTTCTTTCTCTCTCTTCTCTTTCTTTGTTGCTCCCTCTATGAGGAGCGAGTAGTTCCATCCACTGGGGTGCGGGGACTAGCCCCGCTTCCCATGCTTTGTAATCTGTACTAAAAAGATGTTATCTTTCTGATTCAATACTAAATCATTTCATACATGCTTGAATGTTGGCCGTGTTCTTGTATGCATCTATTGTCTTTCACTGTGGTTTGTGTACGACCGCTCTTAGGACTCGAATACTGATTTAGTGTTGGTTTCTGGTGTGCGTATCCACTGTGCATCTGTTTTGATATCTAGGAATGCTTTCTAAGGAGTGGAGTAAACTCACCTCCATCGTTGTACTTTCGCACTATGAAATGGAATCAGTGGACGTACGGAAGTGAAACCTTGATGGGTCGAGGAACATACTCTGCGAAGGGAGTGGTGCAAAGTATTTGACCATTCGTTCAGGAATGGATGACATTGCAACACTCCCACGTTCCTCATAGCTATTTCCTCGAAAGAGGGATATTCTATAAGGATACTAATCGAATTGGTAATCATCGCTTGCTTGTTAGTTTTCTGATGCACATTTCATGAGATTGAGTAAGATTCTCTCTTCGGAGACTACATATCTTCATTGACACATAGATATGTACCGGATGAGAGTTACTTAACCTGTGAAGGATGTGTGTAATGCTCTTATCTCACAAGACATCAGCATTGCACAACATCCATGTATCTTGCTTGCAGGTCTTTCTATGTCTGGTATAGGTACAATGCATGTGTAGTGGCGGCGAACACCCGCATCACCCCAATGATCCATCATCATTTGCTAATCTTAGATTTTAATCCCCAAACTAGTTTTTCTTCTTGCCTTTACTTCTGCATGTTTTAGGTTAAATAACTCAAATCAAATTTTTGGTCTTAGATGATTAACTTAGATCGATACGAAACAAGATAAAGACACTCAGATTCTTAACGTTGTCCTTTGGGTTCGATCCTAAATCTATACTATGATAAGGCTTCCACACTCTTGTGGGGTTGGAGCATTTATCTAGAACCAGTTGTAGGTAAACCTAGAGAGAACATCAACTCCCTGGGGTTTTTGGTGCACATTAGGACTTCCATTGAAAGTGCAATCTTTTGGTGTAAATCCTAGCTCCATCACTGTATCAGCTAGCAGCAAGGTGTTTGCCCTTCAAACTTCTGATCTATAGCAACAAGATAACCACCAGACTTCTGTACATTTACCATTAAGGGCACGAACACCCCTTCAAAATGGCATCAACCTCTCCACGTTGCCAGTATCCGAAGCTAGTGATCTAACAAATTGAGATCTGATCTAGTGGACAGAGATAATCAAAAAATCGATAATATTATTAGGTTTGTTATCCTTCATTATTTCAGTTTGTTGTGAATTCAATTTACTAGGTGAATAGTAATAATCAAACAATAGTCTCTTAGATAACCATAGGTATATATATAAATATGATTATACATATGAGTATGATCCTAATGCTGATATACTGAACCATATATAGGGAATAATCATAATAGGTCATGTATATAAGAGTGTGGTTAAAGATAATAATGTGTAAAAGAATGTACTTTTATAAGCATATATCTAGATGACATGTTAGTTGGATGAAAGCATGTGTATATTAGTGAATGTAATATATATTCATGTGGAATATACTTACACCAATACACATGGTAATCATGATGTTAGGAATAATATGGGTTCACATTATAGAGAATAGAATGACATCATTAAACCTAAATTGGAAGAATGTATATATATATATATATCCACATATATATGAGTTACATAGACTTGTGTGACTAAATATGGGTAATTATAACTAAGATAAATATATAAAGCATCACATATTCTCTCAACAAAGATTAAAATAATAAACCCTACCATGACATTATATGATTGAAAATAGGGTAAGACTAATATAAAAATATAATAGGAATGAATATGTTCACTTTGACTAGGCTAACATACATAATGTGTTTCTAGGATGAAAAGTTGATTTTATGGACCAAAGTAAACTATTCAAGTTAATATTTATGTGTGAAAAGAGGTATGTGCATTCTAAACCCTAAGTTGGGCATATTTTATCCGGCCTAAATTTCCCAATGAGTCATGACCCCATACACTAGTTACTACATTTCTTGTCTATTTCACTTCAATAATTCTAGGTTCTTGGACCCCACTTACAAAGTTTTCAATTTCTTAAACATGCCATTAAATTATTCTAGCATGATAAATTATTGACTTCATTAACTATTGTAGTGTACATGAGTACAACCACCCATAGTGGGCATTTGTATATTCACCCAGGGGAATGTGATAGTTCTCCCCATTTTACATATATTTGGGTGCTTGGGAATGTGTTATTTCTTCCTCACCCAGAGGTTGAGGTTAGGTAGGTGTCTCAACCCTATATTAGTTTAATATAGTCATATTAAATCTTCCATGCAACTTTATTACTATTTGACTTGGAAGAATTCTTAATTATTTACTTGCCTCATACTTTTGATATTTCTTTAGCATAGTGGAATCGTTACTCCATGTTTACTTCTTGCTATACTTTATTTTTTATTATTTCTTTAATTGACACATACCTTTTCTCTCCTCTTGTTGGGTGATCCCAACCACTTAGGTTTAGGATCAGAGTGCGCAACAGGAGCATGGTGAACCAACCTAAGACTAGGAGAAGGTGTTCATCCTTCCATCATGAACTTAATTGTTAAGTTATTTTGTTAGAGACATATTGATATAGTTTAGTTTCCCTCTACCTTAGATACTTTATTTGTATAAATCATGTACAACCTTGTTGGGGAAAAAATGATGTACTCTTTATTAAATTGAATATAGTCAAAGTTTTAACTTCTGCTTCTATTCATTTGATTTTGTTTACCATTTTTGGTAGAGAGGTGATTTCACTTCTTTTCAACATGGTATCAGAGCCAATGGTAGTCAGAGTCTTGACTATTTCAATTTGTCTCCTTAGTTAGAAATCCTTACCTCATATAGTTTCCCTTTAGTTCATCTTTGAATTGACCTATGATAAAAGGTTGATTTAGGACAATAATAGTTTCATATTAGAAATATCTTTAGTCAATTGTTAGGTGATTAGTCTATTAGGTAGCTACTAGGACATACGTTGAAAGTAAGGATGCCTAGAAAGGGTAAAGGTCTGGAGGCTGGAAAAAAATTTCTCTGCGCCACTAGCATGGTTTACGGGGACTCCCAAATCCATATGAAACCAGTCTGGCCTGAGCTGATACTGATTATTCAAAATAGCATACCTTTTGACAAATAACCTCAATGTTGAGTATCCTTAGGAACCTAATATGATGATTTTAGTAACCAAATAAAATTATTTTATGTCCTATAAGTTCCTTATATGAGTCTTAGATTTCCATGTTTAGGGGTAGTCTACCCTATACTAGATCTTGAGGTTTAATAGTGAATAGTAAAACAATTAAGTGTCGTATCTCATACATGGTTTAATTAGACTCACTCTTTTACCTCTAGTTTAGTTTAACTTGGTAGGTCAACCCTTTTAAGTGGAGTAGCAGTAGTATTTGTGGTAATACCTTAATAGATTTTAGAATTACTGATTTCGAGGATGAAATCCTTTTAAGGGGATGGAGTCCTACAATACATTGAAATCTAGCTACTTAGAATTTGTAGACCCTAACTCCATATACAAGATATTAGTGAGCTTATATGATTAATATTTTCCAAACAAAATATAATTATACTTTAACCTGCTTGTTTATATACTAACGAGTCATCTAATATATAGTTCATATGCTTGAACACCAACAAATCTACTATTCTACTGTTCTAAACACGACCACTCGTCTCCGTCCTACACATTACGTGCAATTGTTGAACTCTTGTTCCGTTCTTTCCTTCCCGTAAAACTCACAACTCTCCTCTATCTTATTAATCAACTATAGCAGTTGGACTCTTTTTATGTTCTTTCCATTTCCCGTAAGCCAGCCAAAACATCTACATGCCCCTATTGCCCTATTTTCTGTGCATCGATCGTCGGCGGCAGCCGTTTGCATCTGCTGATGGAGCGGTGCGCAACAATGAATTATGTACAGGGTTATTAGATCTCATGCGTATCCTAATCGTCGCTCCTCGTGTAGCAGGCATTCTGTATCTGATGCGAGTGTCAGAAGAAATTCATTTTCCAAGTACCTTTGTGGCATCGTCAATATATAATATATAGGTTAGCACCCTGCTCCTCTCTCGTTCAGGAGCACAGGAGGCACCAATACAAAAGAGGCATCTTGATCCATGGGTTTCTTGTAGTCGGTGATGATCCTTGGCATGATAATACGGATGTAGTGCTTTCACATACGCATCGACTAGCACCTCAAGGAAACTCGTGGTCATCGCGTTAGGCTTCCAGCTATAGTTCGAATTGTCCCACATTCTCCGTCAGTTTCTTGCTCTGTGCTTGGACGGACTCCAACGGGTGGCCACTTTGTCAATGCTCTTAACATGGTATTTATCTGGGAGTCCCACATGCTGCTCTCAAGTCACACTCAAAAGGACAATGCCGTCTACTATCAACGGATCCTGCCGGAAATTGCTCCGTTTATCAGCGGCGATTACTAGGAACCCTGGCGCTGCTCCTGCCAACGTAGACCACCACCATGGATCTTGAGTACATGCCCATTCAACGTCTCTAAAATCTGCTTGAGGTAATATCACGGTCAATACAGTATAGTCTTTTCACATTCTTTATCTAAAACTTCTATGCTACACATGCATAAATAATTGAAGCATGTATATTATCCCTGAAATAATTTTTGCGTTGATCTCATCAACTAAAAACTCTGTCTCCTCCCTTCAAATTGTGGCCCCATAACGACTGGTGGAAGGGAAAGCAAGTCTCTTCCAGAATCACATCATCTTCATATTACCTTGCTGAGTGGATCCTGTACAACCCGAAGTGGCTTCTTGTCAAAATGCCATGTCATTTAAGTGCTACTATACAACAAATTCCTCTCTTAGAAACTTTTTTATAAGCTGCCTCCGTGCATTATGTCGAAATCCTACCCACCTACAATTTGGTGTCCAATCGTACTTTCTAAGAAGTTGAAGAGACTTCAATTATAGAAAGTTTTTATCTTCCTTTTGTGTTGTACCTTTTATCTTGGCATAATGCGTGAATATGCATACCTATATTTGATCTGCAATAGTGATATACTACAACAGTTCATTTCAAAACCATTGAAGATGTAAGAATAGCAACACACATTATCTAATTATGATGTTGTTGTCTGTATTGGATTATTGCAAAAAAAAAACAGTCTATATACTAATCTCCCTACTACATGTTGAATTGATTATGTATAAATATATTATAGATATCACACATTGCATTTTAAGGATCATATACTACAATATTTGTTCATTCCCATGCTAGAAATTTTAACTCGTGACCAGTTGTGAATTGGTATGATAATTGATTCAGTTGATCTATATTATTGAGGACTTTGTTGGGAAAAGCTTGACCATGTAATTATATACATAAATAAAGTAGGGTTTCTTTATATAAAAAGATTAAATTTTTTGTTCATGTTGTTTTCAGGGCTTGAATTTGAGAATTCTTGGTAACAAATCAAGGATCGAATCACTGAGTTGTCCCATTTTAGGCAAATTAAGTAGGATTTCTTATCACCACAAGATCTATCATAGGAAACGAAGATAGACTAGGAAAATTTACTTAAGTGTTAATAGTTGTGTTTAATATCAAAATTATACTTTTATTTTGCTTTGTTGCAATGACTTATCTCGAGACCTCTAGGATGCCCTCCTATGATCCAAAAAATAATCTTTACCATTTTAATAACAACATTACTAGACACCCTTAACATCATATTTTAGACTCAACATGGTTAAAGGACACCTACCAAACATCTCTCAATTTCATTTAGTCCACCACAAAATTCCAACCAACATGATGTAACAAAGCAGCCAAAGACCACATAAAAGAAGGTGCTTTCTAACTAACAGACACGATAACAATGATGGAATACAGTTGCAGTTGTGGCATTGTTTATGCACTTCCTCAACCCAAGAATATTATTTTAATAACTCCGATAGATTCAACATCAATGGTTGTGGAACTATATTTCAATTACACCATTGCTGATACGTTAGGTAGTAGTGACATGAAACACCATTCCCAACCACCACCATTTTCGTTAGAGTTTTCTTCGCTTCGGTACTCTTCTGTCCTTGTGAGTAATTCATGCGAGCATCAGACTACATGATCATACTCTTGAATAGAGAAAAGATGAGAGGATGTCAATGTAACTCTTTAAATTTACATATTAAGCACAATGATCACAGTTACCTTTCCAATAGTTTATTAGTTTATTTTAACTACGTATCCATTGGAGTAGACGAGTTGACATGTAGATTCTATTTCAAAGCTACTCACTCAAAAACTAATAACCATCATTGATTATCGTTATCTATATATTTATTGTTACTAATATTTTGAATTGGAATGTCTTGTTGATAAGATTGTAAGATGGAATTAAAAAAATCATCAACACTATGAAAACATTATAAAGTTTTAATTGCACTGAAAAATTGAAATTTTAAAAGTATTTATATATAAATGTGAGTTTTTGGTACCATTTATGATTTATAGCCACGAATACATAATAGAACATAAATGTAAGGTCACACTGGAGTAGTAACATTGAAGGATTTTATAGTAAAACCATGTCCATGATACAACAATGCACATTCTAACATTGCTGAAATGCCATCATAAAAATAATAACATAAACTTCTATTGTTGATAAGTCTAGAGGAGAATCCTTTCTCAATTTATTCATTTGTAGTATTAAGGAAGAACAAACATGTCCATGAGATCATTAGAAACACTAATCCGGAACTGTATATTGGTACGACATATCAACAAAAATAACATACATACCTATATGTTGTATGGTTATGTATGATACCATATCATTCACTTATAATATATATCATATCTCTACCTATCATTTTGTGGTGATTATGGATCTTTAGTGTATTGACTTAAGATTATCCATAATGCAGGTGATGGAAAGTAATGATAATTCTTATGGCCTATGACATCTATTTAGGGTTGACTCAAACAGTCAATCATGGAGAACCGCTAAAACTTCTTTAAACAATTATCAAAACATCACATCTTGTCTTTAGTTTAATTATAACAATAATAATTTCCATTTACAATGTTTTTGACGTATAATAGGACATAATTATTTGAGAGATATTGACAAGAAAGTAATGCCTCTAGAAGCATCTATTGAAAGTTAATACAAAAAATATTTTCATGTAGTCCAAGTCAATTGATAGTTTCCATATGTATTTGGGTCACAACTAAAATAATATACCCATGAAATTGATCCCCTATATCACTCAAAAATTAAGCAATGTATTCCTAGCATGTTGGATAAGATGTACAATATTAATGCTAGATATTTCCCGAATGATCTCCACTATTATATCCATAAATAACATTATGTACCGGTGACAATAGTTATAGAAGAAATGTTCAAGAGAGTTGAAATACCAACATCTGAGTTATCCACCCTAGAATTAGAGATAATGAAATCAAAATCATACACTATAGCTAAGCTTACTCGAAACAATGTCATATCGTTACATCACAACATTTAGACATGCACAAGTATTGTGAACTTATATATATATATAGAGAGAGACATCTACACACACAAACACACACATACATTATATATATATGTATATATATGTATATATATGTATATATATATATTATTTATATCAAATAATGAAAAAATTATGAAACTGAAGCTAAAGATATTTTATGTTAATTAATTTATTAACCATTCATTTTTTTAAAAACTTTTCTGTCTACAGACTTATTGGGTTTACCCCTTTACCTTTTTTTAATGTATATTGTGTTTGGCTCATGCTAGATGAAGATATTGGAACTATATATCCTAATTTGTTTGATGAAGAAGAATAAAATTATTGATTTGTTTGGTAAAGTGATATGATTACTCAGACAACGGGTATGGACGGGAGTTCTAATTTTCTAGCAATTGTTTTTACCAAACATAAGATCACTGACCAATTTTTATTTGCATTGTATTATACATTGAACAACATCCACTATGGTCATTTTTCATCGGACAAAAATCTTATGGGGCTTCATATGACCTTACTAAAGTGTTGGCAATGTCAATCTCTTTGTCAATCACTACAAAAGTCATGATGAGATACTCTTTTAGTATTAGGTTATACATGTTATAATGAATCATGTGTATACTATAATTCATGATTTCTATTTTTTTTATTTTGCGTGAGAGTTATTGTCATTTTAAGTATATATTGACAATACTGCTACGTGTTATGTGGAACACATATTGTAAAGGATCATGAATTATTAGTGTCAAGTTT
This sequence comes from Alisma plantago-aquatica, assembly GCA_963693085.1. Taxonomy (NCBI): domain Eukaryota; kingdom Viridiplantae; phylum Streptophyta; class Magnoliopsida; order Alismatales; family Alismataceae; genus Alisma; species Alisma plantago-aquatica. The sequence continues at coordinate 1,184,089,956 of OY856410.1, read as the reverse complement.
ATACAAACAACATCAAGAACCAAATCATGTATATAAGAAAATTCACATATTATATGAAAGTAGAAACCACACTGAAATAATAAATATTTAAAATGAAATTAAATTGGAAAAGAAAATTGAGGAGAGAATTTGATATTATTGTAATAGTAAATCTTTTCTTAGCTAATCAATTTGAAGAAATCAATGACATTGATAATTTTTATTTCAGTTTATCAATTTTGTACATGATATAAAAGTAGACGTGCGGAGCATGTGCATTTAATAGTACATTATATGAGTAACTCACTAATTGTGAATACACATAATGTTGACCATGCCACCCTGATGCTATGGTAAATAGAACTAATGCATTCTAAGAATGCGTAGGTAACATATAATGGTCATGTTGACCTAAACCCTAATATGTAATCATATAACCTTAAAATATATGCACATGTATCCTAAATGCCTTCATGAACATTAGTGGCATTAGGTGTCATCATTAGATATACCTTGATACATATAAAGGAATTATAACCACCTAATCATAATTTAATCAAGTTATCAATATATGTCAGGTATATCACCTTGTTCTCTAATACACACCTCATTTATCACCTAGTCATAACTTGGTATATGAATCAATTCATTAATATACAATGTGTTCCACCTTATTCACTAAAATACATATAATGACTCAAATGTGATAAGGAGTAATTGGATTTACATAAGCATGTTTTAGTAAGTCTACAATATTTCCAAATGCCTAATGTGATGTTATATGTATAATTTATATTACAAAGTGTAAATAGGAGAAAATGTTTAATGATGACATTAATACGAGTATGAAAGGTAATGTGACAATGGGTAATATAGGTATAAGAAATTAATGTGACATTATTTATACTTAATAACTTGTTGGATAATATTAGTTATTCCTTATAAGATAATCTATGATAATTTCACATGGTAGTAACATGAGAATAATGGAGTATAAATTCAAGTTATTAATGATTGTGATCTAACATATTAATAAATACTGAGATTTCTTAGTAAACCCTAATAGTGCTTAAAAAATTTTAATTAGTAAATGAGAAATACATATGATTTGTACATAATGTTGAGATGTAATTCTTTTTACAACAATATGAATACAACAAGACACAATTAATAGAATATTAAGGATGATGTAATTTCATTATAGAGATAATGCTAGTAAGCCAAAAATATTTATGATGTTATATTTGATAAAAGATAATCTGAAAGTGGAAACCTTATTAAAATCCAACTTATGAGTGGAGAATGTGAAGTATTGTAGATTAGAATTAACCACCTAGTTGCTTGATGTTGGGGTGTTATGTACTCACCGTTCCCTCTTGTTTAGATTTCTAGGACGAAGTCCTCTTTAAGGGATGGAGTGTTGTAACATGCTGAATCTTGGGTTATTTGCTATTTAACCCATTTTCAAGATTTTATCTCCTTCATATCCTTTTTTGCTTTTTCCCAAAATTTCCCTATCTTTTCTATCCTATTTGTCCTCAATGTTGAAATTGAGCAATACTTAATGATGTGAATTATATTTGACCCACATTCTTGACAATGAATGGGTTTTTGCACAAATATATCAACTTATGTATTAATTAGAGTCTCATGATGCAAAATGACCATTAATGAGAGATAAATAGTAGACAATATCAATTTAGAGTTTTATGGCTTATGGGACAAAAAATGAGAAATAAGAAATTTTATATCAAAATTTATTAAGAAAGGTACTAAACATTCAATCAAATACAAAATGCATTCAAAGGGAGAAATTAATGTAATTTTAGACTTCACACACTTTAATTAGCAAACCCATGAATTTTCAAGTCCATTGGAATTTCTTTACCCTACTAATTAATTAAATGAATATGCAAACTCTAATATATATATATAAATGTCTAATACATGTGAAAAAGGAAACCTACTTGACTCCTTTTGAACTTGTCCTTTATATTGCTTGAAAATCAAATATTAATTTTTGTCCCAATTGAATTGGTATTTAAAATCTTAATTACCTTATATGTTAATACTACTATTGACTAAGCATTCAAGTATTTTCCTAAACACATTCTCCCCTCAACGCAATGCCTCATTGCATTACTCCCCTCTCTATCTCATGCTTAATTATATTATCCCCGTTCTAAAATAGGCGAAACCCCATCGTCTCCGTCTTGTCTTCCTCCATCTCATGTATCTCCCCCCCATTCTTTCCTTTCCTCTCATCTTCCATCGAACCTAAGAACCATAGATGCAATCTTGTTTATCCCCTCATGCCCAGCCGTTGTTGATGCAGAAGAAAATCGCCATCACACCATCATGATAGCCATCAGCAGTTCATAAACCGAACACCCCTTGGACCAACTGACCTGCACAATGCTTGCCCATCCGATCCTCGATGCCCACCTAGCCGTCCCCTCATCAACAATGATGCCCCACTATCCCATCTTCACCTCCAGATCCACCGCCAATAGCATAGCCCATGTTCTTCTTTACCATGGCACCCCACGACCATGACATTGCAGACCTGACCACAACACTGTGACGTCATCGTTAATACCTACAACACCACTTGATGCCCCGACACCCCATATACTCACCAATGCTGCCACCACCATGGTTGTTGACATTCTCTACACCTTGTTCCCTATCACCACCAGGTCCTTCTTCTTATCTTCTCCCCTTCCCTGCTATCTTTCTCATATCCTCCGTTGGCCTGCACTCAGGGCGTCGGTGCCTGATATTAGGATGGTCGGGAAACTTGCCCAAGACCTGATGCTATGTTGGCTAGCAACAAGGCATCTGCCCTCCAAACTTCTCTATAGCAACAAGATCACCACCCGACTTTTGTATATTTTCTATTAAGGGTATGGACACCCCTTCAACATGGTGTTAACCTCTCCACATTACCAGTAGCCCAAGCTAGTGATCAAACAAACTGAGATCTGATCTAGTGAAGAGAGATCAGAACCAAACAATAATATGATCAGGTTTGTTATCCTTCTTTATTTTAGTTTGTTGCAAATTCAGTTTACCAGGTGAATGGTAATAATCGAACAAATGTGTCTTAGATAACCATGGTAATAAATGCACCTTGTAATCAAGTTAACCCTAGGTATGTGCATAAATACAATTATACATATATGTATAATCCTAACGCTGATATACTGAACCATATATAGGAAATAGTCATAATAGGTCATGTATGTAAGAGTGTGGTTAAAGATGATATCTAAATCTTAATTTATGATCTGTATAGTGGGTCTATAACTAACAAATTGTTTTGCAAAATGTGTTCACATTATTATAACATATTGACATACTTGTACACATCCTATTATTTTATACATTTATCCATGTAGTACTACATATCAAATGATGGATGTAAGATGGGCATGTTTCCTTAATGTAATATTCAATGTCATGGCTCCGCAAATAATGGAAGATTATGAGTTACATTTTAACACTACACATAGATTATCAGGAATTATGTTAACCCTGTTTCAACAAAACCCAAGATACACAAATACATATTTATGCAATAGATAGTAATTATAAGTACAAATGTAATTATGGAATGAGTCTATCTATATTGTCTTCTTATGAAATAAATGGCGAAAATGATAATAAAGTGTAAAAGAATGCACTTTTATAAACATATATCTAGATGACATGTTAGTTGGATCCAAGCATGTGTATATTAGTGAAGGTAATGGATATGCATGTGGAATATACTTACACCAATATACATGGTAATCATGATGTTAGGAATAATATGGGTTCACATTATAGAGAAGAGAATGACATCATTAAACCTAAATTGGAAATATATATATATATATATATATATATATATATATATCCACATATATATGAGTTGGACAAAATATGGGTAATTATAACTAAGATAAATATATAAAGAATCTCATATTCTCTCAACAAAGATTAAAATCATAAACCCTAACATGACGTAGATGATCAAGAATAGGGTAAGAATAATATAAAAATATAATAGGAATGAATATGTTCACTTTGACTTGGCTAACATACATAATGTGTTTCTAGGATGAAAAGTTGACTTTATGGACCAAAGTATACTATTCTAGTTAAAATTTTTGTTTGAAAAGAGGTATGTGCATTCTAAACCCTAAGTTGAGCATATTTTAACCACCCTAAATTTCCCGATGAGGCATGAGCCTATACACTACTTTCTACATTTCTTGTCTATTTCAAATCAATAATTCTAGGGTCTTGGACCCCACTTGCAAAGTTTTCAATTTCTTAAATCTTCCATTAAATTATTCTAGCATGATATATTATTGGTTTAATTAACTCATGTAGTGTACATGAGTACAACCACCCATAGTGGGCATGTGTTAATTTGCCCAGGGGAATGTGATAGTTCTCCCCATTTTATATATATTTGGGTGCTTGGGAGTGTGTTATTTCTCCCTCACACAAAGGTTGAGGTAAGGTAGGTGCCGCAGCCCTATATTAGTTTAATACAATCATATTAAATCATGCATGCAAATTTATTACTATTTTAACTTGGCATAATTCTTAATTATTTACGTGTCTCATGCTTTAGACATTTCTTTCACATAGTGGAATCATTACTTCATGTTTACTTCTTTCTATAATTTATTTGATCTTATTTCTTTAATTGACACATACCTTTTCTCTCCTATTTCTAGTGAAAACCTCTAGAGGGGGGGGGGTGAATAGAGTTTTATAGAGATTTTAAAGTAATTTAAACTCAAACAACCAAACTAAAGATTAAGAAAAGGAACACAGGTGTTTAGAGTGGTTCCACCTTAGCAAATACTAAGGAGTCAGTCCACTACCCGGTTGCTTACCCAACCGGGATTTTGAAAGTACTAAATTTTATTACCTCTCAAGGATGTTACATAAAATTTACAATACTTTCTAAACACCCTTTGGACAGCCTTCACTTTGAAGTAGTCTTGCCAACCTCGAAGCAGCCTTCCTTGAAGTAACTTCAAGCTCCCCCTTGAAGTAGCCTTCCTCCTGAAGTAGCTTCCCGTCAAGACAGCCTTCTGAAGTAGTCCAAAGTCTTCCTCTTCACCACGAAGAGCTTCACCCTCTCCAATCCGCAGCCTCCTACCTGGAGTAGCAAGGAGAGTACAAGTAATACAAGGAACAAGAAAGGAATAAAAGAAAATACAACTTATTCTTGTAGCTCAAGGCTTGATTTCCCTAGATCAAGCGTTTGGATTTTCCTAGCCAATATGATGTACTTGTGATTGCTAGGGTTAGGAAAATCTAGCCTATAGGACGAGCTTGAGCTAAGGAGAAAAATGGCCAATTGATCACAAAGCTCAGTTCACACAGATTGCACAAGAGGGCTCAAGTATTTTCTCAAGTATATCAAGTGTAAGAAGTGAATTCTAGTGTCCTATAGCTTGTCCTATTTATAGGAATGGCCTAAGTATGCTTAAGGACATTATAGACAACTTCTAGGGGGTTCCTAGTGCTTAACTAGCCGTTAGGAATAAGTTAGGCGCATTATCAACGGCTAATTGCTTTTACTCTGCAGATTCTGTCAGAGATCGTCTCGGTCGAAGAACGGTCGACCGAGACACCTACTCGGTCGAAGTGTCGTCGACCGACAGGCTCTCTGAATGCAACGTCTATTTCCAACTGCCAACTAACTTGTCAGTTTAGTCTAACGGCTAATTGCAGAGATCGTCTCGGTCGAGTGAAGGTCGACCGAGACACCTCTCGGTCGAGGACTTGTCGACCGACAGGCTTCTCTTTTCTCAAGTTATATGCAGATATATCTAACGGCTACTTGGATCTTTCTCGGTCGAGAATATGGTCGACCGAAGGTGTCTCGGTCGAGGAGTTGGTCGACCGAGAGAGATCTTGTTTTAAGGTTTCAAGTTAGGCACTGGTTATACATATGTGTGCATAGGTGGTCCTATTAAATGGATGACTAAGGTGTTTAGCTAGGGAAAATCCAATGCTTGATTTACATGCGATTCTAAGTACTTGTACATTATAATTCTGTACAAGTTTTTACAATGATTACATTTGCATGAAAATATAAATGCTTCATGTTGGATTTCCCTTATAGTTGTGTCATCCTGCACACTCAAGTAGCTCGTTAGATAAATAAGAATGAAATGTTTGTCATAATCAAAACAAAGGGATTTTATAGATGTCCATTTAGCCAACAATCTCCCCCTTTTTGAAGATGACAAACATTTCCAAAATATGAATAAAGGAAATATAAAACATATAAATGCCATACCTTTAGATTGCCGTTTGGAACTTTTCCTCTTATTTATAAAATGTGTGCTTAGTATCCCCAATGAATTATGGAACATGAAATCCAGTTCATTTGGGAATATAGCAACTTTCAATGTAAAGCCAAGAGTATATTTATGAAACTCATTAATTGAGTTTGTCATAAATATTAAGTTATAGTTTTATATATCTCTCCCCCTTTGTCATCTCAAAAAGATAACCGTTTTATTAAAAACTCCCCCTTAATTAGATATCCCATCGAAAAAGATGTCCATTGAATAGCCAAAAATATAAAGCAATGAAGTTTACGAAAATGATGTCCAAAGAAGCATATTTGGCAAAGCTTGTTTTAGGTCGCCCTTGACTACGACCGTAGCGCCCCTTGGCTAAGTTGTGTTCTAGCCAAGAGGAAACAATTTGCAAATTTCCAATTGAAACGTTCATATCAATTTTGATACTAAACATAAAAGCATAAGTATTCGTTTTTAAGAACCGCAGATATCAAAGAAAACATCCTCCAATGGAGTAATAAGTAGTTGCTTCCTAATGTTGTTGAATTGATCTAATGGAAGCGGTTTTGTAAAAATATCAGCCAATTGATTTTCCGTATCAACATGATGAAGGGAAACATGATTCTTTGAGATGTGACCCTTAAGAAGTGATGACGGATTTCAATATGTTTGGCCCGGCTGTGTAGAATAGGATTGTGTGCTAAGTTTATAGCGCTTGTGTTGTCACAAAAAATAGGTGTAGATGAAAGATGAAAACCATAATCGCTTAAAACCTGTTGCATATAAAGTACTTGAGCACAACAAGACCCAGCTGCCATATATTCAGCTTCGGTTGTAGATATGGCAACCGTGTTTTGTTTCTTGCTAAACCAAGATACTAAGGCTCTACCTAATAAGAAACATCCTCCACTAGTACTTTTGCGATCAAGTCGACAACCGGCATAATCCGCATCCGTATATGCTTTAAAATCCAAGGATTGTCCTTTTGGATACCATAAACCAAAACAAGTAGTGCCGGCTAGATATCGAAGAATTCGTTTAACCGCAAGAAAATGAGATTGCATAGGCTGGGATTGAAATCGAGCACAGAGACCAACGGAAAACATAATGTCTGGTCGAGAAGCGGTTAAATATAGCAAACTACCAATCATGGCTCTATATAAGGAATCATCAATAGGTTCCCCATTTTCATCCTTATCAATTTTAATAGAAGTAGCCATAGGAGTAGTAGCATGTTTGCATTGATCCATCCCAAAGCGTTTTAACAGTTCTTTAGTGTATTTTTCTTGGCTTATAAAAATTCCGGCAGGTGTTTGCTTAATTTGAAAACCAAGAAAGAATGTTAGTTCACCCATAAGGCTCATTTCAAATTCTTTTTGCATAATGTCACTGAATTGTGTGCATAATGATTTGTTTGAGGCACCAAAAATAATGTCATCAACATATATTTGCACAACTAAGAAATCAGATGCATATGTTTTGAAAAATAAAGTAGAATCTGAATTTCCAATAGAGAAACCATTATCAAAAAGATATGTCTTGAGCCGTTCATACCAAGTCCTAGGTGCTTGTTTTAGACCATAAAGTGCCTTTTTAAGTTTATAAACATGATCGTCCTTTTCTGGTATTTCGAAGCCAGGTGGTTGAGCAACATAAACTTCTTCTTGTATGATGCCATTTAGAAATGCACTTTTGACATCCATTTGATATAACTGAATGTTTTTATGGGCAGCAATAGCTAGTAACATCCTAATAGCTTCAAGTCGAGCTACGGGTGCATATGTTTCATCAAAATCTATCCCTTCTTGTTGATTATATCCTTGTGCAACTAACCGTGCTTTATTCCGTATGACTTCTCCTGCCTCATTAAGCTTGTTCCTAAAAACCCATTTAGTTCCTATGATAGTTTTATCTTGTGGTTTAGGAACTAAATCCCATACATCATTTTTAGTGAATTGATTTAATTCCTCTTGCATGGCTATTATCCAGTAATCATCCTTAAGAGCTTCGGATATTTTCTTAGGTTCAATGATAGAGACAAAAGCCATGTTTGCAACATCTTGGAAAGAGGACCTAGTTTTGACTTTATCATTTGGATCTCCAATAATTAGCTCTTGGGGATGATCCTTGATCAGCCTAGGTGTAGGTTGTGTTTCAACTGGAGGATCGGATGTGGGAGTTTTCTCATTATCATTGGGAATGGTTATAGTTTCAAACTGTTTAGTGAGATCAATGATATCTAAATTTGTAGATTTTGATTCCTCATGAAAAGAAACATGAATGGATTCCTCAACTTTTCTAGAGATAGTGTTATATACCCTAAACGCTTTGCTAGAAGTAGAATATCCCAAGAAGAATGCTTTGTGTGATTTAGAATCAAACTTGTCTCTATCATCCTTGGTGTTTAAAATGTAACATGTAGAGCCAAAAGTATGGAAGTAGTCAACTCTAGGTTTCTTAGAGTGTATTATTTCATATGGAGTTTTCTTCAAATGAGAGTGAACTGTGACTCTATTTATCACATAACAAGCAGTGTTTACAGCTTCAGCCCAAAAGGTTTTAGGTGTGTTGTGTTCAAGCATCATGGTCCTAGCCATTTCTTGTAGAGATCGATTTTTCCGTTCTACAATACCATTTTGTTGTGGAGTACGTGGAGCAGAGAAATTGTGAGTATACCCCTGAGATGTACAAAAGGTTTCAAATGTATGATTTTCAAATTCGCCACCGTGATCACTTCTAATGGTACATATTTTATGTTGTAAAAGATTTTCAATCTTAGAACAAAATTGCATAAAGACATGAATAGTATCATCTTTAGTTGCAATAAAATGTACCCATGTAAATCTACTATAATCATCAACAATAACAAAACAGTATCTTTTACCACCAATAGATTGTGTTCTCATTGGTCCAAATAAATCCATATGAATTAATTCTAAGGATCTACTGGTGCTAAGTACATGTTTTGATTTAAAAGATGTTTTGGTTTGCTTTCCCATTGTACAAGGTTCACAATTTGCAACTTGATCAAAAGACAACGCAAGTAATCCACGAACAAGATCATATTTTACTAACTTTTTAATAGCATGTGAACTAGCATGACCAAGCTTTTTATGCCATAGTTGTAAGGTGTTTTCATTTGCAAGTAAGCATTTACCTACGACTGATTTCATAGAGTTTGGTTTAAGGATATAAAGATTTCCAACTCTATTTCCTTCATAAACAACATTTGTAGTATTTTCTATCAATAACTTGCAGCAGGTTTTGTTAAATAACACATCATAACCACTATCACATAGTTGACTCACACTTATTAAATTATGATGCAATCCATCAACTAGTAGAACATTTTTGATTTCAAGATTTGTTCCAACATTACCTATTCCAACGATTTTTCCCTTACCATTGTCTCCAAAGGTAACCGTTCCACTTTTCTTTTCTTCAAAGGTTTGAAAGGCGTCCTTGTTCCCGGTCATATGTTTGGAGCAGCCACTATCAACTACCCATTCCTGCATTAGAATTTAGATTTTGGTACCCATGTGATGATCCGATAAGGTTAGAAACTTTTAAAATGCATATGTGTATAAAAGTTCTGATACAGAAAAGTAGTCGGTCGACAATTGTTCGACCGATATAATTCTCGGTCGACAATTTGTCGATCGAGCAGGTTACTGTATCACAATCAAAAAGAACAGAAAATTTTTCGGTTGACCAATGTTCGACCGAAATGAGTACTGGAAGATTTTCGATTTTTAAAGACATCCAGTCGGTCGACAATACTTCGACCGACCCAGAGCTCGGTCGACAGTACTTCGACCGACGAAGTTTCTGTTTTAGTACAGCAATGCAGAAAAAATAATACCAATAAGCATAGCATCGTTTTTTGAGATAGGACAATATAAATTGCAAAAATTAAGTATTTTGTCATATCTCAACTACATTCCATTCTTCTAAGTTTGAGGTCTTGGGGTCCAAACTAAGTTGGACTTCTTAGTCTTGTAGGGGCATGAAAAACAGTAATGTCCAAGACGTAAACAGAAATGACAAGTAATAGAATCAACTTCGTTTCTTTTTCTAGCCATTGTGTTTTTGGGTACAAACATAGTTTGGGTCTTTTTGGTTTGGTTTTTCTTTGGAACATATCCCAAACCTTTTCTTCCATTGAAGGTAGTACCACTTCTCAATATGTTATCAAGAATATCTTTTCTTCTTAACTCATAAAGTTCTCTTTGCAACTGAGCAATGTTATTCATCTTCTTATGTAAATCTTTTCTTGTCTGGTCTAAATCAGAAAACAATGAATCCTTTTCTTTTACAATATTATCATAGTCCGAATGATTGCACAAGATAGGTTGAGTTTGAAAAGCTTGTAGTTTGGCTAACAAATCAGTCTTTTCTTTTGATAGAAGATTAACATTGGTTTCCAAAGTAAGTAGCTTTCTAGTGCAATCATCTAAAGATGTTTTTAAAGATGCATTTTCAAGATCAATGTTATTCTTTTCAGAAGAAAGTTCATCTATTTTGGCAATGAGCTCATTGTTTGATTTTATAGTCCTTTTTAGTTTCTTCTTGGCATCAACATATTTATCATGAATTTCTTGTAAGCTAGCTACTAACTCTTCTTTAGGAAGATCAACTAGGCTTACCTCTTGAGATTCTTCATCTTCTCTTGCCATTAGACATTCTACTTTATCTTCTCCGCTTTCACTTTCACTCGTTTCATCCCATGCCGCTTTATAAGCTTTTTCTTTCTTCTTATGTGAGCTTTTCTTTCCCTTCTTAGCTTTGGGACATTCATTTTTGAAATGTCCTTTCTTTCCACATTCGAAGCACCTGGGAGTGGAAGAAGAACTGGAAATTTTATTAGATTTAAACCTTCTATATTTCTTACCGTTGACTATCAATGCTTCTTCTCCTTCTTCTTCACTAGATTCCTCACTCTCTTGTGAGAGTGCTTTTGATGCTTTGAGAGCCACGTCTTTCTTTGGCCCACGTTGATGTTCATGTTCTCTTCTCTCTTCCTCTTCTAGGTCTGCCTCATGAGCTTCTAAGTTTCCGATGAGCTGCTCCATTTTGAGGCGAGTGAGGTCGTTTGCTTCTGCAATAGCTGTCACCTTTGGTTTGTACTTTGGAGGAAGAGATCGAAGTATTTTTGATACCTGATCTTCCTCAAGAACAGGGTTCCCTAAAGCACTCAAACCATTAACAATAGTAGAAAATTTTGAATACATTTCACTAATAGTTTCGTTTGGATCCATACGAAAATGTTCAAACTTGGTTTTAAGCAAACTAACTTTAGAGTTTTTAACTTGAACAGTACCCTCATATGTTATAGATAATCTATGCCAAATGTCATATGCGGTATCACAGTTTGATACTCTATTAAATTCACTTACTGAAATGGAACAATATAAAATGCTTACTGCCTTTGCATTCATTTGGGCCATTTTTACCGTATTAGCATCCCATACTGCGAAATCGTCTTGTGGGAGTGTGTATTGTGTAGATACCATTCTCCAAAGATCCCAATTGATTCCTTGAAAGTAAAATTGCATTCTTCTCTTCCAGTATTGATAGTTTGTCCCGTCAAATACCGGAGGTCGTGCAACGAGCGTTCCTTCAATGTTGAGGTTGTTGAGCACTCCATCCCCCATCTTTTCTTCAAGACTTTGTTAGGGCTCCTTGAAGCCTGCTCTGATACCAATTGAAAAATTCTAGAGGGGGGGGTGAATAGAGTTTTATAGAGATTTTAAAGTAATTTAAACTCAAACAACCAAACTAAAGATTAAGAAAAGGAACACAGGTGTTTAGAGTGGTTCCACCTTAGCAAATACTAAGGAGTCAGTCCACTACCCGGTTGCTTACCCAACCGGGATTTTGAAAGTACTAAATTTTATTACCTCTCAAGGATGTTACATAAAATTTACAATACTTTCTAAACACCCTTTGGACAGCCTTCACTTTGAAGTAGTCTTGCCAACCTCGAAGCAGCCTTCCTTGAAGTAACTTCAAGCTCCCCCTTGAAGTAGCCTTCCTCCTGAAGTAGCTTCCCGTCAAGACAGCCTTCTGAAGTAGTCCAAAGTCTTCCTCTTCACCACGAAGAGCTTCACCCTCTCCAATCCGCAGCCTCCTACCTGGAGTAGCAAGGAGAGTACAAGTAATACAAGGAACAAGAAAGGAAGAAAAGAAAATACAACTTATTCTTGTAGCTCAAGGCTTGATTTCCCTAGATCAAGCGTTTGGATTTTCCTAGCCAATATGATGTACTTGTGATTGCTAGGGTTAGGAAAATCTAGCCTATAGGACGAGCTTGAGCTAAGGAGAAAAATGGCCAATTGATCACAAAGCTCAGTTCACACAGATTGCACAAGAGGGCTCAAGTATTTTCTCAAGTATATCAAGTGTAAGAAGTGAATTCTAGTGTCCTATAGCTTGTCCTATTTATAGGAATGGCCTAAGTATGCTTAAGGACATTCTAGACAACTTCTAGGGGGTTCCTAGTGCTTAACTAGCCGTTAGGAATAAGTTAGGCGCATTATCAACGGCTAATTGCTTTTACTCTGCAGATTCTGTCAGAGATCGTCTCGGTCGAAGAACGGTCGACCGAGACACCTACTCGGTCGAAGTGTCGTCGACCGACAGGCTCTCTGAATGCAACGTCTATTTCCAACTGCCAACTAACTTGTCAGTTTAGTCTAACGGCTAATTGCAGAGATCGTCTCGGTCGAGTGAAGGTCGACCGAGACACCTCTCGGTCGAGGACTTGTCAACCGACAGGCTTCTCTTTTCTCAAGTTATATGCAGATATATCTAACGGCTACTTGGATCTTTCTCGGTCGAGAATATGGTCGACCGAAGGTGTCTCGGTCGAGGAGTTGGTCGACCGAGAGAGATCCTGTTTTAAGGTTTCAAGTTAGGCACTGGTTATACATATGTGTGCATAGGTGGTCCTATTAAATGGATGACTAAGGTGTTTAGCTAGGGAAAATCCAATGCTTGATTTACATGCGATTCTAAGTACTTGTACATTATAATTCTGTACAAGTTTTTACAATGATTACATTTGCATGAAAATATAAATGCTTCATGTTGGATTTCCCTTATAGTTGTGTCATCCTGCACACTCAAGTAGCTCGTTAGATAAATAAGAATGAAATGTTTGTCATAATCAAAACAAAGGGATTTTATAGATGTCCATTTAGCCAACAATCTCCCCCTTTTTGAAGATGACAAACATTTCCAAAATATGAATAAAGGAAATATAAAACATATAAATGCCATACCTTTAGATTGCCGTTTGGAACTTTTCCTCTTATTTATAAAATGTGTGCTTAGTATCCCCAATGAATTATGGAACATGAAATCCAGTTCATTTGGGAATATAGCAACTTTCAATGTAAAGCCAAGAGTATATTTATGAAACTCATTAATTGAGTTTGTCATAAATATTAAGTTATAGTTTTATATATCTCTCCCCCTTTGTCATCTCAAAAAGATAACCGTTTTATTAAAAACTCCCCCTTAATTAGATATCCCATCGAAAAAGATGTCCATTGAATAGCCAAAAATATAAAGCAATGAAGTTTACGAAAATGATGTCCAAAGAAGCATATTTGGCAAAGCTTGTTTTAGGTCGCCCTTGACTGCGACCGTAGCGCCCCTTGGCTAAGTTGTGTTCTAGCCAAGAGGCAACAATTTGCAAATTTCCAATTGAAACGTTCATATCAATTTTGATACTAAACATAAAAGCATAAGTATTCGTTTTTAAGAACCGCAGATATCAAAGAAAACATCCTCCAACGGAGTAATAAGTAGTTGCTTCCTAATGTTGTTGAATTGATCTAATGGAAGCGGTTTTGTAAAAATATCAGCCAATTGATTTTCCATATCAACATGATGAAGGGAAACATGATTCTTTGAGATGTGATCCCTTAAGAAGTGATGACGGATTTCAATATGTTTGGCCCGGCTGTGTAGAATAGGATTGTGTGCTAAGTTTATAGCGCTTGTGTTGTCACAAAAAATAGGTGTAGATGAAAGATGAAAACCATAATCGCTTAAAACCTGTTGCATATAAAGCACTTGAGCACAACAAGACCCAGCTGCCATATATTCAGCTTCGGTTGTAGATATGGCAACCGTGTTTTGTTTCTTGCTAAACCAAGATACTAAGGCTCTACCTAATAAGAAACATCCTCCACTAGTACTTTTGCGATCAAGTCGACAACCGGCATAATCCGCATCCGTATATGCTTTAAAATCCAAGGATTGTCCTTTTGGATTCCATAAACCAAAATAAGTAGTGCCGGCTAGATATCGAAGAATTCGTTTAACCGCAAGAAAATGAGATTGCATAGGCTGGGATTGAAATTGAGCACAGAGACCAACGGAAAACATAATGTCTGGTCGAGAAGCGGTTAAATATAGCAAACTACCAATCATGGCTCTATATAAGGAATCATCAATAGGTTCCCCATTTTCATCCTTATCAATTTTAATAGAAGTAGCCATAGGAGTAGTAGCATGTTTGCATTGATCCATCCCAAAGCATTTTAACAGTTCTTTAGTGTATTTTTCTTGGCTTATAAAAATTCCGGCAGGTGTTTGCTTAATTTGAAAACCAAGAAAGAATGTTAGTTCACCCATAAGGCTCATTTCAAATTCTTTTTGCATAATGTCACTGAATTGTGTGCATAATGATTTGTTTGAGGCACCAAAAATAATGTCATCAACATATATTTGCACAACTAAGAAATCAGATGCATATGTTTTGAAAAATAAAGTAGAATCTGAATTTCCAATAGAGAAACCATTATCAAAAAGATATGTCTTGAGCCGTTCATACCAAGTCCTAGGTGCTTGTTTTAGACCATAAAGTGCCTTTTTAAGTTTATAAACATGATCGTCCTTTTCTGGTATTTCGAAGCCAGGTGGTTGAGCAACATAAACTTCTTCTTGTATGATGCCATTTAGAAATGCACTTTTGACATCCATTTGATATAACTGAATGTTTTTATGGGCAGCAATAGCTAGTAACATCCTAATAGCTTCAAGTCGAGCTACGGGTGCATATGTTTCATCAAAATCTATCCCTTCTTGTTGATTATATCCTTGTGCAACTAACCGTGCTTTATTCCGTATGACTTCTCCTGCCTCATTAAGCTTGTTCCTAAAAACCCATTTAGTTCCTATGATAGTTTTATCTTGTGGTTTAGGAACTAAATCCCATACATCGTTTTTAGTGAATTGATTTAATTCCTCTTGCATGGCTATTATCCAGTAATCATCCTTAAGAGCTTCGGATATTTTCTTAGGTTCAATGATAGAGACAAAAGCCATGTTTGCAACATCTTGGAAAGAGGACCTAGTTTTGACTTTATCATTTGGATCTCCAATAATTAGCTCTTGGGGATGATCCTTGATCAGCCTAGGTGTAGGTTGTGTTTCAACTGGAGGATCGGATGTGGGAGTTTTCTCATTATCATTGGGAATGGTTATAGTTTCAAACTGTTTAGTGAGATCAATGATATCTAAATTTGTAGATTTTGATTCCTCATGAAAAGAAACATGAATGGATTCCTCAACTTTTCTAGAGATAGTGTTATATACCCTAAACGCTTTGCTAGAAGTAGAATATCCCAAGAAGAATGCTTTGTGTGATTTAGAATCAAACTTGTCTCTATCATCCTTGGTGTTTAAAATGTAACATGTAGAGCCAAAAGTATGGAAGTAGTCAACTCTAGGTTTCTTAGAGTGTATTATTTCATATGGAGTTTTCTTCAAATGAGAGTGAACCGTGACTCTATTTATCACATAACAAGCAGTGTTTACAGCTTCAGCCCAAAAGGTTTTAGGTGTGTTGTGTTCAAGCATCATGGTCCTAGCCATTTCTTGTAGAGATCGATTTTTCCGTTCTACAATACCATTTTGTTGTGGAGTACGTGGAGCAGAGAAATTGTGAGTATACCCCTGAGATGTACAAAAGGTTTCAAATGTATGATTTTCAAATTCGCCACCGTGATCACTTCTAATGGTACATATTTTATGTTGTAAAAGATTTTCAATCTTAGAACAAAATTGCATAAAGACATGAATAGTATCATCTTTAGTTGCAATAAAATGTACCCATGTAAATCTACTATAATCATCAACAATAACAAAACAGTATCTTTTACCACCAATAGATTGTGTTCTCATTGGTCCAAATAAATCCATATGAATTAATTCTAAGGATCTACTGGTGCTAAGTACATGTTTTGATTTAAAAGATGTTTTGGTTTGCTTTCCCATTGTACAAGGTTCACAATTTGCAACTTGATCAAAAGACAACGCAAGTAATCCACGAACAAGATCATATTTTACTAACTTTTTAATAGCATGTGAACTAGCATGACCAAGCTTTTTATGCCATAGTTGTAAGGTGTTTTCATTTGCAAGTAAGCATTTACCTACGACTGATTTCATAGAGTTTGGTTTAAGGATATAAAGATTTCCAACTCTATTTCCTTCATAAACAACATTTGTAGTATTTTCTATCAATAACTTGCAGCAGGTTTTGTTAAATAACACATCATAACCACTATCACATAGTTGACTCACACTTATTAAATTATGATGCAATCCATCAACTAGTAGAACATTTTTGATTTCAAGATTTGTTCCAACATTACCTATTCCAACGATTTTTCCCTTACCATTGTCTCCAAAGGTAACCGTTCCACTTTTTTTTTCTTCAAAGGTTTGAAAGGCGTCCTTGTTCCCGGTCATATGTTTGGAGCAGCCACTATCAACTACCCATTCCTGCATTAGAATTTAGATTTTGGTACCCATGTGATGATCCGATAAGGTTAGAAACTTTTAAAATGCATATGTGTATAAAAGTTCTGATACAGAAAAGTAGTCGGTCGACAATTGTTCGACCGATATAATTCTCGGTCGACAATTTGTCGATCGAGCAGGTTACTGTATCACAATCAAAAAGAACAGAAAATTTTTCGGTTGACCAATGTTCGACCGAAATGAGTACTGGAAGATTTTCGATTTTTAAAGACATCCAGTCGGTCGACAATACTTCGACCGACCCAGAGCTCGGTCGACAGTACTTCGACCGACGAAGTTTCTGTTTTAGTACAGCAATGCAGAAAAAATAATACCAATAAGCATAGCATCGTTTTTTGAGATAGGACAATATAAATTGCAAAAATTAAGTATTTTGTCATATCTCAACTACATTCCATTCTTCTAAGTTTGAGGTCTTGGGGTCCAAACTAAGTTGGACTTCTTAGTCTTGTAGGGGCATGAAAAACAGTAATGTCCAAGACGTAAACAGAAATGACAAGTAATAGAATCAACTTCGTTTCTTTTTCTAGCCATTGTGTTTTTGGGTACAAACATAGTTTGGGTCTTTTTGGTTTGGTTTTTCTTTGGAACATATCCCAAACCTTTTCTTCCATTGAAGGTAGTACCACTTCTCAATATGTTATCAAGAATATCTTTTCTTCTTAACTCATAAAGTTCTCTTTGCAACTGAGCAATGTTATTCATCTTCTTATGTAAATCTTTTCTTGTCTGGTCTAAATCAGAAAACAATGAATCCTTTTCTTTTACAATATTATCATAGTCCGAATGATTGCACAAGATAGGTTGAGTTTGAAAAGCTTGTAGTTTGGCTAACAAATCAGTCTTTTCTTTTGATAGAAGATTAACATTGGTTTCCAAAGTAAGTAGCTTTCTAGTGCAATCATCTAAAGATGTTTTTAAAGATGCATTTTCAAGATCAATGTTATTCTTTTCAGAAGAAAGTTCATCTATTTTGGCAATGAGCTCATTGTTTGATTTTATAGTCCTTTTTAGTTTCTTCTTGGCATCAACATATTTATCATGAATTTCTTGTAAGCTAGCTACTAACTCTTCTTTAGGAAGATCAACTAGGCTTACCTCTTGAGATTCTTCATCTTCTCTTGCCATTAGACATTCTACTTTATCTTCTCCGCTTTCACTTTCACTCGTTTCATCCCATGCCGCTTTATAAGCTTTTTCTTTCTTCTTATGTGAGCTTTTCTTTCCCTTCTTAGCTTTGGGACATTCATTTTTGAAATGTCCTTTCTTTCCACATTCGAAGCACCTGGGAGTGGAAGAAGAACTGGAAATTTTATTAGATTTAAACCTTCTATATTTCTTACCGTTGACTATCAATGCTTCTTCTCCTTCTTCTTCACTAGATTCCTCACTCTCTTGTGAGAGTGCTTTTGATGCTTTGAGAGCCACGTCTTTCTTTGGCCCACGTTGATGTTCATGTTCTCTTCTCTCTTCCTCTTCTAGGTCTGCCTCATGAGCTTCTAAGTTTCCGATGAGCTGCTCCATTTTGAGGCGAGTGAGGTCGTTTGCTTCTGCAATAGCTGTCACCTTTGGTTTGTACTTTGGAGGAAGAGATCGAAGTATTTTTGATACCTGATCTTCCTCAAGAACAGGGTTCCCTAAAGCACTCAAACCATTAACAATAGTAGAAAATTTTGAATACATTTCACTAATAGTTTCGTTTGGATCCATACGAAAATGTTCAAACTTGGTTTTAAGCAAACTAACTTTAGAGTTTTTAACTTGAACAGTACCCTCATATGTTATAGATAATCTATGCCAAATGTCATATGCGGTATCACAGTTTGATACTCTATTAAATTCACTTACTGAAATGGAACAATATAAAATGCTTACTGCCTTTGCATTCATTTGGGCCATTTTTACCGTATTAGCATCCCATACTGCGAAATCGTCTTGTGGGAGTGTGTATTGTGTAGATACCATTCTCCAAAGATCCCAATTGATTCCTTGAAAGTAAAATTGCATTCTTCTCTTCCAGTATTGATAGTTTGTCCCGTCAAATACCGGAGGTCGTGCAACGAGCGTTCCTTCAATGTTGAGGTTGTTGAGCACTCCATCCCCCATCTTTTCTTCAAGACTTTGTTAGGGCTCCACTACTATAGGGATTAAGAAATAATTAAAAATCAAATACTACACTACTATATTGTAGTTAGCAGCATGGTCGGTCGAGTTTGTCTTTCAACCCCTCTCTGTAGGGATCAAAAATCATTCAGAAATTACACCAATTTAATAAGGTGTCTATAATGGCGATAGTAAACTACATTTAAAATTTGAGATCAATTAGGTATACCAATAAAATGATAAAATTAAATTACCACACCACTATATCAATCTGAAAATATTGTCGGTCGAGTTTGAAACTCGACTGATAAATAGTTTAGAACATTCTTCAAAAATTCTGATATTTTTCAATGTTGTTCAAATTTTATATATCCATATCATATCCAAATTTTATTTAAATCAGAGTTACACATAAAATACTAAATATCATTTAGTGAGACATTATACTTATCAAATTTTGTATTCATATGTAATCTAAACCCTAATTTGGGCAGATTATGGTTTCCAAATCTTAACCCTAATTATGTGAATCAAAGTATGATTAAGCCTTCTTATTGTATTTAAAACATAAAAACTTAACTACCATCATTAATCAAGGTTTAAACAATGATCAACTTAAATTAAGCATACAATCATCCAAGTAAACTCTAATTAGATGACTAATTTGAAAATGGGTCATTACAAACTCTCCCCTCCTTTTAGGATTTCATCCCAAAATCCAAGAAAAGATAAAAAAGAATATCATATCATCTATTCATTCATCTCTCTCGAAATCCTGTTAGAAAGTATTCCATTTTATCTTTCTTTCATATGACATCTTTTTTTGTATTAGATGGATATTTCATCCTATGTCATCATCATATCTCTCCTTGAGTATTATGAACCTTTGAATCACTAATACTAGTAATACATCATATATCAAGACCTGATTCACATCACCGGTCACATCCTTTTTTTTTAAATTTGATTGTGTATCTCATGGATTAAGATTATGACTCATTCACATATTATCATCTGCATTCATCAATTTCCTTTATAAAGAGGATCATCTAGTGTGCATCTTAGTTCATAGCTTTTTCTCACAATTTCAGATTTCATACTCAGACTCAAACTCATTAGAGATTATGTTCATAATCCATTAAGCTTTCATCTTTCTTATATGAAATTTCATGTTTTCCATAGGTTCCATATCGAATTATAAAATTCTTTTCTCTTTCACCATTTTATCACCATTCTTCTATTTTTCATCATGTATCTTATTATACTACCAAACTATGTTCATCTGGATACTTGGTCAGGGCATCCAGAAGAAGTATAGTCGGTAGTTCCATACTAGCTTAGCTCAATACCCAAATACTTGACCAGAGTATCTGGATACTCAGTTCAGTCAGTATGCACATCATTCAGGTTATATTCAACATCGACATTATCAATTAGTCCAAGATCCTATTGTCCCTGTAGACTCATCTAACCTAGGCTCTGATACCACATTTGTCAGGACCCACTCTTTTTATCAGCATAAATACCAACCATTAGAGATAATCGCAAACCTAAGCCCAGATTATGATATAAAATAATGAATTCTCAAAAAAGGAGATTAAACAATATACGAAAAAGATAGATAATTTTTTCCTTTTTCTTTATTCACAAACTCATAAATCAATGTCACATCAAGGACATCACATTCAAATATCACAAATCATATTAAACTCCATTAAATCTAGAATCAAATTTTGTTCTCATATGCGGTTCAGTTTACATCAGATACATGTACATTGATGAACAAACTTAATCTACAACCCATCCCGGGAAAGAGAGAGTACAAGGACATTCTAATCTATCTAGATTATGCTATTTATATCTTCCTTGTCGTGACCTATCCGCTGGATAGCATTATACATAAGACATTTGAAACAACCTCATCAGACTCATATAGAGCCCCAGTGAGTGGATACCTCCCACTCAAGCTAGGTACATGCATCAACATCAGATTAAGTATAATAAACTTAACAGAAACATGCAGATATTGAAAAGTCTAGCAAATAGATCTATCATAAGTCATTTCTAACTTGTAATGATAATCTGATCCAACAGATAAGGTAATCACTTAAACCAGTTATAACTTTGAGACATCTTTTAAAGCATGTCTATGAACAAATCAATAGAGACTTCTTAATCCAGATTAAGAATCCTAATGCATGAGTAATAAGTCAAGTTCTAAGCATTTTGAATCAATACATAACAATAACATTAACTTTGTGACACTCCACCGGGGGGACCAAGAACACATCATGCAGTCCTGAAGCTGAAGTACACATAATACATATCTACCAAACAATACTATCAAATAGCAAGCAATCCAACTCATATTCAGAATGGATATAAATCCCAACATTTATAACCTATCAGAATGACAGATCATAATATGAAATAGAAATTGTCCATAGCAACATGATTACTTTCCACAACATGAACCTTAATGAATAATGACAAATCATCAACTAGCAGTATAAGGAATGTAATAATCATTCAAATCATGTTCTACATGGTTTATCACCTTTTATTCATTTGCCCTGAAACTACTTAGCTTGTACCTCACCAAGTAGAAGTCGCCACGCCTGATTCTCATGTCAACGACTCACCGTCACTATCTTAGGGTTTAGCCAGCTACCCTGAGATATCAACAAGAGACCCTGGCCACCTCAGGGTTGCCTAAAGAGGCTCACGTCCTCATCTCAAGTACACGAGATAGGAACCAACAAAGTAGTATATCACATATCATATTATTTCACATATTTTTTATTTCACATTTCACATATTTCATTTCATCAGAGTCTATTCCATTTGGACATAGACTTTCACAACAAGGATTTAGGGCTAGAGCCACTCCAGATGACTCACTCCAAAATCTTAGTGGTCAAATCTTTAAGGTCTCGATCCACACTCCCAAAATCCTTCTCATAATTTATCGATTACTACAAGGAGATCCATTTTGTTTCCCCAGTGTGGTCCTCGGGGGAAACTCACGGTGTTCAGGGCACCTAACTAGATGTTCCATCATTTCACTTGTTATTATTCTCTTTTGCTCATCTTAAAAGAATTCAAAACATCATACATCATATTTGTGTATTCTCGCGTAACTAGAATAACATGAAATAGATCATGTTTATCAATAAGGAAAATGATAAGAGTAAGAAGCAAAATAAATCTATAGATTGCAACATATATGATTATTTCTATCTTCTTCATGATCTCACAACAATCAGCAATAGTGGGCTTTCTGCCCGAGACATAATCTTATTGTCTAGCATTTACCCCATCAGGGTTTTATCATCATTAGTGGGATTTCATCCCTAAACATAATCTCATTATGCAACATTTACGCTCATCAGGGTTTCTCAATGTAAGGAGTGCATATTAAATTCAATTTCAACATAAATCTTATTAGTTCATTGTATATCATAGTTCTGAACAAATATTAGAAGAGGCATTAGAACTAGCAATAGTAAAAGCATATAGATATCATGCATACTCAGAATAGATTTATCGTACAACATATGCCTATTCCATCCAATCTGAATAGATGCCAATAATTTCATGCATATACATGCATAACAGACTTAGTTCTCTTCTGCTTTTAATTCACATTATTCATATGGGTTTAATGATCAACACATGTTGACTATCAATTGAAGTTTATACTATTAGTCCATTCTCAGAGTACAATTCACAATTCAAGAACACATTCTTATAAATCAATTCAAATACTTGACTTTCATCTTTTAGTTGAATTCAACTACAGTTATGTGCATCTCTTAATCCCCCATTTGAGATTGTAATTCACTAGCATCATCCAACTCATAATTTTAGGGTAAGAGTTACATTCTTAGAATCATCTACTAATTCCTATCTTTTTCCATCATTTTATACTCATTAGTCTCAACTTCTTTCCTTTCATGTTCATTACATTATCTGGACCAATCTTTCTTGATTCAATTTACGTACAACGCTTATCTTCTACATAACATTTATCAAAGTACAATTCTTAGTATATTTCATTTAATTTGGGTTAAGCCACATGTAATTAAAATAAAAGATAAAATACTTCATCATACTATCTTCATTAGTTTCATCTTTATCTTGCAATCACCATTAAGTACATCTTGTTCATATTGTCTCTTATATTCAGATAAGTGTACCTTGTCATTGACTACTAATGTCATTCCCATAATCAACAATGATAATTCTTAATTATACTAAAACAAATGCATTAGACTTAGATGATATTAGTAAGACTCATCATATTCAATTGAAGTATTAATACCTTCAACTTCAACATTTGATCACATTTACAACATCATATACAATTTCTAACTTTATCACTCATAATCATCTTAATAATAAACTTTTAGGATTTTCAAGAAGTCATTCCTTAATTCAACATATTATAATAATCATATCATTCAGTAATCCAATCATGACACAAGGGTTCATTAAGGTTATTCACAAACATGGAAACCTTAGTTTCCATTTTCACACATTTCATTCATCAATCATAAGTATACATTGATTAATTGACTAATTTCATTCACTTACTCAACACAAATCCTAATCAGGATATGGGGTTATTCAATTCCAATAACATTCAACAATACACTTGTATCATAAAATCTAGTATAATTCAAATATGAATTACACATGTCAATTCAATTCCAAGCATATCAGCCATTGGGCTAATTTTTAGGCAAAATTCACATGAAATAGCATAGTCATCTAGCCATAAGAAAATCCCATGGATACTCAATCAATATCATGAACTAATCAAGTTCCAATCAATAGTAAATAATCAAAATTAGTAGAATTGGATCCCCAATATCTTTCCCAAATCAATTCCAATCACATACATATACAAACAAGGTTTCTGATTGTTTTAGTTGGATATAATTAGGATTTCAACATGAATAAAAAGCTTAGGAGGGAGAAAAACACTCATCTCAGGTGCCAAGCACCTTAATTTCATAGGTCAACCTCTGAATTTTTGGAAACCCAATCAAACTCTTGCAAAAGAATTCAATTCTTTCTCCTCTCAACTCAAAAACCCTAAAAATGGGGATTAGATGAGAAAGAGTGAGAAAAGGTGGAGATTTGATGTGATTTCGAATCAAATCATGGAAGGGACGGAATATTGACATGTGAGAGAATATTTACCATGAAATTCTATGCACATAAGCAAAACTTACTTGATTTCATCATATCTTGGATAGAGAAACCCTAGGTCAACATCTCCACCACTTTCTCTTCTCAAAACCCTAGCTCTCCTCTCTCTCAAGAATTTCATTTCTTTGATAGGAAGGACGAGTTATGAGAGTTCCTTGTGTGTTAGGTTAGTGATATAGATGAATTGAGGTGCTTAGAATATTTGAAAACAAGACCCTCAATGTATTTTTATTTTGCTCAAACTGGTTAGTCGGCTGAGTTATAAACTCAACCAAAATCACATGTTTCAGAACACAAACCTCATCCAAAAATTATGAAACTTTAAAATAATGTCTAAAATTGAGTTTATAATATATAGTAAAAAATTATATCATTTGGAGTTACCAATAAATAATTAAAAATCAAATACAACACTTCTATATTGCAGTCAACAACATGGTCGGTCGAGTTTGTCCTTCACAGAACTCGACCGACACCCCTCTCTGTAGGGATCAAAAATCGTCCAAAAATTACACAAACTTAATAAGGTGTCTATAATTGAGTTATTAAACTACAGTTAAAATTTGAGATCAATTTTATTTACCAATAAAAAGATAAATTCAATTACCAAACTTCTATATCAATATGAAAATATGGTCGGTCGAGTTTGAAACTTGACCAATAAATAGGTCATAATATTCTTCAAAAATTCTGATATTTTTCAATGTTGTTCAAATTTTATATATATAAATCATATCCAAATTGTATTTAAATCAGAGTTACATATAAAATACTAAAAACCATTTAGTGAGACATTATACTTATCAAATTTGGTATTCATATGTCATCAAAACTCTAATTTGAGCTAATTAGGGTTTCCAAATCTTAACCCTAATTGTGTGCATCAAAGTATGATTAAACCTTCTTTTTGTATTTAAAACATAAAAAATTAACTACCATCATTAATTAAGGTTTAAACAATGAACAACTTAATTAAGCACACAATCATCCAAGTAAACCCTAATTAGATGACTAATTTGAAAACGGGTCATTACATCTGTATGATCTCATCATTCATGTCCTCAACTAGAAGACATAGGTCTTTGAGTAATATCATTCTTTAGACATTTATTGTGCTACATCATTATATCATAACTCAATAATAGAATAAATTGGAAGATTGCCTTTATTATTAATCAAATTGTTTACAAGATATGCCATTACAATCATCATATGATTGTCTATTTGGGCATACATACCAACAATATCTACACCATTGTCAAAGAAAATGAACGGGCATCTTGAAGTTACATGTTTGATGGTAATGTACAATGGTGGTAGGGAACCAAGACTTGTAGGGATCTTGTATTTATAGAACATTATGATCTTGGACTTAATGATCAAGGAATTGTTCTGTAGAACTTCTTAGGCTAGATATCCTTAGGTACAAATGAGTCTTCAATGAACTTCTAGATAGATGAAAAGTGTGTCAGTGATCTTTGGATTAGGTTCTACATGGGGATATCCATGAGGTTTTTATTCAATTATCCTACTATGTCCTAGGAGGGGTCAACTATGGCGACATCCATTGCGTATTGATCAATACAATGATCATCCCTTGATGATGTGAGAGGATAACAACTTAGTGGTGGAGGCACCTAATTGAGCTTGAATAGTCATGAAATCTTGATAGGACTATCTAGATAAGTTGGATATCGAAGCTTAAGTGATATATAATCTACCCTTGTCAATAGTTGATTAAATTATTCATATCTCAATAGACAATGATAGAGTGGGTATCAGGCCCCTAGAGGCACTTTTATCAATGTCTAAATAAACTATGTTTTTGAAGGTGAGGCTTGTCCCTAGGGCACCACACCGTAAACGTAGATCCTTTTTGTAGCTCATGCATGGAATGAAGGTCCCACCACCACCTATCATGACATGGTAATGGCTTCCTCTTAGGGATCTAATGTGAATGTTGGTGGTATCCTTTGTCAGAATTGTTGACATCACTACTAAGATTTGATACCTGAAACACCTTTATGTGAGAGTGAAAATTTGGTATGATATACTCTAGCAATGATACCTAATGATAATTGTCTCTTGCATGGAAATGGGGTTTGAATGAAATATAAACCCAATAAAATGAGAAAAAAATATTCTCTACAAGTTGAGAAGGGGATTTGGATATGATCATGATTGAGTAGTGGTAGGAAAATATCTTGTATCGAAACTAGACCTCTATTATGTTATTGAGATATCTTCCAAAAAGGGGGTGTTATGTAAAAGTAGAAAAGGGGAAATTGGCCTCTTGTGTAACTATTACTAGTGAAGGGGAATAAAGAAATAAGGATAACTAATTGCCATTTTCATTTCCTTCCATGTTTATTTAAAATATGGAGCAAGCAAAATATCATGTATAGTCATATTCATGTCCACCTTTTGGTGTCTCCCAAAGAAACGTTAAGATATGGCTATTGTGGTTCTGGGGATACAAGGTGTTTTCCTATGGTATAGGAACCTAGATGATGTATATTGAACTTGTTTATGATATAAGCTAAATGAAGGAGGAGGATCCCTTTCAAGTAATTGTCTACATTCTAGTTTCATCCTATTCTAGATAGTGATATGAAAGCCTAGATCCTTTCATTATATGTAGGGACTAAAATCTATATCAAACGGAGAGAGTTTTTGAGAGAAGCCATCACATTAGTGCGGTGTGTATAGGTATAAGGAATTGATAACACCAAAATGTATGCAATAAGGTTGATAATTTAACTAGAATTTCATGCCTATAGTAGACTAATATGCCAAAAATGGTTTATATTTTTAGTATTTTTTAATTTATGTCTTCTTGAAGTTATACCTCCTCAACTAGCCTATTCTGGGATGTCAAGATGTAGATTTTTTTAAGGAGGAGGCATTGCAGAATTTAAAAAATCCCCTTCCCATTTTACATAGACGTTGGATGCATCACAACAATGTAGAAATGATAAAGATTAAAAATTTGCAAACACTGTTTGTCCAACAATTAGCCATGTTTTAGTTGATGAAGAACTTGTACTTTTGGATCTATATCCAAAATATCCACCAAGAAATCCAAATCATCCATGATGAAGTCCATATCTACCACCAAGCTATTGCACAGTTGTCTGCACCGCATCACCTTCTTGTCACATTGCGGAACACCTTCTACAAGTTTCAGTCCCTCTCTTTTTAGATAAAAGCCCCGAGCCTAATCTCTGATTAAACAACAAAACATTACAATATCGACAAACATGAGTTACATAGTGGGCAGAAGACAGAGGCAACTTTTTTTTCTTCACAATTTTCTCAAATCAATGTTACATCAAGGACATAACATTAAGATATCACAAAACTTATTCAACTCAATTCAAACTAGAATCAAGTCTTACTCCTCACATGCAGTTCAATTTACATCTAATACAAGTACATTAATAAACAATTTGATACACTACCCATCTCGGGAAAGAGAGAGTACATGGACATTCAAATCTATCTAGATTATTCTATTTGCATCTTCATTGTCGTGATATCTCTAGTAGATAACATTATAACTAAAAACATTTAAAACAACCTCATGAGACTCATATAGAGCCCTAGTGAGTAGATATCTCCCAGTCAAGATGATTACAAGCATCAACATCATGTTATTTATTAAGAACTTTAAAGAAACATGCAAATATAGAAAAGTCTAGCAGATAGTTCTAGCATATAGTCAAATCTAGTTTATGATAATATATTAATCATGGTGCAATTTATGGTCAGTGGTGGGGGTCTAGGCTTGATCCTCTAGTGATTGGTGTAGCTGATCTAACTGTTGACGATTGGTTATTTGTGTGGCTGGTGACAGGAGGAGATGTGCCAATGGCAACTGTGCTCCTTTTGTTTCTTTCTATTTTTGTATGAGTTTCTAAGACTCTGTGCTGAAGTTTGATGGCGTGGAGGTTTGAATCTGGTATCCTCCTTCAACATTCAATTAGTGAGTTTAATGCCAAGGAGAAGGGGAGTCAGGTCCCTATTTCTAGCTATTGATGTTGATGTACAACTGCTGAAGTCGCTTTTATGTTCCAATTTGGTATAGTAGGACGGTGCTGAAGATACATTTCTTCTTTAGCAATAGCAGTTTGAGTGATATTGGATTGATGCCAACAAGGGAGTTCAAATACTGAAGTCAGCTGATGCTCTCCTCTCCAACTGTAAAGTCTTTACAATTTGTGGGAGTGTATATTGAGAGTGGAGCTCCTTTACTGTTTGGGTGGAGTATCATTGGGTTTTTTTCTCTGTAAAATGACACTTTTGTTGTCTTTCTCTCTGCATCTCTCTTTCCATTGGGTCTTCTATACAAGACCTTTGTTTCCTTTGTTTGCCTTGGTAACCCTCCCTTGAGGGTTAGGGGGTGCGCTTATGTTTGTACCTAAAGTTTTGGAATCAATAGCAACAAAGTTTTTAGCCGACCAAAAAAAGATAATATATTAATCAATCAGAAAAGGTAATCACTTAGACCAAATCGAACTTTAAAACATCTTCTAGAGTAGATGCTGTTTAGTTCAGATTAACAATCCTTTAGTATGAGTGACAAGTCAAGATCTAAACATTTTAATTCAATACATGACTATAAACTCATCTTTGTGACACCCCACCAGTTGGATCAGGAACACATCCCGTTGTCCTGGAGCTGAAGTACACATAAGACTTGTCTGCCAAATAATACTATCAAATGACAAGCAATCCAAATCATATTCAAAGTGGATATAAATCCCAATATTTACTACTTGTCAGCAAGACATATCATCTATAACAGAATGATTATTTTCCACAATAAGAAACATAATCAACAATGGCAAATTATCAAGCATGTCATATGTTACTGGCTTGTCAATACAATGAATGTAACATCAATGCATGCTAATTCAGACTCAACATGTTCTATATGTCTTGTCATCTTTTATTCATTTACCCTAAAATTACTAAACTTGTGACAACAAACACCATCAGTTAAGATAACAAGTGTCATCAAAAATAATAAAACATGCGGAAGCGATCGTTAGCAGCGGATTACTGAAAATCACTAAAAATTAAAACAATATACAAAGAGATCCATTCTCAAGAAAACTCTTTAAACAAGAACCATAGTATTATATTTACATACTGGTTCATCAAGTACATTCACTGCACTATCTCTTCTCGAGGAATGTATATACATCATTGCTTTTTTAAAAAGCACAAGTAACAAAATCCTCGAGACATTCAAACCAAAATCTCAGATCGATTATAAAAACACTAACTACTGACTCCTAGGACCTGAGAGTACAGAGACAACACATAGGACTCTATTTACACCTATACAAGACTTGACAGCCAATGTCTCCACCTAAGGATTCACTGTTGTCCCTGATGTTGTTGTCCTTTCCTTATTACGAGGTTTCTATCTCTACCTCGTCCACGTCCACCTAAAAATATTGGATTCCACGGGGGTGAGACAATTATAAATTTGCCCTAGCGAGAGATATAACTCTCCACCGAAAACATTATTATTATAGTTTAATAGAAATAAGTTGAACAGTGGAATCATATATTCAACAACACATAAATCAATATCTATGAAAATTAAAAGCAACATTTCTATTCAAGCATTTAATTAATAACTTGGTAAAGCAGCATGTCTCTTATTCAATAAGGACTTGAAGAACATATATAACATTTATGTATCTAGAACATGATAAGTAGAATAACATCAACCAGTGATTCTCATATTTCAATCTTATGCAAATACGCTACACAACTGATTACATTTTACTAACATTCTTAAGCCCTGAAGAGATGAGATATACCGCTCATACTCCAACCGACCCCGATTATGTAAAGCATCGGTACCCCATAAGGTCAATGGGAGAGCCGGATTCCATGACCTCATCTGTCTCGATTAGTTCGGGACTACTTTAGCAGATACATCATGTGTCAAACTACAATTATCTTGCCAGGGTATATTGGAAATCTTCGCTATAGAGTTATAGCCCATAGCATATACTCTCTTCAGGGTTATGGCCCGTAGCCAATGCCTGGGATTATATTGAGGAGTTACGGCCCATAGCCATACTCTTATTGGGGTATGGTCTGAAACCAATCCCGTACATAAGACATAGCCCGTAGCCGTTCCTATGGTGCCTAAGGATATATTTGCCCAATTACCCCCACATATTCAAAAATATGTGTTCTGAGTAAAACTCGTTTCACCATTCAACTAATTCTGACGCTGATGGATCTATGGTTAGGACAACTACATTCTATGGTATCACTTGATTAATTAAGTACATTATCATATTCTTTTAGCATCAACCAAGTTTTCAAATATAACTTATTAGGGCAAGTGCTACAAAGAAACATGTACAGTTTTCACAGTTACTTCTCAGTCTTTATAAGTTATTGGGATCTCAGTCCCTAATTTCAATACTAATAATTATCATCCCTTCACAATCTCAATACCATAATTATATGGATCTTGGTATTCAAACCCTTAGCTCATCACTGAGCACTGTTACCACTTTTTCAGGTAATTATCACCTTCAAGTCATTTGACCAAGGTAAACATGATACTTGTTATACAAGCATCTCTTATGATACTTGAGGCTCATTAACTCTGTTGTTACCATTTACTTAGCAACAAGGAATATTATGGCACACAAGGCCCAATAAATAATTTCAATAAATAAAGCAACATAGCTCATACCTGGATATATTCATCATCTCAGGATACCTGCATGGTTAGCACACATTATGACAGATATACCAATCATATTTCAGTTCCATGCTATTCAAGGGTAACACCACTATTCCCTTACCAGGGTTAGGGCTTCCGATTTCATGTTAATCAGGATTACTAATTTCCTTTGCACAACTATGACCAATGATTCATCATTTCATCCAAGATTAGGGTTTCATGCCATATGGTATACTCCAAAATTAGGGTTTCATACACCTTCACCCTATTTTAGAATTAGGGTTTACTATTCACATCACATCAGGAGTTATCATATCCCAACATCCAAATTAGGGTTAGGTTATACTATTCACACGTAATTAGGGTTTATCATACGAATACCCTGAATTAGGGTTACTCATGTCATTATCCTAAATTCATATCACATTATCATCCTAGATTAGGATTCCATTCGGAATTTTTCTAAATTAGGGTTTGAGTTCATTAATCATCTCAATTAGGGTTTTATGATCTCTTTATCAAGGATCATGCCCTAATTGTATATCACATCATTTTGAATGTTTGAGACTTAATTGCTACATAATTATCATTTATGTATGAATCTTTCTCTATCATCCTACTCAGGATGTCCACTACTCAATTCTTGATTAGATTGAGCATACTCTTTATTCAAATACATGCATTTATGGTTAGCATGATGTATTGAATTATTACATCATTGTGCATTAATGATTAATCCCACTAAGGGTATCAATTATCTAAGTAAATCGGGTCTCCAAATGGTTTAATCAATTGAACCTTGAATTATATGAGGATCCAAAAGAATTGACCAATTGAACTTTCAATTACATTAGGTGATCAATTGGATTAACCAATTAAATCTTCAACTGCATTAGGTATGCAAATAGATTAACCATATTGGACCTTCAATTACATGAGATATCCAAATGGATTAACCATGTTGATCTTCAAAATATTTAATTATTTAGACCCTAAATGGTCTTAGTTCTCATAATTCTATTGGTTGAAAACCATTTAGGCAAATTGTCCTTGAAACCGATTGGACAAGAAAGCTGTTGAAACTGATTAAACTTTGGGTCTCCAAATGGTTTGAGACCGTTTGGACCCAAACGGTCTTGAGACCATTTGCCCCATCCTATCCTTGTAATTTGTGAAATTTCATTAGGGTTTAGATCATTGAATTGATCATCAATTCATCTATTAATTGCATTTCAATTTGGTATCTTTGGACCTTCAATTACTCAACCATACTCAACCCTAGACCTACAAACGGTCTTGGTTGACCTCCAAACGTTCTTAAGACCATTTGGGTGACCCCCAAATGGTCTTGAGACTGTTTGGGTTAATCAACCCAAAAATCTAAATCAAACAATTGGAATTTCAGCACTTAACTCGATTAGGTTTGGTAATTGATGAACCTTCAACTAATGAACCCTTTGGAATTAATCAATTAAATTTAATGGGTCATCACCCTTCATCATTAGCATCAAATCTCCAAATGGTCAACTGTGGTCAACTCTTCCAAACGGTTTGAAACTGTTTACTTCCTAACGGTTTGATGAAACCATTTAATTCCAAATGGTTTTGTTGAAACCGAATAAACAACTTGTTGAAACCGATCGGAATAGGAATTCCTTCAAAAAAGTGTCCAAGATGATGTAATCATCTCTACCTTCGTCCCTGTAACTTATAGTACTTCTGATTTCATGAATTTACCAATTACAACAAACAATTAATCAAGAAGATGAAGGAATCAACGAAATTGCAAGATTGATAGTTGAATAACAATGTAGAGGGG
The DNA here is from genome assembly GCA_963693085.1 of Alisma plantago-aquatica. Classification (NCBI taxonomy): domain Eukaryota; kingdom Viridiplantae; phylum Streptophyta; class Magnoliopsida; order Alismatales; family Alismataceae; genus Alisma; species Alisma plantago-aquatica. Next base: position 1,184,056,955 of record OY856410.1, on the reverse strand, counting down.
TTCAAGTTATAAAATCCACCTCCAATTGTGATTCAAAGCTTCAAGATCACATCAAAAATGGTGGATGCAACTCCTTTCACTATTCGAAGGCTCTTCCTCAAGCTTTGAGTGAAAAGGAATGGTTAGAATTGAAGATGGGATCGAGATAAGAAGAAATCATGCATTGATTTTCGATTTCCACCATGGAATTAAGGTGAAAGGAAGTCAAGAAGCTTACAAAAAGGTTGGGGGTCGTCCTCCTGGTCCTTCAAATCTTCCTTGGTCATTTTGCAAGCAAAGGGTGGAAGTGGATTCAAAATTACCCTTTCATTCTATGGATAAAGGAGCATATATGTGAATTTTATTGAAAATTCATTTAAGAGAGAGAAAGTAGGAATTATCTCCTCAATTTCCTTGCCACTTTCCCCCTTCCTTCCTTAGATACGAGGCTACCATCCTTTCCTCTTATTCCTCTCAATTATCCACAATTTAAAGAAAAGGAAATTAAGAACCTTAACCCTTATAATATTAATATCCTAAAGTTAGGGGATGTTTCTTTTTCTTATCTTAATGTGAGTGGGTTCTCCACTCACGTAAATATTTCCTTTGCCTTTGCAAGGCACAAGGACGTACGCATATATGTATTTTCAACCATTTCAATTTTTATTTAAGGGAAATCCAATTAATATAATTATTTTTGCATTAAATTGAATTAGGGTTTTCAATTATACTTAAAAATTGATTATTTTAATATCAAGATTCTCTCTCCTTCAAATAGCTCAAATGAGATTCCCCTCTCATTTTATTGCCTCTAAAAGATGCCAAGAATTATTAGGGACCTTTGGAAGAGGTAATTTGCATATTGAACACTAGGGTTTGGGTAAATTAGACATTACACCAAAACTATGTTTTAATGCACAAACATTGTTTAACCAGCTCTTTCATGGTACCCAGGCTTTCACTAGCCATACCTCTGCATCATATTCATTCTCATGATGAATAAACACATGAGGAACATATTATCATGTAACATTTACAAAATAGCCCCTCAACTTGGGTAAATTGCACTTTAGTCCACAACAATCAAAACATTATTTTCAATATTGTTAAAAAAGGACTAAAATTGAAATATAAGTTCCTCTTGAGCCTTAATTACTTTTCAAAAGATAAGAGCAAGCATCTAATCAAATTTATTAACCAAAACACCTAGGGTTAAAGCATAACCCAGGTCAGGGATGTTACAAGTTATCCATCCCTTACAAGGATTTCGTCCCCGAAATCATCAACGAAAACATCAAGAGAAAAGAGAAGGGTAATTCCTCCTCATCTCTTCCTCTAGCTCCCACGTAGATTATTCAACACCGTGATGATGCCAGAGAACTTTCACAAGACATATGTCTTTCTTTTTCAACTTCTTGATTCTTCTATCAAGAATCAACACAAGTCCTTCAACATATGATATATCATCATTTAGTTCTACCTCCATAGGTTGCATAACTAATTATGTGTCAGGATGACACTTTCTCAGCATGGAGATATGGAACACTGGGTGCAATCTATGTAGCTCAGGTGGTAACTCCAGCTTATAGGCTACCTTTCCCATCCTCTCAATGATTGGATAAGGCCCCATAAATCTAAGAGCTAACTTGCCCTTCTTCCCAAATCTAAGGATACCTTTCCAAGGTTAGACCTTGAGATATACTCTATCTCCAACTTGGAATTATAAAGGTCTACGAAGCTTATCAGAATAAGATTTCTGTCTATCCTGAGCGACTTTCAACTGTTGTTGTATTACTTTAATCTTCTCAGTTGTTTGCTGCACTAACTCAGGACCCAAGAGTTGGTACTCCCCTATTTCATACCAACATAAAGGAGATCTACAACATCTACCATATAATGCTTCATATGGTGCCATCTCAATACTGTACTGATAGCTATTATTATAAGCAAATTCTATCAAACTCAGGGGTAGATCCCAACTTCCTACAAATTGAAGGACACATGCCCTAAGCAAGTCCTCTAAAGTTTGTATGGTCCTTTCAGATTGTCCATCTGTCTATGGGTGAAAGGTTGTACTAAACCTTAACTACGTACCTAAAGCTTTATGGAGTCGCTCCCAAAAATGACTCGTGAACTGGGGGCCTCTATAAAAAATGATAGTAGCTGGAACCCCGTGCAAACACACTATCTCATCTATGTATATCTGTGCAAGCTTCTCAGTAGTGTAGGTTGTTTTGACAAGAATGAAATGTGTTGTCTTAGTCAACCTATCAACTATCACCCAAATGGAATCATGACATTTGGCTATTCTAGGCAAACCAACCACAAAGTCCATGGTCACATGATCCCATTTCCACTATGGTATAGGAAAAGGTTGCATTGTTCTTGCGGGCTTTTGATGTTCAGCTTTAACTTGCTGACACACTGGACACCACATAACAAACTCAACAACATCCTTCTTCAAACCAGGCCACCAATACATATCTTTCAAGTTATGATACATCTTGGTGCTTCCTGGATGCATAGCATACATCAAAGAATGAGCTTCTTCCAGGACTAACTTTCTTAAGTTATCGACATCAGGTACTATCATCTTACCATGATAACATGCTACCTGATCATCTGAATCATGGAAACCATCTCGTTTCTCACTACCATAATATGACCTAATATGTTGAATCACAACATCAACTTACTGTGCTTCTTTAATCTGCTGTCTCAGAGTAGGTTTCACTTGCATCTTAGCTAACAACCCGGATAACAACGATACCTTAAGCTGTACATTATCTTGTCTTAAAGAGATAATCATATATATCTTAGAGCACACTAAGGAGTTTAACTGTGCTTTATCTAAGGCTGGTGTTGCTGATTTTATTCTTAAAGCATCAACAACCACATTGGCCTTCCCTGGATGATAATCAATTGTACAATTGTAGTCCTTGATTAACTCCATCCAGCGGCGTCGCCTCATGTTCAACTCATGTTGTGAGAAGATATATTTAAAATTCTTATGGTCTGTGAAAATCTAGAATGTCTCTCCATAGAGATAATGTCTCCAGATCTTCAAGGCATGGACCACAACAGCTAGCTCTAGATCGTGTGTCAGATAATTCTCCTTGTGTTTCTTAAGCTGTCGAGAAGCAAAAGAAATCACTTGCTTATCCTGCATCAACACACATCCTAGACCGTTCTTGGATGCATCACAAAAGACTATGTACCCCTTCCCTTGCTCAGGTAATACTAACACAGGTGCACTTGTTAACCTTTCCTTCAGCATCTGAAAGGATTGTTGTCACTTGTCATTCCAGACAAAAGGAACCTCTTTCCTGGTCAACTTGGTTAGGGGTAAAGCTATAGAACTGAAGTTCTTAATGAACCTCCTGTAATAGCCTGCCAGTCCTAGGAAACTACGTATCTCCGTCGGTGTCTTTGGCTATTCCCATCGTAGGACAAATTCTACCTTCTTAGGATCAACACGAATACCTGAGGCATATATTACATGTCCAAGAAAAGAAACTTATGGTAACCAGAACTCACACTTGCTAAACTTGGCATACAACATATGCTCTCTTAGCAAGGTTAAAGCCTGACGGAGATGATGCTCATGCTGTTGAGCATCTCCACTATATATCAAAATATCATCTATGAAGACTACTACAAACTGATCAAGAAAAGGTTGAAAGATTCTATTCATGAGTTCCATGAATACAACTGGTGCATTAGTTAGTCCAAACAACATAACTATGAGCTCATAGTGACCATACCTTGTCCTAAAGGAAGATTTAGGTATGTCACTTTCCTTAATACGCAAATGATGATATAATGACCTCAGATCTATCTTAGAAAAGATAGTTGCACCACACAACAGATCAAACAAGTCATCAATCCTTGGCAGAGGATACTTATTCTTTATAGTTACTTTATTCAACTTCCTATAATCAATGCATAATCACATAGATCCATCCTTCTTCTTAACAAAGAGGACCAGAGCACCCCATGGTGAAGTACTCGGTCGGATAAAACCCTTCTCAAGCAACTCCTGTAGTTGTTTCTTGAGCTATGTCATTTCAGCAGGTTCCATTCTATACGGCGTTTGGGCTATTGGTTGCGTGTCTGGGATTAGATTGATCTCAAAATCAGTTTCTTGGGATGGTGGAACACCTAGAAGTTCCTTAGGGAATACATCTTCAAATTCCCTAACAACCATAACTTCATAAAGATTATAACACTCCATTGTGGTGTCTACCACATGTGCCAAAAATGCAAAACATCATTGCCTCATCAGCTTTTTAGCTACCATGGCTGACAAAAGACAGGTTGGAAGAATCTTTCTATCTCCCTGAAAGATCCATGTGTCACCATATTCTGTGAACACAGCTTGCTTGGAATCACAATCCAAGACAACCTTATACTTCTCTAAGGTGTCCATCCCTAGGATTATATCGAACCTGTGCATTTCAAGTGGTATAAGATCCACCTGAATGCTATGATTAGAAAAGGAAAGAATGTAGGGAGAACACACCTCCCGCAACACTGTGGATCCCAACAAAGGTGTTTCTAACAACAAGCTATCTACTCTATGACTGACAATCATGTTGCAATCATATATCACTTCTCGAGTGATAAAGGAATGTGTAGTACCCGGATCAATTAAAACAGATACGCAGTAGGATAAAGACATATCAGAATAAAATAGTTCCATCTGACCTGTCACAACTTGTGGATTAACCACTGCCTCAGGTTGATTCATTGCATAGAATCTCGACGTTGCCTGCTGTTGGCCCTGTGTTCTATTATTGGATGCAAAAGATCCTACCTGGGATGCCTGTCCACGTCCTCGGGTACCATTAGAAAATGGCTTTCTCTGAGAGCCTTGCTGACTCTATCTCAGTGGTAAATTCACCACTGCATTCCCCGTTGGGCAATCCCTTGCCAGATGTCCTACTAGTCCACATCGATGACAAGTTCTATTCTCTTGATGTGGTCTAGAGGGTCCAGTTACTGATGTTGATACTATGCTAGGGGCTCTACTCAGAGGAAAACTACGCCCTCTACCCCTACCTGACGTCCACTGCGTCTGGGTATTGAACCTCTGTGGTGCTGCCGGTGTGGAAAACCTTGGTTTCTTGAAACCATCAGACCTTTGTCGTTGAAACTGAGGATACAATTTCATATTACTGGTCTGTCTCTTCTCGATCACAGACCTTTCTATCCATCTTATGGACTCCACGAAGGTGGCAAACCTCTCCTGTTTCTCTAAAGTAGACACTGGAGTGGTTAATTCAACGTTCATCCCCTTCTCGAAATGCCGAATTCTCTCCTCATCTGTAGATGCCATATGCGGACAAAACCACAAAAGTTGCATGAACTTAGCCTCATACTCATTAATGTTCATTTGTCCCTGCCTAATCCACTCAAACTGAGTAATTTTCTCATCCAAAAAAGTCTTGGGAAAGTATCTACTGAAGAATTCCCGTCGGAACTCTTCCCATCCGATCTTAACACCTGGCCTCTTGCCCTCTTCTATGGTCCACCAGTGACCAGCACTCCCCTTAAGGAGGTATACAGCATGCCTCACCTTCTCATCATCAGGGATATTAAGGATCCTAAAGGCTTTCTCCATTTCAGTCAGCCATAAGTCTGCATCAGCTGGATCAGCTGTACCAGCATAATCTATGGCTCCAACCCAGCGAAGCCGTTCAAAAGTCTTGCTGGCTCCATTTCCTTCATTGTGGGTTGGTATCCTAGGTGTAGGTAGTGGCATCCTATCTGTCATATGAGTCATGGCTGCCATAAACTGCCCAAACATAGCTTGGAAGGCTGGGTTCCCCATATCAGTTTGGTTGAACTGGGGTTGTTCATGTACAGGCTCCTCCCTATTCTGGTCCCTCACACCTACTTCTGGGGTAGCAATGCTGCTCTCAGCAGCATGTTCATCATGTGATCCAGACATCTTCAAGTTATTCTTCTCCTATATGAGTAGAAGACACTATCAGATAAACTGGAAGACACTAGAACGGACTCAACGACCTTAATCCTATGTCTCTGTAGACTTAGTAAACCTAGAGCTCTGATACCACTAAACTTGTGACGACAAATGCCATCAATTAAGATAACAAGTGTCATCAACAATAAAAAAACATGCGGAAGCGATCGTTAGCAGCGGATTACTGAAAATCACTAAAAATTAAAACCATTTACAAAGAAATCCATTCTTAGGAAAACTCTTTAAACAAGAACCACATTATTATATTTACATACTGGTTCATCAAGTACATTCACTGCACTATCTCTTCTCGAGGAATGTATATACATCATTGCTTTGCTAAAAAGCACAAGTAACAAAATCCTCGAGACATTCAAACCAAAATCACAGATCGATTATAAAAACACTAACTACTGACTCCTAGGACCTGAGAGTACAGAGACGACACATAGGACTCTATTTACACCTATACAAGACTTGACAGTCAGTGTCTCCACCTGAGGATTCACTGCTATCCCTGATGATGTTGCTGTTGTCCTTCCCTTATTAAGAGGTTTCTATCTCTACCTCGTTCGTGTCCACCTAAAAATATTAGATTCCATGGGGTGAGACAATTATAAAATTACCCCAGTGAGAGATATAACTCTCTGCCGAAAACATTATTATTGCAGTTTAATAGAAATAAACTGAACAGTGGAATCATATATTCAACAATAGATAAATCAATATCTATGAAAATTATAGAAACATTTCTATTCAAGCATTTAATCTATAACTTGGTAAAGTAGCATGTCTCTTATTCAATAAGGACTTGAAGAGCATATATAACATTTATGTATCTAGAACATGCTAAGCAAGATAACATCAACCAGTGATTCTCATATTTCAATCTTATGAATATACGCTACACGGTTGATTACATTTTATAAACATTCTTAAGCCCTGAAGAGATGATATATACCGCTCATACTCCAACCGACCCTGATTATGTAAAGCATCGGTACCACATAAGGTCAATGGGAGAGCCAGATTCCATGACCTCATCTGTCTCGGTCAGTTCGAGACTACTTTAGCGGAGACATCATGTGTCAAACTGCAATTAGCTTGCTAGGATATATTGGCATCTTCGCTATAGAGTTATAGCCCATAGCATATACTCTCTTCAGGGTTATGGCCCGTAGCCAATGCCTGGTATTATATTGAGGAGTTATGGCTCGTAGCCATACTCTTATTGGGGTATGGTCCGAAACCAATCTCGTACATAAGACATAGCCCGTAGCCATTCCTATGGGGCATAAGGATATATTTGCCCAATTACCCCCACATATTAAAAAATATGCGTTTTGAGTAAAACTCGTTTCACCATTCAGCTAATTCTGACGTTGATGGATCTGTGGTCAGAACAACTACATTCTATGGTATCACTTGATTAATTAAGTACATTATCATATTATTTTAGCATCAACCAAGTTTTCAAACATAACTTATTAGGACAAGTGATACAAAGAAACATTTACTGTTTTCATCAGTTACTTCTCAGTCTTTATAAGTTATTGGGATCTTAGTCCCTCATTTCAATACTGGGAATTATCATCCCTTCAAAATCTCAATACCATAATTATATGGATTTCGGTATTCAAACCCTTAGCTCATCACTGAGCACTGTTACCACTTTTTCAGGTAATTATCACCTTCAAGTCATTTGACAAAGGTAAACATGATACTTGCTACACAAGCATCTCTTATGACACTCGAGGCTCATTAACTCTCTTGTTGCCATTTACTACGCAACAAGGCATATTATGGCACACAAGGCCCAATAAATAATTTCAATAAATAAAGCATCATAGCTCATACCTGGCTATATTGCTCATCTCAGGATACCAGCATGGTTAGCACACATTATGACAGATATACCAATCATATTTCAGTTACAAGCTATTCAAGGGTAACACCACTATTCCCTTACCAGGGTTAGGGTTTCCCATTTCATGTTAATCAGGGTTACTCATTTCCTTTGCACAACTAGGACCAATGATTCATCATTTCATCCAAGATTAGGGTTTCATGCCATATGGTGTTTCCCAAAATTAGGGTTTCATACACCTTCACCCTATTTTAGAATTAGGGTTTACTATTCACATCACATCAGGAGTTATCATATCCCAACATACAAATTAGGGTTAGGTTATACTATTCACACCTAATTAGGGTTTATCATACCAATACCCTGAATTAGGGTTACTCATGCCATTATCCTAAATTCATATCACATTATCCTCCTAGATTAGGGTTCCATTTGGAATTTCCCTAAATTAGGGTTTGAGTTCATTAATCATCTCAATTAGGGTTTTATGATCTCTTTATCAAGGATCATGCCCTAATTGTATATCACATCATTTTGAATGTTTTAGACTTAATTGCTACACGATTATCATTCATGTATGAATCTTTCTCTATCATCCTACTTAGGATGTCCACTACTCAATTCTTGATTAGATTGAGCATACTCTTTATTCAAATACATGCATTTTTGGTTAGCATGATGTATTGAATTATTACATCATTATGCATTAATGATTAATCCCACTAAGGGTATCAATTATCTAAGTACATCAGGTCTCCAAATGGTTTAATCAATTGAACCTTCAATTATATGCGGGATCCAAAAGAATTGACCAATTGAACTTTCAATTACATTAGGTGATCAATTGGATTAACCAATTAAATATTCAAATGCATTAGGTATCCAAATAGATTAACCATATTGGACCTTAAATTACATGAGATATCCAAATGTATTAACCATGTTTATCTTCAAAAGATTTAATTATTTAGACCCTAAACGGTCTTAGTTCTCATAATTCAATTGGTTGAAAACCATTTAGGCAAATTGTCCTTGAAACTGATTGGACAAGAAAGGTGTTGAAACTGATTGAACTTTGGGTCTCCAAATGGTTTGAGACTGTTTGGACCCAAACGGTCTTGAGACCGTTTGGACTCAAACAGTCTTAAGACCGTTTGGTCCAAATCCTCTCAAAACCGAATGGACCAAAAAGTTCTTTCACCACTTAAACAATTCATGGTTTCAATAGATGAATCGATTAACAATTGAATCCTTAATTTCTTTATCAATTGAACTATTGAATCATACTTCAATTGGACCATCATTTAGGGTTTTGAACCCAATTGATCTAGGATTTCTACTCAAGAAACCTTCAATTAGGGCTTTGAAATCGAGGAACCATCAATGATCAAAATTGTGGAACAGATTCAATTAAAATCAATGAATTATCATCCACTTATGATATGACCTAACCTCAAACGGTCTTGAGGTCGTTTGTATGACCTCCAAACAGTCTTGAGACCGTTTTTCCCATCCTATGCTTGGAATTTGTGAAATTTCATTAGGGTTTAGATCATTGAATTGATCATCAATTCAACTATTAATTGCATTTCAATTTGGTATCTTTGGACCTTCAATTACTCAACCATACTCAACCCTAGACCTAAAAACGGTCTTGGTTGACCTCTAAATGGTCTTGAGACCATTTGGGTGACCCCCAAATGGTCTTGAGACTGTTTGGGTTAATCAACCCAAAAATCTAAATCAAACAATTGGAATTTCAGCACTTAACTCGATTAGGGTTTGGTAATTGATGAACCTTCAACTGATGAACCCTTTGAAATTAATCAATTAAATTTAATGGGTCATCAACCATAATCATTAGAATAAAATCTCCAAATGGTCAATTGTGGTCAACTCTTCCAAACGGTTTGAAACCCTTTAGTTCCTAACGGTTTGATAAATCCGTTTAATTCCAAATGGTTGTGTTGAAACTGAATGGACAACTTGTTGAAACCGATTGGAATAGGAATTCCTAGGGAAAAGTGTCCAAGATGATGTAATCATCATCTAACTTCGTCCCTATAACTTATAGTACTTCTGATTTCATGAATTTACCTATTACAACAAACAATTAATCAAGAAGATGAAGGAAATAATGAAATTGCAAGATTACCCGGCCGCTGTGGCTCGGTTGGTTAGGAACGGCTTGCCCCCCCCCCCCCCGGGGGTCCCGGGTTTGAAACCTACCATTTAAAAGCATATTTACCACCTCTTGGGTCATCTGAGCTCTGGCACCTATTTGGAGTGGGGGGGGGGCTTCGGCCCCTGCAGATCCAAAAAAAAAATTGCAAGATTAATAGTTGAATAACAATGCAGAGGGGTTCAAGTTATAAAACCCACCTCCAATTGAGATTCAAAGCTTCAAGATCACATCAACAATGGTGGATGCAACTCCTTTCACTATTCCAAGGCTCTTCCTCAAGCTTTGAGTGAAAAGGAATGGTTAGAATTGAAGATGGGATCGAGACAAGAAGAAATCATGCATTGATTTTTGATTTCCACCATGGAATTAAGGTGAAAGGAAGTCAAGAAGCTTACCAACAGGTTTGGGGTCGTCCTCCTGGTCCTTTAAAGCTTCCTTGGTCGTTTTGCAAGAAAAGGGTAGAAGTGGATTCAAAATTACCCTTTCATTCTATGGATAAAGGAGCATATATGTGAATTTTATTGAAAATTCATTTAAGAGAGAGAAAGTAGGAATTATCTCATCAATTTCCTTGCAACTTGCCCCCTTCCCTTACTTAGATACGAGTCTACCATCCTTGCCTCTTATTCCTCTTCAATTATCCACAATTTAAAGAAAATGAAATTAAGAACCTTAACCCTTATAATATTTTTATCCTAAAGTTAGTGGATTTTTCATTTTCTTATCTTAATGTGAGTGGGTTCTCCACTCACGTAGATATTTCCTTTTCCTTTGCAAGGAACAAGGACGTCCACATATATGTATTTTCAACCATTTCAATTTTGATTGAAGGGCAATCCAATTAATATAATTATTTTTGCATTAAATCGAATTAGGGTTTTCAATTATACTTAAATCTTGATTATTTTAATATCAAGATTCTCTCTCCTTAAAATAGATCAAATGAGATTCCCCTCTCATTTTATTGCCTCTAAGAATTATTAGGGACCTTAGGAAGAGGTAATTTGCATATTGAACCCTAGGTTTTGGGTAAATTGGACATTACACCAAAACTAGGTTTTAATGCACAAACATTGTTTAACCAGCTCTTTCTTGGTACCCAGGCTTTCACTAGCCATACCTCTGCATCATCTTCATTCTCATGATGATTCAATGCATGAGAAACATATTATCATGTAACATTTACAAATTAACCCCTCAACTTGGGTAAATTGCACTTTAGTCCACAACAATCAAAACATTGTTTTCAATATTGTTCAAAAAGGACTATAATTGAAATATAAGTTCCTCTTGAGCCTTAATTACTTTTCAAAAGATAACAACAAGAATCTAATCAACTTTATTAAGAAAAATACCTAGGGTTAAAGCATAACCCAGGTCAAGGATGTTACAAGTTATCCACCCCTTACAAGGATTTCGTCCCCGAAATCATCAATGAAAACATCAAGAGAAAAGAGAAGGGTACTTCCTCCTTATCTCTTCCTCTAGCTCCCACGTAGCTTCTTCAACACCACAATGATGCCAGAGAACTTTCACAAGACATATGTCTTTCTTTTTCAACTTCTTGATTCTTCTATCAAGAATCAACACAAGTCCTTCAACATCTGATATATCATCATTTAGTTCTACCTACATAGGTTGCATAACTAATTTTGTGTCAGGATGACACTTTCTCAACATGGAGATATGGAACACTGGGTGCAACCTATGTAGCTCAGATGGTAACTCCAGCTTATAGGCTACGTTTCCCATCCTCTCAATGATTGGATAAGGCCCCATAAATCTAGGAGCTCACTTGCCCTTCTTCCCAAATCTAAGGATACCTTTCCAAGGTGAGACCTTGAGGTATACTCTGTCTCCAACTTGGAATTCTAAAGGTCTACGACACTTATCAGCATAAGATTTCTGTCTAAGCGGCTTTCAACTGTTGTTGTATTACTTTAATCTTCTCAGTTGTTTGCTGCACTAACTCAGGACCCAAGAGTTGGTATTCCCCTGTTTCATACCAACATAAAGGAGATCTACAACGTCTACCATATAATACTTCATATGGTGCCATCTCAATACTGTGCTGATAGCTATTATTATAAGCAAATTCTATCAAGCTCAGGTGTAGATCCCAACTTCCTACAAATTGAATGACACATGCCCTAATTAAGTCCTCTAAAGTTTGTATGGTCCTTTCAGATTATCCATCTGTCTGTGGGTGAAACACTGTACTAAACATTAACTGTGTACCTAAAGCTTTATGGAGTCGCTCCCAAAAACAACTCATGAACTGGGGGCCTCTATCAAAAATGATAGTAGATGGAACCCCGTACAAACGCACTATATCATCTATGTATATCTGTGCAAGCTTCTCAGCAATGTAGGTTGTTTTGATAGGAATGAAATGTGCTATCTTAGTCAACCTATCAACTATCACCCAAATGGAATCATGACTTTTGGTTGTTCTAGGCAAACCAACCACAAAGTCCATGGTCACATGATACTATTTCCATTGTGGTATAGGCAAAGGTTGCATTGTTCCTGCGGGCTTTTAATGTTCAACTTTAACTTGCTGACACACTAGACATCGCATAACAAACTCCGCAACATCCTTCTTCAAACCAGGCCACCAATACATATCTTTCAAGTTATGATACATCTTGGTGCTTCCTGGATGCATAGCATACATCAAAGAATGAGCTTCTTCCAGGACTAACTTTCTTAAGTTATCGACATCAGGTACTATCATCCTACCATGATAACAGGCTACCTGATCATCTGAATCATGGAAACCATCTCGTTTCTCACTACCATACTCTGACATGATATGTTGAATCACAACATCAGCTTACTGTGCTTCTTTAATCTGCTGTCTCAGAGTAGGTTTCACTTGCATCTCAGCTAAAAACCCGAATAACAATGATACCTTAAGTTGTACATTATCTTGCCTTAAAGAGATAAGCATATCTCTCTTAGAGCACACTAAGGAGTTTAACTGTGCTTTATCGAAGGCTGGTGTTGCTGATTTTCTGCTTAAAGCATCAGCAACCACATTGGCCTTCCCTGGATGATAATCAATTGATCAATTGTACAATCGTAGTCCTTGATTAACTCCATCCAGCGGCATTGCCTCATGTTCAACTCATGTTGTGAGAAGATATATTTTAAATATTATGGTCTGTGAAAATCTGGAATGTCTCTCCATAGAGATAATGTCTCCAGATCTTCAAGGCATGGACCACAATATCTAGCTCTAGATCATGTGTTGGATAATTCTCCTCGTGTTTCTTAAGCTATCGAGAAGCAAAAGAAATCACTTACTTATCCTACATCAACACACATCTAAGACCGTTCTTGGATGCATCACAGAAGACTATGTACCCCTTCCCTTGCTCAGGTAATACTAACACAGGTGCACTTGTTAACCTTTCCTTCATCATCTAAAAAGATTATTGGCACTTGTCATTCCAGACAAAAGGAACCTCTTTCCTGGTCAACTTAGTTAGGGGTAAAGCTATAGAACTGAAGTTCTTAATGAACCTCCTGTAATACCCTACCAGTCCTAGGAAACTGCGTATCTCCGTCAGTGTCTTTGGCTGTTCCCATTGCAGGACAAATTCTACTTTCTTAGGATCAACACGAATACCTGAGGCAGATATTACATGCCCAAGAAAAGAAACTTCTGGTAACTAGAACTCACACTTGCTAAACTTGGCATACAACTTATGCTCTCTTAGCAAGTTTAAAGCCTGACGGAGATGTTGCTTATGATGTTGAGCATCTCTACTATATATCAAAATATCATCTTTGAAGACTACTACAAACTGATCAAGAAAAGGTCAAAAGATTCTATTCATGAGTTCCATGAATGCAGCTGGTGCATTAGTTAGTCCAAATGATAGAATTATGAGCTCATAGTGACCATACCTTGCCCTAAAGGCAGATTTAGGTATGTCGCTTTCCTTAATAAGCAAATGATGATATCATGACCTCAGATCTATCTTAGAAAAGATAGTTGCACCACGCAATTGATCAAACAAGTTATCAATCCCTGGTAGAGGATACTCGTTCTTTATAGTTACTTTATTCAACTACTTATAATCAATGCATAATCTCATAGACCCATCCTTCTTCTTAACAAAGAGGACCGGAGCACCACATGGTGAAGTACTCGGTAAGATAAAACCCTTCTCAAGCAACTCCTGCAATTGTTTCTTGAGCTCTGCCATTTCAGCAGGTTCCATTCTATACGGCGTTTGGGCTATTGGTTGCGTGTCTGGGATTAGATTGATCTCAAAATCAATTTCTTAGGATGGTGGAACACCTGGAAGTTCCTCAGGGAATACATCTTCAAATTCCCTAACAACCAGAATTTCAGAAAGATTATAACACTCCATTGTGGTGTCTACCACATGTGCCAAAAATGCAAAACATCCTTACCTCATAAGCTTTTCAGCTACCATGGCTGACACAAGACAGGTTGGAAGAATCTTTTTGTCTCTCTGAAAGATCCATGTGTTACCATCATCTGTGAACACAGCTTGCTTGGAATCACAATCCAAGACAACCTTATACTTCTCTAAGGTGTCCATCCCTAGGATTATATCAAACCTGTGCATTTAAAGTGGTATAAGATCCACCAGAATGTGATGATCAGAAAAGGAAAGAATGTAGGGAGAACACACCTCCCGCAACACTGTGGATCCCAACAAAGGTGTTTCTAACAACAAGCTATCTGCTCTATGACTGACAATCATGTTACAGTCATATATCACTTTTCGAGTGATAAAGGAATGCATAGTACTCGGATCAATTAAAATAGATACGAAGCAGGATAAAGACATATCATAATAAAATAGTTCCATCTAACCTATCACAACTCATGGATTAACCACTACCTCGGACTGATTCATTGCATAGAATCTCGCCATTGCCTGCTGTTGGCCTTGTGTTCTATTATTGGATGCAGAAGATCCTGCCTGGGACGCCTGTCCACGTCCTCGAGTACCACTAGAAAATGGCTTTCTCTGAGAGCCTTGTTGACTCTATCTCGGGGGTTGATTCACCACTGCATTCCCCGTCGGGCAATCCCTTGCCAGATGTCTTACTAGTCCACAACGATGACAAGTTCTATTCTCTTAATGTGGTCTAGAGGGTCCAGTTACTGATGTTGATGCTATGCTAGGGGCTCTACTCAGAGGAAAACTACGCCCTCCACCCCTACTTGACGTCCAATGCGTCTGGGTATTGAACCTCTATGGTGATGCCGGTGTGGAAAACCTTGGTTTCTTGAAACCCTCAGACCTTTGTCCTTGAAACTAAGGATACACTTTCTTATTACTGGTCTGTCGCTTCTCGATCATAGACCTTTCTATACATCTTATGGACTCCACGAAGGTGGCAAACCTCTCATGTTTCTCTAAAGTAGACACCAGAGTGGTTAATTCAACGTTCATCCCCTTCTCAAAATGCCAAATTCTCTCATCATCAGTAGATGCCATATGCGGACAAAACCAAAAAAATTCCATGAGCATAGCCTCATACTCACTAATGTTCATTTGTCCCTGCCTAATCCACTCAAACTGAGTAATTTTCTCATCCAGAAAAGTCTTGGGAAAGTATCTACTAACGAATTCCCGTCGGAACTCTTCCCATCTGATCTCAACACTTAGCCTCTTGCCCTCTTCTATGGTCCACCAGTGACCAGCACTCCCCTTAAGGAGGTATACATCATGCATCACCTTCACATCCTTAGGGATATTAAGGATCATAAAGGCTTTCTCTATCTTAGTCAGCCATAAGTCTGCATCAGCTGGATCAGATGTACCAACATAATCTATGGCTCCAACCCGACGAAGCCATTCAAAAGTCTTGTCGGCTCTGTGTCCTTCATTGTGGGTTGGTATCCTAGGTGCAAGTAGTGGCATCCTATCTGTCATATGAGTCATGGCTGCCATAAACTCTCCAAACATAGCTTGGAAGGCTGGGTTCCCCATATCAGTTTGGTTGAATTGGGGTTGTTCATGTACTGGCTCGTCCCTATTCTGGTCCCTCGCACCTGCACCTGTTGTAGCAACGCTGCTCTCAGCAGCATGTTCATCATGTGATCCAGACATCTTCAAGTTCTTCTTCTCCTATATGAGCAGAAGACACTATCAGATAAATTGGAAGACACTAGAATAGACTCAACGGCCTTAATCCTATGTCTCTGTAGACTCAGCAAACCTAGAGCTCTGATACCACTAAACTTGTGACAAAAAATGCCATCAATTAAGATAACAAGTGTCATCAACAATAATAAAACATGCGAAAGCAATCGTTAGCCACAGATTACTGAAAATCACTAAAAATTAAAACCATTTATAAAAGAGATCCATTCTTAGGAAAACTCTTTAAACAAGTACCACATTATTGTATTTACATTTTGGTTCATCTGGTTCATTCACTCCACTATCTCTTCTCGAGGAATGTATATACATCATTGCTTTACTAAAAAGTACAAGTAACAAAATCTTTGAGACATTCAAACCAAAATCTTAGATCGATTATAAAAACACTAACTACTGACTCCTAGGACCTGAGAGTACAGAGACGACACATATGACTCTATTTACACCTATACAAGACTTGACAACCAGTGTCTCCACCTGAGGATTCACTGCTAACCCTGATGCTGTTGTTGCTATCCTTCCCTTATTATGAGGTTTCTGTCTCTACCTCATCCGCGTCCACCTAAAAATATTGGATTCCACGGGGGTGAGACAATTATAAAATTGTCCCAACGAGAGATATAACTCTCCGCCAAAAACATTATTATTGTAGTTTAATAGAAATAAACTGAACAGTGGAATCATATATTCAACATCAAATAAATCAATATCTATGCAAATTAAAGCAACATTTCTATTCGAGCATTTAAGCTATAACTTGGTAAAACAACATGTCTCTTATTCAATAAGGACTTTAAGAGCATATATAATATTTATGTGTCTAGAACATGCTAAGAAGAATAACATCAACTAGTGATTCTCCTATTTCAATCTTATGCAAATACACTACACGGTTGATTACATTTTACAAGCATTCTTAAGCCCTGAAGAGATGAGATATACCGCTCATACTCCAACCGACCCCGATTATATAAAGCATCGGTACCACATAAGGTCAATGGGAGAGCCAGATTCCATGACCTCATATGTCTCGGTCAGTTCGAGACTACTTTAGCAGAGACATCATGTGTCAAACTGCAATTAGCTTGCCAGGTTATATTGGCATCTTCACTATAGAGTTATAGCCCGTAGCATATACTCTCTTTAGGGTTATGGCCTGTAGCCAATGCCTGGTATTATATTGAGGAGTTATGGCCCGTAGACATACTCTTATTGGGGTATGGTGTGAAACCAATCCCGTACATAGGACATAGCCCATAGCCATTCCTATGGGGCATAAGGATATATTTGCCCAACTACCCCCAAATATTCAAAAATATGTGTTCTGAGTAAAACTCATTTCACCATTTAGCTAATTCTTACACTGATGGATCTGTGGTCAGGGCAACTACATTCTATGGTATCACTTGATTAATTAAGTACATTATCATATTATTTTAGCATCAACGAAGTTTTCAAACATAACTTATTAGGACAAGTGCTACAAACAAATATGTATTGTTTTCATCAGTTACTTCTCAGTCTTTATAAGACATTGGGATCTCAGTCCCTCATTTCAATACTGGGAATTATCATCCCTTCACAATCTCAATATCATAATTATATGGATCTGGGTATTCAAACCCTTAGCTCATCACTGAGCACTGTTACCACTTTTTCCGGTAATTATCACCTTCAAGTGATTTGACCAAGGTAAGCATGATACTTGCTACACAAGCATCTCTTATGACACTTGAGGCTCATTAACTCTCTTGTTACCATTTACTAAGCAACAAGGCATATTATGGCACATAAGGCCCAATAAATAATTTCAATAAATAAAGCATCATAGCTCATACCTGGCGATATTCATCATCTCAGGATACCTACATGGTGAGCACACATTATGACAAATATATCAATCATATTTTAGTTCCATGCTATTCAAGGGTAACACCACTATTCCCTTACCAGGGTTAGGGTTTCCCATTTCATGTTAATCAGGGTTACTCATTTCCTTTACACAACTAGGACAAATGATTCATCATTTCATCGAAGATTAGGGTTTCATGCCATATGGTATAACCCAAAATTAGGGTTTCATACACCTTCACCCTATTTTAGAATTAGAGTTTACTATTCACATCACATCAGGAGTTATCATATCCCAGCATCCAAATTAGGGTTAGGTTTTACTATTCACACCTAATTAGGGTTTATCATACCAATACCCTGAATTAGGGTTACTCATGTCATTATCCTAAATTCATATCACATTATCCTCCTAGATTTGGGTTACATTTGGAATTTCTCTAAATTAGGGTTTGAGTTCATTAATCATCTCAATTAGGTTTTTATGATCTCTTTATCAAGGATCATGCCCTAATTGTATATCACATCATTTTGAATATTTTAGACTTAATTGCTACATGATTATCATTCATGTATGAATCTTTCTCTCTCATCCTTATTAGGATGTCCACTACTCAATTCTTGATTAGATTGAGCATACTCTTTATTCAAATACATGCATTTATGGTTAGCATGATGTATTGAATTATTACATCATTATGCATTAATGATTAATCCCACTAAGGGTATCAATTATCTAAGTACATCTGGTCTCCAAATGGTTTAATCAATTGAACCTTCAATTATATGAGGGATATAAAAGAATTGACCAATTGAACTTTCAGTTACATTAGGTGATCAATTGGATTAACCAATTAAATCTTCAAATGCATTAGGTATCGAAACAGATTAACCATATTGGACCTTCAATTACATGAGATATCCAAATGGATTAACCATGTTGATCTTCAAAAGATTTAATTATTTAGACCCTAAATGGTCTTAGTTCTCATAATTCAATTAGTTGAAAACCATTTAGCCAAATTTCCCTTGAAACCGATTGGACAAGAAAGGTGTTGAAACTGATTGAACTTTGGGTCTCCAAACGGTTTGAGATCGTTTGGACCCAAACGGTCATGAGACTGTTTGGACCCAAATGGTCTTGAGACCGTTTGGACTCATATAGTCTTAAGACCGTTTGGTCCAAACCCTCTCAAAACCGAATGGACCAAAAAGTTCTTTCAACACTTAAACAATTCATGGTTTTAATAGATAAACCAATTAACAATTGAATCCTTAATTTCTTTATCAATTGAACAATTGAATCATCCTTCAATTGGGCCATCAATTAGGGTTTTGAACCCAATTGATCTAGGATTTCTACTCAAGAAACCTTCAATTAGGGCTTTGAAATCGAGGAACCATCAATGATCAACATTGTGGAACTGATTCAATTTAAATCAATGAATTATCATCCACTTATGATATGACCTAACCTCAAATGATCTTTAAGTCATTTGGATGACCTCCAAATGGTCTTGAGACCGTTTGCCCCATCTTATCCTTGGAATTTGTGAAATTTCATTATGGTTTAGATAATTGAATTTATCATCAATTCAGCTATTAATTGCATTTCAATTTGGTATCTCTGGACCTTCAATTACTCAACCATACTCAACCCTAGACCTCCAAACGGTCTTGGTTCACCTCCAAATGGTCTTGAGACCGTTTGGGATAATCAACCCAAAAATCTAAATCAACCAATTGGAATTTTAGCACTTAACTCGATTAGGGTTTGGTTATTGATGAACCTTCAACTAATGAACCCTTTGGAATTAATCAATTAAATTTAATGGGTCATCAACCATCATCATTAGCATCAAATATACAAATGTTCAACTGTGGTAAACTCTTCCAAACGGTTTGAAACCATTTAGTTCCTAACGGTTTGATGAAACCGTTTAATTCCAAACGGTTTTGTTAAAACAGAATGGACAACTTGTTGAAACTGATTGGAATAGGAATTCCTTGAGAAAAGTGTCCAATATGATGTCATAATCATCTACCTTCATCCCTGTAACTTATAGTACTTATGACTTCATGAATTTACCAATTACAACAAACAATTAATCAAGAAGATGAAGGAATCAACGAAATTGCATGAATGATAATTGAATAACAATGTAGAGGGGTTCAAGTTATAAAACCCACCTCCAATTGAGCATCAAAGCTTCAAGCTCACGTAAACAATGGTGGATGCAACTCCTTTCACTGTTCCAATGCTCGTCCTCAAGCTTTGAGTGAAAAGGAATGGTTAGAATTGAAGATGGGATCGAGATAGAAGATATCATGCATTGATTTTCGATTTCAACCATGGAATTAAGGTGAAAGGAAGTCAAGAAGCTTACCAACAGGTTGGGGGTCGTCCTCCTTTTCGTTCAAAGCTTCCTTGGTCGTTTTTCAAGAAAAGGGTGGAATTGGATTCGAAATTACCCTTTCATTCTATGGTTAAAGGAGCATATAAGTGAATTTTATTGAAAATTCATTTAAGAGAGAGAAAGTAGGAATTATCTCCTCAATTTCCTTGCCACTTCCCCCTTCCCTTCCTTATATATGAGGCTACCCTCCTTGACTCTTATTCCTCTCAATTATACACAATTTAAAGAAAAGGAAATTAAGCACCTTAACCCTTATAATATTAATATCCTAAAGTTAGTGGATTTTTCTTTTTCTTATCTTAATGTGAGTGGGTTCTCCACTCACGTAGATATTTCCTTTGCCTTTGCAAGGCACAAAGACTTCCACATATATGTATTTTCAACCATTTAAATTTCGATTGAAGGGAAATCTAATTAATATAATTATTTTTACATTAAATTGAATTAGGGTTTTCAATTATACTTAAATCTTGATTATTTTAATATCAAGATTCTATCTCCTTCAAAGTAACTCAAATGAGATTCCCCTCTCATTTTCTTGCCTCTACAAGATGCCAAGAATTATTAGGGACCTTTGGAAGAGGTAATTTTCATATTGAAACCTAGGTTTTGGGTAAATTGCACATTACACCAAAACTAGGTTTTAATGCACAAACATTGTTTAACCAACTCTTTCTTGGTACCCAGGCTTTCACTAGCCATACCTCTGCATCATATTCATTCTTATGATGCTTCAAAACATGAGGAACATATTATCATGTAGCATTTACAAATTAACCCCTCAACTTGGGTAAATTGCACTTTAGTCCACAACAATCAAAACATTATTTTCAATATTGTTCAAAAAGGACTAAAATTGAAATATAAGTTCCTCTTGAGCCTTAATTACTTTTCAAAAGATAAGAGAAAGCATCTAATCAACTTTATTAAGCAAAACACCTAGGGTTAAAGCATAACCCAGGTCAGGGATGTTACACTAAATGTAATCAATGTATGCTAATTTAAATGTAATCAATGCATGCTAATTACACCTCAACATATTTGTTATTGGTTCATTATGTATTACAATTTTCATCTTATACTTATTGAGAAATTTGAACTAACAACAATATATGCATATAAACATCATGTGTTATTCATCATGCTCAAAATGAACTTATCATGCAACACATACATATTCCATCCAATTTCTATATATATGAATAAATCTTGAGCATAAACATGCATAACACATTTAATAATCTTATTCTATTAGTTTCCATTCTTAGTTAGGTTTACTAATAAATACATATGAATTATCAATTTTAATCCATTAGATTGAACCATTCTCAGAGTACACATGTCTACAAATAATTATAATTCAAACGTATATTCATATGAATCAAATTACATCCTTGAGCTTCATCTTGAAATTTAATTAGACTATACTTATGTACATTCCTTAATTCCTCATTTTAGAATATTATTCATTATTGCCACATTGCTCATTGTATTAGGGTTAGGGTTAGGATATTACATCCAACTATGTATTTTCTTCCTTTTTTCTTCATTTATAATCATTAGTCTTAACTTCTTTCATATGATGCTCACTACTATTCTTAGAAACAATCATTCTAAATTTACTTAATATATAAAGTTTCTCTCTCATTGAAATCCTTCATAATATGATTTTAATATACTTCATTCAAGTTTGGTCAACACACATGTAATCAAAATATATAGTATATATATTTCATCATACACATTCATTAATTTCATTTTTGACTTGTTGTCATGATTTTGTTTACTTTTTTTAATTTCCTTTCTCGTATTTAGCTAGGTGTACCATGTCATTGACTATTGGTGACATTTTAGTAATTAAAATCAAACCTTTTAAATGTTTTTTTTATAGAAGTCAGGCGATAGTTTTATTCATCTTGCTCACCTCGTGCAAGCATATTCAATTGCAAATTACATATTTTGGTTATTTGCGATGAGTTGAATATGTTAGTACTACTACCATTACAGTTGTGTACCTACCAAGTATCGAGTACTACTTTGGGGGGTGTATCATAGTACCGGATTCCAATGTTGTTTTGGAATTGAAATTTTGCCAATGCATCAGCTGGACCATTATGCTTTCTCTCCATGTAAGTAATATGCATAGTGTTCTTCAGTGACATTTGGATCCCCCTAATGATATTGGCGTATCGTGGGTGGCTTCTATAATCATCTTTTAACATTTTCATGGCCAACATGCAATCTGTATCAATTGTGATGCCTTGCAAATCATTGGATTTGATAATTTTTGCTGCTAGGGCGATGGCCATCAGCTCTGCCTCGAGGGGACTGTCTACTGTAATCAGTTGTCCTACTCCTCCCTTCCACTGGTTATCTTTGTTCTTTATAACGACTGCTATAGCTCCTCTGCCCTTCTTCCAGGCAGTGTCAGTCTGCATAGATAAGTGGCTCATAGTATGGGGCACTTGTTGAGCCTACCTTTGTGAGAACTTCGTAGCTATCCCTAGTTCCCAGGCTTGTATTGATCTTCTGGTTTCCAGTAATATTCTGGTGACTTGTTGTAGGACTGGCGTCTCTTTTATTTCAAAGACCTCTAGATTGTGTTGTTTCCAAATCGCCCAACAGGCTATGAGGAATGTGTTTCTAGTTTCCTCCTTAGAACGAAGGTTCTGGTTGATCCATTACTCGAAGTTGTTTGAAGTCCAGAAATAAGTGGGAGTGGAGACAACTGATAACTATTGCCAAACTGACTTTTCCTTCACACAGTCCCTCAAAGCATGGATGTTAGTTTCTTTAGCTATATTGCACCGACCACAGATAGAGTTGGTAGTCATCTGCCTTCTTCCGCGTTTCCAGTTTGTAAGGAGGGCTCCATTGGCAGCAATCCACATGAAAGTTTTTTCCTTCGCAACAACCTAGGTGCTCCAGATGAGTCACCATTTTCTGGGGCATTTAACTTCAGAACTTGCCCGCAAAGCCGTGTAGGCCGACTTGGCCATATAGCTTCCTCCAATATTAAGTTTCCAGACACACATGTCTTCAGCCTCGGAGTCGACAGGTGGGTGGACTTTGTAGATTTCCTGGATGGCGTCTGCAGATAGACAGTGTTCGAGGAAGTCTCAATCCCACTGGCCATCCAACTTCACAAGACTGCTCACTTTCAGGTAGTGAAGTTCCTCTGGGATGGTTCACACAACATGATCCTCTAGTCGGTTGCCGCTCGGTAGCCAGTAGTCAGTCCACATGTTGATGCTATTCCCGCTGATGGGGCTTAGTAAGGTGTTTTCCAGCATAAAGGAGTTCGAATGTAGAACAACTCTCGCCAGCCGAGACAGATTAGATGGTGCCCTTGGATTGCTATTCAATAGTTTATCTCACATAGCCATGCTCCATAAAGTTTTCCTTCCGCTCCAGATATCCCAGCTGTTCCTTAGGAGTAAAGCTTGGTTCCAGTATCTCATGGCTTTGAGACCCAGGCCCCCATGAATCCTGTTACTGGTGAGTCGTTCCCAAGACACAAGGTGTGTCCCTCTCCTGCTTCGCCCACCACTCCATATGTAACATACCGAATCTCAGGGTCTTCCCTGAAATTTACCCACTTTTGAGCTTTTCTTGACCTTATAGTCCATTTGGACCTTTTTAATAAATTTCCCATCCTTTTTAATCATTTTTGGGCTTTATTTGCAATTTGAGCTTTAATGATGGTGAAATTCCATCTTTGCCCCCATTCATGATTATAAGAGGGTGTTTGCACAAATAACCCACTTAAGGAGATAAGTGAGGGCTAATAATGTAATTTGGTCATTAATGAGATTATATAATTAGATAATGTTTAATTGGAGCTTTTTGGATAAATATATTAGTAATAATGTGTATTTGAGTTGATATATGAGTATATTAACCTTAACTATTTCTCTCTCCTCAAAATATGTTTTTAATACATGAAAATATGTTATTTTGTTGAGAAATGATTATTTGTATCCTAATGTGTTTTATATCTCTAATTTACTCACATGTTTCATATTAATATAGTCTTTTCATATAATTTATTCATTTTAATATATTATTATACTCTTTTAAGAGCTATATATTTATTAAGGGCCATATTATGTATTAAACGAGGATCTAATTGCATAGCATGGTGCTAGGTGTCATTATCAACCTATGGTCCAAATTTGGTGACTTTTGGAGTCCATTTGACCCTTCGAATCCTTCTTATACACTTTTAATATAGTGCATCAATTGCATGAAATGTATTCCATTCAATGTCGCATAATGCTATAGTCAGTTTTATTTTCCTGGTCACGCGAGCCGAACCATCATGGTCCCTTGATCCAACGACCTGCTCTAGTTTCCTGTTGATCTGACGGCCTAGAGGTTGTCCCCTACCTCAGTCTGGGTGTGAGGACATGAGCAGTCCTGACCGCAGGACTGCCCCAACCCGTTCTCCCTCTTCACAACACCATTGTGCGCAATTCCTATCCCTTTAGCTTCGTCTCCTCACGACGGGTTCAGTGATCCATTGCTAGACTTTTGAAATGGCATGTAGGAAAAATGCCTCTCTCATCTTCTCACCCCCCTCTCCTCACCGACTCACAGTAGAGTCTAGGCCCTTCCTCCCACCGATCAAATGGCTCATCGAGCACCCTTAGGCCTCAAGCCTTCCATATCCTCCATCAATTTCTCCTCGATCGCCCTAGAGCTCACTGACCAACTCAGTCATCTTCCCCGACAATGGTGACCTGCTACTCGCACCTCCAGCCACCTCTGTGCGATTGGTTGCTAGGTATGCATCATCGATGCTTCCTCCTTCTTTCCGCTTCTTTACCTTGCCTCGAGACGCCCCCAGTCTCCGTGTCCTATAAGCTCGCCGTCGAGCTCCACCGCCACCTGCTGTTTTTGAGCTTCTGAGTGCTCCCGACCTCACCACATCCTGCTTTGACCTCGCCTTGACTCCATGAAGATTACCCCGACCTCTGTTTTCGGTTTGGTGGTGTTTCTGTGTGGTTTCCCGCGACTTTGTTTTCCCCTGTTCTGGCTAGCCATGGCTGGTTTGCTTTGCTCATGAGCACGCGGAAGCCAGTCTAGATGTTTGCTGGTGTCCGCGGGATCCATAGGAGCTTGCTCCCGACCTCTGTGCCTATGTTTCTCGTGTGCATCGGAGGATCTGTAACTGGAGTACAAGCTCCAGTGGCCGTTCAGGCCATGTCCGCAAGGGGGGATGAAACCAGGTCGATGAATGACCTCAGTAGCCCCATCATGTTAATCGGTTGATTAACATTGCATGGGCAATATTGTATTTTCATGTCCTATTTTGTTTTCTCGCCGAAGGTATTTCAAATGACTCAAGAGCCCTCACCATTTTAATTGAATCGATTTACAAGCAAGGGTATTTCAGTCTTTTTCATCATTGCTCCATCGCCCTTTGACCTAGACCACTCAGGCGCGGACCAGTGATTGGGCCAAACCTGATTGGCCTATGTCATCGTGGGTCTGGCCACTGTGGCATTATTTCCACATTTTAATTTGTCTATGTGGCTTTTCCTTGCAATCTGATTGGCCAGATTTACTTAATTCATAGTAAATCAACCATCGGTCAGAAAAATGTGAGTAAATAGTCAATGGAAAGGATTTTTAATGTAGAATTCGGTTTTGAAGCTTTTGAGTCATGATTTGGATTCCTTTTTCAAAGTTTGCTTTGAATACCTTTTTAAATGTATAAAATGATCTAAAATACATAACTAATTCATTTTAACTCCAATTTGTAAAATAAAACATGTTTTCTTAATTAGGCGAATATGAATAATCTATTGGACTAGGTTTTAAACTTTAAATCATGGTTTTGTAGATAAGTTCCAAAATTAGGGTTTCCCCTATGCTTTATGTCTTTATATATATATTAATACATGTGTAATGTTTAACTAGGGATATATGGGATTGGATACTATCAGATTGGTGAAAGTGATGGTAATGAATATAATCTAAGGTATGTGAATCCTATTTCGTAAGTGAAGCCTATGTTATATGTGAGCTAAATTTTAGTATTTGGAACCTATTTATGTGAACATCAATGATGAATGTGAGATCTATGTGGAATGTATATGTGCAAATTACCTATTCTTCAGTTGGGCTCTTATCCAACCCTACCTTATTAATGTGCTAGCCTTGATATCTTCCTAATGCCTTTAATTGTCTCTTTAAATTATGATGTTCCTATTGCCATGGTGGCTCATCTATTTGAATTATGTGAATCTTGCTATTGCCTATGTTGGCTCATCTTTTTGAAATACTTGGATAATGTTGTTGCATATGATGGCCTATTTATTGAGATGTTTCTTGGGTTTTATTCCCATGCAAAGTTGCAAAGTTTATTTATATTTCTCACTACTGCAAAGTGATTATTTTAAGCATGAGGTATTTTAGGCCAAATGACAATGTAGTGTACATGAGTACAAACCACCCATAGGGCACTGAGGTTTTAGTCCTCCTGCCGGGCACTGGGGTTTTAGTCCCCCTACCATTTTATATATTAGGCACTGGGGCTTTAGTCCCCCTGCAACTTTTTAGGCTCTGGGGTTTTAGTCCCCCTGCCATTGGTGAGGTCCGGTAGGTGCCTCACCCTACATTGATATGACTTTGTGTCTTAATATGTTCATGCTATGTGATTATTATTGTGGTGATTGTTTAGGGCAGTTTTTCTCTCTCTTATTCTTATTCTTGCTTCATTTCTTTTGAAATTCCTTAGTGTAGAGAATCTTTTATATTGCAATGCTTTGGATTATTTAATTGTCCTATTTCTCTTAAATAACACATACTTTTATCCTTCTCTTGCTGGATGACCCCAACCATCTAGGTTAGGATCAGAGTGCGCAATGGAAGCTTGGTGAACCAAAGGCTAAGGATAGGACAAGAAGAAAAAGAACATATAACTTGCATGCTCATAGTTGCCTATATATATTAAGTTCTTTTGTTTGGAGACAATATTGTCTTAGTCTAAGTCTTCCTCTACCTAGATCCTATGTTTTGTATAAATTTGTACTTCCTTTATGGAAATTTTTATAATGTACTCTTTATACATTTTGAATAAACTCAAGTTTTAATTCTTCCGCTGCCACACATTTGATGAATTTGTTTATCATGTATAATAGTAGAGACTTGGTCTTTACAGCATGGCATCAGAGCATCAAGGTAGTCAAATTCTTGACTAATTCAAAATTGTCTCCTAGATAGAACCCTAATATTATATAGTTTCCCTATAGTAAGTTTTTCATCTTAAGTTGACCTATAATGAAAATTTGATTTAGGATCATAATAATTTCATATTAGAAATAAAATTTTTCAACTTTTTGGTGAATTGTCTATTGAGTAGCTATTAGAGCAAGAAGTTGAAGTGATGGTGTCTAGAAAGGGTCAGAGCTTGGGGGCTGGAAAAATTTTCCTCTGCACCACTAGCTTGGTTTATGGGGACTCCCATGCTCATATGACCTGGTCTGGCCTGATCTGATACGGACAGCTCGAAATAGTCTACCCTTAGACATATTGCCTTATTGTTGAGTAACCTTAAAACACTTATATGATGATTTGATTTTTCCAACCAAAAATCATCTTGTAATCCTCAAGTACCTTATATGAGCCTTAGATTGCCATGTTTAGGATTAGTGTGCCCTATGCTATACCTTGAGTTTGGAAGATAGAGTTTAGTAAGACTTTTATGTTGGATCTTATACCCTTAAAATAATTTGACTTAGTAAACCCTTTAAATGGAATGTTAGTGATAGTACCTTGATAGATTTTGGAGTTGCTGATTTCTAGGACGAAATCCTCCTTAAGGGGGTGGAGTCCCTCAATGCCTTGAAATCAAGAAACCCTAACTCCTTAGATATGGGATTAGAGAGCTTATATGTTTAGAGTTGAACAAACCTAATATAATTGTAATTCATCTTGTTTTATAAATGTATAAGTCATATAATTCTCATGCTTGAACCTTAATATATTCTTGATGAAAATATAATTAGTAATTCATTAATATTTGTGGATATACATAATTTTGACTCAGTCACCCTAATTATAGATGGAGCATAATATGTAATGGTCATGTTTACCGATACCCTAAGATGTAATCAGCTAGCCTTGACAACATATATATATATATATATACCCTTAATGCCTTTCATGATACATTAGTGACATTAGGTGTCATCATCACATAATATGCCTTGGTGCATGTAGATGTATTAAAATCACTTAATCATAATTGTGACCTGATTATCAGCATAGGTAAGGCATAGCACCTTGTTGACTAAATACGTCTCATTAATCATCTTATCATGAATTGGTTTATGAATCAATTCAAATAATCACTAAAATATATAAAATGACTCAAATATGATAATGAGTAACTCGATTCACATAATGAGATGTTAATTCATATTAATTAGTGTTATAAGAGAAAGCCAATTCATTATGTCATGATATGAGTAGGAAGGATGTTGTGACAATATGTAACTTAGGTATAAGCAATTAAAGTGTCACATATGGACTTGTTATTAGTTTAATAATTTGTTGGATAATAATTAGTTCTCACTAAAATATTATGTGATAAGCTACATGATGCCAATAATGGATAATAATATTAAGTTATTAATGTTGGTGATCTAATTCATTTATAAAAGTTGAAATGGCTTAGTAAACCCTAACTCTTCTTAAAACCCTTGATGAGGGAAATACATAAGATAGAATGTGGAGATGTAATTGTTTGGGAATAAGATGTGGTACCAGTGATGGGATAATTATAAAACCTCTTCATGATGGGGATTCTAATAATAAGACAAAATGTTAATTATGTGGTGTTGGATAAAAGTTTATAGGTTTGTAAAAACCTTAGTAACACCTAGCTTGTGTTTAGAAGCTTTTAGTAGCTATCTAGTTGTTTAAGGTTGGGATGTTACACACTTACCCTCTCTTTCCTCTTGTTGTGATTTCAGGGACGAAATCCTCTTTAAGGGGTGAAGTGTTGTAACATACTGAATCTCAGGGTCTTCCCTGCAATTTACCCACTTTTGAGCTTTTCTTGGCCTTATAGTCCATTTGGACCTTTTCCTTAAATTTCCCATCCTTTTGAATCATTTTTGGACTTTATTTGCAATTTGAGCTTTAATGACGGTGAAATTCCATCTTTGCCCCCATTCATGATTATAAGAGGGTGTTTGCACAAATAACCCACTTAAGGAGATAAGTGAGGGCTAATAATGTAATTTGGTCATTAATGAGATTATATAATTAGATAATGTTGAATTGGAGCTTTTTGGATAAATATATTAGTAATAATGTGTATTTGAGTTAATATATGAGTATATTAACCTTAACTATTTCTCTCTCCTCAAAATATGTTTTTAATTCATGAAAATATATTATTTTGTTGAGAAATGATTATTTGTATCCTAATGTGTTTTATATCTCTAATTTACTCACATGTTTCATATTAATATAGTCTTTTCATATAATTCATTCATTTTAATATATTATTACACTCTTTTAAGAGCTATATATTTATTAAGGGCCATATTATGTAATAAACGTGGATCTAATTGTATATCATGGTGCTAGGTGTCATTATCAACCTATGGTCCAAATTTGGTGACTTTTGGACTCCATTTGACCCTTCAAATCCTTCTTATACACTTTTAATATAGTGCATCAATTGCATGAAATGTATTTCATTCAATGTCGCATAACACTATAGTCAGTTTTATTTTCCTGGTCACGCGAGCCAAACCATCATGGTCCCTTGATCCAACAACCTGCTCTAGTTTCCTGTTGATCCGATGGCCCATAGGTTGTCCCCTACCTCAGTCCGGGTGCGAGGACATGAGCAGCCCCGACCGCAGGACTGCCCCAACTCGTTCTCCCTCTTCACAACACCATTGTGCGCAATTCCTATCCCTTTAGCTTCGTCTCCTCACGAGAGGTTCAGTGATCCATTGCTAGACTTTCGAAATGACCTGTAGGTGAAACGCCTCTCTCAACTTCTCACCCCCTCTCCTCGTCGACTCACAGCGGAGTCTAGGCCCTTCCTCCCACTGATCAAATGGCTCGTCGAGCACCCTTAGGCCTCAAGCCTTCCATATCCTCCATCAATTTCTCCTCGATCGCCCTAGAGCTCACTGACCTACTCAGTCGTCTTCCCCGACAACAGTGACATACTGCTCGCACCTCCAGCCACCTCTGTGCGATTGGTTTCTAGGTAAGCATCATTGATGCTTCCTCCTTCTTTCCGCTTCTTTACCTTGCCTCGAGACGCCCCCAGTCTCCGTGTCCTATAAGCTCGCCGTCGAGCTCCACTGCCACCTACTATCTTTGAGCTTCTGAGCTCCCACGACCTCACCGCATCCTGCTTTGACCTCGCCTTGACTCCGTGAAGATTACCCTGACCTCGGTTTTCGGTTTGGTGGTGTTTCTGTGTGGTTTCCCCCGACTTTGTTTTCCCCTGTTCTGGTCAGCCATGGCTGGTTTGCTTTGTTCCTGAGCACGCGGAAGCCTATCTGGATGTTTGCTGGTGTCCACGGGATCCATAGGAGCTTGCTCCCGACCTCTGTGCCTATGTTTCTCGTGTGGATGGGAGGATCTGTAACTGGAGTCCAAGCTCCAGTGGCCGTTTGTGCCATGTCCGCAAGGGGGGATGAAACCAGGTCGATGAATGACCTCGGTAGCCCCATCATGCTAATCGGTTGATTAACATCGCATGGGCAATATTTTATTTTCATGTCCTATTCTGTTTTCTCGCCGAAGTTATTTCAAATGACTCAAGAGCCCTCGCCATTTTAATTGAATCGATTTACAAGCAAGGGTATTTCAGTCTTTTCCATCGTTGCTCCATCACCCTTTGACATAGACCACTCAGGCGTGGACCAGTGACTGGGCCAAACCCGATTGGCCCATGTCATCATGGGTCCGGCCACTGTGGCATTGTTTCCACATTTTAATTTTTCTATGTGGCTTTTCCTTGCAATCTGATTGGCCAGACTTACTTAATTCATAGTAAATCAACCATCGGTCAGAAAAATGCGAATAAATAGTCAATGGAAAGGATTTTTAATGTAGAATTCGGTTTTGAAGCTTTTGAGTCATGATTTGGATTCCTTTTTCAAAGTTTGCTTTGAATACCTTTTTAAATGTATAAAATGTTCTAAAATACATAATTAATTCATTTTAACTCCAATTTGTAAAATAAAACATGTTTTCTTAATCAGGAGAATATGAATAATCTATTGGACTAGGTTTTAAACTTTAAATCATGGTTTTGTAGATAAGTTCCAAAATTTGGGTTTCCCCTATGCTTTATGTCTTTATATATATATATTAATACATGTGTAATGTTTAACTAGGGATACATGGGATTGGATACTATCAGATTGGTGAAAGTGATGGTAATGAATATAATCTAAGGTATGTGAATCCTATTTCGTAAGTGAAGCCTATTTTATATGTGAGCTATATTTTAGTATTTGGAACCTATTTATGTGAAATCAATGATGAATGTGAGATCTATGTGGAATGTATATGTGCAAATTACCTATTCTTCAGTTGGGCTCTTATCCAACCCTATCTTATTAATGTGCTAGCCTTGATATCTTCCTAATGCCTTTAATTGTCTCTTTACTTTATGATGTTACTATTGCCTTGGTGGCTCATCTATTTGAATTATGTGAATCTTTCTATTGCC
Source organism: Alisma plantago-aquatica (assembly GCA_963693085.1). Lineage (NCBI taxonomy): Eukaryota > Viridiplantae > Streptophyta > Magnoliopsida > Alismatales > Alismataceae > Alisma > Alisma plantago-aquatica. The sequence goes on along the minus strand of OY856410.1, from coordinate 1,184,024,790 downwards.
TATGTTTTTTGAAATACTTGGATAATGTTGTTGCCTATGATGGCCTATTTATTGAGATGTTTCTTGGGTTTTATTCCCATGAAAAGTTGCAAAGTTTATTTATATTTCTCACTACTTCCAAGTGATTATTTTAAGCATGAGGTATTATAGGCCAAATGACAATGTAGTGTACACGAGTACAAACCACCCACATGGCACTGAGGTTTTAGTCCTCCTGCCGGGCACTGGGGTTTTAGTCCCCCTACCATTTTATATATTAGGCACTGGGGTTTTAGTCCCCCTGCCACTTTTTAGGCACTGGGGTCTTAGTCCCCCTGCCATTGGTGAGGTCCGGTAGGTGCCTCACCCTACATTGATATGATTTTGTGTCTTAATATGTTCATGCTATGTGATTATTATTGTGGTGATTGTTTATGGCAGTTTTTCTCTCTCTTATTCTTATTCTTGCTTCATTTCTTTTGAAATTCCTTAGTGTAGAGAATCTTTTATATTGCAATGCTTTGGATTATTTAATTGTCATATTTCTCTTGAATAACACATACTTTTATCCTTCTCTTGCTGGATGACCCCAACCATCCAGGTTAGGATCAGAGTACGCAATGGAAGCTTGGTGAACCAAAGGCTAAGGATAGGACAAGAAGAAAAAGAACATATAACTTGCATGCTCATAGTTGTCTTTATATATTAAGTTCTTTTGTTTAGAGACAATATTGGCTTAGTCTAAGTATTCCTCTACCTAGATCCTATGTTTTGTATAAAGTTGTACTTCCTTTATGGAAATTTTTATAATGTAATCTTTGTACATTTTGAATAAAGTCAAGTTTTAATTCTTCTACTGCCACGCATTTGATGAATTTGTTTATCATGTATAATTGTAGAGACTTGGTCTTTACACCATATGAATCGCCTGATCTCTCCATCGATTCTATCACATAGTTGGAGAGGGATCTTTGTTGTTTGTGTGATATAAGTTGGGATGGTGGCAAGGGTACTCTTAGCAAGACATATGCGCCCAGCCATAGATAGGTTTTGTGCAGCCCATGAGCTGACTCTATTATTCACTTTATCAAGGACTTCGCTGTAGGTCTTCTTGTTCACCCGTGTGTGGAGGATCGGGACCCCTAGGTATTTCCCCAAGTCCTGAGTTCTTTGTAGCCCGCTTCGAGTGCAAATCTAGGTGGCCTCCTGATTGGAGATGCTTTTGGAAAAGAAGATCATTTTCTTGTCAACCGAGATGGCTTGACCTGAGGTTAGCTCAAACTCCTTGAAACAATGCAGAATGGTACCCATATTAGTAATGTTTGCTTTTGCAAATAGGAGGATATCATCGGCAAAACAAAGATGACCAATCAGCGGTCCCTTTCTACCCAACTGTATGGGTTGCCATCTCCTTGTATTAACACACTCTTTGATCATTTGGCTCAGACGTTCGATACAAAGCACAAAGATATATGGGCTCAAAGGATCGCCTTGTTTGAGGACCCTCCTGGGTCTAAAGCTAGTCGAGCTCCTGCCATTCCATGCTATGGTTGAGCTACCTCGAGTGATGGAGTTCATAATTTACTCAATCATGCAGGTGGGGAGGTTCACTCTTTTTATTGTATCTTCAACAAAATTCCAAGCCAATCTATCATAAGTTTTCGTGAGGTCGACTTTGATGGCCATGGTCTTCTTGGAGTTCTTCGTTTTCATAGTGTGTATAATTTCCTGAGCTGCAGAGATATTGTCAGAGATCTTCCTTCCTGGGATGAAGGCACTTTGCGCAGGGTTGATCCAATCTGGTAACCACTTCTTCAATCTTTCGACCACAACCTTCGAGCATAGTTTAAGAATGGTGTTATTGAGTGAAATAGGGTGGAACTGGCTTTTGAGTTTAGAACTGGGCACTTTAGGAATGAGGACTATAGTGGCATCACAAAGTTGTTCGTCAAGAATTCTGGAACTCAGGGATTCCTCGACCGTTTTGCAGACAGTTTCTTTAAGAGTCGACCAGTTTGATATCAAGAAATGTGTTGTTGTACCGTCCAGACCAGCTGCTTTGTAGGGGTCCATGGTTTTTAGGATTTCAAGAATCTCTTTCGGTTGAATTTTCTTGGCTAAACTACGGTACTCATCAACAGATAAGGGGGTGAAGCGAGCAGGGATCTTGTTTATGTCTCGCTGGCTTGTGTTGTTAGGGGTTGTGAAGAGGTCAATGAAGTAGTTTGTGACCAGCCTAAAGATTTCATCTTCATCAATAATCTAGTCGCCTGTTGGGCCTTTAATAGTATGACACTTGTTGGACCTTCTCCTTTGATTCACGAACGCTTGGTAGAAGTGAGTATTGGAGTCCCCTTCCCTGAGCCAAATGATGTGGCTCTATTGCTTCCAGTCCTCCTCCTTGTGTTTAAGGATTAAGTTAAGATCGCCCTGCATTTGAGAACATAAGTTGTCTGTAATTGCGTCGTACCTGATAGATAAATTTGTTTGAAGGATGTCTATGTTTCGTAGTAGACGTTCCTTCGTGGCTCTTTTCTATTTATGTCTATCTGCGTCCCATGCGCTGATATGGGGCTTGGCTAGCATAAGGGCCTCATGAAACTGCATATTTTTGCACCAGTGTCGATCAAGACAGTGAGTGAAGGAGGGGTCCTGTACTCATGAAGCCTTGGTGACAAACCTCTTCTTATTACTCAAGCATTTCTTAGTCTAAATCAGCAGGGGGCAATGATCAGATTCTATCTTAGGTAGGTGGGTCACGACAACCTCTGGGAAAGAGATAAGAAAGTCATTATTAGCCAAGCCTCGATCTTGCCTGCTTTGTTTAAGGCCATGCCTGTAGGTGAATTGTTTCCCTGAGAAGCCAAGATCGGTGAGACCTGCTTCGAGCAAAGTGGCAGAAAAAAGTTGGGCCTTGTGATGATTATATGTCTGGTAGCCAACCATCACCGTCGAGGAAATGGTTGTGTTGAAGTCACCCGCGACGATCCAAGGTTCAACGAAGCTTTTGCCCATCTCACAAATGTGTTTTCAGAGGAGGTTACAGACCTAAAAGTGTGGATTGGCATAAACAAACACAGCAAGGTAAGAATTGTTCACTCTACATGTTATGAATTGGCGATGCATTTTGAGGATTTTCACATCGCACAAAGATAAATCCCAACAGAGCCAGATCCCTCCCGAGAAGCCCTGTGCTTCGGATCGATGAGAATTAGAGAAGCCTAGCTTCTTGATGGTCTGGGTAGCTTTATCCGCACTTATTCTAGGTTCAAACACAGCCATGACGACATGTTTATGTACAAAGACCAGTTCTTTTAGGATTCTACATGTGTCATCATTTCCGATGCCTCGTATATTCCAGCACAAAAGTTTAGACATCAAGCAATGCTTGTAACTGGTAAAGCTGGTGAACGGGATGTTAAGTTTAGGCCTCATTGTTCTCCTTGTTGTCTACACCACTTAAGGCATCCAGAATGACCTCTGCTTCTGGGCTACCTCTTAGCCTTGGGCTTCTTCTGATGCTTTCGATTGCTGTCTTCGCAGCCCCAGAGTGCTTCATCTTTATTCCGCTTCCCTTAAACATCTTCCCACTCATGGAGTTTCTGGGGGTAGAGTTATTTGTCGTCGATTGGTCAGTGTCTCATTTCTTCTTTCTGCTGTGGATGGTTTGCGTAGTGGCAGTGGTAGTCACAGGTTCGTCAGTGTCCGGGATGATTTCAATCACCTCATCGATCTCTGGGTTCACCGCAGTGTGGTTCGAGGTTTTTTTGGCTTGCGCATCTTTTTTCTGGCCATTTGTTGATTGATTGAGTTGATTTGTAATATCCGCGAGAGATTTTTTCTTCTGTTCAACATTCTCTATAGTGTCTGCAGTGTTCTTCTTCCTCCAGATCTTAGGGTTCTTATGTCCCGTTGAGTTTTCTATCATCTGCTTTCCTTGTTGGCTTGTGTTCGCAGTTGCTTCAGATGATTCTTCTTCTACTATGAGATCATTGAACCGGTTCCTCGTATGAGTGGTATTGTTCATAGTTGTTCCAATAGCCTGTTGTTTCCCCTGGTAGCCCCGCCTTTTTCGCTGCGTTCTCCACGGGTTGTCAGGTTCTGTAATGGTTTCATCCGTGGTTGGGGACGGTGCATTCTTGTTGGCTTCCGGTTGCTTAGTTCTTGCGGAGCATTGCAATGACGTGTGGCCTTCTTCGCCGCAGGTTGCGTATTGAAAGAGAAAGCCTTCATACTCTACTCAAAGTCTATCCTATTGATGACAATGTTGGATGCCAAGTCGGACATGGTGTCCAGTTTGATGTTAAGGTGAGAAAATTTTCTTCTTTTTCATTGTATAGTGTGATCATCAACCTTGACCAACCTTCCTAGTGCCTTACCAATACAATCAAAGATAGTTTGGACGTAAAGATGTAGTGGTAGATTCATAATTCTAACCCAGCAGACAATCTTCCTTGGAAGATTGGATGAGGGAATAAAAGAGGGATGCCAGTCCCATACGATCAGGTTACATCCAAAGATTTTCCAAGGTCCTCCAGTCATGGCCATCTCGTAGTCGCTCCAGCATGATAGTTGAATGACAAAATGGTTCAGATCCAGTTCATAGATGTTGTATTTTCCTATGAAACTCCACATGGCTCGTAGGCGGGTCTCTCAGGGTCATGTACCCGAGTTGGGTCCCCATAGCATTCACGACGATGGCGTATTGCCATGGTCTAATGAGAAACTCTTCATACATTGGGTCGATAGTTATTTCTGGCTGTCTGTCGGAGAAGTAAAGATTCACTCCCTCCAGATTGAGATGCTCTTCAAAGAGCTTGTTAAGGAAAAGGTCAGTTGATCTGTTCATCGCTGATCCGGTACTGGATCTGGATCTGTTATTCCCCCAAGCATTTTCTGTGTTAGGTCTCGGGGGGTCCTGCTCCTCCTGGTTGTTTCCCAAGAGCGGCGGGAATAGCCCATGTGGGGGTGTAACTCCTACGACCGCCGGGGTAAAAGTGCCACCGGTTGCGCATCTTTCCTTCTGTGTTTCCGCGCTATGGTTCTCAGATTGAGACGATCCTCTCATGCCTCCATAATGGAACTCTATTCCCGTATTCAGGATACAGATTTTCCCTGAGCTCGTGGCGTTGATGATTTGTTGTTCTTCTACGTGGCCAGGCCTCTCTCTTCCTGGACTTCTTGAGCGTCGTTCATGGATCTGTTCGTGCTGCAGGTTACGATCCTCCTTGTTCCTATCTTCTAATGGACCCTTGGCCCCCTTGGGGGTTGTGCCTTCCGCTTCACTAGGATCGCCCGCCGCTGCTGCCCCCCACTCTGCTTCCATGCCCTAACTCACTTTAGGAAAACTATAATGGATTAGGGTTAATTCCTCTTACACCAGCTTTACCAATTCATTACTGTGAGACTTGTATAAAACACTTGTGTTCATTTGGGAGTTTATTCATTATTCCATAAATTATTCTAGAATAGATGCATTAGTCCTTGATCATATTAGTAAGACTCATCACCTTCAAAAGAAGTAATAACTCCTACTATTGAGTATCTTTTCACATTCAAAGGATTGTATGTGAGTTCAACTTTTCCTCTCATACTCATTTTAATAATAGGTTTCTTTGGTTTAAGAAGTAATCTTTGTTCAAAACATCATAATAATCATATGATGAAATAATATCATCAAGGTGCACAAGGGTTTATTAGGGATATTAACACACATGAAAAACCTGATTTCCATTTTGACATATTTCATTCATCAATCCTAAAGTGTATATTGATTCATTCATATTTGGTTCAATCCCCCAACACAAACCCTAATTAGGGAATATCACAACCTCATATTGATCCTTATGTATATATAATATTCATTTTCAGTGAGCTTTAATATTACACTTGTCTAATTCATTCTAATATAATTCAAATATGATCTTGTGCATGTCCACTCAATTTTCAAGCATATCATTCAATAGTCGATTCTAGGTAATATTTCTACAAAACAACATAATACTATGTCCGTGGAATTATTCGTTGAACTTAAATAAATAAATTAGAAATTAGACAAATATTAATCAATGAAAAAGGATCTAAATCAGTAGCATTTATTTCCCCAATTGCATCCCAATTGATTACGTAATTGCATACAAATACTAGCAATGATTTTGATTTTTTTAGCTGGAAGTAATTAGTCTTTCAACATGATTAATTTTTTTAATAGGGATAGAAACACTCCCCTAAGATGGAAAACATGTGTTTCATCAATCTCACTTCTCATATTTTTCTTGTAATTTCATATCCAAACTCATATTCAAACTCGTTAGGAATTATCTCCATAATCCATTTCCTCATATGAAATATCTTTCTTATCTTAGGTTCCATATCAAATTATAAAATCATTTCTCTTTAACCATTTTATAATTTATTACAATCATGGATATTATTATACTCCCAAACTTTCTTAATCTGAATGCTTGGTCAAGGCATGCATAAGAAGTACAGTTGACAATGCCATACCGGCTTATCTCAATACTGAAATACTTGACCAGAATATCTGGATATTGAGTTCAGTTAGCATGCATATCATTCATGTTTTGTTCAACATCCATGTTATCATTTAGTCTTAGATCATTTGTCCCTATAGACTCATCTAACCTAAGCTCTGATACCATGTTGTCAGTCCCTCCCTTTTTATTAGCATAAATTCCAACTACTAGAGAGAAACCCTAAAATAAATATCTGATTAAACAATAAAACATTTCAATATTTACAAACATGAGTGATAAAGTATGTGACAAAACATGGAATTTTTGTTCCTTCTTCTTTCTTCACAATATTCATAAACTGATGTCACATCAAGGACATCACATTAAGATATCACAAATCTTATTCAACTCTATTAAGACCAAAATCAAATCTTACTTTTCACATGCAGTTCAGTTTAAATAAAATACTAGTACATTAATGAACAATTTGATACACTACCCATTCTAGGAAAGAGAGAATACATGGACATTCTATATATAGATTATTCTATTTAGATCTTCTTTATCATGACCTCTCCTCTAGATATCATCATACCTAAAAACATTTGAAACAACCTCATGAGACTCATATAAAGCCCTAGTGATTGGATACCTCCCACTCAAGTTGAGTACAATCATCAACACTAGGTTAAGTATAGCGAACTTTAAAGAAACATGCAAATATTGAAAAGTCTAGCAGATCGTTCTAGCATATAGTCAAATATAGCCTATGATAATATTATAAACAATTAGAAAAGGTAATCACTAAGATCAAATCCAACTTTAAAACATCTTTTAGATCATGTCTATGAAAAAATCAACAAATGATTCTTAGTTCAGATTAACAATTCTTTAGTATGAGTAACAAGTTAAGATCTAAATATTTTGAAATGACACATAAAAATTACATCATCTTTGTGACACCACACTAGCTGGACCAGGAACACATCATGTAGTCTTGAAGCTGAAGTACACATAAGACATATCTACCAAACAATACTATCAAATGACAACCAATCCAGATCATATTCAAAGTAGATAAAAATCCCAACATTTACTACTTGTCAACAAGATAGATCAGAATATGAAATAGATAATCATTATAACAGAATGATTATTTTCCACAATAAGAAACATAATCAACAATAGCAAATTATCAGCTAACAACATAAGGAATGCAATACACATTCAAATCATATTCTACATGTATTGTCATCTATTATTCATTTTCCTTGAAACTAATTGGCTTGTACCTCACCAAGTAGAAGTCACCTCACCTAATTCTTACATCAATGACTCACCATCACTATATTAAAATTTATTTGACCACCCTAAGATATCAACAACAAACCCTGGTCCATCATTAGGTTTCCTAAAGATGCTCTTGTCCTCATCTCAGGTGCATGAGATAGGAACCAACATTATAGAGTATCACATATCATCATTGTATATCATATATCATCATATTTCACATACTTCACAGTTTTCATTTCATTATAGTCTATTCCTCATGGACATAGACTTTCAAAATAAGGACTTAGGTCCAAAGCCGCACTAATGACTCACTCCTAAATCCTGGTGGTGTAACCTTTAAGGTTTTGGTCCACACTCTAGAAATCATTCTCATAATACTCTAATTACTAAAAGGAGATTTGTTTCATTTTCAGTGCGACACTTGGGAGAAACTCACGATGTTCAGGGCACCTAACTAGATGTGTCATCATTCCACTTGTTATTAATCATTTTTACTCATCTTAAAGAAGATTCAATCATAATTTATCATATGTGTATGTTTTCACATAACTATAATGACATAAAGCATAGTAGGCTTATCAAGAGTGACAATGACTAAAACAAAAATCATAATAATATGTACTTTTGCAACATGTATGATTCTTTCCATTTCCACATTTTCTCATAAAAATCATCCTCTGTGGGCTTTCACCACAAGACATGATCTCATTATCTAGTATATACCCTCATCAAGGTTTCTCAAATGTAATCAATGCATGCTAATTCAACCTCAATATATTTCTTATTAGTTCATGTTGTATCACAATTCTCATCAAATATATATGAAGATATTACAACTAACAAAATTACATGCATATAGAAATCTTCTATTATTCATGGTTCTCAGAACAAACTTATCATGCAAAAAATACTTATTCCATCCAATTTCTATAGATATGAATACGTCTCAAGCATAAGCATGCACAACACACTTAATACTCCTCTTCTATTTATTCCCATTCTAAGTTAGTGTTACTACTCAATACATATGTAATCTTAATTTTAATCCATCAGATTAGACCATTCTCAGAGTACAAGTGTCTATAGACAATTGCAATTCAAACTTGAATTCTTATGAATGAAATTGCATCCTCAAACTTCATCTTGTAATTTAATTATATTATACACATGTACATTCCTTAATTCCTCATTTTAGAGCACTGTTCATTATTGTCATATAGCTCATCATATTAGGGTTAGGGTTAGGATATTAGATTCAACTATGAATTTTCTTCCTTTTTCCTTTGTTTGATAATCATTAGTCATAACTTGTTTCATATGATGCTCACTACTATTCCTAGAATCAATCATTCTAAATTATATAAAGTTTCTCTCTCATTGAAGTCCTTCATAATCTAATTTTAATATATTTCACTCACTTTAGGTCAACACTCATGTAATCAAAATATAGAGTCTATATACTTCATCATACACATTTCATTAATTTCATTTTTAACTTGTCATCACCATTCAATTCCTATTCATTTACTCTCTCATGTTTAGTTAGGTGTACCATATCATTGAGTTTCTATGACATTTTGTTAATTAACATCAAACTTTTAAATGCTTATAAGACTACCCACTTTAAGAAAACTAGAATGGATTTGGGTTAATTCTTCTTACACCATAATCTTTACTCATCTTCCTGATTTATTACTGCGGGACTTGTATAAAAGACTTACATTCATGTGGGAGTTTACTCATTGTTCCATAAGTAATTCTAAAATAGATGCATTAGTCCTAGATCATCTTAGTAATACTCATCACCTCCAAAATAATTAATAAATCCTACAATTGAGCATCTTTTCACATTTAAAGGATTATATGTGAGTCAGGCTTTTCCTCTCATACTCATCTTAATAATAGATTTCTAAGGTTTAAGAAGTAATCTTAGTTCAACACATCATAAAGACATATCATACAGTAATATCATCATGGTGCACATGGGTTCATTAGGGATATTCATACATGGAAACCCTAGTACCAAATCATTTACATAGTATCCCATTACAATCATCAAATGATAGTCTCTATGGGCATACATACCAATAGATTCCCACTTTCACTTATACCCAATCACTCATGAATCTCAATCCAAGTGATCAAACATGTCTGTCATGTTTCTACTGTGCAAGTGCTTTTGTGAACGGGTTAGCCACATTACTTTCTATAGGCACTCAGCAAATCTTCACATCTCCTCACTATACGATCTCTCATATGAGATGGAACCACTGTAGAATATGTTTGGAACATTTGTGCGATCTTGGTTCTTTAGCCTGTGCAATTGCTCTATTGTTGTCACAAAACAACTCAATTGCATCGCTAGCGCTTGGAACCACTCCAAGTTCAGAAATGAACTTCTTGATCCATACAACTTCCTTTGCAGCATTAGATGCGAAAATTCCAGATATTTTGTTCATCAATACTGATTCATTAACTTATTTGATTCAATCCCCCAACACAAACCACAATCAAGAAATATCACCACCTCATACTGATCCTTATGTATATACCATATTCAATTTCAGTTAGATTCGATATTACAATTGTGTAATTCATTATAATATAATTCAAATATGATCATGTGCATGTCAACTCAGTTTCCAAACATATCATTAAATAGTTGGTTGAGGTAATATTCATGGAAAACAACATGATCCTATGTCCATCGAATTATTATTAGAACTTAAATGAATACATCAAAAGTTATGCAAACATTATTTAATGGAAAAGGATCTAAATCAATAACATTTATTTCCCTAAAATCATCCTAACCAATTATGCAATTGGATACAAATATATCACCAATGATCTTGATAATTTTAGGTCAATGTAATTAGGCTTTCAACATGATTGCAAAGCCTAATAGGTAGAGAAACACTCGCCTAAGGTGACAAGCACCTTAAAAATGTAGGCCAAACTCTGAACTTTTAGAAAACCACCAAGGTTCTACTATTGAATTTCTTCCTCTTATCAACTCAAAAATCCTTGAAATAGAGAATAGTAGAGAAATAAGGAGATTTGGTATCATTTTGAATCAAATCATAAGATAGAAGGAATATTGACACGTGAGAGAATAGTCACCATGAAATACTATGAAAAAAAGCTAAACTTACTTGATTTCATCATTCCTCGGATGATAAATCCTTAGGCCAACATCTCCACCTTCTTCCCCACTCAAACCCTAACTTTCCATCTCTCTTGGAATTTCCTTTCTCTGGAATGAATCATGAAATATCAAAGCTCCTTAGATTCTAGGTTGCTCATATAGATCAATTAAGGTTCTTAGGTCAATTGCAAATTGACCCACCTTTACACTTTCTTTTATTTCAACTGAATATCTTATCATTCAAATGTTACTGGAAATAATTTTCTAAATAGGTCAAAGCCCCTCTAAATACTAACAGTCTATAAATGATATCAAATCTCACTCTTTTCTTACTCTTTTAGCAGTCACATAATTGTGTGGTTGGCTAAGTTTATCCTGGGAAAACGCGACCCCCACCCCTTTCTGGATCAGTTTAACATCATCTAAAATTTATGAGAATCCAAGATAACATCTTAAATGTATCTTACAATCTAATTTAAAATTTCAACTCATTGGTATGTACCCATGAAAAGATAAAAATCAAATTCTAGACTACTACATTTTAGTTTAAATACATGGTCGACTGAGATTGTCCTGGGGTAAGTCGGATGACAAACATGTCATAAAACATTCAAATTTATGATTGATTGCAAGAATTCTTACTTTTGAGTTCTCTAAATCATATCCAAATTTCAACTAAACTAGAGTTGTATATAAAATACTAAAAATCATATAGTGCTCCACTATACTTATCAAATTATGTATTCATATTCTACTAAAACCCTAAATTTGACCAATTAGGGTTTCCAATTCTCAAACCCAAATTATTTGAAATAAAGGCATATTTAGAGTTTCTCATTAGGTTTAAATAATCACAAATCAGACTACCATCATTAATCAAGCTTTAAATAATGATCAATCTAGCTAAGCATGCAATCATTCAAGTAAACCCTAATTAGATGGTTATTCTAAAAATGGGTCATCCCAATAAGCCTCTACATGTGTTCCTTAGCCTCGATTTCATCCATAAATGAGGGAGAACATGGTGCACCATCTTTTCCACCAAGTTGAAGTGGAATAGGATTTGTTGGCATCCTAGTCCTCCCAAAACTCTATTTCTCTCCCTATCTTGGGAAAATGCCTTATGGAAACTTTTTCTCTCTCCATAAGAAAAATATGACAAACCATTTGACTCACAAGTTGTCTTAAGAATTGTGTATGTGCGTATCAATGTTTGCAATGTATCCCTTTTGTATAGGACAATCATGGGCTTGGAGAACCATAATTTCAATCCTTTTCACAATCACAAACTTATAACAAACTTACAAATAAAACTATGATTGGAATTCCAAATGGACAAGTAAGTCTATCCATATATTGATATGAATTCCCTATTGCATTCCAATCAACGAATTGGGTTTCCAAATGACAGACTAGGTTAGTCTAGATTAAAATTTGAGTTGGTTTCTAAATTGAAATCTTCCTTTTTGAATTCCAATCAGTTGATTGGGTTTTCCAATCAATCGACTATATTAGTCCATAGTCAAATTCAGCCAACCAATTGGCAATATATATATATATATATATATATATATAAATATGTATATATATATATATATATATCCATTGACCCAACAAATCCAATCAGTCAACTAGACATTTGGATAAGAAATCAACATATTTACGATTCAAAAACCATTCTAATCATTTGTTTGCTTGCTAACATCAATTCCCGTATACATCCTTATGTGTGTGACCAGGTAGGTTCTTAATTATGTTGATATTGATGTTCAAAACCACACAAGTAGATACTAGTGTCCAGACACACATTATTTTTACCCAAGTAATAGGAATAAGTTGTAGAACAGATACAAAGTACAAAATGAGCAATGTTACCATGGCCATATATTCCGTGTGTCACAGATATCCATATTATAGTAACATCCCATATTATTCAACTAACACAAAATACAGATTAAACCTGAACAAAACAAAGATTAAACATGTTATTATTCATAGCATTACAATTGGTCTCTACTATATTAACAATGGAATCTAGTTCCACTGGTCTCTAATAGAGAAGGGCTTGATACTGATTTTTAGAGAGAATGCTAACCAGAGTTACATTGCCTTGGTAGGCATCATGGGCTAGATGATACCTTTTCAAAATCAACCTTAATTGAGAGTGACCATTCTGAAGCATAATAGACCAACAATTAGTAATTTTGTGTCATGTGAGATCATTAGTTGATTCTTGTAGTAATGTTGGTCATCAACTTGATTCCTCAACTTCTTGCTCCTCATGGTGTTCTTCTAGTATTTTCTCAGTTGTAATCCCATCCACTCCGAGTATTTGTTCCTCAACATGACACCTAGGGCTTCTTCTTCTTTTCTCCAATGAATCCCCAACTTTACCCTTCTTCTTCATCTTTGTACTACTCCCCTGGATCATCCTCTCCACCTTTGTTGTGGTATTTCTTTCCTTTTATCTATTAAGTTTTACCCTTGCTAAGACTATTTCCCTATCTGTCATCTCCTTCAATGAATCAACATTAATATCCAAGTTAACCTTTTTAGCCTCTTCTTAGAACTCAATCACCTAGTCCACATCTTGGTAGACAACTATGTGTGACTCTTCTTGCTTTATTTTCCTTTCTCCTTTTTTCTTATAAGACTGGCCTTCTTTATTGCTCCTAAAGTTCTTTTTCTTCCATAACTTCCCTGACTGTTAAGTAAGTTCTCAACTATCTATACTAGGAATAGTGGTATTTTCATGCTCATGTGATCCTCCATCCTCCTCATTCATCAAGCATTTAAAGATGTCATTGTCATTAGTTTCTGGTAGAATATCTGCCTACTTTTCTCACCTTCTCTTGTTCCCTCGTCGTTGTTGCTGGGTTTCCCACTGCTACCTTTTCTTCTTTCCTTGGTCTCTTTTCTCCCTATGAGTATTAGTGTCATAGACTGCCAACTAATCTGTGCATTACTTTGTTCATGGCCCATTTTCCACAAGTCTCGCATAGGAGCGATATATCGTATTTGAAAAAAATACTCAATTTCATTGATAAGGATTGATGAGTCCAGTGAGTGAGTTGTGTCCACTTTGACAGCTATACGCACAAACCTGTTGTTTAATATGATAGTAGTGTGAGTGTCTACTTTGTTTAACCTCCTAAGATCTTCATATAGATATTCATACAATGTTGGAACATACAAATGTTGAGGAAGGTTATCTATATGTACCCATGTAGTAATGTATGCGGCGATTTTCATCAAAAGACACAAATGATGAAGTGGCCTTTTTCTAATTTGAACATGTTGAATCTACCACTTGGATTCCAAAGTAGATGTAAACATTCCTAAAGTTTCATGTATCCAATGTTTGCACCCACGATCTTGACAACCACGACAAATCTCGACGGCCATGTAAGGTTATCCTTCATGATCGGGTCAATGGAAAGTGTTGGTTTTCCATTGACCAACTATAGTAAAAATATCGTTTGTTGACTAATTGTCTTCAAATAACTTGTCCAGGTAAGTGTCTAGATAAGTCAATCCTCCTATGCCTATGACCACACTACTGAAAGTTGGGGATGTATTACAGTTTGTGGTCGCCTCCACATCAATTTCTTAGATTTTGTATTTGGAGTAGATAACTTGTCTAGCTATCTTGTTGATTTCTATTAACAACCTATAGTGAAATATTGTCTGTTGACTTATTATCTTCAAATAACTTTTCCAGGTAAGTGTCTAGAGCAGACGATCCTCCTCCGCCTGTGACCACACTACTGAAGGTTGGGGACATATTAGGGTTTGTGGTTGCCTCCACATTGGCGACCTGGATTATGGTATTTGTGGTCTCTAGAGCACCATTACTAACGTGAGATGGATATGATTCATGGACAAACATCTCATGCATTGCATATGAGCTCTCCACGCTTGACATCCCATTTTCAAGGAGATGGATTCCATTCTTCGGGATTGGCATGGCAATACCAGCGAGATCCAATCTTCTTTGATTGCAATCATTTTCTCCTTTGTCTAATGGTTCCTTGCTCCATTCATCACTATCATCCTCACTTTGTCCATGGAGAAAGACCAATTTCCCCACTGTTCCCTAACCAACACTTGCATGCCCTAGCCTCCACATGCTATTTGAAGTCATTCTCTAAACATTTAATCAATCTCTCTTCAACTAGAGAAAACTATGTGAGATATAATGATCTCCATATCATATATTGATTATGTGATCATGGACATGCATCATGCCTATCAAGTGGTTGGGATAATACTATATATGACGGAAAAATTCCATTTACATAACTCATCGTGATCCTCATGTGCCCCAGTGCACCCAACCACCACATTTTAGGGAACACTTATATCATATTCTAGTGTCGAAGTACATAGAACAACATGTGACTATTGTAGTGGCTTCATGTCTAAGGATCATAGTCACCATTATCACATTGATATATGGCTCTGATTTGTCAATACATGACTTCCATGTGTCAATCTTAAGGTGGTTCTATCTAATACAACTTGCTATCTAACAAGTACTCATGTATCTGAGTTGATATCAAATATCATGGCTAAAGAGGCATAGACATCACTCATCACACATGCTAGTCTTGTGTATTATTGTTGTCCTAGACCATCCACAATAATAATCGACTAGGGACATAACAAAAATGAATTCTCTAAGTATACATATGATCTCATATATTATTTCTCAACCCAAACCATATGTCATCAAGTCATAACATTCTTAGAACAATATTAGATTTATTCATTATTTAAATACCGAAACAAACATAATAAATGGAATTGCCTTTTATTAATAATCAAATTAAATAAGATGTTTATTTTACAATCATTACATGATGGATCTCAGGGCATATAACTAATAGTCTCCCACTTGCACTAGAGCCAATCACTCATGGATCTGATTCCATGTGATCAAACATGAACTTGATGCTTTTGTTGTGAAAATTCTTTAATCAAGGAATCAACAACATTGATTTCAATTGATACTCTATAAATCTTAATATTTCCTTATTTTATGAACTCATGTATAAGATTCCAAAGTCTCAATATGTTCTTGGAATGTTGATGCAATCTGGGTTCCTTATCTTGTGCAAAGCTCCATTGTTGTCACAATATAATTCTGTTTCATCTTCAATGGTTGGAACCTCCTCAAGTTCACTAATGAGCTTCTTGATCCATACTGCTTCCTTTGTTTCATTGGATGTGGAAATATACTCAGCCTCTATTGTAGAATCGACCATCGTCTATTTCTTGGAACTATCCCATCTTATAGCTCCATCATTTAGAAGAAAGGCAAATCCTTATTGTGACTGGTAGTTGTCCTTGTCAATATGGAAGCTTGCATCAGTATAACCTTTTACAACGAACACTTTCTCACCACCATACTTAGGAATTAATCCTTAGTTATTCTCAAGTACTTAAGGATGTTATTTACTTATATATAATGGCCATTATATGAGTTCTATTGGTACCTTCTTATCATGATCAAAGTATATGATAAATATGTGCATGTACAAATCATTGCATAAGTGCTAGGTCCAATTGTTGAGGCATATGAAATCATACTCAAGCGCGCTCAATCTTCCAAAGAGTTGGGACATTTAGATTTAGAAATAATTGTTCCATGAGACATGGTAAGTTTCATCTTTTAGAATCATGCATGCTAAACCTCTTTAGAAATTTGCAATGTATGTACTTTGTCTTAGGAATAGAAAACTTCTAGATTTATATGTATAGGTCTTAATTCCTAGTATATAGGATTCTTAGCCTAATTCCTTCATGGAGAAGGTATTTTCCAACCATGTCTTAACCAATTGTAGAGTAGGTATGTTATTTCATATCAATAGTATGCCATATACAAACAATATAAGATATACAATTAAGCTCCCATTAACCTTCTTGTAAACACAAGTTTCATCTTAATCCTGAATATTACCAAACTATTTGAATTTCTAATCACAATGAAGATTCAAGTTATGAGATGCGTGCTAAAATCCATTGATTGATCTTAGTAGCTAATAGACTTGACCAGGTTCATTTGGGGTGATAAAACCTTAGTTTGTGTCATGTGCACACCCTGTAGAAGATTAGTGTTAAGGAAAGTTGTTTTAATGTCCATTTGCCAAATCAAATAGTAATAATAAGAGGCATTGACAACCATGATCACAATGGATTTAACCATAGCACCTATTGAAAAATTTCATCTTTTCCAACACCTTGAATGTGTTTGAAACCTACACGTTGAACTTGTTTGAAACCTTTTTCTACCAATTTACCTATGTAGGTTTGTACATTACCATCCATGGCAGTCTTCTCAT
Source organism: Alisma plantago-aquatica (assembly GCA_963693085.1). Taxonomy (NCBI): domain Eukaryota; kingdom Viridiplantae; phylum Streptophyta; class Magnoliopsida; order Alismatales; family Alismataceae; genus Alisma; species Alisma plantago-aquatica. The sequence continues at coordinate 1,184,007,550 of OY856410.1, read as the reverse complement.
TGAAGACCCATTTTCACCCTATTGTTGTTACCCCTTCAAGTGGATTCACCCAGGTGCATACCTTATTGGTATGAATGGGTCCATCTCTAATCTCCTGGATTCTAGCAATTACTCATAATTTGTTCCCTCAATAGCCTCAATGTGGGTTTTTGTCTCATCATCTTCAATTACCAATACATCATCTTGTTTAGTCATGAGAAATCTGTATCTCTCAGGATCAAGACATGTCCTACTTTACCTTTGAGGTTCCTGTGTTATGATTAATACTTGAGATTATACAACACTTTATTATTCCTCTTGTTCCTTAGAAATCTCCATTGATTCAATGTTATCTTACTGGACTTGAACTTCTTCAAATTCTATTTTACTCCTACTTTTTCCTCTAAAAATTAGTTTCTTTCTGAGGAATACAACATCTCTATTAACAAACTATTGTTGTCATATGGAATATAGAAGTAATATCCCTTTGTTTCCTTAGAGTAATCAACAAAGAAATAGATCTGATTTGGGTCCAAGCTTAATAAAAAATTGACATAAGCTTCACATCTCAAACTTCCACAAAAGACATATTGGCACGTCTCCCATTAAATATATCATATTGTGTCTTTTCAACATATTTATAAGGTACTCAGTTAAATCTAAATATAGCAGAGCATGTCCCCATTAGGAAATCAGAAGAATGGTGAAACTCATCATTGGATGTATCATGTCCAACAATGTATTATCCCTTCTTTCTACAATCCTTCTTTAATATCCATATTTGGGGAGGTACCCTGAGGATGTCATGCCAAGGAATTTGTTTAAGTGCATTTTAACTGAACTCCAACATAAAGATGAGTTCACAAGTCAAGAGATTATGTTGCTATACATTGACTCAACATGATCCACAACTTCACATGTTCTATACATACATGGCAGTCCCATTTTGACATCACACATGTGACATTGTTCCCATAAATTATGATTTCAGATCTTAGTGTCGATATTGTAGGGAGACCACCCCTCTTTCTTACCCTAGTCTTTGTTTCCTTTCCTAATAACAAATGTTGTTATTTAGGTTTCGTGCTTAGATAGTTTCTTTCATGTGATTGTTTAGATATAGTTTTACATACATGCTTCAATTTAGGAATCTGATAGATTTATGTCCCCTCACATCCATGAACACCATCCCTACTATCTTAGTTTAGAGGATCAACATACTATTAAGCTTGCGATAGTAGAGTTGTTCTCCCTTTATCCTTTCACCTTCTTTTCATTCATGCATGTTTAGTTCCTTATTGTTTTCCTATTATACATTAGGTATAAATTTAAAAATCTTATCACATCATGCATTCCCGACATTGCTCTTTTACTAAGTAGGACTTGGTCAATAATACATAACTCTATAGTTAAGGCTATGACAGTGTAATTTACATGGCTAAATATCATCTATGTGTTAAGCCACCCCATCATCATTATGTTTGCTTAAACTCTAGTTTCATTTATATCACTAACCCCTATCTCTTTTGGTAATGGATGTTAAGGTTAAGAACAAGTCTATAGTTTGAAGTTGCATGTCATGTGTTTCATGTTGTGAATGAAAAACCAAAGCTTTGAGTCTGAGGGTTGGAGTTCATTATGATCAAACTCTGAGCGGTGTTTTCACATATTGGACTATATTCCAAGGACCCATGGATTACATTAAAGGTTTTCACTGAGGCATTAAGTGCATGATTATGAGTTATGAGTCAATCAAGTATCAATGTTATTCTTTGATGGTCTCCACTCTTTGTCACACTAAACTTAGTAAAAAAGAAAAAGATAAAAAATATGCAAAAGAGGATAAATATCTCAAAGTCCCAAAAACAATTCAGATTGCTCAAACAAGAAAAATAGAATAATACCTAACACCATAAATTGGAATACATTGAATAATTGTATTAGTGTGAATAAAATCATGAATGTTTGTTTACTGTAAGGGGTTTTGAGGACAGTTCCCAAAGAGTGTACAATGCACTCACAAACATGGGCAAGTCATTCTTATAAGTGTCAACCCAAAATCTCATTAGAGAGTCATTTGGAAATCCTAAGAGAGATATGAGGTCATCTCAGTAGCAAGATAGGTTTGACAATGGTATGAGGAGTTTGTCTCACTACTTTGGACCAACTAGCTTAGACTACATGAATTGTCGCTTGTTACATGGACCATGTTGAGGTGGGTTGGATCCTCGTACGTCACTAGAGTCCTTTTTTTTAATACTTAGGACCTGAATAAGTGAAAGGCATGTTGTTCCTAGTTGGTTTACATGAATACTCGACAACAACTCTTTACTCACTTCTTTGCCCATGTGATCCTCTATGTGACTACACCTTAACACTCACATAAATGTTTCAAGCTCTCATGAATCTTGTTGAATTCTAATGAATTTTTGTAATAATGTGTGGTAGTTCTTGGATCTTACATTAGCAAGTTTTGTTTGAAAAACTGAGGTATTATTTGAAATAACATGTCTCTAGAGACTCACTTATTTAATTTGATCAACCTAACCTTATAAACCATCTCTACACTCAATTGGGATGGCATGTTAGGATCTTTGAGTTTAGGTTTTTCTTGAAGACAAGCAAACACCGATATCTATTCAAAAAAAGTTGAGAATTCAAGCATAGTTTCACGGCTATGCTAGCCTTAATTTTCCAAAATAGATTTATATTCTTACATATTCATATCTTATGCCTTATTGAAGATATATCAGCTAAAATATCCTAGTTTGGGACTTGTAGGAACACCATCAAATCATCACTTCCACAAATTTAATCCTGATCTTAGTCGATACACACATGCACATCATAGGAAGTCCTACTTCCCTTCATTGGGAAAGAGCAGAGAGGAGACCATCCCAAAATGGATATTAACTAAGCCCTAGAGGGAAATCTAGTCAAGTTTGGGGCACAAATCCCTACAAATACCCTACATTGGTCATCTTCACAGTCGTGTCATCAATAAACACTTATACCATGAAGGAGTCTACCAATGAATTCCAAAATGCCATCTACTAATGACATTCCATGCAATCAAATGATGAAATCCCTTAGTCACCTACCAGTGGAGCCTAATATTTTTCAATTAATGAAAAGAAGAAAGAACCCAACTAATTGTAGATCACAACATCATATGTTGATGACTCCAGCCATCAATGAAAGCATTCCCCCATCTACTAATGCTTCCATAGACTTTTTGAGTTGATGGAGTCATAGAAGTCATAAAATATGAAGCAATGGACTCTGTGTAAAGATGACACTCTTGGGCTACCAACTAGTGGATTAATGGTTTTGCCTACCAATGGAACTTCAGACATTTTTCACCAATGGAATGATTGCAACTTATAGCTTCTAACAATCTATCAAGGTTGCCTACTCATGGAGAGATAGACTCTATCTACCGATGAATTTATGGTCCATTACTGATGAAGCTGCAACAATCCTCCATTCATGAAGCTTTAGTCATCTTCATCCACCAACAAAACCTAAAAGATAAGTTATAATAATGGGTTGAGAAGGTAGTTTTGATCAAACACAATGGGATATAGTCTAAGGGATTGTCTGTAAATAATAAAAAACTCCAATATTCTAACCTAACACCATAAACTTAGAATGGACTCACCCAAACTAGTCTAGTTTCTCTAGGGTTTGGATTCATGGACAATCTATGCCACTCGTAGTGCCCCTAGCTGCTTTGAACCTAAGAGGTAATCTAAGATAGCTAGGAGTGTGCTTCCATGATCCCCATGAGAGGTATTGAGTAGTAGAGGGAGGGTTTAGTCACGGTAAGCAAGAGGGACTGAGATAACCAATAAGGAGTAGCTACTGTAATACGTGTTGGTCTAGGAAATTAATTTCCAACTAGGGCGTTCGAATATTTTCTACTCCCAAAGAATGAGATGCATAAACATTTAACTTATTGTTCTATAAATTGGAAATCCTTCTCTCATTACTTATTTTATTTATTTTATTTTTTGGTTTGCCTATATATTTTAATCTTAAACATACTTCCCAACCTATATATTTTTCTTATCTAAGTAAGAACAAATTCTTAGGTCTCTTAATATACCCACTTCCCAATGTTTGACCCCATTTAGTACATTGATCATGTATTTCATAGCAGATGTTTCTATACTCATTATTAAAGTTTGATCCTTAAGGAACCATGTTCATTATACTTGGGTTTTGGACATGCATTCTAAGGGTGATAAGGAATATATTTGTGAATTATTATATGAAAACATTGTGAAGATGCACAAGAAGAACATTGAACCAATTTTGGGGATTAAAGATGTTTGTACATTTGTGGTGAAGCTCAATTATAACATAATTTTTTCTTGTGAAGGGGGATTCATAGTGAGTTGAATTTTGATCATATCAATGATGTAGTTCAAGTTTTAAGGGGTTCAAAGTTTATAATGACTTTGTTTTGAACCAAGGATGGTTTTATTAAGTTGAATAAAAGATCAAATTCTATTGTAACCTAGGTTTTAAACCTAAAGAGTTTCAAAGTGATCTTGTACTCTAGTGTTAATTAAAGGTGTTTTTTCCCATCAATATTGGGTCTTTAGAGTCCAAGTGTGCTCTGGTTTGTAGGAGATGCAGTTTGTCCCAATGGGGTGTGAATATGAATAGTTTTAGGTATGTAAGATTCATGGATAGGTATTGAAGGAGAATTCTTAGTATGAGGAACCAAATGATCATAGTGGGTCCATGGTTCCGCATTTCCCATCTCTTTTAGATTAGGCATCCAAGTCAAGCATACCACAACATTGATTTATTGGGGTTGTAAGAAACCTTATGGGAAACATTTCCGTCCATCAATTTGTGAGTTGACACTAAACATGTGAGAAACTTGAGATAAGGAAAGGGCTTTGTTAGTGAGGTCACCTCATATAGCAAAGATGGTTTTAATTGATTTGACATGTTCTGTAAGTAGTTTAGAGCGTTCAATAAAATCATTATGACTGATGGATTTATTGAGGTTCTAAGCAGTTGGTTGAAGAATGTTGTCTTCTCCTAGTTGGTGGGTTGGCGCAGAATGCATATTGATTAGAGGTCATAACAGTTTCATCAATGGGGCACACTACTAGATGCATGCTCATGAGAAGTAACTTGAAGAACTTTTCCTTATTTGGTGCATTGATGATATGTATGTTTTAACCCATATAAGAGAGTATATTTCTTGGCAAGGCTTACTTATACATGCATTCCCATGAACCAAAGATGGTTATGAATTCATCTTACATGATGGGTAAATATTTGGTGTGTTTAGTAAACTTGTATTTCACGATAGTGTGAATAAGACATTGAGCAACCATTTGGAGAATGTTGCCTTCCCCCATTTGGTGATTTGATGCTAAATTTTTTCATGATTAGTGGAGATAAGGGCTTTGTTGGTAGCACCTTCTACAAGATGTATGATTGTCGTAGTACGATGAGGAACAATATCATGCATTGGTTGATTCATTCATTCAAGGCATGTTTGAAACAAGATGAGATAATTGATTTGTAGATGGGGCATACTAGTAAATGCATGCCCATGAGTAGTAACTTGATGAATGTTGTATTGCATTGGCTGATTTATTGTCCAAGATGTGTGTACAACCTGTGGAGATAAGGGCTATATCAGCAAGGTTTACTACTAGATGATGTATGTAGTGAAAGTACATGTAACTACTAGATGCATGCTTGTAGTGAAAGTACATTTACCACTCTACATGTAAGTGTTAGGGCTTACACACCTATATTTGTTAGGTTATAGGACGATTGAGTGGTAAGGGGGCTTAAAATCGATTAAAATATTTTATATGGATAAAATTGGCACTTGCATGCAAAGGCACAATAATGATGGATTCCTAAACTGGAGAGGTATATATAAAAATTTGACACTTGGATGGAAAGGAGATTGCAATTACCAGTGCTAACTATGATCACAATCTTTTTGGGAAGAGGAGGGGACGGAAGAAGGATAAATAAACTTACTCCTCGTTTTGTTAGGTGTGAGTATGGATTAAAAAGATTGCATCAAACATACCTAAACTGATTTTGTGGGTGACTGGGGTATGCATCATAATAACATATGGCTGCTTATCCTTATGCATATGTAGTAGCTTGTCGTTATCGTATCATGTCTGGGAACCTATATGGTTTAGTTAAGTGAATCTACTTATGTGGGAAACTTAATCATAGTCCAAAGTTTCCCTTTATTAAATAAAGTCCATTCTATATGTTCTCATAAATGGTGAGATAGAAGAAAATATCTTTCTTAATTTCTTGAGGGGCCTCAATCTGAAGGGATCATAGGCCAAATATTAATAATACAAAATTTTCCCAAACATGAACTTTGGGAGAAGGGAAGGTGGATGTGTTTATATTCTTTTTTCTATTATGAGAACGTTGAAATGATGTTTCATCACTTGTTCCTCATAAAAACTTAGGTCTTAATCTTATTCAAGATTTATTCTTGAATGTGATTGTTGGTCGTAGGATCAGTCATGCAAGCATGTTTTTGGGATTCTAGGAAGGTTTTTCCTCCTAACCAATAACATGGATGAAGAAAATTTATCTTAAAAGAATGAAATATTGAATGATCTCAATTCATCCTTGGGGTTTATAGGACATCACCACAGAAGAGGTCAAAAATTTGTTTACCTTTCATTTCTGTGTTTTGAAATGTTGTGTTCACCTAGATCAAACATTTTTGTAGGCATGATGTAATTCATGATTTCAATTTTTTTTTCAAATGGAAGAAACTAGAACACCAACATGTTTGGTATAGCTTTACATATATAAATCCTTACGTAGGCTTGATGTAGCTTGGCATTTTGAAAAGGTTTTACTATAAACTAGCAAGTAGAATCTACACCCCAGTTGAGTCTTGAGAATCTGGGTTTAGCGAGATCAATACATGACATACGCTTGATGTGGCAATAGTTTTTGTAAGGTATTACCAAAACATAGAAACAACACTCTACAACCTATTTGGGATTTGAAAATCTGGGTTTGTTAATAATATCTATATCTTACATTAGATTTATATGGATGAAGTTTTCAAAAAAGGTTTTACCATAAGGCAAAAATTATAATCTCATTCTATTTTGATTTTGAAAACATTGGTATACAAATATCACCTTTCATAGACTTGATGTTGTTTGAGTTTTGAAGAAGGTTTTACATCAAAGGTAGAAATCATAACCCCCTACTTATTGTGATATGGAACTCTGGGTTTACCTTGACTATTACCTTACATAGTCTTGTTGTGGCTTGCATTTTCAAAAAGGTTTTATCGATAGGAAGACATTTGAATTCCCAACATTTTTGGGTTTTCAAATTTTGGGTTACTAAGATTAATATCTTAAATGAGCTTGACATGGCTCGGGTTTTGAAAAAGGTTATACTGGTTGGAATAATTTAAGTCTTCAACATGTTTTTATTTTGAAAAGCGGGGATTACCAATATCAATACCTTACCTAGGATTTATCTGGATGGGATTTTCAAAAAGATTTTACCAAAAGGCAAAAATTAGAATCCCGAAACTATTTGGGGTTTGAGATATAGTCATAATTTGAGATCAATACTCTTACATAGGCTTGATGCAACTCAAGTTATAGAAAAGTTTTTACTAAAAGGTGGAAATTAGAATTTAGAACCTCATTTGGGGTTTTGTAAATCAGGGTTTACCAAGATCAATAAATGACATAATTTAGGCTTTATGTGGGTTGAGTTTTCAAAAAGGTTTTACACTTAGTAGAAATGCAGAATCTCCAATCAATTCACATTTTGAAAATCTCGATTCAACAAAATAATAATTTACATAGGCATGTTGCAACACATGTTTTAATAAAAGATTTTACCAAAAGGTAAATATTGTAATCCCTGACATGTTTGATTTTGGAAAATATGGTTATACTGAGATCAATACCTTATATATGATTTATGTATGTTGGGTTTATAAAAAGATCTGACTAGTAGGATGAAAACAATATTCCCATTCTTTTAGGTATTGGAAATAGAGATATACCAATATTAATTCCTTGAACATGTTTGATCTATCTCAAGTTTTTTTTAAAAAGTTTTTAGCAAAAGTAAAATATTACAATATCGAACATGCTTGGGTTTTGAAAATTAGGGTTGATTTGGAGGATTCTAAATTTGGGAAGTATTTGAATCTATCTTGGATTTTTGGAAAGTAACGAGGACTTGATATTTGGACAACATTTTGAATCTGACTTGCATTTGAGAAGGGTTTACCACAGAGTTTACAATTTAGGTAGCATGTCCATGCTAAGTTACATTTTCTCAGTTGGGGTGAGTATTCTTATTATATGTGGTTCATAAAACAAGTGTCCCCCACTGTAGCCCTCATGATTTTAACAATCAACATCCCCACACATATAATTGCAGTAGGTGAAATGAATATCCTTAGCTCTTATAGGAGTACAATATGCTTCATCCTGCATAGCTCATTGGTTGCATGTTGTGTTACTTACCTTAATGTAACTTACAATAATGGTGGTAGCAACCAATTTCTGGTACAAGCTAGTGGACACATCCAGGGCTAATATTCCCTACTTTCATTGGGTCCTTGCCACTAGTAATGCTTTAGTCTCTTTCTGATTGTGTATTGTGAGTTCTTCTCTTCCCTACTTGATACCATAAAAGGGGACGGATGTGAAGTCCTTATTGTTTAGTTTAACCTAAATAACTAGTAATTTTTCTTTTGCAATAATATGGAGATGCTAGGGCATGTAAAAAATATAGGATATTTGAGAGAAAATATATTGACATATATCTTTCTGCAAGAAAATTATGTGTAAGAAAACTTTTCCTGCAAGCATTCTTATTTAGCAATATTTTCTTTAGCCAACCATCTTGTAAAATTACAATTTAGTCCCAAATCATTGGGGGTGCCTACATAAACTTTCAAGAGAAACAAAATCAATAATAGGTTGATTTTTTTCATTAGCAAGAGGACCCACTCTTCACGGGACCCACTTCATTGTTTTATATAATTTCTATATATGTATGTATGTATGAGATCAATACTCTTACATAGGTTTGATATGTATGGGATTAAGATAGAAAGATTTCTCCCCCTCTACCACGCCCGTGGCGGAGGCCGAACGCTCGGGAGGGTGGTATATCAAGGAGGCAACTGGGATTCAAATCTGGGTCACTTTGTTAGGGGATACCGTGCTTGACCACTTGAGCCACTCCTTGTCGGCATAGGCTTGATATGTATGTATGTGTGCATGGGATTAAGAGATGCATATATATGTATGTATATATATATGTGTGTATGTATATATATGTGTGTATGTATATATATGTGTGTATGTATGTATGTATGTATGTATGTATGTATGTATGTATGTATGTATGTATGTATAGATATATACACACACATAAATATACATATATATACATATATACATGTATATACATATATACATATATATACACACACACACACACACACATATATATATATATATATATATATATATATATATATATATATATATATATATATATATGTACATACATACATATATGCAGGCGTGACTCACCCTGCAAGCTGGACCAGATTGGCTTTCCCTCTACATGAAGGCAGTTTAGGCCTACCTGTTCTTCAAGAACTTGCTGATATGTATACGTTACAAAGGATCGACAACCTGCTGAAGAGGGAATCGACGTGGGCTATTTGGATGACTAAACACTATGGAGGATTACCTGACAGTAAACCGAAGCATAGATGGGGTTTCTCGACAATGTGGAGACGCATGACTGATATGTGGGACAGATTTATTCCATTAGAGAATAAGGAAGCCACATGGGAGCAATGTAGATAGAAGCGAAAGACTGATGACATTGCTAAAGCGATTTGGGGACAGTATCATCATCCTAGATGGAGTTACTCAGCCTTCAAAGCTAATATGAACTATATGTTTACCTCGGACAGAATATGTAACTGGATCCCAGGAGAAATGAAAGCTTGCTACTTATGTGAAGAAGGCGTCAATTTTGTATCACATCTCTTTGGCGAATGCAAAGTTTGGAAGTACATCTGGGCTAGATTTGGACTTAAACTATATCTACCTAGAGAACTAAACTTTAGACAAGCTATCTCGTTGATCAGTAATTTGAAACAAGGTGATGTTGCCCTAGCTTGATGGAGCATCACTGGATGTATTCATTATATATGGCAGGACAGAAATCAGAGGAAACATGGAGGCAAGGGGAGCGACTCGCTCATTTTGTTTGCAAAAAGTGAGCATGAGATGGGGGTCCTATTTAATTTCTTCAAGACTAAAATAGGAACTGTGTCAGAAACTAGCATTAGAAACTTGGAACTATTGTAATATATCTTCGGATACCCTTTTTAACTCACACGTCTGAGTGTGATTTGTAACTTTGTGCCCATTTGGGCTCAGAAATGTATTTACCATAGTTCCGATATATGCAGACAAGAATAAAAAAGAAATAGAACAAGATAGATACAAGTTTGCGGTTACAAGTGAGTGGGTGAAGGATGTATCTGATTTTAAGATGTAATAATATTAAAGGTGGCCACCATGGCCTCCAGATAAGATGATTACATATAACTAGCCATATAATTTTCCCAGATATGAGATCACCTATGATTGAAAAAGATATTTGATCACCTCAATTTCATCCTCCTCATAATTTCCTAAAAACATATTACTGAGGGAGAATTCCTAATTATAGGATATATCATTAAACATGTAGATAGAACATGAGCCTTGGGAGTAGGCCACAAAATCACCAAGTGGCCATTCCAATTGTTGCTCCAAACCTCCCTACTATGGTCTGAGGTCATGTTTTGAATTTGATACAACACACAACAGCCATGCGCCACCACCGATTAAGAAGATAAACATCAAAATTGATTTTCTTTGATATATTGTGAGAAAAGTAAAATAAGAAGGAAAAAACCTTTTGAGGAAATGAATATGACCCTTGGGGCCTCCCCATTATTTGCACATCCACTATCCCTCAATTTCATAAAAGAAAACTTTTTGTGGGAATGAATATGCCCCTTGGGGCCTCCCTATTATTTGCTCATCCATTATCCCTCAATTGCATAAAAGTAAACTTGGATGTCAGATAAACCTCTTCATTTAGTAGGGTAGGTAGATGCATGTTCCCTAGGTTGTTGTCCTCCCAGAATGATGAGTTTGGTAGGATCTATTAGTCACAAACACAAAACAAGTTAGAAAATAGAAGGGCGTACAAATGGCACACACCCCATTTCTCACATCCAAAAAACACAGTTCAAATGATGAATTGCAACCCAAAAATGTTGATCAAGGTGAAGAACTCAATAGACACACAAAAGACCAATACCCCATTTCATGGGTTCAAAAAATAATGTCATGACAAGGAATAAATGTTAGAAAATATTGATCAAGGTTGGGACCTTGATGGGTGCTAAAAGCCCCATGCCTTGTTACGTGGGTCCAAATAACACAATTTTGGTAAGAAATATATGGTTGAAAATACTTCATAGCACGTGCAAGCCCTCACCCTATTTATTGTTCTTAGAAAACACAGTTCCTATGAGGAAAAGACAAGAAAAAATATTGAATAAGATCAGAACCTCACAAAGTGCTTGGAAGGTATGCCCCCTGTTAGCCATGTCCAACAAACATAGTTCCAATTTAGAACAGGAAAAAGATGATGAAACATGTAGATTAAGTTTGACAGCTCATGTGGCATGTGGAAGGCCCCATGCTTAGTTTCTTGAGTCCATAAAATACAACTTAAAGACAAATAGGCAAGCAAAAATGTCGATCAAAGTCAAAACCTCATAAATTTTGTGGAAATCTCAAACCTAGTTTCTTGAGTTAGTGCAATGCAGTTGTGATCAGAAATAGACTACCAAAAGCATTACTTGAAGTCAACACCTTATAGGGCGGCCGAAAGGTATGTGCCCCATTTCCTAGGAGTAGAAAACACAGTTCCAAAATCAAGATTGAATGTGCCCACTTATGACAAATACGCATACTTGTATAGAAAATGTACCTACTTGTATGGCAAATGCGCCTACTAGTATGGTAAATAAGCCTACTTGTATTGTCATGAATGCATAACTTTTGATTGAATGCGCCCACTTTTGGTAAATGCGCCTACTTATATGACAAATGTGTCTACTTATCTGGTAAATGTGCCTACTTGTATTGTCATAAATGCATAACTTTTGATTGAATGTTCCCACTTATGGCAAATGCGTCTACTTATATGGCAAATATGCATAGTTGTATGGCAAATGTGCGTACTTGTCTGACAAATGTGTCGACTTATGTGGTAAATGCGTCTATTTGTATTGTCATGAATGCACAACAAATCTTAACACAATGTGCCTAGTATTTATAGAAAAACTCCCAATTACGGTGTTAATGCGTCAATTATATCTTTTTTTCAAAGTATATTAATATTGGTCTTGCTAGATTGGATTTTTCTTAACGAGTGCAATGGTTTTTATTTCGTCAAAAAATTCATTACAGATTAAAAGTTATTGAGAATTTCTATTTTTGTGCTCTTTTGTGTGCATATTTGCCATGTGGCAAAAAAAAACAAAAAAAAACAGGACTTGGGCCGGGAAAATCACCCAGCCCAAACGGAATACCGCTTTTACAGGCCGTGTTTGGGTGTGTCCTGCCTGGGGCGCGTCACCGTAACGTTTTCTCTTTCTCGGTAAGTGAGCATACGGCAGATGCCATATGAAAACTAAAACCAACACAGTCAAGATGACCGCGATACATGACATCCTTATTTGGCTGTCCTAACCCATGATGACGCGATCATTTGAAAGTGGGAGGCAAAAAAGGAGCCATCTAATACTTGATCCGAGATGGAAGTGGCCGCAGAAGAAGTATTAGATCTGAGTATCTCCTTGGTTTGGTGTGCGACATGACCGCCGTTGCTTGCAATAAGAGGAAACTAGCGATGGAGATCGTCATTACTTTGTTCAGTGATATTTAAACGAGAGGATAAAGATTGTCATTATCGTAATGCGACAACCCAACTCGGTGTGGTAATCTACGAGAACGGAAACGAGTTCTCATGTTTAGTATATCGGAATAGACATACACTATGTATAGGATTATAAATATCTTTGAGGTATCTATATATACGTTTTCAAATATGTCCATTCATTCGCTACTCATGCGGGTAGATAAGGTTAGTTATTCGTGGATCAATTTTGTAATAGGGAGACACATATTTGTAATCAGATAATTAAAATTGTAATGAGATGGCCAAAATTATAATACAAAGACTCGTTTTGTATTACAGCATTATTTCTGTGACAAATATTATTTTTGTTGTAATCATACATATAATACAAAACGAATGTTTGTATTAGAAATTTGGTAATGTCAAACGATGTATGTCTCATTACAGATAACTACTTTTCTATTACAAAATAGATCTACGAATAACTAAAATTAGTTACCACATGAGTAGTGAATATATACCCTTCAAATATTATATAATATATATATATATAATATATTATAAGTTATATGTTAAATGTTATATATTATATATTTACATTTACATATTATATTATAATATATTATATTATATGAGGGGTGCCCGCAAATGTATAAACATAAAAAAATTGTCAATGTTCTGCGCTAGACTAGCTACCTTGTTTCCTGCTTTAGGAATCACCAAAATCAGGATATGTCTTCCCCCTAATCCTCCGCTGTGTACTGGTTAATATCACGGAAAACATGCTTGAAATAACATGGCACTTCTTGAAAGGTAATCTATAATGCTCAATAACATTAAACACTACTCAACACTGTTTATTTTGTTTGCAACTATACGAACTATTGTATGTTTAAGGTCCACCAGCCCTAATCATTTATCCTTACTTTTTTCACTAGTGGGAGTGAAGGAAAAGGAGGGAGGGAATGACGACTAACTGTGTTGTGTAAATTTCGCAAGAAACATAAGATCATATAATCACAAAATTTAGTTATCCATGAATCAATTTTGTAATAAGGAGAAACATATTTGTGACCAGGCAATTAAAATTGTAATGAGATGGCCAAAATTATAATACAAAGACTCGTTTTGTAACAACGTTGTTTCTGTTACAAATATTATTTTTACTGTAATCAGGCGTAAAATATAAAACGAGTGTTTGTATTACAAACTCGGTCATGTTATTACAAACGATGTATGTCTCATTACATATAGCTACCTTTCTATTACAAAATAAATCTATGGATAACTAAAATTAGTTACCCGCGCGGGTTGTGAATATATACCCTTCAAATATTATATAATACATATTCGATGTTATAAGTTATATGTTAAATGTTATATATTATATATTTACATTTACACATTATATTATATTATATTATATTATATTATATTATATTATATTATATTATATTATATTATATTATATTATATTATATGAGGGGTGCCCGCAAATGTACAAGTATAAAAAAATTGTCAACGTTCTGCGCTAGACTAGCTACCTTGTTTCCTGCTTTAGGAATCACCAAAATCAGGATCTGTCTCCCCCCCCTAATCCTCCGCTGTGTACTGGTTAACATCATGGAAAACATGTTTGAAATAACATGGCACTTCTTGAAAGGTAATCTCTAATGCTTCAATAACATTAAACACTACTTAACGTTGTTTATTATGTTTGCAACTATACGAACTATTGTATGATTAAGGTCCACCAACCATAATCATTTATCCTTACTTTTTTCACTAGTGGGAGTGGGAGTTCAAGGAAAAGGAGGGATGGAATGACGACACGCTGTGTTGTGTAGATTTGGCAAAAAACATAAGATCATATAATCACAAAAGTTATCTTGATGAATTGAATCATCACATGTACATATTTTACTACTTATTACAAATCCACGTTTTTGACACATAAGCAAGTAGCTGGTAAGCCTAAAGTGATACTCCTACTCATGAATATACATGGATTGACTCTTTCTCGTTTCAGGTCTAATTTACAGATAGAATCAGTGGTGGAATCAGAAAATTATACCAAGAAGGGCTGAAATTATATATATATATATATATATATATATATATATATATATATATATATATATATATATATACTTTCATTTTAGCACATGGGGGGTTGAATCACAAAAAATGCATTTGCTAAGAATGAAACTTGCACCACTTATTTTAACAAATTAGTCATTCACCACTTCAGCTAGCCATTTTTTATGTAAACTTGTACGCAGACCATAAATTTATATATGTTTTGACCTATATTCAATATCAAAAAAATAACTATTTGGATTAACTTTTTGGAGGGAGGGGCCCTCCCTCCCCCAGCTACGCCCTTGGATAGAATGTAGTTTGTTAATTAGCATTACTTGATCTCTGTTTACATTTTTTGGTATTTTTAATGAAATTGTTGTTTGTCTTATGTGGTTACTTTTATCTAGAGCTACATGTTGAAAACTGCTAGTCGAATTGAGATTCCACCGGATGAGGTGGAGGTAGACATGATTCTGAATTATTGGAACAAGATACTGTGACGATCCGACAGCAAATCAAACTGTCACCAGTAAATAATTGCAGAATAACCATAAGCAGCGGATTAACAAAAATCACTAAAAATTAAAATCTTTTTTGTAAAGAGATCCATTTCCAGGAAACTCTTAAGAAGAGAACCAAAGTACTACATACATCATGGTTCACATTGTACATACCTTGTACTATCTCATCTCGAGGATAACATATAACAGTTTCTTTGCCAAAACTATACATAAGCAACATAAAATCTCGAGGCATACAAGCCAAAATCTCAGATTATTTATAAAACCTTTACGTACTGACTCTAAAGACTTGAGAGTATAGATACGACACATAGGACTTCTATCTACAAGAAATGACAGATAGTACACCCAACCTGAGTTGTTACTGCTGCCCCTGCTGCTGTTGTTCTCCCTCTGTAGTATGGTCTCTACCTCCTCATCTGCATCTACCTAAAAATGTTGGTGACCAACGGAGTGAGACCCATGTCCAAGCGAGAGATATAACTATCCGCCAACAATATTATTATCACAAATAAATAGTATAAAATTGGGCAGAGGATTCTTTTACATGAATAAGTATGATTTAATCACTATTTAAGCTGAGTAGAGCAATATCATATTCTAAAATATTGCATCTATATATGATAAAGTAGTAAATCGTCTATTCATTTTATAAGGAATATGAAAAATATGTATAACATCTATCCATTTAAGCAGTATAAAAGAAATTTAACATCAACCAATATTTTCCGTTTTCAATCCTTAAGCAAATACGCCACACGATTGATTACAACTTTACAATCACACTTATACCCTGAGGAGATGAGGTATATCGCTCATACTCCAACTGATCACTGCAAAGTCAAAATCGGTACCATACAAGTTCAATGGAAGAGCTGGCTGCCATGACCTCTACTGTTACGACCCCACCTTTCGATATCCCCCAATTAAGGGAGACCGAGAGGTCGAAGCCGCACCCATGACTTCCGGATCAAAGGTTCGGTAATTAACCAAGAATAATTATCAAATTTTAACATACTATACTGAAAGCTGTAAGAAAATAAATTTTTGCATACCTTTTTGAAAACTTGGATCTCTAAACTTCTATCCACACAGATACTAATCTATCTAATCCTCCTTTGCACTTTAATTCTCATTTAGTACCACATGTGCCACTTTACTGTTTGTTCTTTTCATTGTACCTAAAACGCCGACAAATAAAACGTCGGTCAGCCGAAGCTGGTATGTGGGGGAAACAAATAATGCTCAACTATGTTAACAATATAATCACTCAATTAATCATTTAACAATCAAGATTACGTTTTAAGCCAAACTACTCAATCCATACCTATCCACAACTATGTGTTGTCCTTGTAAGGACTTATATGGTACCTCTATAAAGGTGACTTGATGGACCTACCCTCTAGGCAGCCAAAGTCTTTCATGACCTGATGGACCTACCCTCTAGGTAGCCATGTACTAGGTCAGCCATTACGACACAGAGGGGATCAGGATCTGAGCTAGTAGGCACATATCTTATGTGATTATCGTAGTCACTTTTTAGTTGCAAGAAATAAATAAACATCCAACAGTTTAGTTGCATTCCATGCGATTAAACATCTGAGAAACCATCGGGAAACTAAAGCGGTTATTCATAATCGTAACCACATACCTGACTTGGCGATTCATGCAGATTATTTAACATATACTTCATGTGTATACAATCAAGTCAATCAACAGATCCAAGCAAGTAATTCAATCATCACAATCATTTCGATATCAAAGTTACCTCCATGGAAAACTAGTCTTGAACCTACTGAGTTTTATATCCTTGGTCATCTCCTCTAGGTCTATAGGGTTCTGACTCTTTTGGGGTCATCCCTCTTCCCTCATGCATCAAGAGAGTGCCCTACTCATCTGCCCTTTGGGTCCCATGAGTTCATGAAGGTGATCAATCTCCTAACCCATGGCCCTCAACCAATGATAGCTGTTACCTCCCGACCCTATGGTCATGTGCAACTGGGGAATTAGACAACTCCTACTTTCATCGGTCTTATTCCTACCTGACCCTAGGATAGACTTAGGATTCTCCATCATAGTACATGTTCACTTAGAACCTTACCCAAGTCTTCATCATCTCTCTTTCTGCATTCATGGGCCGAATTTTGTCCTTTCATCGGGATCATGGCAACCTGCCTACCTTGGTCAAGCCCTATACCGGTTACCTCCATGGTAACACATCTGCATGCACTTAGAGATGGATATCTATGGGCCTACGGGTTCGTTCTCATACCATGTAATATTCACTTAGCTTCTCAAGATCCTAAGAGACCTCTTTAGGTTTCCTTAAACTAACCAAAACTGATATACACCCTACCAAGGGTGTCTCTCTCCCAGGATGGGAGGAAAACTATCTCATGTCAGCAAGGTCACAAAAGCTCTTAGGTCTAGGGTTTACATCCACATGAGCCTACTTATCCCTAGCAAGCTGTTAAGGCATAAGCAGATCACCTACTAAACCATGCTAGGTCATACTTGTCCTCTGTCCTTAATGCTGGATCAAGATCATACCTTCCTTTATCATTAACCTAGCTATGAGGGGTTCATTACACATACCTTAAACTTAAGGGACTTCCCTTTTCCTTTATTCATGAGGCGTACCATGCTCGAAACTATAGAAACTTAATTCTCATCATGAGCATTAGGTATTCCACTTCCCCTCTTAGGCCTAGGAACCCTCAGTTCACTTGTAGGTGTCCAACTGCATGCTCTATCTCTTAGCTAAGAACCAAGCATGCAAAAGGCATGACATGCACTTCTGGTCATCCTTCAACTCGAGCAACACTTAGGGTTGGGTCCTCCTTAACGACAACTAACAAGGTACAAGGTCTCATAACCTGCTACTAAACCTCTTCAGGGTAAACAGAACATCTTCTTCCTTTCTCAGAAGGTAAACACATATTCCGTAGGCACCAGATGCTTCATCTTCTATTTCTAGGGTTTGGTCCCTCTAAAGGCAACCAAGATACCAACAACCTTCAGGGATCGATCATGAGGCGACCACCATCATCCATTGTTCCTCATATCTCAGGGTTTTAGGCTTCCAACCTTCCTGCTGGGTTTCCTGCTCTCTCTAGGGCTAACCCTACATCCAACCTCACCATTAGAGGTCCTCTCTTCATGAAGGATCAACCTCAAAAGCATGCCCTACATGGGTGAAGCCTAGGTTCGAACTTGTGTTTGCTCAAGATCATCCATAACCCTTTATGCTCCATCCTAATTCCTTATCTAGGGTTTCACCCTTTGCTCACACTACTAACATACTCTGGGTGCATGCTATGCCCTATCCGCATAAGCCCATAGGGTCTCTAAGGTTTTTCACTAACCTCATCATCTAAGGAGATATCCTTTACCCTAACATGCACGACCCTTCCCAGGGTTGGGTTGCCAAAAGTGTTAGATCACCCATGGATCATATGGCCTCCCAAAGGCATGTCCTTTCAAACACCTGGTCCAACTCATCTCTCTCTAACCTTCACTTACGGTTAGGGTTAGCATCATCCTCAGAGGATGTGCCAGGTCTCTACTAGAAATGGAGATTTCTATCTCCAAGACTGACTTACCCTCCTGACAAGAAGGTCTAGCCTCATGTCTCTTCTGAGGACATGACAACTTATGTCATACGACCTAAGCATGTATCTATTATTTAATTTGCGCTTAAACTATTAATCTTATGTCCATGACATCTTATTTACATGCCTTTCATTAATTTGATGGAGGATTCCTTAAACCTTATTAACCTTACCCATACCTCAAGAGGGTGAGGAGGAGAAAGAAAACCCTAATCCTTTAGGTCCTTATCAGAATTTTGTGATGAGAAGGGATGAATAAGATGAGAAGTCCTAAAGGTATCTTATTTCGATTCATACCCTAAGACTTTGGCCAGGCAGTGACATAGATCCGAGAGTCCTCGTATTCCAACTAGCGGTGCGGAGGAAAATATTGCCAGCCCCCGATCGTGATCTTTTTCTAGACACCTCCGTCTTTCAGATAATCCTCTAATAACACCCTTGGGTTCTATGGAGTTTGTAAAATTTAATAATTATTAATGGTTAACTGGGGAACCTAAGATGTATAAAAGAAATTTAACATCAACCAATATTTTCTATTTTCAATCCTTAAGCAAATACGCCACATGATTGATTACAACTTTACAATCACACTTATACCCTGAGGAGATGAGGTATATCACTCATACTCCAACCGATCACTGCAAAGTCAAAATCGGTACCATACAAGTTCAATGGAAGAGCTGGCTGCCATGACCTCTATCGTCTCGGTCAGTGTGAGACCACAAGCAGGACATCTCGTGTCAGCTGCAATTAGCTACCAAGATATACTAGTATCTTCGCTATAGAGATACAACCGCAGAATACATTCTCTTCAGGTAGATTTTAGTTATCCATCCCCGACATTCATCATCATCGGGAGATCATAATACATCCATCCCGTAATTATAATGAAGGCGATCTCACATCAATCCCTCATTAGGACGTCTGGATATTGGCGCCCATCGACCCCACATATTCCAAAATATGTGCTCCAGGAAATCCCATGGGAAAACTTGTTTCACCATTCAACAGCTATTGATGTTGATGGATCTATGGTTAGGGCACTACATTATAAGATTCCACTTGATTAAATAGGTGCATTATAGTATCTTTTAGCATCAACCAAGTTTCAAACATGAATTATAACAGATGCTATGAAGAACGATGTAATACATTTATCAAGTACTTTTATAACCTTTCGAACACTTTGAATGCATAACACTCAGGATATCAGTCCCTTATCATATTACTGGGAATTCTCATCCCTTAACATTATCATCATCATGATTACTAGATATGGGTATTCAAACTCTTAGTTCATCACTGAACCTTGTTATCACTTATTAGGTAACTTATACCTCTAGGTCCTCAGTCTAAGGTATACATGATACTTGATGCACATGCATCTCACATGGCTCACAAGGCTCATTTAAATGTCTTGTCACCTCTCACTAGGCAACAACTATTCAAATGGCTCACAAGGCCCATTAATCATCTTGTCACCTCTCACTAGGCAACAAATATCTTTTAGGTCATCAGACCACATAAACATTATACTTTTTGTACAAGTATTTAACATGTCTCACAAGGCTTACGCAATAAGAGAAATACAACCATCCCATTATTAGGGTTAGGGTTTGAATTTATGGACGGATAGGGTTACAAGTTCATATTGTCAATACAAATCCTAATTCATTGCTCCACACATCTAGGAGCATACATTGATATCATAAGTGTTCAATCATACTTATTTATTCTCATCATTTATCATTAAATGATTATCAACACAAAGTATGAGTTTCTCTCTCATCCTCACTAGGATGTTGATTACATCATACTTTATTAACTTGGCTTAACCCTTTCTCAAGGTATGTTAGCCTACACTTATCAAAGTGCATTAAACTCATTACATCTTAATGTAACAATTGACATTACACACTTCATGTGTTACTCATCCAAGTATATTGGATTTGAGGTGCATCAAGGTGTATCAACCTTGAGGTATTGGATATGATATTTATCATGCCTTGGTGTATCACTTCCCTCATCACTTTAAACTTGCTTAAATTCATCACTTTATGTTGTATTAGGGTATCTCCCATCCTAATACTTTATGCACTAACTCATCACATTTATCCTGTAGTGTATTGGCCATAAGTCACACACTTACATTACCCAACTATCATCAAGTGATATGGTCTCAACTTGGGTTAAGGCATTGTGGGTATAGGGTTGACCATTATCAACCACTTTAGGTGTTTCACCTATTAAGGTATTAGCCAAACAATTACTTGGTGTTACACTCATCACTCCTAAGAGTGTTTTGCCCTCACTTTTAAAAGGTGTATTGAATTGAATCATATATGTCAAGTTGAGCACATGTATTGGGTTAGGTGTATATTAGACTAGGCATCATCATATCCATCATACCCTTACCCATCAAGGTATCAACCTTATTAATCATATGGTGCATCACCTTCACCATACATGGGTGTAACATACTCACCTCACTTGAAGATATTGTACACACCATACTTTAGTGTATTGGCCATCACCCATGTGTAGTGACTGTCACCGTAGGTATATGTTTCACATACACCCATGTGTAGTGTCTGTCACCGTAGGTATATGTTGCACCTGAAATAGGTCACCACCAAGTGTAGCGACCCACTACACTTCTCCTCATACATGCCTTAGCCTAAAATCAAACCAACACACCTATTGTGACTAAAGAAAAAAACCTAAACAGACGTAGCAACCAAGCCCAAGCCAACAGGTGTTATGACCAAGCCAAGCTCAATGGGCACTGTGATAATGCCAAAGCCAACGGGCATTGCAACCAAGCCAAGTTAAAGCATGTGTAGTGTCCGCTACACTTCACCCATCATTACATGTGTTGACTACAACAAGGATCAAGGAAAACAACTGAACATGTGAACCACATGTGAGTGTCGACCAACAACAATAAGGGAAAAAACTACATGAGTGAAACAGGTCTGGTGCACCAAGAAAACCAAGCATCACCATGTCCAAAACTCATAGATGCATAGGCATCAAACCCTAGAACAACCACCATGAAGATCATCAAGGAAAACCAAGGCTAATAGGGAGAGAAACCAAACTTCAAAACATGTGAAACCAATTCAAAATCTCAATTAAACATGATTGCCGAAAACATGGCATGGTGATAAAACCAAAGATCATGGTGCATGCATAAACATCACCTAAACATCACTTATAAATTGGGAAAATGAAATTAGGGTTTAAGAAAGAGAGCAATCTACACAAGAATACTACAAAGTCATAAACCCTAGATCATGATAACATCATCTACCACATTAAGATCACATTTTAGAGATTATAACAATAGCATGCAAGAAAGATTGTGGTGCAAATAATAGAGGAGGGAAAATAGTTATATACCCAACCTTATAAAGAGATCAAGATCTCAAGATCATGAGCTCTAAGAGAGAAAAAGGAACTTGAACAAAGATCGACTTTCAGCCACAAGATCACCTCCAAATAAGAAGAACACAACGGTCAAAGGATGGATCAAGAAAGAGGGTAACAACCCTAAGACTAACAAGAAGAAGAAAGAAGAGAGCTTCTTCTCACATAGGTACCACCATGGTCAAACCAGAGTCCTTTGTGAGGAGAAGATCTTCAAAATAGCCACCATGGTTGCACCATAGTCTCATGGCTGAGAAGGATGACGAAGATAGGGTGCAAAAGAAAATGAGATCAAGGGTTCAAAACCACTTACTAAGGAAAAAGATCACCAAAGATCACTACAAGGAGGATGATCAAGTTTAAGAACACCACTTGCAAAGTTGATCGACCTCTAAAGCACCTAGATCAGCACCCTCTAGCTCCACAAATCTCCAAGGTCGACCAAGCAAGAAAGGGGAAGGAAAGAGAGCTAACATAATTGCTTGCATGTAAAAGAGAGAGAGCATATATATATGTGGGTGAGGGAGGTGGAAGGTATGAGGTGTGAACACAAAAAAACACCAAAAGGACACTGTCCATTAAGAAAATAGCCATGCAACCACTATTCACTTGCATGCAATGAAGACTGATACAACCAAGGTGGTGTAGCGACCATTTAGGTCCACTACACACCTTTTAGCGGTCAAAGCCCACCAAGCTCATGTAGCGACCGCAACACTAGGTCACCACATGGTCGAAACACATCACTAAAGGACAAACCATGTCGACCAAACCACATAAAGATCCCCATGGTCAAAGAAAGAAACACCTAGGCTAAGAGTAGTTGTCACAACACTCATCCAAGAGTAGTGTCATAGTCTCGACACACTCAAACCCTATCAAGGTCGATACACATCAACAAGGCAGCTTTAGCAAACCCTAGCATCACCACATGATGCCACCTCATCAACCAAGGTCCAAACAAGGCACCCAATAACATCGTCTTCTCTTTCATGATTCTAAGACACAAGAAACACACTCTACATGTGACAAATTGCAAGATTACCCTCACTTCTGGGTAAATTGCAACTTGGTCCAAAATAAGGAGACGTAGCTCAAACATCATTCAAACATGATCAAACTGAAAACACAAGGTTGCCACATGTTATTAAGGCATCTCAATAGATTAGATTAAGGTTTAACTATCTTATTAAGCAAATCAAGAATACTCAAGCACTAAGCTAGGTCAAGGGCCTTACAATTATATGCTTTTTGCATAATCTAGGAAGATATGCACATGGGTAAAGAGATGTATCTTGTCAACAATGCCTTGACCATGAGAGTGGTTGAGAGGTGTTGTAGAGCAAGTTTTGCAATCAAAAATTTGGTATAAGCATGGGAGTGCTATATGAAATTAGGACTCAACTCCACTACCAAGATGTGGGTGTAGGACAAAAACCTCCCCTTATTTTATTTCTAGCATAGTTGATTTTCGTAGTTCATCGTGTTTTGATTGGGATGTGGAACCTTGTTCTCAAGGCCCTTTAATCAATTGTAATCTTTGAATATAGTGATTAATGGTCAAATTCAATTTCCTTCTAATTTGTTTAGCTTTCTCATTTTAAAACCAATCTAGAGTTTTGAAATTTGATACTCATTATTTAAGAATACCTTATTCCTTGGACAACCTCGATTACACGACACACACCCAAATACTTGTGGGATAGTATTTGAGTTTCAAATTTAAGACTTGTACACATGTCTAACAATAGAGTTTCAACAACTAAGTGCAAAATAGAAGATTTTATGATCAATGTTTTCATATGAATATAATTTTCTATCATAAAATAAATACCAAACATTCATCAAAACTGATATAATCAACTCCCTAAACTTATCATTTAGCTAGTACCCAAGTAATAACATAAATATCATCATAAAATGAGCAAGGCTTGTATACGAGCTTGATATCAAGTTGCTCAACTTTTGTCCTAGTCTAGAGCACATGACCAATAAAATCTAAGTCTCTAGGTCCCACAAACAAGAGGCAAAATGAGCTAGGATGATAGGATTGATAATTGATAGAATATTTAAGTCTCTAGGTCCCACAACAAAGAGGCAAAATGAGCTAGGATGATAGGACTGATAATTGATATAATATTTTATGTTGACCACTCCTATCAAAGTTCTTTACCAATTTATGAGGTAATATCACCTCTTAAATCATCATAATTCAAAACATTCATACTTGGCAACTCATTAACCGTTATTATTCATGAACTATATTTGACACACAACTCTCTTCCAAAGTGGCTTTCACTTTTGTCTTGACACACAACATATTTGTGTTCTTGAACACATATATATACAATTTAGAAAGTTTCCTTAATTAAAGTTGGGCAAAATGCTTTGATTTTATTCTTACTCTACCTTTTTTCCTCACTCTTTTTGGGATTTTCTATGGAATGGATGTGAAGTATATGATGAGGTATCTCTTTCTTTTGTTTTAATAGGGTGTCATCAAATGAATACAAGTCAATAATTTATCTTGGGTGTCTTAAGCAAAAATCCTTTTATGGCATTCTAAGCTTTGAAATCAAGTTAGTGGAGTTAATAACATTTTGATGAAAGAAAGATATTAAAGAAACATCACCATCAAAATTAAAAGTTAAGAATTTTTCCTAATTTTTTTTTCTTCACATCAAATTTGTGTTGAAGTAGTCATGTGGCATAGCCATACAATGTCCTTGTGGGGAATTGATATTCTTTCTTATGTAAATAACAAAAAGTTCAAATTTTGGAAAAATGACAAAATAAATGAAGAAAGAAAAAAGTGAGAAGTGTTTGATACGATTGATAGCTATCTCACCTAAATGAATCCCCTCAAACTTTGAACATACTCTTTCCTTAGAGTGAAAAACATCAGAAAGAAAGAAAAATGGAATCAGGTAAGATTGTCCATTCAAGCTTGTCAACAATTCATCACCCTTTCAAAATTTATTAGCAGCATAGTGTATCTTCCTCTCAGACTATGATATTCTCATCATGACATTCTTCAATTGTGACTTGAATTATTGAAAGAGAATACATCAATATAGGACATAAAATGTTCAATCATTGGATAGACATTGTTGTTGAGGACTGCGGTGACATAATTGAGGTTTTAACCATTTTGGCCACCCTTGAGAAGTGTAACCTTAACCATGCTAACAAATAAGGGCAATCAGCTCCTGAGCACACTTGTAAGCTATGAATTAAGTGTCACTCTAGACATCTATAAAATTCTAAAGACCCACCAGATTTATGAATGAATCAGAGCTATTGCAGAAGATAACCCAGCGATCTTCAGTGAAAATGACAAGTAGAGTTGAATGATTATCCTGGAGCAAAGGTTTAAATATGCATCTGGGAAGATTAGTCTACATATGTTGAATTAGTAACTCCCTCTCTCTAATGTTTATTTTTCATGAAATTTGTTCATTAAATAAGGAATGACCATATATACCTCATCAAAATTGTGGCCCATAATAGACTAGTAAGCAACCATAAGGTTGTGTGATAGATAACTATTTGGTTTAAGAGTATCTTTGAGATCATCTTTGATAACTACCAAGTCATTGAGGTGAAATATAACCCAACTAAATCCACTATTCTAGAGTCTTATCATTAGAATATGGAGGTCACTCTGAGAAAGGGTCACAACAAGCACCACTATCAAGTTGGAAAAACTCGGCTCCACAGTCCCTGCTAGCCCATAAATAGGAAATGGTTTATGTTCATCTACTGTATCAGAGAATTTAGAAGCCTCCTGAGCATGTGTCATAGCAGATATAGTTCATGGCGATTGTGATTCTAGTTGGGAAGGTGATTTGGTGTTATATAACTGAGCTTGTTCTACTTCTTCTTAAAGCATCTGCCTAAAGGAAACCTTGGGAGGCCTGGGAATAAGAGGATAAAGACCCCTTAGATTTTTAGGAAGCTAGTGATCTTGGAAAAAATAATTATCATGGATGAATTCCATCACATATCTCCCTCATAATGTAGTAAGTCCTTAGGGTCTAAGGTAACTGTTGGGTTTTAGGGAAGGCAGAGAAGCAGCGGAAACAAAATTTTTTCTCCCCTAACCCAGAACAAAAGGAATCGCGTCAACGTCTATATAATAGGAAAGATGGTTTGTAGATGCATACCTTGTCCCGAGGCTCACTGGGCGACAGTACCTCACGCCTTGCGCGGTCTTCACCTCTGGTCTTGGACGGTGTCTGTGCAGCTCCTGGTCACACCGGGACTGAAGACTCCTCCTCCTACCAGACTGTCGGATGACAGTTGTCCTCCGAGCGACAGAGGTCTCCTGCCTCTGCAGTCGTCCACACAGACTGCCTGGAACTCCACACTCCTTGTCGCACAAGGACGTGAAAGGAGTCGCACCCTCCTGTTGATGTACTAGTCACCAACACACTCTTCTTCTACCTGTTGCAACTGCAGTTGTCCTTCCCTTGCTGCACCTCCCTTTTGCGGGAAGCACTTGCTCGGGATCTCTCTTGGTTACCAAAACCAGGGAGAACGACAACTTGAAGAGCAACTGGTTGCACTGAGTTGTTCATCGAGAAGCCCCCAATACCCCTATATATATAGGAGGGTCATGGGACAGGGTTCTCTATCCCAGGCAATGCGGGACTAAAGCAGGAGTAGAAGGGTACGGGATTTTTCCACAAAAACAACCAACTCGCAACCTGAACCGATCGGTTCACAAGTGAACCGGTCGGTTGGGGACCTGAACCGGTCGGTTGGAGCACCAACCGATCGGTTGGGACACCTCAACCGGTCGGTTCACTCCTGAACTGGTTGGTTGGGATTCCAGGTCGGTTCCCGATTGACTTTCCTTCTTTTGTTTCTAATTGGTATTGAATACCAATCCTATTTCCAATCAAATTGGATAATTGAAACGAAAGGAAAATTCTCACCAATCCTACTTTCCCAAGTTGCTCCGTTGCACCAGTTGAACCGATCGGTTCAACACTTGAACCGCTCGTTTCACTCTGTGCATGAGCCGATCGGTTCAACATTTGAGCCGACCGGTTCAGCAACCTCAACCGACCGGTTCATCACATGAACCGATCGGTTGGGAGTGCAGGTTGTGCAGAATCAGTCATATGCGATTTCAATCCTACTTTCCTTTCATTTCATCACATGAAACGAAAGGAAAATTATCACCAATCCTACTTTCCCAAGTTGCTCCGTTGCACCAGTTGAACCGATCGGTTCAACACTTGAATCGCTCGTTTCACTCTGTGCATGAGCCGATCGGTTCAACTTTGAGCCGACCGGTTCAGCAACCTCAGCCGATCGGTTGGGAGTGCAGGTTGTGCAGAATCAGTCATATGCGATTTCAATCAATCTGATACTCCAATCAATGCGTCCAACACCTTGAACAGTATGATATTGAGCTATCGATTAATTGAGTGTTTAATTGAACTACTAAACTCCTTTAGTAATCAATCTAAACATTGCTTGTGGACAAAACTCCTCTTCCAGGTTAAATCCTATGTGTGTGACCCTGCAGGTCCATTTCACATTGGCAGTGAAAGTCCATAAAATTTATGACTTCACAAGCAAAGAGCGGTGCCTAGTCACACATCATTGCTACCCAAGTGAAATAGAAAGTTGGAGAACAACTTTCATCCCTACAATCCGTGAATGGTGTTCCAGTGAATGTATAATTCCTTTGTCACTGATATCCTGAATGAACTCGAGGCATGGAACAGTCATCATGTCAACATTCATTCATTTCCTTGATCTCAGAGTAGACCGAGTGAGATGTGTGTGACATCAATATCACATATTGATTCACACGTGCATGCACATGCCTTTCTCAATCCTACTCATCAAGTGGCCAAGGATATCAAACTCCCTCAGGAGGGACAAATCCCATATCTATCACTCACCCCTCAAAAGCCCCATGTGTCAAAGCCACCCAATCATCACCTTTATAACAACCCATGTTTCAGGACTGCGTTTGATGATGTCAAAGTGTACCCAACGACATGTGTTGAGTGTAGTGATTTCAGGTCTAAGAATCACACTCACCACCATCACTGTGAGAGCTGACTGTGACTACCAAGTCATGGTTCCATGTGTCACTCTCACGGTGGGTCTGTCCGGTACCTTGTTCTCTAACAAGTACCTATGTGCTTGGTTTGATATCACTATATCATGACTAATGAGATTCTGTCATCAACCAACACACAATCTAGTCTTTAGTGTTATTGATGTCTATGGTTATTTCCACAATAACAACCGACTAGGGACCAAACAAGAATGTATACTCTTAACATCCGTATGATCTCATCGTTTAGGTCCTTAACCTAAAAGCATACATCATTGAGCAAAACCATTCTTTAGACATCTATCATGTTACACCATCATCTCAGAAATAGTTTAAACATATAGATTGGAAATTGCCTTTATTATTATTCAAATCATTTACATAGTATCCCATTATAGTCATCATATGACTTGCTCTATGGGCATACATACCAACAGTATCAACTAAGATGCCAAAGTTGTGGGCCTCCATAACTTGGAGGATTATAAAATCCCTATCACCATTATTTGGATTTTACTAATGGACCATTGTTTGATGACATCATTGATCCAGTTGGGCTAGTAGTAAGGACATTGTTGGATTATGTGTTGCAGACAAATGGAGATATGCAAGTTCTTTTTTGCTCTAAGATCTTGAAATTTCATATTGGAATTTTTCAAATTGGCACATCATGTGTTGAAAAAAATGACTTTTTACTTGAAAAGAACATTTTTGAAAAGGAGAAAGTACCCCTTGTAATGAAAAGGTAGAAGATTAAACCATTTTCCCACTTATTAAGCTTTTCTATGAGGGCCTCAAAAGTTGGGGTGATTAGATGATTATTGAATAAGAAATCAGCAAGAGAAGGAGTAGAATTGTATTATGTCCATTTCTTATAACTAAGAATCACATCATCCAAAATTAGATGCCAAAAATAGTGAAGAGGCATTATTAATTCATGTCAGGCTATAAAAAATACTGCACAATGCATGTCTGGTGGAGATTGGGCCTCATTTTTGTAAATAATTTGCTTCCCATCAAGTCTCTCATCTACATTGTCATGTAAGATGAAAAATCCTAAAGCTTGCATTCCTTGTAGGTAGAAAATACCCCTATCATGCATCTTATGAGGGTCTGAGGGATGTGCGGAAGAAGTGGCAATGTCGATTCATGATAATGGGATTGGAAAGTCATGGATAACATTGGATAGAATGGATTCCATATAATCATTGCCATCATTAAAAGAATTGTCCTTCATCTAGTGGGTTATTCTATCCAAAATGCAAGTCAGGGTCATCCCTATCGATGCCCTAGAAAATCACCCCCTCAGCATTAATATGTTGAATGTGTAGAATATCATGCATCATCTGCAACTAGTTTTAACAAGGAAGTAAACATGAGGAGGAATATATGTGAGTGGCACGTAATCATTGGAGGAATATGTGTGGATGCCTTCAAAGGTGTTGATGTATGGGGAAGTTGAAGAAGCCCAAAACCCTATGCTAAATGGAGGTTTGTAAGGAGGAACAATGGTAGTCATGATATCTTGAGTGTTTTAAGGACCACCATATGAGAAATACTAGTTGTCCAACCATTATTGGTCATAATAGTCTTTGGTACATAGTAGAATGAGAAAGTTTTAGAAGATATAATTCAATTTTTAGATGAAAGGTTTTTCCATTCATCTAGTTCTTCATTGGATTTATTTAGTATATAAGTTATCTTGGGTGAAGAAGAAGATGGTGAAGACAGACACGCTTCTATATGTTGAGCCTATTGTATGCGTTGGCATTGTTGTTTTGTAAAGAACTATTCTCAATTCCAATGGAGAGCATCCTTTTTGGCCTTCCAGTAATTGTGCATTTCCCATCATAATGCTAACATATCTAACATTTGTTGGGGGAGTGTGGCTAAGTTGTTGACCTTGTGTTCCAAAGCTACTACTTGGTGTGGCGGTTTTTGTAGGTCTAATTTGGCATTTGTTAGCTTAGCAACCTAGTCTAACAAGGTATGAACATCTTGTTTGATGTTAGAAATATCAAACATGTGTTTGGTTCTTACTGCTCACTCGATGCCAAATTCATAGTCAAAAATCATGCCAAGGGTGTCGGGGTAGACCATATTAGAAGAGTGATGCGAATATGGTGTAGTAGGGGGCTCTTCTCGTAGGGAAACATAAGCATTAGAGGGGCTAAGTGCATGTTATTATTCCTATTAGTGAAGTGGATGATGTGGGATCTCATGAACTTCATGAGTAGGAGATGGAGGTGAAGCAGATAAACTGGAACATTTATAGTGGCACTAGTTGGAGGTGTTGGAGGAGTAGCTATCCTAGGGTTTTGGATTGTGGCTCATGAGTATGTTGCATGTACTTTCTTCTATGAGAGAATAGGTGGTGAATGTGGAGGTTGAGGAACCTCGGGGATGAAGTCTAATAGATTCATCTTGGGCACTCTCTTTAGAGTCTTTGATTATGGTAGAGAGTATCTCACTAGTAACTTTTAGCACGGTATGCACTGGAAAACATCTAGTGGATGATATAGGGTGGGTGCAGGCAGGGTTTGAAGTAGATACTTTGGTTGTGTGAGTAGTTGGTTGAGTTCAACTTCTATATAGAGGAGTTTTTTGTGTCATAATCACTAAAATTTGGTAGGGGAATCATAATTTACATCCTCATGAAATGGTAGTGAGCTTGTCATTTTGATGCATGATATTGTTGGCGTAGATAAGATACTTCATGTCCATTAGGCGATCACCCTTAGTTTCTATGAAGATTTTAAGGATGTAAAGATGCTTAAATGCTTGATATATGAGGCTGATAAGGTCACGTGTGTAATAGTCCTTTTGTGGCAGGGTCATTATAGATACTCATCTATCAAAGAAAATTGCTAATGTTGATAGGTTTTCCTCCCATGATATGATATAGGATATAGAGCAGCTCATGATTGTAACATCCCTGACCTAGGTTATTCTTTAGCCCTAGGTGTTTTGATTAATAAAGATGATTATATGCTAAATCTTATCTTGTGAAAAGTAGTTAGGGCTCATGAGAAACTTATGTTTCAATTTTGGTCCTGTTTGAACAATGTTAAAGTAATGATTGCTTGTTTTGGACAAAAGTGCAAATTACCCAAGTTGAGGGGCTAACTTGCAAATTGCACATGATAAGATGTTCCTCTGATGTTGAGACATCATAAGGATGAATATGATGTAGTAGTATGATTTCCACAAGCTTGGACACCAAGATTAAGCTTGTAAAGCAATCCTTGTGCATTAAAACCTAGTTTTGGAGTAAAGTGCAATTTACCCAAAATATAGGGTTCAATATGAAAATTACCATTTCAATAAGGTCCTTAATGTTTCTTGGCATCATGTAGAGAAATGAAAATGAGAGGGGCATCTCATTTGAATTAAGTTGGAGGAGAGAGAATCTTGATATTAAAATAATCAAGATTTAATCCTAAGTGAAACCCTAATTCAATTTAGGGCAAAAATGAATGTATTAATTAAAGGGCCATCAACCAAAATGTTATTGGTTGATTTTGAATAAGGATGTACTTTCTTTTTCCAAGATAAGGAACGAAAATATCTAAAGGAGGTGAAACTCCACTCACCTTATTATAAAGGAAAGTAATTCCACTCACATATGGGATATTAATATAAAATGATTAAGGTGCTTAATTTGCTTTTCTTTAAATTGAGGATAATGAAGGAGAATTGAAGGCAAATGAAGATTCCTCATACCCAAGGAAGATGAGGGGGAAGAGGCGGCCACATTTTGGGATTAATTGGATTTTTATAAGGCATTTTCTCTCTCATCAATTTCCTTATAAAAGTGCCTTTTCCAAATTAATTGAAAGGCTTTTTCGGCCCTTTCTTCTTCCTTTGCTTTGGGTGAGCTCAAGAGGACTTAGGCGAAACAGGAGGACGAGCCCCAACCTGTTGTTAAGCCTCTTGACCCTTTTTCTTCATGATTTCATGGTGGAAATCAAAAATAAATTATGGATTCCTTCTTATTTCGATCTCCTCTTCAACCCTAGCCAACTTTTACAATCAAAAGCTTGAGGACGAGCCTAGGGGGAGTTGCAAGAGCTTCATACATCATTTATGGCGTGATCTTGGAGCTTTGGAGCTCAATTGGAGGCGGGTTTTATAACTTGAAACCCTAACTTTGTTATTTCAATCAATTCCTTATCAATTGGTGATCATTTCTACATTTCCGAAATTAACTTTAGTTGGTTGATGCAATTTCCATGGAAACCACAGGAGATTTCGTGAGTTTAGAGATTTATGATGATGACATCATTATAATCACACACCTCCCCAAATATCTTGGGCAAACAGTTTCATAGTTTGGTTGGACCAAAACGGTTTCACCAAACTGTTTGGTGACCAAACGGTTTGCAAACCGTTTGGGAGAAAACAGTTTCAAAACCGTTTGGAGGAGTTGACCAAGGGTTTACCGTTTTGTAATATTGTTCTTAATTATTTAGTATAATGAACCACCAAACTTTAGGGGTTAACTCCAAAGGAATCATAGTTTTAAGGTTATTCAATTAGACAAATCGAATTGAATTAAGTGCTGATTTTCAACCTGATTAACTTGACCTTTTTGAGCAAACGGTTTCAAAACCATTTCGTGGAGTTGACCAAGAGTTGACCGTTTGATATTCCTCTTCCTAATGATGTTGGTTAATGACCCTCCAAATTTGAGGGGTTAACACGAAAGGAATCATAGGTTGAAGGCTAATCAATTAGGTAATCCTAATTGGATTAAGTGCTGACTTTCAACCTGATTAATTTGACCTTTTTGGGAAAACGGTTTCAAAACCGTTTGAGTGCATTGACCAAGCATTAACCGTTTTGGATTACTGTTCCTAATGATGTTGTTTAATGACTCACCATATTTGAGGGGTTAATTCCCAAGTAATCATGAGTTGAAGGCTAATCAATTTGGCAAACCCTAATTGGAATTAGTGCTGAAATTTCAATGAGTTGTTTTGAGGTTTTGGGTTGATTAGCCCAAACGGTTTGAAGACCGTTTGGGCATCACCCAAACAGTCTCAAGACCGTTTGGGGGTCACCCCAAGACCGTTTGGAGGTCTGGGTAGTTGATCAATTGAAGGTCAAAAGGTACCAATCATATTGCAATTAAGTGTTGAATTGTTGATCAACTCGATAGACCAATCCTTGATGATTTTTCACTATAATCCAAAGGTTGGATGGGCCAAACGGTCTCAAGACCGTTTGGAGCTCATCCAAACGGTATCAAGACCGTTTGGTGGTCAACCAAGACCGTTTGGATGTCTAGGGTTGAGTATGGTTAAGTGTTTGAAGGCCTAAAGGTACCAAGCTGATACACAATGCAATGCTGATTTGGTGATCAATCCAATGATCCAAACTCTAATTGGTTGAGTTGGATTATGATTATTTGATAGGAAAACGGTCTCAAGACTGTTTGGAGGTCATCCAAATGACCTCAAGACCGTTTGGGGTCAGGTCATACCCAATTTGGATGATGGTTCAATGGTTTCAAAGCAACTAGTCTTACATTGATTAGTGTTGATGGATCATTGATTCCAAACCCAAATTCAATTGAATCAAACCCTAATTGATGATCAATTGAGGGTCAATTGAGGGTCAAATCAGTTGAAGGTTTACCTATTAAACTCAATTAAAGTATGAGGGTATGTCCAATTGATGATTGGTTCCATGAATCCAATGATTGAAGGAATCAACATTGGAAACCCTAATTCAATTGGATGCTTTATGTAATGGAGGTCCAATGTGATTGAATCTCTTGAGAATTAAGATGATGAATGATCCATTGATCCAATGATGATTAGTAATGATAATCAATGAAGGTACAAAGGTTGAAACCCTAATAGTACCTAAGTGATTAGTGTCAATCAAGGGATGAATCCCTAATTATTTATAGGACCAATGACTTGGTACACTATGTTAATCATAGTTGTATGCATTTGATTGAAGGGTTGATGTGACCTAATCAAGTTGAAAGGATCAAAGAATAGAAATCATATATATAAATAGGATTCATGTGGTGATCCTATGTAGCACAAGTGTCCAAGGCAGCACGATCGTGGCGACTTTACTCAGCACGACCGTGCAAGGTAGCACGGCCGTGGTAGCTTCATTATGCACGGCCGTGTAAGGTAGCACGGCCATGGTGGCTTCCCTTTGCATGGCCGTTCTTGGTTGCATGGCCGTGGTGCTCTATGCTTGACTTAGAGTTGATTCGAAAGTGACCTAACATGGTCATTTTGTTAATTCCCAACTTAAGGATGAGAGATAAACTCATACCTTGTGATGATAATCATTTAATGATACATGATGAGAGTAATAAGTATGAATGAATACTTATGATATCAATGAATGCTTCCAGAGGAGGGTAGCAATGAATTAGGGTTGTAATGATAATACAAATATGAAACCCTAATTGATAAGAAAGGAAAATCCTAACCCTAGCTTTGGGTAAAAGGATGAAAAGCCCTAATTGATGGTAAACCCTAACCTTGGTAAGGGAATAGTAGTGTTACCCTGTTTGATGTGTTGTGAACTTGATAAGTCTATTATCATGTGTGACAATCATGCAGGTCTCATGAGGTGATGATCATAGCCAGGTATGAGCTATGATGTTTATTTGATAAGAGTTGATTGGCCATATGTGCCATTATGTTTTTGTTACTTAGAAAGAAGTAACAAGATTAGAATGGCCTTGTGAGCCATGTGAATAAGTTGTTACCTAGTGATAGGTGACAGGATGTCAATGGCCTTGTGAGCCATGTGAATAAAGTTGTTGCCTAGTGAGAGGTGACAAGATGTGAATAGCCTTATGAGCCATGTGAATAAAGTTGTTGCCTAGTGAGAGGTGACAAGATGTGAATGGCCTTGTGAGCCATGTGAATAAAGTTGTTGTCTAGTGAGAGGTGACAATATGTGAATGGCCTTGTGAGGCATGTGAATAAAGTTGTTTCCTAGTGAGAGGTGACAAGATGTGAATGGCTTCTGAGCCATGTGAATAAGTATCTGATGAAAGTGGTACATGTCTCTTTATAGCATTTGTCTGAATAAAATATGTTTGAGAACTTGACTGATGCTAAAAGAATATGATAATGTACTTCATTAATCAAGTGAAATCTATTCATGTAGTGCTCTGACCATAGATCCATCATCGTCAGCAAATTGGTGATGGTGAAACGGGTGCTCCGCGGCAAAACCCAGAGGGCAAACTTTTGAGTATGTGAGGGTAAATTGGCGAAAATATCCTTACGTCCGAATGAGGGAATTGGGGAAAGGTAAACAATAAACCTCTCAATCCTTCATTACTTGCACAAGATTGGTTAAAGACCATACCCCAGTAAGAGTATGGCTACGGGCCATGACTCCATAATAAAATACCAGGCATTGGCTACAGGCCATAACCCTGAAGAGAGTATATGCTATGGGCTATAACTCTATAGTGAAGTTGACAGTATGCCCTGGAAAGCTATATTTAGCAGAGACACAAGATGTCCTGCATGTGGTCTCGTGCTGACCGAGATGTGGGTGGTCATGGGAATCCGGCTCTTCCATTGACCTTGTATGGTACTGATTTCGACTTAGCAGTGGTCGGTTGGAGTATGAGAAGTATACCTCATCTCCTCAGAGCTTAAATATGATTGTAAAATGTAATCAGCCGTATAGCATGTTTGCTTAAGGATTGAATACGAAGATTCATTGGCTGATGTTGAATTTCTTTGTGCATTCCTTAGCGGATAAATGTTATTTATGTTTCTTTATATTCTCTGCAAAGTAGACAGATGAATTACTTATCTACCATGGGTAGATGCAATACTCTCCTTGAGAATAGGAGATTATCTTATTCTGTTCTATGATGAATAATTCTACCTGATAAGGTAAAAGTAACCCCTGCTCAGTTTTAATTTAATAAACTGCAATAACAATGTTTTGGCGGAGAGTTATATCTCTCGCTGGGGCAATTTTTATAACTGTCTCACCCCCGTGGGAAACATTTTTAAGTATGCATGGGAGGCAAGGCACGAAATCCCTAAGAACAGAGATGAGCAGAAGCAACAGCAACAACAAGGACAACAATGAGATCTCAGGTGGAGATATTGTCTGTCAAGTCATATAGATAGTAGTCCTATGTGTCGTCTCTGTACTCCCAGGTCCTCGGAGTTTTAAATGAATCAATCAGAGTTTTGACCTTAAGCCTCGAGGGTTTTATACTACCTGTGTATAGTTAAGACAGAGTAGTTGATGTTTGTATTCCTCGAGAAGCAAAAGTACATGAGATGTATATATATGAACCAGGATGTAAAGTTTTACTTTGGTTCTAAATGAAAGAGTTTTCCAATGAATGAATCTCATTGCAAATGGTTTTATTTTTTAGTGATTTTTAGTAATACGCTGCTAATGATTCGCTTCCGCTTAGTTAATCTTGTGTTTTATAAGTTGGATGCCACAATGATAGATGTTTCTAGTATCTGATTTGGTGATGAAAACATTGGTAATGTTGTTATGCAGAATCGTCCACAAGCCAGAGTGAACATTGGTAACCTTGGATGCTCTAGACATGTATTTTGGCTAGCTAGTAAGCTTTGCCTATATCTTATTAGCTTTAAAGATGGAGTCCTCCTTGTCCAGCTAGCCCAAATTTGGCACTTCTACTTCATTGTCATTTGCATAGAAGATTTTGATCAATATCTTCTCGGTAAGAACCTCATCCTTGTTGAAGAGGTGTACTTGACTCTTCCTATGCCCACCACATGTACTCATGGCATTTGATTCTAGAGTGAGTTGTTTAATGGATTACATGAATTCTCATGTCAACTCATCATTTTCCAGTGGTGCCTTAAAATAAAGATTGGCTAGGTTGGTAGTGGCTATCAAGATGTACACGTGCTTCCAAATATCCAATTTGGGTATCCTCAACTTGTTGGTGAACCATGCTTCCTTATAGGATTTCCTATCATAGAAACGTATGATAATTTGTGTTGGATGTAGAAAGTATAAAATGAGCATTGTTGTATCTCTTGACTGGGGTTATCCTCTTGTACTGCTTGTGTTGGCTCTCTGGTTAGCACTGTAGTTTTTGGCCGTTTTTGAGGTGTAGCTGGTGGGGAATCTGGGTGATCCCTTTTTACTCCCTGCGTTAGTGTGTTGTTTTTGGTGTTCACCACTTCCTATGCAATCTCAGTAGCAAAAATGGTAGTGGTATCAACAACGGTGGTGTTAGCAACAAGAGTCTCTTTCTCAAGGAAAGTCGTTGCTAGTTTTATAAAGGTCACATAGATAGTTAGGTTGGAGTTGATGAACATAAAATAAATCAAACTTTTAATCAAGGAATAAGTGATGATCAATCTCCATGATGTGCATAAGCCGATGGGAAACACATTTGGCTAAAGGTGATAGAATTGAGAAAGATGTCGAGCGCTAAAAATACAACAAGTGTAAGTTGTTGATCTCTAAGGTCAGAAAGGAAAGGACAGTCTAGAAGTCAATAGAGGAGAGGTGATCTATCAAGCAACATGAGGTTGATAAAGCATATGGGGTGAGTATTATCGAATTGAAGGGTCAAAGATTGAGTATTTGGACCTATATACCTAGTAGTTTAGTTACTCTGAAAGGGGAGATGGATCGAATGAAAAGACTATCATGCATGAGGTCAATAGTGCACATAGGAAGAGGAGGTCAATTGAACTTGCTACATTGATATATCTAAAGAAAAAAGGGTAGCTGTCCATGGTTAAAGCTTGAGAATGAGAACATAAGCTACCTATTGAGGTCCCCTTTTATATTGAAAGGAAAGGTGATTAGAGGGAGGGTAAAAATTGGTATTGGACACTTGTCCCATTGAACTCTAAGGTCAATCAATAGAAGGTCCATAGGGTTCTATCAATAGAGCCCAATAGGTCACTCTGATTGTCAATAGAACTGGTCGATAGCTTAAGTGAAACAAAAATGAAGAAAAAGTTGATAGTCAATTTATCGAGCAAGGCAAATTAGAATTTAGGTCAATGGTTATTGGGATGAAACTATCCTATAATCATTTTAAAAACAACAATCAACCATACATAGGTTCATAGATGATATGGAGATTGATTGAGCTCATTACAGATGAAAGTAATTAAGGAAAATAAAACAAAACCAAACAAAATAGGGTAAATCAAAGAAAGAGACAAAGATAGATCTTGGGTTGGATCCCAAGTATAGCTTGTTTAGAGTTGGTTAGCTTGACTATCTAGTCCTGCTTATCCAATAGTGGGTAAGTCTAAAAGACTGGTGTATGTCTTCTTTGTGAAGACTTCATCTTCATAATAATGCTTTAGTCTATGCTTGTTACTAATAAGGTACCAAAATTTTCACTATGGATATCCATCATGCCAGAAGTATAGATGGTGATAACAATGAAAGTCTAGACCAACGAGCCCATACTGTACCAGGATAAAGATGAATTGAAAAATTAAATTGCAAGACTTTGTCCCCTTTAGAGATATCCTTGCATTTGATGTGTGAATTATGACATGTTTTAGTTTGTTCTTTGAAGATTCAAGTGTTCTCATAAGCATGTAAGAGAAGTTCTTCTTGTTCTTATAACTAAACGACTCGCATTCCATTGACAAGGTCAGGGTCCATATTAAGATTATTTTTGGTTCAATGTGCCTTATGCTCTAGTTCCAAAGGAATATGGAAATATTTACCATAAATCATTTGATACGGTGTGGTCCCAACTTGGGGTCTTAAATGGAGTTTGATATACCCATAAAGAATCATAAGTTTTGAAGACCAAACTTTCTTGGATTTTCCCATTGTCTTTTCTAGAATTCGGTTGATTTGACAATTAGAAACTTCTACTTGGCCAGAAGTTTGAGGATTGTATGATGTGAACATCTTTTGTTTTACCCCATATATTTCTAGAAGAGCTTCAAACTACTTTTTTGTTAAGTGAGAGCCTCCATCGCTTATCACTATCTTGGGAAATCTTAATCTTATAAAGATAATTTTGGTGAATAGATGCATGACTATTCTTGAGTCACATGGTGGGCGAAGCCAAAGATCCCACCCATTTAGATATGTAATTGACAACGACCACGATATATTGGTTCCCAAAGTATGAGGGACAAGGTCCCATGAATTATATCCCCAAACCTTAAATATTTCACCCTCTTGATAGCTAGAGGAATTTCATTTCATTTGATAATATTACATATTCTCTAGAATGTGTTGCATGCTTGTACATAATCTCACAAGTCTTTAAAAATAGATGGCCAATAGAACCTAGAATGTAGAACTTTCATGGTTGTCTTTTTATATCCCAAATGTCCTTCATACGGGGGTGAATGACATTTTTCAAACACATAATGAATCTTGTTTTTAAGAATGCATCGCTTATAAAAATTGTTGTCACATCTCCTAAATAGCAGTAGATTGTCTCAATAATAGTTCTTCAAATTAGAGAAAAAAAACTTTTTCTAGTTATATGTCATGTTAGGTGGCAATTGTTGGCATGCTAAATAGTTGCAAAAATCTGTATACCATGGTGTTGTTGGCTCCAATATGTGAGTAACTAATAGTAACTCATCTTTCTAAGACTCTTCAATAATCTAGGATCCATTGTCCTCGATATAAATCCAGGATAGGTGGTACGTAACAACATTCTTTGACCCCTTTTTATCAATGATCTCATGATGAAATTCTTGTAACAAAAGTGCCCACTATAGAAGATGGGGCTTTGTGTACTTTTTCTGCATCAGATATTGATCGCTCCATGATCCATATATATGATGAATTTATTCCCTAACAAGTATGACCAAAGTTTATCGAAGGCATAAATAATGGATAGCATACCTTTTTTGATAGTGGTGTAATTTACTTGTGCCTTATCAAGAGTTTTGCTAGTGTAATAAATTACGTGATGATTTTTATTTTTCCTTTGTCAAAGAATTACCCTAAGGAAAAAATCATGAGCGTCACACATGAGATCAAAGGGAAAGTCCCAGTCTGGAGGTTGCATGATGCGTGTCAATGTAAGGGTGTCCTTCAAAGTGTAAAATGCTAAAGACAATCCTCATCAAAAATGAAAGGGGCATCTTTCACCAAAAATCATTATAGGGGTTTGGGGATCTTGCAAGAATCTTTAATAAATCTCCTATAATATCCAGTGTGGACCGGAAAACTATGCACATAGGAGATAAAGCAAGGGGTGGCAACTTAGAAATTTCCTGAATCTTGCTTCTCTCTACCTTAATTCCAACTTTGGAAACCTTGAGCCCAAGGAGGATGACTTTGTGTACCAAGAAATGACACTTCTCTTGGCTTAGGACAAGTTGTTTCTCTTTATGTTTTTGGACTACCTGAATTATGCTTCTTAAACAATTGTATTAGGAAAATCCATATACAAAAAATTCATCCATGAAGACTTCCATGTTCTCTTCAATGAAATAGATGAAGATTGATGAAATGCACCGTTGAAAGGTGGTTGGGGCATTGCAGAGTCCAAATGGCATTCATCTAAAAGAATAGGTTCCATATGGACAAGTAAATGTCATTTACTTCTAGTTGCATGGATTAATGGAACTTGATAAAAAATAGAATAGCCACGTTTATATATAAAAATGAGAGTGATATACGAGGTGCTTGAGAACTTGATTGACAAAAGTAGATGAAAATGATCTTTCTGGGTAGTGACATTCAACAATCTATTGTTAATGCACATACACCAATCTATAACTATGCAAATTTCTAACTATTAGTTGTTACTTCCTTTGACAACCAACATCCTACCTTTGTTTGGTATAGCGTGAACTAGGCTCAACTAGTTTTTATCACTAATGGAATAGATGATGATGTCATCATAGATCTTGATTACTTCCTTGCACACAACCTTGCACATTTTATCGTTCCATTTTCTATCCCTGATGGTGTGACTTTTATCACATGAGAAAATTTTATTAGGGTTGAAATCCCTAGAGTTTACCTTAACCAACGTACAATAATCACCACCCAAAAGTAGACAGATCTTATTGTAGTATAATTTATGATTGAACCCAAAGGAAACATATTTAAGAGTTTACTGATGAAGGTAACCACACAAGAACTAGTAGTTAACACAACATGATGGATTGTTGATTATACCAAGGTTGGAAAAAGAAAGGGATGAATTGATGATTGATTATCAATGAATGGGGACACAAAGTTAAAATGGGTTTCACCATTACTACCTATCATTTACTCTCTCATTGCATCATACTAAGCATGGAAACATATATGTTGAGTCCAAGAAAATCCTCCTTTCAGTGTTAGGATTAAAACACATACAAATATCAGTTGAAGATCAATGTCTCACTACCTAGAGATCATATATCTATTGCCTCATAAAACACATATCTAAAGTTCTCCTTAAGGGTTCAACTAGAATCAATCAATATCCTAGATCTTGGGTTCAAAGTTCTCTACATCATAAACCATAAAAAACATGTAAAATTAGACAATAATACAAGCATAAAATTATTGATATAAACTTATAACAGTTCATACAAAGAATATAAGCAAATAAAAGAATAAAATCAGGCAGTGGGTCTACTCCCCGCGCCCTAGAAAAAGGACTACTTGTTGATGGAAGCAATATCAGAAACAACAAGGGTAGATAGAAAGAAGGACATGGTCACAGAATAAGAAGAAGGATTTTTCATTGTGGTGTGCCAATGAATCTTTCCATACTCTAAGATGAGGATGTCAACAAACAAGCAAGGATACCCCCCGATGTTCATCAGGGCAGACTGGAATTGTCACTCTT
The DNA here is from genome assembly GCA_963693085.1 of Alisma plantago-aquatica. Classification (NCBI taxonomy): domain Eukaryota; kingdom Viridiplantae; phylum Streptophyta; class Magnoliopsida; order Alismatales; family Alismataceae; genus Alisma; species Alisma plantago-aquatica. The sequence goes on along the minus strand of OY856410.1, from coordinate 1,183,965,028 downwards.
CCTTCCTTGTGGGATGGATCTCCAATTATTGATAAGGGAGAAGCAAGTTGATGTAGGAAAAGGTTGTCAGTCAATGGATGAAGGTGTCATTCTTCAAAACCTCCTTTGATGTCAGAAACTACAAGCCTTACCGGAGGTGGAAGATCTTTTGTTTCCATTCATAAACTGATTGAATGGTAGAAGGTTGTTGAGGGTTGAAGGTGAGTAGAAATAGAAGTATACTAGTGGGATTAATGGAGGATCCATTCTCTATTTGTAGTCCTATTCTATTCATAGGTAGAGGTTAGCGTCTAGATCCCTTCCCAGTCACCATGGACATAAGTCCTTGTCTATCATGGAGGTGAAGAGAAAATGATGGAGCTAGACAAAGGGTTTGTGGTGTTCATAAACTCCATCATTAGGTAAGGGGTTGGGATGGCGTTTGGTAGGTGAAGGGTCAGGTAGACCATCAAAAGGAGAAGTGGAAATCTCTTCAGAAGGCTGGAACTAGAGATCCATCAGTTGTTGTGTGCAGAAGCACAATTAGTTGTAGTTTGTAGAACTACTTTAGAAGGTAGACACTGTGCATCCATCGGAAGGAAAGCTTAGGAAATCCTTCAAAAGGCAGTGCGGATTTCCTTCGATCGTGTAGTGCAATTCAGAAATTAGAAGTGAAGTAATTCAAATCCATCACAAGGTTGAGTTAAAGTGACCATAATAAGGTCAGAGCAGATGAGACATAGGAAGGAAAGTGCTCGGCTTCCTTTGGTTGTCAACTAAAGGAAGTACTATGTGAAGTAACTGGATGGTTTGGAAGATTTAAGCCCACCCCAGAGGGGGACTATTGATGTAAGGTCAATGGTCAACATCAATGGATCTCCTACCAATGGAATGACAACTGATGGAAGTTCATATCAACTAAAATTAATGGATTGGAAAGTGTAATGCAAACTGATGGCTTCAACAACCGATGAAGGAACATATCATTGAAATATGAATTACTATTCAAAAGATTCTTGGGACAATTAGTAGATTAGCAGGACCACCACCTCCTACACTCGTACCATGCAATGAAGCTCAAGCCTATCATGTAAATTAGAGAAATGAATCAAAATCCTGTAAACTAATATAAAATAAGAAAACATAATGTTAGCTAGTTATGTAGTGAAATGATGGAAATGGATGTAAAACTAAGCTTAAAATTCAACTAAAATTAGGATAATATGAATTCATCAAATAATCCCAAACTTAAACATTTATCATCCCCATTTGATTGTCTCACCTTTACATCATTCCCATTTCCCTACCATCTGATATGGCCAAGCTGACCAACATCCTTAGATCATAGAATACATCTATCAAAGTCTTTGCTTCCAATTTTTCTATCCAGAAACACTTCCTCACTACTATTCTCAATGTCAAACACATCAAAGAGTTTTAATGAGTGAATAGATAATCATGTAGAACAACAAGTATGCGTATGATCTAACAATGGTGTTTGTGAAAAGTATATCAAAATGAGTCATTCATTGTGACTCTAGGTAGAAAAATGGAAAGAAGGGGGTTAACAAATTTGACCTCTATTGAACTGCAAATAAAATTATTTTATTTTGTGCACATTGGCACCTATTCTTTTTGGTGAATGCCCCTATTACATAGAGAGGGGTATGGAAGAAACAAATAGAATAGGGAGGGGTGTGCCACACTGAACTTGGATTCTGGCACATTTATGCATGTTTAATTTCTTTTTGTGGATGGAAGGTAAGAAGATGGAACAAGAAGTGTAGAAGAGTACTCAGATCAGAATGCAACTTGATTTACAAGTTAGTGCACTAGGTTGTTTTCCTAGTCCCACTATATTCAAATAGTGAAATGCCAAAGGGAAATGTGTTGATTTCATGAATTTGTTTTACTAGTCAGTTAGAAGAATGGTGTGGTTTATCCCTCTCAATTCCTCAAATACATGTCATCTTTTCCAAGGATACATGATGCTTTGGGATCCTAGGTCACATAGGATGATTTCTAGCCATTGGTTATTTCAAAAATTGGTAATTTTGAGGTTTTACTTCAAGTAAGGGGGGTTAAATGATGATGATATGCATGGGTTCAAATAGAAAATTTGAATTTAAGCCATCTAGGTAATGTCTTTGATTATTATAGAAAGATAAATTCTAAAAAAAAAGCTAAATTCAATGTGTGAATGAAATGATAAGATCATAGGTTACAAATATATAGGTGTGGGTAGAGAGTAGAATACATACCACTCATCCTCCACCCAAAACCTAGATATTTGCTTATCCCTAAGCAAATACTGAACCCAAGATGACGGGAAGAACTTTGTAGGTTGGTCGATTGGTTGGTGGTTGCTCTCCATTTAGCAAAAGTCATTCGCCTACAATTACAATTGTTAGAATGTATGATCTTGTCTTGAGATGTACTAACTAACTAAATTCAATATGCACTAAAATGTAAAATCAAATAGAAATAAAAGTAGAACTCAGTTGCATCCCTATAAGCACCTTTGTGTAGCATCAACAACTCAAAACCTGAAGATCAATCATGACTTAGTTGGAGGGAGAAGTGTGAGTGGTTGTTTGGCCTATGTATCAGAGATAGAGAAATAATGTTTGAGTCATTGTCTATTGACCATCAATTCTTCATCCTTATCGAGTCTTGAGGGAAGATGTGTTTGATAATAAATGGACTCGATCATTGTGTCTTGAGATTTTTGGAATAGTTGGAGATGAGAGTTGTGCACCAGTACTTGCTCTCCAACTTGTTGATCTTTTTTCTTCAAGTGGGCATCATGCCACATCTTGGTGTGCACTTTGTAAATGCATAAAATTTTGTAAGTTGTAAGTCATAGCTCTTATAGCTCTTATGCTTGAAGTAGATGGTTTTCCATTACTGCACAAAGGTTGAAGTTGAGATACTTGATGGTCCATTGAGCTTTGTGTTCAAGATCCACTAGTAGGTGACAAAATTTCCCATACATTTAAGTGGTAAGATGTAATGCCAAGAGGAGTCATGTATGAAGTTTTGTACACCTAGTGTGTGTCATTCAGATTTTTAGCTTAAACTTATCTTGTAATGTTAATTGTCTTCTCCAAAATGGCCTTGGTTTGGCGGTTAGAAACCTCTACCTAGCCACTTGTCTGAGGGTGATATGGAGTAGCGACATGATGAGATACACCATACTTATAGAGGAGGGCTTCAAAGCTACGCTTGAGTAAATGAGATCCCCCATCATAAATGACAGTATGAGGGACTCCAAAGAATGGGAAAATGATGTCCTTGAAAAGCTTGATGACTATCTTAGAGTCTCTAGAGTTTGTGGGGATGGCTTCAATCCACTTAAAGACATAATCAAAAATGACCAGGATGTAGAAGAAGCCATAGTAGGAGGGAATGGGCCCATATAGTCCAAACATCAAAAGTCTCCACTTCTTGCCATTGATTGAGAGGCGTCTCATGCCTCTTGGAAATATTACCAGATCGTTGGTATTGGTCACATGACTTGAAAAATCTATGGGAATCCTTTAAGATAGTAGGTTTAAAGAAACCATACTAGAGGATTTTAAATGCATTTTTCTTGGAATTCGTGTGACCTTTATTTGGCCAAGAGTGGCATTCCTCCAGATTAAGATGAGTTCTTCTACATAGATACCCTAGTGCTAAAGATTGTTTGATCACAAAAAAAAATAGATAAGGTCCATATCAATAGTAATGGTGAGTGTCTGACATGAGCCTCCTCTTATCATTCCCCACATAATCTAGATGAAGGACCCTAGTAGCTAGATTTTTCATAAAATCGACATACCACGGGGTGATTGTAGACATCTATAGCAAGTGGTCATTAGGAAAAGAGTCATTTATGGGGATAGTGTCAAAATCATGAATATGCAGTTGTTGAGGTGATAAAAAATAATAGTGTAGGTTGCATTCTTGTCTTTGATTTCAAGATCAAACTATTACGGCAATAGAATCCACCTAATTAGTTTAGGATTTATATCCTCCTCTAAAATTAGATATCTAATGGTTGTATGATTTGTGTAGGCTATCACTTGTTACCTATTAGGATCAGAACTTTTCAAATGTATAAACAATGGTGAGAAGCTCCATTTTAGCAATTGCATAATTATTTTTTCTATCATCGAGTGTCTTTCTTGTATAGTATATAGCATGATGTTTCTTTTAATACTCTACCTCAAAACCTCCCATATGACATAGTTAGTGCCCTCAGACATGATGTTGAAAGGAAGAGACCTATATGGGTCACTAATGATGGGGGTTGAGATGAGGTCTTCCTTCAGGGTGTTCAAGATCTTCATGCATTTAAAATTGAAGATAAATTCCTCATTCTTTTGGAGAAGATCTATGAGAGGCTTAGTGATGTTGTTGAAGTTGTGAATGAATCGCTTGTAGAGTCTGGCATGTCCAAGAAATGCTTTGACTTCCTTGGCAATGGTTGGAAGATATAGAATAGTGATCAATTATATCCTTTCTCTTTCAAACTCTATACCTATAGATCTAACACGGTGTCCTAGGGAAATGCCATCCTTCACCATGAAGTGGCACTTTTCCCAATTAAGAACAAGGATTTCTTCTTCACAATGTTTAAGAACAAGGGAAAAAAGGTGTAGGCGTGATTCAAAAGAATCTTCGTAGATTGAGACATAATCCATGAATATTTTCATTATGGTAATAATAATGCTAGAGAAGATGACAAACATGCAATGTTGGAAAGTAGCAGGTGCATTGCATAATCCAAATAGCATACAGAGGAACACATACATGCCAAAGGGACATGTGAAGGTAGTTTTTCTTGATTTTTGGGGTGGATGGGTATCTAGTAGAATCTAGAGTACCCATCCAGGTAGAAAAATAACTCCTGGTGTGCAAGCCTCTCTAGCACTTGATCAAGAAAGGGAAGGGGGAAGCAGTCCATCTAGGTTGTATTGTTGAGCTTGTAGTAATCAATGCACATGTGCCACCCAGTAGTAGTGTGGTAAATTAGTTCTTCTCATTCATAACAACTATAGTTCCTCCTTTCTTAGGCACAACTTGCACAAGACTCACGTGGTAAATTAGAGATGAGATATATTATCCCAAAAGGCAATACCTTAGTCACCTCCATTCACACGACCTCCTTTATAATCTAGTTTAGCTTGCATTTAGGATCGATGGTGGGCTTGTAGTTGTCAACCATATTAATTAAGTACATGCAGAGGGTTTGTCTCACTCTAGTCAAATCAGTCATCATTTGGCCTAATGTTGTCTGCCTCTTCCTTAGTTCTGTAAAAATCTTATCTACTTGTTTTCCATGAGAATAGAGTTGACAGTGATTGGTCTAACTTTATTCTCACCTAAGAGGACATATAGCCTCTTAGGTACATGCTTCATCTCTAGTGTGGTAGGTATCTTGTCTTCTTCTTTGATGACGAAGATAGACCTTAGATCCTCAAACTCATCCTTAGGGTCTTCCTAGGGAGAGTCAAGGTGGATAAGAAATTGCTCAATTTTCTCATCATTCAGGTTATAATCATTGGGGTTGATGAGTGACGTCTTAAGAGGGTCTTAGGAATTAGGATCCTCCTATTGTGGAAATTCCATTTTGTCAATGTAGTCAATGAGGTAGCAGTGCTCTTGGAAAGAAGGACCCTTGAGACTCTCAAAGACCTTGAAGTCAATAGTGTTAGTTCCTAGGCTCAATGTCAGAATGTAGGATTCGATGATAGTGAGAACTCTGGCTATTGTAGGGAATGGGTGCCCAAATATGAGAGGATAATGAAGATACTCCTTGATGTCCATGATTACAAAATCATAGGGAAATAAGATTTGGGACCTACTCTCACAAGGATGTCTTCTACAATAGCCATAGGGATAGTCATGGAAAAGTCAACAAGTTGAATCACGATGATGGTAGGAAGGATGTCAGTCGTGAAGCCTAATCTCTTGCACAAGTTGTAGAGCATGATATATATTCTTTCTCAAAGATCAACTATACCCTTTTGGCATGTTGTGTCTCCAACGAAGTAAGAGATGCCAAAAGATCTCAGACCTTTGTGTTTCTTAGGCATCTTACTTTCAATGATATCTGATGTTGTCTGTACTAGTTTCACTATCTCAACCTCCTTTATTAGGTACTTTTAAGTGAGGAGAGTCTTGAAGAACATAGTCCATGAAGGAATTTTTTCAAGATCATCAAGGGAATATCAACATGTATCTTCTTGAACTCTTCCTTGAATTTCAAAAACCTCAAGTCGAGTCACATTTGAGCTAGGAGATTCTAGTAAGATATGTGTCTTATAGACAGGAACCACGAGGATAGATGGAGGAGTTCGTGTAATTTAGTTGCCTTTTCAAGTTTGAGCATGTTTCTTGTCATTGGAGGTTGAATAACTGGTTATATTGATATGGCTATTAGTATGATCATTGGAGTGGGTTCTTCAGCTTCATCATCTTCCAGAACTAGTCTATCGTTGTTGTTGATGGGAGCTGAGGGTCCTAGTAGCACACGTCCATTGTGTGTGGTCACAACTTTCAATTGCTCCTCCTGATGCTTGGGGCTACCCTCAGGTTGACCTATAAAAGTGCTCATCGAAGGGCTAATGGTAGGATCAATTTGTGCTAGTTCAGCTTCTATGAATTTTTTTGTAAGCCTTTTGGCTTACTAGTATCTTCTAAACGGTATCCATGTGACTCTAATCATTTGACGCAGGTACACTCTGTTGGTTTCCTTGCAATGGAAGAAGTTGTCCGCATTGGATATAGGTTTTATGTCTAAAATTATAATTATTGCCCTAATTGAAATTGTTATGGTATTGACTGAGATTGTAATTGTTCATGTGATAGTTCTGGTTCTAATGTAAACTAGAAGGACCCAAATTTGGTTTTGGAGGTCTCCCTACTAGAGCTAATGTGCATTTTTTTATCCATCTGGATTTCCATAATGATGTCATGGGTGATTTTGGGATAATTGGGGTTGTAGTACCCCTATCCTGGAATGGATTTGACAACATTGACTTGTTAAATGATTGGGTTGTTCTCAAATTGAGGTTGTTTCATGTCTAGGCATACCTTGGTAGATATGGTTAGATTGAAATTCTTGTGGCCTTCTGCACTATAGACTTGGAAGATGTATGGGGCTATCCCAGCTTGAAAAGAATATTAATCGCTTTGCCCAATCTATAAAAGGGTTGACTCGATATTGTCTTCTTTGAAAGAGAGCATTGTTAGGGATTCAACAATGGCCATAAGCTCTTATTTGTCTTCAACCATGGCAACTTTGAAAATGACTTTTGCTTGATGAGCCCCAATTAGCTTTTTTCTCAGCTCTCCTACTCATGAATTTCTTTACATCATAGAAATTTTGATGCATGATGTCTCCATTATAAGTAGTGTCAACCAACTTCTTGATGTCTTCATCAACTCCCCTATAGAACTGCTCGATAAGATGTGATGAGGGGATGACAGGATGAGCACATTTAAGTAGAAATTCTCAAAATTGTTCCCATGCTCCAAAGAGAGTACCAGATGGATCCTTCTTGAACTAGGTGGTTTCCCCTCTAATTTGATAATTGAGTGAGAGTGGAAAGAACTTCTCTAGAACTCATTCTAAAGTTCCACCCAAGTTCTAATGGTGTGATAATCTAGGGAGTTGTACCACTCACTAGCTTTGTTGGTGATGAATTAATGGAATAATCTTAGCTTAGTGGCCTCCTCTAACATGCCAACTTGCGTGTTCAATCCATAGAGGTCTATGAATTTTTGCAAGTCGTCATGTGCGTTCTCGTTGACTCATCCTACAAAACTATTCTTTTGCATCATCATCACCTATTGTGTTTTGATTTTAAAGTTATGATCTTTGATGGTTAGTTAGATAATGGGGTTGTGTATATTAAAGCCATACGAAGAGAGAAATCTTGTAGATCTTTATCTTTCAGCTTCTTCGGCTGCTCATAGTTCATCATGCCTTACAACTCTGGTTTCTTCCAAAAGACTATCTCGTTGGGTTGATAGTGTTGCTTAAACTCTATGGTTGATTCTCCTCTTCATCCATCTTAGCTTGTTGTGTGTGATGGAGCCTGTGGTAGGTTTGTTCGATCTCATGATCAAAATCTAGTCATAGACAAACACTAGAAGAGCATTGCATGCACTAGCAATGGTTCTTGAGGAGTCCAAACAAACACGTTTAGATGGTTGGAGATGAGTTTGATTCAAGATGATATTCAATTGTATCAATTGAAAAATAAAAACCCTAACTATTCCAAGTTGGTTAAATTGATCAAAAAAATCCTAGCTAATTCTTTGTCCGCGGCAATGATGCCACAATTTGATGTAGGTTTTATCATATGAGAAAATTCACTAGGGTTGAAATTTATAGAGTTCACCTTAAACAACATACAATAATCACCACCCACAAGAAAATGGATCTTATATTAGTATAGTTCAAGATCAAACCTAAAGGAAATTTTTCTAAAAAGTTCATTGATTAAGATAACCACACAAGAACTAGTTTCTAAGACAGACGGTGGATTTTTGTTTATACAAGGTTGGAAAACAAAAAGGATGAAATAAAGGTTGATAAATCAATTGATGGGGACACTAGGGTGAAATGTGTTTCACCGCCACTACCTATCATTCACACTCTCATTGCATCATATTTAGCATGAAAAAATACCTTTTGAGGCTAGAAAAATCCCCCTTCAGGATAAATATCATTGTAAAATCATTGTCTCTTTACCTATAAATCATTCATCTATCACCTCAGAAAATGTCTGTTAAAAGTTCTCACCTAGGGATCATCTAGAATCAATCGACATGCTAGATCTCGAGTTTAAAGTACTATACATCCAAATCCATGACAAACCAATAAACCTATTGATCCGAAAATCATATAGGCATAAACCAATTAATTCTAAACATATAATTGTTCATGCAAATAATAGATGCAAATAAAATAATAAAATTAGATCACGGGGCTACTCAAGGCACCCTAACAAAAGAAATACTTGCTCATGGCAGCAATAACAGATTCAACAAGGGAACATAGAAAGAAGACCATGGTCACATAAGAAAAAGGAGTCACCACCATGGAGTGTAGAATAATTTTTTCATAATCTAAGATGAGGGTGTCGATGAATAGGCAAGGATGCTCACAGACATTTGTTACGGATGGATGGATCATTGTTCTTCATTCCTTGTGGGTTGTATCTACAAATATTGACAAGAGAGCACTAGGTTGATGTAGGCAAAGGTTGTTAACTGAATGATGAAGGCTTCATTATTCAAAACCTCATATGAGGTTAGAAGGTATGAGCCCTGGATAAGGTGGAAGGTGGAAGGTGTAAAGAAGTGAAATCACATCCTTACTAAAAAAATTGAAATATCAAACCTCCAATCCAAACACACTCAAAATGTATGATGGAGTGGGTGTAAAATTTTTAAATCTTTATTAATGGTAACCAAAATACCAAAGTATAGAAATGGAAGAAAATGTTTGACTATATTTCAATTTATCATATGATTACACAGGTACCTCAACAACATCTCCCAAAGGGGTTTACATAAAAGATACATCATAAGGATCCATGTAGAGGAAACCTAAACCATAACAAGTTTGTCTCCAAGCTTCATCATCACAGGCTAAGTCCAAGTCCACATGTCACGCCATCCATGTCCTCCACCTAGGGTTGGAAGCATACCCTAGCAAGAAAGAAACAATAGGAGACATCAGCAAAAAGTTGGTATGTGCATACTAAAAAGAAACTTTGAGCAATGTAAGGAAATAAGGACATGAAATATAAACGCTTCCCATATAAGAGATAAGGACTACCCACACAGGCATATAAAAATAGATTCATCATCATAGTAAAAGAATGATACTTGCCATAATTAAAACAATAAGGTAGTGCCACATAAGCACATGTCATAACCATCATCCTGCATGTATGTGAGATAAGCATAGCACTTGAATATTATAAGAGACAAAGGTGGCAAAGAATCACACATCTTGACCCTAGTGAGACATGGGGCAAGAATTACACATCTTTCCTTGATGGTACATGGGTTAGGAATCACACATCCTGCCCTGGAATGGGGAATCACACATCCACCACCCAAATATATAAAACATGGGCTAGGAATCACACATCCTTCTTGGGTATGGGGAATCACATATCCTCCATCCCAAAAAAAATATCACAATGCTGCCATAAATCATAATGAAACAAAACCAATGCAATTATACAACTCTAGGGCTACTCAATTACAAAGAAGGTAAATGTAGAGGCAAGTAGAAGGTATGATAAAAAATTATACAATGTTGCCATATCACACAATGGACAACTCATGCATCCACAAATAAACATCCACATCACAGTGGGTGATACCACTAATAAGTCTATCATGCACCATAGTACAAAATAAGATATCAAGAGTTATCAAAGACCACAATAAGCAGGATGGTTTACATGAACCATGATATCAAGAGATAAGACATATTGTGTAGGCCAAATTCAACAGAATGAAAAGATAGGTGAATTGCTCAACATTGAGTAATAGGGGATACAACATACCTTATTTTAAGATCCTAGAAACACACACCATCAATCTAGAGGTTTCCAACATCAACTTTACCTAATTACAATTATTCACATGTATTAGGCTTTGTCGTATGCATTAATGTAAAAAAAACCCAAATTTTAGACTTTGTGCACAAAAATCCAATTTAGACTCTAAACATATCACCATTATCTTAGTTAGAGTTTTCTGATCAAATGACATATTATGTTATGTATTTTGAAGATATAGACTTTTAGATGCATTTTTGATGATTTTTATTTAATTAGTTTGTTCTCAAAAACACTTTTTTGAAAACATAGAATCAGGCATTGAAAATATTTTTATTAGAAAGCCCATCTTTTTTTTATTCTAGAACATATCTTACTTTTATTTTTCGACCAACGAATCAAAAGATATTAATTTTCTAGTTCTGACCAATGAAAAGTTGGTACATAGGCAGAGGCACTTGAAATAGAGAGAAGAAGAAGGGAGAGACCAGGGACAAAATCATAAAAAGACAACAAGTCATCCATTTCTCCACCTGTGCCAGGGCTATGGAAGAAAGCAACTAGCTTGGGGACAAAATTGGGCAAAATCGGTATACAAGACCAAACTCGAAACCGAAAGATGTGTATGAAAGCTACAACAAAGAGAAACTCAACCGTACCTTCAATTTAGATGAAGATGGTGTGTACAAGGAGAAGCAAGGGCCACAATACAAGGGAAGAAACTCGATCTACATTGCTCCATGCTTGGTCTCCGTCGAAATTGAGAGTAAGAAAATGAAAAGCGATGTCTAACGCACACGTAAGTACCCTTATTTATAGGTATGGGTGTGAAACACTCCAATTTGGTATGGAACTTTCCAACCATGGAAAATGGAAATCCAGTTCTTCTCAAATACTCCATCATACGTTGCAAATAAGGACTTAAAATGTGTGCAATCATATTTAGAATGCAATGGCGAAAGAATCATGTAAAAAGATGGACTACAGCCCGAGAAATATGCAAAATACTGAGCACCTATACTATTCATGTGGCACAATCCTACCCAAGGTATGAGACAAGTCGAGAACCGTTGGATGTGGGTTCATGGTGGTCCACTTCACGCCCAGCCATCCGATGGAGTGTGACACATAAATCAAATCCAAATTGAATTAGAATAAAGTGTGATCACATTAATTTCTCTTTTTTTCTTTCTTTTTTTAGAGGCTCAAGCAAACTCCAAATTAGGTGAAATTTTACCCAGAGGCCAATTAGAGTATGTAGATTCCGAATATGAATTTAGATTTGCCTTTTGAGAACTTTTAATGGGTTAAATAATTCAAAACTCATTTTCTTTTTCCTCCTCCATTAACAACATTAGGATTATCCAAAAATTACGAAACTTCACCCACAAGTCATATTCAATGTCTTGGATACGAATTTACCATTAATTTCATTTGTTGAAGTTGTTTGTTATTTTAATTAATGATATGAAGGTTTTACACGTGTTCTCTCTCCTAAATTTACCTTCTCATCATATACTTTTCAAATGGAGTCAAAATCCATCCTAAGATATATTTTAACATGTAGAACATGAATTTGGCATTATTTTATTTTTTTGAAGATTTTATTATTTTATTTACTACATTTAAATTTATCACTTATTTTATCCTTTTAATTATTAGAGGCATCTAAAAACTTTCCAAAAATATGAAACTTGGCGTATAAGCAATACTAAATGTGAGAAACACTATTTTCACAATAGTTGATTTTTTTAAATTATATTTTCTCTCTCCTAAATGAAATAAAATATTTAACATTGACCAAATTAGATGCAAATTTCCCCAAAGCTTATTTCGATGCTTATATCACGAATTCAAGGTTATTTTCCTCTTTTGGAGTCAATAATTATTTTATTTGATAATTTGGAAAAACTTAGATTTTTTCTTTCCAAAATGAATTAAATTAATTATATTTATGTGAATAATGTGAAACTTGACCCCCAAGGTAATTGGGACCAAAGGAACATGATTTTTAACTTAGATTTCACTTTTAAGACTTTCTTATATGAGTTATGTCACATGGCTCACTAATGGCCCATTATCATAATTACTTATTCAATTAAGTTCTTTATCGTCTTATTATCACCAAATTAATTATATGAAATATTAAATTACATTATTCATGCATTAGATTATTATGATCATTCTAACCTCAACCTAGTTTGGTCAAATTCAAAAGGTCAAACTTCTAGGGTGGGGTCTATGATCTGGTATGTTACAGAATATCTTTGGTTGGCATTTGCATATCAATGAAAATGGTCAAAGGTTGTTGAGGGTCGAAGGTGAGTGGAAATAGAAGGATCCTAGCAGTGTCAAAGGTAGATCCTTTCTCTATTAGTAGTCCTCTTCTAGTTATAGGTGGGAGTTGGGGTCTGGATCTCTTCCCAACTACCATGGAGTTAAGTCTTTGGCTGCAATGAAGGTGAATAGACAATGAAAGAGATAGATGAATGGCTTGTGATGTTTAGTAACTCCATCAATAGGCGAGGGGTCAGGATGACCTTAGGAAGGAAAAGGGTTAGGCATACCATCAGAAGGAAGAGTGGAAATTATTTTCAAAGGTTGACGTTGGAAATCCTTTGGTTATTGTTTGTAAAAGAGCCATTGGGTATAGTGTGCAGAACTACATTATGAAGGTGGATATTGAGCAGGTATTGAAAGGCAAGCTCATGAAATCCTTTAGAAGGTAGTGTAAAATTTCTCGATCATGCAGTGTAGGTCATCCATCAAAAGGCAAATGTTCTCATCCATCAGAAGGTGGTAAGACCCAATCCTTATGATAAAATATTTACAAATTCCATCAAAAAATATAAACAAATATTTTACAAACATATTTTACATTACAAGTCATAGAAAATTTTATGTATGGTTACAAAATTTAAGAAAAAGGCATGGTTACTATATATGCTTCGACAAGGGAGATCCCTTGAACATATCTTCTAGGTCTTCTTGTATCACATGTCCATGAATTCTGTAAAAGGAATAAACCACACATGGACCCTAAGAAGGGAAACATAGGTCAGTCAAATGTCTGGTAAAATATTGATATCTAGAAAAATGTGTGAACCTATCTACAAAGGATTTTCATAACAAAATGTAAGGAGTTAAATAATATAGGTAAGTAATCAAATGTAAACAATGGATTTTCAAGATTCAATAGAATTCAATATCTAATATTGAGACTACTAATTCAAATTTCAATTAGATAGAACATGTCAATGTATATTTACTCTAGAAGCCATCTGTTGTCTCCTATAGAGAACAATGACACACCAACTGAATTTCCTAGTATACTGAGGGACCCTATATCCTTTAACTCTACGTAGAGGCGTGGAAGCATAATTCCACTAAACTAGGGGCATCAACCTGCCCTTTTTTGACATTTAAACATTGTGATATTGTTTCTAAGAAATTGTTGGTGGCCTTTTAAAGAGGGAGTCTAAAGTTTCTAAAAAAATTTAGGTCAACCAAACTATCTACTATGTATTATTTCAAGAGGGAATAAGCTTTCCAAATATAAAATAGAAATTGTATACATTATTAAGATGGCATCATATCCATATATTCTAGGTATAGAGCTCTAAGATTCAATCAAGAGAGTGATCTACAAGTGTAGGATGATATTGGTTGCTATCAACTCTGAATAAATTAGTATTCAATATTTATTTTGTTATTCATGACTAGAGTTTCCCATCTAGGAATGCTATTTATATTTCCCATTAATTTCATTTCAAGTTTTCTAGATAGCTTATATATATATATATATATATGTGTGTGTGTGTATACTATATATATATATATATATATATATAATATTACAAACAAGTGTATAATTATTTTCTCTAATTTAAGTGCTCAAATGTTACTCTCTCAATCCTATTTATCCATTGGATTTGTCCAATTGGTTTCCCCACTTGATGTATTTTTAGTGGGCATCTAGGATCTTCTAAAATTGTTGCATAGTCATGTTGTACTGTGGTTGTTTGCTTGCAGGTGTGCTCTTTAGATCACAAACTGAGATTTCTCCATTCCTCATTGGAGAAGGTGGATCTCTGGTAGTTTGTAGGTCTGGTACCTTGTAGCCAGATTTTAGTTAGGTATTGTGAGGTTGGAGGATGTAGCAAGTTCACTTGCATAGAGGCAAGGTGGTCTTAGAGTTACCCAGGGCTTCAACTATTATGTGAATGATAAGGTGTAGAGATTTCAGATCTCCAGTTATCACCAACATCTTTGAATAGGTGATGATGTTGAAGAGTATGGGTGAGAAAACTGCTCAACATTGTAGGGTGAAGAAGGGAAGGATGGTTGTGATCGAGTGCATCATAGAGACTGGTGGTGTTCGGTGTTACAAACTGGAGAAGTCTGGTAGACAACATCGAGGCTGTTCTAGGAAAGTCATGTAGCCAATGGGGGAAGTCATGTTACTTTTAGACCAATTAGTTTTCACAAAGGGGAATAAGATGTCGGTGTAGCATCGAGAAGGTTTGATAGAGGAGCCATAGACTAGTCTTGGAAGGTGGAGAAGCATTGGTCTACAAACGTGTGGCTATGGTGGTCCGACACAAGGGAGGGAGGCATTGCAGCTGTGTTGTAGAATGGTATTCCCATATCATCAGATTTAGAGGATCTTATATAGTAAAATGGTGGTACTAGGGATTAGAGGTTTGTGTTTGATTAGTGGGGACAAGTGGTGGCTCAGTGAAGTATATAATTGACAGCACAACTTTTCCCAATTGTCAAGCCAGGTCATGGCGGTGTAGCTATAGCTTAATGATAGGTATAGACATCAAGGTTATTATTTCTCAGTGGGGAAGAAATGATGTCAAAAAGAATTTGGTACACTATAACCAGGATAATGTAGATGTGGGTCTTCATCTATCTTATTTATTTAATTTTTAAACATTTGTTTTAGTTACATCTAAATTCCAAGTCCTAACTTATAGGCCCAAATACTATGAACATTTCTCCATCACTTCAGTTTTGTCATATGATCCTATCTATTGTAGTTTTAAAGGTCTTACATCATCAATTAATTTTTCTCTCATTATTTACTCAATAATCATTATTTTTAGTAATGAATATTATTGTATACTTATTCCAAAGCATTCAGTTGAAAGAGTAGGTGCATTTTTTGAAATACAAGTTATAATCAAGGCACCCAGGCACAATAATATCGAAGTGACTCATGAAGATAATAAGGGACTAGTTGTAGATATTAATCAAGTACGGAGAACAAACTCATATTGACACAAGAAACTCAGATGGAGACTAATTTTAATCATACAAACTTGCCAATTTTATCAAAATAACGATTGGGACTTTGAATGAGGACCATTGGGTAAATGAACTCAAGTTCATGAGAAATTATGATTTATAGCTCAAAATAGATTGAATATCCAAGATTTGGTATGTGACAATCTCCACACCTTAAAGATGATTACGTGCCCAAAATCTACTTAGTCAGGTACTACCCCTTAAAAGGATTTAACTAGAAATCTAAATTGGTATGTCAGCTATAGTGCAGTATCCTTCATTTTCTTTTCTACAATGGCATATGAATCTCCTTTAGGGTTTTCTAATACCTCCAAAATTGTGAATTAGCTCAAGAGTTCATCAATAAAATTCAAAACATCATTTTCTTTGTACATTTAGTAAAATAAATATATAAATAAATTTGAAGGAAAAACATTTCAATGTAAAACTAAGAGTGGCCAAAATCAATGCAAGAATCAAGTCATAGTCTCCTCATGTGTACATTCTAATTATTCTTACTTTATCATCCCAACTACTTGACACATTTTTAGAATTTATATTTTTATAAAACATACAGTCACCTAAGAACTAAGTGATTCCTAGTCCATATAATTCTATAGGGTCATGTACACATTTCTAGGTTAAGAATCTAGATTACGAATATAAAAATTGCTTGCTACATCAAAAAATAATTAGACAAACTATAGTGGTCTTAGCCAAGCTTAAAACTTCATCAAATTTTACTCAATATAATTATTATCACTAATTTTTATGTGACTTTTATTGGGTCAAATATTTAGATATACTTCATTTTATTTTTATTTTTCATTTTTAGTTGGTGCAATTTTGCGTTAATAAGATACTTAATTCAACACAAGTTATCTAATGTTTTATAAATTTCTAAAAAATTTAAGTTCAAAAAACTAGAGGTCTCAATACTTACCACATTTTACTGTGTAATTATGTTATTAGGAACTGGGATGCAATTTTGAAGATTAGCATTTTGTTTCAAAAATATCATAATTACATATATAAAGAGACATTCTAGGGTTTTGTGGTATATGTTTGTTTAGTGTGTATGAGTGATGGCTTGTTGAAGGCTTGTTATTGGCAGCACAATGATTTCTCAATAGTCATGGTGGGGCAGTTACAACTCTACAATAGGTATGGAGATCATGAGTATTGTTTCTTTTAGGGGAAAGGATGGTGTCGAGAGGAATCCAATACACTGTAACTGGTGATGATGTAGACAAGGCTCTTCATCCATCCTATTTATTTTGTTATAAAACCCTATGTTTTAATCACATCTAAATTCTATAACTCCTAACTTATAGGCCCAAATACCATTAACATGTCTCCATTGCTTTAATTCTCATCATACGATCATACTTGCTAATGGATTAAAGGTCTTACTTATTCAATTAAACTTTCTCTCACAGAATAATTATTATTTTTAGTGATAATGTTATTGTATAGTTATTCCAAAGCCATTAGTTTAAAGAGTAGGTGAGTTTCTTGAAATACAAGATCTAATCAAGGTAAAGGATCAAAATAATGTCAAAGTGACTCATGAAGATAAATCAAGGGACTAGTTTGTAAATATCAATCAGTTAAGGAAAATAAACTCATCTTGACACAAGAAGCTCGAATGGAGACTAATTTCTACCATATAAACTTGCCAATTTGATTAAAATAATGATTGAGACTTGGAATGATGACCCTTGGGTAAATGAACTCAAGTTCATGAGAAATGATGATTTATAGCTCAATGTAGATTCAGTACCCAAGATTCATATGTTATAACTCTCCACCCCTTAGAAGAGGATTGTGTACCTAAAATCGACTTATTTGGGTAGTTCTCCTTAAAGGGTTTAACTACAAATCTAAATAGGTGTCTCAGATACAATGTAGTATCCTTCATTTTCTCTTCTACGATTTCATGTGAATCTCCTCTAGGGTTTTCAAATACCTCCTAAATTGTGACTTTGCTCAAAAAATCAATTGATAAAATTCAAAACATCATTTTTCATTATACATTTATAGTAAAAAAATAATTTTTTGAAGGGAAAACATTTAGATGTAAAAGTAGAAGTGGCCAAAATCAATGTGAGAACTAAGTCACATCTCCTCGTGTCTACATTCTAATTACTATTACTCCATCATACCAACTACTTGGCACATTTTGAGAATCATGACTTCTATGAAACATATAGTCACTAAAGCACTAAGTGATTCCTAGTCCACATAATTCCTATAGGGTCATGTACACATTCTAAAGCACTAAGTGATTCCTAGTCCACATAATTTCTATAGGGTCATGTACACATTCTATGTTAAGAATCTTCATATGAATATCAAAATTTTGTGCTACATCACAAAATTAATAGATAAACTATAACGGTCATAGTCAAGCTTAAAATTTTATCAAATTTCACTCGATATTATTACTATCACTAATCTTTATGTGACTTCTATTGGGTCAAAAATTTAGATATTTTTCATTTTATTTTAATTTTAATTTTTAGTGGATGCAAATTTACATCAATAAAATACTTAATTCGACAAAATTTATCTAATGTTCTATAAATCTCTAAAATTTTTGAGTTCAAAATCTAGAGGTCTCGATATTTATCCTATTTAATTGTGTAATTATTTTATTATGAATTGGGATGCAATTTTGAATATTAGTTTTTTGTTTCAAAAATATCATAATTATATATAAAGGGTGATACTAGGGTTTTGTGGTCCGTGTTCGTTTAGTGGGGATGAGTGATGGCTCAGTGAAGGTTTATAATTGATAGCGCAAACATTTTTTAGTTGTCAACATAAGTCATGGCGGTGCAGTTATGATTCAACAATAGGTATTGAGATCATGACTATTATTTCTCCCGGGGGAAAGCACAGTGTTGATAGGAATCTAGTACATTGTAACCCTGATGATGTAAACAAGGGTCTTCATCCATCATATCTATTTGGCTATAAAACCCTATGTTTTAATCACATCTAAATTTCATAACTCCTAACTTATAGTCCCCAATGCTATGAACAATTCTCCATCACTCTAATTATCATTGTACCATATTATTTATTATAGGTTTAAAAGTCTTACTTGGTTATTTAAATTTTATCTCATTGGTCACTGAATAATTGTTATTTTTGTTATAAATATTATTTTATACTTATTTCAAAGCCATTAGTAGAAAGAGTAGGTGCATTTTTTGAAATACAAGTTCTAATCAAGGTATCAGAGCACAATAATGTCAAAGTGACTCCTGAAGATAAATCAAGAGACTAGTTTGTAAATATTACTCAAGGAGATGAACTCATATGGAAACAAGAAAAATGGAGACTAATTTCCATCATAAAAACTTGCCAATTTGATCAAAATAATGATTGGGACTTAAAATGAAGTACCATTGAGTGAATGAACTCAAGTTCAGGAGAAATGATGATTTATATCTCAAAATTGATTTAGTCAGTATGTTACATGTAGTGTGAGTGTCTCTCAGAAGGTAAAAGCAGATGAGACATCACAAGGAAAGTGTTAGGATTCCTTTGGTTGTCAACCAAATGAATGATTGGGTGATGTAACCCAATGATTTGGTAGATGTAAGCCCATTGGGGGGATCTATTGACATAATGTCAATGGTCAACACCAATGGATCTTATATCAAATGTATGACAACCAATGGAATGACATATCAATGAAAACCGATGGCTTGACAAGTGCAATGCAAATCAATAGCTTAAACAACCGATGAAGGAACACATCCTCAAAAATATGGTTCATTTGTTCAGAATTTTCTTGATCCAACTAATTGGTTAGTGGTACCGTCGCCTCCTACACTAGTTCCATGCAATGAATTTCAAGTATGTCATGGAAACTAGAGATGGATAGAATCCTATAAATTACAATAAAATTAAGAAGAAATAAATGTATTCTAATTCTAAAGTGAAATGATGGAAATGGATGCAAAACTAAGTTGAGAATATAACTAAACTAGGATGAACATACATTCATAACCTTGACACGTAGTGTGTAATTTTCTTCAAGGTTGATGTGGTGCATGCAGATAGTTGGATTGAGTCCCTTGATGTCATCAATGCAATATCTAAGAGTTTTCCTTCTTAATTTTATCTCTTGAAGAAGTTTTTCATGTTGATCAGATGGGAGTTCTGAATTCATGATAACTAAGATTTATCTTCTCATCATATAGGAATTCATTTTTCAATCCTTTAGGGAAATATTTTAACTCAGTGAGGGGTTTTAGTGTTGATATATCTTTTGGTTCTCTCTAACGGGAAATGTATTTAGTTGTCTCAATCTTCCCTTGTTGATTTGCCTCTTCTTCTTCTACCGCTTCAAGATATGCCAAAAAAAAAATTACTTCTGGATAAATGATCCTAAAAGTTGTATTGGTAAGGGCTTTGATTAGAGGATCCACTGTAGCATTAGGTTCTTAGAACTTAGGATACAAATGGCTATAATAATAAAAAAATAGCTTTTTCCATATCGGATGGACCCTTGATGCTCGTCGTTTAGCACACCAATCACTAGGAAAAATATCCTAAATTTTGTCTTTTTCTACTTTTCGATAAAAGCTAGTATAGAAGGGTCGATCCACAAAGACGGCAATTAAGATGGTTGAGTTTCAAATGATTACGAGAACAAGAATGTAAAATTTTTATATATTTTTTTTGGTCGGTAAAATCTTGTGTTGCTATTTTTGTATTTTTTTCTTTAGTGTTTGTACATTGCATACTACCTTCAACTAAAGATCGCGAAAAACTAAGAAGATCTATACAAGCTACATACAAAAAATAATGAATGACTTGGGGACAGCCACTAGCCAAGGATCTTCAGGGATAATAGCTAGAAGGGAACCAGAAGAGGTATCTACAGTTGCCATCGCAAGATACCAAAGTGACCAGTAGATAAGCACACCAGAACTAGAATACTTCATCGACCCAGAGAAAACTCAACAATCACTGTAAGAGGTGTAAAATCCTTTTTTAAGAGTTTTTTAAAACTAAAACAAAATAAAGTAAAGATGTAGAATGAAAGATCAACTAATCAAAAGAAAGAAATACCAAAGCTAAGAGATTTCACCACCCTAGCCAATGTTAAACGAGACCGAAGAAATTACACAATAAGAAAGATAAAGGAAGGTATGTGAAACATTCATAAATGATTCACAAAGATGAACTCCCGGCGAACCCATCGGTCCTGGCATTCACAGATACTATTTTAATCATCCTAATAGGGACTTGTCTGAGGTCTCATATAAATTCTCATGAAATCAATTTGGTTGTTCTCAATCTTGGGTTCCACGATCACATCCGCAAAGATTAACAAGAAATGAAAATGAGAGATCACTTCGATAAAATCATCGATATCCAAATCAAAAACCTTTTATCTAAAAGTCATTTAAAACTTTTATCTAATCATAACATGGATAAGGGGATACTCGCCTCGGTAAGAAAACTACTCATTAGTCATACTAAGGGATGGAGAAAATAAGGAAGGAAGGTAGAAAGTCATAGACCAGAAGTGACAGAATATCCAAGGAGATCTTAGATGGTGACAATGAAATGGCTTGCTCTCTTAGTTCCTCACTCCAAAGAAAAGAATAAGAAGAAGAAACGAGATCTAGAAACCAAAAATAAAAGAACAAACTTTTATTGTAGGAATGTAAGATTACACTTATGAGCGGAAACGACAAAGTTTAACTACAAGATAAAACTATAAAATATGAGATCTTTTTCTTAGTGGAGTCCCCCTCCTTTTATAGTGGAAGGAGGGGTAGAAACTCTACATACAAGACTCTCTAGAATACTCTTGGCCAGTGGCCGAAAACTTTCAAGATCTCGTCAATAGAAGAAATGGTTGATTACTTTTAATTATGTTGACCGTTCACATTCTTTTTGCTGTAGATTTCCGTAACAGAAATTTCGAGCTGATTTCACTCCCATAAAAGGCTCTAAATTTATCCAAATAATGTGGTTTTATTTTAGAAAAATAAATTTCCTTTCCAACAAATACTTGTACATCTAATTTAAAGTTTGTATGCAGAAGTTATGACACTTTTGGTGTTGGATATATATTAATTTTAGGCACTACGAGAATTGTACAAATCATCATCCAAGGGAGATTGATCATTGGAGTGGCTAGACCATTTTCCTACAAAAAACCAACCAAATATAATTAAAACTCCAAATAAAGACAAAAATCTAAATTTATACAATTAATTACAAAACTAAGAACAAAAATAACAAAACCATCCTATAAAAGATATCTAAAAAATTAAATTAAAAATGATAAATATACATTTATCAAAATACCTTGGACTTAAATCTTTGTTTGTCCTCAAACAAATAAAATCACAAATTATTCCAATTTATACTAACAACATGTCTATCATCACCCTAGTACCATCACTCTATTCCATACCTCCAAATTTGGCTAAGCAACCCAATCTCCTAAAACCACACAACACAAAGTTATATATTACCAAATAAAAACAAATATAATATTCCGTTTATAAATCAAGACTTTGTAGAAAAACATTCTTCATCTTACTTTTCCTTTGACACTCTTATTTTTGTTATTGTATATATTTTATGTGAGTTGTTGCACAAGAACAATATGAAATTGGGGGGTGTGTAAACAAAGAAGTGATGATTTTTTTAATCGTTCCTCTATTCGAGTCGAGATTTAAATTTATGGAGTTATGGCTACATTGGTCACAATTTTTTATGTGTACTTTTGGCATCTTTTTATGGTACACCCCTTTATGGGGTATGGAATTTTTTATAGGGGAAGCATGCCACCCCAGATTTGATTTTTGCCTGATGGTAATTCTTTACTTCTCTTTTTATAGAAAGAGAATAAGAGGAAAACAAAAGGCGTCCTTGTGCTTATAAATTCACACAGTTATTTTCTCTTTTTTCTTTATTCAAAAGTTCCATTACATTAGGAATAATATTCATGTCGATTACATTATAAAATATTTATATCAAATTAATCCACAGTTTCAAAATAGAGAAAAATTATGTTTGATTTTGATTGATTCCATACGGCTCGCTGACTTTTCCAAGGAGTGATGCTATTTTGGGGTCCTAGGAGACAAGATGGTTTCAAAAATGGCAACTTGTGAATTTTTTTGTAAATGATTGATTAAATTCAAGGGGTACAATGATAAACATCTATTTATATTGTCCAACTACATAAAGGCCATTTTGCAACAAAAGAAATAAAATATGGCTGACTAGATAATGGCCATGAACAAAGCAACTGTATGTAAAATAAATAAAAAAGTAGAAATAATGCAAGAATAAAAAAAGATAAGGGGTGGAATACAAACATACCACCCACCTCCACCCTGGACTTAGATTTTTTCTCGTCCCGAGTAAAATCAAAACCTGAGATGGAGGGAAGCGAAGAGCGAGGATTTCCAGGGGCCCTAGTAGCACAAAGAAAGTCCAGCTAAAGGGGATGTGTATGAGGAATGGGACCTTTTTCTTAGTGGAGTCCCCCCTCCTTTTATAGGGGAAGGAGGGGTGGAAACCTGACATACGAGACTCTCTATAATACTCTTATCTGGCATCTGAAAACGTTTTGGATCTCATCAATAGAAGAAATGGTTGATTGCTTTTAATTATGTTGACCGTTCACATTCTTTTTTCTATAGATTCCCATAACATCAATTTCAATAGGATTTATCTCCTGTGAAAGGCTCTAAATTTATCCAAATAATATGACTTTCTTTTATAAAATTAAATTTTCTTTCCAATGAATACATGTACATCTAACTTGAAGATCATATTCAAAAGTTATGACACTTTTGGTGTTGGGTATACATTAATTTTAGGCACTGTGGGAATTGTGCAAAACATCATCCAAGGGAAATTGATCATTGGAGTGGTTAGATCATTTTCCTACAAAAAACCAACCAAATATAATTAAAACTCTAAATAAAGAGAAAATTTTAAATTAAAACAATTAATTATAAAACTAAGAAAATCAATAACAAAATAATCCTAAAAAGATATCTAAAAGATTAAATTAAAAATGATGCACACACATTTATCAACCCTTCATATGATCTAGCACATTGAAATTGATGTGCCCATACCCTACTCTAACTTTATTCAACCCATCTGCAACATCAATTAGGACTCATGCGGTAGAGAGAAAAGGTCTTCCAAAAATTGTCAGACACATAGGATCTTTGACAGGGTTAACGATGACGATGTTGCATGGGATGAAGAAATTTCCAATTCAAATAGGGATGTCTTTAACCACACCAACTGGTTTGGTGTATGAGTTATCAACTAACTAAATCCTCATATTATAAGGAAATATGTCGTTCAATCCCAACTAAATTGCTAGAGACTGTGGCATGAGACTAATGCTTACACCTAAGTTGACCAGACCATATCTTTATGTGGTATCTCCTAGAAGGAATAGGATGGTGAAAGAACTAGGATCAATCTACTTAGTTGGCATGCTGAATTGAACAAAGGTGGTGGCCACCCTAGATAGACAGATAGTTTCAATCTCTCCTCTTTTCCTACTTCTTGGTAATCAGATATCTCATAAACTTAGCATATGCTGGCATTTTATCCATAGCATTAAGAAGGGGAATATCTGGGTGTAGATTTTTTATGGTATCAAGGAATTTTGTGTCTCTATTCTCAAGTTGTGTATTGACAAATCATTCAGGGAAAGGAACTTCAAAATTGTACTTGGTAGACTTGCTTTAGGGAATTTCATTTTTTGTCTGTCATTCATTCTTCTTTGATTGAATGGTTATTTCTTAAAGAACTATTGGTTTTTCATCTTCTTCAACAATATTTTATGTTGCAGGAAGTGTACCTAGGGTGGTACCAAACCCTAGTGTTTCCATTCTTGCAGTTTTATTCCTTGAATTGTGTTTGATGCAAGAGGGAAATTGGTCTATTGGATTCTTGATTGATGTGATGGCGATGGATGCCAATTGTTTGTTGATCATTGTATTGTGTTGTTGCAAGTCGCCAATCTATGTATTCACAATACCGAATTATGCTTGCATATTACTCTTTAGGTCATTGTTACTCAGAACGGATTGCATGTGGCATTCAGTCAGTGAGTTCAACTAACTTATTGAATTTTGTTGTTGTAGGAAGAAACTTCTCTTGGCAGACCATTGAAATTCCCTTTTTTCTTTGGCATTCAGTTATTATTTTATTGGAGGCCTAAAGGGTTTCCTCCTCCTACAAAGTAGCCTCTTCTACTAGATTGAGGTGGTTTGTTTAATTGATAATAGTACTTTGTTGTGGATTTGTTACTATATGATAAATCACGGTGTTCTGGTTTTTGTAACTCACATATGATATGAAGATTTATGGCCATCTTATTAAGCTTGGCTAGAGTATGTAGAAGTTTTGACTTAGTCATCGTGTTGATAATGTATGTGGCCCCAATAGACCCCCTATCATATTCTATCTCATCTTGTGAAGTTGCCATATTATTGATAATTTCTTTAGAGAAATCAACACTATGCCCTATGAAATTGCTTCTTGTTGCTGCATTGAGAGAAGTCCTCTCATTTTGAGTGAGCCCACTATAGAAAATAGTGACTAGATATCCATCTTCAAAGTTGTGATGGAAGCACACCATTTGATATTATTGATACCTATCCCAGGTTTCATGTAAGTTCTCACCACAATTTTGTCTAAACTCAAAAATCTTGTGTTTGCAATGGATAGTTTTCTCTATTCGGAAAAGCTTACTGATAAAATCTTAATCTATGGGTTCCCATCATGTGATACTTTCATGTTCCAAATAATAGAAACATTTGGGGGATATATCCCTTAAAGAGAAAGCCTTGCAATAGATGAATTCCAATGGTACACTACTAATTTAAAGGGTAAGATAGAGGATCTTAAAAGAATACAAGTCATGGTATGGATTCTCTTCAGTTGAGTTTCCCCTAAAAGTTTGATATTGAATAATACCTAGAAAGTTTAGTCTTAATTTAAAAAAATCCAACTAGAGTTCAAGAAATGACCATTGAGATCCTTGAGTTTTTAGCATGTGTTGTCTATAATGAATGGAGAGATGGTTCCTTAGTAGGTGGGTTATCTCCAGCTCCACCAA
Source organism: Alisma plantago-aquatica (assembly GCA_963693085.1). Classification (NCBI taxonomy): domain Eukaryota; kingdom Viridiplantae; phylum Streptophyta; class Magnoliopsida; order Alismatales; family Alismataceae; genus Alisma; species Alisma plantago-aquatica. Next base: position 1,183,939,042 of record OY856410.1, on the reverse strand, counting down.
GAATGGCTCCACCTGCATTCTCTATTGTCTCTAATATTGGTAAAGAATGGAAGAGTATGGATCACCCTACCCAAACGAATCATGTGAATCTAGGTCAGTTGTCGGACATGTTTGATGAAATTCCAAGGTAGATTTGAATTATTTGAGAGGGTGTGTAATTGATTTTGTTTCTAAACATAATAACACTTGGCTAAGTGTAAGTAGACTTCATATTATTAGAGAATGTTCATTATCTTATCCTTGGCACGACACCAAAAGTTGATCGCCCTTAAAATGTGGGTAAAAATTATAAATACAATTGATTCCTTGAAGGTATCAGAATTTAAATTTATACCTGACTTCAAGAGACATCAGCAACTCAGTAGGGAATCTATTATAGTAATACATGGTCGAACACAGGGATAAGGAGAAACAATAAAATAAGAACTAAAAGCCTTCACTTAGTTTAATCAAATTAAAAATGATGAAATTGGTATTCCTATTAAGGAACGAAATAATATACATTGAAAAATAAAGGTTATGAAACTCAAACAAAATTGAGGTAATTGTGAATATGATAAAAGGAGAACTTGGATAAGGTTTCACCAATTAGACCAGTCTCATACATACAAAACCTTCTATTCAAGTTTATATATATTCTCGACATGTTTTTCAAGTAGTCATAAAAGATATCTCACACCTTTCTTCTCTTAAGATCAGGGTAGATTTTTATCTAAGGGTACCTCTCTCTTGATATGATAACAAATAGATCAAACTTAGTCGCACAGTTTTTGCTATAGAGACTCCTCCCTCTTGTGGATAGGTACTGATTCATACTCTAGATCTTCCAAAAGTATTTCTCTCAAATTCATTCAAATCAGCCATCACACAAAGGTAGCCAATCAAACAATCAACACATTTAAATAGGAGCATATAAACAAAACTATAAGAATATATGTATTGAAATAGAATAAGGAAATGTTACATGGTTGGGAGGGCATGATGGCTACTCCCAACCCAAGTTATCAAGATTAGTCACTCATGGTGCGAGAAAGACACAAACTACAACTTGAACAAGTCATGGTTCTCAAAAGGAAACAATGAAAATAGCAAGAGAGTAGGGAGAGAGGTCGATACGCATGTGGATTGAGTTGAGAAGTTTATCTACCCACCTTTTGGTTCAATCTTCCTAAGAGAGGTTGATGACCCTCATAGGTCGGTCAATGTCACCTATCGAGGTAGAGGTTGATACTCCTTCTCTTAATGTTAGTGTTTCTTAATCAAGGTGAAACTTATTGATCTAGAGGTAGAAGTGGCTGGTGGCAAGATCAGAGGTCAATTTCTCTTGCTAAGTAAATATAACTCATGAAGTCAATCAATATTATCTTGGTCTTGATGCCCTAAAAAAATATGTTGGCTTGTTTGCAAAAGACAAGATGCCCTAAAACTGATGCTTTGGGGTCCTATTTAAAGGTGTTGACTAGCCTCTTATTGACTTGTGATTGGTCCATGTGGTGTCAACCTTTGGAATTCTAGTTATCGATCTTGAAAGTTCTATGGGTTTCTTAGCTGATAGAATGTCATCAACCTTAAGTCAAACTTTGAGAGGCCGACAGTTGGGAGAGATTGAGATTTGAAAATTATTCTAGCTCGATAGAATTGTGAATTGTCGACCTGAATGTCGATTGATGGGTCAGAAATACAACTCTATGAATTACTTAACGAGCTTGTAGTTTGATTACTTGATCAAAGCTTGTAGAAGGTCAATAGATTTTGGGATTCGGTGGGTAAATCGACCTAGAGGTCTATTAGTTATGCTTTTTAGTGCAATAGATAGATAGCTTGGCTATCGACCATGAGTGACTCTTGATTGACCTTTAGAGGTTGATTGGATTGGATTTCTTTATTTTTCTTGAGATATTTTCATGAGTAATGATTGACGTTTGGTGGTCGATCAATAATCCATTAAACTTTATGTTTTAGAGTCCATTTTTTTACATTTTTAAAGGTAGCTTAGTCAAAATAGAGTTTTAAGAACTAAGTGCAAAATAGAGGATTTTATGATCATTGTTTGCATATGAAGATAATTTCCTTTAATTTCCTATCATGAAAGAAGCATAATTTATTCATTAAAATTGATGTTATTGATCACTTAGGTTATTAAATTCATTTTAGGATTATTAAGACATCTTATATTATCGTGACTCATATTGATGCTAATGGATCACATGAGGTACCCTCATATGTAGATTAGGTTGGTTAAATATAATAAACTAGGGTTTAGGGCAGCTAGAGCATATTAAAAAAAAATCACTATATTCCAAGAAGGGGTTAGCTCACATATCCATTTCATCATAGTTGATTAGGGTTACATATAACCTTATTTAGGATTTATACATAAGTTACATCATTACACGTGTATTCAATGTTCATTAGGGTACGTACAAGTGCATAGGGTTTATGTGCATCCTTGTTTGTCCAAAACTAAAGGTCTAAGTATTCAAGAATCACATCCAAGAGACTAGAGTTTCTAGAGTCAATATGCTAGGTTTTGGTAAGTTACAACACTCCACCACTTAAAGGTGATGTCATCCTTAAAATCTAATCAACCTTACATTATCAACCAACTACTCTCCACCCCTAAAAGGATTTAACATAATAAGTCAAGCTAAATAACATGAATGTATTAGGGTTACATATTCATTACAAGAGTTATGTCATGATGTACATATGTCATGCATCAAACAAAATGATTGTAGGTACCTAGGGTTGAGTTCAAGTCCTTGTGTTTGAACCTATCAACCATAAGTTCCTCATAAGCATCTATTAAGTCACCGGCTAATAAAACTCCACAACCTAATTGGATAAAGAGGGTAGATTATCTAAACCCTTAATTCAAGCACATCTTCCTAGTCACCACTCCAACTTAGAACTAGGGCTTAAGATTTATATTCTAATTATTTCTAAGTTCTTATCTACCCAAACTATATACATCACTTCATTGTGGCCTAGTTCAAGAAAAACTCGATAAGATCCAAAAAACATTTTTCTTTATGCATATAGTATTATAAAGAAAAGTAATTTTGTGGAAAAACTTTATGATATGTAACTAAAGATAGGGCCCAAATCCATGTGATTACTAAGTCATAAATTTTCCCTATATTATATCCTTATCAACTACTTTCTCATTCGCATGCCAAAATCCACCCTAAAGCCAAATCTTAACATTCAAAGAGATATGTCACATTAACCTATATTATAGGGTATGAGCTTATGGGTCCGATCACATTAGGTTTACTAATCAAAATCATTATGTGAACCTCATATGATTCTTCAACTTTCTTTCATCGTCTCATAAAAAACATAGGTAAATTTCTAGGGTAAAGATCACACTTGAAGGTTTCTACATAGGAAAACAATTATATAGGAAACTTATGTGAAAAGATTGGAAACCTAAGGGAGATAAAATTGAAATAGTTAGGGAATGGGACCTAAGAGGGGTCCATTCCTTACCCAAATTGAGGTGCAAACCCATCTAATATAAACACACTAATAAGTATGATGGAATAGGTGTGTTTTTCTCTCTCTCAAATAAATGGTATACAAGAATAGAAGTAGAATAAAATATCATGACTATTTTTAGTTTATAAGATTAGATAATAATCTCCCACTAGGGGCTTACATGAAGGTAAGAACTTTAAGATATAAGAAGAGTAGATATCCAAGCCATTTCAAGTCCATATCCCAACAATAACCTTCACTATGACAAGTCCAGTCATCCTATCATGTCCACCATGTCCTTCACCTAAGCGGTTGGAAGCATACCCTAAAAAAAAGATAGGTGGAAGTTGCTATACAAAGAATCCTGGTATGCGCATATAAATAGGTATTAAGCAACACTATGTAATAAGGACAACAATCAATTATATTCAAGGCTTCCACAAAGATGGAAGTGATACAAATGGATATCAAAAGGAAACAACATAAAGTATACAAAAATGCACTTGATATATATCAAAGTAGTAACACGAATTGCATAAGAACAATAAATTAGGGCACACAACCCATCATCAACATTAATCAATCTACATGCAAGTGAGATAAACATATCATTACTAAAATATAAATAAACAATGTTTGTTAGGGAACTAACCCAAAACTTGATAGAGAATGGAACATAACCAAACTCCCCAATATATAAAAGTGGGCACATAACCCAGGTATGGGTAACATAACCTCCATCCTAAAACATAACATGGGCACATAACCCAAAAAATCAAAGCACTTATATAACTCTAGGACTACTAAGTTGTTGGTACGTATCCTTAAAGAGCCAATCATATGATGATTGTAATGGCATATCTTGTAAACAATTTGATTAATAATATAAGGCAATTCTTGTTATTTTGTTTTATTTAGTTATGACATAATGACGTAACACAATAAATGCCTAAAGAATTATGATACTTTATTACATATGTCTTTAGGTTGAGGACCTAGACAATGAGATCATATGTATAATAAGAGTTCATACATTCTTGTAATGTCCCTAGTCGGGTGTTATTGTGCAAGCAATATCGACAACAATAATACATAAGACTAGTGTGTTTGTTGGTTGATGACAATATCTCATCCGTCATGATATGTGATATCAAACCAAACACATAGGTACTTGTTAGAGAACAATGTATCGGACAAACCTACCTTGAGAGTGATGCATAGAAACCATGGTTGGTAGTCTAATCATCTCTCATAGTGATGGTGGCGATGGTAGTTCTTAGACCTAAAATCACCACACTCGTCACATGTCGTTCAGTGTACTTCGACATCACCCACCATGACCTTGAATAAGGGTTTCCATAAAGGTGGATATCATGTGCATTGTGAGACATGGGGATGACTGTTAATGATGTAGATGGGATTTTCCCCTCCTATAGGAGTATGATATCATGGCCACTTAATAACAAAGACTGAGAAATGCATGGTCATGCTCATGTGAATCAATATGCGACATTGATCTTACATATATCTCACACATTCTTCTCTAGTTCAAGGAACATGGATTGAATTTTGAAGAGGATGATGATTCCATGACTCGAGTTCAATCTGGATATCAGTGAAAAAGGAACTATAGAAACACTATAACACTAATCACATATTATAGGTTGAAGTTGTTCTCCAACTTTCTGAAATACTTGGGTAGCAATGATGTTTATAGATACCACTCGTTGCTTATGATGTCATAAATTAGTTATGGACATTCATTGTCAATGTAACTTGGAACCTATAGGTTCACACACATAGGATACACTTGGAATAGGAGTTTATTCAAGAATGTGGTTTAAAATTGATTACTAAGGAGTTAGGTATTCAATTTAAACAACAATGGTTGAAAGTTGATTAACTGGATTGTGGAACTACCGATTCAAGTGTTGAACTGATCAATTCAAGTGTCAACCCAATTGAACCAAGTTTGTCAATCAACACCATGAGATGACTGGTTCAGTAAGTGAATGGATCGGCTTAGGTCTGTGAACTGGTCGATTGGTTGATCACTTCAATAGAATCAAGTATTAGTGTTGACGTCATGTTGTGCATTAAATCGAATATTAATTTCCAATACAATTGCAATTGGGAAACATGTTGAAATGATTGATTCAAGGGTTGAACAGATTGGCTCACATGCCAACCGATTAGTTCAGTGTTGAATTGACCATTTCGTCATTTGTAGGTTATGAAAATTCATGAATATTCTTTCTCTTCAACTCTCACTCAAACTGGAAGCCTTGACCCTCACCCTCCTATAAATAGAGGGGTACTGGGGGCCTTCCAGAGACACAATAATAGGCTCTGGCAATTATTGTCTTCTCTAGTTTTGGTAACTGAGAGAACCTAATCAAGTCCTACCCATCAAAGGGAGGGATAGAAAGGGAGAGACAATTGGGAGAGAAACTCGGTGCTAGTACATTGAATAGAAGAGACAACTCCTTCTTGTCCGTTCATCTAGAATGGCAAGAGTTCCTAGTGGTATGTGTGGACTACTATAGAGGTGATGAGATTGTTGCATGCCGCTTGGAGGAAAAAGTCAACCACTGTCCTCAACAACCATTATAAATGGGGGGTAGACCACCCATGGCAAACAATCCACCAGGCTTCAACAACAATGCTAGCACAAATTTCAACCAGCAACAACAACAACTAAAGTCCAACTTGGAATCCCTTCTATAAGGTTTTATTTTATCTCAAATGAGAAAAAATGAGGAGTTCCACCAACATAGACAACTCATGATAGATGCCATTCAATAAATTTCTTCCAAGATGACTGACATTACTACTCACACGAGGATGTTGGAGAACCAAATCACACAACAGGCTCTTTCTAATTAAAAAGTACCTTTTGGTTACTTGCCTAGTCAAATAGAGATAAATCAAAGGGATAGTTGCAAATCTGTGACATTGAGGAGTGGATCTATAATTGGAGGATCCTCACCACCTTCAAAAAGGAAATCTGATGAGGTTGTTGATATAAATATTGAAGAGATAGTTGAAAACCAAAGAAAGAAGTTAATTGGAAATTCTCAACAAGGTGACTCTTCTGGCAAGCCTAATTCCCCTTTCTCTCACATGTTTGCTAACAAGAAGGATGATATCAAATTCAACAAGTTCATGGTCAACTTTCTATGGGGAACAAGATTTATGTCAACTTTCCATTAGTTGAAGTTGTCACTTAAAAGCCTTATGCAAAATTCCTATAAGACAGTCCTCTAAAGAAAAGGAGGTCTGATAAGTTTTAATGGTTATGCTTTCTGAAATAATTATTTCTATCATTCAGATTTTGTTGCAAAAGAAACTTGTGATTTGGTTCATTTCCTCTCCCTTGTAAAATTAGAGATTCTACTTTTGACAAAGGACTAGTAGATCTTGGTGCTTGCATTAGTTTGATTTCTTTCTCTCTATGGAAAAGAATTGATTTGGAGATCTGAAACCAACCTCAATGTTAATAAAATTGATGGATTTCTCTATCAAATATCCAAGAGGAATTATTGAAGACATTAAGGTAGAAATATGAAATTTTACATTCCCTGTGATTTTGTAGTCCTATATATGCATAAAGACTGACCAAATCCCATTATTTTTGGGAGGCAATTTCTTAGGACTGTTGGATGTATTGTAGATGTGAAAGAAGGGAAGTTGATTGTAAGAGTAGGAGATGAAGCTCTGGTATTTACTATCTATGATTCTATGAAAGCACTGAATATAAAGGGATGTCTTTATTTGATTGATAGAAGTGATAACTTTCTGTAGGATGATAAGAATCTCCTTAAACCAGGTTTGGATGAGTTTGAAAATGAAGATGACAACACAAACATGAAACTGATCATGATGAATAAACTCTAAAGCGACACCAAGTTCAAACTTTAAAGAATCATCATTGGAGAAGAAGACAAGTGACCACTACATCAGAGAAAAAGGTCGAACTTAAACCCCTTCCACCGGGGTGAGGTATGCATTCTTAGACCCAAATTTCACTTCTCTTATCATAATAAATTCTAAATTGACCCAGGATTAAGAAAAAATTTGTTGAAAGAACATAGATTTTTAAGGATGTAATTGGCTATTCCATTTATGAACGAAAAGGTTTTAATTCATCTATTTGCATGCATCACATAGTGCTTGAGGATGATGCTAAATCACGAATTAATCCACCTAGAAGATTAAATTAAAATATGATGGAGGTGGTAAAGAAAAAAAATTAAGTTAAAAGATTTTGGAATAGTTTATCCAATTAGTGATAGCCCTTGGGTAAGTGTTACTCATGTGGTACCTAAAAAGGGGGGCACAATAGTGAAAGGAGACAATAATGAATTAATCCAAACATGTGTAGTCACCAGGCAGAGCTTTTGCATTAACTACAGATGGTTAAATAAGGCTACTAGAAAAGACCATTTTCCCTTATATTTTAATTACCTCATGTTGGAAAGACTTGTAAACCATTCATAATTTGTCTATGTAGATGGATATTCTAAAATTTTCAAATTCCTATCTACCTACCAATCAAGAGTAAACTACCTTCACATGAACATCTATTGTTGCGACCCATGTTGACTTTGTATCATATGTTGTGTCATGTCTTCATCCTTCACTAGAAATGCCCACCTTAGATGTCCTACTTGCCCATACTTGTGGCAAGTCATGGTCTCATATTGTGGCCTAGACGGCCCCATCACTAACATTGGAACTGCACTGTGAGCTCCTGTCAGTGGAAAGGTACGACCTCTACCCTTACTAGGCGACCACTGAGATTGAACTATCAACCTCTGATGTGACTGAGGTGCTGAAAACCTAGGCTTCTAGAAGTCTCCAGATGATTGTCCTTGATATTGTGCCAGTCTCTTCTTGGCATTCGCCTCTTACTTGTCCACAACTCACTACTCCACTCTCTTGATTGACCCCAAAAATGTGGCAAACTATTCTTTGTTCTCTAAAGCTAACACCAGTGTTGTCAACTCTGAGCTCAAACCCTTCTCAAAATTGTTGGGAAATACGACATCAGATAGGCAGCAGAAACAAAAAAATTACTGATATATTTCCCATTAACCAGCGGATCACGTCAATAACTATAAAATTAAAAGGATGATTTCACGAATATATACTTGGTCTTGGAGCAAGTCCAGTGACAGTCCTCGTCCATGTAGATGTGCACTTTGTCTTGGATGGTGTCTGTGCATCTCCCGTTTGGACTGGGACTAGTCTGATTGCTCCTCCAGGGACATAGACTCGAATGTCGTCATTTGCAACAACCCCTTGTCATGGATTGATGGTTGACGTCCTCCTCCTTAGCGACGGTAAAAGGCCACCTTACCTTTAGAAAAGTCCAAATAGACCAACTAGAACTCATGTCATCCTGCTAGAACAAACGTGAAGGAGTTGTCCCTCCCATTGGTGTACTATTCACCAGCCTTCTCTCCCAGACAATGATCCTCAGTTGTTTCTCTCATGTAGCTATCCCTCCCTAGTCAGGTAGGACATGCTTGGGGATCTCTTGGTTACCACAACTAGAGAGGACAACAATTCTTAGAGAAACTGATTCTCAATTTTTTGTGTTGGATTCAGGGAAGCCCCCAGTACCCCTCTATTTATAACAGAGGTCACGGTTAGGGTTCTCAGTCTATCGGGAGTGGAAGGGACTAGAAGATCTCCCATTTTTGCAACAATTCTGGAAACTTCACAACCTACAATAGCTGAAATGGTTGTCTGGAAAACCCAGACGGTCATATGGCATGCGAGTCATTCATCTCACACCGCGAGACAGTCGTTTTGCAATTTCCCAGTTTTGTACATATGTCGGTAATTCAATTCCAATTAATGCATGTCATGACATCAGCACCAATCCTTAATGCAATTGAATTGCACCCCTGAACCGGCTGTCTGGTGCATGTGAGATGGTCATCTCACACTACCTAAGATGGTCATCTCACACAAGTGAGACGGGCATCTCATAGCCCAGTTCAGGCTGAATTCCAGCCAATGCACAATACAATCAGTCTGACACTCCAAACAGTTGTCTCAACACTGGAACTAATTGTTTGATAGGCAGTCAGCAAATTTGTTGCATGAATTGAATACCTAACCACTTTAGTAATCAATTCAATCATCATTCAAGATCAAACTCCTCTTCTAGATGAGTTCATATGTGTGTGACCCTATAGGTCCCATATTACGTTAGCAATTAATGTCCATAACAACTTATGACATCACAAGCAATGAGTGGTTCCTATTCACACATCATTTCTACCCAAGTAAATGGAAAGTTGGAGAACAAATTCAACTTACAATTTGTGTATGGTGTTACAGTGTTTGTATAGTTCCTTTGTCATTGATATCCAGATTGAACTAGAGGTATGGAACATTCATCCTCATTATTATTCAATCTGTTTCTTGAACCTTAGCAGACTGACTGAGATATATGTAAGTTCAATATCACACGTTGACCCAAACATGTATGTCCACACATTTCTCAGTCTCGCTAATCAAGAGGCCTTGGATATCATATTCCTTTAGGAGGGACAAATCCCATCCATATCACTCATAGTCAGTCCCCATGTGTTACAGTCACCCAATCATCACCTTTATAACAACCCATGTTTCAAGATTGCATTTAATGATGTCAAACAATACCAAATGACATGTGATGAGTGTAGTGATTTTAGGTCTAAAAACTACAAACATCACCATCACTATAAGATGTGATTCTAACTTACCTAGTTAAGGTTTTTGTGTATCACTCTTATGGTGGGTTTGTCTGATACATGTTGTTTAACATGTATCTGTATGCTTGGTTTGATATCACCATATTATGACTAATGAGATTCTATCATCTACCAACTCACACTCTAATCTTATGTGTCATTGTTGTTTATTTACCTTCCATGATAACAATTGGTCAAGGAAAAAACAAGAATGTATATACTCTTAACATCTGTATGATATCATCGTTCAGGTTCTAAACCTAAAGACATATGTCATCGACTAATATCATTATCTAGACTTTATTATGTTATTTCATTATCTCATAACTTAACAAACAGAATAAATTGGAAGATTGCCTTTATTATTAATCAAATCATTTACAAGTTATGCCATTACATTCATCATATGATTGGCTCTCTAGGCGTACATACCAATAGACTCCCACTTGTACTTAGAGCCAATCACCCGTGACTTATTCTGAGTAACCTAACATGACCCTCATTCTTCTGTTGTGAAAGTACCTTTGTCAAGGGATCAGGAATGTTGTTCTCACTTGTACTCTACAAATCTTTACATCTCCTCATTGTACGATCTCTCGTATGAGATGATACTGCCTTTGCATATTTGTAGCTTGTGCAATGGCTCCATTGTTGTCACAATATAGCTCAATTGTGTTATTGATGTTTGGAACAACCCCAAGTTTAGAAATGAAATTCTTGATCCATACAGCCTCCTTTGCTGCATTCGATGCAGCAATATACTCAGCCTATGTTTTAGAATCGACAACTATCTCTTACTTGGAACTCTTACAACTTATAGCTCTATTGTTTAGGCAAAACACAAATCTTGGTTATGATTTGTAATCAACTTTGTTATAAGCTTGCATCGGTGTAACATCTTACCACCAACTCTTTCTCTCTTTCGTAGACCAACACCTGATCCTTAGTCCTTCTCAAGTACTTGAGGATGTTCTTCACGGTTGTCTAGTGAGCATCACTTGGATCTAATTGAAATCTACTTATCATGATCAATTCATACAAGACATTTGGATGGATGCACAACATCACATACATGATGGATCCAATTATCTATGCATATGGAATCATATTGATGCATTCCCTTTCTTCACAATAATGGGGACACTGACTCTTAGAGGTGGTCACTCCATGCAATGCTGGAAGGGTTCCTCTCTTTGAGTTCTCCATGTTGAACTGCTTCAACACTCTATCAATTTATGTGCTCTACTTAGTCCAAGAATCCTTCTTAATCTATCACTATAGATCTTTATCCCCAAGATGGAGGATGCTTCTCCCAAGTCTTTCATAGAGAACGTATTTCCAAGCCATGTCTTTACCTTTTGTAAAGTAGGGACGTCATTCCCCATCAATAATTTGTCATTTACATACAATATGAGAGATATCACCATGCTCCCACTAACCTTCTTATACACACAAGGTTCATCTTCATTTTGAACAAAGCCACTTTTTGACTATCTCATCAAAATGAAGATTCCAGCTATGAGATGCTTGCTTCAATACATAGATTGACCTTTGTAGCTTATAGACTTTATTCGCAAATTTTGGATTTATAAAACCCTTAGGTTGTGTCATATACACATCCTCAACAAGATTCCCATTAAGGAATTTGGTTTTAACATCCATTTGTCAAATCTCACAGTCATCATAAGATACAATAGCAAGCATGATCTTGATGGACTTAATCACATGGTCACTAGAGAAAAGGTTTTGTCATACTCAACACCTTGAACTTGTCTGGAACCCTTTGCAACCAATATTCCCTTATAGGTTTGTACTTTACCATCCATGTCAGACTTCTTCTTGAAGACCGACTTGCACCCTATGGGTTTTACCCCTTTAGGTGGATCCACCAAGGTCCATACCTTGTTGGTATATATTCCATCTCAGATCTCATGGCCTTAAGCAATTTCTTAGACTTTGGTCCCTTAATAGCATCTTGATGGGTGATTGGATCATCATCTATGACCAATTCATTACCTTCCTGAGTCACAAGATATCCATATCTCTCTGGTTCAAGGTGTGTCCTCTTAGATCTGTGAGGTTCCTATGTTACTTGATGTATTTGAGATTCCACAACAACTTGTGAGTCTCTTTTTTCCTCATGTACCTCCTTAGGTTCAAGGTTTTCTTGTTGGTCTCGAACCTCTTTGAGTTCTACTTTCCTCCCACTAATTCCTTTGGAAATAAATTCCTTCCGAAAGAATATACCAGTCCTGGCAACACACACTTTGTTGTCAGATGGAGTATAAAAGTAGTATCTCCTAGTTTCCTTGGGATATCTAACAAAATAACATTTACCCGATTTTGGGCCGAGCTTTTTAGGATTCATTTTCTTAACATAAGCTTCACACCCCCAAATCTTCATAAAAGACACATTGGGATGTTTCCCATACCATATCTCATATGGTGTCTTTTGAACTGATTTAGATGGTATGTAGTTAACTATAAACATGGTGGTTTGCAGAGCATACCCCCAGAAGGAAGTTGGAAGATCAAAAAAACTCATCATTGATTGCACCATATTCAATAATGTGTGATTCCTTCTTTCTGACACACCATTATGATGTGGTGTTCCAGGTGGAATCCATTGTGATACAATACCATGGGCTCTCTAAAGGTCCTCAAACTCTTGGCTTAAGTATTCTCCACCTTGATCGGATCGAAGTGCCTTATTAATTTGGCCAAGTTGGATTTGTACTTCATTCATAAACTCTGTAAACTTTTCAAGAAGTTTTGAACTTATGTTTCATCAAATATACATAACCATACCTACTAAAACCAACCTTGAAGGTGATAAAGTACTGATAACCACCTCTAGCATTTGTTTTAAAAGCTCCACACACATCAGTAGGTATGAGTCCTAATAGATCACCAGCCCTCTCATTGTTACCACTGAAAGGGGTCTTAGTCATCTTGACCAACAAACAAGATTCACATGTGTATTGATTCAAAATCAAAAGAGTCCAGATAACCATCTTTATGGAGTCTAGATATGTGATTCTCATTTATATGCCCTAGACAACAATGCCAAAGGTATGTCTTGTTTGAATCATTGAGATTTTTTCTTTTGGTATTTATGTTATACACTTATCTCTAGATCTATCAAGTATAAACCATAAGACATTGGGGCACCACCATAAAAGATCTCATCTTTACTAATACAATATCTTCCATTCTTTACAAGATATTTGATTTTTTGTTGTCCAAACAATATACAGATATGATGTTCCTATTAATGGCAGGTATGTAATAGCAGTTCTCTAACTCTATTACAAGCCCACTTGGTAGAGATAACTCATAGATTCCAACAGCGATGGACGTAACTCTTGCGCCATTTGTAACTCAAAGTTCTATCTCGCCTTTCTATAAAGGTCTACTTCTTTACAGATCCTTCACATTTGAGAAAATGTGTGATCCACATCCAGTATCTAGTACCCATGATGAGGAAGTACTAAAGCTAACCTCAAAAATGTATATACCAGAAGTAGAGATCTCAATTCCTTGCTTCATCTTCCTAGGTTCCCTTATCCTTCTTCTTATTTTAAGTGCAGAAGATTTGGAATTTAGCTTAGCCACAGAACGCTTCTTGTCTTTGCCTTTGTCCTTGGACTCAACTCCACTGATCATCATCACAGATTTTTCCATCTTCAATTGTGCTTCTAGACTTATCAAAATGTCAAGAAACTGTGACAGCGGTCTAGACATGTTACTCAAGTGATAACAATTGATAAACTGGCTATATGATTTAGGCAACGACTGCAAAATCATATCCTTGTACAACTTTTGGCCTAACCGAAATTGTAGTACCTCAAGATGCTTTGTACTCCCAATCATATTGAGCACATGAGGCTCTACTGGATCTACCTTTTTCAGTTTGCACTCAAATTGTGCCTTAGAGACATTATACATTACATGCTTATCATGTTGTTTATGCAACTCATAGTTCATATAGCCCAACATAAGGTTCTTGATGTTTACAACATCATTGACATGCTTCAAAGAAGCATCCATGTCTGTCTTAGGTGATTTTGGAGTGGATACTGGCACCAATGTTTTAGGAACATGCAGAACACTTCTCAAGGTCCTGAACCAGTTATGGAATTAAATCTCATCTAATTCATCCAATTTTGATGATTGGGTGTTTTCCATTTGATTCTACAAGAGAAAAAAAATTATTTACAAAAACCCTTTTGATTTTATTTGATTTGCAAATTTGCTAATAATTAGGCCTTTAATTAACTATGGATCCCACTATTTTATTCAAATTGATAGCCCTCACTACCAATTCAGAAACTTACAACGTAAAATCTTCTAGTGAGCCAAGATCCAAAACAATTCAGTCAATAACCAACCAACGTTGGCAATCATGACCAATTATTAAGGTAGGCAACATTTTCCAATTGCATCTTACGCAATTCTCAGAAAGATGATATGTGCAAATCCTTTCCATAATCATTTGCATGTTTCTAGGCACTTAATCCTATTAAGGTCACCTAGTTAAGTCTGACCCATAAGCCAACAAGATAGACTATGCACCCTGCAAGAGCAGACCACATATCTACCATCACACTTCCATAAGATAGACAACATACCATGCTAGGGCATTCCCACGCTTGGTCAATCAAGTTTTTCATGTGTGCTTCTTATTATAAATATATATATATTATGTATCATATACATGCTATAATCCACAACAAAAACATGCAATAAATTAAAGCGATGGTTACAACCAGCCTAATGTAATTCCTTGGAGCCACAAGGAATCACCACAACATAGGTCCACATCATAAGCATAAACATGTTGTTGATGAAGATACGTGCTTGGCAATCCGGATTGACTAGTTCAACCTTTGAACCAGTCGTCTCACCTCTTGGCCGATCGGTTGGTCCCTTCTAGTCGGTCGTTTAGCTCCTCCGAATTACCAGTTGGTCATCCTATAACCGATCGTTTGGCTCCTCCAAACTATCATCTTGTCTGGTCCTTCATGCTTCTGTTTGTCTTGCTAGTCGATTGTCTTAGACCCGCGATATGGTCATCTCAACCCCGCCAACCGATTGTCTTGGACCCTCCAGCCAATTGGCTTGGCTCCCTTGTGCATTAGGTTAGGATCTTTCTTCTTCATCAAAATAAGAAAGTAAACTATCCTACTTTTATATAATTGTTGAGAAACATTGAGTTACATTCAAGTGGAGAAAAGATAGAAGAGAATAATACTTTTACATTAGGAAGATAAGAGAGAGGCTCAGTTCATAGATCGAGATAAATAGGATTAACTAACCACACAATCATGCACAGATACTAGGGGTTATTGGCCATAACCATGCTACACATCCACCGTCAAAACTCATTTTAAGGGCTACATGTGTAAATTACATACATATATATATATATATATATATGTATATATTTGTTTGGGTTATTATGTGGTGATTAGTCAGATGAGCACATCAAATAGTTTAAATATTCACATCACATGCAATAAATAAACTCGATAAATGTCGATGGGGTGTAGCTCAGGTGGTGCGGCTCGCAAGGCCTCTGCGAGAGGTCACGGGTTCGACTCCTGGCTACCCCCAGAATCTATAACTCGCCCGTCACGTCGGCCGGCCAACGATGTGGTTTCTGGTGGCCCCCCGTACGGGTCAGGGGGTCCATCTGGGGGTTTACACTGCCTGCGGGGGTCACAAAAGTGGCGCTCGTGCGGGAGTGATTCCCACGTACAAAAAAAAATAAACTCGATAAATCAAAATTTGATCATATTGATTATTTTAAAACATAATTAATTGGCATGGCTCTGAGACCACTATTGGAAAAATACGACATCAGATTGGAAAAGAGAAAAAAACTATTGACATATTTCTCATTGACCAATAAATCATGTCAGTAACTATGCAATGGAAATGATGGTTTTACAAAGATATACATGGTCCTAGAGAAAGTCTATTGAGAATCCTCATCAATGTAGATGTGCATTCTATCTTGGATAGTGTATGTGAAGCTATTGATTGCATTGGGTATCATCTGACTACTCCTCCAGGGACAACAGACTCAAATGTCATTGTCTGCATCATCTCCTCATCACATATTATTGGTTGATTTTGTCCTCTTTAGAGATGGGAAAAGGCCACCTCACCTCTAGAGAAGTCCACACAGACCAACTAGAACTCATGTCGTCTTGCTAAAATAGACAGGAAGGAGTTGTCCCTCTCGTTAGAGTACTAGTCACCAACCTACTCTCCCACAACAATGATCATCGGTTGTTTCTCTCTCATAGCTATCCTTCCCTTATTGGGTAGGACTTGCTTGGGCTCTCTCAGTTACCACAACCAGAGAGGACAATAATTGTCAAAGCAACAAATTCTCAATTGTTTGTGTTGTACTCTGGGAAGCCCACAGTACCCCTATATTTATAGTAGAGGCCAGAGTTGGGGTTCCCAGTCTATGCATGAGTGGAAGGGGTCGGAAGATCTCAAATTTTCACAAAAACCCTGGGAACTTCACAACCAATGACAGCCAAAATAACTGTCTGGAAAACCCAGACAGTCATCTGGCACATGAGATGTTCATCTCACACTGTGAGACAATCATTTTGTAGTTTCTTAGTTTTGTACATATGTTGGCAATTCAATTCTAATTAGTGCACGTCATGACGTCAACACCAATCCTTGATGCAATCAAATTTCACCCCTAAACTGACCGTTCGGTGCATGTGAGATGGTCATCTCACACCACCTGAGATGGTCGTCTCAAACAAGTGAGATGGGCATCTTGCAACCTGATTCAGGCTGAATTCTAGCCAATGCATAATAAGATCAGCCTAACACTCCAAATGGTTGTCTCAACACTTGAACCGATCATTTGGCAGTGTAGTCAGTTGATTTGTTGTGTGAATTGAATACCTAAAAACTTTAGTAATCAATCCAATCATCATTCAAGATCAAACTCCTCTTCTAGTTGAGTTCCTATGTGTTTGACCCAATAGGTCACATATTACGTCTGCAATGAATGTCCATAATAACTTATGACATCACAACCAATGAGCGGTGCCTAGTCACACATCATTTCAACCCAAGTAAATGGAAAGTTGGAGAACAACTTCAACCTACTATCGGTGTATAGTGTTATAGTATTTTTATAGTTCCTTTGTCACTGATATCCAGATTGAACTAGAGGCATTGGAACATTCATCCTCATTATTATTCAATCTATTTCTTGAATTAGAGCATACTATCTAAGATATACGTAAGCTCAATATCACATATTGACTCACATGTGGGTGGCCACACATTTCTCATTCTCACTAATAAAGAGGCCTTGGATATCATAATCCCTTAGGAGGGACAAATCACATTTGTATCACTCACAATCAGTCCCCATGTGTTACAATCACCCAATCATCACATTTATGACAACCCAAGTTTTAGGATTGCATTTGATGATGTCAAAGCATACCGAATGACATGTGATGAGTGTAGTGATTTTAGGTCTAAGAACCACCAACACCACCATCACTATAAGATGTGATTTTGAGTTACCTAGTTAAGGTTTCCATGTACCACTCTTATGGTGGGTCTACCCAATACGTTGTTCTCTAACAAGTATTTTTTAGCTTAGTTTGATATCACCATATCATGACTAATGAGATTCTATCATCAATCAACTCACACTTTAATCTTATGTGTCATTGATGTATATTTACCTTCCACAATAACAACTGAACAGGGACATAACAAGAATGTATATACTCTTAACATCTATGTGAGCTCATTGTTCAGGTCCTCAATCTGAAGATATACGTCATCAAGTAATATCATTCTCTACACATTCATTATGTTCTTTCATTATCTCATAACTGAACGAATATAATAAATTGGAAGCTTGCATTATTAATCAAATCATTTACAAGTTATGCCATTACAATCATCATATGATTGGATCTCTAGGCATACATACCAACAAAAATGTATGATCCTCTCATTATCCATAGTAGCCATATGCAGACAAAACCTCAAAAGTTCCATGAACTTCATCTCATACTCATTGATAGCATAGATCCATATCAGATCTTCTCAAACTGCAAGATCTTCTTGTCCAGGTAGGTCTCCAAGAAGTATCAGTTCACAAACTCTCGCCAAAAATCTTTCCAATTGATCACAAGACTTGGCCTTTTCTCCACCTCAATGGCCCACCAATGGTCAGCACTCCCTTTCAACAATTGTGTGCTTCACCTTATCCTCTTCAGGGATATTGAAGATCTTGAAGGCCTTCTCCAACTTGGTCAACCACATATCATCATATTCCAAATCTACCATGTCGACATACTCCAACGTCCCCACATTCCTTAACCTCTCAAAGGTCTTCCCAGAACCTCTTTTTTTTTAATTAAAGCCAGGGGTCGCTCTTATTCATCCCACACCCCTCTTGTGGGTCAAATCATCATAATGATACAGCTCCCTCTCTTATAACTCAGGTTCAACATCAAAAGAGAAACAAAACACTACCATCATCACTAAACTGTCTAAACTATCAGCACAGAGGGAATAGCCTCCTTGAAGCCCATTCATCAGTCAACCACAGTCTGTAGGATCACATACGGGACGTTCTTCTTCTCTAATAAGGCCATCCCTCTAATTTTGGAGGGAATCCTATTAGCATCAGTGGTCAAGATTAGATCTGTGGAATTTCTCCCCCATCGGCCTAGCTCCCCGGGAATGGAGTTTACAATCTTGTGCACCACTGAACCATTGATGTACGATCTCTCCAGCTCTCCTCTAAGCTCCGTGACAAAAGGTGTCAGTATCCATGGCTCCGCTGCTTTGTTCCATAGGATGTCAAAAACGTGTGCATCATCTATCTCTAAACTGGATATGTGTAGGTTCTGATCACCAGCTATTTTCAGAGACACTACACATGCCTGGCAGTAAGCTACAATAAAATCAGAGGCTTTAATCCATGCCCGGAATGCAAGGCATATACTTGCATTGTGGTTGCGAACTATTCCAGCAACCCATCTGTGCTTGTCCCCATTGATGTCTGTACTCCTCCCAATAGTTAGATTGAGCTTAAGATTATGTATATATGGGGTTATCCACATGTGTAGCTTGATCTCTCGCATCTTGGTTCTGGGTTCTTCAAGGCTGGCTTCCTTTATCACATAATATATATCTTTTTTTCTCGTGATGGAGAAAGCTTTCATCTTCAAGGAAACATTAATATTTTCTAGGATCCGATCCCATTCATGGTCAACTGTGCCTTCCCAGAACCTCAGGATTGTGCATTGGGAACAGATGCCCTGGCTTGGGGTACATACATTCTATCCTCCATATGTGTCATTGTGGCCATAAACTGTCCAAACATGAAATAAAAAGTGGGATTGGCCATAGTTATTCGATTGAATCGAGGCACTTTAGACACTCCATCATCTCTTTCATGCCTCCTGACACCACCTTGTGGTGCAGAAACACTTCACTCAACATGTTCTTCATGTTCACCAAGCATATCTTTTCTTCTCTTCTTCTTCTTCATCTTCTTCTTCTTCTCTTACATAAGCAGAAGTTACCATTAAATTGTCGAATGATACAAGAGCAGACACAAACCCTATTCCACTGTCCTTGTAGACTTAGAGAACCTAAAGCTCTGATGCCAACCTTTTGTCATATGACAACCCACCGCCACATGAACGAGATAACTCAAAAAAAAGCACGGAACTAATACTAACATCTAGGATTACCATAAATTAGGGTAAATTAAAATTGATTCCATATAGCCATAGAAGTGGAAACATACTACATCTGAGTCCACATGCAGCCACATGTATTACATATCATGCCACAAGATGATACATATCATTGTTTACTTGTCAAACTTTCCACAACCTATTACATATGGTGGCATGTTCACATACACAAGCCATATCTATACAAACATGGCCTATGGACAATAACTCATATCAATATACAATGTCTATAAAACACCCCCAAGGACCTGAGAGTATAGGGACAGCACATAGGACTATACTAAAAAACACTAGAAGCATATCCAACCTCTAATATCTACTGCTCCTCTTGCTGCTCAGTCTCAACAACTCGATCTCTATCTCATCATGCATGATCTCTACCTCATCGTTCACGACCACCTAAAAGATGTGGAAACCCACAGAGTGATACCAACGTCCCAACGAGAGATATAACTCTCCACTAACAAATATTATTCACACAAATAAGCTAAAGTAAAAAAATAACATTATTATCAAGTTGAGCATATTCAACTAAATGACATGAGTAAAGCAATTAACATTGTTTAAGCAATTTAGGCATCTACAACTGACGAATAGAACATCTTATACTTATATAAGGAATATGAAGAACATGCATAACAGTTGATTTCTCTTACCAGATAATAAATTAACTAATCAGTACAAAAGACAAGGCAAAGGGTCATCCAATGTGAGTCCTTTCTAACCCTAAGCAATATACTACACGGCTATATTACATATTTTATTATGCCCTGAGGAGATGATATATACCACTCATGCTCCAACAAACCACCTCTAAGCCAAAATTAGTGGCATACAAGATCTAGGAGGAGCTGAACTCCTATGATCTTCCACACCTTCAGTCAATATGAGTCTTCTGTAGTGATATATAAAGTCCAACCACAAAACAACCTAGTTTGTGTTGGTTTATAGGCACAACACCAGTGAAAATTGAGTTACAACTACACTCGCACTCTTGCCAAGGTATGACTACAACCATCCTCAAAACATATCATATATATACTGAATCACATCACCTGAGATACGACCTCGACCATTATCCTATCAGGGTATGACCACATCCAATCATGTGATAATGCATATACTCAACAATATAGAACTCTGAGCTTCCACTGAGGGAGAACCTGTTTCACCATCCAACAAGTATTGACACTAAATATGGATCTGTGGCACATGGAAACTATATGATTAGGGTTTCACTTGATTTAATTAAGCCAATTGAGTAATTTTTAGCATCAATCAAGTTACAATGTATAAATCCTAAATAAACTCTACAAGGATAGCATATGTTGCAACGTTAGAAAATATAAAATGTATGAGGTATACTTGTTACATCATCTCAAATACCACTGCGATTCAAGAACATTATCATTGTCACATCATTCTGGGAAAACCATCCCTTATCACATCACAAGAGTATATCACCTCACATTAGGCATTGAGCCTCTAGCAGGTCATAAGACACAATCACATTATTCATATACGTCATCATTTTCTCATCATGCCTCAAAAGGGCTCATAATTATCACCCTGTGTCATGTCAAACACACCATATCATTCACTAGCTATGACATTCATTCCACCTACAAGGTTAGGGTTATACAAATAGGAGAGAGGTAACATAAACTCATGTTATGCATTCAAGCAAGCTCAACAAGTACATCATACACTAGAAATTAGGGTTAGGGTTTCTCAAATAACTGATTAGGGTTTCCATTTCGATACTTATCATTAAACCCTAAGCACATCACTCCCTATATTCTTAGAGAAAATTAGGGTTAAGAACCATTATTATCATGGTTACTCAATCATCCTAAGCATTACTATGTTACGACCATATAAGAAAACAAGTGTGGCAACCAACTGTAACATACTAGATTTTGGACCTTACCCTAGAACTTTGACCTTTTGGTCTTAGCCAAACAAGGTTGAAGGACAGACCTAAATAGATGTTTAGTATTATCATAATGAGATCATACATGAATGTATCACCCTAATTGTAGACTAATGTTTTAACATTAGTCTTAGGTTAACAATGGATACATAAAATATGTCACACAACTCATATTTGTGGTGATGTGAAGATCAGGAACTTAATTGGATGAATAATTTAGATAATGGGTTGTTAATGGACCATATAACATATCTCATTAAAATAAGTATCAAAGTGGAAATGAACTTCAAATTCATAATCTACATATCAAAATTATCCTACATGTCAAATTTCATCTAATTTGGACAACCTTGAAATATTAGGATAAGTTTAGGAGAGAGAAAACGAGTAAAAGGCATAAGTAATGAATAATATGATTATATAACTTCAAAAGATATAGCTAATTGCAAATTCATATTCAACACATCAAAGATAATTTGTGGATGAAGTTTCACCAAATTTGTATGTTGTTTGTGCAAGTAATGCAATTTTAGGTACATTTTGGACTTTTCTGCAATTTACCCAATTAGGAGGTTTTCTTTGCAAATTGTCACATACATTATAATAATTATATATTTCCTTACCATTATTAAGGTTTTGAACCATGGAGCACCTAGTTTTACCTTGGTTTGAAGTTGTTTCTCTCCAAGGGCATTTTAGGGATTACTCTCTTTATAAATGAGCTTACCTTTAGAAGCTATCAACCAATGGGGTTATTTATTTGATTGGAGGCCAGTGGGGATGGCCTAGAAGTCTCCATTAACTTAAATTTTATATTAAAGAAGCCTCTATGAGTTTTCCTCTTGCGTGGCCATGAAAGCCCTAGGCTAAGGACACATGGAAAGCTCCATGGACACCTAATGCTTGACTTCTTCCTTATCCATAAAGGTTTGCATGTCCATAGGCACCCTTAGCCATGGACACATGGAAAGTAACTTGAAACCTCATAATTGACATCTTGCTTATCCATAAAGACTTGCATGACCATGGTAACCCTTATACATGGACACATGGAATGTCCCTTAGACACCTCATGCTTGACCCCTTCTTTACAAAGCCACATCTACCCCTTCCCACCTCCCAATTTGAAAATTCTTGCTCCCCTTTTATTTCCTATATCTTAGATCATCATTCCTACTATTTATGTCCATGAAGTTGTCGTCCCAAGGAAAAGGTGGGTACCTACCTTGGTGAAGAAGGCTCCTAGGGTTCCAAATTTGCTCTATTTAGGGTCTCAAAAGCTCCTTCTTGGTGATTTTGACCAAAACTAGTAAGTTTCCTCCTTTCCTTCCCTATTTTCATGTTTTTCATCTTCCTTCCACATTATTTAGGTTGTAACCATGACCTTCCATGGTGAAACTCCACATAGATCCCTTAAACACCTCATCTCCATGTTCTTTTGCTAAGGGTTTTCACCTCTAAAGTGGAGAAGGTTCTTTTTGCTCGAGATAGGAGCTTTTTTGGAGAAATTATCCTCTCTAGCTAGGGAACCTTGCTACTTGGACCTTTATACCTTCCCTAGAGTCTTGTTGGAGACCTAGACTTGGATCTAGAAGTGACCTTGGATTGTTAGACTTTGAAGTTAAGGTATGTGTGCAGACCCGATTATTCATATTGAGCAATTTCTTTCTCTTATTGTATGTTTGCATCTCCTATTATTCACATTGAATAATTCCTCTCTCTTGTTTTATGCTTGCAAACCCTATTATTCTTTTGAGAAATTACTCTATGTTTATTCATTCTCTTGGTCCTTTGGACAATAGCTTACAGTCTATTCTTTTCTTTTGGAAATCATGATTCATGTGAACTACTTTACTTTATTACTGATCTTGTGATCATGGATATTCTTTTAGACTCTTTAATTATTCTTGAGAATGATGGACTTTATTTGGTGATATGTGCTTCTTTTCCCACTATGGTAGTGGATGTTCTTTAGGGCACATTATGTGACGGATATTTGGATGGATGTTCTCATCCTTCTTATTTTCTTATTCTCTATTACTGTTCTTTATTCTTTTGTTATGCATCATGTGGTGAATGCTAGTATAATGTGCATGTGTTTTTATGTGGATGTTAAAATTCCTACATATGAATGCATATGTATTTATTTTGGGTAGATGTGTATTTCCTGCTCGAAGCATATGTGTATCATTTCCTACTCACTCTACATTTAGAGTAGATGCAACATCCCTAACCTGGGTTATGCCTTAACCCTAGATGTTTTGCTTGATAAAGTTAATTATATGTTTTCTCTTATCTCTTGAAAAGTAATTAAGGCTCAATAGGAACTTATGTTTCAATTTTAGTCCTTTTTTAATAATGTTGAAATATTGCTTTACTTGTTTTGGACTAAAGTACAAATTACCCAAGTTGAGGGGTTAACTTGCAAATGTTACATGATTAAATGTTCCTCAGATGTTTAAGCATCATAACAATGAAAATGATGCATAGTTATGACTTGTGATAGCCTGAGCACCAAGAAAGAGCTTATTGAGCAATGTTTGTGCATTAAAACCTAGTTTTGGTGTAATGTGCAATTTACCCAAAACCTAGGGTTCAATATGCAAAATACCACCTCTATAGAGTCCCTCATGTTTCTTGGCATCATGTAGAGAAAATAAAATTAGAGGGGCGTCTCATTTGAATCATTTTTTAGGACAGAGAATCTTGATATTAAAATAATCAAGATTTAAGCATAATTGGAAACATAATTTAATTTAATGCAAAAATAAATATATTAATTGAAGTGCCCTTCAACCAAAATTGATATGTTTGAATTTGCATAAGTGTGAACGTCCTTGTTCCTTGCAAAGGCCACGAAAATATCCTAAGTGAGTGGAGAGCCCACTCACATTAGTTAACTAAAAAGTAATATCCACTCAATTTTTGGATATTAGTATTATATGAATTAAGGTGCTTAATTTGTTTTCTTTTAATTCATGTATAATGAAGAGGAATTAGAAGGTGGGGAATATGTCTTAGCATGAAAGGAATTGAGGGGGAGATGTGGCACAAATTTTGGGAGTTAAAGGATTTTTATATCACTTTCTCTCTCATTGAAATTCCCTTATAAACACTTCATTTTCCACCCACTTGAAGACCCTTTTTCGGATTTTCTTTCTCTCCTTGCTTTGGACATGCACAAGGGAGATAAGGAGCAACAAGAGGACGACCTCCAACCTATAGGTAAGCTCCTTAATCATCTTCAACCTTGATTTCATGGTGGAAATCGAAAATCAATGTTTGATTTCTTCTTTTCTCCATTCAATCTTCAATCCTAGCCATTTCTTTTCACTCAAAAGCTTGAGGACGGACCTTGGGAGGTTGAGAAAGCTTCTTTCACCATTTAAGGCGTGAAGCTTAAATTTTGGTTTCAACTTTGAAGGCGGGTTATATAACTTAAACCCTTAAATGTTATTATTACATTCAATTCTTTATCACTTGTTGATCATTTTGTTCTTCTTGAAATTCCTTTGAATAATTCATAGAATTATCATAAGAATGGCAGTAGATTTTAAAGGTTTGAAGCTTGAAGATGATAATGTCATCTTAGTCACACACCTCAACAAAGTACATGATCAAACAGTTTCAACTTTGGGACCAATCGGTTTCAAGATCGATTGAAACCAAATGGTCTCAAGACCGTTTGGGAGTAAATGGTCTCAAGACCGATTGAGATAAAACAGTCCCAAACCGTTTGGAGGATCAATGCTGATATGGATGGTTGATGATCCAATGATATCAATTGATTTGATTTTAAAGGTTCCATATATGAATGATCCACTAATTGCAAACCCTAATTGATTGAATTGAGTGAAACCCTAGTTGAGAGAATCAGTTTTGAGGTGGTTTGACTCAAACGATCTCAAGACTGTTTGGAGGTCAAATGGTCTCAAGACCATTTGGAGGTCAATGGTTGATTTTGGTGGATGGTTGGAGATACAAGGGCTACAATTTGATGTACCTTCAATAATTCAGCCGATTGATGATTCAATGAGTACAAACCCTAAATCATTTTGATTGGAGGAACCCTTTTTGGTCCATTCGGTTTCAAGGTAGTTTGGACCAAACGGTCTTGAGACCATTTGGAAACAACGATCTCAAACCATTTGAATTGTGCAATCGGTTTCAACACTCAATCGGTTTCAATGTTGAGATATCTATTCTGTTTCAATGCAAATGATGATGATTCAGTTTCAAGACCAAATGGAGGATTCGGTTTCAAGACCGAATGGAGAAATTGGTTTCAAGACCGAATGAATGATTCAGTTTCAAGATCAAATGGATTTGATTTCAAGATCGAATAAAGGATTCAGTTTCAAGACCAAATGAAGGATTCGGTTTCAAGACCGAATGGATTGATTCAAATAACAATTGATCCTAGAACTAAATGGGTAGTATTAAAGTAACTCAACATTGATTATAATGGTTGTACTTCTAAAGTACTTAGGTGATTAGTACCTTTAGAGTGATTAACCTTTGATGCTCATGAAAGTAATAACATAATACATTATGTCAACTCTTCATTCAAATTGATTCAATCTAATCAAGATTAAAGTAATTAACCTCCTAGAGAGGATAAGGGAGAGAAACTTATACATGAGTGATAATCATATAGTGATTAATCCTCAACACTTTCTACATGAAGAAAATATGTAAGTAGGGTGTGATCCATGATGATGAGATCATGAAACCCTAATTGAGAAGGTTGATGAGGTCTAACCCTAATTTAAGGAAAAGTTAGGTGAAACCCTAATCTAGGGTGATGGTGTAACCCTAATTCAGGGTATTTTGATTAAAAACCCTAATTTAAGAGAATTCTTCATGAAAACCCTACTTTTTGGGTAAAGTTACATGAAACCATAATTTTAGGAGTAATGTTATAAGAAACCCTAATTCAGGGTAATGATATGTAAAACCCTAATACATAGTGATGTAATGTGATATGAAATCCTAAATTGAAACCCTAACCCTAATATAGGGTAAAGGTATGAGAAATCCTAATTTTGGGTTATAATACATGAAACCCTAATTTTGGGCAATGAGATGACTAACCATAGCCCTAATGATGGATAGTGGGATGAGTATCCCTAATCGACATGGATTGGGAAAACCTAACCCTAATAAGAAAATAGTGGTGTTATCCTTGTATTGCATAGTGTAGATATGTAATTGTTATAGCTGTTGTCATGATTACTAACCATGCAGGTATCATGAGATGATGAGCATAGGCAGGTATGAGCTATGATGCTTTATTATTGAAATTTTTTTATGGGCCTTGTGAGCCATAACATGCCTTGTTGCCAAGTGAGAGGTAACAAGAGATATAATGGGCCTAGTGTGCCATGAGAGATGCTTATGTAACAAGTATCATATTTACCTTGGTCAGATGACCTGAAGGTGTTTTTGTTACTTGATAAATGGTAACAAGTGTTCTTTGATGAACTAAGGGTTTGAATACCCATTTTCTATAATCATGATGATGAGTTTGTGAAAGGATGAGTATGATCCTGATGAGATGAGGGATTGAGATCACAATGCCTTATCAAAGATTTGAATAGTACTTGATGCAAGTATTACACATTCTTTGTAGCATTTGTTAAAATAATTGATATTTGGAAACTTGTTTGATGCTAAAAGAATATGGAAATACACTTAATTAATCAAGTGATATCATATAATGTAGTTTCCGTGACCACAGATCCATCAGCGTCAGAATTTGATGAATGGTGAACGAGTTAAACTCAGAGCGCATATTTTTGAATATGCAAGGGTAATTGGGTAACTATATCCTATTGCCCCATAGGAATGGTTGCGGGCTATATCCTATGTATGGGATTGGTTACAGACCATACCCCAGTAAGAGTATGGCTACATGCCATGACTCCATGATATGATACCAGGCGTTGGCTACGGGCCATAACCCTGAAGAGAGTATATGTTGTAGGCTATAACTTTATAGTAAAGATGCCAATATACCCTGGCAAGCTAATTGCAGTTTGACACATGATGTCTCTGCCATATAATCCCGTACTGACTGAGAAGGTTAAGGTCTTGGAGTCTAGCTCTTCCATTGACCTTGTGTGATACCGATGCTTAACGTAATCGTGGTCGGTTGGTGCATGAACGATATACTTCATCTCTTCAGGGCATTAAGTTTGATTGTATAATATAATCAGCCGTGTAGCGTAATTTATTAAGGTTGAAATACGAGAATCACTGACTGATGTTATCTTTCTTAGTTTAGTAGATAAATGTTATACATGTTCTTCATATTCCTTAATGAATAAATGACATGTTGCATTATCAAGTTATAGCTGAAATGCTTTGAATAAGAATATTGATCTAATCTATTTAGACAATGAATTATCTATTGTTAAACATTTATGATTCCTCTGTTCAGTTTATTCTTATTAAACTACAATAATAACATTTCTGGGGGAGAGTTATATCTCTCGTCGGGACAATTTACAATTGTCTCACCCCGTGGGATCCAACTTTTTAGGTAGATGCGGAGGAAGAGGCAGAAACCCTATAGTAGGGGAAGAGTAGTAGCAGCAATAGGGACAGCAGTGAATTCTCTGGTGGAGACACTGGCTGTCATGTCCTGTACATAGAGTCCTATGTGTCGTCTCTATACTCTTAGGTCCTCAGAGTCAGTAGTTAGTTTAATGAATTGATCTAAGATTTTGGCTTGATGCCTTAATGTTTTTATGCTTCTTATGTATAGTTTCAACAGGGCAGTTGATGCTTGTAATCCTCAAGAAGGAATGGTACAAGAGATATACTTGTGAAAAGAATGTAATTGAATTACTTTGGTTCTTTTTGAAAGAGTTTTCCAATGTATGGATCTCTTTGTAAAAGGTTTTAATTTTAAGTGATTTTTGTTAATTCTATTTTTTATGTTTAATCCCACGATTAACTGTGAAGGTCTAATTTCGTATTGGGTCATCTCAGTTTAGTGGTATCAGAGCTCTAGGTTCGCTGAGTCTACAGAGACATAGGATTAAGGTTGTCGAGTCTCTTCTAGTGTCTTCTAGTTTATCTGATAGTGTCTTCTGCTCATATAGGAGAAGAAGAACTTGAAGATGTATGGATCACATGAGGAACATGCTGTTGAGAGCAGTGTTGTTGTACTAGGAAAAGGTGCAAGGGACCCTGCTAGGGAGGAACCTGTACATGAACAGCCTCAGTTTGACCCAGCCATGATAGAGAATCTAGCTTTCCATGCTCTGTTTGGGCAGTTCATGGCGACTATGATGTATATGGTGGATAGGATGCCACCACCTGCACCAAGGGCACCAACCCATAATGAGGGACAGGGAGCTGGTTAAACTTTTGAGAGGCTTCGCCGAGTAGGAGACATAGAGTATAATGGTACAACTGACCCAGCAGATGATGACTTATGGTTGACTAAACTGGAGAAGGCTTTCAGAATCCACAGTATTCCTAAAGTTGAAAAGGTGAGGCATGTAGTGTACCTGCTGAAAGGGAGTGTTGGTCACTGGTGGACTATTGAAGAAGGCAAAAGGCCAGGTGTTGAGGTCGCATGGGAAGAATTCTGACAAGAATTCATCATTAGATACTTCCCTAAGACTTACCTAGATGAGAAGATATCTCAGTTTGAGAGGATAAGACAAGCACCGATGAGCATTAGCGAGTATGACGCTAAGTTCATGGAGCTTCTACGGTTCTGTCCGCATATGGAAGCTACGGAGGAGGAAAGAATTCAGCATTTTGAGAAGGGGTTGAACGCTGAATTAACCACTCCTATGTCTGCCTTGGAGAACAGGGAGAGGTTTTCTACCTTTATGGAGTCCATGAGATGAATAGAGAGGTCGGTGGTTGAGAAGCGATAGACCAGTGGTAAGAAGGTGTATACTCAATTCCAAGGACAGAGGTCTGAAGGCTTTAAGAAGCCAAGGTTTTCTGCACCGGCAACACCATCAAGATTCAATACCTAGACGCAATGGACGTCGAGCAGGGGTAGGGTCTGTAGTTTTGTTCTGAATAGTGCCTGTAGCACAGCATCAACATCAGTGAATGACCTCATAGACCTTTGCCTGAGACCAGGATCTGTCACCAGTGCATACAAGTGGGACATCTGGCAAGGGATTGTCCAGTCAGGAACACAATGGTGACTCAACCCCAGAGGCAGAGTCAGCAAGGCTCTCAGAGGAGGCAGTTTTCAAGTGGTACTCGAGGACATGGGCAAGCGTCCCAAGCTGGTTTGTCAGCACCCAACAATCGAGCATCAGGTCAACAGCAAGCAACATCTAGATTCTATGCAATGAATCAACCTGATGCAGTAGTTAACCCACGGGTTGTGACAGGTCAGATGGAACTATTTTATTCTGATATGTCTACATCTTGTTGCGTATATGTTTTAATTGATCCGGGTGCTACACATTCCTTTATCACTTGAGAAGTGATTCTTGACTGCAATATGACAGTTGGTCATAGGGCAGAGAGTTTGTTATTAGAAACTCCTTTTCTTGAATCGACAGTGTTGCGGGAGGTGTGCTCTCCCTACACTCTTTCCTTTTCTAGAACATCACATTCAGGTGGAAGTTATACCACTTGAGATGCAGGGTTTCAATATAATTCTTGGGATGGACACTCTAGAAAAATATAAGGTTGTCTTGGATTGTGATTCCAAGCAAGCTGTGTTCACAAATGATGGTGACACATGGATCTTTCAGGGAGATAGAAAGATTATTCCAACCTATCTTGTGTCAGCTATGGTAGCTAAGAAGCTGATAAGATAAGGATGCTTTGCATTCTTGGCACATATGGTAGAAACCACAATGGAGAGCCCTAATCTTTTGAAGTTTCGATAGTTAGGGAGTTTGAAGATGTATTCCCTGAGGAACTTCTAGGTGTACCTCCACCCCGAGAGATTTATTTTCATATTAATCTAATCCCGGGCACGCAACCAATAGCAAAAACACCATATAGAATGGCACCTGCTGAGACAGCAGAGCTCAAGAAATAGCTATAGAGTTGCTTGAGAAAGGTTTTATCCGACCAAGTACTTCACCATGGGGTGCCCCGGTCCTCTTTGTTAAGAAGAAGGACGGATCGATGCGATTATGCATTGATTACAGACAATTGAATAAAGCAACCATAATAAACAAGTATCATCTTCCAAGGATAGATGACTTATTTGATCTGTTGTGTGGTGCAACTATCTTCTCTAAGATAGATCTGAGGTTGGGATACCATCAGGTGCGTATTAAGGAGAGTGACATACCTAAGTCTGCCTTTAGGACAAGGTATGGACACTATGAGTTCATAGTTATGTCATTTGGACTAACTAATGCACCAGCTGCATTCATGGAACTCATGAATAGAATCTTTCGACCTTTTCTTGATCACTTTATAGTAGTCTTTATAGATGACATCTTGGTATATAGTAGAGATGCTCAACAGCATGAGAAGCACCTTCGTCAGGCTTTAACTTTTCTAAGAGAGCATAAGATGTATGCTAAGTTTAGTAAATGTGAGTTATGGTTACCAGAACTTTCTTTTCTAGGACACATAATATCTGCCTCAGGTATTCGTGTTGATCCTAAGAAGGTAGAATCTATATTGTAATGGGAATAGCCAAGGACACTGATGGAGATTCATAGTTTTCTTGGACTGGCAGGATACTACAGGAGGTTCATTAAGAAATTCAACTCTATAGCTTTACCCCTAACCAAGTTGACCAGGAAGGAGGTTCCTTTTGTCTGGAATGATAAATGTCAACATTCTTTCCAGCTGTTGAAAGAAAGGCTAACAAGTGCACATGTGCTGGTGTTACCTGAGCAAGGGAAGGGGTACATAGTGTTTTGTGATGCATCTAAGAATGGTCTAGGATGTGTGTTGATGTAGGATAATCAAGTGATTTCATTTGCCTCTCGACAACTTAAGAAACACGAGGAGAATTATCCGACACATGATCTAGAACTAGTTGTTGTGGTCCATGCTTTGAAAATCTGGAGGCATTATCTCTATGGAGAGACATTTCAGATTTTCACAGACCATAAGAATTTAAAATATATCTTCTCACAACATGAGTTGAACATGAGACAACACCACTGGATGGAGTTAATCAAGAACTACGGTTGTACAATTTATTATCATCCAGGGAAGGCTAATGTAGTGGTTGATGCACTAAGTAGGAAATCATCATCACCAGCCCTAGATAAAGCACAATTGAACTCCTTAGTGTGCTTTAAGAGAGAGATGCTTATCTCTATGAGGCAAAACAATATATAGCTTAAGGTATCTTTGTTAACTGGGATGTTAGCTGAGATGCACGTGAAACCTACTCTGAGACAGCAGATTAAAGAAGCACATCAAGATGATATGGTGGTTCAACAGATCAAGTCAGAGTATGGTAGTGAGAAAAGGGATGGCTTTCATGAGTCAGAGGATTAGGTAGTCTGTTACCATGGTAGGATGGTGGTACCTGATGCCAATGACTTGAGGAAGTTAGTCTTGGAAGAGGCTCAATGTTCAATGTATGCAATGCATCCAGGAAGCACCAAAATGTATCATAACTTAAAAGATATGTATTGGTAGCCTGGTTTGAAGAAGGATGTAGCTGAGTTTGTTATGCGGTGTCTAGTGTGTCAGCAGGTTAAAGATGAACATCAGAAGCCCGCAGGAACAATGCAACCTTTACCACAGTGGAAATGGGATCATGTGACCATGGACTTTGTGGTTGGTAGAACAACCAAATGTCATGATTCCATATGGGTGATAGTTGATAGGTTGACTAAGACGGTAGATTTCCTTCCTGTCAAAACAACCTACACTGCTAAGAAGCTTGCACATATATATGTAGATGAGATAATGCGGTTGCACGGGGTTCCAACCACTATCATTTCTAATAGAGGTCCCCAGTTTACGAGTCATTTTTGGGAACGACTACATAAAGCTTTGGGTACGTAGTTAAGGTTTAGTAAAGCCTTTCACCCCCAGACAAATGGACAGTCTGAGAGGACCATACAAACCTTGGAGGATTTGCTTAGGGCATGTGTCCTACAGTTTGTAGAAGTTGGGATCTACACCTAAGCTTGATAGAATTTGCTTACAATAATAACTATCAGCACAATATTGATATGGCACCATATGAAACATTATATGGTAGACATTGTAGATCTCCGTTATGTTGGTATGAAACTGGAGAATATCAACTTCTGGGTCCTGAACTAGTGCAGCAGACAACTGAGAAGATTAAAGTAATCCAACAACAGTTAAAGACTGCACAGGATAGATAGAAGTCATACACCGACAAACGGTGAAGACCCTTAGAATTCCAAGTTGGAGACAGAGTATATCTCAAATTCTCACCTTGGAAAGGTGTTCTTAGATTTGGAAGGAAGGGAAAGTTAGCTCCTAGATTTATGGGGCCTTATCCAATCATTGAACGGATTGGAAAGGTAGCCTATAAGCTGGAATTGCCACCTGAGCTGCATAAGATGCATCCAGTGTTTCATATCTCCATGCTGAGAAAGTGTCATCATGACACCGAGTTAGTTTTGCAACCTATGGAGGTAGAATTAAATGATGATATATTATACGTTGAAGGACCTGTGATGATCCTTGAAAAAAGGATTAAAAAGATGAAAAAGAAAGAGATATGTCTTGTGAAAGTTCTCTGGCATCACCGTGGCATTGAAGAGGCTACGTAGGAACTATAGGAAGAGATGAAGAGGAAGTGCACTTCTCTTTTCTCTTGATGATTTTGGGAACGAAATCCCTGTTAAGGGTGGATAATTTGTAACATCCCTGACCTGGGTTATGCCTTAACCCTAGATGTTTTTCTTGATAAAGTTAATTATATGCTTGATCTTATCTCTTGAAAAGTAATTAAGGCTCAAGAGGAACTTATGTTTCAATTTTAGTCCTTTTTTAATAATGTTGAAATATTATTTTACTTATTTTGGACTAAAGTGCAAATTACCCAAGTTGAGGGGTTAACTTGCAAATGTTACATGATAGAATGTTCCTCAGATTTTGAAGCATCATAAGAATGAAAATGATGCAGAGGTGTGGCTTGTGATATCCTGAGCACCAAGAAAGAGCTTATTGAGCAATGTTTGTGCATTAAAACCTAGTTTTGGTGTAATGTACTATTTACCCAAAACCTAGGGTTCAATATGCAAAATACCACCTGTAGAGAGTCGCTAATGTTTCTTGTCATCATGTAAAGAAAATAAAATGAGAGGGGCGTCTCATTTGAATCATTTTGGAGAATACAAAATCTTGATATTAAAATCATCAAGATTTAAGCATAATTGGAAACATAATTTAATTTAATGCAAAAATAAATATATTAATTGAAGTGTCCTTCAAACAAAATTTAGATGGTTGAATTTGAATAAGTGTGAGCGCCCTTGTGCCTTGCAAAGGCCACGAAAATATCCTAAGTGAGTGGAGAGCCCACTCACATTAGTTAACTAAAAAGTAATATCCATTCAATTTTTGGATATTAGTAT
Source organism: Alisma plantago-aquatica (assembly GCA_963693085.1). Taxonomy (NCBI): domain Eukaryota; kingdom Viridiplantae; phylum Streptophyta; class Magnoliopsida; order Alismatales; family Alismataceae; genus Alisma; species Alisma plantago-aquatica. Next base: position 1,183,904,574 of record OY856410.1, on the reverse strand, counting down.
TATATGAATTAAGGTGCTTAATTTGCTTTCTTTTAATTCATGGATAATGAAGAGTAATTTGAAGGTGGGGAATATGGCTTTGCATGCAAGGAATTTATGGGGAGATGTGGCACCAATTTTGGGAGTTAAAGGATTTTTATATCACTTTCTCCCTCATTGAAATTCCCTTATAAACACTTCATTTTCCACCCATTTGAAGACTGTTTTTTGGATTTTCTTTCTCTCCTTGATTTGTCCGTGCACAAGGGAGTTAAGGATCAATAGGAGGACGATTTCCAACCTATAGGTAAGCTCCTTAATCATCTTCATCCTTAATTTCATGATGGAAATCGAAAATCAATGCTTGATTTCTTCTTTTCTCCATTCAATCTTCAATCCTAGCCATTTCTTCTCACTCAAAAGCATGAGGACGGAACTTGGGAGGTTGAGAAAGCATCTTTCACCATTGAAGGCATGAAGCTTGAAGTTTGGTTTCAACTCTGAAGGCAGGTTATATAACTTAAACCCGTAAATGTTATTATTACATTCAATTCTTTATCACTTGTTGATCATTTTATTCTTCTTGAAATTCCTTTGAATAATTGATAAAATTATCATAAGAATGGCAGTAGATTTTGAAAGTTTCAAGCTTGAAGATGATGATGTCATCTTAAGCACACACCTCAACAAAATAGATGATCAAACGGTTTCAACTTTGGGACCAATTGGTTTCATGATCGATTGAAACCAAACTGTCTCAAGACCGTTTGGGAGTAAACGGTCTCAAGACCGATTGAGATCAAATGGTCTCAAACCGTTTGGAGGATCAATGCTGATGTGGATGGTTGATGATCCAATGATATCAATTGATTTGATTTTAAAGGATCCATATATGAATGATCCACTAATTGCAAACCCTAATCGATTGAATTGAGTGAAACCCTAGTTCAGGGAATCAATTTTGAAGTGGTTTGACTCAAAGGGTCTCAAGACCATTTGGAGGTCAAATAGTCTCAAGACTATTTGAGACCAAACGGTCTCAAGACCGTTTGAGACCAAACGGTCTCAAGACCATTTTGAGGTCAATGGTTGATTGTGGTGGATGGTTGGAGATCCAAGGGCTACAATTTGATGTACCTTCAATAATTCAGTCGATTGATGATTCAATGAGTACAAACCCTAAATCATTTTGATTGGAGGAATCCTTTTTGGTCCATTTGATTTCAAGGTAGTTTGGACCAAATGGTCCTCAAACCATTTGGAGAGAAAACGATCTCAAACCATTTGAATTGTCCAATCAGTTTCAACACTCAATCAGTTTCAATGTTGAGATATCCATTCGATTTCAATGCAAATGATGATGATTCAGTTTCAAGACCGAATGGAGGATTTGATTTCAAGACCGAATGAATGATTCAATTTCAAGATCGAATGGATTTGGTTTCAAGATCAAATAAAGGATTCGGTTTCAAGATCGAATGAAGGATTCGATTTCAAGACCGAATGGATTGATTCGGTTTCAAAACTGAATGAGTTGATTCAAATTACAATTGATCCTATAACTGAATGGGTACTATTAAAGTAACTCAAGATAAATTATAATGGTAGTACCTCTAAAGTACTTCGGTGATTAGTACCTTTAGAGTGATTAACCTTTGATTCTCATGGAAGCAATAACTTAATACATTATGTCAACTCTTCATTCAAATTGATTCAATCTAATAAAGATTAAAGTAATTAACCTCCTACAAAGGATAAGGGAGAGAAACTTATACATGAGTGACAATCATATAGTGATTAATCCTCAACACTTTCTACATGAAGAAAATATGTAAGTAGGGTGTGATCCATGATGATGAGATCATGAAACCCTAATTGAGAAGGTTGGTGAGATCTAACCCTAATTTAAGGAAAAGTTAGGTGAAATCCTAATCTAGGGTGATGGTGTAACCCTAATTCAGGGTATTTTGATGAAAAACCCTAATTTAAGGGAATGCTTCATGAAAACCCTACTTTTTGGGTAAAGTTACATGAAACCCTAATTTTTGGGGAAATGTTATAAGAAACCCTAATTCAGGGTAATGATGTGTAAAACCCTAATACAGAGTGATGTAATGTGATATGAAATCCTAAATTGAAACCCTAACCCTAATACAGGGTAAAGGTATGAGAAATCCTAATTTTGAGTTAAACCCTAATTTTGGGCAACGAGATGACTAACCATAGCCCTAATGATGGACAGTGGGATGAGTATCCCTAATCGACATGGATTGGGAAAACCTAACCCTAATAAGGAAATAATGGTGTTATCCTTGTATTGCATAGTGCAAATATGTAATTGATATAGCTATTGTCATGATTACTAACCATGCAGGTATCATGAGGTGATGAGCATAGCCATGTATGAGCTATGATGCTTTATTATTGAAATTGTTTTATGGGCCTTGTGAGCCATAACATGCCATGTTGTGAAGTGAGAGGTAACAAGAGATATAATGGGCCTGGTGTGCCATGAGAGATGCTTATGTAACAAATATCATATTTACCTTGGTTCGATGACCTGAAGGTGTTTCAGTTACCTGATAAATGGTAACAAGTGTTCTTTGATGAACTAAGGGTTTGAATACCCATTTTCTATAATCATGATGATGAGTTTGTGAAAGGATGAGTATGCTCCTGATGAGATGAGGGATTGAGATCCCAGTGCCTTATTAAAGATTTAAACAGTACTTGATGCAAGTATAACACATTCTTTGTAGTATTTGTTAAAATAATTGATGTTTGGAAACTTATTTGATGCTAAAAGAATATGATAATACACTTAATTAATCAAGTGATATCATATAATATAGTTGCCCTGAACACAGATCCATCAGTGTCAAAATTTGTTGAATGGTGAAACGAGTTAAACTCGGAGCGCATATTTTTGAATATGCAGGGGTAATTGGGAAACTATATCCTTATGCCCCATAGGAATGGCTGTGGGCTATATCTTATGTACGGGATTGGATACCCCCAGTAAGAGTATGGCTACGGGCCATGACTCCATGATATGATACCAGGCATTGGCTATGGGCCATAACCCTGAAGAGAGTATATGTTGCGGGCTATAACTCTATAGTGAAGATGCCAATATACCTTGGCAAGCTAATTGCAGTTTGACACATGATGTCTCTACCATATAATCTCGTGTTGAACGAAAAGGTTGAGGTCTTGGAGTCCGGCTCTTCCATTGACCTTGTGTGGTACCAATTCTTAACGTAATTGTGGTCGGTTGGAGCATGAATGGTATACTTCATCTCTTCAGGGCATTAAGTTTGATTGTAAAATATAATCATTTGTGTAGCATAATTGCTTAAGGTTGAAATAAGAGAATCACTGGATGATGTTATCTTGCTTAGTTTAGAGGATATATGTTATACATGTTCTTCATATTCCTTAATGAATAAATGACATGTTGCATTATCAAGTTATAGCTGAAATGCTTTGAATAAGAATATTGATCTAATCTGTTTAGACAATGAATTATCTATTGTTAAACATTTATGATTTCTCTGTTAATTTTATTCTTATTAAATTGCAATAATAACATTTCTGGCGGAGAGTTATATCTCTCGCTGGGACAATTTACAATTGTCTCACCCCGTGGGATCCAACTTTTAAGGTAGACACGGAGGAAGAAGCAGAAACCCTACAGTAGGGGAAGAGCAGCAACAGTAGCAGGGACAGCATTGAATTCTAAGGTGGAGACACTGGCTATCATGTCTTATATATAGAGTCCTATGTGTCGTCTCTGTACTCTCAGGTCCTCGGAGTCAATAGTTAGTTTAATGAATCGATCTGAGATTTTGGCTTGATGCCTTAATGTTTTTATGTTGCTTATGTATAGTTTCAACAATGCAGTTGATGCTTGTAATCCTCGAGAAGGAATGGTACAAGAAATATACTTGTGAACCAGAATGTAATTGAATTACTTTGGTTCTTTTTGAAAGAGTTTTCCAATGTATGGATTTCTTTGTAAAAGGTTTTAATTTTTTGTGATTTTCGTTAATTTTTTTGTTTATGTTTAATCCCGCGATTAATTACTGTGACGGTATGATTTGGTATTGGGTCATCTTAGTAGATGTGTATCACTTACTACTCACCCCACATTTATAGTAGATGTGTTATTTCCTACCCACATGTTTATATTATCTAGTTTTGTCACCACTGTAACACATGGATGCCTTGTTTATATGTTTTATTGCTTCAGTCTTATTTTGTGATTCATATTCTTTTATGCCCCTTTGGGTAATACTTTCTCTTTCATGGGAAGCCTTTTATACTTTGATGTCCTTTAGTTCATATATTTCTCAGTTTTCTTTTTAGTATGCACATACAAGCCTTTGATGATGTCATCTATTTTCTCTTCATTCTGGGGTATGCTTCCAACCCTAAGTAGAGGACAATGAGGACATGGCATGATGATGTGGATATAGCTTAAGGAGTTAAAGCTTGTAGAAAATCTTGATATGGTTTAGATTTCCCTCTACTTAGATCCTTATGTTGTATGTTTTATGTAAACCCTTTTGGGCGATACTTATGACGAACTTTTGTAAACTTGTTGAAAGTTGAATGTAGTCATTATTTTTATTCCGCTGCTACACTTTGGTTGTTTTGAATACCATTTATTGAAATTTGAAAATTTTACACCAATTCTAGCATATCTTTGAGTGTGTTTGGAATGGATGTTTTGTTCTTCAAATTTTTAGTAGGGAGTGGATCCCCTCTTGGGTCCCACTCCTTACAACATGGTATTAGTAGCCATAGTAGTCGGAATCTGACTATTTCAATTTTGTCTCCCTTATTAGAACTAGGGGTGTAAACGGTGTGGGTACGGTGCGGGGCTGGCCATACCCATACCCATACCCATCTAAATTAGTAGGTCCAGTTCTAGTTCTAGACCTACATAATACAAAATGTGGACCCGCACCATACCTGTACCCGCAATAATAGCGGGTATGCGGGTAAGCAATTCTATAAAACATCATATTGTTTATGTAAGAGAAATGACTTTGTTCTATATATTTTAATACAATAAGATATTGTTATATTAGATAATTCTATATTTTATACATTAACGTTAATTGAATTAATTGTTTACATATTTGTGGTCATCGTCATAATATTAACTTATGTAGAAAGTAATGTAAATTAGTAGATATTTGGATTTAAGTTTACATATGATGTTCATTATTGTAACTAGAATAGTTAATTCTTAACTATATGACTAGTCTCAACCGTATTCTGGTTAGAGTAAGATATAATCTCAAGAATTATATTAGTTAGACTAGTAAAGTATGATCTATATAACATATTATTTAAGTAGTTACTTATGTATGGTGGGTACACGATTCTAGCGGGTCTATGTCCAGGAATACCCATTATTAGACCGCTTATATGCGATTCCAAGGGTATACGTGTCCAAGGGTATGTTGGTATAAAAAATAAGACTCTTGATGAGTTTTTTAAGGGTCTGGATTTGCAGGTTGGCGGGTCTACCCCTACCCATTTACAGCCCTAATTAGAACCACTGACTTTGATAGTCACCCTTTAGGTGAGATGTTTCCCTAGAATTTGCCTAAGTAGATCATAATATGGTGAAAGTTTAATGTTTAGTGATCCCTAATATGATGAGGTTAGATGATCTTACCTGACCACAGATGGATGATGATCTGTATCTCTTGATGCCATGCAGTTTGATTTGAGGATGCAACTAGGTTGTGAGGAGATAGTAGGATAAGGAGGTCTTGTTATGGATAAATTGTGTGGTGTCCACATTGATTTTGAGTTCATCTTTGTTTTATATCGCATGGTTTTTTGAAGAAAAATATATTTTCAATCATACTACTATATGTACAAATTTTTTTGGATTTTATCGAAGTTTTTCGTGAACTAAGTCACAATGAATAATTTTCTGAAGTATGGATAGTGAACCCCTAGAAATAGTTGGAATAGAATCCTAACCCTAGTTGTGTATATGAAAAAGTGACTAGGGATATATATATGATGATATAAAGGTGTAGTTGACCTACCCTATGACTTTTGGATTTTTATGTAGGGTTGTTAGGTTAGATACACAAGGGACCTAAAAATCAACCCTAGATGGTTCCGACTTATTAGTTGGATACATGAACAACATAAATCTCTAAAACATTTCACAAATAAAAGGTATGTGGGTAACCCTAAATGTTGTTTTAGTTTGACTTGTTAGGTTGAACCTTTTAAGGGGTGGAGAGAAATTAGTTTTTGATGTTTGGATCAATAGATTTTGAGTACGAAATACTTTTAAGGGGTGGAGTGTTGTAACATACTAGATCTTGGACCCTACCCTAGAACTTTGACCTTTTGGTCTTAGCCAAAAAAGGTTGAAGGTTTGATATAAATAGATGTTTAGTATGATCATAATGATCTAATACATGAATCTATCACCATAATTGTATCCTATGTTTTGACATTAGTCTTAGGTTAATAATGGATCCATAAAATATGCCACATAACTCATTTTGGTGGTAGTATGAAGATAAGGAACCTAATTGGATGATTAATTTAGATAATGGGTTGTTAATGGGCCATATGACATATCTCATAAAAATAATTCTCAAAAGTGGAAAAAACTTCAAATTCATAATCTACATATCAAAATTAGCCTACATGTCAAATTTCATCTAATTTGGACTCCTTAAAATATTAGGATAAGTCTAGGAGAGAGAAAATGAGTAAAAGGCATAAGTAATGAATAATATGATTATATAAATTCAAAAGATGGAAATAATGGCAAATTAGTATTTAACAAGCAAAGATAACTTTTGGATGAAGTTTCACCAAATTTGGATGTTGTTTGTGCAAGTTATGCAATTTTAGGTACATTTTGGACTTGTTTGCAATTTACCCAATTAGGAGGTTTTCTTTGTAAATTGTCACATGCATTATAATACTTATATATTCCCTTACCATTCTCGAATTTTTGAACCATCGGGCGCCTAGTTGGACCTTGGTTTGAAGTTGTTTCTCTCCAAGGGCATTTTAGGGATTACTCTCTTTATAAATGAGCTTATCTTTAGAAGCTATCAACCAATGGGGTTATTTATTTGATTGGAGGTCAGTGGGGATGGCCTATAAGTCTCCATGAACTGATATTTGATATTAAAGAAGCCTCTATGAGATGTCCTCTTGCATGGCCATGAAAGCCCTAGGCTAAGGACACATGGAAAGCTCCATGGACACCTCATGCTTGACTTCTTCCTTATCCATAAAGGTTTGCATGTCCATAGGAACCCTTAGCCATGGACACATGGAAAGTAACTTGACTTCTTCCTTATGAATAAATTCTTGCATGGCCATGGGAACCCTTATACATGGACACATGAAAAGTCCCGTAGACACCACATGCTTGACCCCTTTCTTTATAAAGCCATATTTTCCCCTTCCCACCTCCCAATTCGAAAATTCTTGCTCCCCTTCTCTTTCCTATAGCTTAGAGCATCTTTCGTACTATGTTTGTCCATGAAGTTTCTGCCCCAAGGTAAAATATGGTGCCTACCTTGGTGAAGAAGGCTCCTAGGGTTCCAAATTTGCTCTATTTAGGGTCTCCAAAGCTCCTTCTTAGTGATTTCAACCAAAACTAGTAAATTTCCTCCTTTCCTTCCCTATTTTCATGTTGTTCAGCTTCCTTCCACCTTCTTCCAGGTTGTAACCATGACCTTCCATGGTGAAACTCCACTTAGATCCCTTAAACACCTCATCTCCATGTTCTTTTGTTAGGGGTTTTCACCTCTAAAGTGGAGAAGGTGTTTTTTGCTCAAGATAGGAGCTTTGTTGGAGAAACCACCCTCTCTAGCTAGGGAACCTTACTACTTGGACCTTTCCACCTTCCCTAGAGGTTCTTTGGAGACCTATACTTGGATCTAGAAGTGACCTTAGACTGTTAGACTCTGAAGTTAAGGTATGTTTGCAGACCCAATTATTCATATTGAGCATTTTCTCTCTCTTATTATATGTTTGCATCTCCTGTTATTCACATTGAGTAATTTCTCTCTCTTGTTGTATGCTTGCAAACCCTATTATTCTTTTGAGCAATTAACCTATATTTATTCATTATCTTGGTCCTTTGGACAATAGCCTACACTCTATTCTTTTCTTTTATAAATCATGGTTCATGTGAACTACTTTACTTTATTACTGATCTTGTGATCATGGATATTCTTTTGGACTCTTTTGTTATGCTTGAGCATGATGGACTTTATTTGGTGAAATGTCCTTATTTTCCCACAATGGCAGTGGATGTTCTTTATGGCACATTATGTGACAGATATTTGGATGGATGTTAAACTTCCTGTATATGTATATATTTTGGGCAGATGTGTATTTCCTGCTCAGAGCATATGTGCGTTATTTCCTGCTCACTCCACATTTAGAGTAGATGTGTATCGTTTCCTACTCACCCCACATTTATGGTATATGTGTTATTTCCTACCTACATGTTTATATTATTTAGTTTTGTCACCAGTGTAACACATGGATGCCTTGTTTATATGCTTTATTGCTTCATTCCTATTTTGTGATTCATATTCTTTTATGCCCCTTTGGGTAATAATTTCTCTTTCATGGGAAGCCTTTTATACTTTGATGTCCTTTAATTCATATATTGCTCAATTTTATTTTTAGTATGCACATACCAGCCTTTGTTGATGTCATCTATTTTCTCTTCTTGCTGGTGTATGCTTCTAACCCTAGGTGAAGGACAATGAGGACATGGCATGATGATATGGATATAGCTGAAGGAGTTAAAGCCTGGAGACAATGTTGATATGGTTTAGATTTCCCTCTACTTAGATCCTTATGTTGTACCTTTTATGTAAACTCTTTTGGGAGATGTTTATGATGAACTTTTGTAAACTTGTTAAAAGTTGAATTTAGTCATTTTTTTATTCCGCTGCTACACTTTGGTTGTTTTGAATACCATTTATTGAAATTTATGAATTTTACACCTATTCCAGCATACCTTTGAGTGTGTTTGGAATGGACATTGTATTCTTCAAGTTTTCAGTAGGGAGGTGATCCCCTCTCAGGTCCCACTCCTTACGCCAACCTTCATAACACATGTGTAGTGACCACTCAAAGCACACAATGTAGCGGCCAACCTTCATAACACATGTGTAGCGACCACTCAAAGCACAAGGTATGGTGACCAACCAAAACACAACTTGTAGCGACCAAACAAAGCATAAGGTGTAGCGACTAAACAAAGCATGAGTTCTAGCAACCACCTACTAGGGTTAGGGTTGTTGCACCCACAACACATCACAACATGAAGTGACCTCAAGCACCAAATGTGAGTGTAGCGACCCCAATGTCAAGCCACTCCCCACAACACATACCCAACTCCAAAAAGAGTAAAACCATGGTCAAAATAGATAATAACATCAAGGTGTAAGGACCCTGACCCACATTTTGGGATAACCATGTTTGTTTTGCCTAAGTATGTTGCTTAGAACCTTGCTCTAATCATTTGATATGTAATTAGGTCATGTAGAGCATTTAAGTTTCTTGTTTGAGCTTGTTTGGATGATTCTTGTGTTGTGTGGTGAGGTTTTGGTGCAATTTGCAATTCACCTAGAGCATGGGTTGATGTGCAAGTTTGTCACCTATAGAGTGTTCCATCTCTCTCTTGGCATCATTAAGAAGAGAGAGAGATGGGAACCTTATTTGGGCCTTGGTTGTATGGTGACATCCTTGGTGATGTTTAGAACACATGTCTGAGATGTGTTTTGCTCTTAGATGTGTTGTCTCGAGTTAGAGAGCCTTATAGAGTTTGTGTATCCTTTTGTGACTGTGTAGGGTTATGCTAATTAGTTTGTAAGTGTGTAGGGTTATGCCCTATTGGTTTGTGAGTGTGTAGGGTTTTTCCATATCAGTTTGTGGGTGTGTGGAGATATGGTATCGGGCTTGACCTTGCTAGGAAACTAAGAGGGTGAGGACTAGCCTTGACCTTATCACCATGTCTTGGATGTTGTTGCATGTGGCTCCTTTTTCATTGACAAATGTCACCTAAGATCCTAAGGTGATGACACCTCTTCCATGACCTCTCTCTCATCCCCCTAGTATATAATCATATTTCTCTCCATGCAAGAGGATCCTTTTGGTCATCCTTGCTTTCTCTCCTTCTTGGTGGATGACCTTGAGAAGCTTAAGGAGCTAGGGAGGTTCCCTTGGAGCTTTGTGGATGAGTTCCAAGTTGTGGTGTTCCTTGATCATATTCCATCTTCTACCTTGGTAAGCTATGTTTCCTAGCTTTCTTCTTCTTCTTCTTGGCCATGGATCTTAGATACCTTCTTTTCATCTTGAAACGATCTTAACCTTAGTCTCATCTTCTTCCTTGGAGGTGTAGTGGTGATCAAGTTTGGTGGATTATCTTCTACCTTGAGCTCGTGAGCTTGAAGCTTGACCTTGGAGCTTGGATCTTGGTGGTGATCTTTGAAGTGGTTTATATAACTCTTAACCTCCTTTGTTATTTTTACTCTTCCATGTGTTTATGTTGTTTCTCATCTCTATATTGTTTATCTCATGCATGCTAGTAGTTGTTGGTGGTTTGAGAACTATTTTGATTAAGGAGTTTCGTTTAGTTTCTTCCTATGTCTTGCACCTTCTTTCCATGATAGTAGATGGACTAGTGGCTTGTCTTCTTAAGGTTGAATATGACAAGTCCATACACACATGCAATGAGTTGTGGCTAGTCGTCATGGCTTGGGAATGTCAAACTGATATGCTTTGATGTGTGCTAACATGTCATGCCCTAGAGGTGCTTAGACCAATATGTGGCTAAATCAATATGTTTTGAGGGTGTTAGCCCGTCATGACCATGATAATACCTTGTGAGATGGTATGTTTGAGTGACTAATCATGACACCTTGTTTGACTAAGAGGTCATCACACTTTCATGTTGGGTTGCCCGATACACCTTGGGGGAGTGAACCGTGATGCCTTGTTGAAACCCTAACCCTAACATCCCGTCACACCTAGGGTTTCTTGACACATGTAGTGTTACATGTCACAAATTCAAGTAACATTTCCCATTACACGTTCATGTAGGGATAAACTGACACACCTAGAGAAGGTTAGCCCCTTGTGCCTTGCATAGAGGTAGTCAACATGTTATGTTGATGACAAGTCAACACCAAATGGCAATTGTTAACCTGACACCCTTGGTGCTAAACCGATACACTTCTTGTGTGGTTAATCTGATACCTTAAGTGTAGCTAACCCGTCACACCCTATGTGTAGTTAACCCGACATGATTGGACATGATGGTCAAAACTGATACACTTGATAGCCTAAACTGATGCCTTGTGATGGTGGTCGTGTTACATCATGTTGATGATAGGGTTACATGGTATGGTGTGATACCCTATGGGTTGGTTGTATGAACAACGAAGGAGTGTTGTTTTCTATAACCTTTAATATTATAACATATTTTATGATGACAATGGCAGTGATGTTCTGAGGTTGGTTGTTGATTCAACCTTGTAAACTCTAATAGGTTAAAGAGAACCCTAACCCTAATGATGTAGTGTGAATGACATTAATCTTATGAAATGGTAGTGATGATGAGGTGTTATCTTTCTTGTTATAAGCCTCTAACCAAGAAGGTGACACAAGTTGATGTGCATAGCTAGAAATGACCTATGGTGTTTATGATATAATTGAATGAGCCTTGTGAGGCATATTTGAGATGTTGGTATCATTGAAAGAGGAGGTAAATGGGTCTTATGACCTAATGATGGCTTATTGCCTTATGTGAAATGATAATTTCCTTAGTAATGAGATGAGGGGTTGCTACCTCAAAAGTATGTGGTCCTTGTTATGAGAATAATGGTGAATGACAAGCATAAAGTGATAATGTGATGAGATCACACCTTGTACGCTTAGTTACTTTTTGGTAATGTGTTATGCCCTTATCTTTGTAGAACTTGTTTAAAGTTTATATGTTGTAACTTGATTGATACTAAAAGACACTTAAATGACTTAACTAATCAAGTAGAACCTAATCAAATAGCTTTCCCTATGCCATAGATCCATTTAGTGTTAGCATTTGCTGAATGGTGAAATGAGTTTAACTCAGAGCACATATTTTTGAATATACAGAAGTGAGGATGAATATCCCCTTATGTCCAGGTTATACAGGATTGGATGCGGGCCATACCCTAATAAGATTGTGGCTTTGGGTTGTAGCTCAGTGATATGTGATACATGATTGGTTGTGGGCCATACCTTGATAAGAGTGTGGTTGTGGGTTGTAGCTCAATTTCACTAGCGTCGTAACCTGTACCAAGGCGGGCTATATTTGTACAGCTGGACTATATGTCTCTGATAGCAGTCTGACTGATGATGTCACTACATGTTCACTCATATTGTTACACCCCGATCTCACAATTTCCTCAAATCATGAGATTAGGGCATACGATAGGATTTATATGTAACCCAAAGAACACCCTTAACTTTTTTCCTTTTCTTAAAAACTCTTATTTCTTCGCATTGAACCACATAAAACATCTTAACAAGGGAATCTGAACATTTCCTTTTACTAATTAGACTTTAAAAGAAAAGATACGTGTATAAACATTCATGATGTCTCTCACACCTTATGCACATAAAACTTGCTAAATAGCATACATATCAAGAGGATCAATATTACACATCGTAATTACAACTCTCTCTCTCTTAACTCTTACTGAGGCCCTAGAGTGACAAGGACCGACTGACTCAACTAATCTCATACTTGACTCCTGTGGCAGGTCTACACTGATGCTTTGACCATCTTCAAGTCCACGCGGTTAACCCTAAAAATGTTTGAGTAGAGGGGTGAGCCTACTCGCTCAGTGAATGAGTACTTCATGGAAACAGACTAATGCACTAATGTGATTACAGATATAATATGAGTAAACGTTATGAAATTTAACAACAATAATTACTACACTGAGCAGTTCTAAAACAATATAATTGAAATAACGAAGAATGTAAATATTGCATCCAAAGAATAACTACTAGAAGACTATGCTCTAGTCTTCCTTAACTCTTTCATTTATATGGAACTCTGTGAACCTATATGATCATATTTTAGATTATGCCCTGATCTATGTAGTGTACTCTGCATAGAGACTCGCAGTGCACTACGACCACACCGTACAAGACTTAGCGACACACCCGGGAAATGCTAAGTCTGACTGCCAGCCCTGTTCTGCTACAGGACCCACAGGCTCTCTGGCCTCCTCTGCACTCACCATGAGTGCTCTGGACTCCTCCTCTAACCTGAGTACACAGGCGCAGGGAGTCAACACTGGGTTACCACCAAAATTACTCAACCGGTTGGTGTTGGATAACCCTTTCCCCAGTGCCACCGAAATTACTCAATCGGTTGGTGTTGGACACTGTCTATCAACCCTCGTGCCACCAGAATTACTCAACCGGTTGATGTTGGACACGAGTTTCACCCCTAAGGCGCAAACCTCCCAAAGGGGTTCTACGGTGTTCAGGGCACCTAAGTCTAACATTAACATTATAGATACATGTAAATAGAAATCATAACTCATTTTACATTTCTCACAAGGCTCACACAGCCTGCCATATCATATCATAAGAAACATCATAACTCATGTATTCAACATATATCATGTCTCAGTAACATCCCTTTCTAGAACATGTCATATCTCATCACCTGCAATTTATGAGATATGTATTGAAAATAAGAAGCCCTGCAGTATGTAGATATCATCTCAGAGAGAACAAGCATATAAAGTTAAATGCACTAGAAACATACAATTCAACAATTAAGCATCATCACATCTCATATCGAGACCTTTCATATTATCATAACATGATTCATTAAACACCCTATCCTTAGGGTTTCATTCGCCTTATTCATTCATCACATGCCAACACCCTACTCTTAGGGTTTCATTTGCCTCATTCACCTTTTCATTTACCTCATTCACTTGTCACATGGCCCTTATAATGATCTCATAAGATATAAGCATTCACTAAATAAAGATTGTTTCCAACAAATCATATACAATCAATATAGATATGAAATCATGGAAACTTAACTAAATTTAGATTTTCCATATCATTTTCTGAGATATCATGTATCAAGAATAAAATTCAATTAAGATAACCCATGAGATACATCCTAACCACTTATAGGATTACTAGTCCTTTTCAATAAGGTTGAAACACTAGTGATGTCTCAATTAGGTTAAACCCTAATTACATCATTTGATATAAATCTGAAAAGCATTCTCACTAGGAAGTGATGTATACGTTTCTGATATGAATCTACCATTTAGGAATCATTCAAACAGAGAAGTAATCCACATCATATCAATTTGCAACAATCTTAAATCAAACGGACATTTCAGGATTTAGAATTACATGCTAAGCATTTAGGGATTTGGATGCCATAATCAAATTCGTGCATTACACTGTTTGAAGGAAGAACCCACTCACCCTAAGGTGTGAAAACATCTCAAAACTGCAGCTCAACTCAGGGAATCTCGAACTCACATCAAATCCCTAGCAAATCTCCCAATTCTTTTTCCATTCAACTCGGGAACCTTGAAAATGAAGGATTATGAAGAAAGGGTGAGAAAAGAGGGAATTTAGACATCATCTTGGATCAAATCAGAGCATGGACGGAATCTTGACATGAGAGAGAAGATTTACCATAAAATTCTATGCAAAGAATCCAAACTTACTTGATTTCACCCTTCCTGGAATCGCAAAACCCTAATTCAGCAATTCCCCCACTTTCTTCTCTCAAACCCTAACTCTCCCTCTCTCTCTAGGAGCTCGTTTCTCTGGAATGAATGACGAAGAATGAGAGCTTTGTGTGTGTGTGGTCGATCATATAAGTCAATTTGAGCTGCTTGGGTCAATTGCATATTGACCCAACACTCAACTTTAATTATATTGGCTGAATATTCAGTTATACAAAGTTACTGTAATTCGTTTATTTCAGAGATCAAACCTTCTCCAACAATTATGAGAATTTAGAAAGTTGTTTATAATTGATCTATAAAGCTTCAGTTAAAATTTGAGATCAGTTGGAGTTACTAATAAATAAATAAAAATAGAACAGTGCACTGCTATATTGCAGTCAGCAATATATTCGGCCGAGTTTGTCCTGCACAGAACTCGACCGACACCCTTACTGTAGAGATCAAAAAGTCATCCAAAATTTATGCCAATTTAACAGAGTGTGTAAAACTGTGTTTTTCAAGCACAGTTAAAATTTGAGATCAATTGGATATACCAATAAAAAGATAAAATTCAATTACCACACTGCTGTATAATTCTGGAAATATGATCGGTCGAGTTTGAAACTCGGCCGATAAACAGGTCAGAGCATTCTTCAAAAATTCTTATATTTTCCAATGTTTTTCACATTTTATATATCCAAATCATATCCAAATTTGAAGTAAATAAGAGTTACACATAAAATACTAAAAATAATTTAGTGAGACATTCTACTTATCAAATTCTGTATTCATGTATCATCAAAACCCTATTTTGGGCCGATTAGGGTTTATGTTTCTCAAACCCTAATTCTCAAGACAAAAGAACATTTAGACTTCTTATCATAGTTAAAACATCCTAATTGAGTTATCTTCATTAATTAGATTTCAAGAATGATTATTCCAATTAATCTTTGCAATTGTCTAGGTAAACCCTAGTTTACCAGTTAAGCTCAGATGGGGTCGTAACAACTCTCCCCCCCTTAGAATGTTTCGTCCTCGAAACATAAACCTACAAGAAAGATACATTCAAGGTTATTCTAAGCTTCTAAAGCCTTCCATGTCATCATATTCTTGTATTTCATACCTGAATGTAGTTTTCAACATTAGATCTTTTAATTCTTTACTACATCACAACATATTTCAAATAGTTCTCAATGATATCAAGCAAATTCTTTATGCCGTAGTCAAACATAGAATGCAAAGATAAACCACCACGCTTTCACTGCGCAACTCTGATACTCTGATACAACTATCTCAACTTATGCGGCTCATAAAGTTCTATTGTTTTGTATCACCTTTAAGTGACAAAAGCGAGTTCACCATGTTGTTTTAAACTTTAATAAAGTGCTATTCAAATAGCAAAACAGTCTTTAATTAAAAGACTAGATTCAACAATCAATTGCACAATACTACTCTTGGCATCCCCATTGGGTCATGGATGCATGAGGTGAAGCATTACCACCTCATTCCATACTATCCTGTTTCGATCCTGGGACCTGTGGGTTATGGGCCCACACACAATTCAAAGTGTAACCATCATATTATATCATTTTAGGGTTTCAACAACAGTGATAAGGTAATCCACAATTATATCAGTCATTCAAGCATTAATCATACTCAATTACCATCACTCAGTTATATTAGAGCTAGGTATAACAAGCTACACCTCATTAGGGTTACTTGTCCAAACAATCTAATTATCATCCCTTTCTATTAATATGAGTGAATAAGTATGACTACCTTGTTCAGGGTATCTCTCCATGTGTTCTGACATCATTCAAACCATATCACCATATCACAAATACACAATAGTAAGATGCATATCAGGTATGAATTACTACAACTATCATACGCCTTTAATTTAACATATAGCTTACACAAATACCCTGAAATCATATGTAGAACCAACTTTCATACCTTAATATGCCTTCAACAAATCATACATGTAAAAACAAATTCACATATTACACAAAGCTAGTGTTTTCCCATATCTCTCTGCTCATTCATTACTTCTTTACTTTTTGCTACCTATCCTTTTCATATGATTATATACAATAAACATCATTAACATTGAAGTATTTAAGATAGGAATAGATTATTCATCATTCTTGCTATCACATAAGAATTTATTTCTTATCGTACTTCATCGTAATGTATGTCACTATTACATTCACTAGATGACCCCACCAAGGTAGTTATGCACCATATATGACTCATTTTCTCTTATTATTTCATACTTATTTCACATTCTAAACATCACTTGAAAACACATATATATCATTTGTCATCTTTAAACATGACTCAGTATCACATATCCAGTTTCAATGCTAAACATCCATTTTTAATTCAGCCAATACATTGGAACTATAATACAGGAAATTTCATCATTTACATTAATCATATCACATATTTCAAGTTCCAATGAATCTATCATACTCTATTGTATGTACTACACTGTTTAGAAGTTATACCAACTAATACAGAAGCAATTAAGCGTTTAAATTGAGTTAAATAATGAATTCTGAATGAACTGCCACTCACTGCACTGAAACTAGGCCGATTGGTCAGAAACTCAGCCGATTGCTTCACAACTCGGCCGATCCACTTAAAACTCGGCCGATCAATTTGCTGTTTGATTTCTTGTAAAAGAAACTCGGCCGAATCAGATACAACTCAGCTGAATCGCGTACAGACTGAAAACTAAAATGAACTTGTTGGTGTCGATTTCACTCGAATCGACGGGAAAAACTACTGATTTCATGTATACCATGTTGCACATATTTCCTCCTCTATCTTTATACTATTGTGAAGTTAACGTTCTAAATTAATAGTCCTTTTATTGGTTTTTCCTCATGTTGAATACATTACATATTCTTCATTTTTAAATCAAGTGGATCATGCATGGGTCAAACATAGTTTCTCTTTCAATCAAGTTTTTCTCTTCTGAATACAGTCCACCTTTGTATGACTTATTCATTCATTAAACTACACCTATGTTCTTTGCTCAGAAACTAGTTTGTTGTTCTAGTCTTATGAATTACATGTTCATACGATCCTCTTCACTTTTACTCTTTTGAAGACTCTTTACTTCTATGGACCTATTGAATGCTCAACCCTATTCTCTACTTAGCCTTTGCTTTAGAGTTCATAAAAGCATTATACTCAATTATATGTTTCATTCTTCATGATTGATTCTTGTTATCTTGAACCATACATACATTTCACATATCTTTTCTATATTTCATATGTATAGTTTATATAATATTAATCAATAAACTGATTATGAATCTCATATCATGTTCCTTTATTCCCAATTAAGGGTTTCACATTTGAGACCCCAAAGTTGAACCTCAGATATCAGTTTCAACAAATTCTTAGTTGTTCTGATCTTGCCCATCTGTTTCAACATCTTACTGTATGTACATTCTTACTCTGATGTGGGTCTAATTATTCAAAGTTTATTCTTATTATACTATTAATAGGAGTCATTAGATCCTAGTAACGCATCCTGCCAACTGGACCAGGCCAAACCCGAAATCCTGAAGCCAAGAACTACAAAGGATTACTCAACTCCTATTCCTCTCAGAAGTGTGGAAGAAAACTTATCCACTAACAAAAGCTCATTTCAAGATGATTTCTAATCTACATGTTACAAAGAATGAAATCAATAAATGCTACAACTGCATAGTGTACAACAGATATTAAAGACCCACATTTCAAAGTATTGAATATTTCAATTCAAACATATAAGAGCATTTCTATACATTTCCAACAAAAACAACATTATGAAATGTAAGTTCTATCTCCTTTTACATTTATGCTCTTAATTCTTGTTTCTTTTCTCGTTTTCTAACCCTAACATTTCTAGGGTTCCTCTCTAGCCCATTCTTCCACTGTATACCTGGCCAGGGTATACGTGAGAGAATAGACAGAGTAGCTTGTACTGGCTGATCCAAGTACTCAGATATCGGGCCAGGATATCCAAATACTCAAATCCCCAAAGCTAATCATCAAAACATCTCCTATCTACCACACTTAGGACTCTAACTTACTAACTTAATGGTCCTTGAAAACTCACCCTAAGCTCTGATACCAAGCTGTTACACCCCGATCTCACAATTTCCTCAAATCATGAGATTAGGGCATAAGATAGGATTTATATGTAACCCAAAGAACACCCTTAACTTTTTTTCCTTTTCTTAAAAACTCTTGTTTCTTCGCATTGAACCACATAAAACATCTTAACAAGGGAATTTGAACATTTCCTTTTACTAATCAGACTTTAATAGAAAAGATACATGTATAAACATTCATGATGTCTCTCACACCTTGTGCACATAAAACTTGCTAAATAGCATACATATCAAGAGGATCAATATTACACATCGTAATTACAACTCTCTCTCTTAACTCTTACTGAGGACCTAGAGTGACAAGGACCGACTGACTCAACTAATCTCATACTTGACTCCTGTGGCAGGTCTACACTGATGCTTTGACCATCTTCAAGTCCACGCGGTTAACCCTAAAAATGTTTGAGTAGAGGGGTGAGCCTACTCGCTCAGTGAATGAGTACTTCATGGAAACAGACTAATGCACTAATGTGATTACAGATATAATATGAGTAAACGTTATGAAATTTAACAACAATAATTACTACACTGAGCAGTTCTAAAACAATATAATTGAAATAACGAAGAATGTAAATATTGCATCCAAAGAATAACTACTAGAAGACTATGCTCTAGTCTTCCTTAACTCTTTCATTTATATGGAACTCTGTGAACCTATATGATCATATTTTAGATTATGCCCTGATCTATGCAGTGTACTCTGCATAGAGACTCGCAGTGCACTACGACCACACCGTACAAGACTTAGCGACACACCCGGGAAATGCTAAGTCTGACTGCCAGCCCTGTTCTGCTACAGGACCCACAGGCTCTCTGGCCTCCTCTGCACTCACCATGAGTGCTCTGGACTCCTCCTCTAACCTGAGTACAGAGGCGCAGGGAGTCAACACTGGGT
The DNA here is from genome assembly GCA_963693085.1 of Alisma plantago-aquatica. Lineage (NCBI taxonomy): Eukaryota > Viridiplantae > Streptophyta > Magnoliopsida > Alismatales > Alismataceae > Alisma > Alisma plantago-aquatica. The sequence goes on along the minus strand of OY856410.1, from coordinate 1,183,884,736 downwards.
TACCACCAAAATTACTCAACCGGTTGGTGTTGGATAACCCTTTCCCCAGTGCCACCGAAATTACTCAATCTTTTGGTGTTGGACACTGTCTATCAACCCTCGTGCCACCAGAATTACTCAACCGGTTGATGTTGGACACGAGTTTCACCCCTAAGGCGCAGACCTCCCAAAGGGGTTCTACGGTGTTCAGGGCACCTAAGTCTAACATTAACATTATAGATACATGTAAACAGAAATCATAACTCATTTTACATTTCTCACAAGGCTCACACAGCCTGCCATATCATATCATAAGAAACATCATAACTCATGTATTCAACATATATCATGTTTCAGTAACATCCCTTTCTAGGGCATGTCATATCTCATCACCTGCAATTTATGAGATATGTATTGAAAATAAGAAGCCCTGCAGTATGTAGATATCATCTCAGAGAGAACAAGCATATAAAGTTAAATGCACTAGAAACATACAATTCAACAATTAAGCATCAGCACATCTCATATCGAGACCTTTCATATTATCATAACATGATTCATTAAACACCCTATCCTTAGGGTTTCATTCGCCTTATTCATTCATCACATGCCAACACCCTACTCTTAGGGTTTCATTTGCCTCATTCACCTTTTCATTTACCTCATTCACTTGTCACATGGCCCTTATAATGATCTCATAAGATATAAGCATTCACTAAATAAAGATTGTTTCCAACAAATCATATACAATCAATATAGATATGAAATCATGGAAACTTAACTAAATTTAGATTTTCCATATCATTTACTGAGATATCATGTATCAAGAATAAAATTCAATTAAGATAACCCATGAGATACATCCTAACCACTTATAGGATTACTAGTCCTTTTCAATAAGGTTGAAATACTAGTGATGTCTCAATTAGGTTAAACCCTAATTACATCATTTGATATAAATCTGAAAAGCATTCTCACTAGGAAGTGATGTATACGTTTCTGATATGAATCTACCATTTAGGAATCATTCAAACAGAGAAGTAATCCACATCATATCAATTTGCAACAATCTTAAATCAAACGGACATTTTAAGATTTAGAATTACATGCTAAGCATTTAGGGATTTGGATGCCATAATCAAATTAGTGCATTACACTGTTTGAAGGAAGAACCCACTCACCCTAAGGTGTGAAAACACCTCAAAACTGCAGCTCAACTCAGGGAATCTCAAACTCACATCAAATCCCTAGCAAATCTCCCAATTCTTCTTCCATTCAACTCGGGAACCTTGAAAATGAGGGATTATGAAGAAAGGGTGAGAAAAGAGGGAATTTCGACATCATCTTGGATCAAATCAGAGCATGGACGGAATCTTGACATGAGAGAGAAGATTTACCATAAAAGTCTATGCAAAGAATCCAAACTTACTTGATTTCACCCTTCCTGGAATCGCAAAACCCTAATTCAGCAATTCCCCCACTTTCTTCTCTCAAACCCTAACTCTCCCTCTCTCTCTAGGAGCTCGTTTCTCTGGAATGAATGACGAAGAATGAGAGCTGTGTGTGTGTGTGGTCGATCATATAAGTCAATTTGAGCTGCTTGGGTCAATTGCATATTGACCCAACACTCAATTTTAATTATATTGGCTGAATATTCAGTTATACAAAGTTACTGTAATTCGTTTATTTCAGAGATCAAACCTTCTCCAACAATTATGGGAATTTAGCAAGTTGTGTATAATTGATCTATAAAGCTTCAGTTACAATTTGAGATCATTTGGAGTTACTAATAAATAATTAAAAATAGAACAGTGCACTGCTATATTGCAGTCAGCAATATATTCGGCCGAGTTTGTCCTGCACAGAACTCGACCAACACCCTTACTGTAAAGATCAAAAAGTCATCCAAAAATTATGCCAATTTAACAGAGTGTCTAAAACTGTGTTTTTCAAGCACAGTTAAAATTTTAGATCAATTTGATATACCAATAAAAAGATAAAATTCAATTACCACACTGCTGTATAATTCTGGAAATATGATCGGTCGAGTTTGAAACTCGGCCAATAAACAGGTCAGAGAATTCTTCAAAAATTCTGATATTTTCCAATGTTGTTCACATTTTATATATCCAAATCATATCCAAATTTGAAGTAAATCAAAGTTACACATAAAATACTAAAAATCATTTAGTGAGACATTCTACTTATCAAATTCTGTATTCATGTATCATCAAAACCCTATTTTGGGCCGATTAGGGTTTATGTTTCTCAAACCCTAATTCTCAAGACAAAAGAACATTTAGACTTCTTATCATAGTTAAAACATCCTAATTGAGTTATCGTCATTAATTATATTTCAAGAATGATTATTCCAATTAATCTTTGCAATTGTCTAGGTAAACCCTAGTTTACCAGTTAAGCTCAGATGGGGTCGTAACACATATTGACCGAGGGGGTGAGGTTGTAGATTTTGGATCTTCCAGTAGACCTTATATGACACTAATTTTGACTTAGTAGTGGTCGGTTTTATTTGGGTGGTATGACTCAAATCTTTGGGGCAAAATAAAATATGTAATCAGTCGTGTAGTATACCTGTATAGAATTAAACATAGAAACATTGGATGAGGCCTTGCTTGTTTTGTTACATTATTGTTGGTATGGAATATACATGTTCTTCATATTCCTTATATAATGTTAAGATGTTTCATAATATAATAGTATTTGCTGATTATGTTAGTAATGATTACCTGTCTGTCATGATTATAGTAATGATTACCTGTCTATCATGATTATAATCTTACTGCTTTCTTTAATCATCTTATCAATGATAATAATAGAGTTGGTGGAGAGTTATATCTCCTGCTGAGATTTGGAATCTCACATATGGGTTCTCCACATCCTTTTTAGGTGGATGTGCACAAGGAGGTAGGGATCATGCAAAAGAGGTTGAGGAGCAACAATAAAGGTAGTAGTGGACAAGGTTAGAAGTGTTGTTGGATGTATTTTGTTGTTAGAGTCCTAGAGTCATCCGTGTACACTCAAGTCTTCGGGAATGTTTTATAGACGTTCTTTCGATATATGGTTGGATTGTATGCCTCTCTTGTACATAGATGTGGTGGATATATGTATATATGTTTTGGAACATGTATCCTTATAACAGGTTCGTGGCACACATGGTAAGTGCTTTGAGGCATGAAAGGACTTGTATGTAAAGGTTTTTGCTATTTGGCAGTTTAATGAAATATTTTTAGTTTTGGTGTCTTCCAGTAATCTATTTTTTTAATCTTTATTTTGTAGTTTTGTTTTGAGTAATCTTGCTTTTGTGGCATGGGGCGTCACACAAGGAAACTAAGCATCATCAAGAGGAAAAACTCCAAGCAAAGATGATCATCACAACCCTAAAATAAAAGTTACCATGGTAAACATGGAAAAACCACAATAATAGAAGGAAAACCATACTTCCAACTCATGTAACCAAAGATCAAAACATCCACCATCATATGAGGATCGAAACATAACATGGTGATAAAAAAAAGGATCAAGATGCATGTAGAAACAACAACTCCTTCATTACTTAAATTCGGGTGCATGAATTAGGGTTTTGGAGAAAGAGTAACCTAATCAAGAATACTTAAAAATATTAAACCCTAGATCATGATAACTTAATCTAGCATCTTAGGATCACATATTAGAGATAAAACAGTAGCATGCAAGTAAGAATATGGTGCAATAATAAAAGTGGGGAAAGGTATATTACCCAACTTAGGATGAAGACCAAACTCCCAAGCCACGAGCTCCAATAGAGAAAAAGAATCTCCAATTAGGATCAACTCCATGGCCATAAGATCACCTCAAGAAGAAAAACATACCAAGGTCAAAGAGAAGCTCAAGAAGAATAAAGCTCAAACCCTAAGCCAAAAAAGAAAGAGAAGAAGAAAAAAGTAAGCTTCATCTCACTTAGGTACTACCATGGTCGAACCATAGTCTCTGATCTCTATGAAGAGAAGTTTCCTCAAGATAGACCAGTCTCACATCCAAGAAAGGAAGGAGGAAGGTAGGTTTCAAAGGAAAATGAGATCAAAGGTATACAACCACTTACCAAGAAGGAAGATCACCAAGGATCACTATAAAGAATATGTGAGAACTAGTTACACCAAATGAGATTACTCAAAACATAAAACATGATCAATCACTAATTAATCATATACCCAAAAATATGGGTAAATTAAAACTGATTTATACATCAACACATGCTTAGAATTGTTTGTATAAGAGCCCAACATCTTCCTTGTATCCATACTATGCCAAGAATTTGATACAAATTGTTCTATCACCTTAACCACAACATATACACACAAGATAACAATATTCATATATGCCACACAAAAAAGCATTAAAATGATAACAAAAGTCTGATTTGTTTGAAACACCATATACAAACTTTTCCTTCCTAGACCTAAGAGTACAGGGATGACTCTAGGACACACTGGACATCTAATCAACTTTCTCAAAAATTCATTATTGTAGTTCCTCTTTACTTCCACGTAGCATATGCATAACTAGCATAAACAAGTCTAGTAGCATATCATCTCTATTAACATGAATAAGTCTAGCATCATAAGCATATCTAACAACATTAGCATATCTAACAAATTTGAACAGATCAATATCATAAGGAGAGCCAACAGCATAAGCACGAGTATTTGCATAAACATGATTACCAGTATAGGCATTTCTAATTATAGAGGCATGGCTAGCATGCTAAACATAATTAACAGCATGAGATAGCTAGCATCATAATTATAATCAGCAGTAACAGTATAGCTATCAACATAAGAATGGTCATTGCATGTACGCATCTACAATCTTAAGCATATCCACATCATAAGTATATCTACTATCTCTTAATTGCACTAAGCATCATATTTATGTAAAGAGAACAAACAAGGGTTATCATCCAATGTGAATCATTGTATATAACCCTAACTAATATGCTATATGGTTGTATTACATCTTTTATTAAGTGCTAAGGAATTTGAGGATACCACTCAAGTTCCAACTGACCACCACTCGGTCACAATCAGTGCCATACAACATCTAGGAATAGTCAGACTCCTAAGATCTTCTCCGCCGCTGGTCAGTACGAGTCTGCCATAGTGACACATAAGGTCAAGCCGCTAACAGTCTAGTTCGTTCTTGGTACAGGTTACAACACTAGTGAAAGAAGGTGGGTACCCATACCCTACCATCCGAGGTACAACCAAAGTTGTCCTCTTATCTTATCACATATATAATCACTGAGACACAATCACAGCCATTCTCAAACTGAGTGTTAGGTATGACTGCAATCATCCTCCCTAAATACTAGAATTTAGGATGACAAGCACCCCACATACTCAACAGTATGTGCTCTGAGTTTCCCTTAGGAATAATCGCTTCACCATCTGGAAAGTTCTGACACTCAGATGGATGTATGGCACAGGGTACTACGTGATTAGAGTTTCACTTGATTAGTTATGCCAATTGGGTGAATTAAGGATGCTTCAAACAAGTGGACATACAAACCCTAATTCACTTCTAGTAAGTATATAAGTATCATAGCTTCAAAAGATATAAAATATGTGAAACATAATTTCTCATCTCATCATCACATGGTACTATTCACTTTCCATTCATGAGACTACACTAGTCATCATACAATCAAAAGATATAAATCCTTTTCACAATATCACAGAGTATCAATCCTTATCAACACAAAAGGATTACACCTCATTCAGGGCTCAACCATGCCCAAAGGTAATTAAGACCATCATATTATTCCCTGTAAGATCACCATTATCTTTCCATTCCTTATAACAAGGCTCAACAACATCACTTATATATAATACATCGGACAACACAATATTGCATTAATGGGCTGGGAGATATTCATAAACAATCATAGCAAGGTTATATTAACATTAAGAACATTCCTTTATTACATCAACATGCAAGGAATCTAGATATGATTAACACTCATCATATTCATAATGCACAAGTTTAGCATAAGAAAGTATCAACCATGTGGCTATGATAACCACCAATTAATACATTAAGGTTATGATCATATTAAGGAGATTATTCCACCATTATTCCATAATATAAGAAGGTTAAACATTAATACTCATATTTATTTATTTGCATTAGAGTTAGGTTCTAAAGATAAATTATATTAATATTACTAATCAACACTCATACCCAAACCCTAACTCATGGAATCCCCATTGAATCATGGATGCATAAGGTGAAGCATCACCATCACATTCCATACAATTATCATGTATTGATCCACACATAACTCAATGTTTAACCATCAATTTATAACATACTAGGGTTCAACCATAAAGGAGAGTACTCAATGATTGTATTCACCATTCAAGGACTATTCATAACCACTTACCAGCATTTGGTTATATTAAGACTAGGTATAACAAGCTATACCTCATTAGGGTTAAATATCAACACAATATGGTCATTATCCCTTTTATTTATATGAGTGAAAAGGTAAGACTACCTTATTAAGATAAACCTCCATTAGGTTTTAAGATCACTCAAACTGTACAAACTTACCATAAACATCATCCCAAAACATTGGAATGTTGAGAAGGTGTGACTATTGGTTGTTTACATAAGTAAACACCTTGGATAAACCAACTATGAAATCATTGAGTTGTGATCTAAAAAGAGTCACCATTTAACCCTAGACACCAATTCATTAAAACATAAAAAGTTCCATTGAGAGTAGGGTAAAACCCACAAGCGATTGTTTAGTTAAAACAAGTCATCAATAAATGAGCTTCTTAAGTTGATCTCATAAAGGAAACCATCTAAATCACTTTATTAGGACCAACATATTACATCAAGAATCATTCCAATTTATTAGATGAATAATCATTAGATCTTAACCATTGGGTCAAGTTCATATACTAAAACCATCAATTGGAGTATAGGTCCAACCATTGCATCAAATGACCCAAGAAACCATTGGTTTAAGGATTAATTGATGCTACAACTACATGCTTAACTCACCATAGGTTGTGGAGACCTGATACACCATTAATAGTGTCCATTAATGCACCATAGGTTGCTAGATCAGTACTATATTCATTTATCAACATCGGATATCAAGCTAATGCCACCATTGATTGATAGCATCATCAGGGTACTTAGTTGTTGATCATTAAGATTCTAATTAGGAAAAAACCTGACCTAAGGGGTGAACATTAGTTGACACCCTTGGTCACCAATATCAGTTATCATGAAGACAACACCATCGGTTCTTGCAATGGTACCACCATTGGGTCATGTGTTTGTAGAAGAAATCATCTTTAAACCCTAAGTTGACCATTGGTTGATAGGTGGTTAGCACCATATGTTGTCAAAATAACCTGATTCAAGTCATCTTATACCTTATAAGGAATGTAAACATGATTAAAAGTTCATCTATACATCATCATAAAAATCGAAATCTAAGTCAAGCATAGCTTTTTAGTACGTGGATTATCATTTTAAAGCAAGAACATCAGCTAGCAGGCTTATGGTAAGAAATGAACATGGAGCAAGTTATAAAACTTGCCTCTGATGAGAAGATAAAATCCCAAACAGAAGAAAACTCGAGAAGGTTGGTAGAAAATCCAAGCATAAACTCTAAACTCATCCATCTAACACCTTTCTCCATCAAAGAAGCAAACCCTAAGCATAAGGAGCAAGAAAGGTAGAGTTTTAGAGCTTTAGAGAAACTTATACCATGGAAAAGCAAGGTTATGACCTGGAGAAAGATAGGGGAAAAACAAAATAGAAAAAAAATGTGAAAGAAAAGGTGAAACTTACTAAGTTAGGTCAAGATCACCAAGAAGAAACTTTAGAAACCCTAAAGGAAGCCAAACAAAACCCTACATGCTTCCACCAAGAGATTTGCCTTATTCTTCTACCTTGGATAGGTCCTCCACAACTAAACAGAGAGGGAATGAGGTTCTTAGTAGGAGGGAAGTGGTAGAGGGAAAAAAAATCGTTTGGTAGCTTAAAAGTAGAAATATAAATCTTGAAGGATAAGGAAAGAGAAGACGCATGAGGTGTCTAAAAGCTCTTCGTGCATCCATGGCCTTAAACTATTAATTATATACAAGCAGACACACAAGAAGATAACCCACAATCCATGGAGACATGCTTAGCCCTCATTTCTTGATATTTCAAGCAAAGCAAATAAACTATTTTCTTGATAGCTCCTAAAGGTAGCTCATCCATAAAGGGGTAAACCTGAAAATACCCTTGAGGAAAACACCTCCAAAAAATGGTTCAACTAGGTGCCCCATGGATCAACAAGATCAATAATTATGAGAGAACATCCAAAAAATATAACGAAAGTGATAAATTGCAAGAAAAAACTCCCAATTGGGTAAATTATACAAAAGTCTGAAATGTACATACAATTATATAACTTGCACAAACATTGTTCAAATTGGACCAAAATTGAAATTTAAGCTTGTCTTATGATTCCAAATCATATCAAAAGGTTATATTATAGTTATAGAATTCAATTATGATAATTAATTATGTTCAACACTTTAAGAAAGGTCAAGGGTCTCTCAACCATAAACCCCTAATAGGGATTTTGCCCCCAAAATCCAAGGTAAATAAAGATGGATACTTCTCATGCACCTCATCCTAAATATTCTACATGGTTACTTTAATAACATGGTGATGTCACATCATTCTCATATAAGATATATTCTTCTCCCTCAACTCTTGCATGTGTCACCTTGGTTCAATAAGAATTGTTGTGCCACATTTACTGGTCTCGTAGTACCTTTCAACTTGGCATTCTAACTGTCATCTTGAACTATTCTATCTATTATACTACAAATAATTTAGAGGTCATACTTGATGTCTCTTATCAAACATGAAACATCATGTCTCTCTTATCATATGTAACTTTACAAAGTTTCATCTCTATGCTCCTTTAATTATTATTGTAATTAGAAAAAGTTTCATCTCTATGCTCCTTTAATGATTATTTTAATTAGAAACTCAATCAATCAAGTGGGTCCCCTAATTGTCAAGAACTATAAATCATATGTTCTTAGAAGATTATTTAATCATCTCGGACTATCCATCTATCTAGGTGAAGAATCATACACTTTTTTGCAACCATAATCAATTATAACTTCTTGATTGATCTTGTTAGGGGTAGGGCACGACATTGTCTTCATCTTACCAGGATTCACACAACCCACTTAGGACATATACCATAACTCCAAGAGGGTACTCTAGTTAACCCCCAACTCACTCTTGCTAAAATTTTCACACATAAGTATAGTTGCTTCAACATTCTTAAGATTTACCAAAGATGTTAGCCATGCTACTGACCATCTCTGAAATACTTTGAGATGTCATCATTCAAAGCTTGTCACAACTTATGAGACATAACTTGATTACTTTATTTCTCCTATTTATGAATGTTATTGAGACATTGGTTAGTCTAAACAACATAACCCTAAACTCATAATAGTCATGTAACTTATGTCATCCACTCTAACTCTTATCTACTGATATTCTAATCCTGGGTTTATTTTAAAGGAACTTGGTAGCACGTGTCTGCTGGTCAACAAACTATCTATGATTGATAGTGGTCTCGTCCAACTATCAGCAGACCATATGCAACATCATAGAATTAATCCTCTTCTCCCACTCAACACTTGGAGGATCAACATCAACTCTCTCTCTCTCTATTGGAGAGGAACACTAGATAACTCATCTAATAGATATCTTTAACTCATATATATAACTGATACACTCTGGGTACCAGGATTCATTACCTTGGTATCCACTACATGTTCTATAAAGAACTCATAACCTGGTTTCATCCACTTCCACAACATCATAATCGGCTAAGAACATATAAGAGGAATACCCCTAACTCATGGAGGGATCAAAAAGCATGCTCGTTACAAAACATAAATATTTTAGAACTATAGTCCAAGGCAACCACACATCATATCAAGATATCCATCCCCAGGATTTTAATGAATTCACGTGTACCAAGTGGAATAATATCCACTTAAAGGCTACACTTCCAAAAGAAGAAACCAACATTTTCCAGGGGTCACTAGCAAAAGGTAACCAATTCTATTTTCCCCATGAAAGTTACACTTTTTATGCATCATGTTATCCTTTTACAACTTGGGTTCCTTGCCATTAGCATAGGAATTATTAAGATTATCATATCTCATTGCTCTTTTCTCATTAATTGTTCATCATTCTTGTATATGTCCTCTCATCTTTCATGTTGTTCAGCCACAGATCAAGGAATAAGTCATCATATTCCATATTTTCTTCATTAAATAAGGAACTTCTCTGTTGATTTCTTTCACATACCATGTATATATTACATTAACACATTCTTACACACATAGTTTGGTCTAAGATTAACTCAGGCTCCACTTGATTCCTTTGTCAGGTCATCATTCATCTTTTCATATTATACTTATAGTATGAGCTCTCTCTTTCTTATGTGAATTTCATACCTTGAATCACTTTATTAGCACTGAATTATCTATCTTTTACTTTATTATCTTCTTGAATTACAACTTCAAGAACTCCTCTTTAGCTTATTTGTATTCAAATTTAAGTTTCATGGTGTTTTATCTTTCCCTTATAGTCACCAAATATTCAAGTTTTGATAGATTATGATGTAATTCTCATCTTATTAAGGGTAAGATTGAGATATATGCACCATGATTTATGATTTTGTTATGCTCTTTAGATTGTCTCAAAATGAGTACTTGATCAGAGTAATCAGAAAGATAACAATCTAAGAGTTCCATACTTACCTTTTCTTCAATACCTAAATACCTGGCCAGGGTATCCAAGTACTGAGATTAGGCAGTATGCACCATATTTTTATGTCATATTCCTAACTTAGACATCATCCTAGTCCTAAGTCCTAGTGTCCCGATAGACTCAGTGAACCTAAATCTCTGATATCAACTTGTGAGAACCCATTAAACTAAACGAGATTACTCAAACATAAAACACAATCGATTACTAATTAATCACATACCTAAAAATATGGGTAAATTAAAACTGATTTCAACATCAACACCCACTCAGAAACATTTACATAAGAGCCCAACATATTTATTGTATCCATATTATGCCAAGAATTTAATACAAATTATTCTACCGCCTTAGCCACAACATATATACATAGGAGAATAACATTCGTATATGCCACACAAACAAGCATTAACATGCTAACAAAGTCTGATTTATTTGAAACACCATATACAGACTTTTCCTGTCCGGACCTGAGAGTATGGGGATGACTCTAGGACATACTAGACATCTAATCAACTTTCTCAAAAATTTATTATTGTAGTTCCACTTTACTTCCATGATTTTGTTATCGTCACTGTCGATTACCTAAAAGGATGTGGCAAACCACAAGGGTGAGACCCATGTCCCAGCAAGAGATATAACCTCCAAAAATGCTTATTGATTACAAAATTTTAAATAATTAAATGGTTTCAAGAAGTTTAATCAGATATAACATATAGGCTCAATAGCACTGATGATTCACAAAATACATAAAGGAGCAGATAACAATTATCATTATTAAGCTGACTATCATCATTTGCCTTGTTAACCGTATAAGAGATTTAGTAGCATATGCATAACTAGCATAAGAAAGTCTAGTAGCATATCATCTCTATTAACATGAAAAATTCTAGCATCATAAGCATGTCTGACAACATTAGCATGTCTTACAATTTTGAACAGATCAATATCATAAGTAGAGCCAACAACAGAAGCATGAGTATTTCCATAAGGATACTTAGCAGTATAGGCATTTCTAATTATAGAGGCATGTCTAGTATGCTAAACATAACTAACAACTTGAGATATCTCACATCATAATTATAATTAGCAGTGGCAATATAGTTATGAACATAAGAATGGTAAATGTATGTACGCATCTACAATCTTAAGCATATACACTTCATAAGTATATCTACTATCTCTTAATTGCACTAAGCATCATTTTTATGTAAAGAGAACAAACAAGGGTTATCATCCAATATGAAGCATTGTATATAACCCCAACAGATACACTACACGGTTGTATTACATCTTTTATTAAGCCGTGAAGAAGTTGAGGATACCACTAAAGTTCCAACTGACCACCGCTTGGCCGCAATTAGTGCCAAACAAGATCTAGGAAGAGCCAGACTACTAATATCTTCTCTTCCCCTAGTCAATACATGTCTGCCACAGCGACACATAAGGTCAAGTTGCTAATAGCCTAGTTCGTCCTTGGTACATGTCCTAACACTAGTGAATGAAGGTGGGTACACATACCCTACCATCTGAGGTACAACCACAATTGTCCTCCAACCTTATCACATATATAATCATTGAGACATGACTACAACCATCCTCAAACTGAGGGCTAGGTATGAACGCAGTCATCCTCCCTAAATACTTGATTTTAGGATGACAAGCACCCCACATACTCAATAGTATGTGCTCCGAGTTTCTCTTAGAAATACTCATTTCACCATCTGGTAAGTTCTGGCACTCAGATGGATCTATGGCACAAGGCACTACATGACTAGAGTTTCACTAGATTAGTTATGCCAATTGGGTGAATTAAGGTTGCATCAAACAAGTGGACATACAAACCCTAATTCACTTCTAGTAAGCATATAAGTATCACAACTTCAAAATATATAAAACATGTGAAACATAATTTCTCATCTCATCATCACATGGTACTATTCACTTGTCATTCATGGGACTACACTAGTCATCATACTATCATAAGATATAAATCCTTTTCACAATACCACATGGTATCAATCCTTATCAACACAAGAGTATTACACCTCATTCAGGGCTCAACCATGCCCAAAGGTCATTAAGACCATCATAGTATCCCCTACAAGATCATCATTATCTTTTGATGCTTATAACAAGGCTCAACAACATCACTTACATATAATACACCAGACAGCACAATATTGCATTAATGGGATGGGAGATATTTATAAACAATCATAGCAAGGTCATATTAAAATTAACAACATTTCTTTATTACATCAACATGTAAGGAATCTAGATATGATTAACCCTCATCATATTCATAATGTACATGTATAGCATAAGAAAGTATCAACCATGTGACTATGATAACCACCAATTAACACATTAACGTTATGATCATATTAAGGAGATTATTCCACCATTATGCCATCATATAAGAATGTTAAACATGAATACTCATATTTATCTATTTTCATTATAGTTAGGTTCAACAACAAAATTATATTAATATTACTAATCAACACTCATGCCCAAACCCTAACTCATGGAATCCCCATTGGATCATGGATGCATAAGGTGAAGCATCACCATCACATTCCATACCGTTCTCACATATGGATCCACACATAACTCAAGATGTAACCACTAGTTTATAGCATACTAGGGTTCAACCATAAAGGAGAGTACTACATGATTGTATTAGCCATTCAAGGACTATTCATAGCCACTTACCAACATTTGGTTATATTAAGGCTAGGTATAACAAGATATACCTCATTAGGGTTAAATATCAACACAACATGGTCATTATCCCTTCTATTCACATGAGTGAAAAGGTAAGACTACCTTATTAAGGTAAACCTCCATTAGGTTTCAACATCACTCAAACCATACAAACTTACCATAAGTATCGTCCCAAAACATTGGATTATTGAGAAGGTATGACTATTGATTGTTTACATAAGTAAACACCCTGGATAAACCACCTATTAATTCATTGAGTTGTTCTCTAGAGATAGTCACCATTTAACCCTAGAAATCCCTTGATTAACAACATAAAAAGTTCCATTGAGAGTAGGATAAAACCCACAAGCGGTTGTTTATTTAAAATAAGTCATCAATAAATGAGCTTCTTAAGTTGATCGCGTAAAGAAAATCATCTAAATCACTTTATTAGGACCAACATATTACATTAGGCATCATTCTAATTTATTGTTTGAAAAAATCATTAGATTTTAACCATTGGGTCAAGTTCATATATTAAAACCATCAATAAGAGTATAGGTCCAACCATTGCATCAGATGACCCAAGAAATCATTGGTTTAAGGCTTAATTGATGCTACAACTACATGCTTAACTAACCATAGGTTGTGGATGCCTGATCCACTATTAGTGGTGACCATTAAGTCACTATAGGTTGTTATATCAACACTATATTCATTAATCATCATCAAATATCAAGCTAATGTCACCATTGATTGATAGCATCATTAGGGTACTTAGTTGTTGATCATTAAGATTCTAATTAGGTCAAAACCTGACCTAAGGGGTGAACATCAGTTGCCACTCTTGGTCACCACTATCAGTTGTCATGAAGACAACACCATCAGTTGTTGCAATGGTACCACCATTGGGTCATGTGTTTATAGAAGAAATCAACTTTAAACCCTAAAATTGACCATTGGTTGATAGGTGGTTAGCACCATTAGTTGTCAAAACAACCTAATCCAAGTCATCTTATACCGTAGGAGGAATGTACACATGATTACAAGTTCATCAAGAATTTAAATTAGAAGAGGGATCATCATAAAAATTGAAATCCAAGTCAAGCATAGCTTTTTAGTACATGGATCATCATTTTAAAGCAAGAACATGAGCTAGAAAGCTTATGGTTAGCAATAAACATGGAGAAAGTTATAAAACTTGCCTCTAATGAGAAGATAAAATCCCAAACAGAAGAAAACTCAAGCAGGTGGAGTAGGAAATCCAAGCATAAGCTCTGAACTCGTCCATCTAACACCTTTCTCCATCGAAGAAGCAAACCCTCATAAGGAGCATGAAAGGTAGGGTTTTAGAGCATTAGAGCAACTTCTACCATGGCACAACAAGGTTCTGACCTGGAGAAAGATAGGGAGAAGAATAACAACAAAATGAACGGGAAATATAAGGTGAAACTTACTAAGTTAGGTCAAGTTCACCAAGAAGGAACATTAGAAACCCTAAAGGAAGCAAAACTAAACCCTACATGCTTCCACCAACAAATTCACCTTCTTCTTCTACCTTGGATAGATCCTCTACAAATAAACAGAGAGGGAATGAGTAGCATGAGGGAAGTGGTAAGGAAAAAACTTTCATTTGGGATCTCAAAAGTAGATATATAAAGCTTGAACGATAAGGAAAGAGAAGAAGCATGAGGTGTCTAAAATCTCTTCATGCGTCCATGGCCTTAAACTATTAAGGATATACAAGCAGCCACACAAGCAGCTGACCCACCATCCATGGAAACCTGCTTTGCCCTTGTTTCTTGATTTTGCAAGAAAAACAAATAAACCATTTTCTTGATAGCTCCTAAAGGTAGCTCATACATAAAGGGGTAAACCCTAAAATACCCTTGAGGAAAACACCTCCAAACCAAGGTTCAAATAGGCACCCCATGGCTCAAAAAGCTCAAGAATGATTAGAGAACATCAAAAGAACATAATGAAAGTGATAAATTACAAGAAAAACCTCCCAATTGTGAAAAATATAGTAAAGTCCAAAATGTACATTAAATTTCGTAACTTGCACAAACATTGTTCAAATTGGACCAAATTTGAAATTTAAGCTTGTCTTATGATTCTAAATCATATCACAAGGTTAGATTATATTTCTAAGAATTCAATTATGATAATTAATTATGTTCAACACTATAAGCAAGGTCAGGGGTCTCTCAGAAGATGATCAAGCTTAAGATCACCACATGCAAGGGTGATCAGCCACCAAAGCTCCAAGATCACCACCTTCTTTAGATCCACCATGTTCAAGGCTGAACACAAGGAAGATGAGAGGAAAAAATATCTAAAGGAGGTACTTGCATGTAAAAGAGAGAGCATATATACTCAAGGGGTAAGAGGGAGGTAAAGATATGAGGTGTTAAGGTATGAGAGCACCAAAAGGACACTTGTCCCACAAAGGATTGTCCATGCAAGCACTCTAGACATGCATGCAACAATGGGTGATAAAAACAAAGTAGTGTAGTGACCACTTAGGTCAACTACACACTCTCTTTCCGTCGAAAGAAAACCATAGGTGATCATCACCATGTAGCGACTGCTACACTAGGTCATCCAACAAAACATATTGTAACACCCCACAAGAGCTCAAACCCTAGAAACCAAAACACATGCCCAAGGAACTTGGTTGCAACAAACTTCAGCCAAGGGAGTGTCCCGTTGCAACACCTCAAAATACCAACTCACAAGGTCGATATTGCCATCAAACTCAATCATCCATGCAAAGTCATACAAACCCTAATATCATCTCATGACACCACCTTATCAGCAAAGGTCCAACAAGGCACCCATAAACATCATTCTCTCTCATGATGCTAAAACACAAACTGCATGTGGAAAATTGTAAGATAGACCCTCATCATGGGTAAATTGCAACTTGGTTCACAATAAGCATAACTAGCTCAAACATCACCCAAACAGGACCAAACTGAAAACATAAACTTGTCATATGTTATTAAGGCATCTCAAGAGATTAGATTAAGGTTTAAGAATCTTATTTAGCAAAGAAAACACAATCAAGAACTAAGCAAGGTTAGGGGTCTTACATCTAGGTTGTCGTTAGAGATGATAGGTTGGTTGAAATACTGCTAGGCTTCCACTAAGTAATGAGTGTTCTCTTCCACAATAAAATCCTAACATACCTTCCCCTACCTAGAGTCAATCCCTTTTGTTGAGTGAGAAAGAGTGTCCTCCCTCTCAACGACTATCAAGCAAGGTAGATACCAAGAACAAACACAATATGATGACTTCCCATCTTCCCCTTTCCATCCCCTTGGGGTGAGGATATGAACACCCAGGGTTGATGATTAATCATATTATATTATTGCATCTTAGGTAATTTGTTATTATCATATTTTCTCATTTGTATATAAAACTCTTAAAATAATATAATTTTTACCTTTCGGGTTTTATGACACCACAATGGCACCTTGGGGATGCCTGACATCTTCCCAATATGTAACTTGGAGCCTTACCTGGTCTTTTTTTTATTTCCTTATCCAATTGCTTTGGGAAGAATTTTCATGATTTTCCTCATTTTTCCGTACATACGCAGTGGAGACTCCTCTTTCACAACCTATACATCGATGTGCACCCTAGTTTCCAAAACACACAAAAACCACACTAATGATACAAAATGGTTGGTCATTATATTGTATGAGATATAATTTTAATCCTTTATTTCTAAATAATTTAGCCAAAATGCATTCTAGTTGTGAATTGCATGAATTGTGAAGCAAACTCTTCTTATTCCTATTAGTGAGGAGATGTATGTTTTTATCATGTATGTCTCCTCTATGTTTCTTTTTAACATACAACTTGTTTTAGGAAAGCTATGTCCTTCCACATGTGTGAGAAGTCACCAACATACATATTCTGACTAGTTTACTTGTATTTGAGCTTAAGGCGACTTATACTGTCCCATATGTTGCAAGACTTTTGTTGGGGGGATGAATAAAGGCCAGCAGTCCCAACCATTGACTCATATCTCTTTATGTGGAGTAGGTATAGAGCTCCATATCTTTTTCGTGTGCATATCTAGGAGCTTACGACTTGCTATTGACTATTGGGGTGCCTGGACAGACCCGAGAGAATTGAGCAATTCAGATCTCAAGTGTGGCAGTTATGAGTGGGGTAGATAGATGTCAAGTTGCCTTCAAATTTGGCTCACTTGGATCATGTGATACTTGGGGAATGGGGGGAGGGAAACGGTGGAGCTTAAGGGTGGTGGGCTCAGATGATATGGGCCCTGGTCTTAAAATAAATAGCTTAACTGTATTTGGCGGTGGTGGGCACATGCATGTCACTCTGATCACTGCACATCTCGCGCCTGATAACCCCACTTGTACAATTGGCATTCACTCTCATGGTCTCCCGTATTTTTTTTTTCTTTTGGTGTGTTGAGTTTCATCAGCATCAAGAGGATATTAGTGTTGCTCAATTCATCCATGTATCTCGATACAGTCGAGCTTTATCAGTTTAACAAGCAAAGTTGGGTAGGAAAAAGCATTATGCAAATAAAGGTGGTAAAGATCTGAGCCAATTTTTGAGTTAGGAAAACCTACTCGAATTTTGTAACAGTTAGACAATAAGCTATGTCCACATATAGAATTGACTCTATTAAATTTGAGAATCTGAAACCAGTTTGTTCAATTTAGCCGTCGGGAACTGACTTGAACTCGAACTTCGGTAAAGTCATTAGCTACGATGTTTAAAAATTATAATTCCACTTAATTTAGATTTTATTACTATTCTAATTTATAAATGACTTAAACAATATTTATTTTTACTTAGAGTTGATCCGGGTCATGAAAATAGAACCCATGACCCACCCAATTGTGAATTTCAATCTGTTTATATAAACTCCGAACTAGGTGTGCATTGTCAAATCTACAAATCTAGAATCAGTTTTTGGTAGTCAGACGAGACAGAATTCACGAGTTCAGATGCGTACACCCTTATCTGCAAATACGTAACTGATACATAATATACCATGTATACACTAATCAATTCATTTCATCTTCTTTAGTATTTCTACATTAACAATCCAACTTGGAATAATAAACTAGTAATATTTACATTTCTTTACAAGACAATATTAGATGGGGATGTGGCGGTGATTGTATGGCTCGTATTCTACGTAGACTTGGTAGAACATAATTCCATGCGCGTAGACCTCTGTGTCGTGTTTCCAAAGTAGGAACATGCATTCCGTCTTCCCTCGCTCGGTCGCCTGGCTAATCAGAAGGGGGCTGAAATGACACATCATTCGGATCCCACACACAAGCAAAGGCCCTCTTTCTTCCTCCTTTCTCTCCTTCACTCCAGCCTGACCCACTCGTCTAACTCTAGTAGAGGAAGAGGCTTTGCTTTGCCTCTCTTCCCCCGTGTCCTTTCTACTCCACCCCCACCCCCACCCCCACCCTCGCACCTTCATCAACTCTCCTCTCTGTCTCTGTTCCTCCGCTCCAACTCTCTCTCCCGGCCCCTCTCTCTACATATATCCCGCGTAGGGCAAGGATCTTAGGACAACCAGGGTTGCACATCCACAACTCCTCTGCACTCACCTCGCTCTCGCTCTCGCTCCTCCCGCGTTCTGAGGATCGTCTCCACCGACGACTACCAAAGCACCGTAAGCACCCCCCAGATCTCCCTCTCTGCCCCTTCTATTACCACTGTGTCGATTTTCACTGCTCATATGGTCCCATTTTTTATTCGCCTCCCCCTTAGCCTGGATCGCGGCTCGCTAGAGTCAGATCTGCCGTTTTTTAAAATGTTTGCATACGTTTCTTCTTGCTTTCTTCACTCACGACAAGTGTTAGGTAATGGATCTATTCTAGGAGTTGGCCTTGGGACATAGGCCTTTGATTACCTTCTTGTAAGTTTTTCCCATTGATAGAGGTTTTGCAATGGCGGGATACTGGATATCTCATCTGTGACGTTCAACGATTGCAAATGCTAGTGTGAATTGTTGCTAATTTGATCTTCGGGTACATTTCTTTACAATGTGAACCCAATGATACGCTCTGTTATCCTTCGTCGCCCTATGCCTTTTGTTTTTCCATGTCACCTCTTCTTCATGGACTTGTTCAAAGATTATTAGTTAATTATATGTCTCAGGCTCTCAGCTTCATTTCCAGCCCCACCCCCACCCATGGCCAAAATCTCGTCCACAACTGTACTCCAAGATCTGTTAACAAAACTGCTTGGAGATTGCTTCTAGATCTCTCTATCCCATCTTCGGCTTGCTTGTTCCTTTTGTACCAATATCTAGAAACACTTTACATAAAGTGACATTTTGACTAAGGAAGATACACGATAGGCTCCACTTTTTTTATTTTTAGCGGTGTACCTTTTACTCCTGCATAGTCATCGGTTATTAAATGGGTCAGTTCCTGGTTTCTGTAACATCCCTGACCTGGGTTATGTACTAACCCTACGTATTTTGCTTAATAAAGTTGATTAGATACTTGCCCTTATCTTTTGGAATGTAATTAAGACTTTTGAGGAACTTATATTTCAATTTTAGTCCTTTTTGATCGATGTTGAAATTTTATTTTGTTGAATAATGAACTAAAGTGCAAATTACCCAAGTAAAGGGGTTAACTTGCAAATTGCACATGTTAAGATGTTCCTCTGATGTTGAGACATCATAAGAATGTATATGATGTGGTGGTATGGATTCCACAAGCTTGGACATCAAGATAAAGCTTGTAGAGCAAACCTTGTGCATTAAAACCTAGTTTTGGTGTAATGTGCAATTTACCCAAAACCTAGGGTCCAATATGCAAAATGTCACCTCTAGAGGGTCTCTCATGTTTCTTGTCATCAAGTAGAGCAAAGAAAATGAGAGGGGCACCTCATTTGAATCATCTTGGAGGAGAAGAAATCTTGACATTAAAGTAATCAAGATTTAAGTGTAAATGGCTCTTTAAGATAACTTAATGCAAAAGGGGAATATATTAATTATGGAGCCCTTGAACCAAAAGTTGGAGGATGTGTTTGCAATAGTTTGGAAAAGCTTGTGCCAAGCTTGGGCACCAAAAATATCTTGTTTGAGTGGAATCCATTCACATTAATATAATATAAAGCAATATCCACTAAAAGATGGATATTAACACATAACTCTTTAAGGTGCTTAGTTCTTTTCCATTATTCTTGGATAATGGAGAAATTTTTGCAAGGATATAGAAGGTGGTCACTTAGCCAAGAAGTGGAGGAGGACTTGGTGGATATAATTGGGAGATAAAAGGAAATAATCCTCTTTTTTTCATTTTCCTTTAAAATCCATAAATAAATAAATATATATATATCCTTTTTCCAAAACACCTAATAGATCGTTTCCTTAGTTCTTGTTTTTATCACCTTTCTTTGGCCAACCAAGGGAGAGCTCTAGACCAGAGGAAGGATGACCAAACTAGCTTGGTAATTTTTGATCATCATCTACCTTGAATTCATGGTGGAAACCATAAAACAAGGTTAGATTCATGGTTTTCTTCACTTGGTTTCCTTTTCTAGCCATCTTGTTCATTCAAAGATTGAAGAATGAACCTTGGACAACTGCTGGAGCTCAATCCACCATTAAAACCGTGGATCTTGGAGCTATGGATCATCTCTAGAGGCGGGTTTTTGTGACGCCCTGATCCCCGTGCCATCTCCAATGACCCCGAAGACCCGGGAGTCACATTGGGTAAATCGCTCTTAACTTTTTCTTTTCTTGATCAATTAAAATTTTGCTTTGAAAGAAAATCTTTTAACTTAAGATAAATTGAAATCTTGATAACTGCAGAAGCAAACATATTGTTTCTAAATCCTTAAAGATATCTCAGAGTTTAATCAACTTATTACATATTATTTGCAGAATATAATTTACAACAATAAATTGAAACTAAACTTGATATTACAATTCATTCTCTCTCTCTACCACACCATGTCCCAAGGACCGAGGGGAAAGGATCAAGAGACCTCTAAACCTAACTAAACACTACCTTTTAAGCGTCTAGGTGATACATCCTTCAGTCTCCTCGTGTTGACATAGACCTAAAAAATGTTTAAGTAGGTTGGTGAGCTAATGTCTCAGTGAGTAGAATTTCACCCAACCATCACAAATAACTCATTTTATTTTTATAATTGAAGTAAATACAAGATATATCATACTGAGCAAATCTAAACAATTTAGTTTGGATAACAGGAAATATCAACATTTTATAAAGTATCAAATACTGCAAAGTTATTGAAATAATTAAATAACAGAGGATATCAACATTCAATCTAAAGAACAACTAATACAAATCTGAACTCGAAACCTTTCTAACTCTTTAACTTATCAGAAACTATGTGAACCTATATGAACATATTTTATCTTATGCCCTGATCATATGTAGTGTACTCTACATATGAAGACTCGTAGCGAACTACGATCCCACCGTACAAGACTTAGCGACACACCCAGGAAAGGCTAAGTCTGACTGCTGTCCTGGTCTGCTGCAGGACCTCAGGCTCTCTGGCCTCGGCATCCTATGGTGCCTTAAACTGGACTCCTCCTCTAACCTGAGTACACAGGTGGAGATTCAAGCCGTGCCACCAGGACGTCTAGTAAGTGTTGGACACGCTTTTCTATACTACAGTGCCGCCAGGACATCTGGTTAGTGTTGGACACTGTAAACTACTCTCTAGTGCAACCAGGACGTCTGGTTAGTGTTGGACACTACAAACTGTACTCTCGTGCCACCGAGACGTCTGGTTAGTGTTGGTCATGAGTCTCTGACCACCTGGGCGTATGCCCAGGGTTGGGTCGTTTCACCCCTAAGGCATAGACCTCTCAGAGGGGTTCTACGGTGTCAGGGCACCTAAGTATATTATTTTATTATTATAAAGACTTTAATCAAAAATATATGAGTCATGTTCTTATTCCGAACTCTGATTTCTCTGTGATACCACATTCACTGTTTTCAGATCAAACCACAATTCAATCTCGCTCTTATTGTATAGTGCCTCTTTCTCAATTATACATGACTTGGTATTATTTGATATTCTTCACATTAATTGAACCTTATCACATAACACAAATATCATACTAAACTGAACAACCTGTATACTCAGGTATCTCGAATACCAAGAAATTCAACATAATAAGCATGTAGGCAAATTTCAAATTCTTAATTGATCTAATTACATGTCCACTGTAATTTACTGACAAATCCATATTAATATGCATGCAGGTAGACTGGAATTCTTAAATAATAATATTCATGTCAACTTGGCATATCCACATTGAAATTAACCAATAAATCATTGTAACAAGCTAATAAGAACAATTATTTCTATTTATATGCTATCGTCAATAGAAATTGCCAATCAACTAAAATTCCTTAAAATCCGTGCACATCGACCCTAATTCTGAGTCATGCATCATTTAACTCAATTAAGAGTTTAATCACTTGTCATGGCAAGATTTGATTTAAAGACGTGGGCAGTAACCCTAATCTTGGGTTTTGCATCGCATAACTTAATTAGGTCTATAATCACTCATTATGTCACAAATTATTAATTATATTTCAAATTTCATTTGATTTCTCGAGTTGAACACCTCCTAACTCAAATAAGAGTCAAATTTCTATCACAGCATGAATATTTATAATTTATTGGGAATTTCATCGTTATCTTTGAGAAGCGTGTCAAATTGAGAAAAATATCAAATCATTTGCATTAATTATAACCTAGAGCGTGCATCTAGGGTTTCCTTGCTATTTTTCACATCATCGTCATTTCTTTGAAATCATGCTCAATTAATTTATTGAATTCATACAGTTCGGGGTTGTGCCCGAACTTCCCAGTTTTGGTCGTGTGCTGCTGTTTCACCTTTTAATCGAGTAAATTTAATTTCGATTAATCGGGTGGTTTTACTAACTCACCTCGCACCTACTAGTCATTTAATTAATGTCGTACCGTGTTAATAGTTAAAACGTACAAATTCAGAAATCGGACGGTGCCAGTACTGCCCGGCACCTGGGTACACGCTGTTACCCGCAAATAACGCCGATTCAACCAAAAGAGTTAAAAGCGATAAATGAGTGAGATCATACTCACCGGGGTTCGAAACGTCTGGATTCGTCCAGCAAGGCGTCCAGGGACCAGTTTCTGGGTATACGTCAGTCGTCTTCTACCTTGAAACAGACCCAATCTGAACCTAGGCCTCAAGGCCAGGGTCAAAGCTACCTTTCCTTAGTGTCTCATGCGCCCAATTTCTACTAGTTTAGAACAATGTATGATTTGATCCTTTGAAGCATCAACTTCTCCCAAGAATAGTCTCCTTTGATAGAAAGTACTTCTACATTATTTCTCCTTATTGAAAACTCAGAAACTGGATCACTTGGAATAACAATATTGCTAAGCGACATAGAGACCTGAATGAAATTAATGAAAACATTTAGAATGGCCATTGATTTCTCTTTTCTGTCATAAGAAACATTTCCAACTTTCACTTTGTAAGATGACTCCATTGCAGAGATACGACTGGGAAGTAAGCTGTTGTATAGTGTAAATACAGTGACAAAGGAAACACTCTGTCTGTGTTTAGAATCTTACCTTGACGAATAAGCAAGTGTGTTGTTGAGAGAATCAAGGCCTGCAGCAGTTGTGCAAGGTTTAGCTGAGCTGTTTTGTCATTATGTATGATCGATTCACATAACCATGTGGCTTGGCACTGGAGACGATCAGGCAACCCCTGACCAGCAGCCAGACCGGGAACGAGGTGATCGGGCTTCTTGCTGCTCGAGGCTTGGGGCTGCGGATAAATGCTAGGAGCTCAGAATTGGACTTAAGGGCAGCATTGCTTGGGGCTACTACTTGCCCAAATGGTCCCTGGCCATTATCAAAGTGGCTACTGCTTCATAGATGGGGCGCCGCCCCTTTCTACTCTGTTGATAGGCTATAGATGGGCGAGGTAGAAGAAGAAGATAAGGATGATGGCGGAGGAGCGAGGCGTAGTAAGAAGACCATCCACGAATCCCAGAACCGGCCACCTACAATCCCTTCACTTCTGCCCAGTTGCCCTCTGGCCACTTCGCCTCACAGCTGCTGCTACAGCTTGCTTGGACGGCCATCACCCTTACTGGTCTGGCGCCACTACTTGGCCAGGATAGAGGAAGGGAAGGTAGAGGAAGGTGGGGCGCCACCATAGCAGCCCCTCTAAGCCCTAAACGGCCGACAATGTTGCTGCTAATTAGCTGCTATTGTGGCTCTGTAGGTTGCCATTTCTGCTGGGTGCTACTTTCTTAAGCTGGTCGGGGCACCCCTAGGGCGAGGTGGATGAAGAAGAAAAGGGAAAGGAGAAGAAGAGTGGAGTTGGGTGCAACCAAGATCAAGGTTGGGAGCAAGAATCACCCCTCAATCACCATGGTGTCGCTCTGCCGTAAACGAGCTATTGCCTCTGGTGCCCCTTTGCTTGCGCTCAGGAAGACAGAGATAAAGGAAAGGGGTAACCGACCCCCAAAGAAATAAAAGAAAATAAAAGATCCAATACTAAAAAAATTGCAACTAGGTCCAAAAATCTTAAAACGGTCATAACATTTGACTCGAATGTCTGATTCGAGTGATTCCTCTTGCAACTTTTCAAGCACGGGATTCTCTAAAACTAGAGGCATCAAAATCATGCTAATTAATTAGTAACACATGATCAAAACACTAATTACATCAGTCAGTACTTAACTCACTCAATTAACTTAACAATCAGCACTGCAATTATCATTAATTGCCTCAGGTGATTCAATCTCAGCTACTGATTCACATATTAACTTATCTTGATTAATCATGCTATTTAATAATATACTCAACACTAATCAAAGTGTTTCACGTTATTCGAGGTATTTATTGACTAACCCTAGTATGGGTTGTAACAATCTCCCTCCCTTATAAGAATTTCGCCCTGAAATTCCTAAAAGAGAAAAGGAACTTATCACGCATCACTGACTCAAACTCCCACGTGGCTTCCTCTAGGTTATGATTCCTCCACAAAACCTTCACTAATGGTATGTCGCGATTCTTGAGTTTCTTGATCCTCTGATCAATTATCTGTATTGGTCCCTCAGCATAGAACATATCTGATCTGAGTTATGCAGGTTCTGGGTCCATTATTTTCTCTGTACCATAGTAACACTTCTTCAACATCGATACATGGAACACCTCATGTAGATTAGCCAACTCGAATGGCAAATCCAACTTATAGTCTATAAGTCCAATCCTCTCAATGACAGGATATGGGCCCATAAACCTAGGAGTCAGTTTGCCTCTCTTGACAAACCTCAACACTCCTTTCCACGGTGAAACCCTCAGATACATTTCATCACCAACCTGAATCTCAAGAGGTCAACACCTCTTCTCAGCAAAGTTCTTCTGCCTGTCCTATGTAACTTTCAACTGCTCTCTGTATGTCCTCAAGAGTCTGAATGGTCCTCAAGAATCTATTCTTTCAAATCATTATCTCGAGGTACATGCAACCTGTCATGCTGATACAACACATCATCATCTGGAAATCTGAACTCTGGTCTCTTCCCCCTGTCATGTCATGCATGGTCTGGTTTAACTCACTATCACCCTATTGTAGTTCCTTGATCTGATCATAAGAAGTAGGCTTGACTTGCATCTGTGCAATCAAACCACTCTGTGCTGTCACCCCTAAGTCTAAGTTCAACTTCCACATTTCTACTAACAGGTCTCTATTGAAACATGCCAATGAGAATGCATTAGCTGTTGAACTTGACTTTATGCTTAGAGCATCAGCCACCACATTCACCTTTTATTCAAAATACACTTGTTACATTTCAAATGTATATCTTAATCTTTTCTCCAAGTCGTTTTCATATTGTTTATCTAACTTTCAGATTAGCTACCTTTAAACCCTAGATTTTATTAGTACTAGCTTACCTTTCATAGTGCAAATCTCATGATTTTGTTTTATAAAGATGCTAGTATTCAAGGTCTAATCACTAATGATATTCCTTGAACTACTACAATTCTAAACATTCTAGGGTTTAGTCCTTATCAGAACATGACGTTATTGTGATGTGACTTTACTTCTTTAGTTTGAAATTCAAACTTTGAATCTCACAAGTTTTACTAAAATCTTCCTTATCTTATCATTGGAATTTTCTTTCTCTTATTTGGACATTCAGATAAATCACATTCTCAATTTACCCTATTAGGGTTTCATCATCATTTTGTGTGTCATTATTTCATTCATTTAGACATCTCTACCTTGGAAATTATGCAACACATATGATGCATTCATTTTCTAAATTACGCAGTTGTTATTTATTTTAGAAACAAGTTAGTCAGTCTATAGAGACTCAGAATTCCAAGGTAGCATGTATGAATATATTAAACTTTAAAATAATAATATATGTTCCATACTCTCAATTATGTCATGTAATCCTCGTTCCTTAATCAAAGTCATCATTTCTAACATTTCTTTTAATCCAACTAAGTTTCTTGTCTTGGTCTTATGATGTTTATAAGGCTCTTTATTTCTATGTACTTATTGTATACTTAACTCTTTTCTTCTATTTTTCCCTTTGCTTTGAAATACATAAAAGTATTTTTCTCTATTACACAATCCATTCCATGGTGGATTCTTACTATCTCAGCCCTTACATACTTTTCTCATGTCTCTTCCATATTCTCATATTTAG
This sequence comes from Alisma plantago-aquatica, assembly GCA_963693085.1. Taxonomy (NCBI): domain Eukaryota; kingdom Viridiplantae; phylum Streptophyta; class Magnoliopsida; order Alismatales; family Alismataceae; genus Alisma; species Alisma plantago-aquatica. The sequence goes on along the minus strand of OY856410.1, from coordinate 1,183,857,437 downwards.
AGTTCATATAATACAAATCATTAAATTTAATTCAAACCTTATATCGTGTTCCTTTATTTCCAACTAAGGATTGCTAATATGAGGTTCCAACGTTGAGCCTCCCATATCAGTTCTGACTGATTCTTAGTTGTTCAAATCTTTCCCATATATCTCAAAATCTTAGCATATATACATTCTCACTATGATACGAGTCTAAATTATTCAGAGTCTGCTCTAATTATACTTTTAATAGGAGTCATTAGATCCCAGTAACGCATCCTGCCAGCCGGACCAGGCCGAACCTGTAGTTCTAAAGCCAAGAGCTACTCGGGATTAACTAACTCCTATTGATCTCAAACATGTGGAAATAATACCCACTTAGGGCAAACTCATTTAAAAATACTTTTGGTCTACTTAATACAAAGAATTTAAACAATAAATAAATTATTCATGACACACAACAATATAAAAGAATCATATTTATTTTACAAAATGAAAATCTAAATTTATGCATATAAAAGCATTTCTAGTGATCTGCAATCAAATAAGTAATATAAAACAAGAGTTGTATTGCATCCTATATTTAATCTCTTACTCTTACATTAATTTCCTATTCTTAACCCTAAGATTTCTAGGGTTTCTCTCTCGTCTATCCTTCCTCTGCATACCTGGCCAGGGCATCCAGAGAAGATTAGACAGAGTAGCTTGATACTGGTCAATCTAAGTATTCAGACACCTGGCCAGGGTATCTAAACACTCAGACCTCCCAGAGCTAAAGACACATCATTTCTTATCCATCTTAATTATAATTCTATCTTTTGATCCTAACAATCCCTGATAACTCAGCTTAAACTCTCAACTTGATTCTCGTGACCACGTCCTCTTCCTACCATCTGCAATACTATAACAGAACATTTCCTGTTATAAAAATGCAGTTAGAAGGAAGACACCTAAGTCCTAATCCTATTGGTCTCTTATCATCCCCTGACCTTAACTTAGAGTAACTATGTACTCAACCTATGCTCTGATACCAAAGTTGTTGCGACGCCCTGATCCCCGTGCCATCTCCAATGACCCCGAAGACCCGGGAGTCACACTGGGTAAATCGCTCTTAACTTTTTCTTTTCTTGATCACTTAAAATTTTGCTTTGAGAGAAAATCTTTTAACTTAAGATAAATTGAAATCTTGATAACTGCAGAAGCAAACATATTGTTTCTAAATCCTTAAAGATATCTCAGAGTTTAATCAATTTATTACATATTATTTGCAGAATATAATTTTCAACAGTAAATTGAAACTAAACTTGATATTACAATTCATTCTCTCTCTCTACCATACCATGTCCCAAGGACCGAGGGGAAAGGATCAAGAGACCTCTAAACCTAACTAAACACTACCTTTTAAGCGTCTAGGTGATACATCCTTCAGTCTCCTCGTGTTGACATAGACCTGAAAAATGTTTCAGTAGGTTGGTGAGCTACTGTCTCAGTGAGTAGAATTTCACCCAACCATCACAGATAACTCATTTTATTTTTATAATTGAAGTAAATACAAGATATATCATACTGAGCAAATCTAAAAAATTTAGTTTGGATAACAGGAAATATCAACATTCTATAAAGTATCAACTACTGCAAAGTTATTGAAATAATTAAATAACAGAGGATATCAACATTCAATCTAAAGAACAACTAATACAAATCTAAACTCAAAACCTTTCTAACTCTTTAACTTATCAGAAACTCTGTGAACCTATATGAACATATTTTATCTTATGCCCTGATCATATGTAGTGTACTCTACATATGAAGACTCGTAGCGAACTACGATCCCACCGTACAAGACTTAGCGACACACCCGGGAAATGCTAAGTCTGACTGCTGTCCTGGTCTGCTGCAGGACCTCAGGCTCTCAGGCCTCGGCATCCTATGGTGCCGTAAACTGGACTCCTCCTCTAAGCTGAGTACACAGGCGGAGAGTCAAGCCGTGCCACCAGGACGTCTGGTAAGTGTTGGACACACTTTTCTATACTACAGTGCCACCAGAACGTCTAATTAGTGTTGGACACTGTAAACTGCTCTCTAGTGCCACCAGGACGTCTGGTTAGTGTTGGACACTACAAACTGTACTCTCGTGCCACTGAGACGTCCGGTTAGTGTTGGATACGAGTCTCCGACCACCTGGGCGTATCCCCAGGGTTGGGTCATTTCACCCCTAAGGCACAGACCTCTCAAAGGGGTTCTACGGTGTCAGGGCACCTAAGTCTATTATTTTATTATTAGAAAGACTTTAATCAAAAATATATGAGTCATGTTTTTATTCCGAACTCTGATTTCTCTATGATACCACATTCACTGTTTTCAGATCAAAGCACAATTCAATCTCTCTCTTATTGTATAGAGCCTCTTTCTCAATTATACCAGACCTGGTATTCTTTGATATTCTTCACTTTAATTGAACCTTATCACATAACACAAATATCATACTAAACTGAACAAGCTGTATACTCAGGTATCTCAAATACCAAGAAATTCAACATAATAAGCATGTAGGCAAATTTCAAATTCTTAATTGATCTAATTACATGTCCACTGTAATTTACTGACAAATCCATATTAATATGCATGCAGGCAGACTGGAATTCTTAAATAATAATATTCATGTCAACTTGGCATATCCACATTGAAATTAACCAATAAATCATTGTAATAAGATAATAAGAACAATTATTTCTATTTATATGCTATCGTCAATAGAAATTGACAATAAACTAAAATTCCTCAAAATCCATGCACATCGACCCTAATTCTGAGTCATGCATCATTTAACTCAATTAAGAGTTTAATCACTTGTCATGGCAAGATTTGATTTAAAGACGTGGGCAGTAACCCTAATCTTGGGTTTTGCATCGCATAACTTAATTAGGTCTATAATCACTCATTATGTCGCGAATTATTAATTCTATTTAAAATATCATTTGATTTCTCGACTTGAACACCTCCTAACTCAAATAAGAGTCAAATTTCTATCACAGCACGAATATTTATAATTTATTGGGAATTTCATCGTTATCTTTGAGAAGTGTGTCAAATTGAGAAAAATATCAAATCATTTGCATTAATTATAACCTAGAGCGTGCATCTAGGATTTCCTTGCTATTTTTCACATCGTCGTCATTTCTTTGAAATCGTGCTCAATTAATTTATTGAATTCATACAGTTCAGGGTTGTGCCCGAACTGCCCAGTTTTGGTCGTGTGCTGCTGTTTCACCTTTTCATCGAGTAAATTTAATTTCGATTAATCGGGTGGTTTTACTAACTCACCTCGCACCTACTAGTCATTTAATTAATGTCGTACCGCGTTAATAGTTAAAACGTACAAATTCAGAAATCGGACGGTGTCGGTACTTCCCGGCACCTGGGTACACGTTGTTACCCGCAAATAACATTGATTCAACCAAAAGAGTTAAAAGCGATAAATGAGTGAGATCATACTCACCGGGGTTCGAAACATCTGGATTCGTCCAGCAAGGCGTCCAGGGACCAGTTTACGGGTATACGTCAGTCGTCTTCTACCTTCAAACAGACCCAATCTGAACCTAGGCCTCAAGGCCAGGGTCAAAGCTACCTTTCCTTAGCGTCTCATGCGCCCAATTTCTACTAGTTTAGAACAATGTATGATTTGATCCTTTGAAGCATCAACTTCTCCCGAGAATAGTCTCCTTTGATAGAAAGTAATTCTACATTATTTATCCTTATTGAAAACTCAGAAACTGGATCACTTAGAATAACAATATTGCTAAGCGGCATAGAGACCTGAATGAAATTAATGAAAACATTTAGAATGGCCATTGATTTCTCTTTTCTGTCATAAGAAACATTTCCAACTTTCACTTTGTAAGATGACTTCATTGCAGAGATATGACTGGGAAGTAAACTGTTGTATAGTGTAAATACAGTGACAAAGGAAACACTCTGTCTGTGTTTAGAATCTTACCTTGACGAATAAGCAAGTGTGTTGTTGAGAGCATCAAGGCCTGCAGCAGTTGTGCAAGGTTTAGCTGAGCTGTTTTGTCATTATGTATGATCGATTCACATAACCATGTGGCTTGGCACTGGAGACGATTAGGCAACCCCTGACCAGCAGCCGGACCGGGAATGAGGTGATCGGGCTTCTTGCTGCTCGAGGATTGGGGTTGCGGATAAATGCTAGGAGCTCAGAATTGGACTTAAGGGCAGCATTGCTTGGGGCTACTACTCGCCCAAATGGTCCCTGGCCATTATCGCAGTGGCTGCTACTTCATAGATGGGGCGCCGCCCCTTGCTACTCTGTTGATAGGCTATAGATGGGCGAGGTAGAAGAAGAAGATTAGGATGATGGCGGAAGAGCGAGGTGCAGTAAGAAGACCATCCACGAATCCCCAGAATCGGCCACCTACACTTCCTTCACTTCTGCCCGGTTGCCCTCTGGCCTCTTCGCCTCACAGCTGCTGCTACGGCTTGCTTGGAAGGCCATCACCCTTGCTGGTCCGGCGCCACTACTTGGCCAGGATAGAGGAAGGGAAGGTAGAGGAAGGTGGGACGCCACCATAGCAGCCCTTCTAAGCCCTAAACGGCCGACAATGCTGCTGCTAATTAGCTGCTATTGCGGCTCTGCAGGTCACCATTTCTACTGGGCGTTGCTTGCTCTAGCAGGTCGGGGTGCCCCTAGGGCGAGGTGGATGAAGAAGAAAAGGGAAAGGAGAAGAAGAGTCGAGTTGGGCGCAGCCAAGATCAAGGTTGGGAGCAAGAATCGCCCCTCAATCGCCCTGGTGTCGCTCTGCCGTAAACGAGCTATTGCCTCTGGCGCCCCTCTGCTTACGCTCGGGAAGACAGAGATAAAGGAAAGGGGTAACCGACCCCCAAAAAAATAAAGGAAAATAAAAGATCCAATACTAGAAAAATTGCAACTAGGTCCAAAAATCTTAAAACTGTCATTACGTTTGACTCGAATGTCCGATTCGAGTGATTCCTCTTGCAACTTTTCAAGCACGGGATTCTCTACAACTGGAGGCATCAAAATCATGATAATTAACTTGTAACACATGATAAAAACACTAATTACATCAGTCAGTACTTAACTCACTCAATTAACTTAACAATCAGCACTGCAATTATCATTAATTGCCTCAGGTGATTCAATCTCAGATACTGATTCACATATTAACTTATCTTGATTAATCATGCTATTTAATAATATACTCAACACTAATCAAGGTGTTTCATCTTATTCGAGGTATTTATTGACTAACCCTAGTATGGGTTGTAACAGTTTTATAACTCTAACCCTTAATCATTAGTATTGCACTCTTATCTATAAGAATCCATAGTTTCTTTTCTTCCTTTGATACTTTTGAGAATACTTGCTATAATTTCCGTGAAGAACAATCTAGTTCTTGGTTGAACAGAGGTATACGAAGGTTACATCATCCTAGACAAATATCTAAAAAGAACTTTAGCAAACGGTTTGCCTTTGTTCTCAAACGGTTTCCCAAACTATTTGGGAACAAACGGTTTCAAACCGTTTGAATGCAAACGGTTTCATCTAAACCGCATAGAAGTAAATGGTCCAAGACCGTTTGGTGGTGTTGACCAAGCGTTGACCATTTGTAGGCCTATTGAGAATAATGTAGACTAATCACCTATCAATAATTATCAATTAACTCCAAGTGATTCACTAATTAAAGGTCCATCAACCATCTAAACCCTAATCGGGTTAATTGTTGTTTTGATAATTATATAAGGTTGAAACTTGGGTTGAGTGACCCAAATTGTTTTGAAACCGTTTGGGGATCACCCAAATGGCCTCAAGACCGTTTGGTGATCACCGAAGACCGTTTGGAGGTCTAGGGTTAAGTATGATTGACCAATTGAAGATCCAAAGGTTCTAAGTGGAAGTATAATCAATTGTTGATATGGTGATCAATCCAATGGACCAAACCCTAATTGGTTGACTTGGTTTTTGGTGTTGACTTGGGAAAATAGTCTCAAGACTGTTTGGAGGTCATCCAAATGATCCCAAGACCGTTTGGGGTCAGATCATGACCAAATTGGATGATGGTTCAATGGTTTCAAATCAATTAGACTCACATTGTTTGATGTTGAAGGGTCATCGATTCCAAACCCTAATCCAATTGATTCAATCCCTAATTGATGACCAATGGAGGGTCAATTGAGGGTCAAATCATTTGAGGGTTGACCTAATTAACTCAATTGGGTGATGGTGATAGGTCCAATTGATGATTGGTTACATGTACTTAATCGTTGAGGGGATCAACATTGGGAACCCTAATTCAATTTGATGGGTTAAGACCATAATTGGTCCTTGCGGTTTTGAGGTGTTTTGGATCAAACAGTCTCAAGACCGTTTGGGACCAAACGATCCCAAACTGTTTAGGTTCATGCGGTTTCAAAACCGATTGTGTCCATGCATTTTCAAAAGTCAAACTTGGGCAAACGGTCTTCACCTCCTACTTTAGCAAACGGTCTTGAGTGTGCAACTTTACCAAACGGTCTCAAAGATAGTCCAAGACCGCATGAGGGTCCAAACGGTCTTAGACCGTTTGGAGGTTTAGTATGCAAGACCGTTTGAGGTCTGAGTTAATCAAGATCGTTTGGGGCCTTAGTGGCCAAGATCGTTTGGTGGATGTTTAACCTAAACCGCATGGGTACTTAAAGTGGTTAAAGGACAAAGTGATTAGTTAATTAATACATTATGTAATCAAAGATGATCATGGTACTTGTACCTTAATGGGATAGTATGATTGAAACCCATGAAGTAATTAAGCTCTAATGATTATAATGGTAATGATGAAAATCATGAAGTCAATTCTCTTCCATGATTGAGTTCACTTAACCTAATCAAGGCTGAAGCTAATATCATCCAATAGGAGATGAGAGAGAAAAGAACTCTTATATGAATGTTAATCATGTAATGGACTCCCAATATGGATGAATGCCTAATTAGGATATGATCCATGTTAGTGAGATCATGAAACCCTAATTATGATGGTTAATGAATCTTAACCCTAATTGAGGGTAATAATGGAAGTATCCCTAATACATGATGAAGGTATGATCATAATTCATAATGATGACATGGTAAACCTTAATTAAAGGTACTTTGTTGATCACTCCTATTTGGGGTGAATAGTAAACCCTAATCCATAAGTGATGTAAAATGAATAGTAAACCCTAATTCCAAATAAAGTAAATAGAAGTGTGAAACCCTAATTTTGGGTTATGCTTTTAAGTATGAAGCTCAATGATTGGATAATGATATGATGAGTCACTAATCCTATTTGAGCTAAAGAGGATGATTAATCTTTTTTGAATTAAAAAGGGAAACCCTAACCCTAGTAAGGGCATAGGGGTGCAACCCTTGAAATAATGATGCTATCATTATTGTACATTGTGCTGATATAGAAATAATGTGTCTATTATCATTTGTATTAATCATGCAGGTTTTTATGAAATAGTGAGCAGATCTAGGTAAGAGATATGATTCCATATTCATTAAAAGCACTTTATAAGCTTTGAAAGTAACGATATGCTATGTTGCCTAGTGAGAGGTAACAAAAGAGATTGATAGGTTGTATGAGTCATGTGAAATATCAGCATTGCTACTATCATGTTTATACTGTCAAATGACTTGATGGCAATATGTTACTTGGTAACAAGTGTTTTGATGATTTAAGGGTTTGAACACCCGTATTCTTAAATCACAATGATGAGATGGTTAGGGATTGAGATCCCAATGTTAACAGGATGTGAAATGAACTTGATACAAATAGTAGTCTTTCTTTATAGTAATTGTTTTAATGGTTTATGTTTGAAAACATGACTGATGCTAAAGAATGCCATCATGTATTTAAATAATCAAGTATAATGATATCATGTTGAGCCCTGACCATAGATCCATCATCTTCAGAAGTTGGATGATGGTGAAACAGGTTTTCCTATGGGGACTCCTGGAGAGCATACTTTTGAGTATGTGGGGGTTATGGATGCGAATATCCTTACGTCCTAATGTAGGAATTGATGTGAGATAAGCATTTAATCTCTCAATCCTTCATTACATGTATATGTTGGGATGATGTATCACTAATGTCCCGATGATGTTGTTAATGCCGAATCGATGTGAGATAAACAAGAAATCCCTCGACTGCGAAGAGAGTACAGCATGTCACTGTAACTCTATTAGTGAAGTTGCCAGATAACCCTGGAAAGCTATTTTTATGGCAGAGACATGAGATGTCATGCATGTTGTTCCTCACACTGACTGAGGAGGATGAGGTCATAGAAACCCGGCTCTTCTGATGATCTTATGGTACCGATTTTGATTTCGCAATGGTCAGTTGGAGTATGAGAGGTATACCTCATCTCCTCAGGGCATAAGTATGTTTGTAAAATGTAATCAGCCGTGTAGCATAATTGCTTAGGTTGAAATATGAGAAACAATGATTGATGATACATTGTTTATTAAGTTATAGTTGGAAAAATAATATACATGTTCTTCATATTCCTTATTGATTAAATGACTTGCTATTCAATCAAGTTATAATTGAAATGATTGCTTAGAGAATACTACTCTACTTAGTTTATTCAATGAATTGCCTGCTGTTGAATAATTATAATATTACTACTCAGTGTTATTCCATTATCTACAATAACAATGCTTCTGGCGGAGAGTTATAACTCTCGCTGGGACAATTTTCAATTGTCTCACCCCGATGGGATTCAACTTTTTAGGTAGACGACGAGGAAGAAGAAACCCATCAATGGGTGAGCAGCAGCAGCAACAACAGCAAGGACAGCAGTGATCTTCAGGTGGAGACACTGTCTGTTAGGTCTTATATATAGAGAGTCCTATGTGTCGTCTCTGTACTCTCAGGTCCTAGGAGTCAGTAGATGGTTTGATATTGATCTGAGATTTTGGCTTAATGTCTCGAGATTTTTGTATACTCCTTATGTATAGTTTAACAGGGCAGTTGATGCTTGTGACTCTCGAGATGTACTGATGAATCAACTTGTAAATAATTTACCTTGTTTCTTTATGAAAGAGTTTTACAGTTTGTGGATCTCTTTACAAAAAGTTTTAATTTTTAGTGATTTTCAGTAATTCTGCTACTAATTAATCACTTCTGCATCGTTAATAATGTTTTGTCCGAACGATGTGCCACAATTAGTGGTATCAGAGCTCTAGGTTCGTTGAGTCTAGAGAGACATAGAACTAGGATTGTTAAGGTTGTTCTAGTATCTTCCAGTATATATGATAGTGTCTTCTTCTCATATAGGATGTTACACCCCGATCTCACAATTTCCTCAAATCATGAGATTAGGGCGTAAGATAGGATTTGTATGCAACACAAATAACACCCTTAACTTTTTCCTTTCTTTTAAACTCTTGTTTCCCCGCATTGAACCACATATCATCTTAACAAAGGAATCTGAACATTTCTTCTACTAATCAGACTTTAATAGTAAAGATACATGTATAAGCATTCACGATGTCTTTCACACATTATGCACATGAAACTTGCTAATTAGCATACATATCAAAGAGAAACAATATTACACATTGTAATTACAACTCTCTCTCTCTAAACTCTTACTGAGGACCTAGAGTGACAAGGACCGACTAACTCAACTAATCGTGTGCTTGACTCTTGTAGCAGATCTACACTGATGCTCTGACCATCTTCAAGTCCACGCGGTTAACCCTAAAAATGTTTGAGTAGAGGGGTGAGCCTACTCGCTCACTGAATGAGTACTTCATGGAAACAGACTAATGCACTAAAGTGATTACAGATATAATTTGAGTAAACGATATGAAATTTAACAACAATAAATACTACACTGAGCAGTTCTAAAACAATATAATTGAAATAACAAAGAATGTAAATACTGCATCCAAAGAATAACTACTAGAAGACTATACTCTAGTCTTCCTTAACTCTTTTATTCATAAGGAACTCTGTGAACCTATATGATCATATTTTAGCTTATGCCCTAAACATATGCAGTGTACTCTGCATATAAAGATCCGTAGCGAACTACGATCCCACCGTACAAGACTTAGCGACACACCCGGGAAATGCTAAGTCTGACGCCAGCCCTGCTCTGCCACAGGACCCCAGGCTCTCCGGCATGACTCATAGGCTCTCCAGACTCAATGCACTACTCTGAGTGCTCTAGACTCCTCCTCTAACCTGAGTACACAGGCGCAGGGAGTCAACACTGGGTTACCACCAGAATCACTCAACCGGTTGGTGTTGGATAACCCTTTACTTTATTTATTATTTTTTTCCCAGTGCCACCGAAATTACTCAATCGGTTGGTGTTGGACATTGTCTATCAACCCTCGTGCCACCAGAATTACTCAACCGGTTGATGTTGGACACGAGTTTCACCCCTAAGAAGCAGATCTCTCGAAGGGGTTCTACGGTGTTAGGGCACCTAAGTCTAACATTAATATTATAGATACATGTAAAATAGAAATCATAACTCATTTTACATTTCTCACAAGGCTCACATGGCCTGCCATATCATATCATATAAAACATCATAGCTCATGTATTCAACATATACCATGTCTCGGTAACATCCCTCTCTAGGGCATGTTATATCTCATCACCTGCAATTTACGAGATATGTATTGAAATATAAGAAGCCCTGCAGTATGTAGATATCAACTCAGAGAGAACAAGCATATAAAGTTAAATGCACTAGAAGCATACAATTCAACAATTAAGCATCAGCACATCTCATATTGAGACCTTTCATATTATCATAATATGATTCATTGAAAACCCTATCCTTAGGGTTTCATTTGCCTTATTCATTCATCACATGCCAACACGCTACTCTTTAGGGTTTCATTTGCCTCATTCACTTGTCACATGACTCTCATAAGAATTTCATAGGATATAAGCATTTACTAAAATAAATATTGTTTCCAACCAATCATATACAATCAATATAGATATGAAACCATGGAAATTTAACTAAATTTAGGTTTTCCATACCATTCACTGAGATATCATGTATCAAGGATAAAATTCAATTAAGATAACCCATGAGGTACATCCTAACCACTTATAGGATTACTAGTCCTTTTCAATAAAGTTGAAACTCTAGTGATGTCTCGATTAGGTTAAACCCTAATTACATCATTTGATATAAATATGAAAAGCATTCTCACTATGAAGTGTCGTATACGTTTCTGATATGAATCTACCATTTAGGAATCATTTAAAATAGAGAAGGAATCCATATCATATCAATTTGCAACAATCTTAAATCAAACGGACATTTTAGGTTTTAGAATCACATACTAAGCAATTAGGGATTTGGATGCTATAATCAAATTCGTGCATTACACTGTTTGAAGGAAGAACCCACTCACCCTAAGGTGTGAAAACACCTCAAAGCTGCAGCTCAACTCAGGGAATCTCGAACTCACATCAAATCCCTAGCAAATCTCCCAATTCTTCATCCATTCAACTCGGGAACCTTGAAAATGCGGAATTATGAAGAAAGGGTGAGAAAAGAGGGAATTTCGACATCATCTTGGATCAAATCAGAGCATGGACGGAATCTTGACATGAGAGAGAAGATCCACCATAAAAGTCTATGCAAAGAATCCAAACTTACTTGATTTCACCCTTCCTGGAATCGCAAAACCCTAATTCAGCAATTCCCCCACTTTCTTCTCTCAAACCCTAACTCTCCCTCTCTCTCTAGGAGCTCGTTTCTCTGGAATGAATGATGAAGAATGAGAGCTGTGTGTGTGTGTGGTCGATCATATAAGTCAATTGAGCTGCTTGGGTCAATTGCATATTGACCCAACACTCAACTTTAATTATATTGGCTGAATATTCAGTTATACAAAAGTTACTGTAATTCTTTTATTTCAGAGATCAAACATTCTCCAAAAATTATGGGAATTTAGCACGTTATTTATAACTGATCTATAAAGCTTCAGTTAAATTTGAGATCATTTGGAGTTACCAATAAATAATTAAAAATAGAACAGTGCACTGCTATATTGCAGTCTGCAGAATATTCGGCCGAGTTTGTCCTGCACAGAACTCGACCGACACCCTTACTGTAGGGATTCAAAAGTCATCCAAAAATTATGAAAATTTAACAGCGTGTCTAGAACTGTGTTTTTCAAGCACAGTTAAAATTTTAGATCAATTGGATATACCAATAAAAAGATAAAATTCAATTACCACACTGCTGTATAATTCTGGAAATGTGATCGGCCGAGTTTGAAACTCGACCGATAAACAGGTCAGAACATTCTTCAAAAATTCTGATATTTACCAATATTGTTCAAATTTTATATATACAAATCATATCCAAATTTGAAGTAAATCATAGTTACACATAAAATACTAAAAATCATTTAGTGAGACATTCTACTTATCAAATTCTGTATTCATGTATCATCAAAACCCTATTTTGGGCCGATTAGGGTCTATGCTTCTCAAACCCTAATTCTCAAGACAAAAGAAAATTTAAACTTATTATCATAGTTAAAACATCCTAATTGTGTTATCGTCATTAATTAGATTTCAAGAATGATTATTCTAATTAATCTTTATGATTGTCTAGGTAAACCCTAGTTTACCAATTAAGCTCAGATGGGGTCGTAACAACTCTCCCCCCCTTAGAATGTTTCGTCCTCGAAACATAAACCTACAAGAAAGATACATTCAAGGTTATTCTAAGCTTCTAAAGCCTTCCATGTCATCATATTCTTGTATTTCATACCTGAATGTAGTTTTCAACATTAGATCTTTTAATTCTTTACTAAATCACAACATATTTCAAATAGTTCTCAATGATATCAAGCAAATTCTTTATGCCACAGTCAAACGTAGAATGCAAAGATAAACCACCACGCTTTCACTGCACAACTCTGATACTCTGATACAACTATCTCAACTTATGCGGCTCAGAAAGTTCTATTGTTCTGTATCACCTTTTAGTGACAAAAGCAAGTTCACCATGTTGTTTTAAACTTTAATAACATGCTACTCAAATAGCAAAACAGTCTTGAATTAAAAGACTAAATTCAACAATCAATTGCACAATACTACTCTTGGCATCCCCATTGGGTCATGGATGCATGAGGTGAAGCATTACCACCTCATTTCATACTACCCTATTTCGATCCTGGGATCTGTGGGTTATGGGCACACACACAATTCAAAGTGTAACCATCGTATTATATCATTTTAGGGTTTCAACCACAGTAATAAAGTAATCCACAATTGTATCAGTCATTCAAGCATTAATCATACTCAATTACCATCACTCAGTTATATTAGAGCTAGGTATAACAAGCTACACCTCATTAGGGTTATTTGTCCAGACAATCTGATTATCATCCCTTTCTATTAATATGAGTGAATAAGTATGACTACCTTGTTCAGGGTATCTCTCCATGTGTTCTGACATCATCCAAACCATATCACCATATCACAAATACACAATACTAGGATGCATATCAGGTATGAATTACTACAACTATCATACGCCTTTAATTTAACATATAGCTTGCACACATACACTGAAATCATATGTAGAACCAACTTTCATACCCTAATATGCCTTCAACAAATCATACATGTAAAAACAAATACACATATTACACAAAGCTAGTATTTTCCCATATCTCTCTGCTCATTCATTACTTCTTTACTTTTTGCTACCTATCCTTTTCATATGATTATATACAATAAACATCATTAACATTGAAGCATTTAAGATAGGAATAGATTATTCATCATTCTTGCTATCACACAAGAATTTATTTCCTATCACACTTCATCATATTGTATGCCACTATTACATTCACTAGATGACCTCACCAAGGTAGTTATGCACCATATATGATTCATTTTCTCTTATCATTTCATTCCCCCCTTGCTCTTATTAAGGAATATATGAAAGAGAAGATGATTTTAAGACTTGGAATACTTGTACTCAAACATTCCCTTAATACATTCTCGTATGTAGATTTACTTAGTTATAAACAGAGATATTTGATTAATTAGCACTTGCTTGAATCTCACAACCTCTTTATTTTATAACTTCTCCAACATATTTCAACCCTTTCTTACATTTCATAGTCCTCTTACCATATACTACTCTTTAACCCGTCATCTTTAATTCTAAATTTTTCTCTTATGACCATGTTGCTTATTCATATGTATGGTCATGTATACCATGTTGCACATATTTCCTCCTTTATTTTTTATACTATTGTGAAGTTAATGTTCTAAATTAACAGTCCTTCTATTAGTTTTTACTCATGTTGAATACATTACATATTCTTCATTTTTACATCAAGTGGATCATGCATGGGTCAAACATAGTTTCTCTTTCAATCAAGTTTTTCCTTCCTGAATACAGTCTACCTTTGTATGATTTATTCATTCGTTAAACTACACCTATGTTCTTTGCTTAGAAACTAGTTTGTTGTTCTAGTCTTATGAATTGCATGTTCGTACGATTCTCTTTACTTTTACTCTTTTGAAGACTCTTTACTTCTATGGACCTATTGAAAGCTCAACTCTATTCTTCTACTTAGCCTTTGCTTTAGAGTTCATAAAAGCATTGTACTCTATTATATGATTCATTCACCATGATTGATTCTTGCTATCTAGAACCATACATACATACATTTCACATATCTTTTCTATATTTCATATGTATAGTTCATATAATATTAATCAATAAACTGATTATGAATCTCATATCATGTTCCTTTATTCCCAATTAAGGGTTTCTCATATGAGGCCCCAAAATTGAACCTCAGATATCAGTTTCAACTAATTCTTAGTTGTTCTGATCTTGCCCATATGTTTCAACATCTTACTGTATGTACATTCTTACTCTGATGTGGGTCTAATTATTCAAATTCTATTCTTATTATACTATTGATAGGATTCATTAGATCCTAGTAACGCATCCTGCCAACCGGACCAGGCCAAACCTGAAGTCCTGAAGCCAAGAACTACAAGAATTACATTCTTCCTGAACTGCCACTCACAGCTCAGAAACTCGGCTGATTGGTCAGAAACTTGGCTGATTGCTTCACAACTCGGCCGATCCGCTTGAAACTCGACCGATCAACTTGCTGTTTGATTTCCTAAAAAACAAAACTCGGCCGTATTACATACAACTCGGCCGATCAGTTTGCTGTTCGATTGCCTATTAAGGAAACTCGGCCGAATCACATACAACTCGGCCGAATCGTGTACAGACTGAAAACCTAAACAGACCTGCTGATGTCAATTTCACTGGAATCAGCAGGCAAAACTATAGAAATAAAAGCCCATTTAAAGGTCAATTCTAGTCTACTTGTTACAAAGAATAAAATCAATAAATGCTACAATTTCATAGTGTACAACAGATATTAAAGATCCATATTTCAAAGTATTGAATATTTGAATTCAAACATATAAGAGCATTTCTGTACATTTCCAACAAAAACAACATTATGAAATGTAAGTTCTATCTCCTTTTACATTTATGCTCTTAGTTCTTGTTTCTTTTCTCGTTTTCTAACCCTAACATTTCTAGGGTTCCTCTCTATCCCATTCTTCCACTGTATACCTGGCCAGGGTATACGTGAAAGAATAGACAGAGTAGCTTGTACTGGTTGATCCAAGTACTCAGATATCGGGCCAGGATATCCAAATACTCAAATCCCCAAAGCTAACATCAAACATCTCCTATCTGCCACACATAGGACTCTAACTTACTAACTTAATGGTCTTTGACAACTCACCCTAAGCTCTGATACCAAGCTGTTACACCCCGATCTCACAATTTCCTCAAATCATGAGATTAGGGCGTAAGATAGGATTTGTATGCAACACAAATAACACCCTTAACTTTTTCCTTTCTTTTAAACTCTTGTTTCCCCGCATTGAACCACATATCATCTTAACAAAGGAATCTGAACATTTCTTCTACTAATCAGACTTTAATAGTAAAGATACATGTATAAGCATTCACGATGTCTTTCACACATTATGCACATGAAACTTGCTAATTAGCATACATATCAAAGAGAAACAATATTACACATTGTAATTACAACTCTCTCTCTAAACTCTTACTGAGGACCTAGAGTGACAAGGACCGACTAACTCAACTAATCGTGTGCTTGACTCTTGTAGCAGATCTACACTGATGCTCTGACCATCTTCAAGTCCACGCGGTTAACCCTAAAAATGTTTGAGTAGAGGGGTGAGCCTACTCGCTCACTGAATGAGTACTTCATGGAAACAGACTAATGCACTAAAGTGATTACAGATATAATTTGAGTAAACGATATGAAATTTAACAACAATAAATACTACACTGAGCAGTTCTAAAACAATATAATTGAAATAACAAAGAATGTAAATACTGCATCCAAAGAATAACTACTAGAAGACTATACTCTAGTCTTCCTTAACTCTTTTATTCATAAGGAACTCTGTGAACCTATATGATCATATTTTAGCTTATGCCCTAAACATATGCAGTGTACTCTGCATATAAAGATCCGTAGCGAACTACGATCCCACCGTACAAGACTTAGCGACACACCCGGGAAATGCTAAGTCTGACGCCAGCCCTGCTCTGCCACAGGACCCCAGGCTCTCCGGCCTGACTCATAGGCTCTCCGGCCTCAATGCACTACTCTGAGTGCTCTAGACGCCTCCTCTAACCTGATTACACAGGCGCAGGGAGTCAACACTGGGTTACCACCAGAATTACTCAACCGGTTGGTGTTGGATAACCCTTTACTTTATTTATTATTTTTTTCCCAGTGCCACCGAAATTACTCAATCGGTTGGTGTTGGACACTGTCTATCAACCCTCGTGCCACTAGAATTACTCAATCGGTTGATGTTGGACACGAGTTTCACCCCTAAGAAGCAGATCTCTCGAAGGGGTTCTACGGTGTTAGGGAACCTAAGTCTAACGTTAAAGTTATAGATACATGTAAAACAGAAATCATAACTCATTTTACATTTCTCACAAGGCTCACACGGCCTGCCATATCATATCATATAAAACATCATAGCTCATGTATTCAACATATACCATGTCTCAGTAACATCCCTCTCTAGGGCATGTTATATCTCATCACTTGCAATTTACGAGATATGTATTGAAATATAAGAAGCCCTGCAGTATGTAGATATCAACTCAGAGAGAACAAGCATATAAAGTTAAATGCACTAGAAGCATACAATTCAACAATTAAGCATCAGCACATCTCATATTGAGACCTTTCATAATATCATAATATGATTCATTGAAAACCCTATCCTTAGGGTTTCGTTTGCCTTATTCATTCATCACATGCCAACACCCTACTCTTTAGGGTTTCATTTGCCTCATTCACTTGTCACACGACTCTCATAAGAATTTCATAGGATATAAGCATTCACTAAAATAAAGATTGTTTCCAACCAATCATATACAATCAATATAGATATGAAACCATGGAAATTTAACTAAATTTAGGTTTTCCATACCATTCACTGAGATATCATGTATCAAGGATAAAATTCAATTAAGATAACTCATGAGGTACATCCTAACCACTTATAGGATTACTAGTCCTTTTCAATAAAGCTGAAACTCTAGTGATGTCTCGATTAGGTTAAACCCTAATTATATCATTTGATATAAATCTGAAAAGCATTCTCACTAGGAAGTGTTTTATACATTTCTGATATGAATCTACCATTTAGGAATCATTTAAAATAGAGAAGGAATCCATATCATATCAATTTGCAACAATCTTAAATCAAACGGACATTTTAGGTTTTAGAATCACATACTAAGCAATTAGGGATTTGGATGCTATAATCAAATTCGTGCATTACACTGTTTGAAGGAAGAACCCACTCACCCTAAGGTGTGAAAACACCTCAAAACTGCAGCTCAACTCAGGGAATCTCGAACTCACATCAAATCCCTAGCAAATCTCCCAATTCTTCATCCATTCAACTCGGGAACCTTGAAAATGAGGGATTATGAAGAAAGGGTGAGAAAAGAGGGAATTTCGACATCATCTTGGATCAAATCAGAGAATGGACGGAATCTTGACATGAGAGAGAAGATCCACCATAAAAGTCTATGCAAAGAATCCAAACTTACTTGATTTCACCCTTCCTGGAATCGCAAAACCCTAATTTAGCAATTCCCCCACTTTCTTCTCTCAAACCCTAACTCTCCCTCTCTCTCTAGGAGCTCGTTTATCTGGAATGAATGACGAAGAATGAGAGCTGTGTGTGTGTGTGTGGTCGATCATATAAGTCAATTGAGCTGCTTGGGTCAATTGCATATTGACCCAACACTCAACTTTAATTATATTGGCTGAATATTCAGTTATACAAAAGTTACTGTAATTCGTTTATTTCAGAGATCAAACATTCTCCAACAATTATGGGAATTTATAAAGTTATTTATAATTGATCTATAAAGCTTCAGTTAAAATTTGATATCATTTGAAGTTACCAATAAATAAATAAAAATAGAACAGTGCACTGCTATATTGCAGTCTGCAGAATATTCGGCCGAGTTTGTCCTGCACAGAACTCGACCGACACCCTTACTGTAGGGATTCAAAAGTCATCCAAAAATTATGCCAATTTAACAGAGTGTCTATAACTGTGTTTTTCAAGCACAGTTAAAATTTGAGATCAATTGGATATACCAATAAAAAGATAAAATTCAATTACCACACTGCTGTATAATTCTGGAAATGTGATCGGCCGAGTTTGAAACTCGACCGATAAATAGGTCAGAACATTCTTCAAAAATTCTGATATTTACCAATATTGTTCACATTTTATATATACAAATCATATCCAAATTTGAAGTAAATTAGAATTACACATAAAATACTAAAAATCATTTAGTGAGACATTCTACTTATCAAATTCTGTATTCATGTATCATCAAAACCCTATTTTGGGCCGATTAGGGTCTATGCTTCTCAAACCCTAATTCTCAAGACAAAAGAACATTTAAACTTATTATCATAGTTAAAACATCCTAATTGTGTTATCGTCATTAATTAGATTTCAAGAATGATTATTCTAATTAATCTTTACGATTGTCTATGTAAACCCTAGTTTACCAATTAAGCTCAGATGGGGTCGTAACATAGGAGGAGAAGAGAAAACTAAAGATGTTTGGACCACATGAGGAACATGTTGCGGAGAGTAGTGTCACTGCACCTAGAGAAGGTGCAAAAAACCAAGAAAAGGAAGAACCTATACCTGAACCACCCCAGTTCAATCCAGCTGACATGGGGAACCCAGCCTTCCAAGCCATGTTTGGGCAGTTCATGATTGCCATGATACACATGACTGATAGGATGCCTATACATGTACCTAGGGCACCTACCCATATAGAAGGACAAGGATCCAACAAGACGTTTGAACGACTTCACCGAGTTGGAGCCACAGAATATACAGGAATAGTTGACCCAGCAGATGCTGACTTGTGGCTAACTAAACTAGAGAAGGCCTTTAGAATCCTGAATATCCCAGAAGATGAGAAGGTTAGACATGTTGTGTATCTTCTCAAGGGGAGTGCTGGTCACTGGTGGACCATGGAGGAAGGGAAAAGGCCAGGTGTGGAGATCGAATGGGAAGTTTTCTGACGGGAATTTATCAACAGATACTTCCCTAAGACGTTCTTGGATGAGAAAATCTCTCAGTTTGAGAGATTAAGATAAGGACTAATGAACATTAGTGAGTACGAGGCTAAGTTCATGGAACTGTTACGGTTCTATCCGCATATGGCAGCTACAGATGAAGAATGGATTCAGCGTTTTGAGAAATAACTAAACGCTGAGTTGACCACCCCTGTGTCTACTCTGGGAAAGATTTTCTACCTTTGTGGAGTCTGTCAAGAGGATAGACAGGTCTATGATAGAGAAGCAACAGACCAAGAACAAGAAGATGTAACCCCAGTTTCAAGGATCCTTATCCAAAGGTTTCAAGAGACCAAGGTTTTCTGTGCCCACACCACCACCTAGATTCAGTACCCAGACGCAGTGGACGTCAAATAGGGGTAGAGGAAGAAGTCTACCACTAGAAGGAGCTCATAGCTCAGCATCTGTGTCAGTCACAGGACCATCTAGACCACAACAAGGGATCAGAAGCTGTTATATCTGTGGAAAGGTGGGACATCTAATGAAGGATTGCAGAACCCGAGAGGTGAGTGTGACACAACCTCAAAGGCAAAGTCAACAAGGATCTCAAAGGAGACAGTTTCCAGGTGGCGCTAGAGGTCGTGGACAAGCGTCCCAAGCTGGATCATCGACACCTATTCATCGAGCACTGAATCAACAACAGGCAACGGCAAGGTTCTACGCGATGAATCCACTTGATGTAGTGATCAACCCTCGAGTTGTGACAGGTCAGATGGAGTTGTTTTATTCAAATATGTCTACATCTTGCGTTGTATCTATTTTGATTGATCCAGGTGCTACGCACTCCTTTATCACTCGAGGATTTATTCTTGACTGCAACCTGACTACGAGTCATATAGCAGATAGTTTGTTGTTAGAAACTCCTTTGATGAGTCTGCTATTTTGCAGGAGGTGTGTTCTCCCTACATCCTTTTCTTTTCTAAACATTGCATTCAAGTGGATCTTATACCACTTGATATGCACGGATTCGATGTAATCCTTGGGATGGATACCTTATAAAGGTATAAGGTTGTCTTGGATTGTGAGTCCAAGCAAGCTATGTTCACTAATAATAGTAACACATGGATATTTCAAGGAGATAGAAAGATTCTACCAACCTATCTTGTGTCAGCTTTGGTTGCTGAGAAGCTGATGAGGCAAGGATGTTATGCATTTCTGGCCCATGTGGTAGATACCACCATGGAGAGTTCTAATCCTATTGAAGTTCTTGTAGTCAGGGAATTTGAAGATGTATTTCCTGAAGAACTTCCATGTGTACTTCCACCCTAAGAGATTGATTTTGAGATTAATCTAATCCTGAGTACGCAACCTATAGCACAAACACCATATAGGATGGCACCTGCTGAGATGGCAGAACTCAAGAAACAACTACAAGAGTTGCTTGAGAAGGGTTTCATCCGACCGAGTACTTCACCTTGGGGTGCTCCGATCCTCTTTGTTAAAAAGAAAGATGGGTCGATGCGGTTGTGCATTGATTACAGACAATTAAATAAAGTAACAATAAAGAATAAGTATCCTTTGCCTAGGATTGATGATCTCTTTGATCAGTTGCGTGGTGCAACTGTCTTCTCAAAGATAGATTTGAGGTCGGGATATCACCAACTACGTATTAAGGAAGGTGACATACCTAAGTATGCCTTTAGGACAAGGTATGGTCACTATGAGTTCAAAGTTATGTCATTTGGACTAACTAATGCACCAGCTGCATTTATGGAACTCATGAATAGAATCTTTCGACCTTTTTCGGATCAGTGTGTTGTTGTCTTCATAGATGACATCCTGGTCTATAGTAGAGATGCTCAACAACATGAACAACATCTTCGTCAATCTCTAACTTTACTAAGAGAGAATAAGTTATATGCTAAGTTTAGCAAGTGTGAGTTCTGGTTACCAGAAGTTTCTTTTCTTGGACACATAATATCTGCTTCAGGTATTCGTGTTGACCTCAAAAAGGTAGAATCGGTCCTGCAATGGGAGAAGTCGAAGACACCGATGGAGATTCGTAGTTTCTTAGGGTTGGTAGGCTATTATAGGAGTTTCATTAAGAACTTCAGTTCTATAGCTTTACCCTTTACCAATTTGACCAGGAAGGATGTTCCTTTTACCTAGAGTGACAAGTGTCAACAATCATTCTAGTTGTTGAAGGAAAGGTTGACAAGTGCACATGTGCTTGTGTTACCTGAGCAAGGGAAAGGGTATATAGTTTTTTGTGATGCCTCTAAGAATGGACTAGGATGTGTGTTGATGCAGGATAAACAAGTGATTTCTTTTGCTTCTCGATAGCTTAAGAAACATGAGGAGAATTATCTGACACACAACTTCAAGCTAGCTGTTGTAGTCCATGCCTTGAAGATATGGAGACATTATCTTTATGGAGAGACATTCTAGATTTTCACAGACCATAAGAACCTAAAGTATATCTTCTCTCAGCATGAGCTAAACATGAGGCAACACCACTGGATGGAATTAATCAAGGACTACGATTGTACAATTGATTACCATCCAGGGAAAGCCAATGTGGTTGCTGATGCTTTAAGTAGGAAATCAACAACACCAGCATTAGATAGAGTACAGATGAATTCCTTGGTATGCTCTAGGAGGGATATGCTTATCTCTTTAAGGCAAGATAATGTACAGTTAAAAGTATCGTTGTTATCTGGGTTGTTAGCAGAGATGAACATAAAACCTACTCTGAGACAGCAGATTAAGGAGGCACAGAAAGTTGATGCTGCAGTTCAAAAGATTAGGTCAGAGTATGGTAGTGAGAAACGAGATGATTTCCATGACTCAGATGATCTAGTACCCTGTTATCATGGTAGAATGATAGTGCCTGATGTGGATAATTTGAGGAAGATAGTCCTGGAAGAAGCTCATTCTTCAATGTATGCCATGCATCCAGGAAGCACCAAGATGTATCAAAACTTGGAAGATATGTATTGGTGGCCCGGTTTGAAGAAGGAAGTTGTTGAGTTCGTTATGCGGTGTCTTGTGTGTCAGCAAGTTAAAGCTGAACACCAGAAGCCTGTAGGAACACTGCAACCTTTACCCATACCACAGTGGAAGTGGGATCATGTAACCATAGACTTTGTGGTTGGTTTACCCAGGACAACCAAAAGTTATGATTCCATCTGGGTAATAGTTGATAGGTTGACAAAGACAGCACATTTCTTACCTATCAAAATAACCTATTCTGCAGAAAGGCTGGCACAGTTATATGTAGATGAGATAGTGCGGCGGCATGGGGTCCCAGTTACCATTGTTTCTGACAGAGGTCCCCAGTTTACGAGTCATTTTTGGGAGTGACTTCATAAAGCTTTAGGCACACAGTTAAGGTTTAGTACAACCTTTCATCCTCAGACTGATGGACAGTCAGAAAGGACTATACATACCTTGGAAGACTTGCTTAGAGCATGTGTCCTTCAGTTTACAAGAAGTTGGGACCTACATCTAAGTTTGATAGAGTTTGCCTACAACAATAGCTATCAACACAGCATTGACATGGCACCTTATGAAGCTTTGTATGGTAGATGTTGTAGATCTCCCCTATGTTGGTATGAAACTTGTGAATATCAACTTTTAGGTCCTGAACTTGTGCAACAAACCACTGAAAAGATTAAAATAATACAACAACAGTTAAAGACTGCACAGGATAGCAGAAAGCTTATGCTGATAAGCATCGTAGACCTTTAGAATTCCAGGTTGGAGATAGAGTGTATCTCAAGGTTCCACCCTGGAAAGGAGTTCTTAGATTTGGAAGGAAAGGAAAGTTAGCTCCTAGGTTTATGGGGCCTTATCCAATCATTGAACGGATTGGAAAGGTAGCTTATAAGCTAGAGTTACCACCAAAGTTACAAGAGTTACCACCAAAGTTACAAAAGTTACACCCAGTGTTTCACATTTCCATGTTAAGGAAATGTCATCCTGATACAGAATCAGTTCTGTAGCCTATGGAAGTGGAATTGAATGATGATATATCTTATATAGAAGGACCTGTGTTGATTCTTGATAGAAGGATCAAGAAGTTGAAAAAGAAAGACATAAGTCTTGTAAAAGTCCTCTGGAATCACCGTGGAGTTGAAGAAGCTACATGGGAACTAGAAGAAGAGATGATAAGGAAATACCCTACTCTTTTCTCTTAAAATGTTTTGTTAATGATTTTGGGGACGAAATCCTTATAAGGGGTGGATAATTTGTAACATCCCTGACATGGGTTATGTACTAACCCTAGGTATTTTGCTTAATAAAGTTGATTAGATACTTGCCCTTATCTTATGGAATGTAATTAAGACTTTTGAGGAACTTATATTTCAATTTCAGTCCTTTTTTATCGATGTTGAAATTTTGTTTTGTTGAATAATGGACTAAAGTGCAAATTACCCAAGTAAAGGGGTTAACTTGCAAATTGCACATGTTAAGATGTTCCTCTAATGTTGAGACATCATAAAAATGTATATGATGTGGTGGTATGGATTCCACAAGCTTAGACATCAAGATAAAGCTTGTAGAGCAAACCTTGTGCATTAAAACCTAGTTTTGGTGTAATGTGCAATTTACCCAAAACCTAGTGTCCAATATGCAAAATGTCACATCTAGAGGGTCTCTCATGTTTCTTGGAATCAAGTAGAGCAAATAAAATGAGAGGGGCGCCTCATTTGAATTATCTTGGAGGAGAAGGAATCTTGACATTAAAGTAATTAAGATTTAAGTGTAAATGGCTCTTTAAGATAACTTAATGCAAAAGGGAAATATATTAATTATGGAGCCCTTGAACCAAAAATTCGAGGATGTGTTTGCA
This sequence comes from Alisma plantago-aquatica, assembly GCA_963693085.1. Classification (NCBI taxonomy): domain Eukaryota; kingdom Viridiplantae; phylum Streptophyta; class Magnoliopsida; order Alismatales; family Alismataceae; genus Alisma; species Alisma plantago-aquatica. The sequence continues at coordinate 1,183,832,874 of OY856410.1, read as the reverse complement.
ATAGTTTGGACAAGCTTGTGCCATGCTTGGGCACCAAAAATATCTTGTTTGAGTGGAAGCCATTCACATTAATATAATATAAAGCAATATCCACTAAAAGATGGATATTAACACATAACTCTTTAAGGTGCTTAGTTCTTTTCCATTATTCTTGGATAATGGAGAAAGTTTTGCAAGGATATATAAGGTGGCCATGTAGCCAATAAGTGGAGGAGGACTTGGTGGATATAATTGGGAGATAAAAGGAAATAATCCTCTTTTTTCCATTTTCCTTGAAAATCCATATATATATATATATATATATATATATATATCCTTTTTCCAAAACACCAAAATGATCGTTTCCTTAGTTCTTATTCTTATCACCTTGCTTTGGCGGACCAAGGGAGAGCTCTGGACTAGAGGAAGGATGACCAAACTAGCTTGGTAAGTTTTGATCATCATCTACCTTGAATTCATGGTGGAAACCATAAAACAAGGTTAGATTCATGGTTTTCTTCACTTGGCTTCCTTTTCTAGCCATCTTGTTCATTCAAAGATTGAAGAACGAACCTTGGACAACTTCTGGAGCTCAATCCACCATTAAAACCGTGGAGCTTGGAGCTCTGGATCAGCTCTAGAGGCGGGTTTTATAACTCTAACCCTTAAGCATTAGTATTGCACTCTTATCTATAAGAATCCTTAGTTTCTTTTCTTCCTTTGATACTTTTGAGAGTACTTGCTATAATTTCCATGAAGAACAACTCCTATTCTTGGTTGAACAGAGGTAGACGAAGGTGACATCATCCTAGACAAATATCTAAAAATAACTTTAGCAAACAATTTGCCTTTGTGCTCAAACGGTTTCCCAAACTGTTTGGGAACAAACGGTTTCAAACCGTTTGGATGCAAACGGTTTCATCTAAACCGCATAGAAGCAAATGGTCCAAGACCATTTGGTGGCATTGACCAAGCGTTGAACGTTTGGAGGCCTGTTGAGAATAATGTAGACTAATCACCTATCAATAATTATCAACTAACTCCAAGTGGTTCACTAATTAAAGGTCCATCAACCATCTAAACCCTAATCGGGTTAATTTCTGTTTTGATAATTGTATAAGGTTGAAACTTGGGTTGAGTGACCCAAACGGTTTCAAAACTATTTGGGGATCACCCAAACGGCCTCAAGACCGTTTGGTGATCACCCAAGACCGTTTGGAGGTCTAGGGTTAAGTATGATTGACCAATTGAAGATCCAAAGGTTCTAAGTGGAAGTACAATCAATTGTTGATATGGTGATCAATCCAATGAACCAAACCCTAATTGGTTGACTTGGTTTTTGGTGTTGACTTGGGCAAACGGTCTCAAGACCGTTTGGAGGTCATCCAAATGATCCCAAGACCATTTGGGGTCAGATCATGACCAAATTGGATGATGGTTCAATGGTTTCAAATCAATTAAACTCACATTATTTGATGTTGAAGGGTCATCGATTCCAAACCCTAATCCAATTGATTCAAGCCCTAATTGATGACCAATGGAGGGTCAATTTAGGGTCAAATCAGTTGAGGGTTGACCTAATTAACTCAATTGGATGATGGTGATAGGTCCAATTGATGATTGGTTACATGTACTTAATCATTGAGGGGATCAACATTGGGAACCCTAATTCAATTTGATGGGTTAAGACCATAATTGGTCCTTGCGGTTTTGAGGTGGTTTGGACCAAACGGTCTCAAGACCATTTGGGACCAAACGATCCCAAATTGTTTAGGTTCATGCGGTTTCAAAACCGATTGTGTCCATGCGGTTTCAAAAGTCAAACTTGGGCAAACGGTCTTCACCTCCTACTTTAGCAAACGGTCTTAAGTGTGCAACTTTACCAAACGGTCTCAAAGATAGTCCAAAACCGCATGAGGGTCCAAACAGTCTTAGATCATTTGGAGGTTTAGTATGCAAGACCGTTTGAGGTCTGAGTTAGTCAAGATCGTTTGGGGACTTAGTGGCCAAGATCGTTTGGTGGATGTTTAACCTAAACTACATGGGTACTTAAAGTGGTTAAAGGACAAAGTGATTAGTTAATTAATACATGATGTAATCAAAGGTGATCATGGTACTTGTACCTTAATGGGATAGTATGATTGAAACCCATGAAGTAATTAAGCTCTAATGATTACAATGGTAATGATGAAAACCATAAAGTAAATTCTCTTCCATGATTGAGTTGACTTAACCTAATCAAGACTGAAGCTAATATCATTGAATAGGGGATGAGAGAGAAAAGAACTCTTATATGAATGTTAATCAAGTAATGGACTCCCAATATGGATGAATGCCTAATTAGGATATGATCCATGTTAGTGAGATCTTGAAACCCTAATTATGATTGTTAATGAATCTTAACCCTAATTAAGGGTAATAACAGAAGTATCCCTAATACATGATGAAGGTATGATCATAATTCATAATGATGACATGGTAAACCTTAATTAAAGGTACTTTGTTGATCACTCGTATTTGGGGTGAATAGTAAACCCTAATCCATAAGTGATGTAAAATGAATAGTAAACCCTAATTCCAAATAAAGTAAATAGAAGTGTAAAACCCTAATTCTGGGTTATTTTTTTAAGTACGAAGCTCTATGATTGGATAATGATATGATGAGTCACTGATCCTATTTGAGCTAAAGAGGATGATTAATCCTTTTTTAATTAAGAAGGGAAACCCTAACCCTAGTAAGGGCATAGGGGTGCAACCCTTGAAATAGTGATGCTATCATTATTGTACATTGTGCTGATATAGAAATAATGTGTCTGTCATCATTTGTATTAATCATGTAGGTTTTTATGAAACAGTGAGCATAGCCAGGTAAGAGCTATGATGCCATATTCATTAAAAGCACTTTATAAGCTTTGAAAGTAATGATATGCTATGTTTCCTAGTGAGAGGTAACAAAAGAGATTGATAGGTTGTATGAGTCATGTGAAATATCTGCATTGCTACTATCATGTTTATACTGTCAAATGACTTGATGGCAATATGTTACTTGGTAACAAGTGTTTTGATGATTTAAGGGTTTGAACACCCGTATTCTTAAATCACAATGATGAGATGGTTAGGGATTGAGATCCCAATGTTAACATGATGTGAAATGAACTTGATACATATAGTACTCTTTCTTTATAGCAATTGTTTTAATGGTTTATGTTTGAAAAAATGCCTGATGCTAAAAGAATGCCATAATGTACTTAAATAGTCAAGTATAATAATATCATGTAGAGCCCTGACCATAGATCCATCATCGTCAGAAGTTGGATGATGGTGAAACAAGTTTTCCTAAGGGGATTCCTGGAGAGCATACTTTTGAGTATGTGGGGGCTATGGACGCGAATATCCTTACGCCCTAATGGAGGAATTGATGTGAGATAAACATTTAATCTCTCAATCCTTCATTATATGTATATGCCGGGATGATGTATCACTAATCTCCCGATGATGTTGTTAATGTCGAATTGATGTGAGATAAATAAGAAATCCCTCAATTGCGAAGAGAGTACAGCATGTCACTGTAACTCTAATAGCAAAGTTGCCAGATTACCCTGGAAAGCTATTTTTATGGCAGAGACACGAGATGTCCTGCATGTTGTTCCTCACACTGACTGAGGAGGATGAGGTCATAGAAACCCGGCTCTTCTGGTGACCTATATATGGTACCGATTTCGATTTCGCAATGGTCGGTTGGAGTATGAGAGGTATACCTCATCTCCTCAGGGCATAAGTATGTTTGTAAAATGTAATCAGCCGTGTAGCATAATTGCTTAGGTTGAAATACGAGAAACAATGATTGATGATACATTGTTTATTAAGTCCTAGTTGGACAAATAATATACATGTTCTTCATATTCCTTATTGATTAAATGACTTGCTATTCAATCAAGTTATAATTGAAATGATTGCTTAGAGAATACTGCTCTACTTAGTTTATTCAATGAATTGCCAGTTGTTGAATAATTATAATATTACTGCTCAGTGTTATTCCATTATCTGCAATAACAATGCTTCTGGCGGAGAGTTATAACTCTCGCTGGGACAATTTTTAATTGTCTCACCCCCGTGGAATTCAACTTTTTAGGTAGACGACGTGGAAGAAGAAACCCATCAGTGGGTGAGCAGCAGCAGCAACAACAACAACAAGGACAACAATGATCTTCAGGTGGAGACACTGTCTGTTAGGTCTTGTATATAGAGAGTTCTATGTGTCGTCTCTATACTCTCAGGTCCTAAGAGTCAGTTGATGGTTTGATATGGATCTGAGATTTTGGCTTAATGCCTCGATATTTTTGTATACTGCTTATGTATAGTTTAACAAGGCAGTTGATGCTTGTGACTCTCAAGATGTACTGATGAATCAGCTTGTAAATAACTTACCTTGTTTCTTTATGAAAGAGTTTTACAGTTTGTGGATCTCTTTACAAAATGTTTTAATTTTTAGTGATTTTCAGTAATTCCGCTGCTAATTATTCGCTTCCGCATCGTTAATAACGTTTTGTCTGAACGGTGTGCCACAGTTTCGAGCGAAATGGGGGCTTGTTCAGTGACAGTTGGAGCTGGTATTTTCTTTTTTTTTCGAGTGACTGTAGCTTGTGTTGTTAGAGCCTTTAATTTAAACAGCCTTAAGAGACTGCTCATAAGTGAAGGTCAGCACCTAGTGTCCACTTAAAATGACGTCATCTTTGTTCTTTTAAAAAAATTAAGAATTTGGGAGTCATGCCATCAACTGATTGGTCATCTTAGAATTACTACTACTTACAGTTAGATATGTCATATACTGTATACAATAAAAAAAATAACTGATGGATGCTTTGAAGTCATGAAAATATGGTTTGTATGCTTCTCTGATTTAAGAAGATGAAACCATAGTTTTGGGTCTGCTTCCATGTCAACCAGAGATCGATCAGCAACAGCACAATGCACATCTTTTGAAAGATAGCACAATGCACATGTAAATGGAAATGATGAAATTTCTTTCCTTACCTATTCATTTGTTGTTAGAGCCTCTTATTATAATAGCTTTGTGAGTGAATTCTCATAAGTGAAATTCGGCGCCTCGCACCTACTTGTTATAATGGCCTCATCTTTGTGAAAAGAATTTGGAGTTATATCATCGAAAAGTGATTAATCATCATAGATCTACGGCTCACTACTGGATATGTTGTATGCTGTGTATATAAGAATAAACACAACTGATTGATGTCTGAATGCCAATTAAATTATCCTTTTATGCTTCTCGCATCACATGTCAGAAAATGAATTGGGAGAGCTGGTGGGGGAGTGGGGGATAGAAGTAAAATGTTCGTCTTGCTAGGTAGCATATGTGAAAAGAAAAGATTAATTTTCTTTTGACTGACCTACCCCTTTTCTGTATGATGATAAACAAAAGCAGCTTGATATGAGCAACGACTGATGCCATCAGGATCCGCTTTACTCATGTCACCTTGGGTCTGCCTTTTATTTATCTATTGTAGCTGTTGAATATGAAATAAAAATCCATCCTTGTCGTAAAAGTAAACATGACATCAATTTTATCATACCCCGACTTGATCACATCTTTCGAATTACGTTTTCTAGTCTTTCTACCTTTGATTGACTTCATTACAACTTTGTAACTGTTATTACATTACAACAACTTGATTTTTCATGCCAGCAAATTGTACATACATTGCTTAGTCGAGCTAATGCTCTTGCCATGTGTTGGAATTAATGCAGACAGTAGAGGGCACAATGACGAACTACACGCCAAAGAACATCCTGATTACTGGGGCAGCGGGGTTCATCGCCTCCCATGTCGCTAACCGTCTCATCCGCCACTACCCCCAGTACAAGATCGTGGTGCTTGACAAGCTGGACTACTGCTCCAACCTCAAGAACCTGCTCCCTTCTCGATCGTCGCCCAACTTCAAGTTCGTCAAGGGTGATATTGCGAGCGTGGACCTCGTCAACTTCCTTCTGATGACTGAATCCGTAGACACCATTATGCATTTCGCCGCCCAGACCCATGTCGACAACTCCTTTGGCAACTCCTTTGAGTTCACCAAAAACAACATCTACGGGACACATGTCCTTCTAGAAGCCTGCAAGATTACAGGTACCATCAGGCGATTCATCCATGTCAGTACCGATGAGGTGTATGGGGAGACGGATGAGGACGCTGTTGTTGGTAACCATGAGGCCTCCCAGCTTCTTCCCACCAACCCATACTCTGCAACCAAGGCCGGAGCAGAGATGCTTGTTATGGCGTACGGGAGGTCCTATGGTCTACCAGTGATCACTACCAGGGGAAACAATGTCTATGGCCCCAACCAGTTCCCAGAGAAGCTGATCCCCAAGTTCATCCTTCTGGCCATGAGGGGTAAGCCACTACTAATTCATGGGGATGGAACCAATGTGAGGAGCTATCTGTACTGTGAGGATGTTGCTGAGGCTTTTGAAGTTATTCTTCACAAAGGAGAAGTTAGGCATGTCTACAATATTGGCACAAAGGAGAGGAGGGTCATTGATGTGGCCACAGATATCTGCAAACTTTTCAATCTGGATACTGACTCTGTCATCAAGTTTGTCGATAAGAGGCCCTTCAATGACCAGAGGTATTTCCTGGACGACCAGAAGCTCAAGAATCTGGGATGGCAGGAACGTACCCATTGGGAGGAAGGCTTGAGGAAGACCATGGATTGGTACACAACTAACCCTGAGTGGTGGGATGATGTCTCTGGAGCACTTTTGCCTCACCCCAGGATGCTTATGATGCCAGGGATCGAGAAGCAGCTTGATGGATCTGATGACATCCGGAGCTTTCTGCCTGCTGCCTCAGTTTCACAGAGTGACAATGCCTCTGCTGGAAACAAGTCTCCTTTCAAGTTTTTGATTTATGGTAGGACGGGCTGGATTGGTGGACTTTTAGGAAACATCTGTGAGAAGCAGGGAATACCATATGAGTATGGGAAAGGGCGGTTGCAGGAGAGATCACAGCTGTTAGAAGATATCCGTAATGTGAGGCCTACGCATGTCTTTAATGCTGCTGGTGTGACGGGAAGGCCTAATGTGGACTGGTGTGAATCCCACAAACCTGAAACCATCAGGACCAATGTTGTGGGCACCCAAAATCTTGCTGACATCTGCAGGGACCATGGTCTGCTGCTCATGAATTATGCAACTGGTTGTATATTTGAGTATGATGCTCAACACCCAGAAGGATCAGGTATTGGGTACAAGGACGAAGACAAGCCGAATTTCATTGGTTCATTTTATTCAAAGACCAAGGCCATGGTAAGTATTGCTATGCAAATTTACGATTATTCTCTGTTATACCACTATCTTTCATGACAACTGTATATCATGTAACCATCTGTCATTGAAATTCTCACAGGTTGAAGAGCTTCTGAAAGAATATGATAATGTCTGCACTCTCCGAGTCCGGATGCCTATTTCATCTGATCTCAGCAACCCGAGGAATTTCATCACCAAGATCTCTCTCTATAACAAGGTGGTAAACATTCCAAACAGCATGACAATTCTGGATGAGCTGCTCCCAATCTCTGTTGAAATGGCCAAGAGGAACTGCCGAGGCATCTGGAACTTCACAAATCCTGGGGTTGTGAGCCATAATGAAATCCTGGAGATGTACAAGACCTACATTGACCCCAGTTTCACATGGCAAAACTTCAATTTGGAAGAACAGGCTAAAGTTATAGTTGCACCACGCAGCAACAATGAAATGGATGCTTCCAAGTTGAAAACCGAATTCCCTGAACTGCTTTCCATCAAGGAGTCTCTAATCAAGTTTGCCTTTGAGCCCAACAAGAAGACCTGAAACATGTATCTGTAACTCTGGTATATATAGCTAACCTACCATGCAAGCTTTGCCTTTAAAAGGTCCATGATTGAACATTGGGGATGTTGAAGCCAGCTTTTAACACCTTTAGCTTATCGTGAGCCTCTATTATAAGATCTCTGCTACACGTTCTCCAGCCATCCGCCCCATCAACCGTCACCAGAATATGATTCTTTTGTTTTTAGTCATGCGGGTGATAAGATTTCAGTTATTCATTACACCTTATGATATTTATGGACTTTAGTTTATGTGAGTGCAGATTCTGCCTCATATTGTAGCTGAACTTTACAATAATGATTCATTATTATTCGGGTTGAATCATAAACGGGTGACCATTAAGCTTATTTTTGTTGTTATCTCTGCTTCCTTTTCTGTCTTGTGATAACCTTTTCCATTACCTACTTTGTTTTGTGTACTATGATGTTGACGAGTCATGGAGTTTCTTTCTGTATGAAAACTCTAGTATCAATTTGCCTTGACGAGATGGAGAGGGATTTCAACACTTTGTTCTTTAAAGCTGAGCCAACAGAGGGGTTCAATATGACCCTCATCATATGGCTCTCCACACACTGTTTGAGTCAGTTCTCATCTATGGATTTGTGATTTTCTGAATGCACACAATTTATATTATGTTTGGCTCTGCTTTTGATTGGGAAGCAATAGCTCTGAGCCCCTGGACATCTGCATACGCATGCAGATTATTACTTCTGAGCGAAAATGCCAGTTGGTCAGCAGCATGGGTTACATTTTAATTTTTCTTCTGCAACGACGGTGGGGTGGAATTAACACGTCACTAATAATGCATTAGTTGCAGAGTGTACTGTAATGTAGGATCTTAGGCCGATTACAATTTGTTTAGAGCTTATCGCCAATTTTGGACATGAGTTGTATGTTATTTTATATTATAATTAAGTGTAGTCAAATTGAAACTGGTTAAACATGTTACACCATGTGATATAGAATGTGAAGCTCTCAAAACGAAAATCATATATGCTAAAGAACATTTTTATATGCCAGTGAACGTTGTTTGTTTATATCGTTCATATGTGCTTCATTTTACAAGGTGATACTAGGTTCAAAAACAGTGGTAGCAGTTTTCTGAATGTAAAGCTGATAACTATGTCTCAGTCAACTATGTTTTGGCCGGCTAGATAGCCACTTCTCTTCCATGTAGTCTTGTTATCGACCGTATTCTCATCAAGATGTACAAATTCTAAAAGGTTTTTCTTTATATCTTCTTCCAAGTCACTTTCAGCCAACCTCTGCTCTTCCAACTGTGTTCAGCTCTCAGTAGCATTACTTTGAATTCTTTCCTTGTACGCTCTTCCACGTCACTTTATGCCAACCTCTTCTCTTTTCAACTGAGCTCAGCTCAAATAAACTACGTTGAATCAATGTATATCTTGGTATGTGTGCACTTCCACATACCATCTCAGACGAATGTGCAGTAGATCGGTGAATTTGATAACAACTTGAACCTTGGTTAAGTTTGTATCAGATTGATCTCCAGCTTCTTGTCCGCCTGCCTGCTGTCTCATTGTAAAAATAATATTTCATCTTTCTAATAGTCTCCCAAGTTATTGTAAGAAATCTATCGAATTACTAAATAGAAGATTTATCATAACCAATATTGTTGGAGCGTAGATTTATATTGTATGCTAAAGTATTGGATCCTTGTACATTGTCATACGTAGTGTTGCTGCACTCAAGCATTTGCCGCTGAGGACTAAATAATGAAAAGATTAAACTAGGAGTATATTCTTCTATCTAGTGAGCCTGAAATTGAGCACAAGTGAGCATCGTGAAACCTTGGAGCGTTTGGGTCCATATCAGAATTATAAACCATGTCCATCAGCCAAAAGATTGGTGAATTGTGTTCCTTTGAGGTTTATCATGTGTTCGGTACCACGTCTGCTATGTTTTCTTACAGCAATTATTTCAGGAGGCGAGGAATCTGGGTCCTGGGATGGGCCACTGCTGTTTACATTTCGAAAAATATAAAAACCGATTTGAATTGTTCTGGTTGCTAAACTGCTGTTTTCAGTGGGATTTCTGCTCGTGGTCAATCATCCCATTTATCGGTGCATAGTTATACATCTATGATAATCATCTTTCATTATTTCGCATGGACCGTGATTCACATAACCCGCTTCACACCTATTTGTACACCCGAAACCGTCCAATTATTGGCCACATTAACGGCCCAGCAATGTTCACCTAAACCTAACTCCGGCGAAATTGTCTCGTCACCTATGCGGTAAGAAAAGGCAGCCACTGCAGAACGAGCTACGGATGGCAACAGCTGGCGGCGGCGGTAGGTTGTGGATCATCTTGTCAGACTCGACTCAACTGACGAATATCCCTTCTCACGCTTGCACACGGGCCGCACCGCCGAACCAGGTCGTCACAGGTACCTCCGTTCTGTTTCGTTGTTTTTTTCTTGGCCACACGTCTGCATGTCGTGCTCCATTGACGCTGAAACGTGCCCCTGCATGCCTCGTCTTCCTTCCCTCATTCCTTTTGCTTGTTCCGCTGCTTGCCTGCAAAACTCAAAAGTTTCTCGTCATCATGCAAAAATCTTCTACCCCCAAGACTGTCGTAGTAAGCAAGAGAGGCAATTAACCTTCCGATGCGACATAGCTGTCATGATTCTGTAGGCTCCGCCAGCAGCCGACCTTGGTATAATTGGGTAAACACTGATTTGGTTAGATCAATGACTTACTTTGGGTTGCTTAGTCTGTCATCCCTGTTGTTCTTCAATCCTATACTTTGATTGGATTTTTATGTAAATTTGTATGTACTTACCGCTGGACAAAATTGTTGGAAATGTTATTCAGACGCGGTCGTGGATGCAACAAAATTTATTGCGGAAGTGTTATTGACAAGCAAAGAAATACCAGATTTAACATAGAAAACTCTCCTCAAGACAACAAGAGAAAAACCACGAGGTAATACCGGAACAAGCACTATGTAATTAAGATTACAACTCATGTTGTCCAAATTGAATTACTCATAAATCTGGGTAGTCCTTTCCACACGAGAACAAAGACGAGGAAGAAGAGAATCACACCCAATGCGTACAAACCTCCATTTTTACTTGATTTTCTCATGACGCCGTTGTCGTTCTTGGGAGCCGCTTGATGTCGTTGTGACCGCTGACTGGGTCAGACCGTTGCCGCTATGGTAACTGTTGTGACTTTACCTTAAGGCAAAATCGCTAGCCCTCTCTTATCAACTAAGAGCGTTATTTTGTCAGTGCACCTAATGTGTCACAGACTGTCAATCACTATTTCACTTCAAGGCAAAGTTGTTGATCCTCTCTTATCAACTAATAGAGCTCTTCCAATTGCTCTTGATTTCTGACTCTTCTATCACAAAAGACACCAACAAACAACTAGAGAGATCACACCTCAACCGGTGGGATGATCTCAATGGCTCCCCTAGGACCTCTACTTATAGAAATCCATGGTATGTGGTTGCAACTAGGAATCATACTCTAATTTTTATTCCAATATTATGTTACACATAAGAAACCATCTTCTTTCCCTTTTAGATCTGACTACTATTAGGATTGGTAGCACAAACCAACTCCTACTCAAATCCAAATCCAACTAGGACATGGGTCGGAATCTTTTTCTTTCCTAACATTCTCCCCCTCCAGCCCATGAGGGGGATGTGGTCACAGAATATTACTGAGAATGTATGCTGCATAGCTCTTTACAGAGCTCCAACTTGTGGCATCAACCCTTGGTCATCATATAAGAAACATTCTTCTCAGTATAGATCTTTTTGAGAATCAATAACCTCTTATCAATCACATCATGAAGTCAATGATATCTCACATCACTATGTTTTGTTCGTTCATTATGCATTGTACTCTTGCTCAAGTTAATAACACTCAGACTATCACAGAAAATAGTCGGGTCAACCTGATTCATGCACAACTCTATCAAAAATCTCACAATCTTGAGTGTTTCTTTTCCTGCTTCTGTTGCTACAATGTAATATGCCTCTGTCGTAGAAATCGTAACACATTTTTACAACCTAGACTGTCAAGAATGCCCCCTATAAAAGTGAAAATGTACCCAAAGGTAGACTTCATGTGGTCAATCTCACCTTCCATGTCATCATCAAGGAAGCCCTTCAGAGTTGGTTCAGAATCACCAAACATCAAACATGTACTGCTTGTGCCTCCTAAGTATCTGAATATCCACTTGACAGCCTCCCAATGATCTTTTTCATGCTTTGAGATAAATCTACTCACAACACCAACCGCGTGAGCAATATCAGGACGAGTACACACCATTGTGAACATAAAACTCCCCAAAATAGAAGGATAGGGAATCTTAATCACCTCCTCCTTCTCTTCATCTGTATATGGGCATGACTTCTTACTTAGCATGAAATGACCTGATAGTGGAGCACTCACGTCTTTGGCTTTGCTCATGTTGAATTACTTAAGAATCTGTTTGACATAACTCTGTTGTGACAACCACAACCTGCATTGTTTCCTATCGTATGATTTGTATTCTCAAAATATGTCGTGTTGGTCCCAAATCCTTCATCTCAAAGGCTTTGGAAAGCTTTGTCTTCAGTTTCTTGATGAAACTGACATCGTGTCCCACTATCAACATGTCATCCACATAGAGTAGCAGAATAATGAATTTTCCATTTGGAAACATCCTGATGTAAATACATGGATCTACACTTGCCTTCTGGTACTCGTGACTATGCATGAAAGAATCAAACTTCTTGTACCACTATCGAGGAGCTTGTTTCAAACCATACAAACTCTTCTTCAATCTGCAGACGAAAGTGCTCTTTTCCCTTCACCTGAAAACCTTCTGGCTGCTCCATGTAGATCTCCTCATCTAGGTCACCATGAAGAAACACCGTCTTCACATCCATCTACTCAAGCTCCAGATCTAGGATAGAAACCAAGCCTATAACCAACCTAATAGAAGTAATCATCACAACAGGAGAAAATATCTCATCAAAATTCATCCCTGCTCTTTGACTAAAGCCCTTGACAACTAGTCTAGATTTGTATCTGATATCCTTGTTGTTGTTATCTCTCTTCATTTTGTAAACCCACTTGTTATTTAGTTCTCTCCGGCTCTGGGGAAGCTCCACAAGCTCATAGATATCATTCTTTTACAAAGAAGACATCTCCTCCTGTATCGCCTGATGCCACTGTGCTATGTCTCTATGAGTTTGTACCTCATGACAAGTCCCTGGCTCCCCCTGATCAATAAGGAGAATATATTGAGATATCATATATCTGGATGAAGGATGACAAACTTTGTTAGACCTCCTCAACTATTGCTCTGAAGACTCTACCTGGTGATGATCTTTCTCTCCCTTCCCAGAAGTCTCTGACTGTGAGTCTGGATCACTCATTTGTACATCTGGAACAGGAGCAATCAATGTGCTATCACTCAGCTGCTCAAGTTGGTTGTGTTTCTCTTCTTTGTCATATGAAGATTGTACATGTGAAGAAGCTGAAACATCCTCATACTCATCATCAGAAGAACTATCACCTGATCCTGCAGCTTATACATCATCACTCTCAGGCTCTGTAACTGTCTGACTCTCACAGAATGTCACTTCTATGTGTCTGCTCGTGGTCTTTTTCACAAGGTCCCATAACATGTATCCAAGTTGTTGATCTCCATAGGCAAGAAATATACATGGCACCACTTTATCATCCAGATATTATTTCTTTTCCTTTGGAATATGTCCATAAGATTTGCATCCAAATACTTGCAAATGAGCAAAATAAGAATCATTGTCTATCCATACCTTCTCAGGTATATCATACCCAAAAGGAAGCGATGGAGATCGATTAATCAGATAGTAGGCAGTACTCACTGCCTTACCCCAAAATGTGTTTGACAACTTTGCAGTATTCAATATACATCTAACATTCTCCACTATGGTACAGTTCATCGTATCATCTCAGTTGTACCATTATGTTGTGGTGTGTCGGGCACTATCCTTTCATATTGTATTCCATGATGTGTGCAGTAATCCTGGAACTCCTTAGAGGTGTACTCTCCTCCATTGTCCATGCGGAGACACTTCAACTTTTTCTCTGTCTCCTGCTCCACCATGGCATGAAATTTCTAGAAACACTAAAAAATTGATCATTGGTCTTCAGCAAGTAGGCCCACACCTTCCTAGATGTATCGTCAATGAATATGACAAAATACCTATTGCCACCCAATGACCCACCTCAAATAGACCACATACATATGAAAGAAACAACTATAGAAGTTGTGACTTCACCTTTGATCTTGTCTTGAAAGAAACTCGTTGATTCTTTCATGTCTGACATGCATCACATGAACTAAGACTAGTGTCCTTGCTACAAGGAATCAATCTCTGCTTTGATAAAATCTTCCAGCCTTTCTCACTCATGTGTCATGTCTGTCTACGCCATAGATCTGTCTGGTGATCCTTAATTACATATATATGGCCGCCTTTGAGCACCTTAAGATGGGTTTCGTACAATGTGAGACATAATTTGTCATGTACAATAACCAAAGCACCCTTGGTGATCTTGTATTTCCCACCACTAAAATCCAGTGTCATGTACAATAACCAAAGCACCCTTGGTGATCTTGTATTTCCCACCACCAAAATCCAGATGACAACCTTCTCTATCAAATAATGAACCAAATATCAAACTCCATCACAAATCTAAAATGTGAAAAACATCCTTCAATGTGAGTGTGCAATTGACACTTGTTTGAACACAAATGTCTCTGATCCTGATAATTCTAGAGAAGCTAGAATTTCTCATGTTCACCCTCCTGAGATCTCCCCTCCTATATGAAGTGAAGAATTATATACTTGGTGAAGCATGATAAGAAGTTGCAGTATCCACCACACACTCAGAATCATCATCCTCAGCATGCAAACACAACTCTTAGATTGTTAAGTCCACATCGTCATCATCGTCCCTATCATCTGAGATTGTCGTTGTAGTATTCTTGTTGTCATCTTGATTATCTTTGGCTTCAAACCCATGTTTCTTTTTCTAAACCTTACAATCCCTTTTAAAATGACTCGGCGTGCCGCAAAGGAAGCACCATCTATTACTCTTTGAATTGGATCTACTACAAGTCCCATGGTCCAGGAACTCACCGCATCTCTTGGATCTGCCACACTCTTTCTCTATCGAAACCTCTACTCTCTATGAAGTACACCTTTGATCAGTTGTCACCTAAGGCTCATCATTGGGTCTCTTCATTGAGTAGATTACTCTTCACCTGGTCAATTGTCAACTTACCTTCTTGTACATAATTGTTGATTATCACTACGAGTGTCTCTGAATTGTCAGGTTATGATTCCAGAAGAAGTAGAGCCTGGAGTTCATAATCAAGAACCATCTTCATGGACCCCAGCTGATTTACAAGGCTTTGGAATTGATTCATATGCTCAGTGATGCTTGTACCATCCCGATATTTAAGGATCCCCAACTTTCTTATCAATAAAGCTTTATTGTGCAGTCTTTCGCTCATATAATTTCTTGAGCTTCTCCAACAGATCTTTGGTTTTGGTCTCTTCAGAGACGTGATTAATACATAAATGTTTAGCCACTTTCGTACACTTCCGACAGTCTTCCTGTTTAATTTTTTCCAGTCTGCATCAGATATACTCCC
Source organism: Alisma plantago-aquatica (assembly GCA_963693085.1). Taxonomy (NCBI): domain Eukaryota; kingdom Viridiplantae; phylum Streptophyta; class Magnoliopsida; order Alismatales; family Alismataceae; genus Alisma; species Alisma plantago-aquatica. Next base: position 1,183,817,340 of record OY856410.1, on the reverse strand, counting down.
TGGCTTTTATCCCTCTGCCATATCGTACAAATCTTTATAATAGAGAATATCCTCCATATTGGGCTTCTAAATCTTTCAATTTGTTCTTGTCATCATTGTCACATTTTCATCCTTCCCCATCTAGATCAGTATCTACAACCTGTGCTCTGATACCACTTGTTGGGGATGTTGTAACAATACGGTCCCAGATGCAACAAAATTTATTGCAAAAGTGTTACTGACAATCGTATAAATCCAAATAAGAAACATCAGATTTAATGTGGAAAACTCTCCTCAAGATGAGAAGAGAAAAACCAAGGGGCAATATCGAAAAAGCACTATATAATTTAGATAACAACTCACACCATCCAAATTTAATCACCCATAAATCCAGGTAGCCCTCCCCACATGAGAACAAAGATGAAGAAGAAGAGAAACACACCCAATGTGTACGAACATCCCTCTTTACTTGATCTTTTCATGACACCGCTATCATTCCTAGGGACCGCTTGATGTTGTTGTGACCGTTGACTGGGTCAAACCATTTTTGCTATGGAAACACTGTGTTTGTAACTGCCAACCGCTACTTTTTTTCAAGGCAAAGTCGTTGACCCTCTCTTATCAACCAAGAGAGTTGCTCTGTCAGTGCACCCAATGTGTCACTGAGTGTCAGCCACTACTTCGCTTTAAGGTAAAGTCGATGACCCTCTCTTATCAACCAAGAGATCTCCTCCAGTTGTTCTTGTTTTTTTGGCTTTTCTACCACAAAAGGCACCAACAAGCAATTGGAGGGATCATACCTCAACTAGTGGGATGCTCTTACTTGCCTCCCATAGGGCCTCTATTTATAGGCCCGCATGGTATGTGGTCCCAACTAGGAATCCTACTCCAATTTCTAATCCAATACCATGTTACACATAGGAAACCATCTTCTTTCCCTTTTAGATTTGACTCCTATTAGGATTGGTAGCACAAGCCAACTCTTACTCAAGTCCAAATCCAACTAGGACATGAGCTAGATTATTTTCCTTTCCCTACAAAAATGTTGTACAAATAAAGGACCATGTAGTTGATTTTTTTTTCTTTTTTTGGTTCAAATATATCTACTAATCATTCAACTCCAAGCAAGATATTACTAAGCACTATTATGGTAAATCATGTCCAACAATTACCTATTACTAAGTAGGGGGACAAAATCCTTAGCTATAGTGTGGGCAAGTTTATTGTACAATACAATCCTATGTCTCACTCAGGAGAAAAGGATTCCATGTGTTACATCCTTGAAATTTGTAGATTTCAAGCCTAAATGAAATTAGGGAACATATAACAATGAAGAGTTTTGAGGGATCTTGGTGGATGATTCCAAACCCTAGACTCATAATAAATGTCCAATTTAAGTTAATAATGTACTTTTGAACATATGTTTTCATATGAGGTGAATATAAGATGCAATAGTTACCAAAGTGAAGTTTGGTAATTAGGAATGTGACTAAGATCATGGAACCTTTGGAAGGCCCAAGATGTGGTTCATGGGCCTTAGGGTCACTTTTCCGCCTAATAGGTTAATCAGAGTTTACATATGGGTCCCTGAGATATGTTTTAGATATTGAGGAGATTTGTGATTATGATAGATATCTAAGATATTTTTGGTTGATAGATAATCAGAATATAAGATAATGGGAGAAATTCTAGAATGATCCAAGTTATTATGTGGCTTGGATAATTAGTTGAAGAATTACTCACCTTTCGGTTAAGGATTCTATTTTGGATAATTAAAGAAGGAATTGATCTCCCATCTTATAATAGAATATAGATAATAGAAGCATGTGGTTGATCCCAGAGTTTGAAGGTGATTGGAGGTCCTATGGCTGGTTGGCAATTATCTTCACAGAATGGGTTTTATATAAAGAAAATAATAGAGAATATATGAGGAAGGAAACATGGACTTTCCCTTTTGGACCATAGGCTCTCTCCCTTGCTTTCCTTTTGTTAATAGCCAGCATGGGGTTCCCCTAGATGTATATACAAATAGTAATAATCAGAGCCTTCCACGTTATCACGACAGGGGCCTCCAACCCCTACTGCCACGAGGAGTCCTGAAAAGGCAAGACTAGAGGAAAGGTTATATAAGGGTGTGGATACTAACCCTCTCGGGAAACCTCTCTCTCACCTTCGTATTAATCAACAACTTCCCCGATCATCAATCCAATAGATCCCATTGATGGGCACCCCCTTGTGTTGCCGCCTCAGGGCACGCTGGCTGGAGATAAGACCATAATGGAGGAGAAGGTCTCAAGGTCGACCTTACCTAGTGGATGAAGGAGCTTCTTCTTCCGCTGACCTATTCGCCGTACATGAAGCAAAATGAAGGGAGATCGAACAGAATCAGATGCCCTGCCGGTGCTGGTGAGGCAGAGTTGCTACTACAACTCTGTCACTAGCCCGGTCCTCACTAACCTGAGCACCCTCGGTGCAACCTAGTTCAAGGGTAAGACCAGAGAACCCCTACTAGAGATGCTCGACCCCTTGCCAGGCCTCGAGTGGATGGAAGAAGCCAGACTAGTTGGAGGTTGTCGTCTCCTCTGATCTGAACTGGCCTAATCACGAGGTTAGGGATGGCGAGCTGGATCTTAACGATCGCCATGGTGGCAGGTAGTATAGGCGGCAAAGCCGTGGTGCATGGAGGAGGAAAGGGTAGTGCCACCTTGGTGCCTCCAGTCGAATCGTGTGCGGATTCTGATGCTGCAGACGTGCTTAGGGCAGAAGATCTGCCCGTCACGGGGTAGAAGGAGAAACACAGTGAAATGACCAGACAACCCCTAGAGTCATATGTCATCAGTAAAGGAAAAGAGGTAATCTCCCTTTTACTTATGATCTGGGCAATAATTAAAAAGGAAATACTAAAAGCTGATGTGGCGTTGTCTGATTGGCCCAAATACCTTTAATTTGTAAAAATCATAGAAATTACTAGGATGCTCGGATGAAGACATCTAATATATGAAAATTGCTCAGAAAAATGAAAGATATCCAAAGAAAATATAATCAAAGTCTGATTAAGCTTCATGTTCCAAAATTATATGCAATACATGTGATAATGTGATTGTATAAAGAGAAATCTAGATTCCTTTAAACTGATGATTAATTGAGTAGATTTGGTTACATTGAGATAATACCTGATCTTGTTATGTATAATGAAGAAATACTTGATAAAGATGAATAATCAATGATTCTAGATTAATAATATTATTCATGCTGATTTAGGGTTTTGAAACCAATGTGAATACTGTGCTATGATCTTAATGCTAGTAATATGATCTAGGTATCATGAATAGTCTAATATGCTTAAGATGATGATAAGGGTTTTAGGTAATATGCATAACTAAATTTGTAATCTTAGAAACCATGATATGTTGGATTTAGGGTTTGTAACCCTAATCCCTACTCCAAACATGAGATAACCCTAAACCCTAGTTTAAGAGTGGGTCTAGATCTGATTAATGTAATGTGAATACATGGTGACACGTATGTAGTATGTATACATCAGATTGAATACTTTGTTGCTTGGTTGTTTGGATACTCTCTTAAAGTATATGAGATTTCTACATAGTTTCTATAATGGCATAAGGTACTGGTTACACTTATGAATACATGTATCGAATTCTAAGTTTGCTGAGGTTTCTCGATGATATTGAATGAATGATAAACTGCTTGCTTGTTTATTTACATCTTGCAAACTACAAAGTTCCTATGAGTATTATGTAAAGTAAATAACAATATTTGAACCATGGGTTAGATTAATCTTAAGGGTAATGTGCACGAGCCCAGGAGAACAATGATTACACCTGAGGTAGTAGACCAGATGTGGGTTAGAATTTGAAAGCAAGTTTATGTTCTTATGTGTAAATAACAGATGTTAGTTATATGCTTACTTGTGATTATTGGATGAACCCACGTACCAGTATAGATATATACTGACTGCATATTTATTTATTGGCATTTTAAGTACATGTGATACTTGATTCGTGGACATGAGGTTATAGATAAAAGATGTTGAAGACACTAAAGTAATTCATGAAGGTTTAGACATATTGGTATATCATCCTACATGTATAAGTTAATTCTTTCTAAAATTTATGTAACTCCTTAGAGGAGACTTTTATGCAAACATGTGAATACTTGTTCATTTATGGAAATTGTTTAATATTACATATTATTTCTTGAATCTGATTCTGGAATTTATGAGTAATGATTTGCGACTTTAAGGCCTTTTAGACACTCAAAAGTGTGGGTCGTTACACCATGTCATAAATGTAGACCTAAATAGAGATTGCATGAAAATATATGTTCAATAGTAAACTTTATTTTTCATCGTCTGCCCAAATAAGTAGCTATTGCCCCTTCTGTCATAAGGCTAGAGTACAACCAATTTATTTAGATTTATAACCTTACACCTATTACAAATGCAAAGATGCATTACATGAATAAAAGAAGCTAAAGAGACCATCTACATTCCTATTATATACATGAAAGACTTGTTCATCATCACCTCCAATAAAGTGTTAATATAGATTTCATCTACTTAATCAATTTTACTAATGCATTTAATATCAATTTGATATTCGCTAACAATATTCAATTGAACTAAGTGCATGTACGTATTCATGTTCACACCTCATAGCCTAATCTTAGGTCTCTGAGTCAGATCTCAAACCTCTACTTGTATTTCTTCCATGCAAAGTTAGGGGGAAGTTTAATAGCTCTTTGAGTATCAAAACAATACTATAAGGTGCAACCCTAAAGGATTTACTAAAGAGGAGAATAACAAGGGTTATAACCACATTCAATAAACCAAGGTTAACATGTAGGAACAGTTGTATCAACATTTTAAGATCTCTATATTATAATTTTCTTGTTGAGATATAATTTTTTAATTCATTTTTGCATAAATTGATATCCACTAAATCAAATTTTTGATTGCATGGGCATGAGTCAAGAGTATGCTAGGGTAAAAGCTTCATGTCCCATTGTTGATTTGCATATAGGAACTCGTGTTATGCACATGCTTTGGAATAATAGATTATCTCAGAGCATTATGTTTAACTACAAAATGAGTAGCACAACCTCCATTACATTTGCAAAATCCTACAACAAAATCACACACACAACCACATCACCGCACAAAACAATTATATAACTTCAGAATAATATAGAAGTTCTTGGTTTAAAAATGCAAACAACAATAAGATAGGTGAGCTTAAATATTACTACATTTATTGTTTGCAACAGAAGTGATGACTGCAAAATTAGTGACACCCACATTATTGGAATATTTGAGGTTCAAAAAGATCATAACGTAAGCAAAGAAATGCTTTTCAGCAAAACCAAAACAATATCAAGTAACCCACAAACTCTAACTTCGACAATGTGTTCAAATAAAGAAAACATCAATACCAACAAGTAAAAGAGATCCTCATCACAAAATTAAACAACACGTGTACAAAGCATAATTGTCAAGCTACAGAACAAACTTTGAAGCTTAAAACAAACTGCTATCAAAGAACACTCATCAACAACAAATACAACCACAACATAACTTGTGCTAAAATGGTGTTCATCTAAGTTTAAAATCTTCTACTAAAATGAGTTAAGACAATACCCCACCTAACTTGAGGGGAGTTGAGCCACATAAACTATGTATCTCTGGAATGAGTGTTACACAACATCAAACAAATTTCAACATTAACACTTATAGACTAAGAACTCCCAAAATTTCTAGATGTTGAGAGGTGAATGCCTAGTAAGTAACAACATGTAAATTTCAAATTTTACTAAATGGAATTGAGTTTTAGACGGATTCATATGGACACTTTCAGATAAATAAGTCACAAATATGACTTAAAACATAAAGAAAATAAAAGAAAGGTCTATATAGACAGCTCTACGGCATTAAGAGACATGATTCCATTATTCCTAATGGTATACATTCTATTGTCCTCCCGTCATCTAGATTCTTCCCAGTAAGGACCAATATATTCTGGTTTAGGGGAATTTCTTTTCCAAGATTTCATCCTTCACATTGTAGTTGGCGTTTGAACTCTCTTTCTCCAAAGTGATGATTTTTCCTATTAGAGTCTTGACAAAGATCTACACAACAACCTAAAGGTGCAAGACCACATCATCATGGACTATGATCAACTTTATCATCAATAAATATGTGTAAGGCTTACATGAGAAGAAACCATAGAAATACTATGATGCAATTGTATACATGTAAGCCTTCAAATAGAAAATTGTTGAAGTCACACAAGACCACATGAAAAGAAATCATAGAAATATTAGATTGATAGTTCTAGTGAAATTTAGTTGTTCAATAAATATAATGCAAATAAAAATTCCTTTAGATACAAGTTTTTATGAATATCGGTGTCGAACTACTAACAATTTGATATCAACTGATTTTAGAGTCAAAGTATAATTCATGGAAATAAAACATCTAGTTCCCTAATTATTATCAGCTGTATTGAATCTCTTTAAATATTGGTTGGGGTCAATAAAAAATTAAGTATATAAAGAGAAATTATCTTCTTTTAATGATGTGTCTTCTTCTCATGAGCATTGAAATTCAGTCAGTTCCTCATTGTAGTAGTGTATGGGCACATATTAAAATGAATGTTGGCATCTGGATTCCTTCATTGCATGTGTTTTGGAGGAACTCTTTTTTATCACTAGATATGCAACCAAACATGTTACATAAAATAATCATTAAAATCAAGGCAAGAGGTAAAGTGGATGATTATCAAAGGTATGCATTTGAATGGAGTTTGAGCTTGATCTTTACTCAGCATATAGTGATTATATTATAATACCTACTGCTTAAGTATGCCAAAGTCTGAATAAAGAGGGATCATCAGTGGGTTGACAACCAACCATAAGTTCCTCCAATTTTATGACATGAAGCCTCAAATGTAATTTCTTTTTCCTGAGACATGTAGTGTTTTTATCTGACAACACAATATTGTGGTAAGACCCACAAAAAATTTAACTAAAAAAATGTAATGGACGATAATGTGGTATTTGGATGATGATGATGATGATGATGATTGAATACATCTAAAGGTTGTTGTTTCAACTTTTTAAATTTAGAGTGTTATGAATGATGGTTATAAATAAAATAAAATTGTGGAATATAGGTCAACTAAGAGATGACTGAAGTGTGGTTTAGGTCCTAAGTATTTCTTAGTTAGGAAGCATGGATATTGTTGTCACCGAGCAAAAACAAAATTGGAACAAATATGGCATCGGATGCCAAGTGTGTGGTTCCTTAAGTAGTTCATATCATTGAATTGGTACACAAGATGACATATATACAAATGTGGGTTTGATTTAATTTAGATGACTCAATTTAAGTCAAGGGCTCTATGAGATTTAATTTAGGTTTGTTCAAGTAACCAATAGTTAGGAAGCATGCATGTTGTAATGCACATGTAAAACAATTGGAACAAACATGGCATAAGATGACAAATGTGTAGGTTCTAAAATAACTCATACCATAAAATTTATTTATCAGTTGTTTGACAATATTTTGAATTAGAAGGCAAGCCTGAAGGTGTTTTCATATTAAATTTGTTGCATGACAATTTATGAGCGTAATGAGATTTTATGTAGTTTTATATACATTATTATAGGTAGTTGCCTCAAAAAGTATCATTAATAGATAAAAAAATACTAAAATTGAAATAATTGTAGCAACAATGAATCACATGTGAGATCAATTAATATGTGTAGGATGAAATTTGAAACATTAACAAATGGAACACTGGAAAATTTATTGGTGGTTTAACCCAACTACTAAGTAAAAGAATTTGTTGTTTTGACTCAAACTTGATGATAAGGTGGTAAACAATAAAAAAATATTACATTTTCAAATGAAAAGAAATGATTATAATTTTAATAACAACCAAATCAAGAGAAAACACGAACTACCAAAATGACTCTAATAGAAAGCAGTGTATTATCACATGCTCATGAAAGATAGTTGGCTATAGCTAAAGCGGTGCATTATTACATGCTGAAGAAAGCTAGTAAATTAAAGGATAGTCATAAACACCAAAGAGCTAAATCGTAAGAATGATGCAAGAGTACATCTCAAATTTTGTAGTCCTTAGTTTTACACATAGTCAACATAATTTCTTGCATTTTTGAATGGAAAAACTAAAGCATGAATGTGTCCTCAAATGTGAACCTCAATCAGATTTCACACAGTTTCCAAGTTGTCTATGTTTCATGAACTGTTCAAAATTCTCTAGGATTTCACAATAGGTTCTTGATTTCTCGATAAAAAAATTATTATCTCATATTTAATTTATGTCTTTCAGTGTTTGTAGTAAAATTTTAATATGTCTATTATATCTATATTTGTAGGGTCATTAGAGATAAGGGTTATGAACACTTTGGTTTATTTACATTCGGACCTTCCTTACATTTAATACTAACTATTGAGAATACAATAGAATCAGCTATACATCAGGTGGTAATACACAAGTATCTTAATCTTTAAAGATGGTTTTCAAGAGGAAACTACTTGTATCATATTTTAGAATGGATTAAGCATGCTAATGAGATCTACTCTTTTGTGATTTGGAGACCCAGGGGCATGACTTCATGCAAGAAGAATGTTTCTTACTATTATTTACTTTTTCCTTAAAAGAGGTAAGCATAAAAGATTGGTTTTATTATGGACGTGGTAAAATATACACATTGTACACTTAGAGCCGCCCTTAGTTTGTATCACCTTGTAGTGATTTTTAGGGACATGAGTATTAGAGGTTGCAAAAGAAAATGGAAAGTCTACATGAATTAGAGGGAAGTCTTGCTTATATTTTATGTAATTTTTATTTCCTTTTTGAAAGCCAATTACTCTAAGTTTGCTTGATCAATATAAAACCACAGAGCTTAGAGACAAATGGGAAAGTATTTATAACCACATTTAATCCATATACAATAGAATCTATTATTGCAAATCATATATCCTAAAATTTGTGAGTTATAAATGTTTTGTCATCATTGAATTAGTCGCTTCAAAATCCTCTAGTAGTGTATTGCAGGCAATAAGCACACTGTTGGAGGCCAAGTTTATTTATTTCTAGTCCAGGTGCCATTTCTAGAAGGAAAAATAGAATCTGGAAAATGTACTTAAGTGAGACATGAAAAAATATGACATATGCCAAATAGTTTTAGTTTTTCTTTAAATAATTGTGAAATGTTCTAACATTTGCAAGAAGTGTGAAACTTTTAGACTCTTAAAATGTTATAGACTTTTTCACATCAATATGGTACAAAAACATCATAAACTTCAATGAAATATATTTGTTAAAAGGGATGGTTTACTACATGTGTCTAGAAACTTTTAAGATTATGACCTAATCAACCACATCCGTCCCAAAGATAATAGCTCCTCACATGTGGCCATCATGTCCATAACCAGGTAACAAAATAAAGAAAACATATAAGTGACCCAATGTATTTTGGACATTAAATTTGACTCATATAATTTAGGATTCATAGTAAGATGATGTATAATGTGAAATAACCTTGGTACATAGTGTGAAGTGTTCCTTGTTTATGGAAACTGGTTTAGTATGAAATGATATAATTGTTATCAATGCCTTCATTATACGGTAGATAACTCAACCATGTAGTAGATAAATCAAATTAATATATCTATTTTGTACCATACTAAATCTCAGACAAACATGGATTGAATAAAACAAAATTGCATACCTTTCCAGAGTGAGTTTGTTGAAACATGATGCTACTCAGTTTGTTATTCTCTTATAGAGTTGGAACTGGAAACTATTGGTGGAATAAAAAACAACCTTGTTTCTGGTACACAAAGAAGCATTTGTTCCAAAACACCATAAGAAACATGTTCACTTTTTCCAACCTAATGGCAATCACATAGAATATAGATTTAAAGATCCAATGTGAGTATTCACAAACTTAGATGTAGAACCCAAAGAAATGTTGAACAAGGAAGCAACTTGCATTTCCTGTTATGATGCAATGACATATGAACCTGTTTGTAGTCCAAGACCACGTTGGTATTGGTCTCTTTCCATTTTATCAATAGATTAAATGCAACTATAAGTTTCCAACCTATACCAATGGGAATAAAGTTGAGATGCAAAGGATCTTATTTTTTGTCAAACCTGATGGTCTCCACATAGAATGTATATGATGATTCAAATTTCCATCTAACAACACTAGTAGTACATGGAAAATTATATAGTTTCAGATATGATACAAAAGTATTTTACTTGATCCATGAGAGTTTGGTACACAAGACTATAGATAGGGCTCTCGAATAATAATTTTAACACATGAAAAAGTCTAAGACAACCACATATGACAGTAGTGCCATCAAACCCAAACGCAACAACCAAAGGCCACAAAAATGGAAACCCATCATAAAAATATTCAGGACACTGCTTATTAGTAACAACAATGCTTTCCATTCCTCTATTTCTCCAAATGACATGTCTCTTTAATTTCGTTCCACATCCAATCTCGTATTTAATTTCTTTCCACATCCAATCTCATCCTACATTGTATCTGTTTATTTTGCTTCCACTAACATTACTTCAGCAATCCACCAGTGGAACCTCCCCGACCGAAGGCTAGAAGACACAGGTTCAAGGTGGAAATATCCCCTAACTGTAGCCCAACTCAACCACAACCATTAAATTTAGTAACATGGATCGATGTATGGGTGTGATCGTCACTCCAAAAGGGGAAAATTGGAGATCATGTAGTTTATTTGGGTGTAATCATCTGATCAGTTGGTTTTTCAAAAGAGGGGGATTATATTAAAGGATTGTGAATGAAAATTCAGAAGCTTGGATATTTGAGGCTATTCATCATTTATACTATTGATGTGTAATCTATGAAAGACCTTGTAGCATAATCACAAAAGTGTGAACGACATGGTGCACATGGAAGGGGGAGAGGAAGTTCAATGCAACCAGTGAACCACAAAAACCAAATTCAAGTGGAAACATAGAATCCAATGGTACTAAATTAGAGGCAGCATCTACCGCCAGGTTTCTGATAAGAGGAGAAGGAAAAAAATGTGTTTGCCAAAGGTAGAAGAAAATACATGAGATTCAGACTATGGATGTAGCAAACTAACTTCTCGGCAACCCCAATTAAGGAAGGCCTTAAAGTTGAGAGCCATTACCTAAATTTTTTCCCAAGGATCTAGATTTTACCAAAAAATATAACATAGAAAATAATTTCCATTAATTCAAATAATGTTTAAAAATGTTCTTATTAAGGGTTATATGAATTCATCATTAAACTATACATAGAGAAGAAATGTCTAGCTAATCCTCCTTACATAGATCAATGCCCTCATGTCATTTTATTTGGTTTCTGAGCATCTTTAAATTTGCATGTACCTAAAATGTTGTAAATAAAAAAAACGATCAATATAACAAGTTATAGTGGTATGTAGGAGAAATAAAATATTTGCATCTAGGTGTAACAACATTTTCACAACAATTATTGTTACACAAACAAAATTAGCATTTTCATTATACCTTCTCAACCTATTTTTACTCAATCTCTGGGATACCCTTTCAGGGTCTTGTCCTTGCAATGGGCGTTAGGCCACCTTCTCAATCTGGAGCTAGGTGCTATGTTGGTCAGCCACCTTCTTAATCTGGAGGTAGATGCCTAATATGACCTCCCAAATATGTGGTGTGGTCTCAGTCATCTTTATGGCTACTCTTTCAGTTCTGAGACTTCCAGAGTTGGTATGAGGGGTTCGAGCAATCTATAATGATATGATGTGATATCCATAGGGACTAAATAGATTGCAGAAAATAAATAAACAAGCAAACATTTATTTGCAATCCATTTGACAATCCTCAGAAAACATCGACAAACTAATGTAGGTAGTCTTAGGTGTAACCACATACCTTGATGGTGAGATATGCAGATCATGTAATTTATATACTTCAAGCATATTATCCAATCAATAAGCAAATCAAGTAATCCACATTTTAATCTGCATGAATGTGAATCCTAAAGTGTCACCATTACATTAATTAGATTAAGCCCTACTTGGTCCTAATCTAGGGTTTAGGTTTCCTTGTTATCAAGTTATTATTAGAGTCATGCTTTGAAATTTCACTTACCAAGTTCATGTTAGGTATAACCATGATGATCATATCTACCATGTTATTGCATTAGGAACACTTATATCAGATTAGTCACGTTAAGGTTATAGCAAGTTACATAATTGATGTTTAAGATCTTAATTATATATATTAAGGATCATCCAATCTAGAAAACGTAGTTTCTCACCATTATGATCATAAGCATGCTAATTTATCATTATAGTTCACAATATAAGTCAATAACATAAAAGATAGGTTTTTACCATTTTTGACATGTTAACACCCAAACCTAGAGTTTTTATGCATTTAATCACCACTTTAACACATATTGCACTACTTTTAGAGATAGAATTATATTTAGGTCTCAACTATATTTTATTTGGATTCCTCCCATTTTTGTGGTCACTTTCATATATAACTTGTCTAATTGTGAGCATCCTAGCAATTACTATGACTTGCAAACTTATATATATTGGCCAATGACAAACTGACACACCAACACTTCCTTGTTTTTTTTTAATTAGACCGGTCAGGGTGTTGGAAAAGACCACACTTCCCTCGGGATGTAAAAGCTCATGGAGGGGCAATAGAGTCATTTGACTCTATTCGTCATCTAGATCGCATCGAGCGATTCTCCGTCTGTCTTCCCTGCATGCATGCTTGTGTGTCGTTGCCACCGTGATAGGGAGGCTTCTCTAGTCATGTTGCTAGGAGCCCCATCTTGGAGGAGTCGTGATGCGCCACAGTTGAGTTTACCTAAGATTCTAGAGTGCACCGACATGGGAGGGCACCCTCTTCTAGGCCTGGTCAGTAGAGGCAAAGCACAACTTCATGTTGTGATGTTAGGGATACGAGGAAAGTATCTAGGTATACGATCATCGAGCCAGTCTCATCTGAGACTATCAAGAATCACCAAACCAATGAGTCAATTGTATATCTCCACATGGCTTGCAAAGCGGCCTACAGAACATGGAACTACATGCCACTCAGTTGGCCTTCTAGCGATCTACCACCGCTCATGGTGAGGAAGTCACAAGCTTGGGCAGGGTGACACTCACTAGGTTTGAAGGTTCATTAATACACCCGAACTCCCTTCCATATCTAACGCTACCTCTGGGAACTCGGGTATACATCCTTCTAAAGTGAATATGAGAACGGAAGGGATGGTGATCTCATCTGTACATCTGGTCAGACCCTGGTCTCCCCCTAGAGATGAAGACCTCCCTATATACACATCCTAGGGAACCCTAGAGTCACCACAAGGGAGAAAAGGAGGGTAGAGAGAGACACTGAAAGAAGACATGGGTTTTTCCTCCATGCATATGTCGATTAGCCAAGGATTAATAGGCTAGACTTTCCAACGAGATTATCAAAGAATAGAAGGCAAAGGCTTAACTTTCATTCCTTCTTCCTCTTTTCCTTAATCATATTAATATGGTTAATTCATGGATTTAGTAATGAAAGGGTCATCATGATGTCAGCAGAGTAACTCCTATATCTCTATTTATTTATCTTTCATTAACATATTTCCGAAAATAAATATCCATATTACTTGGTTGACAGACCAAAATTTAATATATGGTATTTTATCAGATAATTTGATTATTCTTTTCCTTTCACAAAAATAGGAACTCATAAAGATTTTTCCCCATTGATATTTAATTGTGGGATCTTATTGGGATATATTTCATATGCAAAAGCTTGATCCTTTTAAGATTATTTAAAACATTACCATTAACTCATGGAATATCCTTTTTTCCCAAATTCTGCAATTCTCTTCTTTTCATTCTTATTTTTTAGTGCACAAAAGTTAGATTGAGGTAATGTTATTTGGTTCCTCAACATAGTGTTTCCACTCTTGGCTAGATAATTACTTTTAAAATCATCTAAAACATCATACATTTTATAGTGTCTTGGAAACTTACATATTATTCAATATTTTAGTTATTTAGCAACTCAAAAAGCCAGTATCAATTATGTATGCATGAAATCTCTTGTTTCTTGAATGTTCCACACTATTTCATATTTATAAATACCAATTAACCATTATTCTTGGAAACTTATTGATTATCAGATTTTCTTTCTTTCTTTTCTCCATATTTTTCATTGGATTATAGAAAGACAATAAATGACAAAAATCCTTACAATGGTGAATTTGCAAATCAAATACATACTTTTCTAAACAAAGAACACAAACTTTATAATATATTCATAACAAATCGTTATTTGTATTCTAAAACATGTATAAATTCATGCAAAAATATGAGTTATAACATCCTTTCTCTCTTATAGGAATTGTGCCCTCAAAATTTGACTAGTCATCTAAGAAGATGGTATGAGATAATTTCCTCACATATATTTTAACCAACATCACATAGTGACATTATCTTTTATTTATGTGTTAATTCCTTCTATTCCTTTAACTTGTGCTACAAGCACCCACTACAAAAAAAACATGTTCTTTTATGTGCTTATATATATGGTTTATCCACACTTAGTAGTGTGGAAACATCCATCATCCAAGCTAATTAAAAGTGTGGAATTAGTTTGGAAATATAAAGCATAAAAAAATATCCACTTTATTTACGTGTAAAAAATTCCACAATTTATTGAGTGGTGAATATTTCTCCATGCCATTATGAGTGGAATAAATTCCATCACCTTTTGTGTGGTAACAAATTATACACAATTTTTGAGGTGGAAAATTTTTAGTGTGCTTCTCTACTAATCTAGTATCCACTTATTTTGGTGCGGAAAGTTTCCCATGACCATTACATTTGATTATCCACATTCGAAAAAGTGGAGAAAAAACACATATCATTATTTTAGATTCAATAATATTTAGGTAATGACCTAGAAAGTTTGGACTATGAGTTTGGAGAAATTAGGCTGAGAACTCATTTTTACATATGTGCCACACTGATAAAAATCTAGAATCACATTATCCACTTTATATTTTCTTCTGAATAAAGCTTAGTCTTGTTTTTTGTATTCTTAATAAAGACAAATAAGTTTGTACATCGCCAGTGTCTATAAAACTATAATTTGGCACCTAATTCTAAGAGGACTTCTAGTGGTATAACATCTCAACCATCCAAATAACTCTATGATTGGGCCATCGCAGGACTAATGAATCATGCTTTGTAAGCAACAACAAAAGTACAAGTACATAGGTGATTCAGTGGCTGAAAGACAACAACATCTTATAGCCTCTCCCACTCTCACTTCCACCTTACTTTTTTCCTCCATAGCTATGCACTGACCTTGTTTATCTTTAGTCTTTGTTTGGCGACATGAATTCTTTAAACTTATGGATAGTTGAATTGTCTATTAGTTTCTTTTCATATCTAAGTAGAATAGATGCACTCTGACCATTCATGTATGTATGCATTGTCTCCATGACCATGGCCATTAATTCCCTTAATCTATATTTACATATAACGAGCATGAGTTTGTATCAATATACAAAGGAAATAGGGCACAAGTGGCTTCTTAAAAATTAGAAACACAAAGACAAAGATAGAACTAGCAATGCCTCCACATAAACATTGTCCACATCCAACCACTGGCCAAATGAGTTCGAAGCGAAGAGAAGAGATCTCCTGCATAACTAAATTACATCAAAGTCGAATGAATGTACTTTAGGTTTCTAGGAACTTTCATTAAGTATCCAATCAATAACTAATGTGGCAAAAGAATAGTATATTAGCATGTATGTGATCAACATTGTGTGAAAGGTGTAAAGAATATGAGATCACCACTGCTACAAATGAATAAATAATCTATCTTGCAAAGGGATGTTCTATTTATGTAGATGAATCTAAATGATTCCAGTAGTAGGGGAAGACCCACCAACCAACCACAATGGACGTAGTTGGAATTCCCTATTAAATGATGCTCCCCACTTGGATAGAAGGATAAGCAATGAGGGATTTGGGGTCTCAGAAAAATTATGTAATGAGGTATACTTATTTTTTATATGTATTCATATTAACCTGTAGGGAAAACAAATTGAATCGTACATGTAAATATTGATGGAAATAAACTATATTTACTTGCATGTAGAATGAAGGAAAAAATTTGGCCCATTTGAAAGAAGTCACTCAAAGAAGAACATGTCTAGATACATTGTCAAGCAGTAAAAATCATTCTAACTAACTATATGAAAATTCAGAATGGTGATGGGGCAGTAGAGTGGTAATTGAATGTTTTTGCAATGGTTTAGGTGGCTTGTGATTACAAATCTAGTATTTCTAGTGAACTAGTAAGTATAGTTGTAATAATAAGTTTCTGAGCAAAATAGAAATTTTGGATAGTAGAGAGGGAATGAAGCTAATTTGGAAGTAGATTTGCAATTTTATTCTAGAGACTTGACCATCACATTTTAGTTTTTATACTGAGGATGGATCCATGTTAAGTTGGCAAAATTAATCCCAACTTGCTAGATCTAGAGTTCACTTACTGAGTTTGGATTTAATGGATTGTGAAGTGATAATGTGGATGACCATTGCATCTCAAAAAGAAAAATAGAACGCACATGCAACAAAAAAATTCCCCTGGTATTGAAAATTGCATATTGTCTGCAGAGCCTAGATAATACTTGTAATAATCTAAAATAAAATAGTAAGAATAATATCCAAATTCATTTACATGTTAAGCATTGTTATATGCAATTAAGTGATATGAAATTCTTCCCAAGAGCCTTTCAAGCTTTGGTCTTGTTGCTAGGAAATTCAAGTATGCAGACAGGGACAATTACGAATCCTTTATGTAGATAAGTCTAAGAATTATAACTAAAAATAACTAAGTGGACAATAAAACTAGCAAACAAACATAATACTTATTATAATATCATAATTCAAGGCCACTAGAAAGTCACTACATTGTCCTATTTCAAGATATATTTTCTAATTAAAACATCAGGAACAAATGTCAACCAAATAATTACTTAGACACACAAAAACTATTTATAACTAATATTGTTAGAGAGGTTCCCAGAAATATATGAATTAGATCTTTAGATTTATGCAGGTTTTCTGAGAAATTTGACATAGAATGGGGGGAAAACCTATAGATCAAACTAAATTACAAAATAGAGGTTCAACTAGGGAAGGATAGAATAATCAAGCATACCTAGTGGCTTGGTAAGTGGATCATGACATCATCACCGTCCAATTCAGATGGCAAAGGGTGTCGACCAATGTCCTGGACACCATTGATAAATGAGGTGTCTACATTAGATCTATCTGGAAGTCTTGCAGCTGGTTCTATTGGACAAAGGGTCACATATCGATCGATGGGATTAAAATGATGATGCATAGAAGCCCTCCATTCAACTGTCTCTTTTAAAAGACCTTGATATTTTCCTTATCTTCTCTTTCTACACGACTGCACAAGTAGAAAGAGGGAAGGCATGGTTAACATATGAAAAGAACAGTGAACATAGAACACAAGAAGTAGGAAGGCATGATTAAATACCAGAAATTGGACATGCCTGGGGCGAAGGAGGATGTGGTCGTTGGATCTACACCAGTGTCAACATCTATCAAAAATGATGGGGAAGAAACTGCCCTGCAGCAATAATGCTGGCATCCTCTGGTACATTTCAACCTACAAGGATTTGACTTCTTAGTCCATATTTGATTCCATTTTGAACCATGTCCAAGAATATCATGATCAAACAACTACAATATATATATATATATATATATATATATATATATATATACAAAATAAGTAGTTAGCTTAGATACCTATTTTCCATCATCTATATGAATCTTCTGAAGATGCATTCTAGATAGGAGGGTGGAACAATGTGTTGGGAGTGTGTGTTACCCATAAGATTGAATGGAACACCTAGGGCAGAATATATTCATGATTTAGAATTGATGAATATCCCTATAGTGCTGAAAAGAATTCACAGGCCATGATTAGATCAACCACTATGACCACACTGACTTGTCATCAATCACCATCTAGGCACTTTCCCACTAAAATTTTATTTTTCAAGAAATTGTCTTTTAGAACTAGTGTTGGCATGACCGACCCCATTTCAACCTGCAAGGAATTAACTTCTTAATCCATATATGATTCCATATCAAGCCATATCCAAGAGTATTAGGCTAAAACAACTGCAAGAAATGTAATCAACAAAATTACTTAGCTTAGATACATGATTCCAAATATCTCAATGATTCTTCCCAAGATGCATTCCAAATGGGTGGGATTAACAACAAGTTGGGAGTGTGTGGTACCTGTAGACCATGAAGGGAGAACCTAGGAAACATACACATAGGTTTTCATAATTGACAACAATCCATGTGGTGGTGAAGATGGAGATAATTCACAAGTTGGGTTGAGATCAACAAATACAAACACACTAACCTTTATCGATCACCATCTAGCCACTTTCCTACTTAGGACTAGGTTTTTTAATAAATTACCTTGTAGTGATGATGTGTTATCATCTGTACTATTTCAGCCTACAAGGAATATATGTCTCAATCATTGTAATGTTCCATATCAAACCCTGTGCTAATCTTATTCAAACATGTGGCAGAGTAAACTTACAAGTACATACCAAATATAATTCACAAGTTTATATATTGAAGTATAAACTCACAATCCCATCTCTTATATTCCTCTTGAAAAACCCCTTGATAATCTCCTTGTCTTCTCTTCTTGTATAGCTGTACAAGTAGAAAGAGGGAAGGCATGGTTAAAAAATGAAAAGCACAAGGAACATAGAACACAGGAATCAGGAAGGCATAGTTAATTACCAGAAATTGGACAAGCTTAGGGCAAGGGAGGATGTAGTCATTGCATCTACACATAACTACTAAACATGTTTAGCATTAGAGTATCCAATAAAGTGATGCGAGAATGTTTCTTAAGAGCCATTCAAGATCTTATCTCGTTACTAGGAAATTCCAGTATTATGCCAAGGACAATTTTGAATCCTTTTACTTAAAAGAATATAATGTTGAACATTTGCCACTATCTTTACATAAGAGTTATGCATTTAAAAGTTAGACATTATAAATGAACAAAATTTGCATGGATAAACACAAAAATTGGTTAATGAAATACTATATACAATGTTTTCTAATTTAGAAATGTTAATTAAATACTACATACAATGTTTGCTAACTTGGAAAGATGGCATAACCATACCATACCTTGTTCTGAGCATAAGGTTTGGTATGTCAACATGAATTTCTAGTGAACTTCACTCACTAAAAAGTTGAACGTCAAGGTGATCCAAAAATGCTTGAGGATGAAGATAGAAGAGAGTAAGTTGACATCTAAAAATAACAAAGAGTAATGATCAATTTAGCTGCATCAAGAATGTTGCTAGAGAAGTAGTTGGCTAAAAGTGGGCGAAAATAGTAGTTTTGGGCAAGGCCAATAGTGATGGACCAAAGATTACTCATTTATGTACTAGGAAATCCATTATGGTTCACTATAAATGTGCAACTAAATGGTTATAAATAGGATCCAATCATGATCTTCACTTCTTAAAAAGAATTCGATGTCAATGCTTGAAGAATAGTGGTGGCCTCACAACTTCGTAATGGTTTCCTAAAGCTACCCCTTGGTCCAGTTAAGTCAAAAGGATCCACATTAATTAGTAGAAAATAAGGACGGGTCTTGAGTAGGAGTCACCCAATTGAAGAACCCATACTAATTGAAGGTTACTTGTGTTCTTACAGACCTGGATTTAAGGCAAATGCATTTCCTATAATCTACAAAATGTTTTAAACAGGAGAAAAATAGTAAATCATTATCATTTAGTTAATCAAGATATATAAGTTGATGGTGGCCCATCTTGACTTCCTTTATGGCCTTTTGTGGGTCCAATACCTTCCTGTACAGCTTCTTATCAAATCTAATAACAGGACCTTCCCTTACCCACATAGTTTTCGAATTATGCCATTGAATGATTCGATCATCTTCAGTGCCAGAGAAATAATAAAGTGTAAAACATATTACATTATAAAAACTATGCCAACTTGATAGGTATTTTCTATACGCGCTAAAATGCAAGTGTACTCTATCAGAGTAATATAGGTCAATGAGGCCAGGATATCGAACATGAGAAAATGTTAAACTTAAAAACTACTATTAAATGTAATACAATCTGGTAGACTGGAGAAAATTTTGATTGGATTGTTTAATTAAATAAGAATACAAAAAGTGAATTTAAAATTATTGGAGACTGATTGCAATAGGATGAATTCCTTAAGATTACGGTTTCTCGTCAATTAAAGTTGTAATTAACAATTATAACAATAATAATTATATCTTCTAACCTTGGACTAAGAGTCTGTAGCAAGAATTACTCACTCTCATAGTGTAATTTACTACCTAAGCTAATACCAATCCCACTCTTATGTCGATTGTGTTATTAGTTAGGTTCTTTATCGATAACTTTGGGTAGTCTCTTCATGTTCATAAGCCATCTTTATCAAAGGTCGATATAAAACATATATTTATAATTTTTGAAAAAATAATGAACCCCTAAAGTAGACGATCCAAAAGATCCATTCTCACGCACGTGCTGATTTGCTACCTTCTGGATGCAAATTTGTCCGTTGAAAGTGTTTGGATCATCCAGAACATGGTCTTCTTCTCTGATTTCTCCTCTCCTTCCTCTCAGCTACCATTCAATGGAATTGGAATGTGATCTTAGGGATGGCCAAATTCTCCCTAAGTCATAGAAATGACTTAGCCTGAAATAGATCCTCAACCTCTAGATTAAAATCCATCTTCAAATCTACCTGATCCTGATGGGTAGGTTCTACCGACTCCTTTAATTGTTGTGACTACCTAACAAGTTACCAATACTACTGTCTATGTGTCGATAGTATCGAGTTGCTTTGATTAATCTTGATCAAAATGTTTTGGCTTTGTTGATAGTATTGACATGCAGAGTTGGTACTATCGAGACTTCTCAATTCTTCTCTTGTTCCAACTTGAGTATGTTTCGGTACCACCGACTCCAAAGTCAGTAGTACCGAGCTATAGATTCTTGTAAAAATTCCTAAAATTCATAAAATCCAAACATAATATCTTGGAATATCATAAATCATTCGGAAAGAGTAAAATTACATATATTTGATGCAATTAATTATCACTGGATAATGAGAGTAAATCATGCACAATTAATATGAAAATTGAAAAATAATGCACAAAAATCAATATGAAATAGCTTGTGAAAATGAAAAATATCCCGTGCATCAAACTCCCCTAAGCTTAACTGTTGCTCATCCTTGAGAAACACACCCTCAAATCTGTTTGAGATAAGTCATCAAAAGGACATAAACTATAAATTTTATTTCTCAACCATCCTCACATGGTGGTCCGAAACCGACCTTTGCTGATCCTAAATAATCAACTACTCTATAATGACCAAAAATTTCCATAAAAGTTTTCCACCCTTAGATCAATGAACACTATCAAGAGAGCAATTAATATCATAATTAATCAGGCATTCACTTAGTGCATTATATGATTC
Organism: Alisma plantago-aquatica; assembly: GCA_963693085.1. Lineage (NCBI taxonomy): Eukaryota > Viridiplantae > Streptophyta > Magnoliopsida > Alismatales > Alismataceae > Alisma > Alisma plantago-aquatica. The sequence goes on along the minus strand of OY856410.1, from coordinate 1,183,795,665 downwards.
CCTATTCTACATTGTTGTTTTCCTAGCTACATTTACTTAGAAGCAGTTCTTATAATAATGAGTGAGGAGAATAATCATTTAAGTGGCCTACCGATAAGAGCAATGGATTGTATGAAATAGGTGGTTGTGGAGATTTACAAGTAAGATCCAAATTATTTATGCAAAAATAAAACATGATGAGCCTATATGGTGAAGAAAAAAATGCATGAATCCTGATGCCTAATCTGATGCATGTATCAAACAATCTCATCAAATAAATGAGAATGAACTAAGGAGGAAAATGCATCATGTGAATGTTTCCATCTCCTTGTGAAGAGTTTAGGGAATACTTTCTCCCTCTTAACTTTAACACATTAACAAACTTTTCTTTTTTTATGTCATTGGTGTGACACCTTTTGCCACACAAAGCAAGATTACTCAAAACTTAATCACGATCAACCACTAATCAATAGATTACCAAAAGTCATAGGAAATTAAAACTGATTTACAACAAGCACCATGAACTGAAATTTAATTACATAAGAGTCAATACTTGCATTTCATAACATATATTCAAAGTACTACAAAATTGTTTTCCGATCAACCTGTTACATAAGATAACTGTTCCACATGTATATACATACCACCATGGATATACAAGCCAAAAATCATATGTTGATCACCAAGTCATCAAAACACATCAAGAACACCCCCAAGGACCTGAGTGTATAGTGACGACACATAGGACTCTGTTATTAGACACTATCCACATACCAAGATCCCCCAAGTGTTGTTATTCTTCATTTTATGTCCTTATCTATCTGATCTTTAGCTTGTCATGCACGTCTACCAAAAAGGTATTTAACCAACGGGGTGAGACAAAAAGTCCTAGCGAGAGATATAACTCTCTGCCAACTCTATTATTATCACAGATAACTAAGCAGGAAGGAATACTATTATAAGAGGAGTAGATTCAGTAAATTCTCTTAAGTAGGGAAACTATCACTTGTTTAAGCAGTTTAGGCATCTACACTACGCACTAGATGTTTTTATGCTTGAAAAGGAATATGAAGTACATGTATAATTATTGCAAACTAAGCAGTATAAAAGCAAAGCAAGGCCTCATCCAATGTTCATTTATTTGATCCTATATATGTATACTACACAGTTGATTACGTATTTTATTATGCCCTGAGGATTTGAGTCGTACCACCCAAATCCAACTGATCACTACAACGTCAAAATCAATGCTATACAAGGCTAATGGAAGAGTCGGAATCCTGAACCTCACCACACCTCATAATCATTACACAAAAACACCACAGAGACATACTAGTCAACTACAAAAGTGACATATAGTCACATCAAAGGGGTTGGCTAACGCATGGCCACCCATATAAAATCTATCCCACCTTGGTACAGGTAACGGTGCTCGGAGAACAAGATCACACATGGACGTTCTAACAAGAAGGAGTGCTCACGCATGGCCATCCGTATCACAATGAGATTTACTCACCCATGGTTGTCTCACACAACCTGAAATTAAGGATGCAAGGGGATACTCGACTTGCACCCCGCATATTCAAAAATATGTGCTCTGAGTTAAACTTGTTTCACCATCCAACAATAAAGCTGACACTGGAATGGATCTATGACACATGGCAAGCTACATGATTAGATTACACTTGATTAATTAGACCAATTAAAGTGTCTTTTAGCATCAGTCAAGTTACAACGTATAAAACCATAGTAAACTCTATGAAATAAGGGCATGACACACTTTCAACAGATATAAACACATAGGGTGTGAGCTTGTCACACTATCACCACATAAATTTTATATCATTGTCATTCATTATACCATCATCACTATTACACAACCTCTCAAGGCTATCACCACTGTCACATCACAATGGGATATTAATCCCTCATTCCAGTATTGAAGGATATCATATCACCTAGGCACTAAGCCCTTGTTAGGTCTTAAGACCCATCACATCATACTTGTGACTCAAGTCTATCTTATCATGCTCATTGGTCATATAAGCATTACTTATGCCAATCATCACTTGTGCCACATCACATATACTTACCATAGCAATAGTTAGCTACTACCTCCAGATAGAGAATATGTTAAAACACATTAAACACCTTTAAATAAAGCAAGCAATGCACCATCAGTTCTCTAATTTAAGATAAGGTCTCATGCTTATTCCACATAAGGTTCTCAAGCATCATTCTATCTCAAGTCTCTAACTTTCACTACCTCCCATAAGTTGGAGTGTATGAGGTTAAGAATTAGATGATATAACCAAGTATGTACATTCACTTATTCATACTTTCTATGTTCCTTATCAAGGCTTATAGCCAATGCCTGATATTATTTAACCATCTTCATAGTATTCATTAATTGTAACACCCAATTAACTCACAAGGTTTAAGTCATGTAATAGAGAGAGATAGTACAATATCATGCTATCTATTCACACACATTCAATAATGATGTGCCCTTAGAATTAGGGTCAATGCTTTTCACATATGGCCGATAAGGGTTTTACATCATGGTTACATCATTCCCCTAAACACACAATTTCCACATTCTTAGAACTGGTTTAGGTTTAAACATTATTAATTAGATATGGATAAATCATCGTGCCATCAACACCAGGTATCACTATTTTGTAAATGTGTAGGTGTGTCATCTTATTAGGTTATGTGTGGTTTACAACAATGCATTATGAAAACAAATTGACTATTCCACCAACATGATGTTTCATATTTATGTGACCCATGTGTTATTACCTTCCATAAGTTATCAACCCCATTATCATGTTAAGGAATGCCAAACCTTAGATTACATATCTAGAGGGTTTCACTTCAAATTATTCACAAGGCACATATTAGATCATAAAACTTGTTCACATAATTTCTACACAAAATCTAACACCCCTTTGATTTCATATAGGCTCATCACCACTATCATGTTCTCACATAAGGATCTCATTAACCTTTTTCATACGTTATGATTATGTAGAAAAGAATATAGAAGACACTTTTCGTGGATTAGAACCTTTCACTAAAGTATGCACATAAGTTTTACCATCTTATGATTAGGGTTAACGTATGGTCACTTTACCACTAAACCCTACTTCTATAACCTCCCACCTTATTGGAGAGTTTTAGAGCTAAGCATCACAATTAAGGATTAATCATTCATAGTCACGACATCTTAGATAGATCATCATATTATGTATTGGTTATATACATACACAAGAGTATAGGTGAAACAACCCTTCATTACACATGTATCAACTAATCAATTGCATGGCATCTTGGTCTATCCTTTAACCCTGATGTCGGTTTCACCTTCACCTTCAACTTAAAGCATTGGTTTTTCATCAACCCTAGGTATCCGTTTCATCCCTTCCAAGGTGTGTTGACTTGACATCCACTTAGCAACATGGTCTTAACACCTACTAGGTGTATCAATTTATCTCATCAAGGTGTGTCTCATCTTGCAACATCTTGGTTTCATATGGCTAGGGAGACCCTAGTTTCATCATCCTCATGTATCGACCTAACCACATCTAGGTGTGTCGGGCAAGCTCACCTTAGGGTGTATCAGTTTGGTACTCATGGTGTTGGATAATACTTGGCATTGGGTATCGACTTGTCACCACCATAACATGTCGACTGCCTCCATACAAGGCATAATGGGCTAACCTCCCCAAGGTGTATCGAGAAACCCTACTTGAAGTGTGATGGGAAACCCTAAGTGTGATGGGGAACCCTACTTGAAGTGTGATGGGCAACCCTACGTGAAGTGTGATAGGCAACCCTAAGTGTGATGGGTTGTTAGGGTTATGGCATGGTCATGACGGTCCCTTACTCAACCAAAGGCGTCATGGTTTGGCACTTTACTTGTGTCGGCCTAGACACTTATGTCAGCCATGACACTTGTGTCAGCCTAAGCACCTCCCTTATGTCGCCCTATGCATATCAACATGTGTGTTTCGGCCATAGAACATTCTAGTGTATTGTCCACACTATCATCTAGGGTATCAGCCTCAAATGTGTCCTCCCTCACATGTGTGTCAGTGTAGGCACCACTTAGGCATCACAGATTATGCATCAGTTGGGCATCATGGTTCAAGCATCACAAACCATGTCGGATTAGCACCCTTAGAGCATGTCGGGTTAGTACCCTCAAGGCATGTCAGTTTATTTATATTAAACCTTAGGATATCATCCCCTAGCTCATCTATTGTCATGGCAGGTATGTGCAAGACATGGACAACAACTAAACAAGGTTCCATCATCAAATCAGTTCTCAAAACCAACAACCACTACTAGTATATATGAGATAAATTATCTACAAATGAGAAACAACATAAGCACATGGAAGAGTGAAAATAATAAAGAAGGCTAAGAGTTAAATAACCCACCTCAAGAAGGTATCCATCAAGGGTTCAAGCTCCATGATCAAAGCTCCAAAGAACACGTTCTCAAGGTGGAAGGTAGTCCATCAAGAGTCCCAACTCGACCTCAACATCATCTCAATAAAGAAGAAGGTGTCAAGGTTATGATAGCTCAAAAAGAAATGAAAGAGAGAGAGAGAACCTAATAAACCTTCATCCAAGGTATGATCCATGGCCGAGATAGGATGAAGAATAAGATGAATAAGAGAGATCAAAGAAATCATCACCAAGAAACATAACTTACCAAGATGGAACGTAAACCATGAATCACCATGAGTAAGGAACTTGACCTCCCAAGCTCCATGGAGACTTCCTCTAGATCCATAATCTCCCAATCTCATCCACTAAGAGGAGAGGAATGAGAATGGATGAAAGGGTTTAGTTGTGTGAAGAAATAGGGGGTTATATACTTGAGGGAAGGAAGAGAGATCAAAAGAAAGGTGTCATCACCTTAAGAGTCTAGGTGACACGTGTCCACATACAAAGGCCACATGCAACCCCTCTAGCTCAACATGCACGCCATGGTGATATACTCTAATTAGAGTCTTGGCCTATAGGCCTCCTTTAAGGGCATGACTTCTCCCAAAACCAATACACCACAATACCCTAAACGGATACACTATATTCCAAGGTCAAAACACACATGATTCATAAAACTATATCATTATGAGGATGCCACTCCTTGACCAATATCCAAACAAGGCTCCCACCTCTTCCTTTATCATCTAGATGATATCAAGCAAGAAAATAAACACTCTAGAGATGGTAAATTACATATTAATCCCCTAATTGTGGGTAATTTGCAATTTGCACGAAAACTAGCACATAAAGCACAAGCATCAACCATACAACATCAATTTAGAAATTAGGCTTTCCACAAGGTGCCCCTTAGCATCATTCTATCTCTTATGATGATAAAGCACTATGGTCATGCTCAACATGTGACATTTTTCAAGATAACCCCTCATCTTGATAAAGTTGCACTCAGGTTCAAAATAAGCAAACATTGCTCAAACATTATCCAAACAGGGCCAAACTTGAAACATAAGTGTGTCACATGATAACAAAACACCTTAAAGGATTCGATTAAAGTTTTTAACCATCTTAGTTAGGAAAAACAAATAGGGTTAGCACAAAATCCAGGTCAAGGTCCTCACAATTGGCCCATTATTTTTAGCATGATGGAATGTTATACTTGGGCTTTACTAACATGTCATTCAAAATTTTCTTTTCTATTTTTTCTGAGGGTATGGATGTGTATCCCTGAACTCAAAATTTGAAGGAAAATAACGCCCACACGATATGAAAATGAATGACAAAAAATTGCATGCAATCTATATGTAATTGTTTATGCAACTAAAATTATATGCATATAAGTTACTTATGCATAATTACATTTCTTTCTTTCTTTTGTTTTCTAACTAATGCAATCAAAGAAAATTAACTATTATGTAACCTATCATGACATGAAATGCAAACGAGAGGAAATAATTCAGACTTACTTGATCATCTTAAGGTGGGTGAGTCAAAATGAATGGGAAATGGATGGAATCACATAACTAAGAGACAATGTCTTTCATGAAATTATGATATGTCCCTCACTAATGACATGTGAACATGGTAACCTTAGGGTTTCTTGGTTAAATTTCCATTTAAGATCATGTTAATTGTTTGACCAATTTAAGCTCAAACCCCATCTCCATCCACATGTCATGAATAATTAATATGTCCATTCATATTAAATGTCCTTAAGCTGACTAGCCCACACACTTCCTCTAAGTGGTGCAACTTAAGAAATTTGCAACTAAGCCAAATTTTAAATTTTTTTTTAAATTGGAAGATAATTTACCGTTGCACACAAATGAGAGCATATGACATTGACATGAACTATGAATTAAGATCCACTTTACACTATATAGGTCATGGATCCTATAACTTGAAAAGATAAAACTAAAAAGCAAATAATGCAAACAAAAACTAAAGAAAATAAAAACTAAGGATAGAAACTATTCCAACTACCCCCAAACTTGAACATGATTGTGTCCACATACTCAAAATTCTGACTCATGAGGTGGAAAAATGGTACCAGATCACATGGGCGGTGGTTGATGATGTGGCATGATGGGTTCAAAGGTGTAGAATGTGCTCTAAAAACTCAACGATTGTTGTGGCATTCGTGGAGGTTGTGGATAGCCACACAAGTATCATTGGCTCAAATAATAGTCAAAGAACAATTGTTAGTATCCCTCCATCTTATGCAGGCGCATATGCATTTTTCTTGGTTGGCTAAAAGAAATTGTTCATTATCGAAGGTCATCTGTTGATTGTGGTACATTCGTCCTTATACATCGTGGATGTCCACCAAGGTCTCTATTTGCTGCTCCTGCCCTTGTTGTATATCCTGGAGCATGTCGTACATTCCCACCATAGAATATGGATCATCCTCCTATGATGTTGGCGGAGTAGAAGAACTGGAGGCTGCATTCATGGACACTTGCATGGAACCTACCTCCTTATGATAGGGATGGTTGGTTCCTCCTCTTCTTCTTCATCTTGCTCCTACTACTGGTCTTCAGCTTCCTCATCATCTTCCTCCTCCTCTGACGAACTATCAACAGGCCACCACATGAGGTGGATTCCTTACAAGTCAAAGATAGCATCTAGCAGCGCCCTCTCTTTGTATTGAGTACCTACTGTAAAACATTTGTATACAGTACCATGGTGTGTGTTTACAAGGTTGGATCCCTTGAAGTGCTTTAAATCAAGCTTTGGTGTGGCCTTTAGAGATTTGGTAGTGGAGAGGTCAAGGTTGAGATGAAGGGATATTGGTGTGATCAACCCTATAAAATGAATGGAAGGGTTCCTCCACATCAGGCGATCCACCTCCATAATATATGAGAGGAAGAAGGCACCAAAGTCCAAACTCCTTCATTGTAACTCCAGTAACTTGTAGAGAAAATAGATGTCAACCCACTAGATTTTCCCCTACCCTTGACTGGATTTGGCAAAGAGAGTGCTGATGAGGAGAAGGTGAAGTATGAGCAAAAGGATGCTCAATGTCATTGATGGATTTTGTGTGCCAGATGATATGCTGGCCTTCTAAAAACTTTGACAATAGCTCCCATGCCACCTTGAAGTTGAAGTTGTCGGGGTAGAAGAGGTCATCTTCATCCGACCATCCATATATGGTGTTAGATTGGTGCAGCGTCATAGTATAATTAGAGTTGTAAAGGCAGAAGCTGAAACGACCATCCCTCCAACCATCCCCATGCTCAGGGATCATGAAGACCTCCATTGATGCTAGGAACTTACAGACCAGATCCAAATATGTAAGCCAATCATTGAAGAAAGGGTGGTTACCCGCCAGCCCTTGATGCTTGCAAACTTGGCACATGATATTGGTGAAGACTAAGGAGATGATGAAATCATAGCCACCATACAGTGTCGACAACATGTCCCTCTTCTATAGATCTTTGTATATCTCTTCTTGATTTCGGCATTGGGGTGGGTGATTTGTCTTAGCTTGGGAATCAAGTTGAGCATCACCGGTTGAGGAAGAAGCCTCTCTTCTAGGCACCATCTCTAGTACAAGAAGGGGGTTGACAATAGGAGTGCTCGGTGTGGACTCTGAATTCCCGTAGATGTTTGCTCACACTTTCTTGAAGTAGGAGTAGAGAAGGTGTGAAAAGAAATGAATTACATATTATATAGCTATTTCCACTGCATCGATAGTACTGAGCTGGAGTCAGTATTACTGAATTCAAATCCATGTGCCTCGATGCTACCGATGGTCCTCATTTGTGGATATCTTCTAACATGGATCGCATGGAGTCGGTAGTACTGACGTAGCGTCGATAATACCGATCGTCGTATGTGAAGATTCTCAATCGTTGGATGGCACTCACGTAGATTTCATCCCTCCTATAGTCGGTACTACCGACTTTGTGTCAATAGTATCGGGTTTTTTTTATTCTTCGGTACTTTTGAGGGGGCACTCTATTGTTATATATGCCCATAGAGCCATCCCGAATGATTACATGGAGTCAGATATTAATTAATAAATTAATATGATTATCTAGTTAATTAATTAATTCCAAAATATTCTAATTTAATCCATGGGCATTTTAATTAACACAATCTTTCTATTTTCCAATGGGTTTAGGAAACCCTGGTTCTTTTTGTCTCCTATCGCACAGGGGCTTGACAACCGATATCCTTATTAGATATAGAGAGAGTCTTTTCACTTTACGCTCACATACGTAAACTCTAGTCGTCACCATCCTCAGGAGAGAAAGGAGAGCACTACAATGCTAGCACGTCGCCGCACAGAGGCTATTCCTTCCCACCGGCTTAGTAAGTATGATGTGGAGTTCCAGTCCATCTGTGTGGACGAAGTAGAGATGCAGACGTTGAGGCGCCTACATTCAGAGGACATCAATGACCATCCGTGCGTGCTACAAGCAGCGTACATCACCACATGAAAGGAGCACCGCTGGATCTTCCCACGATGCACTCTGCAAATGGGAGAGAAGTATTGTCTGTGTAGGCCAGCAACGTTGCACACCATCATGCAGTAGGACATCGCCGGACTTGCTCCGCTATAAGGTATATCCCATGAACACTCCTTCCAAATACTCTGTTGTTGATGAGATCCTATTTTGGGTTGCATTGAAATTTATTTTGTTGCTTCTGCCGCACATGTTTTCTCCATAAAACCCAATAGTGGTATCAGAGAAGCATCGATCTACGACGTATTTGGATTTGTTTCGATATGATTGAATCATTGTATACTATTTTCTATGTTGGATATGATGTGAATTAAAATTGCTAATGTGCAAATCTAAACCCAATTCCATATACGCTGCACAGGAGTGCTGCCCCTATGTACCCCTCATAGTCTGTGTGGGAGTCAAAAATTTATTTAATGGGGAATGTCCCACATTAAAAGTACTACAATTTTTATATGTATATATGTATATGTAGTTGTACCTATGATATCATACATGTCTCCTTTAAAATCTATTTTATGTGGTGAATGCATACACAGTTATGGCCTAGTATCCCCTTTTGTGAATGTTGTGAATGAATGTGGATGTAAATCTTGTGGATATGTTTGTTTGTGAATGCTATGGATGTATAATGGTTGTACGTGGATCCTTTGTATAAAGTATTCGACTTGCATGCCGAGCCTCATCTATTATTTCAAAGTGTAATTAATTCTTTCCCTTTATAATTGTATTGATATGATGTAATAGAGATAAGATTAGTTTTAGTCTTTATAAACTTGATGTAAGGGGGCCACTTGAAGATCCAACTCCAAGGAGCATCCATGGAGAAGATCCATGAAGATCTAATTCCAAGAAGCAACCTGAAGATCTAACTCCAAGGAGATACAATGGAGAAGCAACATGAAGATCCAATTACAAGAAACAATTTGAAGTTCCAACCTCATGGAGCATCCATGAAGTTGTTCGTTGTAATGTTGATCCTTATAGGTTGATTCATAGGTGTTGTTGCATGAGATGCATAAGACCATAGGTCAATTGTAATCCTTTGTTGCTCCAAAGGATTACAATAGTATGGCCATAACCTATGTATTTATGTCTATGATTGCATGTCTATCGTTTATGGTTGTGGATATAGTAGTATATGATACATACTATAAGTATGCGGTGTTTGGATATGTATATGTATTAATAAAACCCCTCAATTAATAATATTAAGTTTTAGTTGCATTCCATAAAGAAACACACATGAAAAGCTTGATCGACTATGTGTGGGCATGCCTCCGCATGGTACACTGTCTCTCTCGTGAAAGTGTGATGGTGGGTGTGTGGGTCTGCCTCCGCAGGGTGCACACTCATCGTGTTGGCTTATGGGCTAGACTTAACTAAGGAAATTTGATAGGATCAAGTACCTAGAGGTACACAGATGCATCCTGGAAAGGAGTTGTGCATGATCATATATCCAAGAGTTGCATATGATGGAATTGGCAAAAGTTTCCTACCTTAGTATTTGGTATTTGACGTCGGCGTTGGCTGGGCATTGATTCAATTATTTTGGATCTTGGCTCACTAGAAGGTTGTATGCTGCAATCTTTTGAGTTGATAGTGAGGGCTATCAATTTGAATATAATAGTGGGAGCATAATTAATTAAAGGCCTAATTAAACTCATTTTTCAAATCTTTACAAGTCAAAATGTTTTGGACTAAATGCAAACTTTTTCTTTTGTAGCAATCAAATGGCAAACAACACTCACACTTTCTTGTTGCGATTAGTCCTTGAGAAGGACAAATCGAAACCAACTTTCAAAACTAGTTTAGGACGATGAGAATTGTTCTCACACATGAGCGTAAGCTCTATCTCCTTGAAACACCAGAGTCAGTAGAACCCACCTCAAATGTGCCCAAGGATGAAAAGGATGCTTACAAGAAGCACCTTGATGATACTGTGGATGTCAAGTGACTGATGTTGTACTCAATTACTATGAGTTGCAAGAGTAGCATGAGAACATGAATGTCATGGATATGGTAACACATCTCAAGAACATGTATCAGCATCAAGCAAGATAGGAGAGATATGATGTCTCCAAGGCTTTGTTCAGGAGAAAGATGAAAGAGGGAGACTCATTTGGCACCCATATACTCACTTTAATTGGGTACGTGGAAAGCTTATCCAAGCTCGAATTTCGCCTAGGTCAAGAGTTGGCCACTGATGTGATTCTGCAATCATTTCCTGAATCCCATAGTCATTTTTTCATGAACTACAACATGAACAATCTTGACAAGCCGTTGTCAAAATTGTTGGGCATGTTGAGGACAACTGAGGCACAGATGAAGAAAGACAAGCCCAAGTCTGTGAAGATGACCAGTAAGACAAAGGGAAAGTCAAAAGGCAAAGGCAAGGCTAAGAAAGGTTCTAAAGCCGGGCAGAAGCCAAAGTCATCCACACTCAAAGCTAAAGGTGGGATCTTCAAAGAAGGTAGTTGTCACCATTGTCACCAGGCTGGACATTGGAAAAGAAACTATCCTCTCTACCTGGAGGAACTAAGGAGGAAGAAGAAGGGGATAGAGATCTCCACTTTAGGTATATACGTTATTGAGATAAACTTAAATGCTTCTTCATCATGGGTACTGGATACAGGATGTGGATCTCACATATGTTCAAATATGCAGGAGCTAATAAGAAGTAAGCCTTTATGAAAGGGCCAAGTCAAGCTATGGGTTGCTAATGGAGAAAGAGTTGCTTCCACCACAGTTGGAGTTATTAGTTTATCTTTTCCAAGGGGCCCTGTAATAGAATGAAAGAATTGCTATTATGTACCTGCCATTAATAGAAATATTATTTCTGTATCTTGTATGGACAAAAGTGGATTTGAATTTCACATTAAGAATGGAATGATTTGTACTAAAGATGAGATATTTTATGGAAATGCCCCTATGTCTTATGGTACTTGTTAGAACTTGAGACTAGCATATACAATGTAAATACTAAAAGGCTAAAACTTGGCATCTCAAACAAAACTTACTTATGGCATTGTCGTCTTGGGCACAAAAATGAGAAACACATATCTAGACTCCATAAGGATGGTTATCTAGACTCTTTTGATTTTTAATCATTAGAGACATGTGAGGAATGTTTATTAGGGAAGATGACCAAGACTCCTTTCACTGGGCACAGTGAGAGAGCCAGTGATCTGGTAGGACTCATGCATATTGATGTATGTGGACCTTTTAGATCAAATGCTAGAGGAGGCTATCAATAATTCATTACCTTCACTGATGACCTCAGTAGGCATGGCTATGTATATCTTATGAAACACAAGTCAAAAACTCTTAAAATTTTCAAGACTTTCATGAATGAAGTAGTGAAGAAACTTGGTAAGAGTATTAAAGCACTCCCTTCAGATTGAGGTGGTGAGTACTTAAGCCAAGAGATTGAGGACCTTCTTAGAGACTGTGGTATTGTATCACAATGGACTCCACCTGGTACACCACAACATAATGGTGTGTTAGAAATAAGGAATCGTACACTATTACATGGTATGATCAATGATGAGTTCAGCTGAACTTCCACTATCGTTCTGGGGATATGCTCTTGAAATCGCAACATTTAAACTTAACTGTGTACCTTCGAAATTGGTTCAAAAGACACCATATGAGATATGGAATGGGAAACGTCCCAATTTGTCTATGTTAAAGATTTGGGGATGTGAATCTTATGTTAGGAAACAATTTCCTAAAAATCTTGGACCTAAATATGAAAAATGCTATTTTGTTGGATACCCCAAGGAAACTCAGGGATACTACTTCTACACACCAACAGACAACAAAGTGTTTGTTGCTACGACTGTTGTATTTCTTGAAAACGAATTTATTTCTAAAGGAATCAGTGGGAGGAATGTAGAGGTCAAAGAAGTTCTAGATCAACAAGAAAGCAGAAAACTTGAGGAGGTACATAAGGAACATGAAGACTCACAAACTGTTGTGGAATTTCAAGTTCCAAAGGTAACACATGAACCTCATAGGTCTAGTAGGACATGACTTGAGCCTGAGAGATTTGGATTTCTTGCGACTCAAGATAGTGACAAATTGGGCGTAGCAGATGAGCCAACTTCCTATCTAGAAGCTCCTAAGGGACCAGAATATGGGAAAGGGCTTGAAGCCATGAGATCAGAGATGGAATCCATGTACACCAACAAGGTATGGACCTTGGTGGATCCACATGAAGGGGTAAAACCCATAGGGTGCAAGTGGGTCTTCAAGAAGAAGACTGACATGGATGGAAATGTTCAAACCTATAAAGGTAGATTGGTTGCGAAAGGATTCTGTAAAATTCAAGGTGTTGATTATGACGAGACCTTCTCACTAGTTGCCATGGTTAAATCCATCAGGATCATGCTTGCCATTGCAGCTTATCATGACTATGAGATTTGGCAGATGGATGTTAAAACAACATTCCTTAACAGGAATTTACTCAAGGATGTGTACATGGCACAACCTGAGGGTTTTTTCAATCTGAAGGAAGCCAGTAAAGTCTATAAGCTACAAAGTTCAATCTATAGATTGAAGCAAGCGTCTCGGAGCCGGAATCTATGTTTTGACGAAGTAGTCAAAAAGTTTGGCTTTAGTCAAAATGAAGATGAACCTTGTGTTTATAAAAGGGTTAGTGGGAGCACATTCATATTTCTCATATTGTATGTGGATGACATACTATTGATGGGAAATGACATCCCTACTCTTCAGACAGTAAAAGGTTGGCTGGGGAAGACCTTCTCTATGAAGGATTTAGGTGAAGCATCCTATATATTAGGAATCAAGATCTATAGAGATAGATCTAGAAGGCTTCTAGGCTTAAGCCAGAGCACAAACATTGACAAGGTGCTAAAGAAGTTTAGCATGGGGGGTTCTAAGAGAGGTAACTTGCCCATGTCCCATGGGGTTACGATCTCTAAATCCCAATGTCCTAGTTCATGTGATGAATGGGGGCTCATGATTAAGATTTCATATGCATCAGTAATTGGTTCTACCATGTACGTGATGTTATGTACTTATCCAGATGTGTTGTATGCTTTGAGAATGACGAGCTGATATCAGTCAAATCTAGGTGAATGTCACTGGACAGCCGTAAAGAACATCCTAAAGTACTTGAGAAGGACTAAGGATCAATTCTTGGTATACGGTGGTGAGGAAGAGATCGTGGTAAAGGATTACATTAATGCTAGCTTCCAAACTGACAAACATGACTACAGATCACAATCTATATTTGTGTTTTGCCTGAACAAAAGAGTTGTGAGCTGGAAGAGTTCCAAACAAGATATGGTTGTGGATTCTACAACAGAGGCTGAATATATTGCCGCATATAATGCTGCAAAGGAAGTTGTGTGGATCAAGAAGTTCATTTCTGAACTTGGAGTGGTTCCAAGCGCTAGCGATGCAATTGAGTTGTTTTGGGACAACAACAGAGCAATTGCACAGGATAAAGAACCAAGATCACACAAATGTTCCAAACATATTCTACGGTGGTTCCATATCATATGAGAGATCGTACAGTGAGGAGATGTGAAGATTTACTGAGTACCTATAGAAAGAAATGTGGCTGACCCGCTCACAAAAGAACTTTCACAATAGAAATATGACAGACATGTTCGATCACTTGGATTGAGATTCATGAGTGATTGGGTATAAGAGAAAGTGGGAATCTATTGGTATGTATGCCCATAGAGACTATCATTTGAGGATTGTAATGGGATACTATGTAAATGATTTGTAGTACTACATTGATCATATCAATAAAGGCAAGTTTCCAATCTATATGTTTGTGTTTTATATTGTGAGATGACCATAAAACTTATAGCTGTCTACAGAATAATGTATGCTAAGAGTACGTATTCTTGTTTTGTCCCTAATCGGTTATTATTGTGTAAATATCCATAGACATCAATAACACATAAAATTAGAATGTATATTGGTGGATGGAAGAATCTCATTATCCATGATATGGATATATCAAACCAAATACATAGATACTTGTTAGAGAACAACGTATCAGATAGACCCACCTTGAGAGTGATACATGGATACCATTATTGATAGTTAGAGTCACATCTCATAATGATGGTGGTGATTGTGGTTCTTAGACCTGAAGTCACTACACTTATCACATGTTGTTCGGTGTACTTTGACATCACCCACCGTGGTACTGAATAAAGATTTCCATAAAGATGGTGCTTGGGTGCAATGTGACACATGGGGATGACCGTGAGTGGTGTTGATGGAATTTTTCCTTCCTATAGGAGTTTGATATTCTGGCCACTTGATAAGCGAGACTGAGAAATGTATGGCCATGCTGATGTGAGTCAATATGTAATATTGAGCTTACATATATCTCAGATAGTCTGCTCTAGTTCAAGGAACATGGATTGAATGTTGAAGAGGATAATAGTTCCATGACTCGAGTTCAATCTAGATATCAGTGACAAAGGAACTATACAATAATTGTAATACCAATCAGGAATGATAGGTTAAGTTGTTCTCCAACTTCTCCAATTACTTGGGTGGCAATGAAGTTTTGTTAGATACCAATAATTGCTTGTGAAATCATAATATGATTATGGATATCACTGCCAACAAAATTTTGAGCCTACTGGGTCACACGCATAGGATGTGTTGGAATAGGAGTATAATTGTGGATTTGATTGGAATTGCTCTGAATTACATTGATTACTAAAATATTTATGTTATCCATTAGAATGATATTGGAGTGACTGGTTCTAAGTGCAAGTGGGAGTCTTTTGGTATATATGCCCATAGAGCCATCCTAAGTGATTGCATGGAGTTAGATATTAATTAATCAATTAATACGATTATTTGGTTAATTAATTCTAGAATATTCTAATTAATCCACGAGTGTTTTAATTAACGCAGTCTTTCTATTTACCGATGGGTTTAGGAAACCCTGATTCCTTTTGTTTCCTATTTAAAGGGGCTTGACGACCGATATCTTTATAAGATATAGAGAGAGTCTTTTCATTTTACACTCACGTACATAAACCCTAGCCATCACCGTCCTCAGGAGAGAAAGGAGAGCACTGCGATGCTAGCACATCACCGCACAGAGGCTACTCCTTCCCACAGGCTTAAGAAGCGTGACGTGGAGTTCCAGTCCATCCGCGTGGACGAAGTAGAGACACAGATGTTGAGATGTCTACGTTCGGAGGACATCAAAAACCATCCGTACACGCTACGAGCGGCGTACATCACCACATGAAAGGAACGCTGTCGAATCTTCCCGCGATGCACTCAGTGAACAGGAAAGAAGTACCGTCCGTGTAGGCCAGCAACGTTGCACACCATCGTGTAGTGGGACATCACCAGATTTGCTCCGCTATAAGGTATATCTTGTGAACACTCCTTCCAAATATGTTGTTGTCGATGAGATCCTATTTTGGATTGCGTGGAAATTTATTTTGTTGCTTCCTCCGTGCATGTTTTCTCCACAAAACCCAACAGACTCAATATTCTAAAACTGGAGCACGCCATTTCATTGGTACTACCGACTTAGTGTCAATAGTATCGAACCCTTATCAGTTTACTTAGCCCCTTCTTTGTAGAAAGTCAGTGCTATCGACTACGGAGTTGGTAGTAGGAGTCGGTAGTACCGAGTTAATTTGCAATAATTTCTCAGATTCCTTATGATGTCATTGGTACTACCGACATTTTGGTCGGTAGTACCAAGTTGTTCAGTCAAAGTTAGTCTTTGTCCCTATGACTCTGTCAGTGGTACTGACTTGTTGTCAATAGTACCGACTGGTACTCAGCCTCCACACCACACAAAATTGATCAAGGTACCTTTTTTACATAAAAACTAATAAAGAAAAAATTAAAGCTATGAAACTTTAAAACTGAATGTAAAGAACAAAAATTGATGACTGGGTTTCCTCCCAACAAGCGTCCTTGTTTTATGCCATAGGCTCAACGATCCTAATTAATCTATCATTGAAGCTCAACGAGCTTCAACTCATTCTCCTTCCTCACCACATCTCCCCCAAAGTAGTGTTTGAGCCATTGGCCATTAACAAGGAATGGCTCAACCCCATTACTAATTTCTTCCGCCCCATAGGGGAAAACCTTAACTACATCAAACGTTCCACTCCATCTAGACCTCAACTTACCAGGATGCAATTTCAACCTAGAATTGAACAGAAGAACCTTTTATCCTGGAGTGAAAACTCTTTGTAGGATGTGGTGATCATGGATATTTTTGGTTCTTTCTTTGTAGATCCTTGAGCTTTCATAAGCATCAAACCTAAGCTCATCTAGTTCATTCAATTCTAACATCCTTTTTCTTCATGCGACATCTAAATTGTAGTTCAATTTCCTCAATGCCCATCTAGCCTTGTTCTCTAATTCTATATGTAAGTGACATGTTCGCCCATAGACCAACCTAAAAGGAGTGGTTCCTATAGGTGTCTTATAGGCCATCCTATACGCCCACGAAACATCATTGAGAAACATACTCCAATTTGTCTTATTAGTTGACATTATCTTTTCTAAGATTTTCTTGATCTCTCTATTAGATACCTCAACTTTCCCTTGGGTTTGGGGATGGTATGTAGTACCTAGCATGTGTCTCACTCCATACTTACTCAAAAGTGCCCCAAATTTCTTATTGGTGAAATGAGATCCACCATCACTAATGATTAACCTGCGCATCCCAAACCTGTAGAAAATGTGATCCTTCACAAACCTGCGTACAACTTGAGCATCATTGGTGCGGGTCAGAATCGCATCCACCCACTCAGACACATAATCAACATCAAGTAATACATAGACATTAGATTTCAAAGACACAAATTGGCCCATAATATCAATGTTCCATAGATCAAACACGTCAACTTCTTGAAAAACATTCAAAGACATTTCATGTCTTTTCAAGATATTACATACACGTTGACATGAGTTACAACAAAGCACAAAGTTATATGGATATTTAAAAAGTGTCAGCCAGTAAAAACCACATTATAGGACCTTAGTTGTAGTCCTAGAACTAGCATGATGACCCCCTGTAGGTAAAGAATGACAGTGCGCTAATATGCTCTCAAACTCACATTCCAGCACACATTTCCTCAAAATACCATCCCTACATTGCTTGAGCAAAATGGGATCCTCCCAAATATAATACATCAATGAGTGGAAGAATTTCTTCTTCTTGTGGTAACACCAATCTTCGGGAAGTTTTCCACATGCCAAGTAGTTTATGATGTTTACAAACTGAGGATATTTGCTTTTCATAGCAAAGAGTTGCTCATCTGGGAATTCCTCCACTATAGGTATATCTATGTCCTTTTCATACACCCTTTCAAGCCTACACAAGTGATCATCCACCATATTCTCAGTGCCTACTTTGTCTTTGATTTCAATATCAAATTCTTGCAATAGCAATATCCATCTAATCAATCTAGAATTTGCATCCTTTTTCTATAGCAAATACTTGATTGTCGCATGATCAATCCAGACAATTACCTTGGCCCCTATCAAATGTTGGCAGAACTTCTCAAAAGTGAAAACTACTGCCAAAATCTCTTTTAGATGTGTAATAAATGACCGCATGGATCTTATCTTGACATCGGCCTATAACAGTCCTCATTGCATAATTTAGTGCTTCACACATTAGCTCAAAAGGTTGGATCCAATCTGGATCCTGGACAATAGGTGCGGAGACCAACTTCTCCTTTAACACCTCAAATGCCTTTACACATTGCTCTTCAAAATTAAAATCAACATCCTTTTCTAACAATTCATAGAGAGTTTGGCGATTTTTGAAAATCCTTTATCGATCTTCTATAAAACTCAGCATGTCTTAAAAAGATCTTCACTTCCTTCACCGATGATGGTGGAAGTCGATTGGAGATGACTTCTATCTTTACTGGATCAACCTCCATTCCTTTATAGGACACCTTGTGTCCCAAAACAATTCCCTCACTCACCATCATATAAAAATTTTCCCGGTTTAAAACTAGGTGAGTGTCCTCACATCTCTTTAAAGCCTTATCAAGATTGGCAAGGCAATCCTCAAATGATTCTCAATAAATTGAAAAATCATCCATAGATACCTCCAAACATCACTCTACCATATCAGAAACAATGGTGAGCATGCATCACTAGAAAGTACTGGAACAAAGATTGGACGACATTGGATGATACACAAAGGTGCCATAAGAACAAGTGAAGGTAGACTTCTCTTGATCTTGTGGTTTGACAGAAATCTTATTGTATCCAGATGAGTCGTTGAGAAAACCAAAATGAGAGCAGTCGGTGAGCCGCTGAAGAATTTGATCAATAAAAGGGAGTCAGAAATGATCCTTCACAGTGGAAGCGTTCAGATGTTAACAATCTATACAGACACGCCACCCAGTTACTAGCCTAGTCAAAATAAGTTCATCATTTGAGTTAGTTGTAATTGTTATCCCCCTTTCTTAGGAACCACCTGAGTTGGGCTAACCTAGGTTGAGTCAGAGATAGCATATATCATTAACTGTAGATAAAAGTTTCACTACCTCTTTTTTTACTACCTCAGTCATGATGGGGTTGAGTCAACATTGAGGTTGCACAATTGGCTTGGCTCCTTCCTCTAGTCTGATCTTGTGCTGGAAGAAACTAGGGGAGAACCCCTTTATGTCTGCTACAGATCATCTGAATGTTGCCTTGTGTTTTTTCAGAATCATAAGCAGTTGATCTTCTTTCTGAATGCTTAGTGAAGCTGATATGATAATTGGAATCTCCTCCGCTACTATGAAGTGTACTTCAAGTGTAATGGTAGTGGCTTTAGCTTTAGCTCCAGGGGATTCAACAAAGAAGGGACCAAAGGTGGAGAGGGTGGTCCTAGATCCTCAAAGTGTTTGGTGTCATAACATGATAATGCCTTGAGAAATAAGACACACTCCTCCACACTGTAGACATCCATCAGATTCATAATACACGCCTCTAATGGAAATTGTGGATATGCTTGCATTAGAGTGGAAGAATATGCCTCTTCAACTATTTTTGGGCAATATTCCTCCGCATCATCATCAGGATACTAAATGACTTTTGTCAAAGAAATTTCTTTTGTGTTTTCTAAGATTTCCACAACAAATGTGCCTTTTTGGACCTATGTCATCACATGAGATATATTAAGGAACGACTTTCCCAAAAATAATGACACTTTTTCTTAGACTTGTTGCAACATGTGACATTGTGCCTTCCCCTTAGTAGTTTGTGTAGGCTCGGGCATCAAGATTTCAAAATGCTCTTCTTCATTTCGCAATGTTAGTCGTCCTTTACCCATCTCCATAATTATATCAGTTGTGGCTTGGAATGGTCTTCTGAGTAACAATTCATTGTCTTGGTCATCTTGCATCTCCATGACGACAAAGTCTGTAGGAAATACAAATTTGTCCACCTTGACAAGAATATCCTCACAAAGACCGTAGGGCCTCACCACTGAGCTATCTGCCAACTGTATGGTTATATTACTCTTCCTTGACTCCTTAAGATCTAGATTCTTGAACGTGGTCAAGGGCATGAGATTGATGCTAGCCCCTAAGTTGCATAAAGCTTCTCCAAATTTTTTCCTTCCGATATAACATGAGATGTTAAAACATCCAGATCCTACCTTTTTGGTGGCAAAGTTCCCAGAATAAAAGCACTGAATTTCTCCTTCAAACTACCAACTCAAAATCATCTATCCTCCTCTTCTTGTTGATCAAGTCCTTCAAAATTTTGTCATAGGAGGGAATCTTTCCTTAATTGCATCTATGAGCAGAATGTTGACATGAATATTTCTAAAGTTGTCTATGAACTTCTAAAATTGCTTGTCATCCTTATGATCTTTCAAGCTATTTGGGAATGACATTGAATTCACCACCTTCCCCTGGTGATGTGGGACATAAGCCTCCTTCTTTGGCTCCTCAAGTTCATGATTTTCAGCATCAACTGACTTGTCCTCCATTGTTGTATCTGGCTCAACTGAATCAATTACTATAGTAATCACCTATGAACCTTTATCATCTTCTTTGTCCTTTGACTCTGGAACTGTCTTCTTCTCATTCAACAACTTCTTCCCACTATGTAACATCACTACTTTTACATGTTGATTGTCAGTAGGTATGTTGGTGTTTCTTGGGAACCCCTGTTGTGTAGGTTTTTTCAAGGACGCAACCTCTGCCACAATTTGAGAAATTTGTGTCTCAATGTTGTGAATCGGTGATCCTTGATTCTATAGCTCCCTCTGAGTCTAGAAAATGTGCACTTCATTATGGCTAACAAGCTTACCCAACATGTCCTCTATGCGGTCTATCTTGCTAGGGCCCCTATCCTACTAGTAATGTTGTTGTTGAACACCATGATGTGGCTTGCCTTGCTAAACTTGGGAGGGGTCCTACTAGAAATTATTGGGACCCCTCCAAGAGAACTTGGGGTCTTTTCTCCATGAGAATTCATTGCCCCTGTAGTTTTGCTATTGTGAAAACTTGCACTCCTCATCTTCTCCTTCAAAAGAGTTTCCATCCTTCTGACAGAGCTTCTTGGTGATCAAGTCCAATTTTTCATTCAGTGTGGAAATCACCTTGGACTCTCCAATACTTTTAACAGATGTTGTCCGTTTGCACTCTTCTCTCCATGATTGGTTCTTAGCCATGGTTTTCAAGATATCATGGTATTTAGATGGCTTATTGTTGAGGAAGAAGTTTGTCCCTGCGCTGTCTAATGTGGCCCTTTCCCCCTGATGTAGACCATAATAGAAAATCTTTTCCTGGCTTAACAAGTCGATACCATGGTGAGGGACCTTCCTCAGTATGTTCTAGAACCTCTCCCATGCCTCATAATATGACTCCTCTACTTATTTTTTGAAGTTGTAGATCTTTTTGGTCAACTTATTTGTCTTCTAAGGAGGTAAATAGTGGTCCAAGAAGGCATCAATCATTTGATCCCAAGTCTCAATAGATTCATCTTCCAGGTTGTAGAACCAAGAATTGTCACCATCTACCAGTGATGACAGAAAAATCTTTAGGTAGATCACAGTCGTTGGCACTCTATATATCTTCACCATGTCACAACTTTCAACAAAATTATTGATGTGCATCATTAGGTCTTAAATACTACGGCCATGGAAGGCTTGTTGGTTGACTAACACTACCAGCCCAGGATCTATCTTGTAGTTGCCCACATTTATTGTTTGCCGCTTGATTGGACCAAGCTGAGATATTGAGGAAGACACCTTGATCTTCTCCCAAATTGTCTTCTCTTCTTCTGCCATCTCTAGTTGTTCTTCTTGTTCTTCTTGTAGAGGTATTGAGTGGCTAGTAGTGGAGTCAGAGAAGTTGCAATTAGTCTTCCCCCTAAATGACTGAACTCCCTTCCTTGGCGCAAGAGCTCTTCCTAACTAAAGCCCTATGGAGATGACTCTCTGTAGTTGTGAGATCTAGTGTGCACCATGCACTAGTACTTGAAATTGTTGAAAATGATTCACGATATTATATTTAAAATTTAGCGTGAAAGGATAAAAAGAAAAATAAAAAGTGTGGCCTAGAGTGGCCTATTACATCACTCACAATGATGAATTTGTCATTTCCCCGACAATGGTGCCAAAAAATTGATAGGTATTTTCTATATGTCCTAAAATGCAAGTGACACTATCGGAGTAATATAGGCCATTGAGGCTCGAATATCAAACACAGAGAAACGTTAAACTCAGAAACTACGACTAACTGTAATCTGTTCAGCTAGAATGAAGAAGATTTTGATTGGATTGTTTAATTAACCAAGAATGTAGGAAGTGAATCTAAAATTACCTATGATTGAACACAATTGGATGAAATTCCTTAGGATTACAGTTTCAACTCAGTTAACATTATAGGTAACAATTATAATAATTATTATTATCTTTTCTAACCCTAGACTAAGAGCTTGTAGCATGAATTACCCACTCTCGTAGCGTAATTCACTACCTAAGCTAATACCAATCCCACTCTCATATTGATTGTGTTATTAGTTAGGTGATTTATGCATAACTCTAGTTAGTCTCTTCATGTTCGTAAGTCACCTTTCTCAAAGGGAAATATAAAACATGTATTTCTATGAATTTCTAATTGTTAATTTCCTTTTTTTAAAGCAATTAAAGGTCTAGTTAACTATCAATGATGATCAAACATAAATAGTTCATGAAAATCACATTGAAATAAGTTCAAAAATTGAAAGAAATTGATATATTACTGCATAAGAGTCAAATACAATGCATCATCGGGCTACTCCCATGTCCTAGGGAAATGGGGGTTTAGTCTTGCATGGTTTTTATGGTAAAAAACATAGGAGAGAAGAAGAAAAAAATGGAGAACATTAGAAAAACTTAAGAACCCTTTAAGTAGATGATCCAAAAGATCCCTTCTTGCACATGTGCAGATTTGCTACCTCCTCACTACAAATCTGTCCGCTGGAAGTGCTCGGATCGTCCAGAACGTGGTCTTCTTCTTCACGTTCTCCTCTCCTTGCTCTCAGCTTCCATCCAAGAAATTAGAATGTGATCTTAGGGCTGGCCGAATTGTCCCTAAAGCATAAAAGTGACTTGAGGCAAAATAGATCCTCAATCGTCAAATTAAACACCATCTTCAGTTCTGCCTAATCCCAACAGGTCAATACTACTGACTAGGTGTCAGTATTACTGACTCCTTTAATTGTTATGGCCACCTAGCAAGTTGTCAGTACTATCGACTATGTGTCGATAGTACTGAGTTGATTTGATTAGTCTTGATCAAAATGATGTGGCACCATCAGTAGTATTGACACACAGAGTCAATACTACTGAGACTTCTCAATTCTTCTCTTGTTCCAACCTGAGCATGTGTCAGTACCACTGACTCCAAAATGTCGGTAGTACCGAGCTGTGTAGATTTTTGTAAAAATTCTTGAAATCTATAAAATCCAAACATAAGCTCTTGAAATATCATAAATCACTTAGAAATAGCTAAATTACATATATTTGATGCAATTAAGTATCATAGGTGAATGAGAGTAAATCATACAAAATCAATATGAAAATTAACAAATAGTGCACCAAAATCAATATAAAAATATCTTGTGAAAATTATGAATATCTCGTGCATCACAACTCACTTGTAATAGAACCTCATGGATCCATCTTAACCTAAGAATAACAAATACATTTGACAACATAATTTAGGCATATGCCTCAATCAACTTCAGAAGGGTTCAGCACAACCTAAGCATAATCAAAGGATAAGTAAATGGGTACATGGTATCCTAGTATTTTTGATAAACTATGAGGGCCAAGTTAAATCCCTTGTAGTAACAATCATTCACTGTGATAAAGAAATGCAATAGGAATAACATAAACAATAAGGAGGATTGTATATCGAACAAAATGAGTCAATCAATGAACCCTCTCCCTGACAGAATGGTGGTAGTTGTATGAGTTCACCCTTATTAAAATCAAATCATATCAAATAATGGGATCCATTTAGGAATGATTTAGACCCCAAATAACTACTTTTCTACAAGATGAAGATCATGTTTATGCCTGAAAGTGGGTTGGATGACACTAACATGCTATATACATGGAAGTACATTTTATAGTAGCCTAATAGTAGAGAAGTTAGATCACAAAATAGGTACCATAGATGGGGAATTTTATAAATGTTCACTCTAATAAACACAATACATTGCATTATACAAAGATAGGAAGCAATAACTAAATGCATCAATCACAACTTAAGCATTGCTATAATGGAATAGAATATAATAAGAAAGGAGAAGAAAAGAGAGAGAAAAAAATTCAGGAATCATCCCTACATACTTGGCCATGAACAAAAAGAAGAAGGAACTAAGAGTAAAAAAAATAATGAATAGTCCACTCATACAATTAGAAAACAAAATTGAATTGAAAAAACAATGAAAAAGCAGTTGTGCTTTAAATAATAAGAATCTAATACAAAATGGATAGTATCCACAGATGGCATCAAATACTGTAGGAAACATAAAGGAAATCACTTCATATATTTTTAAACTCAAACTTGATATCCCATATTTTTGGCATTTTGTGCTTGATTTTCATCACATGTCGAAGTACCACCAACAACCAACAACATCTGGTAAAAGCTAATAAGAACATCAACTGGGACAATTTGGTTGACAAGTACCATATCATGTTGAAAGACAAGTACTAATGAGAACAACGCATGTACATATTTATCAATAACTACAGACATAGGTAGTCCTCTATATGTTCCTTATTCTACTTTAACCAGTTTGCCTTATAATTTGCTAGCTCAATTTTATGAATCTCACAACTTGTTTGACGTTCAAGTAAATGAAAAATAAGTAGGGACAATCTTATTCTTACTATTACTCAACTTATCCTTGACATTCTAAGTCCCCACCCCACCTCTAATGATTATATCCCCATGTGCCCAAGTTTTTCCACAACCTTAATTACATAAATAATTATTTTTTCTCCAATAGGGTGAAATGGTACCAATAGATAAACCTTCTTAGAAATTAGTAAAATATGATAAGGAAAAAAACTTCAAAAATAGAAATAAAGTTGCCTAAAATGAAGCTTCTAAGAGACTTACTTCTTCATTATGAATCCTTGTTGCATTTTCATCTCTTTACTTTATCATGAATCACTATGCAACTCCTAGCAAGTGCAGAGCTCATACAATGAAGTTGGGTGTAGCTTTTCAAAGGCATGCTCCATAGAAGCAAATTTGTCTTCAATAATTGTGGATTCATCTATGCAGTGACTGTAACATACCGAAATCTGGGCATTTTGCCTTTTTGTCCTCTTTTTCATCTTTTCCTCTCATTTTTATCCTCTTTGTCCGTTCTATTTATTTTTTTTGGAGAATATAATGGTCTAATGAACATTTGTTCACCTTTTCTCTCAATATATGGGTTTATGCACAAATACCTCAGTAAAAGTTTAGAAGTGCGCTTATTATGTAAAATGTCCAATTAAGTGATAAAAATAATAAAGAAATTCGTCCTAGAACTTTCTAGTGCTTTGTAGAACATGAAAAAGAAAGAAAATATCAAAATATAAATAAAGGAGATGATAAATGCAATAGGTGGGGATAATATGGAATAATTTGGATAAAAGAAGATAATAAGGAATATATTGTTCCAAAAATCCTAAATAGAATACCAAGAAGATAATTTGGATAATAAATATATCAATTTTGTTTTCTTGACTTAAAAGTTGCTTAATGGCCAAGTATCATCTAATTTGGATAATAAATAAATATATAACGCCTTTAATACAAGATAATGGGAAATAAGACAAGAAAGAGAGATAAAATATTTAATGCCCTCAAATTAGAAAACTAACTCGAAATTTGTGTTCTAAAAACAAAAATAAGCCTTTGGGAAAATTTGTATTTAATTTGGTCAATGTTTAATATTTTTATTTTATTCAGGAGAGAGAAAATGATTTAAAGACCAAAAATATTAAATATATGTTGATAAAAATTAATTAATCTCAAAAATGTGTTCCTAACGTTTATTATTACTTTTATACCAAGTTTCATATTTTTAGGAAGTTTCTAGATGCCTCAAATAAATTAAAAGGTTAAATAAGTGATAAAATTTAAATGAATTAAATTAAATAATAAAAGTCTTCAAAAAAATAAAGTAATGCCAAATTCGTGTTCTACATGTTAAAATATACCTTTGGATGAATTTTGACTCAATTTAGAAAATATTTGATGAGAAGATAAATTTAGGAGAGAGAAATTATGTAAAACCTTAAGATCATTAATTAAAATAATAAACAACACCAACAAATGAAAATAATGGCAAATTCATATCCAACATACTTAATAAGACTTATGGGTGAAGTTAAATTATTTTTGGAGAATCTAATAGTCATAAATGAGAGAGGAAAGAGAAAATAGTAATTGGCTTAATTAACTAATCTAATTTTCTCAAAAGGCAAATCTAGTTTTATATTCGGATTCCTCACACTTTAATTATCAAATCCATAAATTGGTATATCTCTAACATCTTAATTAATTAAATGAACATGTAACTCTAATATATATATAAATGCATATTGCATGGAAAAAAGAAAGGAAACCCCCTTGACTCTTATTTAGTATGCCCTTTAATTTGTTTGACCATTGAATAGCAATTTCTTTCCCAATTGAATTTGTATTTAAAATCCTAATTACCATATACTTTAATAGTGGTATTTGATTAAACAAATTAAATGATTTCCTATACTAAACGTAACGTAACGTTGCGTTACTTCCTCTCCCTCCAACGTGACCTCACGTTTTCCCCCTTCCAAAACGGGCAACGCACAACGCAATAATCGTCGCCCCCCTTCCTCTCTGTATCCTATTTATATTTCCCCCTTTCTTCCTTTTCTCTTCAAACACATGAAGCCCTAGCCGCCCATCCTACCCTCACCTTGTGTCCAACCGTGGTGAGTAATGTGAGACAAAGTTGAGGATCGTAGGGCAGCGTCGCCTCCTCTTCTTCTTCCTCTCCCTGACGTTGTGACGCCCCGATGCTATGACGCCCTGACGCCCACAACACCACTTCTAGAGCAACCCTGACGCCATCACACACTGACAGTAGGGCATCGTAGCCACCAAGTGCAATGCCGTCGACCTTGACAACGATGTCGTCGTTCGCAACCACTAGATCTGCAACACCATGACGTCTGCAAACACCTCCATTCAACCTGATGATGGTGACTCATTACATGTTGCTTCTTCCTGGGTCACATGATCATAGAGAACGTGATGATGTGTTTGGGTCCCCATCTTGTTGTGAATCAACCAGACATGCAACCCACATGGTAACTCTAGACATGTAAGTCTTCATTTCACTTTCAATAGTTTTGTTTTAGAAAATAGATTATAAAGATGGTATAAGTATAGAGTAAGTATAATCTAGTTATTTAAAACCATAACGTGAACTAGTCAATTATCTTACCTATCAACTTTGTTATATACAAATGAAATATTAGATTTCATGAAATCAAACCTATAACAATACGTTAAAGTAGAGACTTGATATTAAATAGAAGATATTGTATAAGACCCGGGTAGATTGATATCCAAAATGATTAATGAATCATCCTAATTGCTTATTGTATACTTACCAAATCCTAAGAATCATTAGTGGATGTATCCTTGCTTTAATGTATCCTTTACATTAAAAATCATATATATAGGTGCATTACATGATAATTAGAAATACATATGGGTCTAGGGAACACTCTCATCTAAATTAATCCAAGGGAACTTGAAATCTTTATAAGAATTCATCTAATGATATTGTCTTCTTAGGAAATAAATAGTAAAAATAATAATAATGTGTAAAGGAATATACTTTTATAAACATATATCTAGATGACATGTTAGTTGGATCAAAACATGTGTATATTAGTGAACCTAATAAATATTCATATGGAATATACTTACATCAATAAACATGGTAAGAATGATGTTAGGAATAATATGGACTCACCTATATTGGAAGCATATATATTATTATCCACATATATATATGAGTTACATAAACTTATGTGACTAAATATTGGTAACTAAAACTAAGATAGATATGTAAAGCATCACATATTATCTCAACAAAGATTAAAATCATAAACTCTAACATGACATTACATCATAGCGAATTGGGTAATAATAATATAAAAATATAATAGGAACGAATATGTTCACTTTGACTTGGCTAATATACATAATGTGTTTCTAGGATGAAAAGTTGACTTTGTGGACCAATGTATACTATTCAAGTTAACCTTTATGTGTGAAAAGAGGTATGTGTATTTACTCTTAAGTTGGGAAAACTTTATACCAATACCTATATTTTCCTAATGAGGCTTAATCTGACTTAATACTTGATTTATTGAAACCTAAATTGTTCATGCCTCAAAATCAATTATATTATTATCTTGATTGGGTTTTTACACCCCACTACCATGTTGTTTAAATCTCTTGATTAACCTTGCCATAACTTTTTGCTAGCATGTGATTAAATGTTCTATTTAATTATAAAGTAGTGGTACTTATGTACAACCACCCACAGAGGGCATGTATATAATCGCCCTAGGGGAATGTTTATCATTCTCCCTATTATATTATAGGTGACTGGGAATGTCTTATTCTCCCCTCACCTAAGGTTAGAGGTCCAGTAGGTGCCTCAACCCTACTTAGTTAGGTAGACATATTAATTTACATGCAAAACCCTTATTTACTTTGTTATTGGTAAGTTTCATTATAAAAAGCCTCATACTCTTGATGTCACGCTTTTTAATAAATTTCTAGCCTACTTTACTTGCTACAACTTTCTTGTCACTTTTAGAATAAATCTTGTAACACATACTTTTCTCTCTTTTCCTCTTGCTGGGTGTCTTCCCAACCACCCAGGAGCTGAGCAAGGTGATGGATAAGGCGTGAAGATCTTAGATGTTGATTTAGACTTAGATGATGGACATGTTTCTTGGAGACAAAAGTGGAGTAGTTAGATTTCCCTCTACTTAGATCCTCTTTTTGTATAAAGCATGTACACCCTTATTTGGGAAATTTTTATGTACACTTTATTTAAATTGAATATAGTCAAAATTTTATCTTCCGCTGCTATCCAAATCGGATTTTGTTTACCATTGTTATTAGTAGAGAGGTTGATTGATTTCACTTCTTTATAGCATGGTATCAGAGCCAATGGTAGTCGAATCTTTGACTATTTCAATTTG
This sequence comes from Alisma plantago-aquatica, assembly GCA_963693085.1. Classification (NCBI taxonomy): domain Eukaryota; kingdom Viridiplantae; phylum Streptophyta; class Magnoliopsida; order Alismatales; family Alismataceae; genus Alisma; species Alisma plantago-aquatica. The sequence continues at coordinate 1,183,765,930 of OY856410.1, read as the reverse complement.
TCTCCCTTGTTAGAACCCTAGACTTACATAGTTCCTTTAGGTGACATGGTTACCCTATATTTGATTTACCTTGATGATAGGTTAACTTAGGAACCAATAGTTCCACATTAGAACCTTGATGAATAAAATTCTAAAATACTTATAATTAAAATATGCATAACTTAATGTTGTTTAGGTTTGCCTTTAGGCAACTATTAGGGCATGCAGTTGAAGCAAGGGTGTCTAGAAAGGATCAGGGTTTCGGGGGCTGGCAATATTTTCCTCCGCACCACTAGCTTGGTATACGAGGACTCCCGTGCCCATATGATACCGGCCTGGCCTGCGCTGATACGAATTGCCCGAAATAGTTTGCTTTTAGGAAATAGTAAACTTAGAGTTCTATGATGTATATCTTTGGGTATCCTAATAGTTTGACTTAAGTTTTACATGTATGTTGATTTCTCCTAAAACCCTAATATGATAAACTTTGACTTGTTTGAGGATATATACCCTATATATTTCCTTATGTCCCTTAGGACTATATGCTTGGATAAGTTTTTCCATAGAACCTAGACCTTGGAGTTTGGGTGTTTGGAAAGATATCAGAGTGCGCAGTGGAAGCATGATGGATCTTGAGAATGGTTTAGTTAAACTTATTCTTTAACCCTAAGTGTAGTAGGTCGAACCCTTTAAGGGGTGGAGTATGGTTAGGTTGATGATGTTTGAGTGGTTAGATTTCGAGGATGAAATCCTCTTTAGGGGGATGGAACCCTATAATATCTTGAAGTCTATCTAATATATCTTTAGAAGCCCTAACTCCATAAATAGGAGGTTAGTATGCTTGGATCCTTAGTCGTGACCAAACATGTAATAGTGGTAACCTAACATGCTTGTTTACATAATAATGAACATATAATTATCATCTAAGGAATAATACATGTGCTTGAACCGTAATGTACATCCAATGCACATAATATGAATATCAATGCTAATTGTCAATAAGTAAGATGTTAATAATTTCATGAACCAATAAACCCAAATGATATGATGAGTAAGGTTATAATTCATAATTAATGCATGCTAAGGATGAATAAGTGAAATATAATGGTCATGTTGACCTAAACCCTAAAGTTGTAATCATCTAACCCTAACCTATACATCCTTAATGTCTTTCATGATACATTAATGATGTTAAGTGACATAATTAGATAACCTACCTTGATGTATATAATCATATAATCACATATTTATCAAGTCATCAATATAAAATGCAAGTTACCTTGTTATCTAATACTCATGTGATTAGTCACTTAATGTGAATCAATTCATTAACGTGTAGGATGTTCCACCTTGATCATTTAAAATACATGTAAAGTCATCAATGTGAATATGAAGTAATTGGATTCACATAAGTGTGCAAAATCAATAAGATAAATAAATGAATATGAAAGATGATTAATGATGACATTAATGTGAGCAATAAAGATAATGTGACGATGTGAACATGTTTAATATGAATATAAGTAACTAACGTGACATTAATAATTATATGCTTAACCAAGAATTGGATAGAATGTCTTAAATCATGTAAAATAATTTGTTACAAATTAATACGGTGATAATATAAGGATGATGAAGTCTAAGCTCAAAATATTGATGATAATGATAATATTGAATATTGAGATAACTGAGTAACTCCTAATTGTGATAAAATCCTTAATAAGATAAACGAGAAATACATATATATAAATAGTTTAATGGATAATAATGAAATATAACCCTTTTTACAATAAAGTGAATATGACATGACAAAATTAAAATAATGATGATAATGTGATATTATAATGGATGTAATCCTAATGCACCATAAATGTAAATAAAGTTAAGTATCCTAAAAAGAATATCTTAATAATGACCCCTAGGTGATCCATGAGAACCCGACCTATGATTAGTTGATGTATGTGAAGTTTCTAAACCCTTAGGTGTAGTTGAAGTATAAGTTTTGGTAAAAGTGGTATGGTCGGAGGAACAACTTGTAGTTTTATGATGTGAGGTTGCACACTCACCCTTTCGTAATTGCTAGTGATTTTGGGGACGAAATCCTCTTTAAGGGGTGGAGTGCTGTAACATACCGAAATCTGGGCATTTTGCCTTTTTGTCCTCTTTTTCATCTTTTCCTCTCATTTTATCCTCTTTGTCCGTTCTATTTATTTTTTTTGGAGAATATAATGGTCTAATGAACATTTGTTCACCTTTTCTCTCAATATATGGGTTTATGCACAAATACCTCAGTAAAAGTTTAGAAGTGCGCTTATTATGTAAAATGTCAAATTAAGTGATAAAAATAATAAAGAAATTCGTCCTAGAACTTTCTAGTGCTTTGTAGAATATGAAAAAGAAAGAAAATATCAAAATATAAATAAAGGAGATGATAAATGCAATAGGTGGGGATAATATGGAATAATTTGGATAAAAGAAGATAATAAGGAATATATTGTTCCAAAAATACTAAATAGAATACCAAGAAGATAATTTGGATAATAAATATATCAATTTCGTTTTCTTGACTTAAAAGTTGCTTAATGGCCAAGTATCATCTAATTTGGATAATAAATAAATATATAACGCCTTTAATACAAGATAATGGGAAATAAGACAAGAAAGAGAGATAAAATATTTAATGCCCTCAAATTAGAAAACTAACTCGAAATTTGTGTTCTAAAAACAAAAATAAGCCTTTGGGAAAATGTGTATTTAATTTGGTCAATGTTTAATATTTTTATTTTATTCAGGAGAGAGAAAATGATTTAAAGACCAAAAATATTAAATATATGTTGATAAAAATAATTAATCTCAAAAATGTGTTCCTAACGTTTATTATTACTTTTATACCAAGTTTCATATTTTTAGAAAGTTTCTAGATGCCTCAAATAAATTAAAAGGTTAAATAAGTGATAAAATTTAAATGAATTAAATTAAATAATAAAAGTCTTAAAAAAAATAATGTAATTCCAAATTCGTGTTCTATATGTTAAAATATACCTTTGGATGAATTTTGACTCAATTTAGAAAATATTTGATGAGAAGATAAATTTAGGAGAGAGAAATTACGTAAAACCTTAAGATCATTAATTAAAATAATAAACAACACCAACAAATGAAAATAATGGCAAATTCATATCCAACATACTTAATAAGACTTATGCGTGAATTTAAATTATTTTTGGAGAATCTAATAGTCATAAATGAGAGAGGAAAGAGAAAATAGTAATTGGCTTAATTAACTAATCTAATTTTCTCAAAAGGCAAATCTAGTTTTATATTCGGATTCCTCACACTTTAATTATCAAATCCATAAATTGGTATATCTCTAACATCTTAATTAATTAAATGAACATGTAACTCTAATATATATATAAATGCATATTGCATGGAAAAAGAAAGGAAACCCCCTTGACTCTTATTTAGTATGCCCTTTAATTTGTTTGACCATTGAATAGCAATTGCTTTCCCAATTAAATTTGTATTTAACATCCTAATTACCATATACTTTAATAGTGGTATTTGATTAAACAAATTAAATGATTTCCTAAACTAAACGTAACGTAACGTTGCGTTACTTCCTCTCCCTCCAATGTGACCTCACGTTTTCCCCCTTCCAAAACGGGCAACGCACAACGCAATAGTCGTCGCCCCCCTTCCTCTCTGTATCCTATTTATATTTCCCCCTTTCTTCCTTTTCTCTTCAAACACATGAAGCCCTAGCCTCCCATCCTACCCTCACCTTGTGTCCAACCGTGGTGAGTAATGAGAGACAAAGTTGAGGATCGTTGGGCAGCGTCGCCTCCTCTTCTTCTTCCTCTCCCTGACGCTGCGATGCCCCGATGCTATGACGCCCACAACACCACTTCTAGAGCAACCCTGACACCATCACACACTGACAGTAGGGCATCGTAGCCACCAAGTGCAATGTCGTCGACCTTGACAACGATGTCGTCGTTCGCAACCACTAGATCTGCAACACCATGACGTCTGCAAACACCTCCATTCAACCTGATGATGGTGACTCATTACATGTTGCTTCTTCCTGGGTCACATGATCATAGAGAACGTGATGATGTGTTTGGGTCCCCATCTTGTTGTGAATCAACCAGACATGCAACCCACATGGTAACTCTAGACATGTAAGTCTTCATTTCACTTTCAATAGTTTTGTTTTAGAAAATAGATTATAAAGATGGGATAAGTATAGAGTAAGTATAATCTAGTTATTTAAAACCATAACATGAACTAGTCAATTATCTTACCTATCAACTTTGTTATATACAAATGAAATATTAGATTTCATGAAATCAAACCTATAAAAATACGTTAAAGTAGAGACTTGATATTAAATAGAAGATATTGTATAAGACCCGGGTAGATTGATATCCAAAATGATTAATGAATCATCCTAATTGCTTATTGTATACTTACCAAATCCTAAGAATCATTAGTGGATGTATCCTTGCTTTAATGTATCCTTTACATTAGAAATCATATATATAGGTGCATTACATGATAATTAGAAATACATATGGGTCTAGGGAACACTCTCATCTAAATTAATCCAAGGGAACTTGAAATCTTTATAAGAATTCATCTAATGATATTGTCTTCTTAGGAAATAAATAGTAAAAATAATAATAATGTGTAAAGGAATATACTTTTATAAACATATATCTAGATGACATGTTAGTTGGATCAAAACATGTGTATATTAGTGAACCTAATAAATATTCATATGGAATATACTTACATCAATAAGCATGGTAAGAATGATGTTAGGAATAATATGGACTCACCTATATTGCAAGCATATATATTATTATCCACATATATATATGAGTTACATAAACTTATGTGACTAAATATTGGTAACTAAAACTAAGATAGATATGTAAAGCATCACATATTATCTCAACAAAGATTAAAATCATAAACTCTAACATGACATTACATCATAGCGAATTGGGTAATAATAATATAAAAATATAATAGGAACGAATATGTTCACTTTGACTTGGCTAATATACATAATGTGTTTCTAGGATGAAAAGTTGACTTTGTGGACCAATGTATACTATTCAAGTTAACCTTTATGTGTGAAAAGCGGTATGTGCATTTACTCTTATGTTGGGAAAACTTTATACCAATACCTACATTTTCCTAATGAGGCTTAATCTGACTTAATACTTGATTTATTGAAACCTAAATTGTTCATGCCTCAAAATCAATTATATTATTATCTTGATTGGGTTTTTACACCCCACTACCATGTTGTTTAAATCTCTTGATTAACCTTGCCATAACTTTTTTCTAGCATGTGATTAAATGTTCTATTTAATTATAAAGTAGTGGTACTTATGTACAACCACCCACAGAGGGCATGTATATAATCGCCCTAGGGGAATGTTTATAATTCTCCCGTATTATATTATAGGTGACTGGGAATGTCTTATTCTCCCCTCACCTAAGGTTAGAGATCCGGTAGGTGCCTCAACCCTACTTAGTTAGGTAGACATATTAATTTACATGCAAAATCCTTATTTACTTTGTTATTGGTAAGTTTCATTATAAAAAGCCTCATACTCTTGATGTCACACTTTTTAATAAATTTCTAGCCTACTTTACTTGCTACAACTTTCTTGTCACTTTTAGAATAAATCTTGTAACACATACTTTTCTCTCTTTTCCTCTTACTGGGTGTCTTCCCAACCACCCAGGAGCTGAGCAAGGTGATGGATAAGGCGTGAAGATCTTAGATGTTGATTTAGACTTAGATGATGGACATGTTTCTTGGAGACAAAAGTGGAGTAGTTAGATTTCCCTCTACTTAGATCCTCTTTTTGTATAAAGCATGTACACCCTTATTTGGGAAATTTTTATGTACTCTTTATTTAAATTGAATATAGTCAAAATTTTATCTTCCGCTACTATCCAAATCGGATTTTGTTTACCATTGTTATTAGTAGAGAGGTTGATTGATTTCACCTCTTTACAGTGACTCTTACTCAAGTTGGCTTTCAATACAAACACTTGATTTCTAGATACCCCATGTCCATAACGAACTACACATTGATTATGATGCTCCTCATCTTACATAATTTCATTGAATATTGCATCTTTTATTGCCACTTTAGACACTTCAAGTTGCTCAATTAGTCATTCATCTACCAGCTTCTCAGTAGTTTCCTATGTCATATTCATCATAATATCTATTAGTTTGTGTCACAGTTATCAATAAACTCTTAGTGGTTTTATATAATACAATACTCAAAATAAAAATAAATGTCATAACAAATAATAAATTCTTTTGTATGAGTATTTTTCACATAGCTTCCATCTTTTTTTAGGTGAGTAATCCTCCACACTTCCATGGTACTAGATTCCATTTTTTCTTCTTTTTTTCCTATGCAAAAAAAAGAGATAAGATAAATATGATGAGATAATCAACCTCATTTTAGAACATGAATGCTTATATGGTTAATCACAAATTCAAATTTGTTTTGAGCAAAACTCTTTGAACCTATAGTATGGTGATGAGATTTTTAAGCACGTGATTCCTTTCCTGTCACCAAAAGTTTCTACAAATAATAACATATCCATGAAGAAAATAATATTATAAACTATATAAGATATAAACAAGTTTAAGTCAAAAAAATCTAGCTTTCCTTTCCCTTGGTAGAAAACCAGTAGTTCACCAAATGAACCCAATGTTCTTTCATAAGTTTATCTGGCACATTGATCACAATTTGTTGTTCAATCTTATTGATATAAAAGTAGAGAGCTTTTAGATTATGTCTATAAGTTGTCCATTTCCCATCTGAAGCTTTGCTTCTCTGGAGTCCAAAAAAAAACACAACAACAAACAACCTCAGAAAAGATCTTTAACTGCGGGGAGGGAAAGCATCTGATCGTAGATAGAGACTAAAACCTATTAAGGTGGTAGGTGCGGATGTAGCCAAGTGGATCAAGGCAGTGGATTGTGAATCCACCATGCGCTGGTTCAATCCTCGTTATTCGCCCAATAATAAATGGATCATTCACATGTGAAAGTATCATCTGGTAATTCACCAAGTCACTAGGAATATGAAACTTACCCTAGATAACCATCAAAAAGGATTATTCTAAACAAGAAATAGTTAATGTGTAACACATCTCTACAATAAAATGTTATTTAGTGTGTTAATAGAGATCAAATTACTTACATAAAAAGGAGTGATATTTACTTACCTTGGTGAACTTCAAAATCTCTACTGTATAGCAATCGTGCATAGTACACCAACTATCTTCTCCAATTGGCATAAATTTCCCTATTTAGCCATCTCACAAGGAAACCTCACAAATACATGTCCTCCCTTCTGAATGGGTTGTTAAAAATTATTGAATTTAAAAATAATTTTAAGACTAGTCTGCATAACCCACACTTGAGACAAAGGCATTTGTCCTCTCATTTTCACCATCTTTCCATTAGAATCTAAAATAAAAGAAATAAAACATGCATCAACTTTCAATTCATGATACAATAAATAAATAATAACAAAACAATATGAATGATCATCACCTATTATTTCTATGTAATCATCTTCATTAAATGATATGTTGTCATTCCATGATGCACCTTTAGAGTCTATTTGAACTGGTTTATCTTCCATTTCATCCATACAAGTTTTTTCACTTAATGACTCCTCATGATGATAAGATCAAGATTGATTAGTGTCATTTATATTTGGTTCAGTACATCATCGAGTTGTTATAGTTCACTTACTTTGCCACATTTTTTGCCTACTTAATAAGTTAATATCTACAAATTAGGAAAATACAATGATATATTCCACTAAATATAAGTAGACTTCATTAAAATCAAATTTAATTACATCTTTATTTTTGTTGCATGTCAGATCTACTCTTAGGCATGTATAAATATGTACCCTTGATTTGCTTATAATGTTGTTTCTACTTTAAAAAATAGGACAGAGAAACAAAATAATAACTATACCATAAACCAAATATTTGAACAAAGTGGTACATAAAGCATCACATCCCTTCTTGCTTGCTTGATTAAAGAGCTTGTTTTAATAAAATCAATTGTCTTTGCATCATAACTGAAATAGGAACTGTAGGAGCCAAAGTCAAAAGAAAATACACATAATCAAGGTTTTAGAAGTCAGGCCAACAAACATACTAAAATTTTAAAACAAGAACCGCCAAAAAAGACAACAGTGGAAGCAGATCTTCAAATTTTTAGATCATAAATCCATATATAATCTAGTAGAAATTATTGAAAGAGGTGAAGAGATGAAAATCTATAAACATGTTTCGTGAAACTTGCGTTATGATACAACTACGTGCCAATGTCATCGTCGACAAATGTAGGGACTATACCTACATCAAATGCATCTCTTGTCTTATAATCCACAACATTTAACAATGAATTTTCAATTCCATCCTCTATATGAAAAACTTGCTTAGCTTGGGATGAAAAAAATAAATAGATCATCCTTCAAAAATCTTCCTATGTGGATCAACTTAGAGAAATTTACACAAGGAAGATTTCTCCCATCATGTTTGAAAGCCCTAGGTGAATTTATATCTAAACAATCACATCTAAATAGCACTACTTTGCAGGTCCCATCATAATCAAGTTCATAAATATCTTTGGTTTTCCCATAGTAGAAATTTCCATCAGCTTCAACCATAACTCCACAATTGTGTGTCTTCGTATATCTTTCATGGTCTACTATATGAAACTTGCAACCATTGACTAGAAAACCAGCGAGCCTCTTTGTATGTGCATTCAATCCATGGCTAGAGACATTTGTAACTCTCCTTCTTTATGACTGGTATCAATTTTGGGTGCCTATACATGTAAATTAATAGTAGGCATATTGGTTTTCATAACAAAAAAATTCATTGAAGTTGATGTCCATATTTCTAGTACCTATGAGTTCAACCATCTGGAAAAATCTTCTAGCATTCACTTATCTTCTACAGTTTGATCCACTCTTACTCCTTTTCAAAGACATTTTTCTCTCTTTTGATGTAAGAATTCTCTATAGTAATTTTGTGGGTTATCTTAATTTAAATATATTATACATTAAGTGTCACAATAGTAATACATCTTATTGTTTGAAGTTCTTCATAATGTCTTCACAATGGAGTAGAACATATCGATGTGTTTGTTCCATGAGTCTTTCATCCAGTCCTACAACTTTTGCTGCCCCAAGATGGCATCCACTAGAGTTGAACAAGTATATACCCTTATTGAAAATATTATCATCATTTCTTTTTGGTTTATTAAATATTGTCTCACTACCCTCCATGTATCTAGAATAAAAAGTAATTGTCTCCTCTAAAATATATCCCTTGCAATGGAACCCTCTAGCTGGGCTCTATTTATGACATAACCCTTCAATCGAGCTAAATACCTTTGAGAAATTATCAACATTATAGAATCAAGGTTCACTCCTTTAATATTTTGGTGAAAAGAATTGAAGTATAAAAGGAATATAAATAAATCTAACCTTTCAATGGGATACATCCATCCATATTAAACCGGTCCATCATATTCAACTTGGTCAACCAAATGAACTAAGAGGTGAACCATAATAGTAAAAAAGGGGGAAGAAATTCCATTTCGAGATGACAAAGTGTTTGAACAATACTTGTCTGTAACTTAGTAAGATCAACCAAATCAATACACGTAGAGCACAATGACTTGAAGAAAAATGAAAAATATGATAACACATCAAACACACAAGTTACTCCAGATGCTTGCAAATCTATAGGAAGTATATATTGCATAAGAATTTGGTGGTCATGACTCTTTAGGTTTTGTAGTTTCAGTGGCTTCAGATTAACACATCTAGCAAGATTTGATGCATAGCCATCAAGAACTTTAAGTTTGTCTAAAAGACATAAAAAGTGTTCCTTTTCTTCTGTAGACATAGAATATGGAGCTAGGGGCATAAGAAAACTCCCATCTTTTTATGGTTTAAGCCAAAGATGTTTCCTTATACTATTTTCCTCCAAGAATCTATGTGCATTTTCATCATCTTTTCACTTCCCCTCCACATTGTCACCAATATATTTTCACATACAATCTTCTCTATATGTATGACATCAAGGTTATGAGAAACAAAATTATATTCCCAATATGGCAAATAAAAAAATATGTTTCTCTTCTTCCAAAGCCCATCCTCATTAAAAATATTGTCATTATCTATTAGCAACACTTCTACTTGTGGATCCATCTCTGAGTTTTCTTCTGTAACGTCCCTAGATTTTCCAAAACTTAATATGATGTGTGACGTCCAAATTGAAACCCTCACATCAGAGAGAATCCCAATTTAAACACCCCCACACCAGGCTAAGAAGAAGAAAACTAGAGGAAGTCAGAAGGAAACAACAATATCACATGCACATGAATAATAATAAAACCATACAACACATGTTCACCATTCAACATATAATTACAACATGAATTGTTACAACATTTGATATTACATATTGAACAACAAACTTCTACATATACATGTACTCCACTAAATAGCAGGGTCTTAAGACAACAGATCCACTTGTACATCAACTCACCACACAACTCTCCGCTATCCTGGTTCTTCAAGAACATACGTCCACAACACCTAAACAAAAGACTACATGTGGTACATGTCAACACAATATTCAAGAATATTGTACTGAGTACACCTACATGTCTTTTTATATACCTCTCATTACTAAGATTGGTAATAAGATAAAACTAATACTTGGCAGTTGCAACATAAATGTAACAAAAATCATACACTCAAACAAGATATTTATTAACAAAAGATAACACATGTTTTAAGATCATTTTCCATTATATATCCATGCATTGACCGCCAAAGGTTTTGATGCATTCTCTTGACTCTCAAGGAGATCAAGATTAAGGCCTTTATGATCTCCAACCAAAGATTTAGATCATATGTACAATTTGACCGACTACCAAAGAATTAAGTCACTTCCAAGCACTGTACTATCAAAGAGATTAGTGCTTTCATATAATGGAATAGAGATATTATGTTTGATGTGTTCATAGCCATAAGTATGGAAAATCAATCAAGATATCATACATGAACAATCATTTCATCCAATATCATATGCCAAGTGTTTACTACACATATAATGCAAGCATGTTGTATAATAAGCCAAGTAACAGATAATGGTGTACCTTGATCAAGATAAACCTAATCATCATATATCACATTCCTGATGTCAACTATGTCCTTGGTCAAACCTAATTAAGACAAGATCATGTACCATCATCAGGTTCCCATTATCTTAACCTTAGTTATGATTCATTAGGGTTTAACTTAGTTCATTAAGATATTCCCATCATTATTTCTTGCCTTATTCTTCTTGTTATTTGGGGTTGATGTTACTGATGTTATAATTCAGATTATAATTAATTGTATGACTGAATAATGATGAGATAATATGGTTAATGAATCTTTTGATGAAATCACTAGTAAATGTTGCAATCTATTATGAGCAATGAAATAAGATCATATGAATGAAACATGTTACATGAGATGTTAATCTTAGTGCTTAATAAAGATGAAAAATATAGTTTGACAGTTAGCACAACCTAACGATTATGACACCTTAATATGATCTAAATGGATAAAGTGGGTTAACTATACTTAACTCCCTCCTAAAAGGCATATGTTAAGGGGGACATGTTCTAACAATTAGCTTGGTAAAATGTTCATGACACCTTGATATAATGGGTTAACTTTAGTTAACTCCCTTAGAACATGGTAATATGATGTGGGAACCGTAATGCATGGGTAAAGATAAGGATGCAACCCTAACATATGAAGGGGTGGTTAATCCTAGATTCTTTTATAATCTCCAAGGAAGATATAGATCTAGTTATGGAGCTTTTTTTGGTGGATATGCTACACTTAGAGTGGATATGTACATGTGAATTGAGACCTTTTGGTTTTTTTCCTTAGAGTTTGAGTATGGCTTAATTTCGAGGAAGAAATTTCTTTTAAGATGTATCTGATGTGAAAGATTGGATTTTTGCATAAATTTGAGGGAAAAAAATCTTTTAAGGTGTGTAGGATGTGATGGAATGAACTTTTGGGAGTATTTGGATAGCTACTAACATAAATGAATTCTTGTTTTTGAGTTATTTTGGGAGTTCTAAGAGTTGGAATAAAGTTGGGAGAGAAATTAATATTAACATTATGTTTATGCTCCTAAGCACATATGCCATTTTGAAGTATTTAATTGAATGGTCGTATAGTGATAACTTGACACTAAAAATTGGTTGGAATATAGCTTGAATTATGATAAAGTTATGGTTAAAGTTTTAGATCATTTCAATGTTCCAAAAAAGAGATGTCTTGGTTTGAAATTAGTTCATTTATTAATTAATTATGTAAGTGGAACAAAGTATTTCATCAGTCAACCTAAGTTGTTGATTATGCGGTGTCACATTTCCTTTTGAGATTGTCTAGGTGTGATTAAGATCTGAGTAGTGAGTCATTGATCCAATGGTCAGAGTTGGGAATAAGAAGTAGCCACATATTGTCCTTTATGAGAGCTGATTCTGGTCACTGGATGTAAACAAATGGATGAGGATGTCCTCTTTCTTGTAGCAATTATGGTGAATAGGAATTCAACTTGGTCGATCCCACATTGTGGTCATGGCTCGCTGAGGGAAAAGAAGTGAGCATTTTTCCTTGTGTCGCCAAGACCAACACGCCAACCTATTGTTTAAGGCAGTTAGAGAAGATACAAGAGAGATACCCCCGAACTCTATTGCTGCCTCTAGCACCTTCGCAGGTAGCGTTGAGTAGAGGAAACCCTAGAAAGGAGAGTAGATCAGAGCTCTATAATTAGAGGCTTGGAGTGAATCCCTGAAGGATACGAGGTGTTAGACGATGTTGTACTTGGTGTTTTAGACTACAAATGAGATCCCCTCCTCTGCTTAGCTTCAACAACACTATGATGGCAATGTGCAAGTCGGATTTCGGAGAGATCGGTGGCTTGGAGGTGGCTGATTCATCGTCAGAATCCAAGCCTCTGTGGACCCCTACCTGCTTGGGACAGAGACCGCTCATGAAGAGCGTCCTTGAAAAGAACCATCTCAAGTCAGAGTGAGGGAGTGAACCAAAGTCAAATCTCCAGAGACTCAGGCGTGGAAAAGAGCTAACGACAAAAATCTTCTGGAAGCTGGTAGTAGGGAGAAACATAGAGGAAGTTGTGGCAGTGAAGTGCCAAGGTGGAATCCATGGCACTGGCCAGAAGTACGTCTCAGAGTGGAGTAGATGAGAATGGAGGCTCAGTAGTGGCAGTCTGGGTCACAGAGACCAGACGGTGCACAGTGGTTGTAATATGAAGTCCCACTGGGGACTCACATCACGTGGAAACATAAAAAGAAAGGGGGAGAAAAACCCCTAAATTGGCCGATCCAAGATCAAACCGGATCCAGGTAGCGAACCAGCCAAATCAAAGCAAATCAGGTTCAAAGCCCCTAAACTAGGCAGACCTCAGCGAAGCAAAGGAGTCATGCTTCCACGTGGCGGTGTTCCATTACCCGAAGAAGGTAAATATCTCAAAAATGTTCATATCTTACAAAATTCATAGTAAATACATCCCTTGTCAGAAAATTACAAATAAGGTATCAAAATGTTTAGAAAAAATGTGTAGAACAACATGGAACCACCATACTTAGAGAACACAAATGTTAAGTAAGATGTATAATGCTTATATCATGTGTAATAAATATCAAAAGATTGCCTAATATTATGATAACATGTTAGTGAATCAGTTTTCATGTTTATAATCCTTTTAAGGTCAGTGATTATGATTTTGATGCACAAAATCATGTAATTAGGGCTAATAGGGCTAATTAGGGCTGATAACCCTAAATAATATGTAGTAATTACAAGTATGCTCAATAAATCTTGGAAACTCTAGAATATATTCATAATAGTATATCAAATACAATGTGAAACTAACATATCAATATCATGCACATAATTCATATTATATGATAATGGCTCATAATGTATAGTTTGAAACCCTAATTGGATTAGTGTATATAACCTAGGGTTAATATGTGTATCATGTATATGATTAAACATATATACATAGGAACTATTAAACCATCTCTAAATTTTCCATCATGTCATATCCACTATCATATCTCAAGATTGGATCACATTCTTACATGTATTATACTATGGTTGTGCTAAATAAGCTTATATGATGGCTTATCAAACACATATCAAAAACTTTATCTGGCCCAATTGATGTCCTAACCCTTATTATGAGGGTAGTGACATGCTCAATCTCTATGATCTAACTCAACTCTATGAGTATCTCATACTTATGCAAATGTTTTTCTTCTCTCTTTGGTCTAGGGTTTCCGGGTGTACCTCATTGACACTAGTGATAGCCTTACAAGCTCTAGCCACATAACTACAAACCAAAACATGATATGATATTATCTTTTCATAGATATCTCACCATGAAATACTATATCTCATCTCTCTCTTACACACATCCACTAGAGTCCTACAATGAACAACCAACCTGAGCATGAGGATTCACACAAACTTGCACAATTGCCTCCTCCTCTAAGGTCTTAAGACTCTCTCCCTCACCCAGATGGTAGGTTCTCATTTTCATATTCACAAATGAACGAATAACCAACCTATCTTTATATCTAGGGTTTGGTACTCCCAAGTACATCTAGGGTTTAATATATCTATAGGAATCATGCATAAAGCAACTCATCTCAATCACTCAGGATTAGTCTAGTTTAGGACATATCATATCACATATCTCTCATATTTCTCATATCTTAGAGTTTAGGTTCTCTGACCTTCTCACTCTGGGTCTCACTCTCTATGGATTTAACCCTAAAACTGGTCCTAACACTAGAGATCCTCCCTTTTAAAAGAGATTGAGGCTCTTGCTAACTCACATCCTTGTCATAACTTATCTTATTTTGTAAAAGACTACATACTTGCATCATCAAAACTTATCTCAAATCCTCAACGATAAACTTAAATCCTAAAAGACAAACATATATCATCATAAACTATCTTATATCATCTATATAAGGCTTAGATTTTATCATCTATACATATTTCATCTATTCCATCTATATCATATTCCAACAAGGCTCTAGACATCTAATCTAGAACTATTCTCTCTTCTAGACTGATGTCATTCACTTTCACTTAGTTGCATGACCACATCCTACTCGTACATGTGTGGGGACACATTTTCGTAATACTTACATATGTAATAAAATATTATATAGTTTTTCTCCAATAAAACAAGCGTCAGATAAAACTATCGAGGTTCGCTTCGATTGGAATAAAAAAAACCACACAACGAGTGTCCCACACATAGTAGAGAGTATAGTGCCATGAAAACTAGTGACAAGGGTGAGAACATGGTGTAGACTAGTGTAGATTCTCTAAACAATGTGTGCCATATGTCTAGGGTTTCTCTTCCCTTGATGTACATCATTTCAAAATAATGCAACATCATGTATCGCTGCACTATAAGGAAAGAACAACATATAAGGACCTGCTATACAACAAGCACCAGTCTAGACCTAGTTCTCAGACATCTAGGTGCTAACCTAGAGGCTAGGTCAAATCTAGTCTCTAAAAGACAACTAGTCTAACCCTAAAGATTTGTTTTAAGTTCAAGGTTCTTTAGTTTCAAGTTGCATAATGAGCAAATGCCAGGCTTTGCTATTGTTCATCCTCTGATACCACCTATGACTTCCTCAGATTTTCTAAAACTTAATATGATGTGTGACGTCCAAATTGAAACCCTCACCTCAACGAGCATCCCAATTTAAACACCCCCACACCAGGCTAAGAAAAGAAAATCAGAGGAAGTCAGAAGGAAACAACAGTAGCGCATGTACATGAACAATAATAAAACCATACAACACACGTTCACCATTCAACATATAATTACAACATGAATTGTTACAACATTAGATATTACATATTGAACAAAAAACTTCTATATATACATGCACTACCACTAAACAACATGATCTTAAGACAACAGGTCCACCTGTACATCAGCTCACCACACAACTCTCAACTATCTTGGTTCTTCAAGAACATATGTCCACAACACCTAAATAAAAGATTGCATGTGGAACATGTCAGCACAATATTCAAGAATATTGTACTGAGTACACCTATGTGTCTTTTTATATAACTCTTATTACTAAGATTGGCAATAAGATAAAACTAATACTTGGCAGTAACAACAGAAACGTAACAAAAAGCATATACTCGAACAAGATATTTATTAACAAAAGATAACACATGTTTAAGCTCATTTTCCATTATATATATGTTGGTTGTTTACACTAATGAGTTTCAATCATTAAGAATGATCTTTTACTCAACTAGATATTTTCCGCAAGTATGCGAGAGTAGTTGTAGTCGAGGTTGAAAACAAGGAGCATTGGTTAGTTAGGCGTAAGAGTTATGATTTTCAATATTCTAGATCATTGTACACAAGATGATTGGATTAGAACAACTAAATTATAGATTTAAGACAAAATAGTAAATTATCACTTAAAAAAGGTTAAGATTCATATTTGGAAGGATCTTGGACCTAGGATTTCACCAACATATCATAGCATAAAATAGGAGCATGAAATTTAAACATACTAAGCACTTATTTTAAAGAAGAGTTGTATATTGCACTTCACCTCTTGGTGCAAGTACAACGATCCTAACTCAATACAACATTCTCATGTATGAATTTCATTTTGGATCACAATCCTACTACTCAAGTCCATAATTTCCACTCTCGTGGTAAAGAAGGAGTTGCCAAGAGAGTACCTCCTTACTCTCCTACTTATCTTCTCAAATCAAGCAAGAAAGCATAAAACATGCACATAAAATGGTCAGCCATACATGCAAGAAGCAAGAAACTGGTGCTCACAAGGTGGAAAGACAAGCAACTTAGCATTTAGTACAAAATTATCATGTTCCTTAGATGCTATGACATGGGAGCTACTCTCCCATGCCCAAGAAAAGGGAATTACTCATCTATAATCATGCTTTGCAGATTTGCTACAGAAAATTTAGGCTTTAACATGATCTAGAGGAGGAAAAA
Organism: Alisma plantago-aquatica; assembly: GCA_963693085.1. Lineage (NCBI taxonomy): Eukaryota > Viridiplantae > Streptophyta > Magnoliopsida > Alismatales > Alismataceae > Alisma > Alisma plantago-aquatica. The sequence continues at coordinate 1,183,748,746 of OY856410.1, read as the reverse complement.
CAAAGAGATCCGAAAATGTAACCACAAGAAGGAGGAATTCCGTCTTGGGGATGAAATTCTCCTCCTTTAGCTACTCCAAAACGAATTGGCTCCTCTCTCAAGAAGTTGTGTGAAGTGGAGAAGCTCTGCTGCACCTTTGGAGAAGACGATGGAGAAAAAGAGAAGAAGAAATGGGCTCCTTTGGTTCTTGTTCCTCTCAAAATCACCTTCCTATGCTCTCCTCTGGCTCTGAGATGAGGTAACTTCCACAAAATGACCGGAGATAACCACCCAGTAAGTTTCCTCTTTGTTTTAAACAAAAACTCATATTTTTTGAAATGTTGAAACTTCCAGAGACACGGCGTGCATCCGAAGTACACACCGTACAAAACCTTCTTCAGTTGCTCCAAAACACTATGCACGGCTTGTGCTGAAGAAATGCACACCGTGCAACTTTCCAAAAACTTTCAGTCTGCTCGACGCTCCCAGGTGCACAGCGTGTGCTAAAGAAATGCACGCCGTGCAACTTTCTAGAAACTTTCAGTCTGCTCGACGCTCCCAGGTGCACGGCATGCGCTGAAAAAATGCACGCCGTGCAACTTTCTAGAAACTTTCAGTCTGCTCAATGCTCCTAGGTGCACGGCGTGTCAATGGCTATTCTGGGTTGTTGTGTATTCTGCTCATAACTTTCAGCGTGTAGGTCCGATTGACGTGCTGTATAAAGTGGTATTTGCATAGTTTCAAACCCCAAAACATGTAGATACTTGAGGAGTGATCCAACAAGTGATAATATGATATATTCCTCATCATTTCATTGCAAAATATAGTACCTACAATATAAACCATGAGACAAGTAAGAATAGCTAAAAATATAGAATCTAGCATGAATGAGAGTGATAATTGAGTCAAAACAACATGGAAATGCAACCAAACATGATCCCAAAGATGATATGATTTGTGCACATCAAATCCCCCGAAGCTTAAACCATTGCTTGTCCTCAAGAAAAAAGAGCATAGAAACACAAATGAAGAATTGTCAAGTTCATGCATAGATCAAATGAAAAGAAAGAAGTGTGTAAGACCAAGCCAACCATGATCAACATGTTTATACTCATAGCCATCAATTTAACTTAAACACCCAAGAAAGAGATTTTTAGTTCAGCAAGGGTGGTCACAATTAAATGAATCAATCAATTAAACAACACTAAGTAGAATTTTGATGACCAAGCCAAACAATTAGTGGATGTGCAACTCAAACTCTCAACTATTAAGGATACAAATGATGAAATCTTAATTAAAATTGACAATTTTAGTTGTACTCTCCTTCTTTCTCAAAAGTTATATGATAATGGATTATGGGTTCTGATACTTAGCTTCTAATATAGACTTATGTACACATGGAGTGTCGGTTGGGGTATTTTACCCTCTTCTAAGACATACCACCTAACCATCATGGCCAGATCAGACTTACACTAGGCTAGCATGATATGTGGACGGTTTAGCCATCTTTTATGGGGTATAAAGATGAGATATGACAAAAGAAACTTTAATTTTTTTCTTTCAAAAACATAGGAGAGTTAACTAAATTGCAACATTAGCTAGATTTCATTCATTTGTTTTGAAAAAATTTCATTGAAAGAGTGGTTGAAAATGCACTAAGGGCTTGTCAAGGGCATCCCGTATTCCAAATCATGTTGAAAAGTTGATTTACTCACAAAAATTGAAACCATTACATGTTTTAAGAAATCAAGGATGTGAAAGATGAAAGTTCAGGTTAGAAGAATAAACTAGAGTTAAGCACATGATGATGGCCAAAAGGTTTCATTTGATTAATGCATGTCTTTTAAAATTTCTCTAAACGACATTTCTCATCAAAAGAGGACAATTAGTTAAGCGTAGGAGTTCTATCCACATATAAAAGATAAACCTCGTATCATACTATATTTGCCACAAGAAGAGCAGAATTGAAAACAAAAGACTGAAATGTGAACACAAAACAAAAGCAAATGACAAGAAGCAAATAACATGAAAGGGAAAAGCTAAAAGAACTAGGTTACCATCCGGTTGCTCCCCCCTAAGCTTGAAATTTGTAGTGTCCTCACTACATAAATCAAACTAAAAAGGTTGCAACCGGGTACCTCATCATGGTGGAAACATCAAAGTCCATGGAGGACCTGTGCTCTGATTTGCAGCTAGAAATTGTTGTGCTAAAGATTTATGCCTCCTTGCAAATATGTCCTTGATTTGGGGCAAGCAAAATCACCAATGAGCTGCAGCAAGAATAGTCTTTTGTATGCCAATACTATTTGTCTTTTCATTATCCTTTTAAGCATCATCAAAATATCAGCTGGAAAGAGTGTTCTCATTATAAAGCATGTGTCATCTAGAGTGTCAGTGGAAAGACATGTGGCTTGCTTGAAGAATCAACATGTAGAGCATGTGTTTTAGATTCTCCCCTTTAGTTGCAACTTCATAATCATCATGGATATCAACATAATCATACTTTGAAGGATAAAACTCTATAACAACTCCATTCTTTAATGTCACCAGCCTGAAATATATAGGATTTGTCTCCGGTGGACTAGGAAAGAAAGGTGGAAATGCTTATTTACTAGGAAGAGCTTGCTGGGCAATTTGTTTCTCATAGATGTGTGCATGAGTGGCTATAGCCTCCACCTTAGAAGAGAGTTGGCCAATAGAATCCATCATAGATTGTCTTTGTTGATGGAACTCTTCATTTTGTTGCATTTGAGTTCAAATAAATTTTGCAATCATAGACTCTAAGTTGGAAGATACTTGTGGTTGTTGTGGCTGATTGAAATTCAGGTTGACATTGCTATAGAAGTCCAGCGGAGTGTAGCCCATTGAGGAATAAATAGAAGAATCATAACATGTAGAAGATGAGTGTCCAAGCAACCCACATGCATCACAAATATTGTTGGTTGTTTTAATTAGTTGTGTGCTTATATTTTCAAACCTTTATGACAAAGTGTTTAGCCTTGTTGCAATCAAGTCTATAGCAATCATAGACTCTAAGTTGGAAGATACTTGTAGTTGTTGTGGCTGAATGAAATTCAGGTTGACATTGCTATAGAAGTCCAGCGGAGTGTAGCCCATTGAGGAATAAATAGAAGAATCATAACATGTAGAAGATGAGTGTCCAAGAAACCCACATGCATCACAAATATTGTTGGCTATTTGAATTAGTTGTGTGCTTAGATTTTCAAACCTTTTTGACAAAGTGTTTAGCCTTGCTGCAATCAATTCTATAGCACCAACCGTGTGATCTTCCACTTGCATTTCAGAAGTAATATGTGAAAAGGATGGGTGGTAGCTTGTATCCGGACTCCATTGGAAATGATTTGCTGCCATATCTTTAATAATAGCATAGGATTCTCCATAAGATTTGTTCATTAGAGCTCAATTTGCAGTTGCATCAATAGACATCCTTGTATTGTAGCACAAACCACTATAGAAAGATTGCAATAGAAGCCAATTGCTTAGACCGTGATGTGGACAAAGATGTTGAAGATTTTTGAACCTCTCCCATGTATCATACAAGGTCTCTCCATCCCTTTGAGAATAATTGATGAGTTGAATCCTCATCTGTAAAGTTTTGCGAGGTGGAAAATATCTTCCCAAAAAGACCTTTAGAAACTCCTTCCAAGTGTTGATTGACTTCTTTGGCAAAGTATAGAGCCATGCCTCGGCTCTATCTCTAAGAGAGAATGGAAAAAGGATTAGGTGTATCCCATCAGTAGGAACACCATATATCTTTATGGTGCTTAGTAACTGTAGAAATTCAGCAATGTGGAGGTTTGGAACCTCCATTGGTGTCCCTCCAAATGCATTCAGCTGTAGCAATTGTATGATGGCTGGGCTGATAGAAAACTCCTTTGCCTCAAATTCTGAAATATTAATAGGCCCACTCATGTGCATTGCAGTTGTACCAAAGTAGTCCATAAGAGGAAGGTCATCCTCCTTGACTAGTTCTTCATGTGAATTTGGAGGATTAGGTGGATGTGGCGTAGATGGTGGTGGTGTATGTGGTATGGATGAAGGTGGTGGATATGAGGGTGTGGAAGAATGTGGTATGGGTGTTGGTGGTGAATTAGGTGTGAATGATGGTGATGTGGATGAAGGATGCATGGGTGAATGTCGTTTGGATGATGGTGACATGGATGATGGTTGTGTCGGTTGTGATTCCTCCATACATGTTTGGGTTTCACTCCTTCATGCTCCATGAGGGCTGCAAATGATGTGTTCATTTTTTTAATATAGAGATATGTACAGTTCAAGGATCTTTTTATGAACACCCCATACACTCCTGCAAATAAACAAGGTGAGTGAGATACAAAAACAAACATGGAAGATACAACAAATTATGATGATCATGATGAATTATGATTTATGGATATGATGGTGGATATGAAGGTTGTGATCTAGTCTCATTTACTTATCAACAACTCTTACTCTAACTGGAATACCGATGCTCCCCGACAATGGTGCCAAAAACTTGTTGGTTGTTTACACTAATGAGTTTCAATCATTAAGAATGATCTTTTACTCAACTAGCTATTTCCCGCAAGTATACGAGATTAGTTGTAGTCGAGGTCGAACACAAGGAACGTTGGTTAGTTAGGCATAAGAGTTATGATTTTCAATAATCTAAATCATTGTACACAAGATGATTGGATTAGAATACCTAATTATAGATTTAAAACAAAATAGTAATTTATCACTTAAGAAAGGTTAAGATTCATATTTGGAAGGATCTTGGACCTAGGATTTCACCAACATATCATAGCATAAAATAGGAGCATGAAATTTAAACATACTAAGCACTTGTTTTAAAGGAGAGTTGTATGTTGCACTTCACCTCTCGGTGCAAGTACAACGATCCTAACTCAATACAACATTCTCATGTATGAATTTCATTTTGGATTACAATCCTACTCCTCAACTCCATAATTTTCACTCTCATGGTAAAGAAGGAGTTGCCAAGAGAGTACCTCCTTACTCTCCTACTTATCTTCTCAAATCAAGCAAGAAAGCATAAAACATGCACATAAAGTGGCCAGCCATACATGCAAGAAGTAAGAAATTGGTGCTCACAAGGTGGAAAAATAAGCAACTTAGCATTTACTATGAAATTATCATGTTCCTTACATATTATGACATAGGAGCTACTCTCCCATACCCAAGAAAAGGGAATTACTCGTCCATAATCATGCTTTGAAGATTTGCTATAGAAAATTCAGGTTTTAACATGACCTAGAGGAGGAAAAACAAAGAGATCCGAAAATGTAACCACAAGACAGAGGAATTCTGGCTTGGGGATGAAATTCTCCTCCTTTAGCTGCTCCAAAACAAACTGGCTCCTCTCTCGAGAATCTGCGTGAAGTGGAGAAGCTCTGTTGCACCTTTGGAGAAGACAATGGAGAAGAAGATAAGAAGAAATGGGCTCCTTTGGCAAGAAACCACCCTTGTTCTCCTCAAAATCACCTTCCTCTGCTCTCCTCTGGCTCTGGGACGAGGGAACTTCCACAAAATGATTAGAGATAATAGCCCATTAAGTTTCCTCTTTGTTTTAAGAAAAAACTCATATTTTTTGAAATGCTAAAATTGCCGAAGACACGACGTGCGTCCAAAGTGCACGCCGTGCAAAACCTTTGTCAGTTGCTCCAAAACACTATGCACGCATGCGCTGAAGAAATGCACGCCGTGCAACTTTCCAGAAACTTTCAGTCTGCTCGACGCTCCCAGGTGCACGACGTGTGCTAAAGAAATGCACGTCGTGCAACTTTCCAAAAACTTTCAGTCTGCTCGACGCTCTCAGGTGCACGGCTTGCACTGAAGAATGCATGCCGTGCAACTTTCCCAGAACTTTCAGTCTGCTCGACGCTCCCTTGTGCACGGCATGTCTTTTTAAGACACGGTGTGTCAATGGCTATTCTGGGCTGTTGTGTATTTTTCTCATAACTTTCAGCGTGTAGGTCCGATTTACATGTCGTAAAAAGTAATATTTGCATAGTTTTGAACCCCAAAACATGTAGATACTTCAAGAGTGATCCAATAAGTGATAATATGATATATTCCTCATCATTTCATTACAAAATGTAGTACCTACAATCCAAACCATGAGACAAGTAAGAATAGCTAAAAATATAGAATCTAGCATGAATGAGAGTGATAATTGAGTCAAAACAACATGGATATGCAACCAAACATGATCCAAAAGATGATATGATTTGTGCACATCAATATCCATGCATTTACCACCATAGGTTTTGATGCATTCCCTTGACTCTCAAGGAGATCAAGATTAAGGACTTTATGATCTCTTGCCAAAGAGTTAGATCATATGTACAATGTGATCGACTACCAAAGAGTTAAGTCACTTCCAAGCATTGTACTACCAAAGAGTTTAGTGCTTTCTTTTAATGGAACATATATATTATGTTTGATGTGTTCATAGCCATAAGTATGGAAAATCAAGACAAATATCATATAAGAACAATCATTTCATCCAATATCATATGCCAAGTGTTTACTACACTTATAATGCAAGCATATTGTATAATAAGCCAAGTAAAAGGTAATGCGTACCTTGATCAAGATAAACCTAATCATCACATATCACATTACTAATGTCAACTATGTCCTTGGTCAAACCTGATTAAGACAAGATCATGTACCATCATCAGGTTCCCATCATCTTAACCCTAGTTCTGATTCATTAGTGTTTAACTTAGTTCATTAAGTTATTCCCATCATTATTTTGTCTTATTCTTCTTGTTATTTGGGGTTGATGTTACTGATGTTGTATTCCAGATTGTAGTCAATTGATGACCCTTAGTTTCCATATCATTACATGCACATATTAACTCTAGGTTATATACACTAATCCAATTAGGGTTTCAAACTATACATTATGAGTCATTATCATATAACATGAATTATGTGCATGATATTGATATGTTAGTTTCACATTGTGTTCGATATACTGTAATGAATATATTATGGAGTTTCCAAGATTTATTGAGCATACTTGTGATTGTGGCATATTAATTATGGTCCATAGTTATCATCCCTAATTAGACATATGGAGAAAATTACATGATTTCACACATTAACATCATAATCATTGACCTTAAAAGGATTATAAAAATGAAAATGGATTCACTAACATGTTATCATAATTTTAGGCCATCATTTGATATTTATTACACATGATATAAACATTATACATCTTACTTAATATATGTGTTATCTGAGCATAAAAAGATTGATATTGGGGTTCCATGTTGTTCTACTCATTTTTTAGAACATTTTGGTACCTTATTTTTAAATTTCTGACAAGGGATGTATTTACTATGAATTTTGTAACATCTAAACATTTTTGAGATATTACCTTCTTTGGCCTATGGAACGCTGCCACGTGGCCTTGTGGGGGCGTGGCTCCTTTGCTTCACTGAGGTCTGGTTAGTTCAGGGGCTTTGAACTCGATTCACTTTGATTCGGCTGAGTCTCACATTGGATCAGCCGGTTCAGGGTTCTCGCTCCCCCTTTCTTTCTCCATTTCCACACGATGTGAATCCCCAACGGGACTCCGCCTCACAGTCGTCGTGCGCCATCTAGTCTCTGTGACCCAGACTACCACTGTTGAGCCTTCGTTCTCGTCTAATCCAGTCGTGAGACTCACTTTTGGCTGCCTCTGTGGACTCGACATTGGCACCTTGCTGCCACAACTTCCTTTGTGTTTTTCCCTACTACCAACCTCCAGAAGATTTCCACCGTCGGCTCTCCTCCACGCCTGTGTCTCCATAGATATGACTTTGGTCACTCCCTCACTCTGACTTATAGTGGTTCTTTGTGAGGATGCTCTTCATGAACGGTCTCTGTCCCAAGTAGGTAGGGTGCCACAGAGGCTTGGATTCCGATGATGAATCAGCCACCTCCACGCCGTTGACCTGCACATTGCCATTACAGTGTTGTTGAAGCACAGCAGAGGAGAGGATCTCATTTGTAGTCTGAAACACCAAGTACAACATCGTCTAACACCCCATATCCTCCAGGGATTCACTCCAAGCCTATGATTGCAGAGCTCTGATCAACTCTCTTTTCTAGGGTTCCTTCTATTCGACACCACCTGCGAAGGTGCTGGAGACAATAACAAATATGGGGGTATCTCTCTTGTGTCTACTCTAACTGCCTTAAATGAGAGGTTGGCATGTTAGTCTTGGTGACACAAGCAAAAATGCTCGCTTCGTTTCCCTGAGCAAGCCACAACCATAACATGGGATTGACCAAGTTGAATTCCTATTCACTGCAACTTCTATGAGAAAGAGGACATCGTCATCCATTCGTTTACATCTAAGGACCAAAATTAACTCTCGTAAAGGAAAATCTATGGCTACTTCTTATTCCCAACTCTAACCATTAGATCAATGACTCACTACTCAGATCTTATTCATGCCAAGACGATCTCAAAAGGAAGTGTGACACCGCATAATCATCAACTTAGGTTGACTGATCAAATACTTTGTTCCACTTACATAATTCATTAATAAATGAACTAATTTCAAACCTAGACATCTCCTTCTGGGACTAAAATGATCTGAAACTTTAACCATAACTTTATCATAACTCAAGCAATATTCCAACCAATTTTTAGTGTCAAGTTATCAATATATGACCATTCAATTAAATTCTTTAAAAGGGCATATGTGTTTAGGAGCATAAATATAATGTTAATATCGATTTCTCTTCCAACTTTATTACAACTCTTGGAACTCCCAAAATAACTCAAAAATAAGAACTCATTTATGTCATTATCTATCCAAATACTCATAAAAGTTCATTCCATCACATCCTACACACCTTAAAAGAAATTTTGTCCTCAAAATCAAGCAAAAATCTAGTCTTTCACATCTTCTCTCGTCTTAGTTTTCCACTTTGGACCTTTTCCATATTTAAAGAAAATTTTTTGTTGTTCCCGTAGAACATCACATCCACATTTAGGAATTGGAGCACAATCATACTCCTTAGTCCCAACAAATAAATTGCTTTGGAGTCTACAAGGATGATCATCCGGTAACCATCTACAATGACCACCATAACAAATCTTTGAACCACATCAATATGAATGGGTAAATTTAGCACAATAAGGACATGTAAGATAACCTTTAGTGCTCCAACCTAATAACATTACATAAGCAAGAAAGTAAATTATGGTGGACATCAAAACTTGTCACAACTTAAAGGGATCTCATGTAAGAATCAAAAGCATCAATGCCATCCCATAATATTTTCAACTTGTGTATCAATGGCTACATATAGATATCAACATCATTTCTTAGACTAGATTTTCCAAGGATTATCAAAAAAATAATCAAGGAATATGGTTTCATACATAGCCAAGGGGGCAAGTTAGTGACACTCAAAATAATCGTCCATGGACTGTAATTTGTATTTTACATCCCATATGGATTGAAGCCATCCCTAACAAGGGTAATCCTCACACTACAAGGGTCTGATGCAAATTCTGGATATATCACATCAAACTCTTTCCATCTCTTTGCATTTATAGGGTGTCTTAATTTTCCATCTTAACTCGACCTTTCTCATGCCATGTCATATCTTCATCTATCTTTGATGACATGTACGTTGTTTTCAATCTTGGAATTAGAGGGAAATGCTTCATGACTTCGATTGGGGTTCCTTTCAAGCTAGAACTATCTTCATCTTGACCTTCGCCCACATTTCTTCTTTTTGTCTTCCAACTAGGAGTTTCACACTCAGTACAACAATTCTTGTTTGAATTCTCACACAAATACAACATGCAGTTGTTTGGGCATGCATGGATATTTTCATATCCAAGACCTAACTCCTTAGTCAATTTTTTATCTTCATAATAGGAAGATGGGAATGAGGTTAACTATGGAAAGGCATCTAATAGAGGTTCCAACAACTGTGTGAAAGATCCATCTAGCCAATGAAACATACATTTAAGATTGAATAGTCATAAGAGAAATGAGAGTGTTGAAAAGCTTGTACAACTGCGGTAAAGCTTTTCATGAGAAAGTTCCACCATCTTTCTATATTTCACATTGTGTTCATGAGTATGAGAATTATCGCTTTGATGATAACCAGTATCATCTGCATGAGTATCAAACACATGTGTCTTATTCATGACCTTCATCAACTGATACATCATCCATATTAGTAGAATTTACTCCTAGTGCCTCTCTCGATAACCCTTCCATGCCATCTTACCCTACTGAATTAGCTTCATGATTAGGATATTGCTCATCAATTTTAGTTTGTTGAGTTGTAGTGATATTTTTCAAAAGATTTTTTGGACCATGAAAAATCTAATCCTTATAAACATTGAAAAATCCATTATATACTAAATGACTTTCCACATCATCAGTGGATAAATGTTTTTTCCAAGCCACTTTACATTTTCGACATGGACAAACAATTTTCTCCATTTTCCATTCCAGTTTTAGCATATTCAAGAAATTGAAAAATCCTAGCAATATAATCTTCAGAACAATAAGGCTTCTTGATCCAACTTTTATCCATATTCTACAACTTCAAGAACCTATTTATAAATGCATTGTGACCAATATGTATATATAAAGCGCTAAAAGCAAATAAAAATTACTCAATTGTGTTTTTTTTTAAGTTGGTTGACTTGGGTAATAATGAATTCTGTCAACTAGATATCTCAAGGTTCTAGTACTGCAAACTCAAATTGCATATCTAAGATAGAATGTCTCATAGAATAAGTGGGAAAAAAACCTTTGATAAATAATATATCCACTTATGTCAGTCATAAGATAAATTTACAGAGTTCCATCTTATTTCATGCCAAAAAATGAGGTAAATATAGAAAAATATAAGAAAAGGTTCAATCAAGATCCAGGAAGAGCTCAAACTCATTCAAGCTACTAACTTATTCAGTACTCTTAATAGTTATAACATGCTTCTTATGAAAATAGGAAAAAATGAATTCTACAGATGGCAGAGTCATGGGCATCAAGATTATTTTTCATATGCTTAGACTGTCTTGATAGGTTCTCTAGTACCAGGGAAGATATGGTTTGAACATTGTCTTAATTTTACTATTAAATCAAACTTAATATGACCTAAGTTGTCCTCATTTTCACTAATCAGATGTTATTTGGGCAAAAACACATCTTACATTACTTATATTAGACTTGACTTGATGTAACATAGTCTAAATTAGGCTAGATTTAACCTAATGACATCTAAGATTGCTTAATTTGACTAATCAAACGTAATATCTAAGTTGTCATAATTTTTCCTAACATATTTCATTTGAGAAAAATCATAACAAGTTGAACCAGATCAAACCTAGTTCGATATAAGAACACATTTGTCTTCCAATCGACCTTATTTGACATATATCAAACTTAATGTGTAGGTGGTTTGTTAATGCAATGGACATGGGTTAGATCATTCTACTTTTCCACTTTAAGGCTAAATTAGCATAAATTAGGTCTAAAGTTGGACAAACTAGATCAAATATAGTCATTTTAGGGTATAAATAGGTTTAATGAAGGGAAAACCAGGTCTAATTTTGACATATCAGCCTTGATTTTGGAAAAACATGTCTGATATAAGGGAACTAGGATTGATATTCTCAAATCAAGTCTCGCTTAGGTCAATATAGGGCATATTAGGGGAAGGTAGTTCTGATGTTATGATGTTATTCCAAGTTATGTTTGACTTGGACCACATTTGGGGAAATTAGGTCAACATAGGTCTAATTTAGGGCAAATTAGGTCCATTTTTGGTCTACAAGTTGTAATTTAGGTCATGATTGATTACATTTAAGGCTATATATAAATAGTAATATGTATATTTAAATATAGCTGAGTATATATGTGTAAATATAACTATATATGTAAATAAAGAACTATAAAAATGCATAGGCTCAATATGATTAGTATGGATCACTACAAAAATAGATCATTTACATATCTAGTTCATGGTGTGTGTAAAGAGGGCATCATTCAATTGAGTTTTAAATGAAATGGTTTTTTCTCTTCTTATAAACTCATGAGTAAGTGAATGGGGTCACAAAACAAATATTTGGAAAAAAAATGGTTATAACTTGTGTTCCTTTTTTAGAAAATACAAATTGGATAGATGGTTGTGAACCATATCAGCAAACCTATTGACCAAGAAATGAACCAAGTGGTTTTCCACAATATAGAATAGAGGATTCTACAAATATTACAGCCTAAGATACACTTGGTTGAGTTTATTTGACATGATTTTACATATGCTTGAAAAATATAGAAACTATAAACGGTAAGAGTAATACAAGAGAGATCAAAAGAAGAAAAAAAATCAACAATTTGAATACATGGTACATGAGCCTGTTCCCTTATCACACATTTGCTTTGTAACTTGTGTGATTGTGCTTCAATTACAATAAGGTGGAAAATAAGAGAAAATAAATTAGATCAAGTTTAGTTATTTTTGGGAAGATTTAGGTCTGATATAGGTCTTATCAAATCTAATTCGGGTAGATTAAGCTTGATTTAGGGGGAAATAGGTCTAATATGCGGAAGAGCATGTTTTATTATGGGAAATTAGGTATGGTTTCATCAAATTTGGGGTCATTCAGGTCAATGTATTATAAATTAGGGGAATATGGGTCTGGTTAGGCCATGTCATGCCAAAATAAGTCTATTTTAGACCAAATTAGGACAGATTAAGCTATATAGATCATGTTAGGGAAAATTAGTTCTAAATAGGTCTAGCGTAGGTCATGATAGGTGCAATATAGGTGAATTAGTGATTGATTGAGCTTAAGGATAACCAATACCAATATATATAAACAATTATATATATGTAAAAATAAACATATATGAAGAACGCCTAGGCTCCTACCTAGACACCAAGGCTCCCCTTGGGTAGGAGGGACTGCCTAGACACCTAGAAAAGTATGGTATGATGGCTTCACATGTTGTCTTTTTCCTCCTTATCATTGGATGCATTGTTGTAGGGGAAGGAGAGAGGGAGTGAAGAGGCAAGAGGTTGTGAAGAGGGATAGAATGTGTAGTTTCAGTGAGGAGGGGAAAGGCTTGGTGGAGGGGAGATCATAGTGGAGAGGGAGGTCATGAGAGGATTCATGGGTTTGTTGGGCATGGAGGTATGTCGGGATAGGATTGACACTTTTTGCATTTATATTTCTATGTAAATCAATATAATATTACCACCGTCTTTGAAGGGTGGAAAATTAAGTGGGGGGTTGTGACCACAAAGTGTTGTAGTGGTCTAAATTTGGAATGAAGAGAATGTCACCTGTCCCCCTTGTTAGAGAGGTGATCAATGCTATTTATACCACATAAGAAGCCATGACTTGTCTTGCTTGACATCATCATCAATGGATATATAGGTGACGACGTAATAGTTGTTTTCATAGGTATATTATTTTGTAAGTGAAGATACAAGTTGAATCAAATGTGTGAATCATAAGTACTCTATGGAAACCATAGTTATCAAGGACTACGCCTAGCCCCCCTAGGCTCTAGGTGGGATACCTTAAACTGGGCACCTAGGTTCTCATATGACTATACTGCTTTTAGGGCCAAATTTAAATTAGCATGAGTTAGGTCAAAACTTGGTCAAATCATATCAAGTTAAGTTATTTCAAGAAAGAAATAGGTCTAATTTAGGGCAAATCAGATCCAATTTCAGTACCTTAGGTCTGATTGGGGGAAAAGGTCTTATTTGGGGAAAGTGTGTCTTATTTGGGAACATTTTGGCTTGATTTTGTCCAACATGGGCCCATTTAGGTCAATATAGGTAAAAATAAGGAAAGTTAGATTCGATTAGGTCATGTTATGCCAAAATAGGTTTGACGTAGGCCAAAGTAGGGAAGACTAATCTAAATTAGGTGCAAATATGGATCATGTTAGGTCAAATTAAGGCCAAATAGGTCTAACTTAGGTCATGATGGGTGTAATTTATGTGAATTTATGATTGACTAAGCTTACAGATAACTGATACATGTGTATGGAGTAATGTATATATATACAACAAAATGGATATGCTGAATTATTTATATACATGTAAAAAATAAACAAATATGAATCACATAGAGAAGCTACACACACAATCAACAAGTTAAGAACCTAGGGTAGATTTTTATAATTTATAAATGTAATGGATCAGCACCCACAAACACATAGGATTTATGTAGCAATATGGGGTTGTATCAAGGAACAAAGTTCATTCAATGGACACTAGAACAATACATATTACTTTTGTCGAGTGTTATTTGTTTCTTAGCATAAGCATCATGTTCAATGATGTTTAGTATATAATGTATCTTTACCATTCAATGGATAGTAGGCTAATATATATTGAGTTATAGTTCAACTAGTTTGAACATTATCGGATAGGATGCTTATATTAAGAAACAAGAAATCAAACAACAAAAGTTGTTATATCAATGTGAATGGGGTAAGGGTGAATGTGGATGTGGATAGGATATACCCAAATTCAGATTGTTCTAACAAAGGTTCCATCACACACGACATGCCCATCTAAGTTCTAGTAGAGAGGCATTTAAAAAATATAACACGGTCCACCTACCTCAATGGATGGATAAATTTATAGATAGAGAGATTATCCTACTCTACATATCCAATGCTCCTAACTAATTTAGGATTAGATATAGTCAAGTTTCATGGCCTAACCATATACTCTTGTGGTTTTGGCAGGTAAATGTTCTCTTATGCCTAATCGGATTTATCGTCTCATATATGATTTGAAGATATATTCATACCCGTACCATTTGAACCACGTAGAGAAACACATGCAAATGTGATTTGAAGGTTGATACGAACATGCAATGCAAAAGATAATTATTTGAATAACATTGAATTAATCTACACAAAGTAGAAACTTAGATATTTTTGCAACTAATCACTAATATACATAATAGGAAGTTAAAAAATGAAATTTTCCTAATGCTTACGATAAAGATAAAATATTATACTGGTCAAAAATCTAATAATATCTCCCAATGATAGTATTAGATTTTTAAAAGATGAAATTAGATCCCAATCTAGATAAGATAAATAATATGTGAATGTAAAATAGAACGTGTATGTGGCATATGAATGGGGAATGAAAGATAAGGTAACCTGCCACTTGATCTGCTCAATGTGTAAAAATCTAATATGAAGGAAGTTTCCTTGTGTATTTCGATTACTAGATCCAATCACCAAACAACCAAAGATCCTATGCAAGAACACATAGTCAGACAATGTTTGTTTTTCTACATATCAACATTTCTTTCAGTTGATTTTGATACATACCTATGCGACAAAATTCACAACAGTTGTCTACAACGCTAGATGCACTACTTCACCTCTCACCGATGCAACATTATACAATAGGATTAACACACTTTTTGAGAGGACAGAGATGTTGTGTTGGGAATAAAAGAGGGCATGAAGAAGTAAGAGGCCACGAGGTAAAGACTAGATTGATGAAAAATGTTACATAAATTACCTAGAAGAAGAGCAGCCAATATTGTAGCTTCTCCTTGACCAACATCAGTAGGCATAGCTCTCACAGTGGAAGTCATTTATGATTTGTGGCTGCCTCAAAGCTCTCATGTATCCTTATAGGGAAGTGGTTTCATTGAGGATAAAATATATCATTTTGAGAGGAGTTGCATCTTGGTAGGTGGAGATAGGGTACGGTTGGGAGATTCTGATTGGATTTTTGGAGGAGTTGGATGATCACGCAAAGTCTCCAGGATGCTATAACAAAGAAACCAGTAGTGTGCCCCATGCCCAAAGAAATTGGGAGACTGAGAGAGGGGTCACACCTCTGGAAGAATTTGGGAAAGGAATTATTCCCAAAAAATTAGATCAGGTGGAGATATGCTCGCAAATGGAGAGAGGGGATGTGAGGTCTGAAGAAATTGGAAGATGGGTGAGGGGAGGGTTTGCCAATGGAGGCAAGTTTGCAAATTGCAAGGGGGGAAATGGGAAAGCTTTGTGCTACCACCAGAGGAAGAAATCGAGAGGTGGGGGAAGAGGAGTGGATAGGCCCACAGACTGAGAGAGAGTATGTGAGGCCTGAAGAAATTGGGAGATGGGGGAGGAGACGGTTCGCCAAGGGCGGCATATTTGTGAATTGTGAGGGAGAAATTGGGAAAGATTAATGCTCCCACTAGAGGAAGAAATTGGGAGGCGAGGAAGGGGAATGAGGTCACAAATACGAGAGTTGGCATATGGAGGGGGACTGTTTCAAAGACACACGATTTTTTTTGTATAAGATGATTCCTCTGCCAACTATTTATTCTGTGAAAACAAAAGGGTGGTAATTTTCCTTACTTTTGTGTAGTGACCCATGCCACAAAGGTGATTAATATTATTATTTAACCAAGAATACCATTGGGAAAATTACTTATCAAAACATGCTTTATATTTAATAAATTCAATTTCACTAAATTGAGGGTATCACTTTCACCCCTCCTTAGAAGAAATTTTGTCCTGAAATTCACACCTAGTAAGCTTAATGTGAATGACAACTAATCTTACTATCAAACCTTAGGGTTAGAAACCCTTCTTAGATATCTTTCACATCTTTTATTTGTATTCAAAACTCCTCACATTATTACTAAGATTGGTACCTAAATTCAATTCAAGGTATATCCAGAACCTTAGTATCTACATGATATCATTTCTCAATGATTACATTTCATGTGCGGTGTCAATTTCACTCGGTGATTACATTTTCACCTAGATTTCCAACCTACTATTCACTATTTAAGGGTGAGGTAACACCTACAACCCTAGATCATGTCATTAAGTTTCAACTTAGGTATTCATTCTCATATATCTCTCCTTTTTTAATCATAAAATGAGTCTATCCAATATGTCACACTCATAACAAGATGAAATGAATATTTGGCTGGAGTCCAAGTACAAGGTATATCCCATTCTAAGGGCAGAGATAATGTATTCACACATTATCTTTTAATATCTATATTTTGGTTGAGTCACTCTAACAATGACCCAATACTATGAATACCTTTTAGTTTCACAAATGTCTTTCTATTTCATGCACTTACATGGAATGTGATTCTCTTTTAAGATTCTTATTCAAACATCATCTGATGACTTCCTATGTTCTTTTCATATACATCTCATGTCTCACTAGCCTTCATCGTCCCCTTAAGATCTATAGGGCATAGATATGTTTGGATTGATCTCCTCTTTACCCCTAAGGCCTTATGCACTTTAGCACATGGTCATACACATCCTCATAAATCTTATGTACCTTTAACCATCCTACAAGATCTTAGGTTTGACTTGTGGCCCAACCCTTTCCATGGGTTCTATTGAGACGTCATAACCTTATTTTATTTCATCACAAATCTTGATGGAGGTATCTTTGATAATATCCAAGCACATTATATCCCATATCTTTCTCCCAAAATTTCCTTCATCTCTTAGGCCACCCATAGTTTTCTTTTTGTCCCTTTATTGGGCCCATGGTGACCTACCCAACTAGGCATGGTCCCATTCTGTCAATCACCTCTCTAGAGGCTTTCCTCATGTCCCTTAGATATGGTATACATGTGTGTAAAGAATCATACTCAATATATTCGCTTTTGTGCTTTGTGCACTTAATCTCTCAAGCTTTAAGTGACTTTCGTGTTACCTTAATTCTTAACTGATTTGTGGATTCACCCTTTGCTAGGGACGGTCCTATCCCAGGACAAGATAAAACTAGCATTTATTAAAATCCAATAGAAATTATCTTGTACTAAGATTTCTATCATTGCAAAGGAACATGACTTTTAGGCATATCTTATATCATCCATGCATTTTCTACCCGAGAGTTATATCAACATATCCCTTGAACTATCACTCAAGAGTTGGATATCTACTGGTACCTTACTACCATAAATTAAAGTGTTTTGATATAATGAGGTCAATGTATTATGTCTCTTATGTTTAGGTTTTTAGGAACACTGTCTAATGTCATGTGCCAAGTACATTATTCAATCCATACCATATAGTAAGATGAAATAGATAAAGCATGCCTTGAAGAAGGCAAATTTATTCACCACATATCCCTCACGTCAACTACAACCATGTTCAATATTTTTGGGGTCCTTATCCCATTTTCTCTTTCCCATATTAGGTTGTGTTCCTTATTAAATGTTCATCCTGAGGTTAGCTAGTCACTTTCCTTTATCATATTTCGTGTATGTGTCTAACCAATAGAAAGTATAGAACTTATTAAAACATTTATAAGTTTTTCGTTATGTCATACACATTCATCATTTCTCAAAGTTGGACCAATTTTCGCATACTATGATAGCATGGTAGTGCTAGACCAACTTGTGTGAGTGGCTCATCAAACATATATCACAATACAAGTGGGGTTTCCCTTAACCCAAAAGTTGAGGGGGTGCCATGCTTTATCTCTATGAGCTCACTCAACCTGTGAGCATTATATGCACTAGATACCACCACTTTCCCTCTTTTGTCTATAAGCCTCGGGTTTACCTCCTTAGAATTGGTCATCCAAATTGCATGACTTAGTCACTCAAGCACATACTGAACCAAAACATGATATGACATTTTCTTCTTAGATTCCTACTCACCCAACTCTCTCTTTCACGTAAACAACCCTTAGAGTCCTACACAAGGGAATACCAATCTGAGTATGAAGATTCACAACATATTACCATTCCTTAACTCTCCAGGATCTTGGGACTCTTTCTCCCTCACCTAGATGGTAGGTACACATATCATATACACATCTACGTAAGCAGCATCTTTCTCTATCTCTAGGGTTTGATCCTTCTAAGGACAACTAGGGTACAACAAGCCTCTAGAAATCATGCACATAGAAACTCAACTCCTCCACTCAGGGGTAGTCGGTTTAGGACATATCATACAAATATTTCTCATAATTACTCATGTCTTAGAGTATAGGTTCCTAACCTTCTTCTTCTAGGTCCCACACTCTCACGAGTTAACCCTATCACCGGTCTTAACACTAGGGGTCTCCCTTTGTAGAAGAGGTTGAGGCTCCTGCAAATTCACAACTCATCCTCTCCTAACTTATCTTATCTAAAGAAGCACACACACTTTTATTATCAAATCTTATGTCTAACTTCAAAACTACAGTAAAATTCTCGAATCTGACTGAGGTCATCATAAACCATATTATCTCCTTATGTAACACTAAAATCCTCGTCCATTATGTCTACTATGCCTATCTCATAATCCAACATGCATTAACCCTCTGGCTTAGAACTAATCCTTTTCTAGCCTTGTTGTCACTTGATTTCACATAGATGCATATCTACCTCCTACTTGTATCTGTGTGGGGACGGGGACACCCTTCTGGTTAGGGTTCCTACCAGAAGGAGTTTAGACTTTCTAGTTATAACTCAATCTTAGGGTTTAAATCCCTCATATATCTTTTCTCCCGTCTTGGGTTGACCCACCCTTGGTCGGGAAACCAATCCTAAAAGTTGCAATAAGGATTTCCATATTTTCCCTATTATGTACTCACTTATTTCCCATTCTTTGTATGTGTGTTCAGCCCGCATCCATATTCTGCATGCCTCGCATGGATGAACTCCTTGTATTTTCTCTTTCCTCTCTCCATTATTTAATATTAGGATTTAAGGTTAGGGTTAGGAACCATACCCCACACCTTTGGGTTTTCTATGTCCTAGGACCCACTTAGGGGTTTTTCTAAACTAACCCTTGCTCCTTCTAAGGTTTACCCTTGTAAGGAAAAACCTTCAAAACCATTTTCTTTAATATGTTCATTACTTGACTGAGGATGCCTTAATCCTACTTCTTCTAAAAAACTAACTTGAGGTGAGGAGGGAAGTATCTTTTGGGGTTTATTAAGAATGAGGATGAGAATTGGATGAAAGTAGAGATGAGAATACTTAGAGGAAACATTACTTCAAGCTAACCCTATGTTTTGGCCAGGTCAATATCACATTGGCTAAGGGAGTCCTCGTATACCAACTCAATGGTGTGAAGGAAATATTTCCAGCCCCAAAACCATGATCGTTTCTAGACACCATTGTCATCAAGTTTTTCCTTAAAAAGTTTCCCGGTATATCTATAGGTTACTTGAGATTATAAACTATTAAGTATAATTTGAAGAATCTGGGGCTCTGATACCAAATGTAACGACCTCACTTCTCAGCAACCCCCAATCAAGGAAGACCTTAAAGTTGAGAGTCATTACCTAAAATTTTCCCCAAGGATCCAGATTTTACCAAACAATATAAAATATCAAATAATTTCCATTAGTTCAAATAATTTTTATGTTGGGAAATACAGGCACAAAGTATATGTAACATCCCAAGATTTGAGGCCTTGGATAAAATGATCTTATAAGGAATGATTGGACTACCCATACAACCAAGGTGCACCTCCTTTTCTGGGAGCCCATCACTAAGAACTCCATAGTTAAGTGTGCTCATCTTGGAGTAGTACTGGAATGGGTGACCTGTTGGGAAGTTGATCCTGGCATGCGCGTGAGTGAGGATAAAGCGTGCAGTTAAGGCTAATGGTAGTCTGTGGGGCCAGTCGTCATTCCTGAAACCTTGCTAGAGCCTTGGGCAGTGGCCCCGAGCGTTACAGATGGTATCAGAGCCAATTCCCCTCCAGTAGGTGGGGCCCACATGGGCATGGCATGCCAGTCTTGAGTCGTGCGGTCCAGGCATGTAGGAAAGGGTTGTCCATGGTTGACGTAGACACCCTTGTGCTAGTATTCCGTGATCGGGAGCTAGGTGTCCATGGGCGAGTGTGGGTTTGCACTGAAATGGGGAAGAGATTATGAGGCCTTATAGTTGAGCCTTGATGAGGACATCAAGAGCCTAAGTGGGGGAGATTGTAACATCCCAATATTTGAGGCCTTGGATAAAATGATCTTATAAGGAATGATTGGACTACCCATATCACCAAGGTGCACCTCCTTTTCGGGGATCCCATCACTAAGAACTCCATAGTTAAGCGTGCTCAGCTTGGAGTAGTATTGGGTTGGGTGACCTGTCGGGAAGTTGATCCTGACATGCGCGTGAGTGAGGATAAAGCGTGCAGTTAAGGATAGTGGTGGTCTGTGGGGCCAGTCTTCATTCCTGAAACCTTGCTAGAGTCTTGGGCAGTGGGCACGAGCGTTACAGTATATTAGTAGGAATAATTTTTTTATCTATTTGTATTCCCATGACAGCAAGATTGTGTCAACCACTATGAAATCGGAAGGATGGTTTAACGAGTTATACCTGGTTCTAGATCAAGTCCAACAATGACAACTCATTGTAATGCAAATGTGTTCTAGTTGCCCTTGGATGGTGGTTGTGCAACTCATGGCCTTCACCACGAACAACAGACATGACAACTTCTGCATCGACTTCTTCGGTCTTTCCACGGACTACATATTGACTTTGTCCTCCTAGTGGCAGCCAAAGGATTCCTTCCTCTAGAGTAGTCCACATAGACTAACTAGAAATTCTATCTTTCAACTAAAATTGGCAGGAAGGAGTTGTCCCTCCCATTGGTGTACTAGTCACCAATGTGCTCTCCCACAACAACGATCCTCAATTGTTCTCTCCTGTCACTATCCCTCCCTTATCGGGTAGGACTTGCTTGGGCTCGCTTGGGCTCTCTTGGTTACCACAATCAGAGAGAACAACAATTGTCAAAGAAACTGATTCTCATTTGTGTTCTTGTGTTTTGGGAAGCCCCCAGTACCCCTCTATATATAGGTGAGGATAGGGCCAGGGTTCCCAGTCTGTTCGAGATCTTTATGGGAGTGGAAGTGATCAGAAGATCTTGAATTTTCACAACCTAAAAACCTCAAGGTGATCGTCTAGCACTGTGAGATAGTCCTCCCATATTACGAGACAATACTTTTGTAGTTTCCCAATCACATATAAAATTAGCATTTTGATTCCCATTAATGCTAGACATTAGTTCCTTATACTACAAGTCTTGTGCATTTGAAAAAATCTAGGAAAGTATCTAAAATCTTCCTCTGGTCTAACTGAGCGATCTCGCACATGCAAGACAATTGTCTTACTCACCCAAACAATCGTATGGAGACCCGCTCTGATCTGATCGGTTCAATAGAATGAATTGGTCGATTCATACCTCAGTTTGGGGATATCTTAGCCAATTCCATTTTTTATCAGCATGACAATCCAACTGCCCATCTTAATATTTGAGATGACAGGCTGGCTTGTTCAAATGGCCATCTCAACACTTGAGATGATTGTCTGGTTGCTCAAACGGTCGTCTCAACACTTGAGTCGATCATTTGGCAGTGCAATCTGCCAATTTGTTGTGTAAATTGAATACATAAACACCTTAGTAATCAATCCAATCATCATTTAAGATCAAACTTCTTTTCTAGATGAGTTCATATAAGTGTGACCCTATAGGTCCCATATCACATTGGTAGTGAATGTACGTAACTAACTTATGACATCACAAGTAGAGAGTGGTTCCTAGTCACACATCAATGATACCCAAGTGAATGGAAAGTTGGAGAACAAATTCAACCTACAATCTAC
Source organism: Alisma plantago-aquatica (assembly GCA_963693085.1). Classification (NCBI taxonomy): domain Eukaryota; kingdom Viridiplantae; phylum Streptophyta; class Magnoliopsida; order Alismatales; family Alismataceae; genus Alisma; species Alisma plantago-aquatica. The sequence continues at coordinate 1,183,726,137 of OY856410.1, read as the reverse complement.
ATAAGGTGTTATAGTGATTGTATATTTCCTTTTATCTCTGATATCCAGGATGAAATTGAGGTATGGATGGTCATCCCCTCAAAATTATATCTATGTTCCTTGAATCAAGAGCAAACTGTCTGAGATAATGTGACCTCAATATCATATATTGATTTACATGTGCATGCGCATACGTTTCTTAGTCTCGCTTATCAATTGGCCAGGATATCAATCTCTAGTAGGTGGGACAAATCCCATCTCTATCACTCACAGTCAGTTCCCATGTGTCAAAGTCACCCAATCATCACCTTTATGACAACCCATGTTTCAGGACTGTGTTTGATGATGTCAAAGTGTACCCAATGACATGTGATGAGTGTAGTGATTTCAGGTCTAAGAATCACAATCACCACCTTCACTATGAGAGATGACTATGACCACCAATGATGGTTTCCATGTGTCACTCTAAAGGTGGGTTTGTCTGATACACTGTTCTCTAACATGTATTTGTGTGCATGGTTTGATATTGTCATTTCATAACTAATGCGATTTTGTCATCAACCAACCCACACTCTAATCTTATGTATTATTGGTGTCTATCTACCTTGTACATTAACAACTGACTGGGGAAATAATAAGAATGTACACACTCTTAATATCTGTATGATCTCATCCTCCAAGTCATGTACTTGAAGACATACATCATTGAGTATTGTCATTCTTTAGCCATTCATAATGCTTTCCTCATTGTCTCATAAGTGAGTGAAACATAATGAATTGGAAGCTTGCCTTTATGAGTATTAATCAAATCCTCTATGGTTTATGCCATGTCAATCATCTAACATATTTTATTGTGATCACTTTTTCATTATGGAAGATTGCATTAATGTCACACTTTTCATCTAACTCTTCCTTTTATTGCTACCCTTATTGTCTAGCACTCTATCCTTAAGTACTTCTCAAGCTCTAATGGATATCTTTAATGACATTCCAATAACACTTATTGGATTTTAGTATCATTGTGTCATGTCCAGAGTATACGAGATTATATGGGATAAGTACATATATGGCATTCATGATAGATCCAATGTTACAGCCTATGGCATCTATATCGTTCCATTTCCATTCTTCACAAGAATTGGAACATAAGGTTCATGAGAGACTAATTTGGATTCTCTCTCATTGAATCTTGTTCGTGTTGAATTCTTTCAACATCTTGCTATTCATGTTCTCAAACTTACATTGTGAAACATTCAAGAACTATCTTTATAGATCTTGATCCTTATCTCATAAGATGTTTCACTTAATCCTTCTTTGTTGAAGGGGTTTTCATGTCAGATCTCAATATTCACAATATTGGGATGTTACTCCTCATCATATGTGGAATATTCATATATACTCCTACTAAATCTTTTGGAATCATAAATTTTATCATTTATCTTGATTTAAGTAAAAAAATTTGATTGTCTTGTAAAGTTAAAAGATCCTTCCTTTGAGATGCTTGTTTTAGTCCCAGATTTAACCTTGTAGTTTATAGACTTTATTTAAATTCTTGAAGTTATAAAACCTTTTAGGTTGTGTCACGTACACATCCTCTAATGTATTCCCTTTAAGGAATCTTGTTTTATCTTCATATGCTAAATCTCTTAGTCTATTTTAGCTACAACAATAATCTTGACAATTGGTAAATGAATTTCTATCATGTTCAACAACTTGAACTGATTTGAAAACTTATTCAACCATTCTATCCTTTTATGTTGTCCACATATATCTTTGCCAAAAGACCCTATTGCACCATTTAGGTATTACCCCTTTAGGTGTCTCTATCAAGGTCCTGCCTTGTTAGCTTAGATGGACCCCATAATGGCCTTAGGCCATTACTCATTTTATGGTACTGAATAGCTTCTAGTCGATTGATTGGCTCATCTTGTCATGACCAACCTATGTGATTTATTGGATTCACAATCCTCCAATCTCAAACATGTTCTATTAGAACTATTTTATTCTATGTTATATGATGAACTCAAGATTTCACAACATTTTGTTATTCTCTTAGTTCTCATTGTACCTCTTTGTTGACCTCCAACATTATTCTCACTGATTCTTTAGGAGATCATTTATTCTATCAACAAAACAATTTTTTTATTGGATTGGGATCAATAGTAGCATTCATCAATTATGGTTTGTGGATAAACCTTTTCAAGAAACTACTTTCTCAATGTAGGTTTTATTCCTTTTGACATATTGGGACATTCCCAATTCATATCATATATGATGCCTTATAAACCATTCAGAGGGTACGTTAATTAGTGATAGGTATATGTTTATGAGGATAAGAAGATTATATTAGTTTATAATCGTATCATGACTCATCATGGTATGATTCCTTCATTATGACACATCATCATCTTCAGATGGATTAGACTTGTGATACATTATCACAGTCCTTTCTTTGAAGGTACTCAAGGTATCAGCGTAAAGTATTTCAACATTTGATCTCATCAAAGTTTCTCAATACTTTCATTAAAGTCATACTTCATTTACAATCTCCTTGAATATTTCAAGAGAATTCCATTTTATTGATTACATATCATCATATTACTAGTAAATGAATATGAGGTATAAGTAATTATCTATAGCATTCATTCCATAAGTTCTTCATGCATCAAATGTATAAGGTCTAGTGGAAATATTATCCTCCCACTACATCTAGTGAAGGATGTCATGTCATATTGTGCGTAAATAAGGCTTTTCATATTTCCTTAAGTTTGATAACCAAGGGAATCTAGATTAACATCAATATGTATTCTAGACATGCATTTCTTATAGTACGTCCAAGGTGACTATTGCTAATGATAGTCTTGAATTATCAATTATAATCCTTTGATATTAACGATATAAACATTAATCTCAAAGTTTTTCATTAAAATATCATTAGATGTTTGGGCATTGACATGCAAGATCATATCTTTTGAAGCAAAACCATTAATATCGCACTTTGTTGATTTATCATCCTTGTCATACAAGATGTTTTAAATTAAATGTTTCTATTTTATGGCATAATAAAATAACCGTTCTACTAACTCTATTACATGCCCATTGGGCTAAGATAAGTTTAAATGTAGAATAAGGCTTCCGCAACTCTTGCTCCGCCTTGTCCATCATTTTTCTTCCATGGGGCCTTTACTTCTTATCAAATCATGCACATCAAATATGTCAGAAATCTATTTGATATCACAAAAAAATAAAGAAGTAATTAAATTTACGTTATAAGGTTTATACCTGAAGTGGAGGCCTCAATGCCTTCCTTCTTCTTCTTTAGTTCCTCTAACCAGAGTGGGAAACTTCTTTTCCAATGTCCAGGATGGTGAAAATTGCCTCTTATTTTATTCACTCCTCCCTTTGCTTTGAGATCTAAAGACTTGGGCTACTGGCTAGCTTTAGAACCCTTCTTAGCTTTTCCTTTGCCTTTAGACTTCCCCTTTTTCTTGCTGAATATCATCAAAGACTTGGGCTTGTCTTTCTTCATTTTTGTCTCAGTTGTTCTCAACATGCCCAACAACTCTGTCAATGGCTTGTCAAAGTCATTCATGTTATAGTTAATGACAAACTGACTATATGACTCTGGAAAAGATTGTTGAATCACGTCAGTGGCCAAGTCTTGACCCAAGGGGAATCCCAGTCTAACTAGGTTCTCCACATACCCAATGAGCTTGAGTACATGAGGATCTACTGGATCACCTTCTGCCATGTTATATTTGAAAGTTCCTTGGATACATTGCATCTCTCTTGTCTTTCCTGATCTTGGAACATGTTCTTGAGATGTGTGACCCTCTCAATTACATTCATGTTCTCATGCTTCCTTTGAAACTCATAGTTCATGTAGCATAGCATCAGACACTTGGCATCCATGATGTCTTCAGTATGCTTCTTATAAGCATCTTTGTCATCCCTTGGTGAATTTTGAGGTGGTTCTCTTGGTTCTGGCATCTCCAGGACATAGAGCTTGCGTTACTGTGTGAGAATGATTCTCAACATCCTGAACCAGTCATGGAAGTTGTTGCCAGTTAGTTTTCCCTTCTCAAGGACCAATCATAGAGAAAAGTGATTGTTGTTCATTGCCATTTGATTCTACAAAAGAATTGCAATTTTGTCAAAACCTCATTTTTTGTTTTGATACGATTAGAATTTAGGCAATAATAATTAGGTCTTTAATATATTATCTTTCCCATTATTTTTTTCAAATTGACAACCCTCAAGTATCAATTCGTAAAATTGCAGTGAACAATTTCTAATGAGCCAAGATCCATGTTTCAACAAATCATGATTCAACTTTTGCTAATCGCCCACAACTTGACTATTTAGGTAGGCAACTTTTGCCAATTGCATCCATATGCAATTCTTAGATAGATAATATGTGCAACTCCTTGCCATGATCATTAGCATTCCTTTGTGATTAAACTCTCTAAGAATCACCAGTTAAGCCTAACCCAAAAGCCAACACGATAATAATGCATCTCACTTTTATGAAACCTACATTACTATCATCACACTTCCATGAGATAGGCGACACATTATCCTTTTACATATCCTACGCTTGGTCGACCAAGTTTTTCATGTGTACTACTAATGGAAATCATCTTATATTTAATATATTTAATTTGAGGGATTCTATATATATATCATGTTCATATACATTAACTATATCCAATCACCACATGTATAGTACATATCATATGCATGCTATATTCCACAACATAAACATGCAATATACAACACAAGTGATGGTTATGGCCTTGTCTACTTGTAATTCCTTGGAGCCATAAGGAATTCCTACCACATAGGTCAATCATCACATCTCATGTATGAACCTACTATTGGTGTAGACGTGCTTGCCAATCTGGGTAGATCAGTTCAACCCTTGAACCAGTTGTCTAGCCTCTTGGTCGGTCAGTTGGTCATCATAGACAGTTGTCTAGCCTCAGGTCCAATCTATGTTTGTACTCCTTCTAAATTGTTGGTTGGGTCCACCAGACAGTCATCTGGCTCCATCATTTTATCCTCCATGGTCCTCCAGATGGTCATCTCGTCTCACGAACTAGTCATCTCAACTAGCGATGATCATCTTCTTTGTCATTGCAAAAAGAAACTATCCTATTGCTAATAAACTATTACATTATAAAGATAAACTTTGAGTTACATTCGCCAAAAACAAAGGTAGGAAAGAATTAACTTTACATTTTGAAGAGAGAAGTAGAGGTTTAGTATGTCGACTGAGATAAATAGGAATAAAACCAAACCATCCAACCACACATAGATGTCGAGTATTGGCCATAACCACGCTACACATCCATCATCAAAATCTCTTTTAGGGAGACATTATAAATTTTATATATATATATATATATAGAGAGAGAGAGAGAGAGAGACTCAGGCTAGAATACACTCGAGTGTATTCGGAGCAGAATACACTCAAGTAGTTTTTCATGATGCAATATTTTTTTCAAAAATCCAATCTATTGATCTTCTTAAACATATTGTGAATAGCTCATACACAAAATTTGAGTACATTTGGACATTTATAGGTCATTTTATAAAGACAGCAAAAAGTATGCATTTCAAATTAGTTTCGCGCGTTGATTTTGTTGCCCTCAGATGAGTGACTTACATCATCCAAATGGGCTCAAAATTTGTATGTAGCCTAGTTATAGTAACATGGTGAAGATTAATGGTTTACATTTTGCAAAACATACTCTTGATATGAAAACACCACTTGAGTGTATTCGTGCGATCTGTATACTTGAGTGTATTCTAGCCTGACTATATATATATATATATATATATATATATATATATATATATATATATATATATATATATATATATATTCAGATTATGTGGTCTTTAATCGGATCAACATATGAGATAGTTTAACCATTTACATTGTATGCCAATAAATAAACAATTAAACCAAAAATTCGATCACGTAGATTATCATAAATCATAATAAATTGATGTGGATCTGATACCACTATTGGGAAATATGGGCATAGCGTATAGCATCGAAAATAAAAAAATTATCTATTTGTATTTCCATGACCACAAGATCATATCAACTACTATGAAATAGGAATGGTGGTTTAACAAGTTATACCTGGTGCCAGAGCAAGTCTAATGACAACAAATCATTGCAATGTGACTACCTTATAGTTGCCCTTGGACGGTGGATGTGCAACTCCCGGTCTTCACCATGAACAATGGACATGACAACTTCTGTAATGACTCATATGGTCTCTCCATGGACTACAGATTGACTTTGTCCTCCTAACTAGCAACCAAAGGATTCTTGCCTCTAGAGTATTCTACATGGACCAACTAGAACTCACATCGTTCAACTAGAACCAACAAGAAGGATTTGTCCCTCTCATTGGCGTACTAGTCACTAACTTGCTCTCCTACAACAACGATCTTCAGTTGTTCTCTCCCGTCCCTGTCCCTCCCTTGTCGGGTAGGACTTGCTTGGGCACTCTTGGTTACTACAATGAGAAAGGACAATAATTGTCAGAGCAACTAATTCTCAGTTGTGTTGTTATGTTCTGGGAAGCCCGAATATCCCTCTATCTATAGGCTGGGTTAGGGCCAGGGTTCCCAGTCTTTTTGGGATCTGTGTGGGAGTGGAGGGGATCGAAATATCTTGAATTTTTGCAACCTGCAAACCTCGAGACAGTCTCTGGTAACCCAGATGGTCATCTATTACTATGAGATGGTTGCCTCATATTATGAGACAATTGTTTCACATTTTCCCAATCGCATACAAAATTGGGAATTCGATTCCCACTAATACTAGACATTAATTCCTTGCACAATAAGTATTGTGCAATTGACATGATCTGGGAAAGTATCTAGAACCTTCCTCTGGCCTAACTGAGCAATCGCGCACATACGAGATGATTGTCTCTCTCACCCAAACAGTCGTGTGGTGACCCAAGCTGATCTGATTGGTTCAACATTATGAATTGGTCGGTCCATACATCAGTTTGGGCATATCTTAGCCAATTCAATTTCTGATCAGCTTGACAATCCAAATGCCTATCTCAATATTTGAGACGACCTTCTAGCTTGTCCAAATAGCCATCTCAACACTTGAGATGATTGTTTGGCTACTCAAAATTTGAGTTGATCATTTGGTAGTGTAGTCAGCCAATCTATTGCATGAATTGAATACCTAAACACTTTAGTAATCAATCCAATCATCATTCAAGATCAAAATCCTTTTTTAGATGAGTTCCTATGTGTGTGACCCTATAGTTCCCATATCATGTTGGCATTGAATGTTCATAACTAACTTATGACATCACAAGCAGAGAGTGGTGCCTGCGCGACACATCAGTGATACCCAAGTGAATGGAAAGTTGGAGAACAACTTCAACCTAGAATCTGTGTAAGGTGTTATAGTGATTGTATAACTCCTTTCTCTATGATATCTAAGATGAAATCAAGGCATGGATGGTCATCCTCTCAATGTTCAATCCATGTTCCTTGAACCAAGAACAGACTGTGTGAGATAATGTAACCTCAATATCATATATTGATTTACAAGTGCATGTGCATGTGTTTCTCAGTCTCACTTATCAAGTGACCAGGATAGAAATCTCCAGTAGGAGGGACAAATCCCATCTCTATCACTCACAATCAGTCCCCATGTATAACAATTACCAAATCATCACCTTTATGACAACCCATGTTTCAGGACTGTGTTTGATGATATCAAAGCGTACCCAACGACATGTGATGAGTTCAGTGATTTTAGGTCTAAGAATCACAATCACCACCCTCACCATGAGAGATGACTATGACCACCAATGATGGTTTCCATGTGTCACTCTCTAGGTGGGGATGTTTGATACGTTGTTCTCTAACAAGTATCTGTGTGCTTGGTTTGATATTGCCATATCATGACTCATGAGATTCTATCATCAATCATCCCACATTCTAGTCTTGTGTGTTACAGATGTCTATCTACCTTCCACAGTAACAACCGACTATAGACAAAGTAATAATGTATACACTCTTAACATTTGAATGATCTCTTCCTCTAAGTCACGTACTTGAAGACATATGACATTGAGTATTGTCATTCTTTAGACATTCATAATGTTTTCCTCATTATCACATAACTGAATGAAACATAATGAATTGGAAGCTTGCCTTTATGTGGGTTAATCAAATCCTATATGGTTTATGCCATGTCAATCATCACATGATTGGCTCTAAGGGCATATTTTACCAATAGTTTACAAAATGCTCTTCTAAAGAGTTACATGAATTTCTATCATTAAACTGTACATAGAGAAGAAATGTCTAGCTAATCCTCCTTGCATAGATTAATGCCTTCATGTCATTTCATACAATTTTTTATCATATTTAAATTTTGCATGTACCTAAAACACCGCAAATAAAAAACACAGTTAGTTAACAAGTTATACTAGTATGCGGGGGAAATAAAATATTCGCATCTAGGTGTAACAACATATTCTCAACAATTATTGTTACAGACACAAAATTAACATTTTCATCATAACTTCTCAACCCATTTTTGCTCAATCTTTGGGATACCATTTTAGGGTCTTGTCCCTATAGTGAACCTTATTCCACCTTCTCAATATGGATCTAGAAGCCATGTTGGTCGGACACTTTCTCAATTTCGAGCTAGATGCCTCACATGACCTCCCAAATTCTGTGGTATGGTCTCAGTCATCTTTATGACTATTCCTTCTATTCTTAGACTTCTAGAGTTCGTATGAGGGGTTTGAGAAAGCTATAAGCATATAATGTGATATCCATAATGACTTTATAGGTTGCAAGAAATAATAAACAAGTAAGCATTTATTTGCAATCCATTCGGAAATCCTTGAAAAACATTGACAAACTAATGTGGGTAGTATTAGGCATAACCACATACCATGACGATGAACCATGTAGATCATGCAGTACACATACTTTAATCATATTATCCAATCAACAAGCAAATCAAGCAATCCACATTTTAATTTGCATGAATGTGAATCCTAAAGTGTCACCACCACACTAATTAGATTAAGCCATACTCAGTCCTAATCTACGATTTAGGTTTCCTTGTTATCAAGTTATTATTAGAGTCATGCTTTGAAACTCCAATTCCCATGTTCATATTGGGTATAACCATGATGATCATATCTACCATGTTATTGCATTAGGAACATTTATATCAGATTAGTCACATTAAGGTTATAGCAAGTTACATCATTGATGTTCAAGATCCACTAGTACATAACGGCCTTTAGTGTCAGTTATTTAAGGCCTTTAGTGTTGATTTTTAAGCGACACCTATGTGGGTGCCGCTAAAAGCCCAACCGTTACGCGTCAGTTCTCAAACCGACGCCACAACCTTCGCACGCCACTGAAAACGCGCCAGCAAGGGGGTATAGGCGTCGGTTATTAGCTTTGAAACCGACGCCATATACTTTCGCGCCACAGAAAGGGCACTATCTGGGGCACTATCGGTGTCGGTTTATTAGTGATAACTGACGCCATCTCACCCGCTATCACGACCGTGGCGGCCAGCATGGCCGTGGTGTCTGGTCCACTGCCACGGCCGTGCTGGCCAGAACGGCTGTGGTGTCTGACCCGCTGCCACGACCGTACTGGCCAGCACGACCGTGGTGACTGGCCTCATTAGGGAAATCGACGTCGGTTACTAGTAGGGCAACCGAAACCATCAGTGTCGGTTTATTATTGATAACTGACGCCACATCACATGCATTAGGCGTCGGTATAATTATTTATCCGACACTGTAATAATTTGTCGTCGGTTTTAAACAAATAACCGATGCCTATTGCAAGTTTTTTTTCTGTCAGTTTGTAGACCTGCTGTGGCTGGTCGCAGGATGAGAAACATGTAGTTCAGTTATGAACTGTAGGTTTTATGACATCCATTGATATCAGCCAACAACAGGCCACAAACCTACAAAATTAACAACATTAATTTTCACACATTTCGCAACCTGCAGTTCCATTCAATTTTCACACATGTAGAAACATGCATGTATTAATTTGCAGTTCCATTCATTTTCACATTCACACATGTAGAAATATTCATATAGCAGCTAGCAGTTTCATTCACACATGTAGAAACATTCACACATGTATAAACATTCAGACACATGTAGAAACATTCAGACATGTAGAAACATTCACACATATTATAATTCAGAAATTCATTTACAAAATATCATTCTTTAGTCATTATTCACTATTAACATCCCAATTATATGTTAAAAAACCCCACTACTTGTATGGTTGTTGCCCATTCTTCTCTTATATCATTTAATTCTTCCGTCGTATAGGGAGCATGTACATCTGGTAAGGCCTTTCCTATAGTGTGGTCAGTTTTAAACACCTGCAAAGAGAATGATGTATATATATAATTAATAATATATAAATAAGATTGATATATTTCATATTATCTAATGAGACTATATATAATACCTCAGGAATGGTATCGATGTCCACTGCGGCATATTTGATAATCATGTGCATAAATCACATCACATAGTATGCACATGCCCATCTGTTGTCTTGTGTAGCACACTATAAATTGAAACATACAAAATATTAAAAAATACAACTAATTAAGCATTGTTCACATAAATAATATATACATTGCAGTCGGCAACTTACTTCCACGTTTTTCCAAATTATTTGCTGGTTCTTTTTCTTGGGGACCTTTCCTCCAGACTTTTTGAACTCATCTAAACCCCTACATGTTAATGTAACACAGTACATTGCATAATTAAACAGTAATGTAATAACATATGTTAACAGATATGAAAATGAAATATTTCTCACCGAAATAATGCCATTTTCATTTTGTGTCCATATTTTGAATTCAATTTTGTCCCCTTAGGATCTAGATAATAGACAGTGAACGTCTCAGGGACAATAACTAGTAGCTCCCAATGCATACCACTAGAGGTAAAAATGTTAAAAATTAATAACTCAAAATCCACAATAAAAATGTAATTTTCTTAAGTCCAAATTATAAGCAAAGTTAACTTACTCCACATTGAATGGAGATATTATCAATGTCTTCTTATTTTGACCAAAATTTGTAAAAGTATCACAACAATATTATTGAACTGATGGAGGGTCTTAAGCTACTAGACTAATCAAAGATGGAATCAAAAATCGTACATGTTCGAATGAAAAATCTGCACATATCTTGTCTAAGTAGCTGCAAAACATGTATTATGTATGCATTAATAAATAAGAAATCAGATCACCAGATCCTACACAAGGTATATGGATGTATAAAGAAGATCTCACCTTATCCATAGCTCTATCACAAATGTATTCAGCCAATCATATCAAAACAACTCCAAAATATCTTGTATAAATAGGTTGCTTTTGTATGATTGACCTGCAGCATCCGCATCTATAGAAACAGTTATAGGGCAATTTATATCATGTTCGCCTAACCATATTGCCATACCCCTACAGTTAGGACCTAACGGGACAAGTAGGTCCTGTGGAACCCAACTTGGTAATGTAGGAGGTGGAGGTAGAGGCCTAGATGCTCTAGTTGTCTTCTTTTTAACATGTATATATATATATATATATAATTTCAGATCAACAAACATCATATACACACACTAACAATTTAACGTAATGTAAATTTACCATATAGTTTCAGTATAGAGGACATCCACTTTTGGGCACAATATCACTCCGCCTTCTGCCTCACCAAGCATTTCACAATCTGGGTGGGCATATGGCAATGGAAGATCCATCCAGTTAGGGAATATACGTAGCAAGCTCACACGAACCCAACCAGCTGGTAATGGAGACCCATGAAACATTTCCCCTGGTAGGGATGGGTAAGTCGACGCCTCTGCAATGACAAATTCTTTACTTTTTAGACGGCATGGCTTCAACCCCTACAAATTTTTATGTAAAGAATGTTATATACATAAATACATATCATCTTGAAAACATATCATCTTGAAAATATATCATCTTGAAAAGACTAGTTATTATGTCATAAAAATACTTACAGTGGATGTGCTAGGTGGTGGGTCTATAGGATTACTCCCAACGTTTGTAGTAGGAGTAGTGCGGGACGCCATAGGTACTGTCTGCTGAGTGGCATTCTGAGATGCCTGCCACTTTCTCAGTGCTTCTTCGAGTTTCCTATCAACTAGCTTATCTACCTATACATGGATAAAAGAAATGTTAGCTTCTGATTATTGAATTCTCTTTAACAGTAACATCATAAAGAAAGAATAGGTTACCTCTTATTGTGAAAGTCCCACTTTTGGGACATGTTTGTGCTGGGATGGCCCAAAGAACGCTTTGATGCCCACACCAGTGCTTGCAGCCCTAACACGTCCAGGATGCTCTGGGTTTCCCAGTGCAACTGTCAATTCATCACTTGTGCCCTCAGGGATGAACTTGCCTTGTTTCCTCAGCTCGTGCAGCTCCCACTAATTGCCAAAACAAAAATTTGTAATTAAGTAAACACCACAAATAATCAATATCCGAACAATTGCTGTAAGAGTTGTATTTTATCATTTTTGCAGCCGCCTCAGCAGTTGTGGGATTCCTTATTTCTCCCTTCTTATTTTGCCTCCCAGCTATCCAGACATCATGGCGAGGCAGAGGTGTGCTACCTATAGTAGAGGACTCCTGATTAGCAGCAGACTAAGTAGTAGCTTCAGACTGTAGTCTTTGGTGAATGCATGCATACCCCTTTGGACCCATTGTGTGGTCATGCACATTCAGTGCACGCCTTGCTTTATGCGCCTCACTGAGGGCCTAGTTAGTATGCACATTAATGGTTTGGTTTGTAACACTAAATGTTAATCTTGAATAGGTGAATACAACGTATATTAACTTGAATTGGGGGTGACGCCTAATATCTTCAATTCATCAGTTTGTCTTGAAGCAACAAATGTGTCCCATTCTTCTTGGTCCAGGAAGTTCCACTGTTCTGTGGTTGTCTTCTTCCTCTTGTCACCTTCTTTTATGTATTCTCGAGTGAGATTTGTCCTATAGTTTCTTAGGACTCTCCCACAGCATTGCCTCACACATTTACGATGCAGCTTTTCATCCAATTCAAATATACTCTACAAAATAGAATTTCTATTAACTAGTATCCAAAAACTTAGTAATCTAACAAATAGAATTGCAAATTAATAATAACTCACGCATAAATCCTTCCCTATTACGTCTTTCTTCCCCTTAGGAACTTTATGCCAAGAATCTATCTTACAAACGCAATGGATACGAGTAACATACCCGAGATATGAAACAAACAAATTGCGATTCACTCCAATTGCATTTCTTGCATTATCAAAATCCACAACAAGTTTGGGTCCATTGCCCCTTTGCACTATTAACTTCTTCATCATAGTGATGCCCCTTCTCTTGTCAACTTTTTGGTGCTGCTCATCAAGTGCCTCAAGTGCTTCAGAGGGTACATTTGCATCATCAACCAAAAATCTGACAAAATAAACACACTTACAGGATATAACTAGAAATGGACATATAGATATAAATATATAATATATTTTTTTGAAACTTACATTGTGAGGCGGCGCATTGATGTCCTCACCCTCACGGTAATCATCAGCACCGTCATCAGGAGAATGCTCAGCCATCTAAAAGTTCACATTCACATTGTAAAGTTCACATTGTAAAGTAATTCATATTGTAAAGCTCACATTGTAAAGTTCACATTCACATTGTAAAGTAATTCACATTGTAAAATTCACATTGTAAAGTAATTCACATTGTAAAATTCATATTGTAAAGTTCACATTCACATTGTAAAGTAATTCACATTGTAAAGTTCACATTTAGAAAAATAAAACATATAAAAAAATATAAGCATGCCTCTAATATTGCGATTTTTTATCAATTAACAATCCTTCATTGTGATCTTCGTGCACATACAAGTCATCATTAGCTTCAATATTTGCTGGTGTTGGCAACCCAACTGAGAATGGACTGGAGTCATCATACTTATCATAGTACTCTTCTTCATCTATAGGATCTTCAATGAACTGTCTTTTACCATGAAGAACAACCAACCATTTATCATTTGCAGGATCATCGATATAAAATACTTATTTCACCTGTGATGCCAATACGAATGGTTCACCCTTCTCACCAATCTTTTCAAAGTTCACTAAAGTGAAACCCAATTCATCCACTATAACTCCTTTGGTGGTATCAACCCAATTACATTTGAAGAGCGGAATTCTGAAATCTATGTAGTCAAACTCCCATATGTCTTCAATGACACCGTAATATGACATTTTAGCTTCACGTGGACTCTAATCCTTTACACTTACAAAAAACATAGTCAACTCTTGAAGGGTGACCCCAATGTTTTGGACGACACTCTTATCATCTTGGTGCTTTGTGTAATATGTGAATCCATTAATGTCATACCCTTCATAAGACATAACATTCAATTTTGGTTTAAAGGTGAGGCATTTGATAGTTTCAGTAATATCATCTAGTGTTTGAGATAATTGATGTAAGACTTTATCTTCGAACCACTTAATAAATGTCTTGTTATGCTCTCTAGCAAGCCACATTGTATTGGCTCGAGGATATTGTCTCTTAATGCAATTGGTATGTTCCTCGATATAAACACTCACTTCGTCCATGTTGTGTAAAATATACAAGTGACCTTGTTCCAACTTCCCACGGCTGATTACTTTCACCTGTGATCCCAAAATTCCTTTGCCAAATTGCTCCTCAATATTCTTGGCATTACCATGAGTGTCATTACCACTGAAAAAGTCATTGCAAAAATCCATAACCTCTCTCTCCACATTACCCTCAATAATACTCCCTTCAGGCTGATAACGATTTTGAACATCACTTTTAAAAACACTCATCTATCGTTCAAAGGGATACATCCAATGCAAGAAAGCTGGTCCCATCATTTTCACTTCCCTAGTCAAGTGGACAACAAGATGTACCATGATATCAAAGAACGACGGAGGAAAATACATCTCAAGCTGACATAGGGTAACAACCACTTCTCTTTGCAAATTATCGAGAATATCAGGGTCAAAAACTTTGTTGCACAGACTGTTGAAAAAGAAACAAAGTCTGGTGATTGCAAACCTTACATGCTTCAGCAATATAGATTGAATTGCCACAGGCAATATTTGTTGCATTAGAGTGTGACAATCATGTGATTTAAACCTATCAACTTCATATCTTTCATTGATACCAATCTATGGATGTTGGATGAGTTACCCTGTGGCACCTTAACATTTACCAAACATTCACAAAAAGCTTTCTTCTCCTTTCTAGACAATGTGTAACAAGCGGGAGGTAAGTATGTTCTCCGATTTCCCATTTCATGAAATTCTACTAATTCTGACCTTATTCCCATTTCATGTAGGTCCAGTATGGATTTTATCCCATCTTTAGTCTTACCTGGTATATTCAAAAAAGTACCAATGACACTATCACAGACATTTTTCTCAACGTGCATGACATCGATACAATGTCTGAATGTCAAAGAACTCCAATAAGGAAGATCCAAAAATATTGAATTCTTCTTGAATAAAGATTTATCACTCCGTGTGGCCATAGTACATTGTGATCTCTTACCAAATTCATTGACAAAGTCTTTTACTCTTTCATAAACAACCTCCCCTGTTATAGGTTTAGGTGCACTTCGTTCCTCATTCAATCCATTGAATGCTTTACACTTCCTACGATACAGATGGAATTTTGTAAGAAACCTTCGATGACTGAGATATACAGTCTTACCGCCATGTTTTAGTCTTATTGAATCAGTGTTCTCTTCACATATAGGACATGCTTTAGCTCCTTTGACACTATATCCATACAAATTCCCATATGCTAGAAAGTCATTAATAGTGCAAAACAACATAGCATGCAAACAAAATGTCTCTCTTTGTAAAGCATCATAGGTCATCACACCTTCACCCCAGATTTTCTTTAAGTCATCAATCAGAGGTTCAAGATAAACATCGATATCATTTCCAGGTTGTTTAGGGCCCGATATCAATAACGACAACATTACATACTTAATTTTCATACACAGCCAGGGAGGAAGATTGTATATAACAAGCATGACTGGCCAAGTGCTATGTTGGCTGCTCAATGTCCCGTACGGATTCATCCCATCTGTACAAAGCCCAAGTCTTAGATTCCTGACTTCTTCACCAAATTCAGGGTACAATAGATCAATCTTCTTCCACTGTGGGGAATCAAACGCATGTCATAGGATTCCATCATTATTTTTCTTAACATCTGCATGTCACCTCAAATTCTCTGCATCTATCAGATTGGCATACAACCGTTTAAACTGTGATATTATAGGTAGATACCACATCACCTTGGTAGGAGAACCAGTTTTGGACTCCCCCGAAGTCATCAATTTATACCGTGACGCACCACATTTTGGACAATCTTTCAAATCCACATAGTCCTTTTGAAATAATACACAATCATTCGGGCATGCGTGTATCTTCTTGGCATCCATTCCCATTGGGCACAACAATTTCTTTACCTGGTATGTTGAGATTGGCAGCTCGTTTCCTTCAGGAAGCATTTCTTTCAACAAAGACAACAATGACGTGAAGCTTTTGTCGCTCCATCTATTGTTAGCTTTCAGCTTATACAAACTCAACACAACGCTAAGCTTCGTAAACTTAGTACAACCTATGTATAACAATATCTCAGCATCATGCCCAATGTTTCTAAAAATGGGAGGTGGATCGGTGTGCTCTACCCCACAACTATCCAGCATCGCATCAATGATGTCTACTAGAACTGGTTCATTCACATCTACGTCATTGGAGGCAATTTCTTCTTCCACACAAGCACTGCTATCGACATCCACTGGTTTTGGGTTTGAAATCTCTCCATGCCAGTGCCATTCTGTATAGCATTGTATAATCCTATTGCACATGACATGACTTTTGATTTCGTCACCAGTGTTGACTTTCAAGTTGTTACCGCAATGCCTACATGGACAGTAGAACCTATCTCCAAGTTGTTTCCTATGTTCCTCGGCAAATCTAATAAACTGGTCAAGACCATAAATAAACTCTGGGGTGTAGCGATTTCGAATGGACATCCGTGATCTATTCATTCTATGATCAAAGAGAAAACAAGTATATATTACAACAAGATTAGGGTCTAGGGTTAACAAATACATGTGATGTCATTCTTATATAAAATAAATGTGTACCACCTATTCCATCCTTGAACACCTAATCTCACTAGTAAGTGTATAAAGTGTATTGGGTTTTCAAGAAAATTTTGACAGCATTTCCCCGTTGTTCTCTAAGTACATATGTACTTAGAGAATGGGGAAATGCTACTGAAATTTTCTCGAAAATCCAATACACATTATATACTTACATCCTAAGTGAGATTATGTGTACATCCTAAGTGAGATTATGTGTTCAAGAACGGTCCCAAACCGGGGACTATCCAAGATTTACTCCTAATGAGTAAATCTTGGACAGGTTTTTAGGCCAACAAATACATGTGATGTCATTCTTATATATAATAAATGTGTACCACCTATCCCATCATTGAACACCTAATCTCACTAGTAAGTGTATAATGTGTATTGGGTTTTCAAAAAAAATTCGACAACATTTCCCCGTTGTTCTCTAAGTACATATGTACTTAGAGATCAAATAGGGAAATGCTACCGAAATTTTCTCGAAAATCCAATACACATTATACACTTACATCCTAAGTGAGATTAGGTGTTCAAGAACAGTCCCAACCCGGGGACTATCCAAGATTTACTCCTAATGAGTAAATCTTGGACGGGTTTCTAGACCAACAAATACATGTGATGTCATTCTATAACATTGATTTCAACATTTTGAGTGTCCATGCATGTTCATCATCAAGATAAAGATTACACATAAATTAGTATGACCTAGGGATGGAGAGATTCATAATTGATTTCAAAATTTCAAACTAGCTCATGCATTATCATCAATCTACATCATACAATAGGGATTCATGTAGATGTTAGGGTGACATATCACTACAAAATCAGAGATTTAACAATAGGGTTTTAATATCTTACATAGATTGATCACAAGATTTCAGCAATATACTTAATTATAGTTAGGTCTCAACTATATTTAATATGGACTCCTCTCATTTTTCTAATCAACTTTCATATATAACTTGTCTAATTTTCAGCATCCTAGCAATTACTACAATTTTTGCAAAATTATATAAATTGGCCTATGACGAATTGACACATCAACACTTACTTGTTTTTCTTTTTATTTTAATTAGGTAGGCCATGGTCTCAAGAAATACTACATTTCCCTATGGGTGTAAAAGCTCATGTAGGGGCAATGGAGTCATTTGACTCTATTCACTCTCTACCTAGCATCTAGTGATTTTCCATCTGTCTTCCCTGTGTGCATGCTCATGTGTTGCTACCTCAGTGGCAGGGAGGCTTTTCCAGTCCTGCTGCTAGGTGCCCTAGCTTAGCAGGGTCGTGATGAGCTACAGTTGAGTTTTCTTGAGATTCTAGGGTGCGCTGACATGGGATGGCACCCTCTTCCAGGCCTGGTCAATAGAGGCAAAGCACAACTTCATGATGCAATGTTAGGGCTACAAGGAAAGTATTTAGGCATACGATCATCGAGCTTGTCTCATCTGAGACCATCAGGTGTCTTCAAACCAATGAGGCACTTGTATTTCTCCCAGTGGTTTGCAATTTCACATGTAGATCGGGGAACTACATGCCACTCATGCGACCTTCCGACGATCTACCACTGCTCATGGCGAGGAAGTTAGAAGTTTGGGCAGGGCGACACTCGTCGAGTTTGAAGGGTCATCTAGACACCCGAACTCCCTTCCATATTTGACACTACCTCTGCGAACTCGGCCATACATTCTTCTCAAGAGAAGATGAGAACAGAAGGGATGGTGATCGCATCCATACCTCTGGTCATACCTTGGTGTCCCCCTATAGACAAAGACCTTCCTATATATATACATCATAGGGAACCCTAGGGTCACCACAAGGGAGAAAAGGAAGGAAGAGAGAGACGCTAAGAAAAGACATGGGTTTCTCCCCATGCATATGTCAGTTAGCCATGGACTAATAGGCCACACTTTCCTAGGGATTTTATGCATTTAATCGTCATTTAGCACATATTTCGCTGCTTTTAGAGTTAGAATTTTAATTAGGTCTCAACTATATTTTATTTGGATTCCTCTCATTTTTCTAATCAACTTTCATATATAACTTGTCTGATTCCAAGCATCCAAGCAATTACTGTGATTTTTGCAAAATTATATAAATTGGCCAATGACGAATTGACACGTCAACACTTACTTGTTTTTCTTTTTCTTTTAATTAGGCGGGCCAGCGTGTTGGGAAAGACTACACTGCCCCCGGGATGTAAAAGCTCATGGAGAGGTAATAGAGTCATTTGACTCTATTCACCGTCTACCTCACTTTGAGCGATTCTTCATCCATCTTCCCTACGCGCACGCTCATGTGTTGTTGCCTCCATGGCGGGGAGGCTTCACCAGTCCTACTACTGGGTGCCCCAACTTGGCGGGGTCATGATGAGCCACAGTTGATTTTTCCTGAGATTCTAGGGTGCACTGACATGGGATGATACCCTCTTCCTGGCCTAGTCAATAAAGGTGAAGCTTCATGCTATGATGTTGGAGCTACAAGGAAAGTATCTAGGCGTACAATCATCAAGCCCATCTCATCTGAGACCATCAGGCATTGCCAAACCAACAAGGCACTTGTATCTCTCCATGTGGCTTGCAATGCCACATGCATATCGGGGAACTATATATCACTCAGGTGACCTTCCAACGATCTACCGTTGCTCATGGCGAGGAAGTCAGAAGCTTAGGCAGGCCGGTACTCATCGGGTTTGAAGGGTCATCTAGGCACCCAAACTCCCTTCCATATCTGACACTACCTCTGGGAACTTGGGCATACATTCTTCTAAAAAGAAGATGAGAATGGAAGGGATGGTGATCACATCCGTACATATGCTCAGACCTTGGTGTCCCCCTGGAGACGAAGACCTCGCTATGTATATACATCCTAGGGAACCATGTACTCCCTGACACTCAAACACACGTGATCATAGTGGATAAGAAAACTGAACACAGAGGAAACACAGGAAGGTTTCGTGCTACGTGAACCTACAACTTTTCTGGAAACTAGATCCTACAAGCACGGCATGCACACAAGTCATGGCATCGTGCCTTATTGACAGCAAACGGGAATTAGATAAAGCAACAAGATTATGTAATAAATAAAACAACCAGATTATCTAACAAACTCCCCCTAATCTAGTTGTTCTGGATGTTGACCATCCCAAGCTTCGAGGGCAGCCCTTGAAATTTGACCCGCCCAAGTGGTTTGGTCAGCAAATCCACTAGTTGTTCATCCATGTGGATGTACTCGATAGAAATCTTGCCTCCTTCGACGCACTGCCTGATGAAGTGGTAGCGCGTCTCAATGTGCTTGCTCTGGTCGTGAAAAACTAGATTCTTGCACAATTGTATTGCAGATTTGTTGTCCACGAGTAGAGTAGCGGCGCCGGTCTCCTTGTCGAGCAAATCTTTGAGCAGCTGTGCGAGCCAAACTCCTTGACACGTTGTAGTGGTTGCCGATATGTACTCCGCCTCGCACGACGATAGCGCAACCACCTTTTTGCTTCTACGATTACCAACTCACAGGACTGCCCCCAAGAACAAACACCACTCTGGTAGTGCTCTTCCTGTCGTCAATGTCATCGGCCATGTCAGCGTCGCTGTACCCAACAAGCTTGGCCCTAGTAGTTTTCTTAACAAAGCGACATTCGTAGCTCAATGTTCCTACAATATATCTCAGTATGTTCTTAACGGCGCTCCAGTGCTCAGTCATGGGCGACTCAATGAGCCGGCTGACGTAGCTGACGGTGAAAGCGATGTCGGGTCGCATGTGCACCAAATAACGCAGACTAACTCCGGTACAACATCGTATCCACTAGGGGATTTGAGCTTACGTTACTCATTTTTAATCGAGGCTCCATGGGCACGTGAACCGGGTTGCAGCCGATCATGTCGGCCTTCTCCAGTACCTTGGTCACGTACGCACTCTGTCGTAGTGTGACCTCATTGGCGCCTTGGTGGACCTCGATGCCGAGATAGTAGTTGAGCTTGCCAAGGTCACTCATCTGGAACTTGGTCTTCATCAATTCCTTGAATGAGTTGATGGCCTTCATGTGTGCACTCGTGATAATGAGATCTTCAACGTACACACCCAAAAGCAATTGCTCATTACCTGTGCCTCGAGTGTATACAGCATGCTCCGTCTGGTTCTTATGAAAACCAAGTGATAATAGAGTATCATCTAGCTTGGCATTCCATGCATGAGGAGCCTGTGGCAACCCATACAAAGCCTTGTGCAAACGCAATACCTTATTCTCGTGTCCATCTCGCACAAAACTAGGTGGTTGTTCCACATAAACTTTCTCTTCAAGGTCACCATTTAAGAATGCCAACTTGACATCGAGGTGGTGCACCTCCCAATCGGCATGTGCAGCGACTGCAAGTAGAACTCGAACAGAGTCCAGACGAGCTACAGACGCAAAAACTTCATTGAAATCAATCCCCGCACGTTGGACATAGCCCTTTGCCACGAGCCTGGCCTTGTGCTTGATCACCTCACCAGCGCTATTCTTTTTCAACTTGAAAATCCATTTAAGCCCAATTGGCTTCTTTCCTAAAGGTAAATCGGTCAGTGTCCATGTACAGTTGTCGATGATTGAGCCGAGCTCATCAAGCATTGCTTTGTGCCAGCATGCGTGCGACTCAGCTTCTACAAACGTCAATGGCTCTTCACCGGTTGCTAACAGGATCTCTTCAGGGTCCATCTCGTGCTCGCCGGTCGTGGTGTACACATTTTCTACAGTGCAGTACCGACGTGGCGCCTCTTTTTTGCCTATCTCAGTAGCCAGTGTCGCCCCTGCCAGTGGGGACACGAATTTGATGGTGTCAGGTTCGGGTGTAGGCGGTGCATGGATAGGGGTCGATGTTGCTGGCTCCAGTGTGGGTGTACATGGCGTCACCGGTTCAGATGTGACGGGTGAAGCGGCTTCCCTATGCGGTGTTGGCAAAGTGTACTCGATGGTGAAGCTCTCTGGACTGCCGTTGTCATCCCACACCCAGCCCTTTCCTTCATCGAAGATGGCGTCACTCATCACAAGTACATGCCTCTTCTCTGGGTCAAACACCCTGTACGCCTTAGAGCCATTCTCGTAGCCGATGAAGACGGTGGGCAAGCTACGGTCGTCGAGTTTCTTCAAGTTTGGTCATGTCACCTTGACGTGCGCCACACACAAAAAAGTGTGGAAGAAATGCACCGCCAGTTTCTCACCGTGCCATGCTTCGTACGGGGTCATACCATGCACACTTTGGGTCGGCAAATGATTCAGTATGAACATTGTCCTGCTCACTACCTCCCCCCAAAATGCTACTGGCATCTTACATGCCTTCAACAAGCACCTTGCCATGGACACGACAGACTGGTTGCGCCACTCCATGACACCGTTTGGTTGTGAGGACTATGGTGTCGTGAGATGCCTATGCAAGCCTTTCTCTGCATTGTACTCGTTTAACTCCATCGATGTGAACTCACTGCCACAGTCAGTTCATAGCACCCATAGTTTCCTGCCGGTCTTTACCTTGACACTGGCCTGAAACTTCTTGATTGTCGCTGGTGCTTCTTCCTTGCTAGCCAACAGGATATGCCACATAAACTGTGACTTGTCTTCAACAAGAAGCAAAAAATACTTCTTCCCACCATGTGACGCCGGCGTTATTGGCCCACAGAGATCACCGTGCACAAGATCGAGGCAGTCCTTGGCTCGGTAGGTTGAGGCTTGTGGGAACAGAGCACGGCGTTGCTTCCCTACAAGGCTGCGTCACACAACTGGTCGACATGTTCGATATGAGGCAGATCTCTCACCATGTCGGCACGCGCCAGCCGCCGGAGAGAGTCAAATTTGAGATGCCCAAAGAGGCCGTGCCAAAGTCATGCATCATTTTGTTGGGTTTTAGGGGAGATAGAGAAGGCAGCGGAAACAAAAAAATTCTTCTCCCAAACCCAAAATAAAGGAATCGCGTCAACGTATATACAATAGGAAGGATGGTTTGTAGAGGCGTACCTTGTCCCGAGGCTTGCTTGGTGAAGTTACCTCACGGCTTGCACGGTCTTCACCTCCGGTCTTGGATGGTGTCTGAGCAGCTCCTGGTCTCACTCGGACTGTCGGGATTGACAGTTATCCTCTGAGCGGTAGAAGTCACCCGCCTCTGTAGTCGTCCACACGGACTGCCTAGAACTCTGATCTCCTTGTCTCACAAGGAATCAGAAGGAGTCGCACCCTCCTGTCGGCGTACTAGTCACTGACACACTCTCCTGCAACCAGTTTCCTTTCTGCAATTGTCTTTCCCTTGTTGTGCCTCCCTTATC
Source organism: Alisma plantago-aquatica (assembly GCA_963693085.1). Classification (NCBI taxonomy): domain Eukaryota; kingdom Viridiplantae; phylum Streptophyta; class Magnoliopsida; order Alismatales; family Alismataceae; genus Alisma; species Alisma plantago-aquatica. The sequence continues at coordinate 1,183,702,586 of OY856410.1, read as the reverse complement.
GGGTAGCACTTGCTCGGGCTCTCTCAGTTACCAAAACCAGAGAGAACGAAAAATTTGTAGAGCAACTAGTGTTCTGAGTTGTACTTTGAGAAGCCCCCAATACCCCTATATATAGGAGGGTCATGGGATAGGGTTCTCTACCCCGGGCAATGCGGGACTAAAACAGGAGTAGAAGGGTTCGAGATTTTCCACAAAACAACCAACTATGCTAGCTGAACCGATCGTTTCAACCCTAAAATGGTCATTTGGTGACCTCAACCGATCGATTCACACCTGAACCGATCGATTCACACCTGAACTGATCGTTTGGCATCCTTGAGCCGATCGGTTCATCACATGAACCGATCGGTTCTGATTAATCAAATATTAATCCTTGTCCAAATCGAATTTTTACAAGTGAAACAAATTGTATTTGCAAAATCAATTTTCCAAACGATCTCCATTGGTCACATGAGCTGACCGATTCAACAATTGAGCTGATCGGTTCACCAACATGAGTTGATCAGTTCATCTCATGAGCCGATCAGTTGGAAGTGCCGATAGTGCACAATCAGTCAATCGCAGTTTCAATCAATCTGATACTCTAATAAATTGGTCCAACACCTTGAACACTATGATTTTGATTTATCAATCAACTGAGTATTTAATTGAACTACTAAACTCCTTTAGTAATCAATATAAACATCAATTGTGGAAAAACTCCTCTTCCAGGTTAAATCCTATGTGTGTGACCCTGCAGGTCCATTTCACGTTGGCAGTGAAAGTCCATAACACTTATGACTTCACAAGCAAAGAGTGGTGCCTAGTCGCACATCAGTGCTACCCAAGTGAAATAGAAAGTTGGAGAACAACTTTCAATCCTACAATCCATGAATGGTGTTACAGTGAATGTATAATTCCTTTGTCATTAATGTCTTGAATGAACTCAAGGCATGGTACAGTCATCCTTTCAATGTTCATCCATTTCCTTAATCTTAGAGCAGACTGGGTGAGATGTGTGTGACATCAATATCACATATTGATTCACACATGCATGCACATGACTTTCTCAATCCTACTCATCAAGTGGTCATGGACATTAAACTCCCTTAAGAGGGACAAATCTCATATCTATCACTCACCCCTCAAAAGCCCCATGTGTCAAAGTCACCCAATCATCACCTTTATAACAACTCATGTTTCAGGACTGCGTTTGATGCTATCAAAGTGTACCCAACGACGTGTTTTGAGTGTAGTGATTTCAGGTCGAAGAATCACATTCACCACCATCACTGTAAGAGCTGACTGTGACTACCAAATCATGGTTCCATGTGTCACTCTCACGGTGGGTCTGTCTGGTACACTTGTTCTCTAATAAGTACCTATGTGCTTGGTTTGATATCAATGAGATTCTATCATCAACCAACACACAATCTAGTCTTTAGTGTTATTGATGTCTATGGTTATTTCCACAATAACAACCGACTAGGGACTAAACAAGAATGTATACTCTTAACATATGTATGATCTCATCATTTATGTCCTTAACCTAAAAGCATATGTCATCGAGTAAACAATTCTTTAGACATCTATCATGTTACACTATCATCTCAGAAACAGTTAAAACATATAGATTGGAAATTGCCTTTATTATTATTTAAATCATTTACAAAGTATCCCATTACAATCATCACATGACTTGCTCTATGGGCATACATACCAACAGACTCCCACTTGCACTTAGAGCCAGTCACCTAGGAACCTCAGTCCTTGTGACCTAGCATGACCATCATGCTTCGGCTGAGAAAGAGCCTTAGTTAGTGGATCATCTATGTTTTCTTCAGTTGGTACTCTGCAAATCTTCACATCTCCTCATTGTATGATCTCTCGTATGAGATGGAAGCGTCGCAGTATGTGATTGGACTGTTGATGTGATCTGGGCTCCTTAGCTTGAGCAATAGCCCCATTATTGTCACAATAAAGCTCAATTGCATCACAGCTACTGGGAACTACACCAAGTTCAAAGATGAACTTCCTGATCCACACAGCTTCCTTTGCTGTATGTGAAGCAGCAATATACTCGGCCTCTGTAGTAGAATCGGCAACTGTTTCTTGCTTGGAACTCTTCCAGCTCACATCTCCATTGTTTAGGCAAAACACAAATCCTGATTGCGATCTATAATCATCTTTGTCGGTTTGGAAACTCGCATCAGTGTAACCCTTTACAACCAGTTCTTCCTCACTGCCGTATACAAGGAACTGATCCTTAGTCCTTCACAAGTACTTGAGAATGTTCTTTACGGCTGTCCAGTGAGCATCCTCGGGATCTGACTGGTACCTGCTCATCATGATTAGGGCATACAAGACATCTGGGTGTGTGCACAACATAGCATACATGATGGATCCGATGGCCGATGCATATGGGATCACATTCATACGCTCCCTGTCTTCACAAGATTGGGTACATTGAGCTCTAGAGACGGTGACTCCATGTAGCATGGAGATGTTGCCTCTCTTTGAGTTCTCCATGCTGAACCGCTTCAGCACTTTGTCAATGTACGTTCTTTGACTTAGTTTGAGAAGCCTTTTGGATATATCTCTATAGATCTTAATACCTAGAATGTAGGACGCTTCTCCTAAGTCCTTTATTGAGAAAGTATTCCCAAGCCAAGTCTTTACCTTCTCTAAGGTTGAGACATCATTCCCCATCAATAATATGTCATCCACATACAATATGAGGAATGTGGTCGTGCTCCCACTAACCTTCTTGTATACACAAGGTTCATCTTCATTTTAAATAAAGCCAAACACTTTGACTTCCTCATCAAATCGAAGATTCCAACTCCGAGACGCTTGTTTCAATCCATAGATTGACCTTTGCAGCTTACAGACTTTATTGGCATTCTTTGGATCTACAAAACCTTTAGGTTGTGTCATGTACACATCCTCATTTATATTCCCATTAAGGAATTCAGTTTTAACATCCATTTGCCAAATCTCATAGTCATAGTAAGCCGCAATAGCAAGCATAATCCCGATGAACTTAATCATGGCTACTGGAGAAAAAGTTTCATCATAGCCAACACCTTGAACTTGTCAGAAACCCTTTGCAACCAATTTGCCTTTATAAGTTTGCAAATTACCATCCATGTCGGTCTTCTTCTTGAAGACCCACTTGCACCCTATGGGTTTTACCCCTTCGGGTGGTTCCACCAAAGTCCATTCTTTGTTGGAGGACATGGATTCCATCTCGGATTTCATGGCCTCAAGACATTTCTCAGAATCTGGTCCCTCCATAGCCTCTAGATAGGTATTTGGATCATCATCTATGATCAACTCATTGCCTTCCTGAGTCATAAGGTATCCAAACCTCTCAGGTTCAAGGAGTGTCCTACTAGATCTACGAGGTCCTTGTGTTACTTGAGGAGACTGAGATTCCACAACACCTTGTGAATCTCTATGTTCCTCTTGTACATCTATCAGTTCAATGTTTTCTTGTTGGGCTTGAACCTCTTCAAGCTATATTTTCCTCCCACTGCTTCCTTTGGAAATAAATTCCTTTTCTAGGAACACAGCATCCTTGGCAACAAACACTTTGTTGTCAGTTGGGTGGTATAAGTAATATCCCTTGGTTTCCTTAGGATATCCAACAAAATAACATTTATCAGATCTAGGGCCTAGTTTGTCAGAAAACATTTTCTTGACATATGCCTCACACCGCCAAATCCTCATAAAAGACATATTGGGACGCTTCCCAGTCCATATCTCATATGGTGTTTTTTGAACCGATTTAGATGGTACTCGGTTAAGTGTAAACGTGGCGGTTTCAAGAGCATGACCCGAGAAGGAAATTGGAGGATCAGAAAAACTCATCATTGATCGCACCATATCCAGTAAAGTGTGATTCCTTCTTTCAGACACACCATTATGTTGTGGTGTTCCAGGCGGAGTCCATTGTGATATAATACCATAGGCTCACAGAAGGTCCTCAAACTCCTGGCTTAAGTATTCTCCACCTCGATCGGATCGAAGTGCTTTAATACTTTTTCCAAGTTGGTTCTATACTTCATTCATGAAATCCTTGAACCTTTCAAGGGTTTCGGACTTATGTTTCATCAGGTACACATAGCCATACCTACTAAAGTCATCAGTGAAGGTAATGAAGTACTGATACCCATTTCTGGCATTAGTTCTAAAAGGCCCACACACATCAGTATGTATGAGTCCTAATAGATCACTAGCTCTCTCACCTTTACCAGAAAAGGGAGTCTTGGTCATCTTGCCCAACAAACAAGATTCACATGTCTCTATTGATTCACAATCAAAAGAGTCTAGATAGTTGTAACAGCCCTGACCTGGGTTATGCCTTAACCCTGAGAGTTTTGCTTAAGCAAGTTAATTATATCCTTAATTTTATCTTGTGAAAAGTAATTAAGGCCTAAGAGAAATCTATGTTTCAATTTTGGTCACGTTTGAATGATATTGAAGCAATGTTTGCTTATTTTGGACTAAAGTGCAAATTACCCAATTTGAGGGGTTAACTTGCAAATTTTACATGATTAAATGTTCCTCATGTGTTGAAGCATCATGATAATGAAGATGATGCAGAGGTATGGCTTGGGAAAAGCCTGAGTACCAAGAAAGAGCTGATAAAGCAATGCCTGTGCATTAAAACCTAGTTTTGGTATAATATGCAATTTACCCAAAATCTAGGGTTTAATATGCAAATTACCACTTCAAAATAGTCCCTAATGTTCCTTGGCATCATGTACCGCAAATAAAATGAGAGGGGCATCTCATTTGCATCACTTTGAAGGAGAGAGAATCTTAATATTAAAATAATCAAGATATAAGCATAATTGAAACCCTAATTTAATGCAAAAATAATTATATTAATTGGATTGCCCTTCAACCAAAATTTGTTGGTTGAAAATAAACAAGTGTGGACGTCCTTTTTCCTTGCAAAGGCAAAGAAAATATCCAAATGAATGGATAACTCACTCACGTTAAAATAAAGGAAAGTAATATCCACTAACTTATGGATATTATTATTAAATAAATTAAGGTGCTTAATTTTCTTTTCTTTAAAACATGGATAATTGAGAGTAATAAGAGGCAAGGAAGTTAGCCTCTTATGTAAGTAAGGAAAGGGGTAAGTGTCAAGGAAATGGAGAAGATAATTCCTACTTTCTCTCTCTTAAATGAATTTTCAAAAAAAATCATATATACTCATTTATCCATAGCTTGAATGGGTAATTTCGAAGCCACTTTCACTTATTGCTTGCAAAACGACCAAGGGAGCTTAGGATCAACAGGAGTATGACTACCAACCTGTAGGTAAGCACCATGGCCCTCTTTCACCTTGATTCCATGGTGGAAATCACAAATCAATGCTTGATTTCTTCTTATCTTCACTCCATCTTCAATTCTAACCATTCCTTTTCACTCAAAACTTGAGGACGAGCCTTGGGATAGTGAAAGGAGTTGAATCAACCATTGTTGACGTGATCTTGAAGCTTTGAAGCTCAATTGGAGGTGGGTTTTATAACTTGAACCCTTACTGTTGTTATTGCATTCAATTCCTTATCAATTGTTGATCATTTATTCTTCTTGAAATTCACTTGATCAAATCAATAGAACCACCATGAAAATTACAGAAATATATGAAGGATCATAGTTTGATTATGATGACATCATCTTAAGCACACACCTCAAAAATATCCTAGGCAAACGGTTTCAAAAGTTGCAGACTAATTGGTTTCATTGAAATTGGTCAAACGGTTTCAACAAACCGTTTGAAACCAAATGGTTTCATACCGTTTGGAGTGGTTGACCATTTGGAGTTCATAGGCTGATCTTGATGGTTGATGACCCATTAGATTCAATTGATTAGTTTCAAAGGGTTTATTAGTTGCAAGTCCATCAAGTATCAAACCCTAATCGGGTTGAGTGTTGAAATCTTCAATTGATTGATTCAATGTTTTTGGGTTGACAAACCGAAACGGTCTCAAGACCATTTGGAGATTACCCAAATGGTCTCAAGACTGTTTGGAGGTCTACCAAGACTATTTGGAGGTTTAGGGTTGAGTATGGTTGAGTAACTGAAGGTCCAGAGATAGCCAATTAAAATGCAATCAATAGTTCAATTAGTAATCAATCTAATGATCTAAACCCTAATTGAACTTTACAAATTTCAATGATGAATGGGGAAAACAACCACAAGACCATTTGTAGGTCATCCAAACGAACTCAAGACCGTTTGAGGTCAGGTCATATCATAATTTGATGATGATTCATTAAGTTCAATTGAATCGATTCCACAATGTTAATCATTGAAGGTTCCTTGATTTCAAAACCCTAATTGATGGTTTCTTGAGTATAAATCCTAGTTCAATTGGGTTCAAAATCCTAATTCATGGTCCAAGTGAAGGATAATTCAATAGTTCAATTGATGAATGAATCAAGGATTCAATTGATAGGCGGTTCATTGATGTAAACCTTGAATTGTTTAAGTGTTGAAAGACCTTTTTGGTCCATTCAGTTTTGAGAAGGTTTGGACCAAATGGTCTTAAGACCATTTGGGTCCAAACGGTCTCAAGACCATTTGGGTCCAAATGGTCTCAAACCGTTTGGAGGCCCAAGTCTATTCGGTTTCAACACACTTCTTGCCTAAACGGTTTCAAACCGTTTAGAGAGTAAAGGGGTCAAGAACGTTTAGTGATTCATTGTGATTATATTAATTGAAAACTTATTGTGATGAAGGATCAATTGACCCTATAATTGTTACTGATTTATCTCAAAGATAATCACTAGGGTTGTACCTTTAAGGTACCAAGTGATTGGTAACCTTAGGTGAGTTAATCCTTGAAGCTTAAATAAGCAATACTTCAATATACTATGTCTATCCTAATTGAATGTACTTAATTGAAAGGTTGGTTGACCTAATCTAACTAGATTTGACATAGTCAACATTATAGAGAGGATGAAAGAGAGAGGAATTCATACATATATAATAATCATGTAAAAATCAATCCCTAACACCTTCAACATGAATAATTATGTAGTTAGAGTATGATCCTTAATAAAGAGATCATGAAACCCTAATAAAGAAGGTTGTTGAGTCCTAACCCTAATTTAGGGCAATGTTAAATGAAACCCTAATTTAGGGTAATGGTGTAACCCTAATCTAGGGTAATAATATGGGATATCCCAATTAAGGGAAATATAATGAAAAACCCTAATTTAAAGAAATGCTTCATGAGAAACCCTAATTGAGGGTGATTCCATGAGGAACCCTAATTGAGGGTGATTCCATGAGAAACCCTAATCAATGAATGATTCCATGAGGAACCCTAATTGAGGGTGATTCAATGAGAAACCCTAATCAAGGGGTGATTCCATGAGGAACCCTAATTGAGGGTAATTCCATGAGAAATCCTAACTGAGGATGATGCCATGTGAAGCCATAATGTAATGTTGTGATGAGAAACCCTAATAAGGGTAAAGATATGTGGAACCCTAATTTGAAGTTATAATACATAAGGCCCTAATCCTGAGCAATATGTCAATAAACCATAACCCTACTTTCTAGGTAATGGTATAAGAAAACCCTAATGATAAAATAGAAGGAAATACCATATAAAGGTGAAATATTTCAAGTGGCTTAATATAGGCAACCTTATAGTAAGCATTGTCCTTATCACTAGATAAGTCCATATCATTAAAGATAGTTGGATAATTCTAATGTGTGACCTATGCACTACATGATAAAGGTGATAAGTTAGATATTAAAAGTATTAAGAGGGAAATACCTTAATACCAAATAAGTTGATAAACTCAGGCAAGTTAGAAGTGATGAGATAAGTGATACATCAAGACATGATAGTTATTACATTTAGCATTTCAGGGTAGATATACCTTGATGAACCTCTAATCCAATATTTTTGGATAAGAAACACATGAAGAGTGTTATGTAAACTGTTACAATAAGATGAATGATTTTGATGTATTTTGATAAGCATGGGCTATATACCTTAAGAAAAAGGTTAAGCCAGACTAATGAGTATGATATAATCATACCATGGATAGGATGAGAAATGATCTCATACCATGTATTAATAATTATTAATGATATTTGATGAAAGTGGTAAGTTTAAAGTGAATACTTGAGATGTCAATGGATGCTCCTAGAGGAGTGGACCAATATATTAGGGTTGGACTAATAATGTGAACATGAAACCCTAAATTGAGTAATGGAATGGAAAATCCTATTTGATGGTAATCCCTAACCATGGTAAGGGAATAATGGTGTTACTATTATATTGCATGGTGTGATGTGAAATTGTCAGGACTTTTATCATGTGTATTAACTATGCAGATATCATGAGATGATGAAAATAGCCAGATTTGAGCTATGATATTTATATAATAAAAATGTTGAGTGGTCTTGTGTGCCTTAATGTTATTGTTGCTTAGTAAAAGTAACAAAATGTGCATGGACTTTATGAGCCATATGAGTAAGTTGTTGCCTAGTGAAAGGTGACAAGACACTTAATGGGCCTTGTGAGTCATGTGAGATGCTTGTGTAACAAATATCATGTGTACCTCGTTATGAGGACCTAGAGGTAATAGTTACCTAACAAGTGGTAACAGTGATTAGTGATGAACTGAGGGTATGAATACCCATATTTGATAAGTAAGATAATGATGTTGCTGTGAGATGTGATCTTTCAAGTGACGAGATAAGGGATTAAGATTCCAATGTATTATAAGTTCTGGTAATGCAATTGATAAGAGCTTACATGTTTCTTTGTAGCATTTGTCCCAATAATTCCTGTTTGAGAACTTGACTGATGCTAAAAGAATATGCTAATGTACTTAATTAATCAAGTGAAATCATATCATGTAGAGCCCTGACCATAGATCCATTAGTGTCAGTATTTACTGATGGTGAAATGGGTTGCTCCGCGGAAAAGCTCGGAACACATATTTTTGAATATGCGGGGGTAATTGGGCAAATATATCCTTATGCCCCATAGGAATGGCTACGAGCTATGTCCTATGTATAGGATTGGTTTCCGACCATGCCCCGATAAGAGTATGGCTACGGGCCATCACTCCTCAATATAATACCAGGCATTGGCTACGGGCCATAACCCTGAAGAGAGTATATGCTACGGGCTATAACTCTATAGCGAAGCTGCCAGTATACCCTGGAAAGCTATTTAGCAGAGACACAAGATGTCTTGCATTGAATCTCGTACTGAATGAGACAGATGAGGTCATGGAATCTGGCTCTTCCATTGACCATGTATGGTATCGATTTTGACTTCAAAATGGTCGGTTGGAGCATGAGCGGTATACCTCATCTCCTCAGGGCATAAGTGTGACTATAAAATATAATCAGCCATATAGCATGTTTGCTTAAGGATTTAATACGGAAATTTACTGGCTGATGTTACCTTTCTTTTATGCATCTCTAGTTGATAGATGTTATTTATATCTCTTTACATTCATTGCAAGTACATGGATGAATTATGACTCTAACATGGGTAGATGTAATGTTCTCCTTAGGAAAGGAGATTACTTTAATTTGTTTATACAGCGATCCATATGTTGTTAAATATATAAGATTTCCCTACTCAGTTTTATTTTAATAAACTACAATAATAATGTTTTGGCGGAGAGTTATATCTCTCGTTCGGGCAATTTTCAATTGTCGCATCCCCGTGGAACCCAACATTTTTTTAGGTGGACGTGAACAAGGAAACAGAATCCCCACAGTAGAGGAAGGACGTCAATAGCAGGGACACTAGTGAGATCTCAGGTGGAGATATTGTCTGTCAAGTCATATAGATAGTAGTCCTATGTGTCGTCTCTATACTCTCAGGTCATTGGAGTTAGTAGTTAGTGCTTTTAATGAATCGATCTGAGATTTTGGCTTGATGCCTCGAGGTTCTTATGTTGCTTGTATATAATGTTAATAAAGCAGTTGACATTTGTATTCCTCGAGAAGAGATGGTACAAGTTATGTACTTATGAACCAGGATGTAAATGTTATACATTGGTTCTTGATGAAAGATTTTTCCTATGATTGGATCTCTTTGTAAAAAGTTTTTAATTTTTAGTGATTTTCAGTAATTCCACTGTTAACGAATGCTTCCACTTAAGTAAATCCTATTTCCGTAAGTTAGATGCCACAATTATTGGTATCAGAGCTCTAGGTTCACTGAGTCTACAGAGACATAGGACTAAGGTAGTAGAGTCTGTTCTAAGTGTCTTCCAGTCTATCTGATAAGTGACTTCTGCTCATAGGAGAAAGAAGTAAAGCTTGAAGATGGCTGAGTCACACGAAGAACATGCTGCAGAAAGAAGCAATGCTGCACTAGGAAGAGGTGCATGGGATCAGGCAAGAGAGTAAAAACTGCCTGAGAACCCTCAAGTTGATCCAACTATGATAAGAAATCCTTCTTTAGGTATCACGGTTGGGTAAATTAGGGCAACTATGATGTATTTAGTGGATCAAGCATTGGCAATACAACCTAGATTACCAGCCCCCAATGATGAAATTCTAGATTTAGACTGAATCTGTGCTCAACCTCAGCCTCTTAAATAGATAAATAATAATGGAAGGAATAGGATACAATCTAAAATCAGGGTTTGTCACAAGTGTAGGAAACCTGGACATATCATAAGGTATTGCCCAGAGAAGAAAAATAAGGTGATGGTTGAGAAAAGGCCTATCCAAACTCAAGAACAGAGGCCTAGTAGTTCCAAAAGGAAGAAGTTTTTGGTACCATCGGTACAACCAGGGACTAGTGCACCAAGGCAAGGGCTACCCAGAAGGGGTAAAGAACCATCTAGGCCTCAGTGGGAGAACAGAACTTGTTATCAATGTAGACAGGTAGGACATCTGGTAAGAAATTGCTCAGCCAAAAATGTTATGGTGAATCAACCCCTGAGGCGGAGTCAGTAGGACTCTCATAAGCAGTGGTCTAGTATTAGCACTTGAGGACGTGGAAAGACGTCCCAGGCAAGGTTCTATGAAAAGAATCAGCCTGAGGCAGCAAATAACTACGAAATGAAACAGGTCAGACAAAATAATGTCATTCTAATATGTCTTTTTATGGTTTCCTAAGTTAAATTGAGAAAGTAATTGATTGAGTTTTCCTTGAATAGTCCTATGAGGATTTACATTTTGTATAGTAACATTATAGATGTTTCATATTGTTCTTACCTCTATGAAGGAGGATGAGGTATAGAAGAGATGTGTGGATAAAATCCAGGAATGTTAAATCTTATGCTTGTAGTAATATGAAAAGGAAGGAATATGATAGTATACAAATTGCATACTACTTAATCTCAGTATTTATATACCCTGGCCAGGTATACAACTATTGATGATAAAGTGAGTATGGAAACTCTTATATTGTTATATTTTTTATTGCTCTGATCAAGTAGTCATTTTGAGACAATCCAATGAGTATCATGAAATTAGAAATACAGAATGGAAAAATGTGTCATATCCTAAGAATAAGAAAGAGAAATATGAAATAATCTCATATCAGTATGTGTGTATGAGGAAGTAAAAGTATACTCCTCATAAGATAAGAATGAGAACAAGGGAGGTGATCCTTGTTCGATAAAGTTTGTGTGTATAATAAAGATCTTTTCCCATAATGAGGAATATGATTCCTTGTTTTCTTTCCTTTCGGGGACATGGCAATCAAGTGGGTCTTAGGATACTTGATGTGAATAAGATAAAAAATGTTAATGTGATGGATACTTAGAAAAGTATCAGTTATCTTGGACTTTAGTTCCAAGGTAAAGACATATGTAAAAAATAATGTCTCAAGATGAAAGGAAGATAAATATGTGATGTGTTTTCAATACATATGACAGATACCAAGGTAAGAGATCCTGGTATCTAAAGAAATATCAGATAATTTATGTTGGCTACCTGGAATGGTCAACCATGAAATCAGTTTAATAGTATAAACATCACATGTTAGGGGTTTATGTTTTGCATAAACATAACAATTGAAGATATTTTTAAGATATGTTATTAATTGATAAAGTAATCCCTCCTTATGATAAGAGAATGTACAACTAATAAGATAGTTAGTACAAGTAAAAAGGAAATCTAGTATTGTGTCACCAGGTGAGATGGCACAATCGAGGTATGAAAAGACCTATAGTCCCAAGAGGGTGACAGAACATAATTGTGATCATGAGAGTGAAATGCTAAATTAAATAAGGAGTATGGGAGACTCCTCAGGAACAAGAATCTATTACATGAAACGGTAAAATAAGGAAAAGTGTTACCCGACATAGAATTAATACCACAGTTAATCATAAAAAGGACAGTGGAGTATGTGTTCCGTGTGAACCATTCTATGATAAAATTGTGTGGAATAACTTTGTGTTGATCAAAGCTTTATGGTATCTCCATAACAATGAAATGTTATGTAGAGACTAGATAGTATGATGAATGCATAATAGCTGCCTTCCTTTATCTGGGATTTTGGGGACGAAATCCTTGTTAGGGGTTTATAATTTGTAACATCCCTGACCTGGGTTATGCCTTAACCCTGAGAGTTTTGCTTAAACAAGTTAATTAGATCCTTAATTTTATCTTGTGAAAAGTAATAAAGGCCCAAGAGAAATCTATGTTTCAATTTTGGTCATGTTTGAATAATATTGAAGTAATGTTTGCTTATTTTGGACGAAAGTATAAATTACCCAAGTTGAGCGGTTAACTTGCAAATGTTTCATGATTAAATGTTCCTCATGTGTTGAATAATCATGAGAATGAAGATGATGCATAGGTATGGCTTGGGAAAATCCTGAGTACCAAGAAAGAGCTGATAAAGCAATGTTTGTGCATTAAAACCTAGTTTTGGTATAATATGCAATTTACCCAAAACCTAGGGTTCAATATGCAAATTATCACTTCAAAATAGTCCCTAATGCTCCTTGGCATCATGTACTGAAAATAAAATGAGAGGGGCATCTCATTTGCATCACTTTGAAGGAGAGAGAATCTTGATATTAAAATAATCAAGATATAAGCATAATTGAAACCCTAATTTAATGCAAAAATAATTATATTAATTGGATTTCCCTTCAACCAAAATTTTGTTGGTTGAAAATCAAAAAGTGAGGACGTCCTTGTGCCTTGCAAAAGGAAACGAAAATATCCAAAGGAATGGATAACTCACTCACGTTAAAATAAAGGAAAGTAATATCCACTAACTTATGGATATTATTATTAAATAAATAAAGGTGCTTAATTTGTTTTTCTTTAAAATATGGATAATTGAGAGGAATAAGAGGCAAGGAAGGTAGACTCGTATGTAAGGAAGGAAAAGGGGCAAGTGGCAAGGAAATGGAGAAGATAATTCCTACTTTCTCTCTCTTAAGAGAATTTTCAATAAAATTCATATATACTCATTTATCCATAGCTTGAATGGGTAATTTCGAAGCCACTTTCACTTCTTGCTTGCAAAAAGACCAAGGGATGTTATGAGAAACAGGAGGACGACTCCCAAACTGTAGGTAAGCTCCATGTCCCTCTTTTACCTTGATTCCATGGTGGAAATCACAAATCAATGCTTGATTTCTTCTTATCTTCACTCCATCTTCAATTCTAACCATTCCTTTTCACTAAAAGCTTGAGGACAAGACTTGGGATAGTGAAAGGAGTTTCATCCACCATTGTTGATGTGATCTTGAAGCTTTCAAGCTCAATTGGAGGCGGGTTTTATAACTTGAACCCTTACTATTGTTATTGCATTCAATTCCTTATCAATTGTTCTTCTTGAAATTCACTTGATCAAATCAATAGAACCACCATGAAAATTACAGAAAAATATGAAGGATCATAGCTTGATTATGATTACATCATCTTAAGCACACACCTCAAAAATACCTTAGGCAAACGGTTTCAAAAGTTGGAGACCAATCAGTTTCATTGAAATTGGTCAAACGGTTTCAACAAACCGTTTGAAACCAAATGGTCTCAAACCATTAGGAGTGGTTGACCATTTGTAATGGTTGACCATTTGGAGTTCATAGGCTGATGTTTATGGTTTATGACCCATTAGATTCAATTGATTAGTTTCAAAGGGTTTATTAGTTGCAAGTCTATCAAGTATCAAACCCTAATCGGGTTGAGTGTTGAAATCTTCAATTGATTGATTCAATTTTTTGGGTTGACTAATCCAAACGGTCTCAAGACCATTTGGAGATTACCCAAATGGTCTCAAGACTTTTTGGAGGTCAACCAATACTGTTTGGAGGTTTAGGTTTGAGTATGGTTGAGTAATTGAAGGTCCAAAGATAGCCAATTAAAATGCAATCAATAGTTCAATTAGTAATCAATCTAATGATCTAAACCCTAATTGAACTTCACAAATTTCAATGATGAATGGGGAAAACAACCCCAAGACCATTCGGAGGTCATCCAAATGACCTCAAGACCGTTTGATGTCATGTCATATCATAATTTGATGATGATTCATTAAGTTCAATTGAATCGGTTCCACAATGTTAATCATTGAAGGTTCCTCGATTTCAAAACCCTAATTGATGGTTTCTTGAGTATAAATCCTAGTTCAATTGGGTTCAAAACCCTAATTCATGGTCCAAGTGAAGGATAATTCAATAGTTCAATTGATGAATGAATCAAGGATTCAATTGATAGGCGGTTCATTGATGAAAACCTTGAATTGTTGAAGTGTTGAAAGACCTTTTTGGTCCATTCGGTTTTGAGAAGGTTTGGACCAAACAGTCTTAAGACCGTTTGAGTCCAAATGGTCTCAAGACCGTTTGGGTCCAAACGATCTCAAAACCATTTGGGTCCAAACGGTCTCAAACCGTTTGGAGGCCCAAGTCTATTCAATTTCAACACACTTCTTGCCTAAATAGTTTCAAACCGTTTAGAGAGTAAAGGGGTCAAGAACGTTTAGTGATTCATTGTGATTATATTAATTGAAAACTTATTGTGATGAAGGATCAATTGACCCTATAATTGTTACTAATTTATCTCAAAGATAATCACTTGGGTTGTACCTTTAAGGTACCAATTGATTGGTAACCTTAGGTGAGTTAATCCTTGAAGCTTAAATAAGCAATACTTCAATATACTATGTCTATCCTAATTGAATGCACTTAATTGAAAGGTTGGTTGACCTAATATAACTAGATTTTACATATTCAACATTCTAGAGTGGATCAAAGAGAGAGGAATTCATACATTTATAATAATCATGTAAAAGTCCAGCCCTAACACCTTCAACATGAATAATTATGTAGTTAGGGTATGATCCTTAATAAAGAGATCATGAAACCCTGATAAAGAAGGTTGTTGAGTCCTAACCCTAATTTAGGGCAATGTTAAATGAAACCCTAATTTAGGGTAATGTGTAACCCTAATCTAGGGTAATAATATGGGAGATCCCAATTCAGGGAAATATAATGAAAAACCCTAATTTAAAGAAATGCTTCATGAGAAACACTAATTGAGGGTGATTCCATGAGGAACCCTAATTGACAGTGATTCCATGAGAAACCCTAATCAAGGGGTGATTCCATGAGGAACCCTAATTGAGGGTGATTCCATGAAATACCCAAATCAAGGGGTGATTCCATGAGGAACCCTAATTGAGGGTAATTCCATGAGAAATCCTAACTGAGGATGATGCCATGTGAAGTCATAATGTAATGTTGTGATGAGAAACCCTAAAAGGGTAAAGATATGTGGAACCCTAATTTGAAGTTATAATACATAAGGCCCTAATCCTGAGCAATATGTCAATAAACCATAACCCTACTTTCTAGGTAATGGTATAAGAAAACCCTAATGATAAAATAGAAGGAAATACCATATAAAGGTGAAATATTTCAAGTGGTTGCTTATAGGCAACCTTATAGTAAGCAATGTCCTTATCACTAGATAAGTCCATATCATTAAAGATAGTTGGACAATTCTAATGTGTGACCTATGCACTACATGATAAAGGTGATAGGTTAGAGGTTCAAAATATTAAGATGGAAATACCTTAATACCAAATAAGTTGATAAACTCAGGCAAGTTAGAAGTGATGAGAGAAGTGATACATCAAGACATGATAGTTATTACATTTAGCATTTCAGGGTAGATATACCTTGATGAACCTCTAACCCAATATTTTTGGATAAGAAACACATGAAGAGTTATGTAAACTGTTACAATAAGATGTAATGAGTTTGATGTATTTTGATAAGCATGGGCTATATACCTTAAGAAAAAGGTTAAGCCAAACTAATGAGTATGATATAATCATACCATGGATAGGATGAGAAATGATCTCATACCCTGTATTAATAATTATTAATGATATTTGATGAAAGTGATAGTTCAAAGTGAATAATTGAGATGTTAATGGATGCTACTAGAGGTGTGGACCAATATATTAGGGTTGGACTAATAATGTGAACATGAAACCCTAAATTGAGTAATGGAATGGAAAATCCTATTTTATGATAATCCCTAACCATGGTAAGGGAATAATGGTGTTACTATTATATTGCATGGTGTGATGTGAAATTGTCATGATTGTTATCATGTGTATTAACTATGTAGATATCATGAGATGATGAACATAGCCAGATTTGAGCTATGATATTTATATAATAAAAATGTTGAGTGGTCTTGTGTGCCTTAATGTTATTGTTTCTTAGTAAAAGTAACAAAATGTGCATGGACTTTATGAGCCATATGAGTAAGTTGTTGCCTAGTGAAAGGTGACAAGACACTTAATGGGCCTTGTGAGTCATTTGAGATGCTTGTGTAACAAATATCATGTATACCTCAGTCTGAGGACCTAGAGGTAATAGTTACCTAAGAAGTGGTAACAGTGATTAGTGATGAACTGAGGGTATGAATACCCATATTTGATAAGTAAGATAATGATTTTGTTGTGAGATGTGAACTTTCAAGTGACGAGATAAGGGATTAAGATCCCAATGTATTATAAGTTCTAGTAAAGCAATTGATAAGAGCTTGCATGTTTCTTTGTAGCATTTGCCACAATAATTCATGTTTGAGAACTTGACTGATGCTAAAAGAATATGCTAATGTACTTAATTTAACAAGTGAAATCATATCATGTAGAACCCTGACCATAGATCCATCAGTGTCTGTATTTACTGATGGTGAAATGGGTTGCTCGGCTGCAAAACTCAGAACGCATATTTTTGAATAAGCGGGGGTAATTGGGCAAATATATCCTTATGCCCCATAGGAATGGCTACGAGCTATGTCCTATGTACAGGATTGGTTTCAGACCATACCCTAATAAGAGTATGGCTACGGGCCATGACTCCTCAATATAATACTAGGCATTGGCTATGGGCCATGATCCTGAAGAGAGTATATGCTACGGGCAATAACTCTATAGTGAAGCTGCCAGTATACCCTGGAAAGCTATTTAGCAGAGACACAAGATGTCCTGCATTGAATCTCATACTGACCGAGACAGATGAGGCCATGGAATCTGGCTCTTCCATTGACCTTGTATGGTACCGATTTTGACTTCGCAATGGTCGGTTGGTGTAAAGAAGTGAAATCAATCCACGTCTCTACTAAAAACAATGGTAAACAAAATCCAATTTGGATAGCAGCGGAAGATAAAATTTTGGCTATATCAATTTAAATAAAGTGTACATAAAAATTCTCCCAATATGGGTGCACATGCTTTATACAAAAAGAGGATCTAAGTAGAGGGAAACTAGACTACTCCACTTTTGTCTCCAAACAACACATCCATCAGCCAAGTCCATGCCCAAGCTATGATCTTCATTCTATATCCAACACCTTGCTCCGCATCTGGGTGGTTGGGAAGACACCCAGCAAAAAAGGAAGGAAAATAAAAGTATGTGTCACTAAACTATACTAAAGGTGAAAATATAAATATAACAAGTAAATAAGGCTAGGGTTTCATCAAAAGATGAGACATCAAAAGAATGAGGCCATATATAAAAAAGAATATTTCAATAGATGCTTGCCATAAACAATATATATCCAATGATTACATGTATGATTAATATTGACTATCTTAACTATGTAGGGTTGAGGCACCTACCGGACCTTCAACCAAAAGGGTGAGGGGAGAGTATCACATTCCCAGTCACCTGCACATATTTTATGTGTGAGTGAGAATAACATGTTCCCCAGGGGAGAAATAACACATTCCCCAACTATGGGTGGTTGTACATACAAGTACCACTACACTAGTTAATTAGTCTAATAAAATCAACATGCTAGAAAAAGAGTTATGGCAATATTAATCAAAGGATTTATACAACATGGCAGTGGGGTATAAAAATCCAAACAAGATAATACTACAACTAATTTTGAGGCATAAATAATTTAGGTTTCAAGAATCAAGAATTAGGTCAGATTAAGCCTCATTAGGGAACATGGGTAAAAGGTATAAGTGATTTCCCAACTGAAGGGGGTAGATGCACATACCTTATTCTTTAGAATCCTAGAATCATTTTTTATAAATTTTACACGAGATCAGTTCCACTTTCCCTAATATTATCATCATATTTATGTATTAGATATGTGTATATTCATTAAAGGCTTAAAACCTCAAAACCATCGACTTTTCCACAAACGATCGAATTTGATTCTGAAAACCTCACTAATGGCTTAGTTACATTCTCCTGATAAAAATAGCATATATATTTGTATATTTTCGAGTTACTGACTTTTTAGGGTATTTTCCATATTTATTAGTTAATTAAATCATCTCAAAAAATACATATTCGAAAACCTCATAATCAAACCACAAAAGTATTTTTGTTAGATAGATCTCATTCTCCCGATTCCAAAACATATTTTCGTTTTTAATTTGGATAATTGAGTAAAAAGATATGATTTTTCTAAAATCAGCCAATCGGGAAGTGCCATGTAGGCAAAAGCGTTCAAAACAGAGAGTCGAAAGAGGGTGATGGTGGGGCCGGACAAACAAAATGAAAATATGGGCGTACCCCCATGCACGACAGAGGAAGAAAGCAAGTAAAAAGGAGGGTAAAAACATCATTCGACACGAGTTGTCTTCCCCAACTCAACTGCGTGACATGGCCGATGAGAAGGAGCTACAGCTACTTGTGATTTTGGACAAAATCAAAATACTACACCAAATTCGACGCATAGATACTCTAAACGAAGAGGGTTAAGAGACAAACCTAGTGGTACCATTGCTTAGACCGAATGTGGAGGGAGGTGAGCGAGAGGGGCGCCTCAAGTCTGATGGCTTCAGCCGCTCATCGGAGGTTGAAATGTCTATAAAACTTGAAATTAACAGCGTGGTTGAGTTGCAAATGAGATGACGGTCCTTGGGGTAGGTATATATAGGCAAGGGACCCTGAGTTAGGGTTTAACTAGATGGAGGTAGGGAGAGATGGCGCAAGCTTTGGGCGTTTCTTGAATCTCTATCAAAACTCAAAAACTTTGGGATAATGTGGTGTGGAATTCACTCCTGAATCCATAGCATCAAAAAAATTGAAAAACCGTCAAGAAACGAGAGAGAAATCTCAGTTTTAATCCACACCAAAATGTTGGCTTGTTGCCTTGTTAGGTGCAAGCTAGAAGATGATCCGGACATCATATGATCGTGATCTGACGGTCATTGTTGGTACGCACATTATAACACTTAATCAATTGCCAAATCCAACACAGAATAAAGTCCTTTATTTAATTATTTAACTTTTTGTCATTCTTTATTTGAGGGATCAAAAAATTTCCAAAAATAACCAAAATTTGCACCATGACTAACTTTGACATGTAGGATCCAAATATGAAATTAGTTTTGCCTTTTGAAAATCTTTAATGTGTTAAATAATTCAAAACACATTTTCTCTTTCCTCATTTATTTATGACTCTATGATTATCCAAAAATTACAAAACTTCACCCATAACTCATATTAAGTATGTTAGACACGAATTTGGTATTATTTCCATTTGTTGAAGTCGTTTGTTATTTTAAATAATGATTTGAAAGTTTTGTATACTTTCTCTCTCCTTAATTTATCTTCTCAACAAATATTTTCCAAATTGATTCAAAATTCATCCAAAAGTCTATTTTAACATATAGAACACGAATTTGACATTAATATATTTTTTTGAAGACTTTTATAATTTTATTTAATTCATTTAAATTTCATCACTTATTTAACCTTTTAATTTATTAAAGGCGTCTAGAAACTTCCTAAAACTATAAAACTTAGCCTATAAGCAATAATAAACGTGGGGAACACGATTTTGGCATTAATTAATTTTTTCCAACATATATATAATATTTTTGGTCTTAAGTCATTTTCTCTCCTGAATAAAATAAAATATTAAACATTGACCAAATTAAATACAAATTTACCCAAAGGCTTATTTTTATGTTTAGATTACGAATATGGAGTTATTTTTTCCAATTTGAGGATATTAGATATTTTATTTCTCTTTCTTGCCTTATTTCCCATTATCCTGTAATAAAGGATTTTATATATTTATTTATTATCCAAATTAGATGATACTTGGCCATTAAGTTTCTTTTAAGCCAAGAAAATGAGATTGATATCCAAATTATCTTCATGGGTTTCCACTTATGATTTTTGGGGTAATATGTTCCTCATTATCTCCTTTTATCCATTATATTCCATATTATTTCCAATTACCACATTTATCATTTCCTTTATGCGTATTTCAAGAATTATCTCCTTTTACATATTCTAAAAGATACTAGAAAGTTCTAACATGAATTTCTTTTTTTTATCACTCAAGTGGACATTTTGCATATTAAACCCATTATTAAGCTTTCACTGAGGTATTTGTGCATAAACCCAAATATAGAGAGAAAAGGTGAACAAATGTTCATTAAACCATCATATTGTTCACAAATTAAATAGAAAGGCCAGAGAGGATAGAAATGAAAGGAAAAGATGGAAAAGAGGACCAAAAAGGCAAAATGCCTAGAATTCAGTATGTTACAGTTAGAGCATGAGCGGTATACCTCATCTCCTCAGGGCATAAGTGTGACTGTAAAATGTAATCAGCCGTATAGCATGTTTGCTTAAGGATTGAATATAGAAATTTACTGGCTGATGTTACATTTCTTTTATGCATCTCTAGTTGATAGATGGTATTTATATCTCTTTACAGTCATTGTAAGTAGATGCATGAATTACGACTCTACCATGGGTAGATGTGATGTTCTCCTTAGGAAAGGAGATTACTTTACTTTGTTTATACAGTGATCCATCTGTTGTTAAATATACAAGATTTCCCAACTCAGTTTTATTTTAATAAACTGTAATAATAATGTTTTGGCAGAGAGTTATATCTCTCGCTGGGGCAATTTTCAATTGTCTCATCCCCGTGGAACCCAACATTTTTTTAGGTGGACGCAGACAAGAAAATAGAATCCCCACAGCAGAGGAAGGACATCAACAACAGGGACAGTAGTGAGATCTCAGGTGGAGATATTGTCTATCAAGTCATATAGATAGTAATCCTATGTGTCATCTCTATACTCTCAGGTCCTCGGTGTTAGTAGTTAGTGCTTTTAATGAATCGATCTGAGATTTTGGCTTGATGCCTCGAGGTTCTTATGTTGTCTGTATATAATGTTAATAAGGAAGTTGACGTTTGTAATCCTCGAGAAGAGATGGTACAAGTTATGTACTTATGAACCAGGATGTAAATGTTATACATTGGTTCTTGATGAAAGAGTTTTCCTATGATTGGATCTCTTTGTAAAAAGTTTTTAATTTTTAGTGATTTTCAGTAATTCCACTGTTAACGAATGCTTTCGCTTAAGTAAATCCTATTTTTGTAAGTTGGATTCCACAATAGCCATCTTTATGGAGTGTACAAATGTGTTTCTCATTTATGTGCCCTTGACGACAATTCCAAAGATACGTTTTGTTTGAGTTGTTGAGTTTTTGCCTTTTGGTGTTTAAGTTGTATACACTTGTCTCTAGATCTATCAAGTATAGACCATAAGACATTGGAGAACTACCATAAAAGATCCCATCTTTTGAAATGGAACACTTTCCATTCTTAATAAGAAATTCAAAACCATCCTTGTCCAAACAAGAGACGGAAATGATATTCCTATCTATGGCAGGTACATAATAGCAGTTCTTCAACTCTATTATTAGCCCACTAGGTAGAGTTAACTCATAGGTTCCTATGGCACTGGCAGCAACTCTTGCCTCATTGGCAACACATAGTTCAACCTCACATTTCCCCAAAGGCCTACTTCTTTTAAGATCCTTCACATTTGAACAAATGTGAGATCCACATCCGGTATTAAGTACCCATGAAAAAGAAGTAGTAAAGTTAATCTCTATCACGTATACACTAGAAGTAGAGATCTCTATGTCTCGCTTCTTCTTCTATTGTTCCTTCCATCCTCTCCATGTTTTGAGCACAGAAGATTCTGACATTGGTTTGGCGAGAGAACCCTTCTCTCCCTCACCTTTATCCTTATACTTTGTTCCATTGATCTCCATCAATGAACTATCCTTCTTATTAAGCACACATAGAGTGGATTCAAGGGCTACTGGTATTTTTGGATTGTGCAGAACACTTCTCACAACCCTCAACCAGTTATGGAATTTATTCTCAATTAATTTGCCCATTTTAAAAGATGATTTGTTTGCCATTCTACAAGAGAAAATTGCATTTGTCAAAACTCCTTTTGATTTGATTTGAATAAAATTTGACAGTAGTTAATTAGACCTTTAATTAATTACCGCTCCCACTATTTTGATTCAAATTGACAGCCCTCGCTATCAATTTGGAAGATTGTAGTGTACAATCTTCTAGTGGGTCAAGATCCATATTTCATCAAGTCATGAGTCAGCTTTGGCTGATCGCCCATAACTTGACTATTTAGGTAGGCCATCATGCCAATTGCATCATATGAAACTCTTGATGAATGAACATGCGCAACACCTTGCCATGAACATTCCTTGCCTCTGGGCTTAGACGCTCTAAGAATCACCAGTTAAGTCTAACCCAAAAGCCGACACAGTAAACATGCACCCTGCTTTGGCAGAACCTACATGCTTACTCTTCACACTTCCATGAGATAGACGGCGCACCACGCTTTGGCGTAAGCTACGCTTGGTCGATCAAGTTTTTCATGTGTGCCGCTAATGGAAGGCATAAAATACTTAATATTTAGATGAGGGATTTGGTTTTTATAGATACATATACATATCCAATCACCACAATATAGTAAGTATCATATACATGCTATATCCCACAGAAAACATGTCAAACGATAAAAGCAATGATTATGGCCATCCTAATGTGATTCCTCGAGCCAAGAGGAATCACGGTCATCTAGGTCCACATCACATGCAACCTGTAAAAGATGAACTCTGTGCTTTTCTTTTCTAGGTTTGATCAACTCATCTCCATGATTGATCTGCTCGCCATAAGACTGGTTGGTTGGGTGCCACTAGTCGATCGACTGGTGCCTCCAGCCGATCGGTTCATTGGTCGTCATACATCTCCTCAGGTCGCCACCCTCTTGTCTCTCTCCTCAAACTGGTCGTCAAAATTCCGCCGTTCTTTGTCATAACAGGAAGTAAAAATCTATCCTATTTTACATTTGAAAAAGGAAACCTCGAGTTACATTCGGGGGGGAGCAAAGGTGTAACATCCCTGACCTGGGTTATGAAGTAACCCAAGGTGTTTTGCATAATGAGAGTAATTATATGCACGCTCTTATCTTTTGAAAAGTATTTAGGGCTTAAGAGGAATTTATATTACAATTTTAGTCCTTTTTGAATATTGTTGAAATCAATATTTTGCCTGTTTTGGACTAAAATGCAAATTACCCAAGTTGAGGGGTATATTTGCAAATTGTGCATGATAACATGTTCATAATGTGTTGAAGCATCATGAGAGTGAATATGATGCAAAGGTATGGCTTGTGATGGCTTGAATTCTAAGAAAGAGCTGATAAAGCAATGTTTGTGCATAAAAACCTAGTTTTGGTGTAATGTGCAATTTACCCAAACCCAAGGGTTCAATATGCAATTTACCACTTCAATAAGGTCCCTAATGTTTCTTGGAATCATGTAGAGCAAAGAAAATGAGAGGGACTCCTCATTTGAATTAAGATGGAGGAGAGAGAATCTTGATATTAAAATAATCAAGATTAATGCCTAATTGAAACCCTAATTCGGTTTAGGGCAAAAATAAATAAAAATAATTGAAGGGCTTTCAACCAAAAACGAGATGGTTGAGTTTTCTCAAGTGTGAACAGCCTTCTGCCTTGAAAAGGCACGAAAATATCTTAAGGAGATGAAAATTCCACTCACCTTATTAAAAAGAAAAGTAATTTCCACTAACATATGGGATATTAATATAATAAGCATTAAGGTGCTTAATTTTATTTTCTTTAAATTGAGAATAATGAAGAGGAATTTGAAGGTGATAAAGATACCCTTGCATGCTTAAGGGGGAGAGGTGGCATGAATTTTTGTAATTAAAAGAATTTTATAAGGAACTTTCTCTCTCATTGAATTCCTTATAAAAAACACCTTTTCCAACTGAATTGAAAGGCTTTTTCGGCCCTTTCTTCTTTGATTGCTTTGGATAAGCTCATGGGGACTTAGGAGCAACAGGAGGACGAACCCCAACCTGTTGATAAGCTTCTTGACCCTTTTTCACCTTGAATTCATGGTGGAAATCACAAATCAATGCATGAATTCTTCCTAATTTGATTCCCTCTTCAATTCTAACCATTCCTTTTCACTCAAACCATGAGGACGAGCCTTGGAATGGTGAAAGGAGTTGCATCCACCATTGTTGTCGTGGATATGGAGCTTTGGAGCTCAATTGGAGGTGGGTTTTATAACTTGAACCCTTTTACATTGTTATTCAACCATTAATCTTGCAATTTCAATGATTCCTTCATTATATTGATTAATTGTTGGTTGAAAATGGTTAATTCATGAAATCTGAAGTTGTTAGAACTTTAGGGAGGAAGGTAGACGATGATGACATCATCTTGTATACTTTTCCCAAAGAAATCATGGTTCATACGGTTTTGAGTTGATTGCTCATGCGGTTTCACCAAACCATTTGAGAGCAAACGGTTTGAAACCGTTTGAGAGCAAACGGTTTGAAACCGTTTGGGAGAAAATGGTTTCAAAACCGTTTGAGGGAGTTGACCAATGGTTGACCAGTTGAGATTCCTGTTCATAATTATTTTGGTTGATGACTCACCAAATTTTATGGGTTAACTCCCAAGGAATCGTGAGTTGAAGGCTAATCAATTAGGGAAACCTAATTGGATTAAGTGCTGATTTTTCATCCTGATTAATTCGAATTTTTGGACAAACGGTTTCAAAACCATTTGAGGGAGTTTACCAAGGGTTGACCGTTTGAGATTCTTGTTTCTAATTATGTTTGTTAATGACTCACCAAATTTTATGGGTTAACTCCCAAGGAATCGTGAGTTGAAGGCTAATCATTTAGGCAAACCTAATTGGATTAAGTGCTGATTTTTCAGCTTGATTAATTTAATTTTTTGGGCAAACGATTTCAAAACCGTTTGAGAGCGAGCGTTGACCAAGGGTTTACCGTTTGATATTCCTGTTCCTAATTATGTTGGTTAATGACTCAACAAATTTTATGAATTAATTCCCAAGGAATCATGATATGAAGGCTAATCAATTGGGCAAACCCTAATTGAAATTAGTGCTGAAATTCCAATGAGTTGATTTGAGATTTTGGGTTTATTATCCCAAACGGTTTCAAAACCATTTGGGGATCACCCAAATGGTCTCAAGACCGTTTGGGAGACACCCAAGACCGTTTGGAGATCTAGGGTTGAGTATGGTTAAGTGTTTGAAGATCCAAAGATATGGTATGAACCCTAATCGGCTAAGTGCTGATTTTGCAAGTGATTGATATGATGTTTTGGGTTGATTAGCCCAAACAGTTTCAAAACCATTTGGGGATCAGCCAAACGGGGGTCACCCAAGACCGTTTGGAGGTTTGGGGTTAAGTATAGTTGATCAATTGAAGGTCCAAAGGTACCAAATCATATTGCAACTAAGTGTTGATTTGTTGATCAACTCAATAGACCAAACCCTGATGAAATTTCACTAGAATCCAAGGTTTGGATGGGCCAAATGGTCTCAAGACTGTTTGGGACTCATCCAAATGGTCTCAAAGCCGTTTGGTGATCATACAAGACCGTTTGGAGGTCTAGAGTTAAGCATGATTGAGCAATTGAAGATCCAATGTCACTAGAGTGAAGTACAATTCAATTGCTGATGTGGTGATCAATCCAATGATCTAAACCTTAATTGGTTGACTTGGATTTTGATGATATGATGGGAAAACGGTCTCAAGACTGTTTGGTGGTCATCCAAACGACCTCAAGACCGTTTGGGGTCAGGTCATGTTCAATTTGAATGATGGTTCAATGATTTCAAAGTAACTAATCTTGTATTGATTAGTGTTGATGGATCATCGATTCCAAACCCTAATTCAATTGAATCAAACCCTAATTGATGACCAATTGAGGGTCAATTGGGGGTCAAATCAGTTGAAGGTTGACCTATTAAACTCAATTGAAGTATGAGTATAGATCCACTTGATGATTGTTTCCATGAATTCAATGATTGAAGGAATCAACATTGGAAACCCTAATTCAATTGGATACCTTATGTAATGAAGGTCCAATGTTATTGAATCTTTGAGAATTAAGATGATGAATGTTCTATTGATCCAATGATGTTTATTAATGATAATCAATGAAGGTATAAAGGTTGAAACCCTAATAGTACCTAAGAGATTAGTGTCAATTAAGGGATGAATCCTTAATTGCTTATAGGATCAATAACCTGATACACTATGTTAATCATAGTTGTATATACTTGATTGAAGGGTTGATGTAACCTAATCAAGTTGAAAAGATGAAAGAATAGAATTCATATATGAATATGATTCATGTGGTGATCTTCTGTAGCACAACCGTGCAAGGTAGCACAGCTGTGGTGGATTCACTTTGCACGACCGTGCAAGGTAGCACGGCCGTGGTGACTTTCTTTGCACGGCCGTTCCTGGTTGCACGGTAGTGGTGCTCTATGATTGACTTAGAGTTGATTTGAAAATGACCTATCATGGTCGTTTTGTTGATTCCCAACTTAAGGATGAGAGAGAAACTCATACCTTGTGTTGATAATCATTTAATGGTAAATGATGAGAATAAATAAGTATGATTGAATACTTATGGTATAAATGTTGGCTCCTAGATGTGTGGAGCAATGAATTAGAGTTTGATCATTGATAATATGATCTTGAAAACTTAAATGGTTAATAATGGAAAACCCTAACCCTAATGAAGGGTAATGATATGTGATGGAAACCCTAATCCTGGTAAAGGAATAAGGGTGATACCCTGAAATAATGATACGTTTGTTTTGCATGGTGTTGATAGATAATTGATGTACTGCTATCATATATGCTAACCGTGCAGGTATCATGAGATGATGGGCATATCCAGGTATGAGCTATGATGTGTTAATAAATTGAATTTGTTTATTGGGCCTTGTGTGCCATAATATACCTTGTGCCTGGTAAGAGGTGGCAAGAGAGAGTTAATGGGCCTCAAGTGCCATGATGGATGCTTGTGTAGCAAGTATCATATTTACCTTGGTCAGATGACCTAAAGGTGTTAGTTACCTGAGAAAGTGGTAGGAATGCTCAGGTGATGAACTAAGGGTTTGAATACCCAGGATTACATAATTATGGTATTGGAATTGTGAAGGGATGAGAATTCCCAGTGTTGAAATGAGGGATTGAGATCCCAATGTATTACATAGATTAAGAAGTATATTGCTGAAAATAAGTACATGTTTCTTTATAGCATTTGTGTTAATAAGTTATGTTTGAAAACTTGGATGGTGCTAAAAGAATATGATAATGTACTTAATTAATCAAGTGAAATCTATTCATGTAGTGTTCTGACCATAGATCCATCATCGTCAGGAATAGGTCATGGTGAAACGGGTTGCTCTACAGCAAAACCCAGAAAAAATATTTTTGAATATGTGGGGGTATTGGGCAAACATATCCTTATGCCCCATAGGATTGGCTACGGGCCATACCATATGCACACGATTGGTTACGGATCATATCCCAGTAAGAGTATGGCTACGGGCCATGACTCCATAATAAAATACCAGGCACTGGCTACGGTCCATAACCCTGAAGAGAGTATATGCTACGGGCTATAACTCTATAGCTAGATGCCACTATACCCTGGCAGGCTATTTTAGCAGAGACACAAAATGTCTTATAGGTTCTCTCGCACTGACCGGGAGGCAGTGAGGTCATGGGAACCCGACTCTTTCCTAGACCTTGTATGGTTTCCATTTCGACTCCTAAAAGTGGTCGGTTGGAGTATGAGGGGTATACCTCATCTCCTCAGAGCTTAAGTTATGTTTGTAAAATGTAATCAGCCGAGTGGCGTATTTGCATAAGTTTGAAATACGAGAATCACCGGTTGATGTTATCCTGCTTAGCATGTTCTAGATGCATAAATGTTATCTGTGTTATTCAATTCTTTATTGAATAGAGACATGTTGATTAATCAAGTTATAGTTGATATACTTGCATAAGAATGTTGCTCTAAACTGCATAGATATTGAGTTATCTGTTGTTGATTACATATGATTCCACTGTTCAGTTTATTTCCATTAAACTGCAATAACAATTTTATCGGCGGAGAGTTATATCTCTCGCTGGGGCAATTTACATATTGTCTCACCCCCGTGGGATCAACATTTTTAGGTAACTGCCAACGAAAAGGCAAGAACCCTGTTACAGAAAGAGAGCAGCAGTAGCAGTAAGGATAGCAGTAAATCCAAGGTGGGGATATTAGCTGTCAAGATGTATTTAGATAGTCCTATGAGTCGTCTCTGTACTCTCAGGTCCTTGGAGTAGAGTTTTAAATGTATCAATCTGAGTTTTAGCTTGTTACCTCGAAGTTTTTATACTGCCTGTGTATATTTTTTAACAGGGCAGTCAATGTTGTAATCCTTGAAAAGGAATGGTACTGGTTGTGTACTTATGAACCAGGATGAATTTGAAATACTTTGGTTCTTGGTTAAAGAGTTTTCCTGTGAATGGATCTCTATGAAAAAGTTTTAATTTTTAGTGATTTTTGGTATTCCGATGTTAGTGATCGTTTCCGCATGTTTTATTATTGTTAATGACACTTGTTATCTTATTGATGACGTTTGTCGTTACAATTTAGTGGTATCAGAGCTCTAGTTTTGCTGAGTCTACAGAGACATAGGATTAAGGCTGTTGAATCTATTCTAGTGCTTTCCAGTTTATCTGATAAGTATCTTCTGCTCATATAGGAGGAGAAGAACTTAAAGATGTCTGGACAACATGATGAACATGTTGTTGAGAGCAGCGTACCTACACCAGGAGAAGGTGCAAGGGGTCAGGATAGGGAGGAACCTGTACCTGAACAACCCCAGTTCAACCTTGTTGATATGGGGAACCCAGCCTTTCAGACTATGTTTGGGCAGTTTATGGCAGCTATGACCCACATGATGGATAGAATGCTAGTACCTGCACCTAGGGCACCATCCCATGATGAAAGACATGGTGCCGGCAAGACTTTTGAAAGACTGAAGAGGGTAAGAGCCTTAGAGTATGCTGATACGGCCGACCCAGCAGATGCTGACCTATGGTTGACTAAATTGGAGAAAGCCTTCAGAATCCTCATGATACCTGATGATGAGAGGGTCAGGCATGATGTATATCTCCTCAAAGGGAGTGTTGGCCACTGGTGGACCATTGAGGAGGGAAAAAGACCTGGAGTTGTGATTGGATGGGATGAATTTAGGCGTGAATTCGTCGCTAGATACTTTCCCAAGATGTATCTAGATGAGAAGATATCCCAGTTTGAGAGAATTAAACAAGGACCTATGAACATTAGCGAGTATGAGGCTAGGTTCATGCATTTGTTGCGGTTCTGTCCACACATGGCATCTAATGATGAGGAAAGAATTTGACGGTTCGAGAAGGGCCTGAACGCTGAATTAACCACTCCGGTGTCTGATTTGGAGAACCGGGAGAGGTTTGCAACTTTTGTGGAATCTATAAGACGCATAGAGAGGTATGTAATTGAGAAGCGACAGACTAAGGGTAAGAAGGAATACCCATAGTTTCAAGGGTAGAGTGCTGGGAGTTTCAAGAAACCAAGGTATTCTGTACCTATACCACCAAAGGAAGCTCATAGTTTAGCCTCTATGTCAGTAGCATGACCACCTAGACCACACCAAGAGAATAGGACTTGTCATCGATGTAGACTAGTAGGTCATCTGGTAAGGGATTGCCCAATGGGGAATGTTGTGGTGAATCAACCCCCGAGACAAAGTCAGCAAGGTTCTCAAAGAAAGAAGTTTTCTAGTGATACCCGAGGACATGGACAAGCGTCCCAAGCTGGATCATCGGCACCTAGTCATCGAGCACCGAATCAACCACAGGCAACGGCTAGGTTCTATGCTATGTACCAGCCTGAAGTAGTAGTCAATCCTCAGGTTGTGACAGGTCAGATGGAATTACTTTAATTCTGATATGTCTTTATCCTGCTTCGTATCTGTGTTAATAGATCTGGGTGCTACGCACTATTTTATCACTCGAGAGGTGATCGATGACTGCAATATGATTGTTAGTCATAGTAGATATCTTGCTGATGGAGACACCTTAGAGAAGTATAAGGTTGTCTTGGATTGTAGTTTCAAGCAAGTTGTGTTTACTGATGGTGGTGACACATGGATCTTCCAGGGAGATAGAAAGATTCTCCCCACATGTCTTGTGTCAGCTATGGTAGCTGAGAGGTTGATGAGACAAGGATGCCTTACATCCTTAGCCCATGTGGTAGATACGTGGGAACTAGAGAATGAGATGAGAAGGATATATCCTACTCTTTTCTCTTAATGTTTTGTTGATGATTTCAGGGACGAAATCATTGTAAGGGGTGGATAAACTTGTAACATCCCTGACCTGGGTTATGAAGTAACCCTAGGTGTTTTGCATAATGAGAGTAATTATATGCACACTGTTATCTTTTGAAAAGTATTTAGGGCTTAAGAGGAATTTATATTACAATTTTAGTCTTTTTGAATATTGTTGAAATCAATATTTTTCCTGTTTTGGACTAAAATGCAAATTACCCAAGTTGAGGGGTCTATTTGCAAATTGTGCATGATAACATGTTAATCATGTGTTGAAGCATCATGAGAGTGAAGATGATGCAAAGTTATGGCTTGTGATGGCCTGAATTCTAAGAAAGAGCTGATAAAGCAATGTTTGAGCATAAAAACCTAGTTTTGGTGTAATGTGCAATTCACCCAAAATCAAGGGTTCAATATGCAATTTACCACTTCAATAAGGTCCCTAATGTTTCTTGGCATCATGTAGAGCAAAGAAAATGAGAGGTACTCCTCATTTGAATTAAGATGGAGGAGAGAGAATCTTGATATTAAAATAATCAAGATTAATGCCTAATTGAAACCCTAATTCGATTTAGGGCAAAAATAAATAAAAATAATTGAAGTTCTTTCAACCAAAAACGAGATGGTTGAGTTTTCTCAAGTGTGAACAGCCTTGTTCCTTCCAAAGGTACGATAATATCTTAAGGAGTTGAAAATTCCACTCACCTTATTAAAAAGAAAAGTAATTTCCACTCACATATGGGATATTAATATAATAAGCATTAAGGTGCTTAATTTGATTTTCTTTAAATTGAGGATAATGAAGCGGAATTCAAAGGTGATAAAGATACCCTTGCATGCAAAGAATTAAGGGGGATAGGTGGCATGAATATATGGAATTAAAAGAATTTTATAAGGAACTTTCTCTCTCATTGAATTCCTTATAAAAAACACCTTTTCCAACTCAGAAAGGCTTTTTCGGCCCTTTCTTCTTTGGTTGCTTTGGATGAGCTCAAGGGGACTTAGGATCAATAGGAGGACGATCCCCAACCTGTTGATAAGCTTCTTGACCCTTGTTCACCTTGAATTCATGGTGGAAATCACAAATCAATGCATGAATTCTTCCTAATTCGATTCCCTCTTCAATTATAACCATTCCTTTTCACTCAAACCATGAGGACGAGCCTTGGAATGGTGAAAAGATTTTCATACACCATTTTTTCCATGGATATGGAGCTTTGGAGCTCAATTGGAAGAGGGTTTTATAACTTAAACCCTTTTACATTGTTATTCAACCATTAATCTTGCAATTTCAATGATTCCTTCATTATCTTGATTAATAGCTGGTTGAAAATGGTTAATTCATGAAATCTGAAGTTGTTAGAACTTCAAGGACGAAGGTAGATGATTATTACATCATCTTGGATACTTTTCCCAAAGAAATCATGGTTCATACGGTTTTGAGTTGATTGCTCATGCGGTTTCACCAAACCGTTTGAGAGAGAACGGTTTGAAACCGTTTGGGAGAAAACGGTTTCAAAACCATTTGAGGGAGTTGACCAAGGGTTGACCATTGGGTTAAATCCTATTCATAATTATGTTGGTTAATGATTCACCAAATTTTATGGGTTAAATCTCAAGGAATCGTGAGTTGAAGGCTAATCAATTAGGGAGACCAAATTGGATTAAGTACTGATTTTTCAGCCTGATTAATTCGACTTTTTGGGCAAACAGTTTAAAAACCGTTTGAGGGAGTTTAACAAGGGTTGACCGTTTGAGATTCCTGTTCCTAATTATGTTGGTTAATGACTCACCAAATTTTATGGGCTAACTCCCAAGTAATCGTGAGTTGAAGGCTAATAAATTAGGCAAACCTAATTGGATTAAGTGCTGATTTTTCAGCTTGATTAATTTAACTTTTTGGGAAAACGGTTTCAAAACCATTTGATAGCGTTGACAAAGGGTAGAACGTTTGATATTCCTGTTCCTAATTATGTTGGTTAATGACTCAAAAAATTTTATGGTTTAACTCCCAAGGAATCGTGAGTTGAAGGCTAATCTATTAGGCAAACCTAATTGGATTAAGTGCTGATTTTTCAGCTTGATTAATTTAACTTATTGGGAAAACGGTTTCAAAACCATTTTAGAGCGTTGACCAAGGGTTGACCGTTTGAGATTCCTGTTCCTAATTATGTTGGTTAATGAAACAACAAATTTTATGGATTAATTCTCAAGGAATCATGAGATGCATGCTGATTAATTGGGCAAACCCTAATTGAAATTAGTGCTGAAATTCCAATGAGTTGATTTGAGATTTTGGGTTGATTAGCCCAAACGGTTTCAAAACCATTTTTGGATCACCCAAACGGTCTCAAGACCGTTTGGGGGACACCCAAGACCATTTTGAGGTCTAGGGTTTGTTGGCTAAATTGACATTAGCATAATCCCTTTTGTTTTGATAATGACAAACATTTCATTCTTGTAGTTTTAACGTGCTATTTGAGTATTTCAGGAACAAGCATATAAGGTGGTGGATAACAAAGACTTGGAAGAAACAATTTGATAAAATCGCTTTATTTTCATGATTGTAATCAAATGTAAATGCTTGTACAAGTATATAATGTACAAGTAATTAGATATCATGTAAATCAAGCGTTTAGATCTTCCCTATCCACTCACAACACTTAGATAGGCCATTCCCCAAGATAGTATCACAATTGCACATTGATACACACACTTAGTAAATGAATACATTGAGTCAGTAATATTCTCGGTCGACAAATCGTCGATCGAGAAAATATCGGTCGACAAATCTTCGACCGAGAAACTCTCGGTCGATAAAATCTTCGATCGAGAATAGACCCTACTAGCCGTTAGACCCAGCAGACAAAGTGGTTGGGAGTTGGAAATGAACGTTGTAAACACTTGCTCCAGGAGGTCCCTCGGTCGACAAATCTTCGACCGAGAAGGACTCTCGGTCGACAAATTTTCGATCGACAAAAGTTCTGTCTGCACTTTTCAGGGTCAATTAACTAGCCGTTGCAAATGAAATTAGTAGACACATAACGGCTAGTTAAGCACTAAGAACCCCCTAGAAAGTGTCTAGAATTTCCTTAAGCACTTGTAGGTCATTCCTATAAATAGGACATGCCTTAGGACACCTAAATACACCGAATCTACACTTGTGCTATTCTTGAGCTTGAATACTCATTGGCAATCTGTTTTGAGCAATAGAGCAATTCCAACATTGGTTATTCATTCCCATTGCTCTATTTTCGTGTCCTATAGGCTAGCATCTCCTTTCCACAACACTGACACTTCTACACTCATTGGTTAGGAGATCAATACGCTTGATATAGGCAAATCAAGCCTTGTGCTTAAAAGGATAAGTTGTAATTTCTATTTTCCTTCTTGTTCTTTTTATTCTTTGTATTCTCCTTGCTACTCCTAGGGTTGGAGGTTGCGGATTGGAGAAGGTTCTTCTCGGAGGAGAAGGTGGACTTCAAGCTACTTCAAGAAGGCTATCGCAACGGGAAGCTACTTCAAGAAGGCTATTGCAACAGGAAGCTACTTCAGGAGGAAGGCTGCTTCAAGGTTGGTGCAATTACTTCTAGGTGAAGGCTGCTTCAAGGTTGGTGTGATTACTTCTAGGTGAACGCTGCTTGAAGGGTTTAGGGAGAGAATTGTAATTTTATGTAAAGTCCTTGCGAGGTAATAAAATTAAATTCTTTCCAAATCCCGGTTGGGTAAGAAACCGGGTAGTGGACTGACAACTTTAGTATTTGCTAAAGTTGGAACCACTCTAAATCCTTGTCCCCTTGTCCAATATTTTGTGGTTGGTTGTTTGAGTTCAATAATTGTTAAAATTGATTTAAAACTCTATTCACCCCCCTCTAGTGTTTTTCAATTGGTATCAGAGCAGGCTTCAAGGAACCCTAACCAGGTCTTGAAGAATGAAGGGTGGTGGTGACTACAACCGCAAGCAAAGGAGCAACTTGGACCAACCTTCAACAAGTTGCAATTGGTGTTTAGGAACAAGTCACACAACAATCGGTTGTCCTTGGAGAGAAAAGAAGAAATAGGTCCACAAAAATTGTCTCATTGCTACAACCAATGAAGAAGAAGAAGAAGAGGTAAGCCTTCTTGACTTATCAAAAGAAGAGCTAATTTCTAGTCTTGAAGAAACACATAATAAGTATATTGAGTGCAAGAAGAAATTAAAGAAATCTAATAAAACACATGATGAGTTGAATGCTAGACTTCTTGCTCTTACATCTGAAAATGAAGATCTCAAAAAGGTTATTGAAGATCATGATATTAAGCTAAAATCTGTAGAAGCAAATTGCAATCTTCTTTCCCTAGAAAAGTTAAATTTGCAAACTCAAGTAAATGATCTTCAAAAACAACCTATTTTGTGTAAACATCTAGATTATGATATTATTGTGAAAGAAAGAGATTCTTTATTATCTAATCTAGATCAAGCGAAGATTGATATCAAGAAGAGAATGGATGAAATTGTTAAGTTACAACAAGAAATCAGTAGCTTGAGTAACAATGATATTCTCAATAAAATCTTAAGTGATCCTTATCGTCAAATTGGAAGGAGAGGACTAGGTTATAAGCCTAAAGGAAAATCTCATCAAAAACCTAGTTGGAGAAGGACACAAGCACTAGAGAGTCAATCCATGTATGTACCTAGAGGCAAATATACATATGCACCAAAGAACAACCTAGAACAAAAACATAGAAAGAGACTTGAGGTTGATTCTATATGTTGCCATTATTGCTTACGTCTTGGACATTACTCCTTTTCATGCCCATACAAGAAAAAGGATGTTGAGTTGGTATGGGTTCCAAAACCTCCAAACTAAATGAACGGAATTAATTTGATATATGACCAAGGACCTTAGTTGCATATTTCTATTTCTATCTCAACTCAACATAATGGGATAATAAATTAATTCAAGTTTTTAAACATCTAACTTGGATATATAAAAAATCTTTCAAATTGCAAAAATAAATTTTGCCTTACTCATAGCTAAATTGTTAATAAAGATTTGGATACAATTAGTTGGGATTTGATCTAAAAGTTCCTTTGATGTTCATAAAGTCTATCTCAACTAAACTGAGTCTTCAAATTGTTTAATTGAGTAAATAACCATTCATGATTTACTTATAAACAATTACTGAAAATGGTTCTGAAAACAATATAGAAACCTGATCGGTCGAGAAATCTTCGACCGAGCAGTCAGTCGGTCGAGAAATCATCAACCGAGCAGGTTACTGATGTCAGTCTGAAATAAGTCTGCTGAATATTTCTACAAAGGATCAATGTGCTATCTATTTGCTGTTAATAACTGTTTTACATGCACAAATTATGGAAATTGTCTTTGGAACACTTATATGAGATCATTTTTATCTATGAATCATATTTGATTTAAGTTAAGGGAAAATTATTGTTTTCATGGTAACCCTTGGAATATCTATACATGAACCATGTGTGTATTATAATTTGTTTTAAATATTCATAATTATTGCATTTATATGCTGATCATTGTATATGCTTCAATTGTTCTATCATTACACCATGGATATGCTTCATCATGATCATTATGTTTCATTGGTTTGTCTAAAATAATCTTTGATTCATATATACAAACCATGAATGGATATTATTCTTGATCATTGTGATTCAGATAAATTTAAAATGCCATTAGCATAAAAGCAACTTGACATAATAAACAATGTTTGTGGACATAGCTTGTGATAAAATAATGATGTTGCTATGACAAGCCAAACGGTGCCTCTTAGAACAAAAATATTAATGTTTTTATCTATTTGTTTGTTCTAAGAAATCAAAAGCAAAAATCTTGACTTTAAGATATTAATCTTGCTTTCAAAATATATGTCTCTAAAGAATCTTATGATTAATATGAAAATAAGGGTATAAGAAGAAATGTGATTTAATATGTACCCATAGCAAAGCTTATGAAAACATCATTCACAATGAATGTAAAACATGCGTTCTAGAAAAATCAAGGACAAAGACTTCACTATGATGCCCATATTAAGTCTTCATAATAGGTATATCTTAATATGCTTCAAATAGATATTTATTTAAAGCTATCTGCAGAAATTATACTTCACATATGAATGTTTAAATTGGAAATCTGCAGAATTTGCCTCTTGGTTGAAATTAAAATTGACCAAGGGGCGCTATGGTCGTAGTCAAGGGCGACCTAAAATAAGCGTTGACAAAATGCTTATATTGACATCATTTTATTGTACTTAATCTTAGTATACGTTTGATAAAGGTCAAAATCAAAATTTAAAATCATTTGTGACCTTAGAAGCCTTAAATTGTAAGATTAAGGGGGAGCTCATAAAAACAAATTTGATTATTTGATTAAGAAGTGTACAAAAATATTGTAAACATCATTTGAAGCCTATTATGACCTTAGTATTTTTACTCTTGGTTATGAAGAAATCAACAAATTTCATAAAATGATATATCTTGTTCTTAAAGGAATTCTCTAGACAAATTAGGGGTTAACATCCAGTGCATTCGGCTAGAGAAATTTTTATGTACTCTAAGATTAAAGAATTCTCATTTCATTTTTAGGGCTTAACATCCCTTGTAAAATAGATGAGAAATCAATACACAAATGCCATGAACCTAAAAGGAACTCATATCATTTCAAGGCTTAACATACATTGCAAATGAGTGAGAAATAAATTATGGCTAAATTTAACAATCATTGCTTTGCTTTAATCCCTTGTTTTCTAATTGAATATCTCTTTAAGGGGGAGCATAGCATAAAATTAAGGGGGAGAAATAAAATCTATTATATTGGATATCTTTTTGAAATGACAAAGGGGGAGAAATAATATAAAATCAAAAACATAAAATAAAAATATGAGTTTCATAATATCTCGACCAACATCCACTTGCAAAACAAGAATGGCTACAAAAGGTAATCTTCAGGTATGAAACTCACATGATTTATATTTCCTTATTTTATATTTAGGAAATGTTTGTCATCTTCAAAAGGGGGAGATTGTTGGCTAAATTGACATTAGCATAATCCCTTTTGTTTTAATAATGACAAACATTTCATTCTTGTGGTTTTAACGTGCTATTTGAGTATTTCAGGAACAAGCATATAAGGTGGTGGATAACAAAGACTTGGAAGAAACAATTTGATAAAATCGCTTTATTTTCATGATTGTAATCAAATGTAAATGCTTGTACAAGTATATAATGTACAAGTAATTAGATATCATGTAAATCAAGCGTTTAGATCTTCCCTATCCACTCACAACACTTAGATAGGCCATTTCCCAAGATAGTATCACAATTGCACATTGATACACACACTTAGTAAATGAATACATTGAGTCAGTAATATTCTCGGTCGACAAATCGTCGATCGAGAAAATATCGGTCGACAAATCTTCGACCGAGAAACTCTCGGTCGACAAAATCTTCGATCGAGAATAGACCCTACTAGCCGTTAGACCCAGCAGACAAAGTGGTTGGGAGTTGGAAATGAACGTTGTAAACACTTGCTCCAGGAGGTCCCTCGGTCGACAAATCTTCGACCGAGAAGGACTCTCGGTCGACAAATTGTCGATCGAGAAAAGTTTTGTCTGCACTTTTCAGGGTCAATTAACTAGCCTTTGCAAATGAAATTAGTGGACACATAACGGCTAGTTAAGCACTAAGAACCCCCTAGAAAGTGTCTAGAATGTCCTTAAGCACTTGTAGGTCATTCCTATAAATAGGACATGCCTTAGGACACCTAAATACACCGAAGCTACACTTGTGCTATACTTGAGCTTGAATACTCATTGGCAATCTGTTTTGAGCAATAGAGCAATTCCAACATTGGCTATTCATTCCCATTGCTCTATTTTCGTGTCCTATAGGCTAGCATCTCCTTTCCACAACACTGACACTTCTACACTCATTGGTTAGGAGATCAATACGCTTGATATAGGCAAATCAAGCCTTGTGCTTAAAAGGATAAGTTGTAATTTCTGTTTTCCTTCTTGTTCTTTTTATTCTTTGTATTCTCCTTGCTACTCATAGGGTTGGAGGCTGCGGATTGGAGAAGGTTCTTCTCGGAGGAGAAGGTGGACTTCAAGATACTTCAAGAAGGCTATCGCAACGGGAAGCTACTTCAAGAAGGCTATTGCAACGGGAAGCTACTTCAGGAGGAAGGCTGCTTCAAGGTTGGTGCAATTACTTCTAGGTGAAGGCTGCTTCAAGGTTGGTGCGATTACTTCTAGGTGAAGGCTGCTTGAAGGGTTTAGGGAGAGAATTGTAATTTTATGTAAAGTCCTTGCGAGGTAATAAAATTAAATTCTTTCCAAATCCCGGTTGGGTAAGCAACCGGGTAGTGGACTGACAACTTTAGTATTTGCTAAAGTTGGAACCACTCTAAATCCTTGTCCCCTTGTCCAATA
Organism: Alisma plantago-aquatica; assembly: GCA_963693085.1. Classification (NCBI taxonomy): domain Eukaryota; kingdom Viridiplantae; phylum Streptophyta; class Magnoliopsida; order Alismatales; family Alismataceae; genus Alisma; species Alisma plantago-aquatica. Next base: position 1,183,663,106 of record OY856410.1, on the reverse strand, counting down.
TTTTGTGGTTGGTTGTTTGAGTTCAATAATTGTTAAAATTGATTTAAAACTCTATTCACCCCCCCCTCTAGTGTTTTGCAGGGTTGAGTATGGTTAACTGTTTGAAGATCCAAAGATATGGTATGAACCCTAATCGACTAAGTGCTGATTTTGCAAGTGATTGAGATGATGTTTTGGGTTGATTAACCCAAACGGTTTCAAAACCATTTGGGGATCATCCAAACGGTTTCAAGACCGTTTGGGGGTCATCCAATACTGTTTGGAGGTCTGGGGTTAAGTATAGTTGATCAATTTAAGGTCCAAAGGTACCAAATCATATTGCAACTAAGTGTTGATTTGTTGATCAACTCAATAGACCAAACCCTGATGAAATTTCACTAGAATCCAAGGTTTGGATGGGCCAAACAGTCTCAAGACCGTTTGGGACTCATCCAAATGGTCTCAAGACCATTTGGTGATCATCGAAGACCGTTTGGAGGTCTAGAGTTAAGCATGGTTGAGCAATTGAAGATCCAATGTCACTAGAGTGAAGTACAATTCAATTGCTGATCTGGTGATCAATCCAATGATCTAAACCTTAATTGGTTGACTTGGATTTTGATGATATGATGGGAAAACGGTCTCAATACCATTTGGTGGTCATCCAAACGACCTCAAGACTGTTTGGGGTCAGGTCATGTTCAATTTGAATGATGGTTCAATGATTTCAAAGTAACTAATCTTGCATTGATTAGTGTTGATGGATCATCGATTCCAAACCCTAATTTAATTGAATCAAACCCTAATTGATGACCAATTGAGGGTCAATTGAGGGTCAAATCAGTTGAATGTTGACCTATTAAACTCAATTGAAGTATGAGTATAGATCCAATTGATGATTGATTCCATGAATTCAATGATTGAAGGAATCAACATTGGAAACCCTAATTCAATTGGATACCTTATGTAATGAAGGTCCAATGTGATTGAATCTTTGAGAATTAAGATGATGAATGTTCTATTGATCCAATGATGTTTAGAAATGATAATCAATGAAGGTACAAAGGTTGAAACCCTAATAGTACCTAAGTGATTAGTGTCAATTAAGGGATGAATCCCTAATTGCTTATAGGATCAATAACCTGATACACTATGTTAATCATAGTTGTATATACTTGATTGAAGGGTTGATGTGACCTAATCAAGTTGAAAGGATGAAATAATAGAATTCATATATGAATATGATTCATGTGGTGATCTTCTGTAGTACGATCGTGCGGGGCAGCATGGCCGTGGTGGATTCACTTTGCACGACCGTGCAAGGTAGCACGGCCGTGGGGATTCGCTTTGCACGACCGTGCAAGGTAGCATGGCCGTGGTGCTCTATGATTGACTTAGAGTTGATTTGAAAGTGACCTATCATGGTCGTTTTGTTGATTCCCAACTTAAGGATGAGAGAGAAACTCATACCTTGTGTTGATAATCATTTAATGGTAAATGATGAGAATAAATAAGTATGATTGAATACTTATGGTATAAATGTTGGCTCCTAGATGTGTGGAGCAATGAATTAGAGTTTGATCATTGATAATGTTATCTTGGAAACCTAAATGGTTAATAATGGAAAACCCTAACCCTAATGAAGGGTAATGATATGTGATGGAAACCCTAATTCTGGTAAAGGAATAAGGGTGATACCCTGAAATAATGATATGTTTGTTTTGCATGGTGTTGATAGATAATTGATGTATTACTATCATATATGCTAACCATGCAGGTATCATGAGATGATGGGCATAGCCAGGTATGAGCTATGATGTGTTAATAAATTGAATTTGTTTATTGGGCCTTGTGTGCCATAATATACCTTGTGCCTGGTAAGAGGTGGCAAGAGAGAGTTAATGGGCCTCAAGTGCCATGATGGATGCTTGTGTAGCAAGTATCATATTTACCTTGGTCAGATGACCTAAAGGTGTTAGTTACATGAGAAAGTGGTAACAATGCTCAGGTGATGAGCTAAGGGTTTGAATACCCAGGATTACATGGTTATGGTATTGGAATTGTGAAGGGATGAGAATTCCCAGTGTTGAAATGAGGGATTGAGATCCCAATGTATTACAAAGATTAAGAAGTATATTGTTGAAAATAAGTACATGTTTCTTTATAGCATTTGTGTTAATAAGTTATGTTCGAAAACTTGGCTGATGCTAAAAGAATATGATAATGTACTTAATTAATCAAGTGAAATCTATTCATGTAGTGCTCTGACCATAGATCCATCATCGTCAGGAATAGGTGATGGTGAAATGGGTTGCTCTACAGCTAAACCCAGAATACATATTTTTTAATATGTGGGGGTAATGGGCAAACATATCCTTATGCCCCATAGGATTGGCTACGGGCCATACCCTATGCACGGGATTGGTTACGGACCATACCCCAGTAAGAGTATGGCTACGGGCCACGACTCCATAATAAAATACCAGGCATTGGCTACGGGCCATAATCCTGAAGAGAGTATATGCTACGGGCTATAACTCTATTTCTAGATGCCACTATACCCTGGCAGGCTATTTTAGCAGAGACACGAGATGTCCTGCAGGTTCTCTCGCACTGACTGGGAGGCAGTGAGGTAATGGGAACCCGGCTCTTTCCTAGACCTTGTATGGTACCGATTTCGACTCCTAAATGTGGTCGGTTGGAGTATGAGGGGTATACCTCATCTCCTCAGAGCTTAAGTTATGTTTGTAAAATGTAATCAGCCGAGTAGCGTATTTGCATAAGTTTGAAATACGAGAATTATCGGTTGATGTTATCCTGCTTAGCATGTTCTAGATGCATAAATTTTATCTGTGTTATTCAATTCTTTATTGAATAGAGACATGCTACTTAATCAAGTTATAGTTGATATACTTGCATAAGAATGTTTCTCTAAACTGCATAGATATTTAGTTATCTGCTGTTGATTACATATGATTCCACTGTTCAGTTTATTTCCATTAAACTGCAATAAAAATGTTATCGGCGGAGAGTTATATCTCTCACTGGGGCAATTTACATATTGTCTCACCCCGTGGGATCAACATTTTTAGGTAACAGCCAACGAAAAGGCAAGAACCCTATTACAGAAGGAGAGCAGCAGTAGTAGCAAGGACAGCAGTAAATCCCAGGTGGGGATATTAGCTGTCAAGATGTATTTAGATAGTCCTATGAGTCATCTCTGTACTCTCGAGTCCTAGGAGTAGAGTTTTAAATGTATCAATCTGAGTTTTGGCTTGTTGCCTCGAAGTTTTTATACTGCCTGTGTATATTTGTTAACAGGGAAGTCAATGTTGTAATCCTCGAAAAGGAATGGTACAGGTTGTGTACTTATGAACCAGGATGAATTTGAAATACTTTGGTTCTTGGTTAAAGAGTTTTCCTGTGAATGGATCTCTTTGAAAAAGTTTTAGTTTTTAGTGATTTTTGGTATTCCGCTGTTAGTGATCATTTCTGCATGTTTTATTATTGTTAATGACACTTGTTATCTTATTGATGACGTTTGTCGTTACAAAAGGTAGGAAAGAAATCTCGAGTTATCTCGAGTTACATCAGGAATAGGAGATGGGGAATCGGTGCGCAGACCGAGATGTAAGCAACCACATTCAACCAAGCACACATATATAGGGTTTATTGGCCATAACCATGCTATACATCCACCACAAAACTCATTTAAGGGTGAAGCGTATCGAGTGAATTCATATTACAAATCATATATGTATATTGGGATTTGTGGATTTAGGATCGAACATGCATAAAGTCAATTTTATTCGCATCGTATGCAAATAAATAAAGGCGAAAAACCAAAATCGATCATATCAATAATCCCAAAGTATAGAGCATTTGATGTGGCTCTAATACCACTATTGGGTTTTAGGGGAGACAGAGAAGGTAGCGGAAACAAAAAATTTCTTCTCCCAAACCCAGAATAAAGGAATCGCGTCAACGTATATACAATAGGAAGTATGGTTTGTAGAGGAGTACCTTGTCCCGAGGCTTGCTCGGTGACGTTACCTCGCGGCTTGCGCAGTCTTCACCTCCAGTCTTGGACGGTGTCTGAGCAGCTCCTAGTCTCACTGAGACTTTCGGGATTGACAACTATCCTCCGAGCGACAGAATCTCCCGCCTCTGCAGTCGTCCACACGGACTGCCTAAAACTCTGATCTCCTTGTCTCACAAGAAATCGGAAGACCTGGTGGACGAATTTTCCATCTCCAAGGAAAAACACTCTGAACTCCTATCATAAAAATTCCTAATTCTCCCTTTGGGGCTTCTACTCTAGTCGCACCCTCCTGTCGGCGTATTAGTCACTGAAACGCCCTCCTGCAACTAGTTTCCTTTCTGTAGTTGTCTTTCCCTTGTTGTGCCTCCCTTATCGAGTAGCACTTTCTTGGGCTCTTTCGGTTACCAAAACCAGAGAGAACAAAAACTTTGCAGAGCAACTGGTGTTCTGAGTTGTACTTTGAGAAACCCCCAGTACCCCTATATATAGGAGGGTCATGGGACAAGGTTCTCTACCCCGGGCAATGCGGGACTAAAATAGGAGTAGAAGGGTTTGAGATTTTCCACAAAACAACCAACTGCGCTAGCTGAATCGATCATTTCAACCCTGAAACGGTCGTTTGGTGACCTCAACCGATCAGTTCACACCTGAACCGATCGTTTGGCATCCTTGAGCCGATCGGATCATCACATGAACCGATCGGTTCGTGGTCCTGGTCCAACTCAAATTGACTTTCATATTTATTTCTGATTAATCAAACATTAATCCTTGGCCAAATCGAATTTGTACAAGTGAAACAAATTGTAATTGCAAAATCAATTTTCCAAACGATCTCTGTTGGTCACATGAGCCGACCGGTTCAAAAATTGAGTTGATCGGTTCACCAACATGAGTCGATCGGTTCATCGCATGATCAGATCGGTTGGAAGTGTAGATTGTACACAATCAGTCAATCGCAGCTTTAATCAATCTGATACTCTAATCAATTGGTCCAACACCTTGAACACTATGATTTTGAGCTATAAATCAATTAAGTGTTTTATTGAACTACTAAACTCCTTTAGTAATCAATCTAAACATCATTTGTGGAAAAACTCCTCTTCCAGGTTAAATCCTATGTGTGTGACCTTGCAGGTCCATTTCACGTTGGCAGCGAAAGTCCATAACACTTATGACTTCACAAGCAAAGAGTGGTTCCTAGTCGCACATCAGTGCTACCCAAGTGAAATAGAAAGTTTGAGAACAACTTTCAATCTTACAATCCGTGAATGGTGTTACAGCGAATGTAATTCTTTTGTCACTAATGTCCTAAATGAATTCAAGGCATGGTACAGTCATCCTTTCAACGTTCATCCATTTCCTTGATCTCAGAGCAGACAGGGTGAGATGTGTGTAACATCAATATCACATATTGATTCACACATGCATGTGCATGCCTTTCTCAATCCTACTCATCAAGTGGCCATGGACATTAACCTCCCTTAGGAGGGACAAATCTCATATCTATCACTCACCCCTCAAAAGCCCCATGTGTCAAAGTCACCCAATCATCACCTTTATAACAACCCATGTTTCAGGATTGCGTTTGATGATGTCAAAGTGTACCCAACGTTTCAGATCAAAGAATCACATTCACCACCATGATTGTGAGAGCTGACTGTGACTACCAAATCATGGTTCCATGTGTCACTCTCACGGTGGGTCTGTCTGGTACGCTTGTTCTCTAACAAGTACCTATGTTCTTGGTTTGATATCACTATATCATGACAAATGAGATTCTGTCATCAAACAATATACAATCTAGTCTTTAGTGTTATTGATGTCTATGGTTATTTCTACAATAACAACCAAGTAGGGACTAAACAAGAACGTATACTCCTAACATCCGTATGATCTCATCATTTAGGTCCTTAACCTAAAAGCATACATCATCGAGTAAACAATTCTTTAGACATCTATCATGTTACACTATCATCTCGGAAACAGTTAAAACATATAGATCGGAAATTGCCTTTATTATTATTCAAATCATTTATAAAGTATCCCATTACAATCATCACATGACTTTCTCTATGGGCATACATACCAACACATTTCCCATAGTAGCAGACATACAAACAGGCTTTGTGATGTTAAGAGAAATCATGTACAAGCGATTTGCAGTCCGAGTTACCTCTGCAAGGAGTTGTTGCTGCCGATCGCGCACACGAATGACTCCACCCTTAATTAGCACCTCACAGCCCACCTCGTCAAGCTGCCCCAGTGAGACAATGTTTCTCCATAGCTTGGGGATGAAATAAATGTTGGTGAGAACCCGGTGTCGTCCGTCGATTATTGTGAACATGACCGTGTCGCGCCCCCTAATTTCCACCACTGACCCATCGCCGAAACGAACAGAGCCGGTGATGACGCCATCCAACTCTGTGAATGCAGCTCTATCTCCAGTCATGTGGTTCGATGCGCTAGTGTCGAGGTACCACACTACGTCCTTTGTATCATCCTCTTTACCAAGGTGTACTTCGGCTCGCTCCTCGTTCAGGAAGACAGAGCCACTGTCGTGCTCTGGCTGGGCATGCACCGTAGTGAGTGACACAGCCTGAGCCATGAGCAAGCCTGACTCCTCGTCCTCCACCTGCGTGAGGTTAGCAGTCTCGTCTCTCTTCTTCTTTCAAAAATCACACATCCAATGGCCTTTGATGCCACAGTAACGACACTTATCATTTTTGACATCACCGCCGCCATTGGTCGTCTTATCCTTGCCTCCACCATCATGTGCTCCATTCTTGCCACGCTCAGCCAGCTTCTTTCCCGGTCGCTTGTTGTTGGTGGAGCTGCTACCATTGCTGTCAGATGAACCATCTCGCTCACGGATTTGCATGTGTGTGAGCCACTCATCCTCCGTCAACAGGAGCTTGCTGGTGTCGTCCTCCACATTATTCATCTCAAACCGCTCCTCTGCAACTTTGAAATGCCCAGTCAAGTCTTCCATTGAGAGGGTGTTCAAATCGAGCAGACTCTCGACTGACATGGCGAGTTGTGAGTAAAGCTTAGGGATGATGCGGAGAAACTTCGCTATTACATGCTTCTCCTGGATTACATCACCGAGGATGGAGAGCTTGCTGACGATGTCAGTCAGTCGTACGGACAGTTCGTCGATGGACTCACCGGTCTTGTGCTTCAACTGCTCAAACTCGTTGCGGAGCGTTTGGGCCTTGGCGTTTTGGACACGTTCAGAACCCATGCGTAGGGTCTTGATTGTGTCCCAAGCATCTTTTTCGTGGCCTTCACCATCAGTGTAGACAACATGTCTGGCGGGACGGCGCGGAGGATAGCCTCCAACGCCATGCGATCGTTGCGGTACCCGACGTCGGTGGTAATGTTCTCGGTGCCTTCAACAGCCCGCCACAGGCCTCTCGCCTGTAGGATGACCCTCATCAAGAGGACCCAGTCACCGTAGTTTGACTGTGTTAGGGTGGGATGGACCGTCACGCTGACTGAATCTTTCATCACCTGCGGTAGCTGAAGCTCAGACATTTTAGGATGTCGAGATTACAAACAGGCTCTGATACCACTTGTAATCCCTGACACTCAAACACACGCGATCACAGTGGACAAGAACACTGAACATAGAGGAAACACAGAAAGGTTTTATGCTGTGTGAATCTGCAGCTTTTCTGGTTCTGCTTACTCCTATTTATTCATGCGATAAACTAAAACAGAGAAAGGAAAGTGCCGAGCTTTGTGCCATGATCCCCACGAACCGATCATGCACTTGATTGCATCATAACTAGATCCTACAAGCAGGGCACGCACACAGGGCGTGGCCTCGTTCCTTATTTGACAGCAAATGGGAATTAGATAAAGCAACAAGATTATCTAATAAATAAAACAACTAGATTATCTAACAAACCCTGGGGTCACCACAAGAGAGAAAAGGAAGGCAGAGAGAGACACCGAGAAAAGACCTGGGTTTTCCTCCCATGCATATGTCGGTTAGCCATGGACTAATAGGCTAGACTTTCCAACGTGATTGTCACATAATAAAAGGCAAATGCTTAACTTTCATTTCTTCTTCCTCTTTTCCTTAATCGTATTAATATGGTTAATTCATTGATTTAGTAATGAGAGGGTTGTCATGGTGTCACAATAGTAACTATTATCTCTCTCTTTCTTCATCTTTCATTACCATGTTTCCTAAAATAAATATTCATATTATTCAGTTGGCACACCAAAAGTCCATATATGGTATTTGTTAGATATTTGATTATTCTTTTCCTTTCACAAAAATAGGAACTCATAAAGTTTTTTCCCTATTTATATCTAATTGTGGGATTTTATTCGGATATTTTTCCCATGCAAAAACTTGCTCCTTTTAGATTATTACATAAAACATTACCATTACCTCATGGAATATCCTTTTTCTCCCAATTTTTGGAATTCACTTCTTTTTATTCTTATTTTTGAGCGCACAAAAGTTAGATCAAGGTAATGTTGTTGGTGCCTCAACACGGGGTTGCCACTCTTGGCTAGATAATTACTTTTTAAATTATCTAAAATACCATACATTTTATTTTCTTTTGAAAACTTAAATATAATTCAATATTTCAGTTATTAGCAACTCAAAAAGCTAGTATCCATTATTTATGAACGAAGTCTCTTATTATTATGCCGACAAGGAGTGGCTCAAGTGGTCAAGCACAGTGTCCCCTAATAAATAGACCCGTGTTTGAATCCCAGTTGTCGCCTTGATTTACCGCCATCCAGAGCGTTCGACATCCGCCGCGGACATTGGGGGGGGGGGGAATCTTTCTCACTTAATCCTAATTATCAATTATTCTTGGCAACTTATTGATTATTGGATTTTCTTTCTTTCTTTTTCTCTATATTTATCATTGGATTATTGAAAGAGAATAAAATCACGAAAATCCTTGCAATGGTGAATGTCCAAAACAGATCCATACTTCGATAAACAAAGAACATCAACTTCATAATATATTCATAACAATTCATTATTTGTATTCCAATACATCTATAGATTCATGCAAAAATCATGTTTATAACAGTGGACCTGCTACTTCAACACCCTTTCTGGCCCACGACTGCTAGGGGCGACGGTAGCCTCGATTTTGCGTAGGGTGGCGGTGAAGGTAGAGGTCCGTTGATGGAGCGGGGTGGTGACATCCCTCGGTATGAGTATCTCTGCTCGACAGTGGACGGAGTCGTACTTGCAGGACCAGATGGGGACGTGGGACATGTATGATAGGACGACGGAGAGGGCATGCAACACCCCTGCCCTTGCAGCCGTAGCAGAGTGAAAAGAGGTAAAGGCAATGTGTCTTGTGATCCCATCTGCCAAACCCTCTGTAGAGAAACCCTAGCACCAAGTGAAGTCGGTGGTGGCGTATATTGATTGCTAGACATATGTGTGTGCCAACTGTAAGGAGTCCTTTAAATGTCTTTTCCATATGACAAAGGACCTCTACGTAATTCGGAAAAATGAAGGAAAAAAATGCAGAAGTAATCCAAACCGGCCTTATATATAATTTTGATATAATAAGAATATACTATCCGGTGATGTTTAATAATTTCACTATGATAATTACATGCCAAACTAACCGTATAATATCTACGAGAAACACATGTAGACTGTAATTACATAACCATCTTTTATTTTGATGTCAATTTATATTTCGAACGTGTCACGTGTATGTTCATGTGTGCGTTAACCAGTGTAGAGCACGGATTATCGCGTTGGGGAAGGCGTCACCTCCCTATGATGAAGATATCTCCCACTCAAGGCGGGTTCCTAGTTTACAAGGGACCAGGGGTGGAACTACATTGGAAGATTGGGGGGCTCTAGCCCCCTCCTCCCCCCTAAAAAATGATGATGATATATTCTTTAAAAATATAAAAAGACTAACACTATATATATATATATATATATATATATATATATATATATATATATATATATATATATATACATTTCAAAGCATCCTCTATAGAAAGAGTGTCTTGAAGTGATATTTTACACTTCTAATTGTGTAAGTAGTGTAGGTTCTAATCTTGATGTTTGTATATATATGTTTCGGCCCCCTTTGTGAACTCAACTTCTCCGATTATGCATTTCTGATTCCGCCCTTACAAGGGACTGGTTTAATAAGAGACATAGGCAAACTCTATGCGTTATTGTCCCATTGAGCTGCAGGGAATACAAAGTTTGTGCTACAAGGCTGAAGGTAGCTTTACTTGCACAGCAAGCTTTGCAGACATGTCATGCGCAAAAGATAAAGAGATAAAGAGGGTCCTTTCCATGCAAAAGACCTGTCATGCCCAAAAGATAAAGAGAAAAAGAAGGTCCTTTCCATGCAAATATAGGGCCTTAAGGGCCAGTGGGTTATTCCCAACTAGGACGGTGAACCTATCACCCTTCCATACGACCGCCGCTTGCGATGGTATCGCCGCCGCGTCGCTTCCAGCGCTGCGTCTTTCTTTTCCCTGCGTGTATCATTCTGTTCCTTCTCGCGTGTCCGCCGGAAGCCGAGGCGCTATGGACACCACCACTAGGCCAGTGGTCCATGCTAGTCTCTATCTCGCATTCCCTCATAGTTCGCGTGGCCAACCTACGGGCTGAGAGGGGTGACCACGCCGGCGCACAGAGGGCGCAAGCCCTTGCGGACACGCTACAGTTCCTAGGTCGCCGTGAGAGGATTTGGTATCTGGGGTGGGACTACTTTCGAAACCACGCGTGGCGTTTCGGCGGTGGGCTCAATGTGTCTCTGGGTGAGGTGAGAGAGATCCTCTCCGAGTTCCGTGATCTAGGGAGATTGAGCTCCGAAGAAGAAAAAACAAAGTGGTTTTCCAGGAATTATGCAAAGCTACGGTCCTTGTGGGACTCTGTTATTCGCAGCTTATTGGGGAGCTTCTCCAGAGCGGTATTTTACTTTCTGCTTTTCGATCATGTCTTTGCTGTTAATATCAAGTAACTTTTACATCTTCTGACTGATGGGCGCTAATTTTTCTTCTCTAGGGGAGGGAGACATTGGTGGCTTTGCAGACAGAGCTAGTAGAAGGAGATCTGGTGCGGGATTGCTGGGAAGTGGGTGCCAAGGATCTGGAGGGACTCGCTGCTGTTGCTAGAAGATTGCTTTTCTCATACGCAGATCTCACTGGCAGTGAAGATTATGATCCCTAGCTTTTGGTACACTGTGCCTGCCTTCTTGTACCTTCAGTTCGTGTATCGTATGCTTTCTGAACTTTGAGTTTAGATATATGGCTGACAAAATGTCTGTAGAAATCCAAAAGTTGGCATAGTTGAAGAAATTCAATTTGGCATGTGTTGATCTTTTAAATTATACTGCAGCAAGATCTCTATATCTTAAATAGTACACTATTATGGATGATAACTGTAAGAATAATGCAAGTGTAATACCTAAGACGCTCTTTCTCCGTCTCTCACAGTAATTAAAATGTCAACTGGTCGTTGAAAGGATTGACCTCACCATTTGATACCACTAATGTACATACTATGCCTTTGGTTTACTTATATTGAACTTCATAATGTTTATCATGTGTTTCCTCCGGGACTTATTTAATAATAAGCCCCTCTGTGTGCATCTAATTTCCAACCATTTTCTTATGGAAAATTATTAGGAGCACAACACGTCCACCAACATTCGCACCCCTACTTCGGAAAGTAATGTATATCCATTTTTAGCACGGTGCGACACAACTTTTTAGGCGTTAAATAGGTTAGTGCGTCTGCTGCATGCATGGTTGCATACATGCAACTATTGCAACAAAGGCAATAACGTCGTCCACACACCTACCATCCAAACACTTACATTTATCCACTTGTCACATGCAATTCAAATTTTTTTATTTTCCCCCACTTGTATTTAAACTCTATTTTTTTTTCGTATTCCCTCCACTTATATGCGACATGGTCACATTTTGCTGCAAATATATTACAGTATATATTGATTGTAATCGCACTACCAAAAATTATTCTGAACAAGACCAAAAATTAATTAGATCAATGCTTACAATCAGGAGATTTTTGTAATCTATACAATATAATATTTATAAAGGGTGAAAATATTTTTGTTTCGCTTAGGACAACACATAATGTTTGACACGATCAAAATTATGTTTCTATACATTTTTCTTAAGTCAAAAATCAGTACTTAAATGTACCTATTACAGTACTAAGCATACAACGACAATATACTAAAAAATATATAGCACAATGTGGCAAAAAGACGCATGTGTGGACTGCTGCTTGTGGCAAAGTCCCAAGGCTGGAGTGTGAATCTTGGTTTAATAGGTGTGCTGGATATCAGTACTCTTTTCTTATAACTTTCTATCTGCTTTTAGCTCCAAACAGTAATGCCCATTCCCTGGCTCAGACTTCGGAGTAAGTTGATGGGGTTACTGGCTATAATATCTATTGTTATACAACTCTTTGCAGCAACTACAGTTGCAAAACGGTACCTCTGGGTAATAACTTTAGTTCTATCGTAAATTATCTTGGCCCCTTTCCAAACTGAGGCTAGGGGGTTGCAATACTGAAGTAGGGCAAACTATATTCTCACCTCGTCGTAAGTCGGGTTGTTAGTAGTCAATTAGCCAATTTCGGGATTTTATCTAAATACATGGATCTTTCAAGGACTTAAACATAAGTTACAAGTTTATCACCTTATATTGAATTTTAATATAAATTTGCATTGTTTAGGCATTAGTTTCCATTGTCAGGATCATTAGTGTCTCACTCAGGTTATTACAAATACTAGTCGTAGGATATTTGTACAGGAAGTCTTGACTCTTGAATTTGTTTATTTTGAGAATTTGTTCCTATCAGTTGGCATTAGAGCCCAACGTCTAAACCCTATGTCCAGATCTAGAACTACCTCGCTGTGGAGAAACGAGAAATCCCCCGTGTTTTTTATTGATAGAAGAGCATATACTCTCCTATGAGATACAGGAAGAAGACATAATCCTAATTGGCCAAGACACAATTGGACCATATACAATTAGACTCCATAACTTAATTAAACAAATACTTACTCTCTAACACTCCCCCTCAAATTGGAGCTTAGAAGAATCCCAAGTCAACTTGCAAACAGACACATCGACTAAAGAACAAAGAAGTAGACTAAAAAGGTAAACTAAGTCCATACAAGAATATTTCTCCCCCTAAATATTATAATCAAACTCTCAAAACACTTCGACGCCCCCTCTCAAATAAATAATCCAAAGCAAGTACACATGTAGGTAGCATGAGCTTCTTGATAAAAAAGAATTGGCATCTAGAGCAGTGGTAAACAATAGTAAGTAGGTGTCATCGTCTTCCTCAGTCTCTATCGTCTTGAAAAAGACCAGAGAGTGTTGGAACACAGACAGATCAGAGAGTGCCGACACACATGAGGTACTAATAGTCAACATGCAAAACAGTAGTAGAGACTAATAGTGGCAACAATGGTGACGTAGCCATGAATAATTTGACGCAAAGAAGCAACAAATAAAGACTCCCAAGATGAAAAGTAGTAGTAGGAAAACATGAAGCTCCATCATATATGCATCACCGGCAAAAGCAAGTCACGAAAAAGAATTTTCATCATCTTCTTTGTTCATATCATTTCTATCAGAATAGCAAATGTCGCAATCCGAAGGGTGTTGAGCCATAGAGTGTTGGATCACAATGCAGTAGTCGACGTGCATACAAAGTACGTACAAGTCAGCGTGCAAATAAAGCACGGATGACAGATAGCAATAGCACAAAGCAACACAAAAAATGTTCTAAGATAGCACAAATAGTAAGAGCAACTTCATTGTATAAAAGACCATGAGCAAAAATATGCACAAGTATAGCAACAAATGATGATGAATATGCTTTACAAATTCTCCATATGATGAACAAATAACGGGAGTAGGAGAATGATCCATAGGTTAAATTATATATATATATATATATATATATATAGAGAGAGAGAGAGAGAGAGAGAGAGAGAGTTAAGCTGGAATACACTCGAGTGTACCGGAGGCGATATACACCTCAATCGTTTTCCATCATACAATAATTATTTTGAAAATCTAAACTGTTGATCTTCCTTATGATCATAAGAACATACTATATAATAAATTTGAACTCATTTGGACACTTATAGGTCATGCATCTTAAGAAGGCAAAAATTATGTATTTCAAATTAGTTTTGTGCGTTGATTTTATTGTCCTTGAATGAGTGACTTACACTCATCCAAATGGGCTCAAATTTTGTATGTAGCCTATTATTATTGTAACCATGAAGATCAATGGATTAGATTTTGAAAAACATGGTCTAGATATGCAAACACCATTGGGGTGTACGGCGTGATCTGTACACTCGAGTGTATTCTAGCCTGACTCTCTCTCTCTCTCTATATATATATATATATATATATATATATATATATATATATATATATATATATATATATAGCAACGATCCAGTAAGAAACATATTTGGTGAGAGCATGAGAGTCTTTTGAATAACTCTCTACATAGATCAATTTTTCATAATCCAACCATATAGATTACGAGTATACCTTAATATCTACCTTCCTATAAAATTTTATTACCATCTGATTTGTAGATCATTCACAACAACTAAATATTTTTTGACACTCTATATTGAATTTCAGACTGACCGTTGGATGTAAAAATTGTATTTTGTACAAATGGACATGTAAACAATGTATGATGGCAATGATTTTTTGTGAGAAGGTAAATGAAATGATGCTTTTTCCATGTATATGGTAGAACTTTAAAAAATAGTTACTAATTTTTAGTTATTCAAATACATCTCATGCTCTCACCTTAGGATGTTTCTCACTGGATCACTACCGTATATATATATATATATATATATATATATATATATATATATATATATATATATATATATATATATATATATATATATATATATATATATTAGATGCTTCAGATATAGGATATGGAGGAATTCTTAAGCAAAAAATTGATAATAAAGAACATTTGGTTCGATACACCTCAGGAGTGTGGAATGAAACTAGAAAAAATTATTCAACAATAAAAAAAGAAATATTAGCCATAGTTCTCTCTATTACAAAATTTCAAGGTGATCTTTTAAATAATAAATTTTTATTAAGAATAGATTGTAAATCAACTAAATTTGTCTTAGAAAAAGATGTGAAAAATCTTGCCTCAAAGAAAATATTTTCTAGATGGCAAACAATATTAGCTATATTTAATTTTGATATAGAATTTATTAAAGGAGAAAATGATTTTTTTACCTGATTTCTTATCGAGAGAATTTTTGCAGGGAAATTGTCTTCAAAAAGACTAGCATGATGACATCAAATTATGGCTACTAAACAAAGTCCTCCCACAATAACACAGACAAGGAGGGAGAAGGAAAATATAGAAAATATGGAAGTTGATTCATCAACTAAAACATCCTCTGAATTTATCCTAAAATCATCTGAAGAGGTACTTGTTTGTATTTGCCAGAATCTAGATTTCATAAAACTCCTTACAAATAGACTAAAAAAGATTCCACCAAGTTGGACCATAGATCACACCAAGGCTATTCAAAGAATAAAATCAAAAGTTCAAAGTCACTCACTTCTATCAATTATCCATATGAAAATCAGCCCTTCCTACTCTAGGATTTTGGTGGTTAGTCAGTAGAGAGTTGGTGGAATGCGGTGTTGAGGTATTGGTGGAGTTTAATAAATAATTAGTGGAGTAGGGAGGGCTGATTTGTGTTTGCATAAATGATAGAAGTGAGTGATTAGAGGTGGATTAGGGTTTGTGATTAAGGTGATTAGATGTGGATTAGGATTTGTGATTAAATTTTAATAGACATTTGATTTGTTTACGAAGAAGGGGGAATGCTTAAATAAAAATAATTAAAACTTATTAAATAATAGTAGAAAAATTACTGATTACCGGCGTAGATGATGGTTGTTCTTTGAGAGTGTTGAATGCCAAAGCACCTCACGATCTTTTGATCTTTCTTTGGACAAAGAAAGCATCTTTGATTATGATTCAAAGAGGAAAGAACATGCACACACAATTGATCTTAACAAAATGGAAATTTATTGGTAATTGGAGGGTTTATACTCGGAAAATATGTGGAAACTAAGAACACATGACTATATAGACGAAATTACAATATAAGTGAAGTGGAGGAAGGATTACAAGACTTGAAATTCTCTAAGGAGGAGAATTTCGAGTTAAGACACTTCCTACTACAATAACTAAGCTCAATAAGTAAGGGGAGCTCTTTGGGTGGAAGAGTGTTGTGGCTATCACAACTCTTGCTTTCTTCTTCAACTTCTTTGCCTTTTATAGGCATTTTGGATGGAGTGGACGAAGTTCCTTGGCTTGCCATTTTCTCTCTTCCATTTTTATCTTTGACAAGTGTTTGTTGATGTTGTAGTGGCCAAATTTGATGTGTTTGCCACTTGTTCATTCAACCTTGTGCCCTAGATAAGTGTTTGATGCCTTTCTTGTTGTATGCATGCAATAAAATATTCTTGTCCTCTTCTCCATTTATTTTTTATGGAGATGTCACTTCCATGTTTGAGTGACTTCATTTTTTATAGATAGAATCTTAAGCAAAATGTATCAAATATTTTGCTTTTACTTTTACCACATCATTGTTTCTATTCACCTTTTATCTTTTACTAGACTGTTATTTTTATTTACTTTTATGTTTTACCCATTACTTTTTATTGTCCGGTAACTATTTTTTCACTTTCTTCCTATTTTTCATCTTCTTTGATTTCATATTTATTTGAGTCCTCTGGACTATTTTCATCCATAACTTTTGACATTTCTTCAAAGACCATCAATTGTAGTTGATTCTCTTCAATATTAGATTTTCAATTTGAATTTTTCTTGTCAACTCTTGCTTTAGTTGACTAAATGAAAACATTCCATTTGTTTCAGTTTCTGGGTTATGTTGGGATCCAGAAACTAGTATTAGAATCCGTTTTCCCTTTAAAATGGGATCAATATGAAACTTGTCCCACCATTTGACATATATTTGTCTTTCTAGAATTGGTGGTAATTCAATTATTTATTTCTCCCATTTCCATTGTATAATCCATGGTATTCCATGAGAAGGGATACATTTCATTATGTTTCGATCTTCCTCAATAAGATCATTACCCATAATATTTTTCTTTAATATTTTGGGGAGTATTTCTCTTATTGCCCCAAAATTTTGCCAGAATTTATAGAAAAACCAATTCGGCAATTTGGTTTGTAATGACCATTTTACTGACCATGTGTGACTCATTAGTGTATTTTGAACATATAAAACTTTTTCCCATGCATTTTGATAATCCCAATAATTGTAATATTGGGGTTGATAGAATGTTTTGAATCGTCTTGGAATATTAGGGTTTCCTTCTTTATTCCATTCAGATAACATGATTATTTTTTGAATTTTTAGTTGAGAAAACTGCAAGTTTCTTTTTGTGGATTTATCTCTATAATTATGGAAAAAAAAATCACTTCCTATTTCTAAATGTATTGTTTCATAGTATATTTGGTTTTTCCCAGGTAGGGTGGGAATATGATTGTATCCTATAGAAAAATATTTATTTATTATATATTCAGTTTCTTTTGAGAGATCCTCATTTTTAAGAATAAGTACATCTTCAGATGATTTTAGGATAAATTCAGAGGATGTTTTAGTTGATGAATCAACTTCCATATTTTCTATATTTTCCTTCTCCCTCCTTGTCTGTGTTATTGCGGGAGGACTTTGTTTAGTAGCCAGAATTAATGTCATCATGCTAGTCTTTTTTAAGACAATTTCCCTGCAAAAATTCTCTCGATAAGAAATCAGGTAAAAAATTATTTTCTCTTTTTATGAATTCTATATCAAAATCAAATATAGCTAATATTGCTTGCCACCTAGCAAATATTTTCTTTGAGGCAAGATTTTTCACATCTTTTTCTAAGACAAATATAGCTGATTTACAATCTACTCTTAATAAAAAATTATTATTTAAAAGATCACCTTGAAATTTTGTAATAGAGAGAACTATGGCTAATATTTTATTTTTTATAGTTCAACAATTTTTTCTGGTTTCATTCCACACTCCTGAGGTGTATCGAACCAAATGTTCTTTATTATCAATTTTTTGCTTAAGAATTCCTCCATATACTATATCTGATGCATCTATTTCTACTATTTTATAGGCCTCTGGGTCAATGATATTTAAACATGGTAACCTTTGAACTTTTGATTTTATTCTTTGAATAGCCTTGGTGTGATCTATGGTCCAACTGGGTGGAATCTTTTTTAGTCTATTTGTAAGGAGTTTTCTATCTAGTGCCAGATTTTCTTAGAAATCAGATATATAGTTTAAGCATCTTAAAAATCTTTGGAGTTGTTTTTTCTCTAGGATTTCATCTGGGAATTTGTTAGCAAAGTCTATGGCTCTTATCATAGGTGATACAGTTCCATTTTCTATATTATATCCTAGATATTGAATGCTTGTTTGAAATAGTTTCATCTTTTTAGCGGAAACTACTAGTCTATTATGTTTTACTATTTGAAGGAATGTGTTTAGGTGTTTCCAATGTTGGTCACATTCTTTAGAGAAAATAAGTACATCATCAATATAAGCTATACTTGTAACGACCACGCCTCCCTGTAACCCCCAATTAATAGAGACCAAGAGGTCAGAGTCATTATCCCAATTTCCTGGATCAAAGGTTCGACAAATAATCAATAATAATTATCAAATTCTATCAGGCCATACTGAAAAGTTGTACTAAAATAAAATTCTGCATACCTTTTTCAAAAACTTGGATATCTAACTTCTATCCACATCTGGACTCTATTCTAACTAATCTTCCTTGCACTTTATTTCTTAATTTCACAATATGCCACTTTACTGTTTGTCCTTTTCAATTTGTATCTAAAATGTCGACAAACAAAACATCAGTTAGCATAAATGAATATGTCGGTATGTGGGGGAAACAAAAATTGTGCAACTAGGGTAACAACGTAATCAAACAATTATCATTTAACAACCAAGATTACGTCTTAAGCAATACTACTCAATCCTTACCTATCCCCTATCTCTATGATGTCCCTATAGCGGACTTGGATACAACCTCTCTCATATGGTAGATCCTTACCCCCATGGCCCTGCCTCATAGGTAGCCAATACTTAAGGTTGCAGAGTCGCATGGCCCTACCCAAAGGTAGTCCAATCCCTAACTCATGGTGACTTGATGGACCTACCCCATTGGTAGCCATGTACTAAGTCACCCAATAACCTAATGAACTTACCCCATAGGTAGCCATGTACTAGGTCAATCTATCAAGCTACAGAGGGGACTAGGATCTGAGCTAGCAGACATGTATCTTAGGTGATAGTCATATCCACATTATGGTTTGTATGAATTAAATTCATCCAACAATTTAATTCAAGTCACCGATGAAAACTTCAAAAATCCTCAGAAAACTAATTCGGGATATTCATAAGCGTAACCACATACATGTCAGGATGACTTGAGTGCAGAATTAATCCAACTAAGCAAGAAATCCAGTAAAGAAGCAAGCACACAAGATGATCTTGAAATATGCATCCAATTTTCCTATCATTGATCAGGCCATCAAGGTCTATTAAACCTAGCTCACTTCCTAGGGTTTCTAGTCCACTTTTAGGGTTTCCATTGCAATTAGGGTTTCACTTCATTTTTACTATTTTAAACCCTAATTTTATACAATTACTCACAAACCCTAATTATCTCATCTACTCCTCATGAAAGATATTAAGGTTACCTGTTAACAACATATAACCCTAATTTTGGATTACATGCACCATTAAATGTCCATTAAGTCTATTATGCCTCTTTTACATTAAAACTACCATTTTTATCCTTTTAAGTCATGCCATGATCATTAGGTCCAATTATTATCTTTGGTTCCTTTCAAATTAGCAACTTATCTCTTTTTATCACTAATTCCACATTTATCCACTAGAAAACCCTAATTACCATATTAAGGGTATTTATCCACAATTAGGAACTTTTATACTCAAAATAGCTTAGAACCATCATATCTCAGCATAATTCATGAATTTGAACAATTAAAGCCATTAAGAGTCATAATTACTAACATTAGGTTTTCAAGGCCCATTAAAGCTCATTCATGTATATGGAACTCTAAATTAATCCAGTTACGTGTAAAGTTCATCCTTTTAGATCTTGATGTGTCTTTTTATAATAAACAGGTTAATATCAACTTTAATCATCCACATAACCCTTCTCAATACATTAATCATCTCGAATTAGGGTTTCTTAATCATTAATGTATTAAAGTTGATAACTTCCACTACTTTTCAAATTTCAAGATTAATTAGGTTCTAAAACGATTTTTAATGGATTCCTCGCATTTTTCTGAGCAAAATTCATATTTTATATGCATCCATCTAAGCTACCAATAAAAAGATATGAATTTTCCAATATAAACTTGCTTGGACCAATAGTAGGCTGCCACGTCATCTCTTTCCCATGCAACGCAGCTACTTATAAACATATCACAATTACGAGTTTACCCTTGTGTAAGTGGTTGTCTCTTCACACCCTGGAGGGGTAAAAGCATCCAACAACTCATAGGTTGTCTTCAATCTTCGGCGCCCAACCTGGCCGCCGACTGCTGCCTTCCCGCGGTCCGCCCTTCCTTCCTGGGACCTCGAGGACCGCTGCTAGTTGCAGCCCTAGCTTCGCTGCACCCCGGTGCACGCGGGGCACCTCCAGGTCATGGCCAAGTTGGGCGTTCCCAAGTGAGACCAGCCCGCGGCCGCTGCCGCAATCACAGTAGGTTTGCAGACCTCCGATAGGTGCTGCTCGAAGACAAGATCGTGGGTTTGGTAGTTGATCCATCTAGGGTTGTCTGGAAGCTTCCTGCCTCCAATAAGACTACATACAACCCCTCGTTGCTCCATAGATAGAATTATACCCTCTTGGTTAGGGTTTGCACAAAAATAGAGAAGAAGAAAGCACGAGATCCTCTTAGGCTCGAGGCTAAGGGTCCAACCCTTATATAGGGGAGGGTATCAACGCCCTAAGATGTTCATCCATGAGGAAACAAGTCCATATCCCAAAAGGAAACCTATTCCTTCATTGAGAAACAATCTTCTCTCTCTTAATTATCTTCTTAATAAACCATATTCTTTGGATATTTAGGAATTTGAAAATCGTCTCTCTTATTCTCTTTATGCTTGACTTTTAATCCATTGACACGAAATTATACTTTCTTATAGTAGAAAATACTTCTTTTTAACAATACCACAAATTCATTAATTATGTATCATATTATCCTCTTATTTTGTATTATTTGTATTTTCTCTTTCTTTTTCTCCATTGGGGCTCCTTCGACCCCAAGAAACTCTAATATTTCAAAATTCCTTTTTAAGGATACTTATTATCCTTCTAGATGCATCTACATTCTTAATTTTTCATTATCTTACTTATTAAGATATTTTTTTTGCAAGGATTTCTCATTATCTTTCATCTCCTTTTTCCTCTTTTCATATTTCTTTTATTAGGAATCATATGTAAACGAATTTTACTCAATTGTGGCCATTAATGCCACTTTCTAGATATTTACAAGTATTTCTCATAAAAATAATTTGCTTAATATCCATTATCATGTATCTTTTTCCATTACTTAGACTTTTCTTCTCTTTTATATCCAATATTGTATTAATATAATAATAGGAACCACGAAATTCCTAATCTAAGGGAGATTTGCAAAGAAATCCCTTCTTTGAAGAAAAGCGTACAACCTTTTCAATTAAGTCTAAATTCACAAAATCATTATATTTCAATTATGAAAACACATGCAAAATTGGGGTTGTAACATCCTTCCCCTCTTATAAGAATTTTGTCCTCAAAATTCCATCAAGCAAACAAACAATTCAGGATAAGACTTTTCCATGTCCATCATTGACCCCTATGTGACTTTACCCTATCTGTGGCACTTCTAAAGAACCTTTCTCATCACATATTCTCTTCTCTGAGTTCTTACACCTTGGCCTCTATAAACCTCACAGGTGACTCAGGTCATTTCAGCCTCCCTTGGGGCTCACTAGGTTCATTACTCAGCACATGGCTTGGGTACCTCACATAGCGTTCTAAATTGGACACATAGAACTCATCACACATTACTTTATCCTGAGGGGTAAGGTCAAACATAACCTTCTCCACCAATCCATCTCAAATGGACCCATGAAGTCGGGACTCAGCTCTCTTAGCTATAACTTAGAGGGGTCGGATTTTTCACATCACAGGTTCTCCCTCAGTGAACTGCATGTTAGTCTGCTTTGCATCAGCTCACGACTCATGTCGCCCCTAGGCTCTCTTTCAGCCATTGCACGATCAAAGAGACTTCATCTACACACACTGTGGCCCTTTTCTGACCTTTGTGAGAGCCCTTCACCAGCATCATCTTAACGAAGTGGTGACCGACACAACCTCCCTTACAGAGCTTCTTTACCTCCCGATACCGGCTATGGTGGTTATCATCACATCTTATAGAGGACAAGAATTGTATCTATGTATCACCCTGAATGAGCACACATGCTCTCATCAGACCCTCTAGTCTGGATCATACTAACCATTAGTTAGGGGTGATAAATTGTGCTAATATCGAGTTCTTCATGTACCTACTTCCACCGCATGGAAGTGAATCTTTAGATTATACTCAAGAACATTTGAACTCGCATCTTGGTGTAGTTGAACCATCTTTCTCTCATATGTAGTTCAACCGGATATGTCCCTTAACAAAACACTTTCTCTTATGTCATCTTGGCAAGGCGATCTACCATAACCCATGTTGCATCCTGACCTTCCTTGGTCTACAACATCCATAGCGATGAACTCCCATTCCCTCTCGGGGACTTTTTATCCTCTATATCACTACATTGGGTTACTGGTGTTCGTCCTTCACCTCCTGGCTTGCATGGCGATAAGCCACGTGCAACTTCATCTTAAGCATCCAAAGTACTATTGTCACATACGATCTTCGTAGTACCACGGTGTATGGAAATCTTAAAATCATGATCTCATGTATGTCATGATTCATCAAGATTGATTCCTCAGAAACCCTAAACCACTCTAGTAGGGTTTCATCACCTTCTTTTCCAGAGAAGTGCATCTGAGGTTTTACAACCATCCTTTTATTGCATCAAGGCCTAGGCTGGATAACCCAAACCACTAACTTGATCAACAATCTCGTTATATCTGAGTGTTAGCCCAAACATATCTCACAAACTTAGGGTTAACCTAACAACCTTTTCTAGCCTCTATCTAAACTAGGCAGTTGCATCTCATCCAGAGCATCCATTACTACCTCATATCCTTATGTGTAAGGTAATGTTGAAGACATACACCTCCATGTATTCCACTTATCATCTCATCTAGGATTGTAGGTCTATCGTGAACCATAAAACTTGGATCTCATCTCCTTGGTTATCAAACTCAACCTTGTATATCTCATTTATTCCCCATAGCTCATGATAAAAGCATCCTCACAAGATGACTACCTTAGTTCTCTTGATGTTTGTAAACCATCCAAATATCGTTCACCCCACAAGGGTAAGTTATCATCTCTGTCCTCATACCTCATAGCAACATTCCATCTCACATCATCTTTATCCTTGGTGTATGGCATGCGTACTGTCTCTCACTCCCATAATAAGAGGAAATAAGCATTTGGCTTCATTCCAAATACAGAGTTCTTCCCATTCCAAGAGTAGAGATGGTACATCCCACATTGCCAGCACACCTTCAAATCTAAGTTGAAATGTGCAACATATGTCTCTACATCACGATCATCTCGATATCAAAGTTACTTCCATGGAAAATTGGTCTCGAACCTACTTGGGTCCACACACAATCCTTGGTCATCTCCTTCTAGGTCTGTAGGTAGCCGGCACTTTTGGGGTATCCCTCTTCCGTTATGCATCCAGAGAGTGCCCTCCTCATCTTCCCTTTGGGTCCCATGAGTTCATGAAGGTGATCAATCTCCTAACCCATGGCCCTCAGACAATGATAGCTGTTACCTCTCGACCCTATGGTCATGTGCAACTAGGGAATTAGGCAACTCCAACTTCCATCGGTCTTATCCCTACTTGACCATAGGATAGACTTAGGATTCTAATATAGTACATGTCCAACTCAGGACCTTACCCAAGTCTCCATCATCTCTCTCTGCATTCACGGGCTGACTTTCATCCTTTCATATGGGTCATGGTGACCTGCCTACCTTGGTCAAGCCCCATACCGGTTACCTCCATGGTAACACATCCACATGCACTTAGAGATGGTTATCTATGGGTCTACAGGTTCATTCTCATACTATGTACTTTTCACTTAGCTTCTCAAGATCCTATGAGACCTCTTTAGGTTACCTCAAAACCAACAAAAAATGGTATACACCCTACAAAAGGGTCCCTCTCCTAGGATGAGAGGAAACTACATCTTGATAGCAAAGGTCACAAACATCCTTATGCCTAGGGTTTACATCAACATGAGCATGCTTAACCCGACAAGCTACTAAGGCACAAGCATACCACCTACTAAACCATGCTAGGTCATACTTGTTCTCATTCCTCAACATTGGACCAAGAACATACCTTCCCATGTCACCAACTTAGTTGTGAGGGGTTCATCAAACATACCTTAGACTTAAGGGGTTTCCCTTTCCTCTAAACATGAGGGGTGCCATACTCAAATCTATAGAAACTCAAATCTCATCATAAGCATCAGGTACACCACTTCCCCTCTTAAGCCTAGGAACCCTAAGTTCACCTCTTTATGCGACAGCTGTCCAACTGCATGCTCATCTTTTGAATCGTGAACCAAGCATGTACAAGGTATAACATGCACTTCCTATTATCATTCCACTTGAACAACACTTCAGATTGGAGTCATCCTCAAGGACAACCAACTAGGTGTAAGGCCTCACAACTTGGTACTAAACCTCTTCATGGTCTAAGAAACTCTTCTTCTTAACTCAGAAGGTAAACACCTATACCATAGGCACACAGGTACCCACAACCTCATCCTTTCTCTAGGGTTTGGTTCCTCTAATGGCAACCAAGATACCATCAGCCTCCTGGGATCATACATGAGGCAACCATAACCATACACTTAGTTCGCATCATCCTCAACTCCCCATTGTTCCTCATATTTCAGAGTCTAAGCTTCCAACCTTCTTGCTTGGGTCCTGCTCTCTCTCTCTCTAGAGATAACCCTACAAACAGCCTTACTACTAGATATCCTCTCTCCATGAAGGTGGATCAAGCTCACAAGCATACCCCTACATGGGTGAAGCCTATGTTCAAACTTATGTTTGCTCAAGATCATCCATAGCCCTTTATGCTTATCTCATAAGCTATCCAACATACTCTCCTGGCCAGGGTTTTAACCTACTGCCCGCACTACTGACGTACTCTGGGTGCATGCTAGCCATGCTCATATAAGCCCATAGGGTTTCTATAGGTTCTTCACTAACCTCATCATTGAAGGAGTTATCCTTCACTCTAACATGCACGACCCTTTCCAGGGTTGGGTCGCCAAAGGTACTAGGTCATCCAACCTCACATGGCTCATATGGGCATCCAAAAGCATGTCCACCCACACACCTGGTCTACCATGACATCTAACTCATCGTGTCATCTCTCTCTAACCTCCACTTAGGGTTTGGGTTAGCATCATCCTTAGAGAATGCGCCAGGTATCTACCTTTAATGGAGATCTCTACCTCCAAGACCAACTCTCTACTCATCCTCCTAACAAGAAGGTCTATCCTCAGGTCTCTCCTGAGGGCATGGCAACTCATGTCATCCAACCTAAGAATGGAAATGTTCTTTAGTTTATGCTTAAACTATTAAGCTTATGTCCATGACATCTTATTTACATGCTTTTCATTAATTTGGTGGAGGATTCCTTAAACCTTATCAACTTTACCCATACCCCAAGAGGGTGAGGAAAAGAGAGAAAACCCTAATTCTTAAAATCCTTAATAGCATTTGAGTTGAGAAGGGATGAACAAGATGAGAGAGTCCTAAAGGTATCTTATTTCGATTCAAATCCTAAGACATTGGCCAGGAAGTCACACAAATCTGGGAGTCATCGTATTCCGACTAGAGGTGCGGAGGAAAATCTTGCTAGCCCCCGGACGTGATCCTTTTATAGACACCTCTGTCTTTCAGAAAATCCTCTAATAACTCCATTGGGTTCTACAGAGTTTGTAAAATTTAATAATTATCAAAGATTAAATGAGGAACCTAGGCTCTGATACCAAATGTAACAACCCTACCTCCTGCTAACCCCCAATTAAGGGAGACCAAGAGGTCAAAGTCATTATCCCAATTTCCCTGATCAATGGTTTGACAAATAATCAATAATAATTATCAAATTCTACCAGACTATACTTAAAAGTTGTACTAAAATAAAATTTTGCATACCTTTTTCAAAAACTTGGATATCTAACTTCTATCAACATCTGGACTCTATTCTAACTAATCCTCCTTGCACTTTATTTCTTAATTTCACAATATGTCACTTTACTATTTGTCCTTTTCAATTTGTACATAAAACGCTGACAAACAAAATGTCAGACAGCATAAATGAATATGTCAGTATGTGGGGGAAACAAAAATTGTGCAACTAGGGTAACAACATAATCAAGCAATTATCATTTAACAACCAAGATTACATCTTAAGCAATACTACTCAATCCTTACCTATCCCCTATCTCTGTGATGTCCATGCAGCGGACTTGGATACTACCTCTCTCATATGGTAGATCCTTACCCCCATGGCCCTACCTCACAGGTAGCCAATACTTAGGGTTGCGGAGTCACATGGCCCTACCCAAAGGTAGTCCAATCCCTAACTCATGGTGACTTGATGGACCTACCCCATTGGTAGCCATGTACTAAGTCACCCAATGACCTGATGGACCTACCCCATAGGTAGCCATGTACTAGGTCAATCTATCAAGCTACATATGGTACTAGGATATGAGCTAATAGGCATGTATCTTAGGGGATAGTCATATTTATGGTTTGCATGAATTAAATTCATCCAACAGTTTAATTCAAGTCACCAATGAAAACTTTGGAAATCATCGGAAAACTAATTTGGGATATTCATAAGCGTAACCACATACCTGTCAGGCTGATTTGAGTGCATGAATAATCCAACTAAGCAAGAAATCTAGTAAACAAGCAAGAACACAAGATGATCTTGAAATATGCATCCAATTTTCCTATCATTTATCAGGCCATTAAGGTCTATTAAACCTAACTCGCTTCCTAGGGTTTCTAGTCCACTTTTAGGGTTTCCATTGCAATTAGGGCTTCACTTCATTTTTACTATTTTAAACCCTAATTTTATACAATTACTCACGAACCCTAATTATCTCATCTACTCCTCATGAAAGATATTAAGGTTACCTTTTAACAACATATAACCCTAATTTCGGATTACAGGTACCATTAAATGTCCATTAAGTCTATTATGCCTCTTTTACATTAAAACTACCATTTTTATCCTTTTGAGTCATGCCACAATCATTAGGCCCAATTATTATCTTTGGTTCTTTTCAAATTAGCAACTTATCTCTATTTATCACTAATTCCACATTTATCCATTAGAAAACCCTAATTACCATATTAAGGGTACTTATCCACAATTAGGAACTTTTATACTCAAAATAGCTTAGAACCATCATATCTCAGTGTTATTCATGAATTTTAACATTTAAAACCATTAAGAGTCATAATTACTAACATTAGGGTTTCAAGGCTCATTAAAGCTCATTCATGTATATGGAACTCTAAATTAATCCAGTTACATGTAAAGTTCATCCTTTTAGATCTTGATGTATCTTTTTATAATAAACAGGTTAATATCAACTTTAATCATCCACATAACCCTTCTCAATACATTAATCATCTCAAATTAGGGTTTTTTAATCATTAATGCATTAAAGTTGATAACTTCTACTACATTTCGAATTGCAAGAGTAATTAGATTCTCAAACTATTTTTAGTTGATTCCTCGCATTTTTATGAGCAAAATTCATATTTTATATGCATCCATCCGAGCTACCAATAAAAAGATATGAATTTTGCAATATAAACTTACTTGGACCAATAGCAATCTGCCACGTCATCTCTTTCCTGTCGCGACCCGTTACACTAAACGAGATTACTCAAAGCATAAAACACAATCAATAACTAATTAATCACATACCCAAAAATATGGGTAAATTAAAACCGATTTCACCATCTGGCACACTCGTTTCCCTTAGGAACACTCGTTTTACCATCTGGCAAGTTCTGACACTCAGATGGATCTATGGCACAGGGCACTACATGATTAGAGTTTCACTTGATTAGTTATGCCAATTGGGTGAATTAAGGCTGCATCAAACAAGGGGACATACAAACCCTAATTCACTTCTAGCAAGCATATAAATATCGAAACTTGAAAAGATATAAAACGTATGAAACATAATTTCTCATCTTATCATCACATGGTACTATTCACTTGTCATTCATGAGACCACACTATTCATCATAGTATCACAGGATATAAATCATTTTCACAATATCACAGGGTATCAACCCTTATCAACACAAGAGGATTACACCTCATTCAGGGCTCAATTATGCCCAAAGGTCATTAAGACCATCATACTATTCCCTGCAAGATCATCATTATCTGTGTATGCCTTATAACAAGGATCAACAACATCATTTATATATAATATACCAGATCAACACAATATTGTATTAATGATCTAAGAGATATTCATAAAAAATCATAGCAAGGTTATATTAACATTATAAACACTCCTTTATTACATCAACATACAAGGAATCTAGATATGATTAACTCTCATCATATTCATTATGGGCATGTTTAGCATGAAAAAGTATCGACCATGTGGCTATAATAACCACCAATTAACATATCAAAATTATGATCATAGTAAGGAGATTAATCTACCATCATTCCATCATATAAGAATGTTAAACATGACTGCTCATCTTTATCTGATTGCATTAGAGTTAGGTTCAGTATGATAAATTATATCAATGTTACTAATCATCACTTATACCCAAACCCTAACTCATGGCATCCCCATTGAATCATGGATGCAGAAGGTGAAACATCACCATCACATTTCATACTATTCTCAAGTATGAACTCACACCTAAATCAAGGTGTAACCATCAGGTTATAGCATACTAGAGTTTTAACAATAATAGAGTACTTCATGGTTGTATTAGTCATTCAAGGACTATTCATACCCAATTACCATCATTTAGTTATATCAAAGCTAGGTATAACAAGCTATACCTAATTAGGGTTACATATCAACACAATGTGATTATAATCCCTTCTATTAATATGAATGAATAGGTAAGACTACCTTATTAAGGGTAACCCTCCATTTGTTCCATCATCATTCAATCAATATCACCATATCACAATATCACCCAGAACCGTTGGATGTTTAAAAGGTAAGACTATTGGGTTGTTTACATAAGTAAACACCTTGGATAAACCACCTATGAAATCCTTGATTTGTTCTCTAGAAAGAGTCACCATCTAACCCTAGACATCCCTTGATTAACAACACAAAAATTCCCATTGAGTAGGCTAAAAACCACAATCAATTGCCAACAAGTAAAATCCTTAAGTTGATCATATAAAGGAAATCATCTAAATCCCATTATTAGGACCAACATATTACATTATCCATAATTCCACTTTATTGGAGGAATAAACATTATATCTTGACCATTGGGTCAAGTTCATATATTAAAACCATCAATTACATTATATGTTCGACCATTGCATCAAGACCTAAGAAACCAGTGGTCTAAGGATTAATGAATGCTAAAACTATATGATTAACTCACCATAAATTGTAGAGACCTCATCCACCCTCATTAGTGATCATTAAATCACTATAGGTTGTTAGATCAACACTATATTCCTTGATCAGCATCAAATATTAAGTTGATGTCATCATTGATTGATATCATCAGTAATGTATTTAATGATTGATCATTATACTTTTAATTGACCCAAAGCCTGACCTAAGGGGTGACCATAGGTTGTCACCATCATTTGACACCCTTGATCACGACCATCAGTTGTTATGAATACAACACCATAGGGTTGTTGCAATGGTACCATCATCGGGTCCTGGTTTATAGAAGAAATAAACTTAAACCCTAAAATTAACCATGGCTTGATAGGTGCTTAGCACCATAGGTTGTCAAGCCAACCTGATCCAAGTCATCTTATACCTTAGTGATAACATACACATGATCACATGTTCATATATAACTAAAATGAAATCAGAACAGGGAACATTATAAAATTCAAAATGCAAGTCAAACATAGCTTTTTAATGCATGGATCATCATTTTCAAGCAAGAACATAATCTAAAAGGTTTATGGTAAGCAATAAACGTGGAGAAAGTTATAAAACTTGCCTCTAATGCAAAGATGAAACCCCGCACATAAGAAATCTCGTGCAGGTAGGATAGAAAATCCAAAAGAAGTTAGGAATTTGTCCATCTAGCACTTTTCTTCATCAAATGAGCAATTTAGGTTCTGATGAACCATGTAAATTCACTGGTCCAATCCACACTGATTAAATGATAAACTAGATCATATAAAAGCGTAAAGAAGCGATTTATGAAATAAAAAGTCGGGCGACGCCAAACACAGCACAACTCCTGATAACAGCTATTATCAGCGTAAAACGCGCAATTAATCGAAACTTTTCAAACGTCTGCGTTAATTTATGATAAATGAGTGAAACACTGCTCACAACAATTTGCGATGTTCGGATTCGTCTGGAAATGCGTCCAGAGCCTGTTTTCGGGCCAATTTTGGTTGTCTTCAACCTTTGGTATTTCCTATTCACGATCTTGTTGCAAACAGCAGGTTGACGGAGACTCAATTGACGGTTGAACTTGGATAGAAGCTACATCTTCTCACTTGGACCTCCAAAACGGAGCTCAAGCTAACTTTTTCTCTACTGCTGGGCGCCCAAAAGACCTTCCCCAAGTTGCTGCAAATCGCAGCTTTGGCTGCTGTAGGATGGCCGCTTGGCCAAGCAGCAGGTGGCTTCTAGCCAAGGAAGGAAGAGGAAGAAGAAGAAGACGATGGAGGAGGTAGGGCGCAACTGAACCGAAGCAAACCAGCCCTAAATTGGCCGCCCTCTCTTCATCTTCCTTATTGGTCGCGCACTACTGTAGATGCTGCTGGAGTGCCGCGCAGCAGGTGAAGGAGCCACTAGGGTGTGATCGAGGTGAGGAAGAGGAGGAGGAAGAAGGGAGGAAGGAGGAGGAGAGGGTGATGGTGGCGTTGCTGGTCGGAGCTCAAGGCGCCAAAATCGCCCCAAATCCCCCCCATGTTGTTCGGCCGAGCGGCTGCTTTGGGCGCCGCCTCCAGAAAAGAACTACTAGAGAAGATAATCGTGAAATGAAAAGAAAAGTAAAAAGGATCATTTATAAATAGGAACTTTTGGAAAAATTGCCAAATTGACCCTAGGAACTGAAAATCCTTATAAATTTTTCCTCGAAGGTCCAAATAGCGTGATTTCTTTTGCAACTTTTCAAGAATGAGGCCCACTAAAATCCCAAGGCATGAAAGCATACTAAATATACTGTTTTACTAGTTCAAAATTCCAATTGCCCCCCAAAATCACTTTACTCAACTTAATCATCTTAATTATGCACTAATTGTATCTTATGTACTTGATTCAACTAAATCAAGTTAATGATGCACTAACCACCACATGAGAACTAATCAAGGTTAGATTAGGGTTTCAAACATTCAATTATGATAATTAAGCTCATTAAATTCATTAAGTAAGTTTAGGGCCTTACAACTATAAACCCCTAACAGGGATTTCGCCCCCGAAATCCAAGGCAAACAAAGATGGGTACTTCCTTTGCACCTCATCCTATTACCTTCACACTCTTACTTTCATATCATGGTAATGTCACATCATTCATACATATCTCATCTTAGGTCAACACAAAAACTCCCACATAAGAAGACATATCATCATCCCATAAAGAAATTTATTGAACCACATCTCACTCTTATTCAACTTGTCTCATAGATATTGCTGCTTCAGCAACCCTAAGGTTTTTTAATAAATATTGATCATACTTTTGACCATATTTGAAATACTTGTCATGTCATCATTTAAAGATTGCTACGGCTTGTATGACCTGACTGGAACACTTTGTTCCTCCTATTCATAAATTCTATTTGTACATTGGCTAGTCTAAAGGACATAATTCTAAAATCATTATGGTCATGTGGATTATGTCATCCATTCAAAATCGTATGCATTGATATTTTATCATAGGTTTATCTTAAATGAACATGGTATCACATATTTATTAACCAACAAACCATCTATCCTTGATAGTGGTCTTGTACAGCTATCACTGAACCATACACAACATTATAGAATCACTTTTATTTTTCCTTCCAAACAACATTTATAAGATCATTATCAACTCTCTCTCTCTCTCTATAAGGGAGAGGAATACTTGGAATGTTCATTTAATAAACATCTCCAACCTTCACATATCTCTCATAATGTTGATACATCTTGGATACTAGGATTCATTACCTTGGTATCCACCTCATGTGCTATAAGGAACTCAAATCCTTATCTCATCTATTTTTATCAACATAACAAATATCAAGACATATAAGAGGAGTCTTCCTAATTATTGGAAGGCTCAAAAGAAAAATCATCATAAACTTTATGATCGTGGAACCATAGTCCAAACAACCTTATTCTATAATAAGATATCCATCCTCATGTTTAGAATGAATCCACACATACCAAGTGGCAATGATCCACTTGAAAGTTGTACCCTAGAAAGGAAAGACACAAAGGAAAACACACTTCCCTCATCATAGCAGTATTGTTCAGGGTCACTAACAAAGAGGTAACCAATTCTATTTTCATTATGCATATTACAACTTCTTATGTATCATTTTTCCCTTTTTCATTTTGGGTTCCTTGCCATCAGCATAGGAATCATCATGATTAATATATATCATTACTTCTTCCTTGACGACTATTTATCCCACTTGGGTATGCTTTCTTATTTTACTATATTTTTCAACCACTTATCAACAAGTAAATACTCATATTCCACATTTTCTTCATTAAATTGGGATCATCTCCCTTAATTTCTTTCACATTCCATGTTGATTCTTCATTAACACTTTCTTACTCACATAGGTTGGTCTGAGATTAACTCAGGTTCCACCTTATTTCTTTGTCATTGTTCCCATTCATCTTCTCATTTTGTACTTCTTATAGGAGTTCTCTCTTTCTTATGTGGGTTTCATACCTTGATTCACTTTATAAGCATAGACTTATCTATCTTTTACTTTATTATCTTCTTGAATCACATATTCAAGAACTCCTCTTTTTCTCATTTGTATTAAGATTTATATTTCATGGTGTTGTATCATTCTCTTATATTAACCAAACATTCAAGTTTTGATAGATAATGATGCAATTCTCATCTTCTTTAAGGTAGGATTGAGATATTCACACCATGATTTCTTATTTGTTATACTCTTTAGATTGTCTCAAAATGACTACTTGATCAGAGTAATCATAAAGATAACAATCTAAGAGTTCCATACTTACCTTTCTTCAATAATTGAATACCTGGCCAGGGCACCCAAGTACTGAGATTAGGCAGTATGCACCATATTTTTATGTCATATTCCTAGCTTAGACATCATCCTAGTCTTAAGTCCTAGTGTCTCTGTAGACTCAGTGAACCTAAAGCTCTGATACCAACTCTGTCGCGACCCGTTACACTAAACGAGATTACTCAAAACATAAAACACAATCAATCACTAATTAATCACATACCCAAAAATATGGGTAAATTAAAACCGATTTCAACATCAACTTCCGCTCAGAAATGTTTGAAGGATCCCGACATCTTTCTTGTATCCCTACTATGCCACACAAATAAGTATTAATATGCTAACAAAAGTCTGATTCATTTGAAACAGTATATACAAATTTTATCTCGCTCGGACCAGAGAGTACAGGGATGACTCTAGAACAAACTAGACATCTAATCAACTTTATCAAATATTCATTACTATAGCTCCTCTTTGCTGCCACATATTTGTTTTTGTCACTTCTGATTACCTAAAAAAATGTGACGAACCACAGGGGTGAGACCTAGTCCCAGCAAGAGTTATAACCATCAACAACGTTTATTGATTACAACAATTTTATTTAATTAAATAGTTAAGAAATTTAATCAGATATAACAAATAAGATCAATAGTACTGATGATTAACAAAATACATAAAGGAGCAGATAATAACTATCAGTATTAACCAGACTATCATCCTTTATCTTGTTGACAATATAAGCAGTTCAATAGCATATGCAGTTCTAGCATCATAAGCAAGTCTAGTAACATAGCATAGCTAACAACATGAGCTTGTCTAATTCGTTGAACATATCAACATTATAAGAAGAGCTAAGAACATAAGCACAACTATCTAGATAAGCATGATTAGCAATATATGCATCTCTAGTTACAAAGGCATGGCCAGGATGCTAAACATAACTAACAAGATGAGATATCTAGCATCATGATTATAATCAGCAGTAGAATTATAGATATCAACATAAACATGACTACTGTATGTACACATTTACAATCTTATGATCCACAACATAAGAATAATTATTATCTCTTAATTGCACTAAGCATCATCTTTATGTAAAGAGATCAAACAAGGGTTATCATCCAATGTGAAACGTCATGTATAACCCTAAACAATTATGCTATACGGTTGTATTACATCTTTTATTATGCTCTAAGGAAATTGAGGATACCACTCAAAATCCAACTGACCACTGCTAAGTCGAAATCAGTGCCATACAAGATCTAGGAAGAGTTGGACTCCTAAGATCTTCTCCGCCCCCGGTCAGTATGGGTCCGCCATAGTGACACAAAAGGTCAAGCTGCTAACAGTCTAGTCTGTCCTTGGTACAGGTCACGGCACTAGTGAAAGAGGTGGGTACGCATACCCTACCATCTGAGGTACAACCGCAGTTGTCCTCCAATATCATCACATATATAATCATCGAGACACGACCGCAGTCGTTCCCAAACTAGGGGCTAGGTATGACCGCAGTCATCCTCCCTAAACACTTGAATTCAGGATGACAAGCACCCCGCATACTCATCAGTATGCGCTCCGAGTTTCCCTTAGGAATACTCATTTTACCATCTGGAAAGTTCTGACACTCAGATGGATCTATGGCACAGGGCACTACATGATTGGAGTTTCACTTGATTAGTTATGCCAATTGGGTGAATTAAGGTTGCATCAAACAAGTGGACATACAAACCCTAATTCACTTCTAGCAAGCATATAAATATCAAAACTTGAAAAGATATAAAACGTATGAAACATAATTTCTCATCTTATCATCACATGGTACTATTCACTTGCCATTCATGAGACCACACTATTCATCATACTATCACAGGATATAAATCATTTTCACAATATCACAGGGTATCAACCCTTATTAACACAAGAGGATTACACCTCATTCAGGGCTCAACCATGCCCAAAGGTCATTAAGACCATCATACTATTCCCTGCAAGATCATCATTATCTTTGTATGCCTTATAACAAGGATCAACAACATCAATTATATATAATATACCAGATCAACACAATATTGTATTAACGAGCTAAGAGATATTCATAAACAATCATAGCAGGGTTATATTAACATTATAAACATTCCTTTATTACATCAACATACAAGGAATCTAGATATGATTAACTCTCATCATATTCATTATGCGCATGTTTAGCATGAAAAAGTATCGACCATGTGGCTATAATAACCACCAATTAACATATCAAAATTATGATCATAGTAAGGAGATTAATCTACCATAATTCCATCATATAAGAATGTTAAACATGACTGCTCATCTTTATCTGATTGCATTAGAGTTAGGTTCAGTATGATAAATTATATCAATGTTACTAATCATCACTTATACCCAAACCCTAACTCACAGCATCCCCATTGGATCATGGATGCAGAAGGTGAAACATCACCATCACATTTCATACTATTCTCAAGTATGAACTCACACCTAAATCAAGGTGTAACCATCAGGTTATAGCATACTAGGGTTTTAACAATAATAGAGTACTTCATGGTTGTATTAGTCATTCAAGGACTATTCATACCCAATTACCATCATTTAGTTATATCAAAGCTAGGTATAACAAGCTATACCTAATTAGGGTTACATATCAACACAATGTGATTATAATCCCTTCTATTAATATGAATGAATAGGTAAGACTACCTTATTAAGGGTAACCCTCCATTTGTTCCATCATCATTCAATCAATATCACCATATCACAATATCACCCAGAACTGTTGGATGTTTAAAAGGTAAGACTATTGGGTTGTTTACATAAGTAAACACCTTGGATAAACCACCTATGAAATCATTGATTTGTTCTCTAGAAAGAGTCACCATCTAACCCTAGACATCCCTTGATTAACAACACAAAAATTCCCATTGAGTAGGCTAAAAACCACAATCAATTGCCAACAAGTAAAATCCTTAAGTTGATCATATAAAGGAAATCATCTAAATCCCATTATTAGGACCAACATATTACATTATCCATAATTCCACTTTATTGGAGGAATAAACATTATATCTTGACCATTGGGTCAAGTTCATATATTAAAACCATCAATTACATTATATGTTTGACCATTGCATCAAGACCTAAGAAACCAGTGGTCTAAGGATTAATGAATGCTAAAACTATATAATTCACTCACCATAAATTGTAGAGACCTCATACACCCTCATTAGTGATCATTAAATCACTATAGGTTGTTAGATCAACACTATGTTCCTGAATCAGCATCAAATATTAAGTTTATGTCATCATTGATTAATATCATCAGTAGTGTATTTAATGATTGATCATTGTACTTTTAATTGACCCAAAGCCTGACCTAAGGGGTGACCATAGGTTGTCATCATCATTTGACACCCTTGATCACGACCATCAGTTGTTATGAATACAACACCATAGGGTTGTTGCAATGGTACCATCATCGGGTCCTGGTTTATAGAAGAAATCAACTTAAACCCTAAAATTAACCATGGCTTGATAGGTGCTTAGCACCATAGGTTGTCAAACCAACCTGATCCAAGTCATCTTATACCTTAGTGATAACATACACATGATCACATGTTCATATATAACTGAAATCAGAACATGGAACATTATAAAATTCGAAATCCAAGTCAAGCATAGCTTTTTAGTGCATGGATCATCATTTTCAAGCAAGAACATAATCTAAAAAGTTTATGGTAAGCAATAAACGTGGAGCAAGTTATAAAACTTGCCTCTAATGCAAAGATGAAACCCCACAGAGAAGAAATCTCAGGCAGGTTGGATAGAAAATCCAAAAGAAGCTAGGAATTTGTCCATCTAGCACTTTTCTTCATCAAATGAGCAATTTAGGTTCTGATGAACCATGTAAATTCACTGGTCCAATCCACGCTGATCAAATGATGAACTAGATCATATAAAAGCGTAAAGAAGTGATTTATGAAATAAAAAGTCGGGCAACGCCAAATGCTACCCAACGCCTGATAACGGCTGTTATCAGCGTAAAACGCGCAATTAACCGAAACTTTTCAAACGCCTGCGTTAATTTATGATAAATGAGAGCGATTTGGGATGTCTGGATTCGTCCGGAAATGCGTCCAGAGCCTGTTTCTGGGCCAATTTTGGTTGTCTTCAACCTTTGGAATTTCCTATTCACGATCCTGTTGCAAACAGCAGGTTGACGGAGACTCAATTGACGGTTGAACTTGGATAGAAGCTACAACTTCTCACTTGGACCTCCAAAACGGAGCTCAAGCTAACTTTTTCTCTACTGCTGGGCGCCCAAAAGACCTTCCCCAAGCTGTTGCAAATTGCAGCTTTGACTGCTGTAGGATGGCCGCTTGGCCAAGCAACAGGTGGTTGCTAGCCAAGGAAGGAAGAGGAAGAAGAAGAAGACGATGGAGGAGGTAGGGCGCAACTGAACCGAAGCAAACCAGCCCTAAATTGGCCGCCCTCTCTTCATCTTCCTTATTGGTCGCGCGCTACTGTAGATGCTGATGGAGTGCCGCGCAGCAGGTGAAGGAGCCACTAGGGCGTGATCGAGGTGAGGAAGAGGATGAGGAAGAAGGGAGGAAGGAGGAGAGGGTGATGGTGGCGTTGCTGGTCGGAGCTCAAGGCACCAAAATCGCCCCAAATCCCCCCCCATGTTGTTTGGCCGAGCGGCTGCTTAGGGCGCTGCCTCCAGAAAAGAACTGCTGGAGAAGATAATCATGAAATGAAAAGAAAAGTAAAAAGGATCGTTTATAAATAGGAACTTTTGGAAAAATTGCCAAATTGACCCCAGGAACTGAAAATCCTTATAACTTTTTCCTCGGAGGTCCAAATAGCGTGATTTCTTTTGCAACTTTTCAAGAATGAGGCCCACTACAATCCCAAGGCATGAAAGCATGCTAAATATACTATTTTACTGGTTCAAAATTCCAATTGCACCCAAAAATCACTTTACTCAACTTAATCATCTTAATTATGCACTAATTGTATCTTATGTACTTGATTCAACTAAATCAAGTTAATGATGCACTAACCACCACATGAGCACTAATCAAGGTTAGATTAGGGTTTCAAACATTCAATTATGATAATAAAGCTCATTAAATTCATTAAGTAAGTTTAGGGCCTTACATTTCCCATGCAACACAACTGCTTATAAAAATAACACAATTACGAGTTTACCCATGTGTAAGTGGTTGGATCTTCACACCCCGG
The DNA here is from genome assembly GCA_963693085.1 of Alisma plantago-aquatica. Taxonomy (NCBI): domain Eukaryota; kingdom Viridiplantae; phylum Streptophyta; class Magnoliopsida; order Alismatales; family Alismataceae; genus Alisma; species Alisma plantago-aquatica. Next base: position 1,183,624,024 of record OY856410.1, on the reverse strand, counting down.
AGGGTTAAAAGCCTCCAACGACTCCTAGGTTGTCTTCAACCTTCGGTGCCTGACCTGGCCGCCAACTACGGCCTTCCTGCAGTCTGCCCCTCCTTCTTGGGACCTCGAGGACCGCCGCTAGTTGCAGCCCTAGCTCCGCTGCACCCTGGTGCATGTGGAGCACCTCCAGGTTTTGGCCAAGTTGGCTGTTCCCAAGTGAGACCAGCCCGCGACCGCTGCCATGATCACAGTAGGCTTGCATACCTCTGGTAGGAGCTGCTCGAAGACAAGAGTGTGGGTATGGTAGCCGATCCGTCTAGGGTTGTCGTGGAAGCTTTCTACCTTCAACAAGACCACATACAACCCCTCATTGCTCCAGGGACAGGATTATACCCTCTTGGTTAGGGTATGCACGAAAACAGTGAAGAAGGAAGCATGAGATCCTCTTAGGCTTGAGACTAAGGGTCCAACCCTTATATAGGGGAGGGTATCAACACCCTAAGATGTTCATCCACGAGGAAACAAGTCCATATCCCAAAAGGAAACTTATTCCTTCATTGAGAATCAATCTTCTCTCTCCTAATTATCTTCTTAATAAAGCATATTCTTTGGATATTTATGAATTCAAAAATCCTCTCTCTTATTCTCTTTATGCTTGACTTTTAATCCATTGGCATGAAATTATACTTTCTTAATACTTCTTTTTAACCATACCACAAATTCATTAATTATGTATCACATTATCCTCTTATTTTGTATTATTTGTATTTTCTCTTTCTTTTTTCCATTGGGGCTCCTTCGACCCCAAGAAACTCTAATAATTCAAAATTCCTTGTTAAGGATACTTATTATCCTTCTAGATGCATCTACATTCTTCATTTTTCATTATCTTACTTATTAAGATATTCTCTTGTAAGGATTTTTCATTATCTTTCATATCCTTTTTCCTCTTTTCATATTTCTTTTATTAGGAATCATATGTAAATGAATTTTACTCAATTGTGGCCATTAATGCCACTTTCTAGATATTTCCAAGTATTTCTCATAAATACTATGCTTAATATCCATTATCATGTATCGTTTTCCATTACTTGGAATTTTCTTCTTTTCTTCTCTTTTATATCCATTATTGGATTAATATCATAATAGGAACCACGAAATTCTTAATGTAAGGGAGATTTGCAAAGAAATCCCTTGTTTGAAGCAAAGCGTACAACCTTTTCAATTAAGTCCAAATTCACATAATCATTATATTTCAATTATGAAAACACATGCAAAATTGGGGTTGTAACAATACTAAAAGAAGTATATGGATTAAATATTTCATTTGTTATTTTTTGGAATTCTTATGGAGCATTTTTTAGCCCAAAGGGCATAACATTCCATTCATTGTGACCAAAAGGTATTGTGAAGGTAGTTGTATATCTATCTTCTTCACTTATTTGTATTTGCTAGAATCCAGATTTCAAATCAAATTTTGAGAAGATATTAGCACCATGTATTCTTTTTATTAGGTCATGTTTATTAGGAATTGGATATATGATCCATTGGAGTACTTTATTTAGAGGTTTGTAACTAATGACAAGCCTAGGAGCCCCTCTTTCTATTTCAAATGCATTTTCTACATAGAAGGCAACACAACTGTAAGGAGAGTGAAATCACCCCTTTACTAAAATATGATAAACAAAACACCATTAGAAAGCAGCAGAATAAAAAATAACTGATTATATTCAATTTCATAAAAGGTTTACAAAAATACATCAAATTCTCCCATTAGGGTTTACATCAAGACACACAATTAGGATCTAGATAGAGGGAAGTCTAGACTACTACAATGTTGTCTCCAAGTAACATCTCCATCAACCGAGTCCAAGCCAAAAGCTAAGATCTTCCTTGTCTTATCCATCACCTTGCTCAACACATGGGTGGTTGGGAAGGCACCCAGCAAAAAGGGAAAGAAAACAAGGTATGTGTCACAAAACTATTCTAGGATATCAAGATAAGTAAAGCAAATAAAAATAGGCTAGTGTTTATCATATGATGAAGATAACAAGAGTATGAGGCTATATATCAAAGAAGCTTGCCATTAACAAATATAATAAAAAGGATTTGCATGTAAGATAATTATGTCTACCTAACTAAGTAGGGTTGAGGCACCTACCGGACCTCTAACCTTAGGTGAGGGGAGAATAAGACATTCCTAGTCACCTAAAATATTATGGGGAGAATAAGACATTCCCCAGGGTGATTATTTACAGGCCCTCTATGGGTGGTTGTACATAAGTAACGCTACTTTAAATTAAATAGAACATAAATTCACATGCTAGAAAAGTAGTCATGGCAAGAGTAGTCATAATATTCAATAAGCATGGCAGTGTGGTATAAGACCCAAACAAGAAGAAATTATAATCTAATTTGAGGCATGAACAACATTAGGATTCAAGAATATGATATTTAGGGTTCATTTAAGCCTCATTAGGGAAATATAGGGTTTGGCTGCAATTATCCCAACATCGGGTGTAAGGAATGCACATACCTCTCATACCGATATCAATTACTAACTTTCACCACTTTAATTGAGTCCACGTTCCACTTTGCCTATTTTCAATGTATTAACATGTATTAGAGTACATAGTGCACATTAATATATAGAAACCCTATTTTTAGAGCTTTTTAGAAAAATTCGGATTTAGACTCTTAAAATAGCACCAATAAACTTATTAGGTTTTCCTAATCAAGGAAACATATATTTATGTTAATTTTGGATTTATGATGTTTAAGATGTAATTTTTATGGATTTCATGCATTAAATTCGTTATACAAAAATCACCCTTCATAAAACCATGAAATCTAACCTTGAAATATTTTTATTAGATAGAGATTAATTTTCCAATACCAAAACATATTTATTTGTCAAATTTGGATTAGCGGTTTAGAAGATATGAATTTTGCAATACTGACCAATAGGAAATTACCACATCATCAAACCGATCGAGATAATTAAAGAGAGTGGGAGAGGGAGAAAACACCATTCGACCAAGATCAGGTTTGAAGTTTCATAGGTAACCAAACTAGAGCTTCTAGAGAAGGTAAAACAGCAAGAAATAAAAACCTTAGAAGAGCATGGTAAAAAGAGATGAAAATCGTTGATTTTCAACATAAAAGCATGAGTTTTAAGCATGTACTAAGCAATACATGAGAAGGGTGTTAACCAAACTTGCCTTTAGGAAGGTAATAAGGTTCAAATAGAAAGGATTACGAGATTATAAGGTCTAGTTGCTCCAAGCCAAGCTCCTTTCTTGAGCAAAGGTCACCTTCTCCACTTTAGAGGTGCAAATCCTAGCAAAAGAGCAAGGAGATGACATGTTTTAGGGTTTTAGGTGGCGTTTTACCATGTATGGTCATGGTTCTGACCTAGAATAAGGTGTAAGGAAGACTATCAGTATGAAAATAGGAAATTAAGGGAGGAAACTTACTAGTTTTGGTCGAAATTACCAAGGAGGAGCTTTAGAAACCCTAATAGAGCAATTTGGAAGCCCTAGGAGCCTTCTTCACCAAGGTAGGCTCCCTCTATTACCTTGGAGAAGAAACTTTGTGGCCAAATACAGAAGAAACTATTATATAAGCTAGAGGAAATAAAAGGAGAGTAAGATTTTTCGAATTGTGAGTTGGGAAGGGGTATACATGGCTATATATAGAAAGAGTTCAAGCATGAGGAGTCTTAAGGGACTTTACATGTGTCTTTAGCCTAGGGATTGATGGCCATGCAAGAGGATAGCTCATAGAGGCTTCATGCATATCAAAAGTCGGTTATAAGAGCCCATAGATTATTCTATGCCATCCCCACCGTTTTTCAAGAAAGAAATAACCTCATTGGTTGATAGCTTTTAAGGATAAGCATCTTTATAAAGAGGGTAATCCCTATAATGCCCTTGGAAAGAAGTACCATCAAACCAAGGTGAAACTAGGTTCTCCAATGGTTTCACATCTCTTTAATGGTAATGGAATATCTAAGGATTAAAATTCAGGAGATAATTTACAAATAAAACATCCCAATTGGGTAAATTGCATAAAAGTCCAGAATGTGCATATAATTGCATAATCTGCACAAACAACATTCAAATTGGACCAAACTTCATCCACAAGTTATATTTGATGTGTAGAATATTAATTTATCATTATTTCCATATTTTGAAGTTATATAATCACATTATTCATTATTCATTATTCATGTTTTTTACTCATTTTCTCTCTCCTAAACTTATCCTAATATTTCAAGGTGGTCCAAATTAGATGAAATTTGACATGTAGGATAATTTTGATATGTAGATTTCGAATTTGAAGTTTATTTACTCTTTTGAGACTTATTTTTATGAGATATGTCATATGGCCCATTAACGGCCCATTAGCTAAATTGTTCATCCAATTAAGTTTCTTATCTTCATATTACCACTAAAATGAGTTATGTGGCCTATTTTCTATTTTCAAATCACATCAAAAAGTTAGATTAAGGTTTAGTGCACTTAATTATGGTAATTAAGCTTTCACTGAGGTATTTGTGCATAAACCTTTCCATTGGTATAATTAGTGAATAAATATTCACTAAACCACTATAAATTCCACTAATTAAATAGAAAGGCCAATAAGGATAGAAATGAAAGGAAAAGATGGGAAAGAGGGTCAAAAGACAAAATTTCAGAATTCAGTATGTTACAACACTCCACCCCTTAAAGAGGATTTCGTCCCCGAAATCACAAGCAAGAAGGGAAGGGTGAGTGTGCAACATCTCATCACAAAACATCAGGTTATTTCTCCAACCTTAACTTCCACCAAACAATTCATCAACATATACTCCACAAGCATTTCAACATAGGATTAGTTCTCAAGGATCACATAGGTTCCATTATTTAGATATTCTTTTTAGGAGATTTAACATTATTTACATTTTTGGCTTATTAAGATTATATTTATTATGATATCACATTATCATTATTATTCTTTTAATTGTGTCATGTCATATTTACTTTGTTTCCAAAAGAGTTATATTTCATTATTATGCTTGAAACCATATATATTTCTTATTTACCTCATTATGAGTTTTAACGCAATTAGAGTTTACTCAATTATCAATATACTTGATTATTATCCTTAATAATTGGATTTAGTCTCTGTTATCAACATATTGAATTATAACAAATTGTTTTGCATGAATTAAGACATTTTATCCAACTTGTTACAAGTAATCCAAATAATGTCACATTAATCACTTATATCTATATTTAACATTGTCACATTAACTTTCTTATTCACATTAAAGTCATCAGTAATCATTTTTCCATATTTATTCAGTTCGTATGATTGGTTATGCACTTTTATGTGAATCAATTACTACTTATCCATATTGAAGCCATTCCATGTATTTTAATGATCAAGGTGAGGCATATTACGAATTGATTTACATTAAGTTACCAATCATGTGTATATTCGATAGCAAGGTAACATACCATGCATTTCATATTGATGACTTGATTAATATGTGTTTAGATGATTATATATATATCATTTATGTGTATCAAAGTATGTTAACTGATTATGAAACCTAATGTCATTAATGTATCATGAAAGGCAATAAGGATGTATATGTTAAGGTTATATGATTACAACTTAGGGTTCAGGTTAATGTGATCACCAAATTTTACTTAGCATGTATCAAGTCTAAGATTATGTTACAATTATCTTACTTGTCATTTCGTTAGGGTTTATTGGTTTATGATATGGCCAACACCATGCATATCCATTAGGATTAATATGTGAGTTACTCATATTATGTGCATTAGGTATTCATTAGGGTTTGAACATATAAATTTTTCCTCAAATGACCATTATATATTCATTAATATATAAACAAGCATGTTAGGATATAACTATAACTTGTTTGGACCCCACTAAGGTTTCAAGCACAACAACCTCCTAAGTATGGGGTTAGGGTTTCTAAAGATAGTGTAGATAGATTTCAAGATGTCATAGGGATCCATCCCCCTAAAGAGGATTTTGTCCTTAAAATCTAACCACCCAACATCATCAAACTAACTATACCCCATCCCTTTAAGAGTTCGACCTATCAAGCCAAAATACACTAGGGTTAAAGGATGAGTCTAACTAAACCATGTACAAGATCCATCACACTTCCTCTGTGCACTCTAATAGCTCACTTAATCCCAAACTTCAAAGTCTAGGGATAAACTATCGAAGCATGTGGCCCCAAGGGACATAAGGAGACTATCTTGGTATCCATCCTCAAACAAGTCATCATACACCTAAAACTTAGGGTTCTCAAAGATATACAACCTAGATGTCTAAGGTCACTATTGCCTAAAACCAAACTATTTCGGACAATCCATTTTAGGTTAGGCCAGGCCAGTATCATATGGATCTTGGAGTCCTCATAAACCAACCAAGTGGCACGGAGGAAAATATTCCCAGCCCCCAGAACCTGATCCTTTCTAGACACCTTTGCTTCAACTTCATGCCCTAATAGTTGCCTAAAGCCAAACCTAAACAACATTAAGTTATGCATATTTTAGTTATGAGTATTTTATGGTTTTATTCATCATGATACTAATGTGGAACTATAGGGTCCTAAATCAACCTTTCATCATTTATAGATCAACTCTAAGGCAATCATGTCACCTAAAGTAAATATGTAAGGCAGGGATTCTAATTAGGGAGACAAAACTAAAATAGTCAGATTCCAACTACCATGGGCTCTGATACCATGCTGTAAGGAGAGTGAAATCACCCCTTTACTAAAATATGGTAAAAAAACACCATTAGAAAGTAGCAGAATAAAAAATAACTGACTATATTCAATTTCATAAAATTTTTACAAAAATACATCAAATTCTCCCATTAGGGTTTACATCAAGACACATAATTAGGATCTATATAGAGGGAAGTCTAGACTACTACAATCTTGTCTCCAAGTAACATCTCCATCAACCGAGTCCAACCAAAAGCTAAGATCTTCCTTGTCTTTTCCATCACCTTGCTCAACACCTGGGTGGTTGGGAAGGCACCCAGCAAAAAGGGAAAGAAAACAAGGTATGTGTCACAAAACTATTCTAGGATATCAAGATAAGTAAAGCAAATAAAAGCATGCTAGTGTTTATCATATGATGAAGATAACAAGAGTATGAGGCTATATATCAAAGAAGCTTGCCATTAACAAATATAATAAAAAGGATTTGCATGTAAGATAATTATGTCTACCTAACTAACTAGGGTTGAGGCACCTACCAGACCTCTAACCTTACGTGAGGGGAGAATAAGACATTCCCAGTCACCTACAATATTATGGGGAGAATAAGACATTCCCCATGGTGATTATTTACATGCCCTCTGTGGGTGGTTGTACATAAGTATCACTATTTTAAATTAAATAGAACATAAATCCACATGCTAGAAAAGTAGTCACGGCAAGAGTAGTCATAATATTCAATAAGCATGGCAGTGGGGTATAAGACCCAAACAAGAAGAAATTATAATCTAATTTGAGGCATGAACAACATTAGGATTCAAGAATAGGATATTTAGGGTTCATTTAAGCCTCATTAGGGAAATATAGGGTTTGGCTGCAATTATCCCAACATAGGGTGTAAGGAATGCACATACCTCTCTTACCGATATCAATTACTAACTTTCATCACTTTAACTGAGTCCAAGTTCCACTTTGCCTATTTTCAATGTATTAACATGTATTAGATTACATAGTGCACATTAATATATAGAAACCCTATTTTTATAGCTTTTTAGAAAAATTCGGATTTAGACTCTTAAAATAGCACCAATAAACTTATTAGATTTTCCTAATTAATAAAACATATATTTATGTTAATTTTGGATTTATGATGTTTAAGATGTAATTTTTATGGATTTTATGCATTAAATTCGTTTTCCAAAAATAACCCTTCGTAAAACCATGAAATCAGACCTTGAAATATTTTTATTAGATAGAGATTAATTTTCCAATTCCAAAACATATTTATTTGTCAAATTTGGATAATCAGTTTAGAAGATATGAATTTTGCAATACTGACCAATAGGAAATTACCACATCATCAAACCGATCGAGATAATTAAAGAGAGAGGGAGAGGGAGAAAACACCATTCGACCAATATCAGGTTTGAAGTTGCATAGGTAACCAAACTAGAGCTTCTAGAGAAGGTAAAATAGCAAGAAATCAAAACCTTAGAAGAGCATGGTAAAAAGAGATGGAAATCGTCGATTTTCAACATAAAAGCATGAGTTTTAAGCATGTACTAAGCAATATATGAGAAGGGTGTTAACCAAACTTTCCTCTAGGAAGGTAATAAGGTTCAAACAAAAAGTATTACGAGATTATAAGGTCTATTTGCTCCAAGACAAGCTCCTTTCTTGAGCAAAGGTCACCTTCTGCACTTTAGAGGTGCAAATCCTAGCAAAAGAGCAAGGAGATGACATGTTTTAGGGTTTTAGGTGGCATTTTACCATGTATGGTCATGGTTCTGACCTATAAGAAGGTGTAAGGAGGACTATCAGTATGAAAATAGGGAATTAAGGGAGGAAACTTACTATTTTTGGTCAAAATTACCAAGGAGGAGCTTTAGAAACCCTAATAGAGCAATTTGGAAGCCCTAGGAGCCTTCTTCACCAAGGTAGGCTCCCTCTATTACCTTGGAGCAGAAAATTCGTGGCCAAATATAGAAGGAACTATTATCTAAACTAGAGGAAATAAAAGGAGAGCGAGAGTTTTCAAATTGTGAGTTGGGAAGGGGTATACATGGGTATATATAGAAAGAGTTCAAGCATGAGGAGTCTTAAGAGACTTTCCATGTGTCTTTAGCCTAGGGATTGATGGCCATGCAAGAGGATAGCTCATAGAGGCTTCATTCATATCAAAAGTTGGTTCTAAGATCCCATATATTATTCTATGCCATCCCCACCATTTTTCAAGAAAGAAATAACCTCATTGGTAGATAGCTTTTAAGGATAAGCATCTTTATAAAGAGGGTAATCCCTATAATGCCCTTGGAAAGAAATACCATCAAACCAAGGTGAAACTGGGTTCTCCAATGGTTTCAAATCTCGTTAATGATAAGGGAATATCTAAGGATTAAAATTTAGGAGATAATTTGCACATAAAACCTCCCAATTGGGTAAATTGCATAAAAGTCCAGAATGTGTATATAATTGCATAACCTGCACAAACAACATCCAAATTGGACCAAACTTCATCCACAAGTTATCTTTGATGTGTAGAATATTAATTTATCGTTATTTCCATATTTTGAAGTTATATAATCACATTATTCATTACTTATGCTTTTTACTCATTTTCTCTCTCCTAAACTTATCCTAATATTTCAAGGTTGTCCAAATTAGATGAAATTTGACATGTAGGCTAATTTTGATATGTAGATTTCGAATTTGAAGTTTGTTTACTCTTTTGAGACTTATTTTTATGAGATATGTCATATGGCCCATTAACGACACATTATCTAAATTGTTCATCCAATTAAGTTTCTTATCTTCATATTACCACTAAAATGAGTTATGTGGCATATTTTCTATTTTCAAATCACATCAAAAAGTTAGATTAAGGTTTAGTGTACTTAATTATGGTAATTAAGCTTTCACTGAGGTATTTGTGCATAAACCTTTCCATTGGTATAATTAGTGAATAAATGTTCACTAAACCACTATAAATTCCACTAATTAAATAGAAAGGCCAATAAGGATAGAAATGAAAGGAAAAGATGGGAAAGAGGGTCAAAAGACAAAATTTTAGAATTCAGTATGTTACAACAACTCCATGGAGAGGAGCTAGGTCTAATTAATTTCTTTGTCTCAAGTTCTTTTATTTCATTTTTACATATTTCTAAAAGTCTTTGATTCATTTGGATGGGTCTGGCTTTCGTTGGGATTTTAGTTTCATCAAAATTGTTAATATATGGTAAAGTAACTTCATGTTTCTTTCTATGCCAGAATGTTGAGGGTAGTGTGGAGCATATTTCTTTTCATCTTTTTCTTGAAATTATATTATTAGTTTTTGAAAAATACTAATTTTGATTTTATTATGAATTCTTTCAGTTTCTATTTCTATGTTGAGTTCGTCAATGAAGTTTTCTTTGTTTTTGATTGAAGTGTTTATTTGTTGTAGAAATGATACTTTGGGTTCATTTTTGAACTTAAAGGTAATCATTTTTCCATTTATATTAGCATGTACTCCTTTTGTATCCACTATAATAGGTAGTATTTTATTCAGGAATGGTCTCCCTATGATTATATCCTCAGTTATTTTTTTGGCTAACATGAAAGTAGTTTTAATACATGTATGTTTTATACAAACATGGACATTAGGGATTTTATAATTGATTTGTAATTTGTCATTAGCGCATGAATTGACATTGTGTGGTTTTTTCAAAATATTTGGTTGGTATTATATCTTCTCTAATGCAGTTTATGTCTGCTGCAGAATCAAATAAAGCTAGTTTCTTAATAGTGAAATCTGGGAAATTTTAATTATAACATCTCCCTTCCATTTTCTTTTTATATATTGTTGGATTCTATTTAGGGATTTGTTATTGTATTTATCTTGACTTTCTGAATGTTCATATGTCTTTTTAGTTTCTTTTAAATTTTTTATCTCTTTTTTAATAATTTTTGTTCTCTTTTGAAGTCTTTTAGAGTTGGTTGTTTTTCAGTTACTCTTTTAGTATCATATGAAATATTTTTGTTTGGACTACCTTTAGAGTTTATTTCTTTTTTATTCATTTTGATATATATATTTTGAAAATAATTTTATTTTTTCTTGATTATTTTTAACATTCTTAATAGTTTCAAGAATGAAATATTGTTCTGTGCTTAATACATTTACAGAGTACTCTTCACTTTCTTTACTTTTAGTTTTAGATAGATTATTTACTTTATCAATCATGTGTTTATTATTGAAAGAATGAGAAATTTCTTCTTTTAATTGTAGATTACTCTTGTTTGTAATATTTTGGACTGACAGGCTCTCACGAGGGTTTTCATGATGCAATGGTCTAATTTTACTATCAGACTTATTAGTCTCATACCACGATGGAACAAGCCTACATATTTTTTCTTTAAGTTCTTTGATATAATAATTTTTTTACCATTTAAAGAAATGTATATTTTTTCAATGGTATTGCATTTGTGAATACCATTTTTCTCTAATGTAATCTCTTTCTTTTCTATCAATGTTTTCATAAAATTGTTTTGTCTTGAAATTATTTCTATCAGATAAAAATTCTTCTCTTAGCTTTTCTTTATCGATGATGAATTTTTTTTTTATTTTTCATTGAATTACTTTTATTTATGGTTTAAAGGGTATTCACTATTTCATTGACGCCTATTAGTGAGTTAAGCATTTTATTCAACATATTTTTTTATTTCTATTGAGAAATTTTTTAAATAACCTTGTGATAACACCCAAATATACGCATTTTCTCTATGCATTTCATCTATAGTTTCGTGTCACTTTGGTCTTAATATGCACTCTTTTTCTCATATTTTAGTTCTTTTCTTATTTACTTAGATAATATAACTATCTAGCCAGTGATGTAACCAATCTAGCTAGTTTTTTAGACAAGCTGGCACCGAACTTGTGATGACAACTTTTTCCATGTTTTCTCTCCAACTGAGGCCCAGTGAACTACGTTATTTTCTATATCTTCTAATGATGAACACATATTCATCACTATCTGAGTCACATCTTGGGCCCAGTTCTGCTCTGATTAATTACTTTTATTAGCTTTATCTTCTAATATGTGAATTTACCTAGCTTAATTGGTTTATCTTCATTTAATTGAGATTTGTGCACCTATGTGCAGGTCAAAGTGGGTACAAAGGCCCAATCTCCTTGGCTCATCTCTCAATTGTTAACCTGTGTTCAAGCTACAGTAACCCCTTCATCAGGCCATGACCCCTCTCTCAGCCCACGTTCTATCAGACTCTCGCCTCCAACCCTAAGCCATGCATGCAAGACTGCGACCCCCTCACACCGCGGTCGTAGTTTTATCTCCTCCTACACCGCGGTCGCGGTTCCTACCCCTCTCTTCTCTCCCTCACAGCGCTCATACCCTACACCGCGGTCACGGTTTTCACTTCCTCGACCTGTTCTCCCCACCCCACAACAACTGCGACCTCCCGTTCTCAATACCACGACTGCCATCTACAACCACGCTCGCGGTAGCAGTCATTCAAGCCATCGGGGTGTCCTCTCCTCCAAAGCCGCACCCTCGGTCTGCAGTCATTCCCCTACACCGTGGTTGCCTCCTCTAAGGTCTGCCGCAGATGGCAACTACTGCCATCACAACCGTGACCCAAGGCAACACTAATCGCGACTGTGGTGATCAAGTACAACACTGAGCCATGACCCGTGGTGATGTCTTCCCCCTCAGTCACGACAACATCTCCAACACCGTGACCCCTCTCCTTCTCGGTCACGATCGAGCATTCACCGCGAGCCCCTCTTGATCGTGATCATCACCAGCCAAGCAACTATGACCTTACTGACCAACCGCGGGCGGCTCTTCATAGCCGCGACATCAACAGTCAATCGCGGCCGCGACAACCTCTCCAACCACATACATCATTTCCTCAGCCGCGGCCCGTGGCCTACAGCCCGCGACCTCTCCCGCTGCACCTCCAACTTCGGTGCGACAGCAACGCCTCCAGTCACCGCGACCAACGTCGAAGACACCTTGACCCACGGTCGGCTTCACCGCGACCCGCGGTCCTCTTCGTCCCTACCCACAACTGCGATCTGCAACAGACCGTGATCCCCTCCAAACTCAATAGTCGTGGTCGCGGCACCTCATAGACCTCAACCAAGGTACTAACAGCAGGGTACCTCAACCCCTACAAGTCGTGGTCAGTGCATAATCACTAGACCTGGATCGAGCAACAAGGACAACACCCAAACCCAGCCAACTCTATAAATAGCCACCTACCCCTGCCTCTCAAGGGGGGTATCGAGTCCAGACCGGAGAGTCCATACCGGGTGAGACAAAGTCCAAACCGGAAGGCTACCCGCTTGTGTCCAGCCCAAGGAGGACTTCGACCTGGTGTCCCGCAGGAGAGAATGCTGGTCTGAGAAGACTTTAGTGCTCACTCCACGCTGCCCACTACAATAGGCTTCCATTCTCTCTCCATCCATCCGCCTATTTCCACCCAGATCTATGGTGGAAACCCATATCAGGATCATCCTCCACCTCCGTTCATCCATCGAGCTACTGTTTGGGGCAGATCTAGAGAGAGAGAGGACCAAGGAGTCCAAAAAGATCAAGGAGGAGGACCAAAAGACGAGATCCAGCCAATACGGAGGCTAAGGAGCGAGAGCCACCTCTCCTCTATGGGCTACATCTCTTCTTCTCTTTTCTTCTGCTATGTTCCTTAGTTTCTTGTACAACGATGTTAGTCCATCTTTGTTCGGTGCCAATTGTGTTTGTCCATGGCTAGTTGAGCTCCTTCTTGGCTATCTAGCCCGGTTTGGGAATGTTTATGTACTTTAGTCTTAAGCAAGTAGTTTTATTCCATATATAGTATATTGCTTGTTCTATCTCCTCTCTCTAGTTATGATTGCTAATTTGGTTGATCTCTTTCTAGTTTGAACTGCTATTTATGCATGTATTGAGAGATCTATTATAGGAATAGATGAGAGTTGATAGTTTGGATCGGAATCTGAGAGGAGGACGGTTCGAGGTCATTTATTCCTAACATATCAGGATACTCTAAAGACCCGAGAGGGAATCTGAGAATATTTCAATATGTTGATTTGTCATCCTCGAATAGAGGTTAGATGGCATATCATTGATGGTTTTAGTCACGCTACGCGAGAGCGAGTGGGATGACCCCACAGGAACAGATACCACAATGTGTACTATGTTCAGATATAGATTGCTTGCTTAGGCGTTTGAGGGTTGTCTATGCCTGAGAACAGATGCATAGACTGCCTAGGTTGTGGTTACATAGCTAAGAACTCCTTCTCTCTGATTAGTAGAATCTTGCGGACTCTGTTTCATTTTGTTTTCTTTCTTTTCTTTTCTTTTCTTTGTTTTGTTTTAATTCGTGACAACCCACTAGACTAGTTCTAGAACATTCTTTTTCATTGACTATAGTTTTGGCTTATCTGACTAAAGAACAAAATCGTTGGTGTCCTAAACATCCTCACATCCCTGTGTTCGACCCCATATATCTACTTCGACCCCGTAATAAAAGTTACGGGGGTCTTTGAAGTTTTCAGGTTATAATTATAAAAGTCTGACTCACTTATGAGCCAATCACCTTGTGAAGATACAGTTGTCAAAAATAAAGATATCTAAGTCTTAAATCTTAAAAATTTTAAAACCAAAGGAGCTTGATATAAATAATGATTTTATTGAGCAATCTTATTCTCTTTTCGATAAGTTGATTCGTAGTGGCCTGTCAACAGTTGAACTACTGTGACAAGGAGGCCTCAGACCTAGGTATTTCTTAAAGAAATTTGAATATGATACACTCAGAAAGGTTTGTGGGTGAGAGATTGAAATCATCAACCAAGGGATTACTAAGTGGCCTGTCAATAACTAAACCTAGCCCTACAAAACCCTAAACGCCTACCACGGCTAAAGCGGGTGCAACGGGCTACCACTACGACAAGGAGGCCTCGGACCCTAGAACCCCAAGAAGGAAGATCCCAAACTCTCACCCCTTTAGAGAAAGAGAAAGAGACACAAGTGTATCATATTCAATTTTCTTTAAGAAATACCTAGGTCTTAGGCATCCTTGTCGTAGTAGTTCAACTGTTGACAGGCCACTAGGAATCAACTTATTGAAAAGAGAATAAGATTGCTCAATAAAATCATTATTTATATCAAGCTCCTTTGGTTTTAAAAATTTTAAGATTTAAGCCTTAGATATCTTTTTTTTGACAACTGTATCTTCACAAGGCTATTTAAAAAATTTCTCATTAGAAATTAAAAAAATGTTGAATAAAATGCTTAACTCACTAATAGGCGTCAATGAAATAGTGAATACCCTTCAAACCATAAATGAAAGTAATTCAATGAAAAATAAAAATAATTTCATCATCGATAAAGAAAAGCTAAGAGAAGAATTTTTATCTGATAGAAATTATTTCAAGAAAAAACAATTTTATGAAAACTTTGATAGAAAAAAAAGAGATTACATTAGAGAAAAATGGTTTTCACAAATGCAATACCATAGAAAAAATATACATTTCTTTGAATGGTATAAAAATCATTATATCAAATAACTTAAAGAAAAAATCTATAGGCTTGTTCCATTGTGGTATGAGCCTAATAAGTCTGACAGTAAAATTAGACCATTGCATCATGAAAACCCTCATGAGAGCCTGTCAGTCCAAAATATTACAAACAAGAGTAATCTAAAATTAAAAGAAGAAATTACTCATTCTTTCAATAATAAACACATGATTGATAAAGTAAATAATCTATCTAAAACTAAAAGTAAAGAAAGTGAAGAGTACTATGTAAAGGTATTAAGCACAGAACAATATCTCATTCTTGAAACTATTAATAATGTTAAAAATGATCAAGAAAAATTAAAATTATTTTCAAAATATATCAAAATGAATAAAAAAGAAATCAACTCTAAAGGTAGTCCAAACCAAAATATTTCGTATGATACTAAAAGAGTAACTGAAAAACAACCAACTCTAAAAGACTTCAAAAGAGAACAAAAAATTATTAAAAAGGAGATAAAAGATTTAAAAGAAACTAAAAAGACATGAAAATTTAGAAAGTCAAGATAAATCCAAAAAATCCCTAAATAGCATCCAGCAATATATAAAAATAAAATGGAAGGGAGATGTTATAATTAAAATTAACCCAGATTTCACTATTAAGAAATTAGCCTTATTTGATTATGGAGCAGACATAAACTGCATTAGAGAAGGTCTAATACCAGCCAAATATTTTCAAAAAACCACACATAATGTCAATTCAATCACTAATGACAAATTACAAATCAATTATAAAATCCCTAATGTCCATGTTTGTATAAAACATACATGTATTAAAACTACTTTCATGTTAGCCAAAAATATAACTAAGGATATAATCATAGGGACACCATTCCTGAATAAAATACTACCTATTATAGAGGATATAAAAGAAGTACATGCTAATATAAATGGAAAAATGATTAGCTTTAAGTTCAAAAAGAATCCAAAGTATCATTTCTACAACAAATAAACACTTCAATCAAATACAAAGAAAACTTCATTGACGAACTCAACACAGAAATAGAAACTAAAAGAATTCATAATAAAATCAAAAGCAGTAATTTTCAAAAACTAATAATAGAATTTCAAGAAAAAGTTGAAAAAGAAATCTGCTCCACACTACCCTCAGCATTCGGGCATAGAAAGAAACATGAAGTTACTTTACCATACATTAACAATTTTGATGAAACTAAAATCTCAACAAAAGCCAGACCCATCCAAATGAATCAAACACTTTTAGAAATATGTAAAAATGAAATAAAAGAACTTGAGACAAAGAAATTAATTAGACCTAGCTCCTCTCCATGGAGTTGCACTGCCTTCTCTATAGAAAATACATCCAAAATAGAAAGAGGGACTCCTAGGCTTGTCATTAATTACAAACCTCTAAATAAAGTACTCCAATGGATCAGATATCAAATTCCTAATAAACATGACCTAATAAAAAGAATACATGGGGCTAATATCTTCTCAAAATTTGATATGAAATCTGGATTCTGGCAAATACAAATAAGTGAAGAAGATAGATATAAAACTGCCTTCACAATACCTTTTAATCGCTATGAATGGAATGTTATGCCTTTTGGGCTAAAAAATGCTCCATCAGAATTCCAAAAAATAATGAATGAGATATTTAATCCATATACTTCTTTTAGTATAGTCTATATTGACGATGTACTTATTTTCTCTAAAGACTGTGGCCAACATTGGAAACACCTAAACACATTCCTTCAAATAGTAAAGCATAATGGACTAGTAGTTTCTGCTAAAAAGATGAAACTATTTCAAACAAGCATTCAATTTCTAGGATACAAAATAGAAAATGGAACTGTATCACTTATAATAAGAGCCATAGACTTTGCTAACAAATTCTCAGATGAAATCCTAGAGAAAAAACAACTCCAAAGATTTTTAGGATGCTTAAACTATATATCTGATTTCTATAAAAATCTGGCACTAGATAGAAAACTCCTTACAGATAGACTAAAAAAGATTCCACCAAGTTGGACCATAGATCACACAAAGGCTATTCAAAGAATAAAATCAAAAGTTCAAAGGTTACCATGTTTAAATATCATTGACCCAGAGGCCTATAAAATAGTAGAAATAGATGCATCAGATATAGGATATGGAGGAATTCTTAAGTAAAAAATTGATAATAAAGAACATTTGGTTCGATACACCTCAGGAGTGTGGAATGAAACTAGAAAAAATTATTCAACTAGAAAAAAAAGAAATATTAGCCATATTTCTCTCTATTACAAAATTTCAGGGTGATCTTTTAAATAATAAATTTTTATTAAAAGTAGATTATAAATCAGCTAAATTTGTCTTAGAAAAGGATGTGAAAAATCTTGCCTCAAAGCAAATATTTGCTAGATGGCAAGCTATATTTGATTTTGATATAGAATTCATAAAAGGAGAAAAGAATTTTTTACCTGATTTCTTATCGAGAGAATTTTTGCAAGGAAATTGTCTTCAAAAAGACTAGCATGATGACATCAATTCTGGCTACTAAACAAAGTCCTCCCACAATAACACAGACAAGGAGGGAGAAGGAAAATATAGAAAATATGGAAGTTGATTCATCAACTAAAACATACTTTGAATTTATCCTAAAATCATCTAAAGAGGTGCTTATTCTTTAAAATGAGGATCTCTCAAAAGAAATTGAATATATAATAAATAGATATTTTTCTGAAGGATATAATCATATTCCCACCCTACCTGGGAAAAACCAAATATACTATGAAAAAATACTTTTAGAAATAGGAAGTGCAAAAGTTTTTCATAATTATAGAGATAAATACATAAAAAGAAACTTGTAGTTTTCTCAACTAAAAATTCAAAAAATAATCATGCAATCTGAATGGAATAAAGAAGGAAACCCTAATATTCCAAGTCAATTTAAAACATTCTATCAAACCTAATATTACAACTATTGGGATTATCAAAATGCATGGGAAAAGGTTTTATATGTTCAGAATACACTAATAAGTCACACATGGTCAGTAAAATGGTCATTACAAACCAAATTGCCGAATTGGTTTTTCTATAAATTCTGGCAAAATTTTGGGGCAATAAGAGAAATACTCCCCACAATATTAAAGAAAAATATTATGGGAAATGATCTTATTGAGGAAGATCGAAACATGATGAAATATATCTCTTCTCATGGAATACCATGATTTATACAATGGAAATGGGAGAAAGAAATAATCAAATTACCACCAATTCTAGAAAGACGAATATATGTCAAATGGTGGGACAAGTTTAATATTGATCCCATTTTAAAGGGAAAATTGATTCCAATACTAGTTTCTGGATCCCAACATAACCCAGAAACTAAAAAAATTAGAATGCTTTTATTTAGGTAACTAAAGCAAGAGTTGACAAGAAAAATTCAAATTTAAAATCCAAATATTGAAGATAAATAACTACAATTGATGGTCTTTGAAGAAATGTCAAAAGTTATGGATGAAAATAGCCCAGAGGACTCAAATAAATTTGAAATTGAAGAAGACGGGAAAAAGGAAGAAAGTGAAAAAATAGTTACCAGACAGTAAAAAAGTAATGGGTAAAAGTTAAAAGTAAATAAAAATAATAGTCTGGTAAAAGATAAAAGGTGAATAGAAACAATGATGTGGTAAAAGTAAAAGCAAAATATTTGATACATTTTTCTTAAGATTCCATCTATAAAAAACGAAGTCACTCAAACATGGAAGTGACATCTCCATAAAAAACAAATGGAGAAGAGGACAAGAATATTTTATTGCATGCATACAACAAGAAAGGCATCAAACACTTGTATAGGGCACAAGGTTGAATGAACAAGTGGCAAACACATCAAATTTGGCCACTGCATCATCAACAAACACGTATCAAAGACAAAAATAGAAGAGAGCAAATGGCAAGCCAAGGAACTTTATCCACTTCATCCGAAGTGCCTATAAAAGGCAAAGAAGTTGAAGAAGAAAGCAAGAGTTGTGATAGCCACAACACTCTTCCACCCAAAGAGCCCCCCTTGCTTATTGAGCTTAGTTATTATAGTAGGAAGTGTCTTATCTCAAAATTCTCCTCCTTAGAGAATTTCCAAGTCTTGTTATCCTTCCTCCACTTCACTTATATTGTAATTTCGTCTATATAGTCATGTGTTCTTAGTTTCCACATATTTTCCGAGTGTAAACCCTCCAGTTACCAATAAAATTTCCATTTTGTTAAGATCAATTGTGTGTACATGTTCTTCCCTCTTTGAATCATAATCAAAGATCCTTTCTTTGTCTAAAGAAAGAACAAAAGATCGTGGTGTGCTTTGGCATTCAACGCTCTCGAAGAACAACCATCATCTACGCCGGTAATCAGTTTGTTTTCTACTATTATTTAATCAGTTTTAATTATTTTTATTTAAGCATTCCCCCTTCTTCGTAAACAAATTAAATACCTATTAACCTTTAATCACAAACCCTAATCCACATCTAATCACCGTAATCACAAACCCTAATCCACCTCTAATCACTCACTTCTATCATTTATCCAAACACAGATCAGCCATTCCTACTCCACCAATTATTCATCAAACTCCACCAATACCCCAACACCGCATTCCACCAACTCTCTACCGACCAACTACCAAAATCTTAGCTTCTATTACCACTTGTTTGCTTCAATTCGTGTCTTTGACAAGTGTTTTTGTTACATGAGTGGTGATATTTGTTGTGTCTGCCACGTACTCTTTTGTCTTTGTGACTTTTGACAGATATCCTTCATCTTCCTTTTCATATGCCACTTTTTCTATTTCTACTTTGAGTCTTGACAACTGTCTTTTGTCTTTATGTATAGGGAAGAGCTATCTTGTCTTTTCTTCTTTTGTCACTTCTTCAGCAAGGTATTTTTACTTATTATTTTGAATCGAGTAATCCATAACAATCATCTCCATTTTCAAAGTTACTTTCTCCTTGAGTAATATCCAGGATTGGAATATTTTCTGGATCTAGGATTTCATCAAATATAATTAATTGAGAATTGTCCATGTTAGGGTCTCTTATAAGAGACTTTCCTGATAATTTTATTTTCTTATGTGGAGGACCCCTTTTAGTTTCTTGATCAATAAGATAATAAAAAACTGGGGTAGATATTAACTTTCCCTTTAAAATAGGGTCTATGTTGAATTTGTCCCACCATTTAATCAATACTTTCCTTCCTAGGTCGGGTAAAAAGGCATTAGTTTATTTTTTCCATTTCCATTGCATAATCCATGGGATTCCATAAGCACAACAACATCTTAGTATGTTAAGATCTTCTTGATCTAAATTTTCAAATAATGGAATATAATTATTAAGCTTTTATGGGAATATTTCCCGAGTAGCTCCATATTTTTTCCAAAAAAATGTAGAAGAGACAATTTGGTAGGGTAGTCCTATAAGACCATTTTATGAACCATGAATGAGTCATTTGACTATTTTGAATATATAAGACATTTTTCCAGGCATCTTGATAGTCCCAGTAATAGTAGTACTGGGGTTGATGTTTGTCTTTAAATCTTCTTGGAGTATTAGGATTTCCATCATTGTTCCATTCTGAAATGGTGATAATTTTTTAGATTTTTAATTGAGAAAAGGATATCATCTTCTTTTTTGATTTGTCACTAAAATTATGAAATAATTTTACACTACCAGTTTCCATGAGAATTTTCTCATAATAGTAGTGGTTCTTTCCAAGCATTGTCAGAATAAAATTATATTTATCAGGAAGGTAATTTTGTAGTAAAGTTTTTGTTTCTTTGGATAAGTCTTCATTTTCTAAAGTTATTGTATGTATTGATGTTTTGAATATGAATTTTGATATGTTTTTTTGCAGGAAATCTACTTCCATTTCATCGTTACCTTCCTTAGTAGAAATACTTGATTTTGAACATACCTCTGGGATACAGACTTGGGATGTTGATGCAGACATATTTTGATATTTCTGTGAAGAAGTCATATAAACTAAAATAAATATTTAAAACATCCTTTTGATGTGTCTCTTATGAAATAGTAAGTGCATGAATGAAATTATCTTTATAATCTAATGCAGCTCTTATTTTCTTTAAGAACATAAGTTCAGGTTTCTTCCTAAACTCAAAAGTTACAAAGTTATTATTAATTCGAGTATGAACCCCTTTTTCACTAACTAATATAGGGAGAATTTTATTAAGAAAGGGTATCCCAATGATAATATCCTCAGTTACATTTTGAGGAAGGATAAAAGATGTTTTAATATTATTATTGTTGATGCATATGTGTGCTTCAGAAATTTTATGTTTTACTTTGAGTTTATCTTTTGTAGCAGAATTAACATGATGATTAGTTGTTTTGTAATATTTTGTTGGTATAAGGTTTTCTCTTATACAATTAACATCAGCTCCAGAATCAAATAAAGCTATCCCTTTCTAGGGTGAAGTCATTAATTTTTATAATCACTTCACCTTTCCATTTTCTCTTAACAAATTTTTGAAGATTATTAACAAAGGAATCTTCATTATCTTCCTTTGTTTCATCGACTTGGTTTTTATTTGAGCATTCTCCGAGCATTATATATATATATATATATATATATATATATATATATATATATATAGAGAGAGAGAGAGAGAGAGAGAGAGAGCCAGGCTAGAATACACTCGAGTAAGGATAAATTTATATATATATATATATATATATATATATATATATATATATATATATATATATTTATATATATATATAGAGAGAGAGAGAGAGTCAGGCTAGAATACACTCGAGTGTACAGATCACGTCGTACACCCCAATGGTGTTTGCTTATCTAGACCATGTTTTTCCAAAATCTAATCCATTGATCTTCATGGTTACAATAATAATAGGTCACATACAAAAGTTGAACTCATTTGGATGAGTGTAAGTCACTCATCCAAGGACAAAAAAATCGACGCACAAAACTAATTTGAAATACATGATTTTTGCATCCTTTAGATGCACGGCCTATAAGTGTCCAAATGAGCTAAAATTTATTATATAGTACGTTCTTATGATAATTAAGAAGATCAACAGTTTATATTTTTCAAAAAATTATTACATCTTTAGAAATGACTGAGGTGTACGGTGCCTCCGGTACACTCGAGTGTACACTAGTCTGACTATATATATATATGTATATATATATACATGCATATAAACACACACACACACATATGTATACATATATATAGTCGGGCTAGAATGCACTCGAGTGTACAGACTACGTCGTACATCCCAATGGTGTTTGCCTATCTAGACCATGTTTTTACAAAATCTAACCCATTGATCTTTGTGCTTACAATAATAATAGACCACATATGAAATTTGAGTCCATTTGGATGAGTGTAAGTCACTCATCCAAGGAAAATAAAATTGACGCACAAAACTAATTTGAAATGCATGATTTTTGCCTCCTTTAGATGTATGACCTATAAGTGTCCAAATGAGTTGAAATTTATTATATAGTGTGTTCTTAAGATATTTAAGTAGATCAACGGTTTAGATTTCCAAAATAATATATTCATAATGGAAAATGACTGAGGTGAATGGCGACTCTAGTACACTTGAGTGTATTCCACCTTAACTCCCTCTCTCTCTCTCTCTCTATATATATATATATATATATATATAGAGAGAGAGAGAGTACATGCGTGTCAGACACTAGCACGGTGTGGACATAGCTAGACACGCTGTGGACACGGCTAAAAAATGTTCACTTTTTTTAAAGCCTGGACACAACATGGACATGGCGTGGATACGGCTTGAAAACGCCATGGACACAATAGCCCCAAACCAATTCCCTATATAAAATAAATATAAATTATATATCTCCTCTCTACCTCCTCTTATCCTAACACACTACAATTATGTTTCCTCCCCATCCTCCACTCCACCCTCTACTCCTCATTATTATTATATATTTATCTATTATACATCATACTTATAGATATATTTATCTATTACACTACAATTCATCATTCTTAAAAAGATTGTTCTAGAAATTTGACATACAAATTCATTGTAATTCATCATTCTTCATTCATACTTAATTGATTTTATATTGCAAATGTATTCTAGATATATTTTTCTTCATTAATAATTTATTATCTCATAATAGAAACATACTATTGGTTTCTTATAAAGTCAACATTTATATTGTAAGTGAATTTTGTGTTTGATTTTATTTTCTTTTAAGTTTTTTTCTTGAAATCTCATGTTAGCAGTTACTTTATAGATAATGATAGATTGATATTATATGTATTAACTCCATGTTATGTATATGTATATTTTTGTACATGTATATGTGTGTGTGTATATATATATTATATGTGTGTATCTATATTTATACATATGCATATATGTATTTATGTATATGTATATGTATATGTATATGTATATGTATATGTGTGTATGTCGTGTCTGGCACTGCGCCCGTGTCCTATATTTTTTAAAATTAATGTGTTTTGTGTCCGTGTCCATGCTATATATATATATATATATATATATATATATATATATATATATACATAATCATTAGGCAGATCCAGAGAAATATAGTAATATATACCGATAGGAGGATCCATAAACGTAGGAAACAAACATAAAACTCTTCCATCCTTCATCTCCTCTCCTCTGTCTCATATTTTCCCTCTACTTAGCTTTCTCTGTTCCCCCCTTTCTCTTGCCAACCACAAAAAGAATCAAGAGAATGGTTTTGGTGGAGTCATAAACAATGGTAGAGGTAATAGAAGTTGGATTCTATGTTTAGATAGCAACTTGGAGGAGTATGAGGCCTGGTAATGGATATTTGGAATGATTTTTAGGAGAGTTGTAGAGGGAAAATGGGAAGGAGAGGAAGGCATGCAGCTAGCTTGGAGAGGAAGGCAGGCATACGACCGATCTGGAGAGGAAGGCGACAACTGGCTTGGAGAGTAAGGCGACGACTGGCTTGTAGAGAAAGGTGGGAGGTTGGCTTATTGAGGAAGTCACCATCTGGCTTAGAGAGGAAGGCGAGCACATGGCTTGGAGAGGAAGGAAACATGTTGGTGGGTGGTAGCGGTGTGCTAGAGAGGGGTGGAACTAGAGGTGGTTGCTAGCTTGGAGAGGAAAGCAAGGGTATTACACACCGAGAGGAAGGTGTAGGTAGGTGGATGTGACGACCCGATAAAAAATCAAGCCATCACCAGTAATAATCACAGAATAACCATAAGCAGCGGAATTAACAATATCACTAAAAATGAAAACTATTTTGCAAAGAGATCCTCTTCCAGGAAACTCTTATAGAAAGGACCAAAACTTTATATACATCATGGTTCATATTGTACATAAGTGTACCGTCTTAGCTCAAAGATAATGAATGTCAGTTGTTTTACTTTAACATATACATCAGCAACATAAAACCTCGAGGTAAACAAGTCAAAATCTCAAGTTGCTCAAAAAACCACTAAGTACTTTCTCCCAAAGACCTGAGAGTATATAGATGACACATAGGACTTCTATCTACAAGACATGATAGACAATACACTCAACCTGAGCTATTACTGTTGTCCCTACTGATGTGGTCCTTCCTTTGCAGTCTGATTTCTACTTCCTCATCTACGTCCACCTAAAAATTATGGATCCCATGGGGTGAGACTATTGTCCCAGTGAGAGATATAACTCTCATCCAACAATATTATTATCACAGGAAATAGTATAAAAACTGAGCAGAGGATACTTTATGTAAGTAAGCAGATTTAATTACAATGCAAAGCAATAACATTGATAAGATAGTTCATAGCAGAATTATAAATCACCTAATTGCTTTATAAGGAATATGAAGAACATGTATAACATCTATCAAGTAAGATGTATAAAATTAATAGAACATCAACCAATATTTTTTGTATTAAATCCTTAAGAAAATATGCTACACGACTGATTACATGTTCCCATTCACACTTATACCCAGAGGAGATGAGGTATACCGCTCATGCTCCAACCGACCACTACTAAGTCAAAATCAGTACCATACAAGGTCAATGGCAGAGCCAGCTGTCAAGACCTCACCTGTCTCGGTCAGTACGAGATAATTGGCAGGACATCTTGTGTCTATTGCAATTAGCTTACCAGGGTGTACTGGTATCTTCGCTATAGAGTTATAGCCGCAACATGTACTCTCTTTGGGAGAAGACCATTGAGCTTTATCTAATTATTTTTCATCATGAAGTCCAATGAGCGATGCTAGTTTAGTTGGGGAGTCCACTGAGCGATCCTAGTTTAGTTGGGGAGTCCACTGAGCAACCCTGGTATAATTAAAATTACACATTCAATAATATGTATACCGTGCAAAACTCATTTCATCATTCAGCAAATCCTGACACTGAATGGATCTATGGTCTGGGAAACTACATGATAACATTTCACTTGATTAATTAAGTGTATTACAATATCTTTTAGCATCAATCAAGTTGCAAGCAAGAATTATATCATATGCTATAAAGAAAAGTATAATACGTTTATCAAGTAATTTCATGATTCTTTGGGACCCATATAACACTTAGGATCTCAATCTCTTACCATCGTCATGCTTGGGTATTCAAACCCTTAGTTCATCACTGTGTACTATTACCACTTATCAAGTAACCATTACCTCTAGGTCATCAGACCAAGGCATACATTATACAAATAATTCACAAAGCTCATTAAATCTTTATCATATAAACATCATAGACCTTACTTAGCTATGCTCATCACCTCATGATACCTGCATGGTTAGTATTTTATGATAATAGAAATATCAAATACATGCCATTACCATGCAATGCAAAAGAGGAACATTCTTCCCATTATTTAGGGTTAGGGTTTCCCTTCTCAACCGATTAGGGTCCCAAATCATCTCATCACCCATTATTAGGGTTTAGATTTACCTTTATTAATGAATTAGGGTTTCAAGATCTCATCATAAAAGATTAAAACCTAATTCATACTCCATTCATAATAGGAGTATCAACATATACTTATTACATGGTTAACATTCAAATCTTAGTTTCTCTCTCATCCTCACTAGGATGTTGATTGCACCATACTTTTATTAAGTTGGCTCAATTCTCCTCTTAAGACACATTAACTCACAATTATCAAATTTCTTTAAACTCATTACAACTTAATGTTGCATTTGACACAAAACATAACATGTATCACTCAAACAAGTACATTGGATTGAGGTATCCCCACTATATTGAGTATCAAGGTGTGTGTATGCTACCATATCATGCTTGAGATGCAACCTTATCATCATATCGTGCATCTATATTGGGCATGTGGTGTAGCCATACCACCATATCGTGTTTAGGGTGTATCCCCTATTACCATAACGTGTACACATATTGGGTTATCTAACATTTAGATTTTATCATCTCAAATTAGAGATACTTAACCCCATATCGTGTATGAGCTGAATGCTTGACCTCATATCAGGCATAAGGGTATACTTGATACCATATCGTGCACAAGGTGTGCACCATGTCGGGCATAGGGTTTATGCTTCATCATGGTATCATTTTAGTAGTATATACACAATACCATGTCGGGTTACCATATTGGATTGGTATATCGGTTTACCGTATTGGTTAGCATATTGGGTTAGCATATTGGTTAGACAATTATGCTCGTAACTTTTCATGTCGTCAAAGGATCAGTTTTATCATATATTTGAACGTCAATATGGATATTAGGTTGAGCTCTTTCACAAACAACCCTTTACACAAAATGATAGGGATGTGGGTTCAAAAGCATGTCGGGTTTCATTTCTTCATCTAGGGTTTCAACACTATATCGGTTAGAGTGTACAATTGACACCATATCATGCATGAGTTATAGACTTGACCTCATATCATGCACAAGGTGTATGTAGGTATCACTCATATCATTCATGAGGTATTACTCATATCGTTCATGAGGTATCATTTATTGCTATATCGAGTTACCCATCATCTTGGGTTTGTTATATCGGGTTTAAGGTACTTCAACCCTATATCGGGTTAGACCATGATGATGTCACCATCATCAACCTCTAGACTATTGTTCTTACTATACTAGTTCATGGAAAATAGTCCTAACAACTATTCAAACTCATAGGAACATCAATTAATCAAAGGAAATTGAAATTGAAAGTAGGTCAACAAGTTCAACAATATTGAAGGTAAATAATAACATAGTTGGGTTCAAGCTATATAACCTGCCTTAATAACAACTTCCAAGCTCCAAGATCCAAATATTCACGTTCCCAAGGTTGATGATGAGCTTATCCAAGGTCCAAGACTTGAGCTCCTTAGCACTTTTGCACGATATCTTCACCACTTGTGGTCGATATCACCTTGCTAGACTGATATCACCTTGCTAGGTCGATATCCCTTCTCTATGGTTGATACTAAGGCTCTAAACTCGACACTCCTTCACTTATGCACGATATCAAGATGGTATGCACGATATCTAAGGGAAAGATGGTAGTAATCTTTGAAAAGTTTACTAACAGGTGAAGGGAATGGTATTTATAGTTGTGGTTTATGAAAAAGAGTGTAAGAGGTGTCATCTTCTTATTGCTACTAGGTGCCACATGGACATGCATAGATTGAAACATGTACTTTGCATGCATCCCATATTTATCTTGCCATGCAAAATAAAAACCTAAGGATAATGCAAGGGATAATGGTCGGCCCCTTCGATTATCTTCTAGGGAAAACTACTTCCACTCATATTATTATTATATTCACAATTCAATACAACCTTTCCAAAGGAAAGTTGCAAACCGATATCTATGACTTCCTTGAGGTGTTTATCTCGTCATGGTTTTTTCCAAGAATCAACAAGCCAATAGGAGACTCCTTATATGTCTCCTTGGTCGATAGGCATTCCCATATCCAGTCTTCAACTCGATATAACTCATGCAAAGGTTCCAATTATCCATCTTCCTTGGTTTTTTCATCACCAAGAATATCATCCCTCGAAGATGATTCCAACATGGTGTCTCCTTATTTATCTCTCCTCTATATAATACTACGAAGGAGTAGAGACACTCTAGAAGTGGTAATTTACACATCAATCCTATAGTTTGGATAATTTACAATTTGTACCAAAATTGATGCACAAAGCACTTGCATTATTCAAACAAGTTCTCACTTTAGAATTTAGGCTTTCCACAAGTCACCACTTAGCATCATTATCTTTCTTATGATGCTAAAACATTTAAGGCACATTCAACATGTGACATTTTGCAATATCACCCCTCATCTTGGGTAAATTGCACTTTACACTCAGACTATCATATAATGTACAAATAGTTTGCAAATAAGCTCAAACTTGAAAATTAACTTCACAAAGAGTCGTAATTACTTTTCAAAATATTGAAGCAAGTTTTTAAATGACTTAATTAAGCAAAAATTCTAGGGTTAGGGCGTAACCCAGGTCAGGGATGTTACAATTATCAACCCCTAAAAAGGATTTCATCCCCAAAATCTCAAGAGAAAAGAGAAGGGTACTTCCTCCTCATCTCTTCCTCTAGTTTCCATGTGGCTTCTTCAATGCCACGATGATGCCAGAGAACGTTCACAAGAACTATGTCTTTCTTCTTCAACTTCTTGATTATTCTGTCAAGAATCACCATAGGACCTTCCACATAGGATATATCTTCATTCAATTCTACCTCTACAAGTTGCAACACCAACTCTGTATCGGGATGGCACTTTCTCAGCATAGATATATGAAACACTAGATGTAGTCTATGTAGCTCAGGTGGAAACTCCAACTTATAGGCTATCTTTCCAATCCATGTTGTCACTGGGTAAGGTCCCTTAAATCTAGGAGCTAACTTACCCTTCATCCCAAATCTGAGTTCACCTTTCCAAGGAAAGACCTTGAGATACACTATGTCTCCAACTTTGAATTCTAAAGGTCTACGACGTTTATCAACATACGACTTCTGTCTATCTTGTGTAGCTTTTAACTGTTGTTGTATTACTTTAATCTTTTTAGTTGTTTGTTGCACTAATTCAGGACCCAGAAGTTGGTATTCTCCTGTCTCAAACCAGCATAACAGAGATCTACAACGTCTACCATATAATGCTTCATATGGTGACATATCAATACTAGTCTGATAACTATTGTTGTAGGAAAACTCTATTAAGCTCAAGTGTAAGTCCCAACTTCCCACAAATTGAAGAACACATGCTCTGAGTAAGTCCTCCAAAGTCTATATTGTCCTTTCAAACTGCCCATTTGTTTGATGGTGAAAAGATGTACTAAAATTCAACTGCATACCCAAGGTTTTATGTAGTTGTTCCCAAAAATGACTTGTAAACTGAGGACCTCTATCAGACACAATCGTAGTTGGAACTCTGTGCAACTGCACTATATCATCTATATAGATCTATGCAAGTTTCTCAACAGTATAGGTTGTTTTAATAGGAAGAAAATGTGTTGTCTTAGTCA
This sequence comes from Alisma plantago-aquatica, assembly GCA_963693085.1. Lineage (NCBI taxonomy): Eukaryota > Viridiplantae > Streptophyta > Magnoliopsida > Alismatales > Alismataceae > Alisma > Alisma plantago-aquatica. The sequence continues at coordinate 1,183,594,236 of OY856410.1, read as the reverse complement.
ACCTATCAGCTATCACCCAAATGGAATCATGACTTTTGGTTGTTCTGGGTAGACCAACCACAAAGTCCATCGTCACGTGATCCCATTTCCACTGTGGTATAGGTAAGGGTTGCAATGTTTTTACAAGCTTCTGGTATTCTGCTTTAACTTGCTGACACACCAGACACTGCATAACAAACTCAGCTATATCTTTCTTCAAACTAGGCCACCAATACTCTTTTAAGTTATGATACATTTTGGTACTCTCTGGATGCATTTCATACATGGATGAGTGAGCTTCCTCCATAACTATATTTCTTAAGTTCTTGACATCTGGAACTGCTATCCTACCATGGTAACAGACCACCCCATCTTCTGACTCATGGAAACCATCTCGTTTCTCATTACCATACTCTGACATGATCTGCTGAATCACAGTATCAGCCTGTTGTGTCTTTTTAATCTGTTCTTCAGAGTAGGTTTCACATGCATCTCAGCTAACAATCTGGATAACAAAGATACTTCTAACTGTACATTCATCTGTCTCAAAGAGAAAAGCATGTCCCATTTATAGCATACTAAGGAATTCAATTGTGCTTTATCTGTGGGTGGAGACAAAGACTTCCTACTGAGTGCATCTTCCACTACATTGGCTTTCCCTGGATGATAATCAATTGTATAATTGTAGTCCTTGATTAACTCCATCCAGCGACATTGTCTCATGTTTAACTCATGTTGTGAGAAAATGTATTTTAATTTTTTGTGGTCTGTGAAAATTTGACATGTTTCTCCATAGAGATAATGCCTCCAGATCTTCAACGCATGGACCACTACAGCTAATTCTAGATCATGTGTTGGATAATTCTCTTCATGTTTCTTAAGCTGTCGGGAAGCAAAACAAACTACATAATCACTCTACATTAGCACACATCCTAGACCATTCTTAGAAGCGTCAAAGAAAACAACATATCCCTTCTCCTACTCAGGTAGAATCAAAATAGGTGCACTAGTCAAACTTTCTTTCAATAACTGGAAAGAATGTTGACACTTGTCATTCCAGACAAAAGAAACTTCCTTCCTGGTCAACCTAGTTAGGGGTAATGCTACAGAACTGCAGTCTTTAATAAACCTTCTGTAGTAACCTGTCAAACCTAAGAAACTGCAAATCTCAGTCAGTGTCTTGGGCTATTCCTACTCCACAACAGACTCCACTTTCTTAGGATCAACACGAATACCTGAAACATATATAATGTGTCTAAGAAAAGACACTTTTGACAACCAGAATCCGCATTTGCTAAAATTAGCATATAGCTTGTGCTATCTCAACAAAGTTAAGGCTTGACGAAGGTGTTGTTCATGTTGTTGACCGTATCTACTATAAATCAGGATGTCATCTATGAAATCCACTATAAACTGATCAAGGAATTGTTAGAAGATTCTATTCATCAGCTCCATGAATGCAGCTGGTGCATTAGTTAGTCCAAATGACATAACTACAAACTCATAATGACCATACCTTATCCTAAAGGCTTACTTAGGTATGTCACTCTCTTTAATACGTAACAGATGATATACTGACCTTAGATCTATCTTAGAAAACACTATTGCAACACACAACTGGTCAAATAGATCATCTATCCTTGGCAGAGGATATTTTTTCTTTATAGTTACCTTGTTAAGTTGTCTATATTCTATGCATAGTCTCATAGACCCATTTTTTTTAACAAAAAGAACTGGAGCACCCCATGGTGAAGTACTCGGTTGAATGAAATCTTTCTCAAGTAACTCCTATAACTATTTCTTAAGTTCTGCCATCTCAGTTGGTGCCATTCTATAAGGTGTTTGGGCTATGGGTTGCGTACCCAAAATTAGATTAATCTCAAAATCAATTTCTCGGGTGGAGGAATATCTGGAAATTCTTCGAGAAACACATCCTCGAATTTCCTGACAACAGGAAATTTAGAAAGACTATGACTCTTTACTTTGGTGTCTACCACATGTGCCCAGAATGATTCACATCCTTATTGCATCAACCTCTCTGCTACCATTGCTGAAACTAGACAGGTTGGAAGCACTACTACAGAAATGGCTTATAAAGTCACATTTACAGGCGTCGGTTGTATACAAGAAACTGATGCCTAAACCCTATAGCGTCGGTTGAATACACAAACTGACATCTATATGTGAAGAGTGGCCAGATACGGGTATCGCTTTTAATTTAGCATCGGTTCCTTAATAAGCAACCGACGCCTAAAATCGACTGCAAAATCCAAATTTTCCAGTGGAAAAAAATAACCTCCAAAATTTAACATACGGCTTCGGTTATTAATTAATTAATTGATGACTAAAGGTTTTTTTGCGCGAAAGAAATTGGGACATTTTTATCGCCTGTTATCTTCCAATAACCGACGTCGATGTGTTTTTTTGCGCTGTCTGCGTGAAAATTTTTACACCCCTGTGGCGTCAGTTTTCTATGGCAACCGACGACTATGGTCAGAATTCGAGAACATTTCTTTGTCGAAATATGTAGATAGAAATCGATTTTTATAGTAGAAATTGACGACTATCATTGAGCATAGGTGTCGTTGTTTTTGTAGTAACTGACACCTATTGTTATTAGTGTCGGTTTTTAAATAATCGACGCTGATGGTTAACTTAATAGTACCCACGTGAGCCAGACTCTTCTCCTTTCTCTATTTCATTCCTGATTGAGGTTAGGTTTGGCGATTTCCTACTCATTGTCGCTCATTGCTCATCTGCTCACTGTCACTCGCTGCTCCTCCACCCACTGCCGCCACCATCACCGCTCACTTCTCCTCTCCTTGCCGCTGTCGCCGTTGCTCACTGCTCCGGCCGCCTGCTATCTCTCCTGCTTGCTGCTACAGCCACCACTCCTTGCTCCTGCTCTTGGTCACCCGCTCACCGCTGTCGCCCGCTCCCTGCCGTCGCCCGCTCTCCTGCTTGCTGCTCCGGCCACCCACTCACTGTTCCTGGTACCCTTCTTCCTCCTCTTCTTGCTCCTTACTCCTGCTCCTGGCCCCCTACCCTCAGGGTGCGGGTAATGGGTTGGATCTTATACACGTTTGAGTACATTAGGGTTCTAATCTACCATTTTGTCCTATATTTGATGCTAATTGTGCATATATGCTGAGTTTGGGACTTTAGTGATGGACTTTGCCCTAAGTTGTTGATTTCGATCAACTGATTAGTATTTACTTATCTACTAATTTGTATTTTACTTATCTACTTATTTGTATCTACTTATATATTGATTTGTATTTACTTATCTACTGATTCATATTTGCTTCTACTGATTTGTATTTACTTATCTACATATTTGAAATTACTTATCTACTGATTTGAATTTATATATCTACGGATTTGTATTTACTTATTTATTGATTTGTATTTACTTATCTACTTATTTGTATTTACTTATGTGCTTATTTATATTTACTTAAATACTAATTTGTATTTACTTATCTACTCATTTGTTCATCCAATGATTTTTTATTCATCACATTATTTAAATTTAGGGCTTTGTATTTGTTCATCTACTTTTTAAAATTATTTAATCATCTACTGATTTATATTTGTTTATCAGCTGAGTTGTACTTTTTTATCTATTGCTTTGTATTTGTTTATCCACTGATTATATTTATTTATCTAATGCTTTGAGTTTACTTATTTAGTTGTTGCTATTGTAAATCAACCTAGGATATGAACAAATCTTGTGCTTGCATATATTTGTGCTTCTAATCCTCATGCTTGACCTAATTCAGTAAATATTGATGCATGTTGAAATAAGATTCAAACTTGTTAATTCTAGCATCCTAATTTGATTTAATTATGTGCTTTGAACCTTGAAACATGTGTGTTAAAGATAAATTGATGTCTCAAACTTAACTCACATGTGGGTCTTCTATTTCTAAAATGATTATGTGACCTAGTATGTATGTTGATATATGAAGCTCTAGTTAAAACTTCAAGATTGACCCCTAATTAATACATTATAACAGAATTGAATTGTGCATTTGTGTTGTTGCAGGTGTTGTTGACTTGTTGTTGATTTGCATATATTTGTTCTTTAGCCTTCAAGTGAGGTATAATATTCTCACTCTCCCAATGTTCCATTAGGCTCCATTTTGATTCAAATCTTTGATATATGGAATCATGGTTTATTTACCGATTATTATATATTAACAAGCATGATTAAATGGTGTTACACAAAACTTAGGATATGAATGATGAAACTATGATTGTAGATATAAGAATGACAGCAAACGTGTATTTGTTAGCCTAGAAACCCGTCCAAAATTTATTCATTAGGAGTAAATCTTGGATAGTCCCTGGCTTGGGACTATTCTTGAACACCTAATCTCACTTAGGATGTAACTATATAATGTGTATTGGGTTTTCAAGAAAATTTTGGTAGCATTTCCCCATTTGTTCTCTAAGTACATATGTACTTGGAGAATAGCGAGGAAATGTTGTTTCTTGAAAACCCAATACACATTATACACTTACTAGTGAGATTAGGTGTTCAAGAATGGGATAGGTGGTACACATTTATTATATATAAGAATGACAGCATATGTATTTGTTGGCCTAGAAACCCGTCCAAGATTTACTCATTAATAGTAAATCTTGGATAGTCCCCAGTTTGGGACTATTCTTGAAAAGCTGAATGCGAACTTTACAATCTGAATGTGAACTTTACAATCTGAATGTTAACTTTCAGATGGTTGAGCATTCATATGATGACCATTCTGATGATTACCGTGAGGGTGAGGACGTCAATGTGCTACCTCACAATGTAAGTTTTAAAAATATATCCCGCCTCACATTTATAGTTATATCCTGTAAGTGTATTTTTTGTCAAATTTTAGGTTGGTGATGTACCCCCTGAAGAAATTGGGGCACTTGATGAACAGCAAAAAAAATTGAAAAAATGAGGGGCATCACAATGATGAACAAGTTACTACAACAAAGGGGCAATGGACCCAAACTGGCTGTGGATTTCGATCATGTAGGAAATCCAGTTGGAGTGAAGCACAACTCATTTATTTCATATCTTGGGGATCTTACTCACAACCATTATAGTCCTATTTTTGAATCCTGGCATAGAGTTCTTAAGGGGAAGAAAGACTTAATCTGGAAGGAACTATGTGTGAGTTATCCTTATTTACAATTCTATTTTTGTAGATTACTAATTTTTAGGATACTAGTTCATTGCAATTCTATTTTGTAGAATATATTTGATCTGGATGAAAAGCAGCATCATAAATGCGTGATGCAACGTTGTGGGAGGGTCCTAAGGAACTATAGGACAAATCTCACTCGAGATTACATACACAATGTTGAGAAGAGGTTCTTGATTGATTTTCAATTCTAGACATTGATCACTTTTTGAATAACTCTACACTAATAATTTTTGTTTGTATTCTCTTTAAAAAATAAATTTAGGAAGAAGGCAGCCCCTGATCAATGGAACTACCTAGACCCCAAAGACTGGGAGGATTTTGTTACCCAAAGAAAAATGGATAAATTCAAGGTATTAAGCGCCACTCCCAATTTAATTAATATATGTTCGTATGTATTCACCTATTCAAGATTAACCTTTAGTGTTACTAACCAAATAAATGTGCTTACTAACAAGGCTATCAGTGATGCTCAAAGAGAAAGGCATGCACTGAATGTGCATGACCACACAATGGGTCCAAGAGGCTATGCAGGCATTCACCAAAGACTACATACTGAGTATACTACTCAGTCTACTGCTCAGTCTGTTGCTACTCAGGAGTCCTCTACTATTGGTCCCGCACCTCTACCTCGCCATGCTATGTGGATAGCTGGGAGGAAAAATAAGAAGGGAGATATAACGAAGCCCGCAACTGCTGAGGCGGCTAAAAAAATAGTAAAATTCAACTCTTAAAGCAATCAATCGATATTGATTATTGTTATGTTTACTTACCAATTTCTAGTGATGGCGATTAGCGGGAGCTGCACGAGCATAGGAAGGAAGGCAAGTTCATCCCTGAGGGCACAATGGATGAATTGACAGTTGCTCTGAGTAACTTAGAGCATCCTGGACGTGTTAGGGGTGCAGGCGCTGGTGTGGGCATCAAAGCGTTCTTTGGACCATCCCAGCACAAACCTATCCCAAAAGCGGGACTTTCACAACTTGAGGTAACCTATTCTTTTTTTAGAATGTTATTGTGAAAGGGAATTCAATAATCGATAGCTAGAATTTCTTTTATCCATGTATAGGTAGATGAATTAATTGAGAGGAAAGTCCAAGAAGCAATGGTGAAGTGACAGTCGTCTCAGACGGCCACTCAGACGGTACATGTGATGTGTTGCGCTTCTATTACTCCTACTATAGAGGTTGGGAGTAATCTTGTAGACCCACCACCTAGCACATCCTCTGTAAGTATTTTTATGACATAGTAGCTAATCTTTTCAAGATGATATGTTTGTGTATATATGCATATGACATTCTTTATGTAAATTCATAGGGGTTGAAGCCATGTCATCTAAAAAGTCAAGAATATGTCATTGTAGAGGCGTCGGCTTACCCACCCCTTCCAGAGGAAATGTTTCATGGGACTCCAGTACCAGATGGTGCGGTTTGTGTGAGCCCGATAAGTGTAGTCCCCAAATGGAGGGATCTTACATTGCCATATGCTCACCCAGATTCTGAAACGCTTGGTGAGGCAGAAGGCGGAGTGATATTGTGGCCCAAAACAGATGTCATCTATACTAATATTGTATGGAAAATTTACATTATGTTAATTTGTTAGTGTGTATGTATATATGAGTCAATTGATCTGAAATTATATATACAGGTCAAAAGGAAGACACATGCTACATCTCGGCCTCCACCTCCACCTCCTGAAATGCCAAGTTGGCTTCCAAGGGACCTACACACCTCGTTATGTCCTAATTGTAGGGATATGGCAGATTGGATGGGCAAACATGATCCAAATTACCCTATAAATGTTACTATTCTGGAGGAAGCTGCAGGTCAATCATACGATAACGAGCTATTTATACAAGATATTTTGGAGATATTTCGTTATGCTTGGCTAAATACATCTATGATAGAGCTATCGATATGGTGAGATCTTGTTTATACATCCATATACCTTATTTTATATACGGTGATCTGGTTTCTTATATATTAATACATATGTAATACATGTTTTGCAGCCACTTACACACGATATGTACATATTTTTCATTTCTCCATGTGGGATTTTTGGTTCCATCTTTGATTAGTCTTGTAAGTAAAAACCCTAGGTCAGTTACTTCATACTGCTGTGATGTTTTTAAATATTTTGGTAAAAATAAGAATACGGTGATAATAGCTCAATTCAATGTCGGGTAAGTTTACTTTGCTTATAATTTGGACTTAAGAAAATTACATTTATATTGTGACTTATGAGTTATTAATTTTTAAATTTCTTACCTCTAGTTGTAAGCATTGGGAGTTACTAGTTATTGCCCCCGAGAAGTTCACTGTCTATTATCTAGATCCTGCGGCGAAGGAATTGAATATATATGGACACACAATGAAAAGGCCATTATTCCCGTGAGAAATATTTCATATGTTTATATCTGTTAACATCTGTTATTACATTACTATTTAATTATGCAATTTAATGTGTTACATTAACATGTAGGGCTTTATAAGAGTACGCCAAAGCTGAAGGAAAGGTCCCCAAGAAAAAGAACCAGCCACTAACTTGGCAGAATGTGAAAGTAATTTCCCGACTCCAATGTATATATTATTTATGTGAACTGTGCTTATTTGTATTTTTGAATATTTTGTATGTTTCAATTTATAGTGTGCTACACAAGACAATGGTTGGGCATGTGGATACTATGTGATGCGATTTATGAGCATAGTTATCAAACATGCCGCAATGGAAATCAATACCATACATCAGGTATTATATGTAGTCTCATTAGATAATATGAAATATATCAATCTTATTATATATTATTAATTATATATATACATCATTCTCTTTGCAGGTGTTTAAAACCGACACCGGTACGCCATAAACCTGATGCCTATTGCGGCCAGGTACCACGGTCGTACTCGGTAGCACAGCTGTGGTGGCAAGGGATATGGCGTCGGTTATTAGTATACAAACCAACGCCGATGGTGTCATTTATTAGTAGATTTTGGCCAGGTACCACGGCTGTGCTGGGTAGTACGGCCGTTGTGACTGTGGATATGGCGTCGGTTACCTATATAAAGCTGACGCTGATGATGCCCTTGCTGGCGCCTTTTTGGTGGTGGGAAGGGGTATGGCATCGGTTGTTACTTAATAACTGACATTTTTAATAAGGTTATCGTGTCAGTTTTCTTTAAGAACCAAAAATGATAGTCCCCTTGGTGGCGCATTTTTGGTGGCGGGAAGGTTTATGGCATCGGTTGGGGGACCGACGCTGAAGGTGTTGACTTTTAGTGGTGCCCACTTGGGTGTCGCTTGGAAACCGATGCCTTAGGCCTTAAATAATCGACGCCAAAGGTTATTTCTGTAGTAGTGAAGAATCTTTCTGTCCCCCTGAAAGACCCATGTCTTATCACCGTTTGTGAACATAGCTTGCTTGGAACCATAATCAAAGACAACCTTATACTTTTCTAAGGTATACATCCTAAGAATTACATCAAACTCGTGCATCTCAAGTGGTATAAGATCCACCTGAATGATATGTTTTGAGAAAGAACACAGGGAGAGCATACCTCCCACAACACTGTAGATCTGACTAATAGAGTTTCTAAAAATAGATTATCCACTCTACGATTGATAGTCATATTGTAGTCATAAATCACATCTCAAGTGATAAAGGAATGTGTAGCATCTGGATCAATCAAAATAGATATGAAGCAAGATGAACACATATCAGAATGAAACAATTCCATCTGACATGTCATGACTCGTGGATTGACCACTACCTCTGGCTTATTCATAGCATAGAATCTCGTCATTTCCTGTTGCCGACCTTGTGCTCTGTTTGTTGGTGCAGATGATCCTACTTGGGATGCTTGTCCACATCCTAATGTGCCACTACTGAACCGTTGTCTTTGAGAGCCTTGTTAACTCTGCCTCGGTGGTTGGGTTACTTCCATGTCTCTAACTAGACAATCCTTTATCATATGTCATGTCTGCCTACACCTATAGCGCACTCTGTCCTCCCATTGTGGCCTAGATGGTCCTGTTACTAACATCAATGTTGAGTTATGGGCTCCACTTGGTGGAAAACTACGGCCTCTATGTCTATTGGACGTCCACTGTGTCAGAGCACTAAACCTTTGTGGTTCTACTAGTGCAGTAAACCTTGGTTTCTTAAAACTTCCAGATCTCTGACCCTAGAACTGTGCAGGTACTTTCCTACTATTTGCCTCTCGTTTCTCAGTCACAGAACTCTCTATCCGCCTAACTGACTCCACAAAGGTGGCAAACCTCTCTCTATTCTCTAGAGCAGATACAGGGGTGGTTAATTCAGCATTCGGTCCCTTCTCAAAACACTGCATTCTCTCCTCATCTGTAGTAGCCATGTATGGACAAAATTATAGAAGCTCCATAAACTTAACTTCATACTCGCTAATCTTCATCCATCCTTATCTAATCCGCTCAAACTGTGAGATTTTCTCATCCAGATAAGTCTTGGGAAAGTATCTACTGACAAACTCTCGTCAGAATTCCTATCATCCGACCTCAACACCGGGTCTTTTCTCATCTTCAACAGCCCACCAATGGCCATCGCTTCCTTTCAAAAGGTACATAACATGCTTAACTTTATCAGCCTCTGGAATTTTAAGGATGCTAAAGGCTTTCTCTATCTCAGTAAGCCATGAATCTGCATCTGCTGGGTCAGCTGTACTGGCATATTTAGTGGTTCCTACCCGACATAACTGCAAAAAAGTCTTACTAGATCCATGTCCCTCATTGGGAACTGGTATCCTAGGTATTGGTGATGGTATCCGATCAACCATATGTGTCACCGTGGTCATGATCGGCCCAAAAAGAGCATGAAAGTCTGGGTTTTCTAGCATAGCTTGGTCAAGTTGGGGATTCTCAGGCACTGGTTCTTCTCTAGCCTGATCCCTTGCACCACCTCCTGGTGCAGCAACAAGTTCTTTGTGCGCTCCAGCCATCTTGCAGTTTTACTTCTTCTCCTATATGAGGAGAAGTCACTATAAGATAAACTGGAGGACACTAGAACAGACTCAACAAACTTAATCCTATGTCTCTGTAGACTCAGCGAACCTTAGGCTCTGATACCAAAACTTTGTGATGACCCGATAACAAATCAAGCCATCACCAGTAATAATCGTAGGATAACCATAAGCAATGGAATTAACAAAACCACTAAAAATTAAAACCTTTTTGCAAAGAGATCCTCTTTTAGGAAACTCTTACAAAAAGGACCAAAACTTTATATACATCATGGTTCATATTGTACATACAGTGCACCATCTCAGCTTGAGGATAACAAATGCCAATTGATTTACTTTAGCATATACATCAACAACATAAAACCTCGAGGTAAACAAGCCAAAATCTCAAGTCGCTCATAAAAACCACTAAGAACTTTCTCCCGATGACCTGAGAGTATAAACACAACACATAGGACTTCTATCTATAAGACACGACAGACAATACACTCAATCTGAGCTATTACTAGTGTCCCTGCTGATGTGGTCCTTCCTCTGTAGTCTAATTTCTACTTCCTCATCCGCATCCACCTAAAAAATGTGGATCCCATGGGGTGAGACTATTGTCCCAGTGAGAGATATAACTCTCAGCCAACAATATTATTATCATAGGAAATAGTATAAAAATTGAACAGAGGATACTTTATGCAAGTAAGAAGATTTAATTACAATGCAAAGCAATAATATTGATAAGATAGTTCAACTGTTCATAGCAGAATTATAAATCACCTAATTGCTTTATAAGGAATTTGAAGAACATGTATAACATCTATCAACTAATATGTATAAAAGTAATGAAATATCAACCAATGTTTTCTATATTCAATCCTTAAGCAAATATGCTACATGGCTGATTACATGTTCACATCCACACTTATGCCCAGAGGAGATGAGGTATACCGCTCATGCTCCAACCGACCACTACTAAGTCAAAATTGGTGCCATACAAGGTCAATGGCAGAGCTGAATGTCAAGACCTCACCCGTCTTGGTCAGTATGAGATAACTGGAAGGACATCTTGTGTCTACTGCAATTAGCTTACCAGGGTATACCGATATCTTTGCTATAGAGTTACAGTTGCAACATGTACTCTCTTCAGAAGAAGACCACTGAGCTTTCCCATATTATTTTTCATCAGGAAGTCCACTGAGTGATCCTAATCTAGTTGGGGAGTCCACTAAGCAACCCCTAGTTTAGTTGGGGAGTCCACTGAGCAACCCCGGTATAATTAAAATTACATATTCAATAATATGTATACCGAGTTAAACTCATTTCACCATTCAACAAATCCAGACACTGAATGGATCTATGGTCTGGGCAACTACATGATAACATTTCACTTGATTAATTAAGTGTATTACATTATCTTTTAGCATCAATCAAGTTGTAAGCAAGAATTATATCAGATGCTATAAAGAAAAGTATAATATGTTTATCAAGTACTTTCATGATTCTTTGGGACACATATAACACTTAGGATCTCAATCTCTTATCATCATCATGCTTGGGTATTCAAACCCTTAGTTCGTCACTGAGTACTGTTACCACTTATCAGGTAACCATTACCTCTAGGTCATCAGACCAAGGTATACATTATAAAATAATTCACATAGTTCACAAAGCTCATTAAATCTTTATCATATAAACATCATAGCCCTTACTTAGCTATGCTCATACCCTCACGATACTTGCACTGTTAGTATTTTATGATAACAAAAATATCAAATACATGCCATTACTATGAAATGCAAAAGAGGTACATTCTTCCCATTATTTAGGGTTACAATTTCCCTTCATCAACTGATTAGGGTTCCAAATCATCTCATCATCCATTATTAGGGTTTAGATTTACCTTTATTAACCAATTAGGGTTTCAAGATCTCATCATAAAAGATTAAACCCTAATTCATACTCCATTCATAATAGGACAACATATACTTATTACATGGTTAACATTCAAATCTTAGTTTCTCTCTCATACTCACTAGGATGTTGATTGCACCAAACTTTTATTAAGTTGGCCAATTCTCCTCTTAAGATACATTAACTCACAATTATCAAATTGCATTAAACTCATTACAACTTAATGATGCATTTGACACAACACATAACATGTATCACTCAAACAAGTACATTGGATTCTGGTATCCCCACTATATCGGGCATCAAGGTGTGTGTATGCTACCATATCATGCTTAAGATGCAACCTTATCATCATATCGTGCATCTATATCGGGCATGTGGTGTAGCCATGTCACCATATCATGTTTAAGGTGTATCTCCTATTACCATAATGTGTACCCATATCGGGTTATCTAACATTTAGATTTTATCATCTCAAAATAGAGATACTTAACCTCATATCGTGTATGAGTTGAATGCTTGACCTCACTCGGTTTGTTAGCGAGAGGTCCCAGGATCAAGCCCAGGCCACGAGATGAATAGAATGGCCAATTTTTTTTTTAAATGCACAAGGTGTGTCGGGCATAGGGTATATGCTTCATCACGGTATCATTTTAGTAATATATACACAATACTATGTTGGGTTACCATATTGGATTGGTATATCGGGTTACCATATTGGTTAGTATATCGAGTTAGCATATTGGTTAGACCATTATGCTCATAACTTTTCATGCCTTCAAAGGATCAGTTCTATCATATATTTGAACGACAAGCCAGATATCAGGTTGAGCTCTTTCACAAACAACTCTTTACACAAAATGATAGGGGTGTGGGTTCAAAAGCATGTCGGGTTTTATTTCATCATCTAGGGTTTCAACACTATATCGGTTAGAGTGTACAATTGACACCATATCGTGCATGAGGTATAGACTTGACCTCATATCGTGCACAAGGTGTATGTAGGAATCACTCATATCATTCATGAGGTATTACTCATATCATTCATGAGGTATCATTTATTGCTATATCGAGTTACCCATCATCTTGGGTTTGTTATATTGGGTTTAAGGTACTTCAACCCTATATCGGGTTAGACCATTATGATGTCACCATCATCAACCTCTAGACTATTGTTCTTACTATACTAGTTCATGGAAAATAGTCCTAACAACTATTGGAACTCATAAGAACATCAATTAATCAAAGGAATTTGAAAATTGAAAGTAGGTCAACAAGTTCAGCAATATTGAAGGTAAATAATAACATAGTTGGGTTCAAGTTATATAACCCGCCTTAAGAACAATTTCCAAGATCCAAGCTTCAAATCTTCACGTTCCCAAGTTTGAATATGAGCTTATCCAAGGTCCAAGACTTGTGCTCCTCAGCACTTTTGTACGATATCTTCACCACTTGTGGCCGATATCACCTTCCTAGGCTGATATCACCTTGCTAGGTCGATATCCCTTCTCTATGGCCAATACTAAGGCTCTAAACTCGACACTCCTTCAGTTATGCATGATATTTAAGGGAAAGATGGTAGTAAGATTTGAAAATTTTACTATTAGGTGAAGGGAATGGTATTTATAGTTGTGGTTTATGAAAAAGAGTCTAAGAGGTGTCATCTTCTTATTACTACTAGGTGCCACATGGCCATGCATAGATTGACACATGTACTTGCATGCATCCCATCTTTATCTTGCCATGCAAAATTAAAACTTGAGTATAATGCAAGGGATAAGGGTCGGCCCCCGTGATTATCTTTGAGGGCAAACTACTTCCACTCATATTATTATTATATTCACAATTCAATATAACATTTCCAAAGGAAAGTTGCAAACCGATATCTATGACTTCCTTGAGGTGTTTAGCCTGTCATGTTTTGCCAAGAATCAACAAACCAATAGGAGACTCCTTCTATGGCTCCTTGGCCGATAGGCATTCCCATATGAAGTCTTCAACTTGATATAACTCATGCAAAGGTTCCAATTATCCATCTTCCTTGGTCTTTTCATCACCAAGAATATCATCCCTCAAAGATGATTCCAACATGGTGTCTCCTTCTTTCTCTCTCCTCTAGATAATACTAGGAAGGAGTAGATACACTCTATAAGTGGTAATTTACACATCTGAAAAACCACAAGAGGAGGGGGGTGAATAGGGTTTTATGATAATTTTAAAATTAATTCAACCAAGCAACCACAAAAATATTTGAGAAGGAGATACATGCGTTCAGAGTGGTTCAACCCTTAGCAAAAACTAAGGGAGTCAGTCCACTACCCGGTTGATCCCCAACCGAGATTTTGAAAGCACTTGTATTTTATTACCTCGCAAGGATGTTACATAAGATACAAATACCTTCACCCTTAGGATAGCCTTCACCTAGAAGTAGTCTCACCAACCTTGAAGCAGCCTTCCTTAAAGTAACTCCAAGCTCCCCCTTGAAGTAGCCTTCCTCTTGAAGTAGCTTCCTATTGAGACAGCCTTCTTGAAGTAATCCTAAGTCCGCCGAGCTACCTTCACCACCAAAGAATCTCCAACAACCTCCTTTCCGCAGCCTCCAACCTAGGAGTAGCAAAGGAGAACAAAATATAATAGAAGGAACAAGATTGGAAGAAGGAAATAATGTTACCAATTGGGTACAACACTTTGATCCTATATCAAGCGTTTAATCTCCTAACCAAAGTGGATGGATTTGGATGTATAGTGGATAGGAGATATCAGCCTATAGGACATGAATTCACAGCTTGTGGAAATGTTTTGCAAGTGAGAGCTTTGCTAATGGCTTGCTGCAATGTGATCTCAAGTGAATTATATATGCAAGTGATGCTTTGAGGTGTCCTATAGCTGTCCTATTTATAGGAGTGGTTTCCTAATGCTTGGGTATGTTCTAGACACCTTCTAGGGTGTTCTTAGTGCTCAAATAGCCATTAAGTATCCACTAATAGCATTTGTAATGGCTAGTTAATTAATTCTGAAAAGTGCAGACAGAATCATTTTCGGTCGAAGTATTTGTCGACTGAGAGTTTCTCGGTTGAGGATTTTGTCGGCCGAGTGGGAGTCTGAGTCAATATGTTGTAACGCTTGATTCCAACTCCCAACTACTTTTCTAACTCATTCTAATGACTAGGATGGTCTATTCTCGGTCGACGAGTTTGTCGACCGAGAGTGTCTCCGTCGAAGTATTTGTCGACCGAGAATATCACTGATTCAATGTATTCATTTACTAAGTGTGTGCATCAATGTGCAATTGTGATACTATCTTGGGGGATGACCTATCTAAGTGTTGTGAGTGGATAGGGAAGATCTAAACGCTTTATTTACATGATATCAAAGTACGTGTACATTATAAACTTGTACAAGTTTTTACATTTGATTACAATCATGAAAATAAAGTAATTTTAGCAAATTGATCTTCCAAGTCTTTGCTATCCACCACCTCATATGATTGTCCCTGAAACACTCAAATAGCAATTTAAAAACACAAGAAAGAAATGTTTGTCATCATCAAAACAAAGGGATTTATAATAATGTCCAATTTAGCCAACAATCTCCCCCTTTTTGAAGATGGCAAACATTTCCAATATAAATCAAAGTAATGTAAATCATGTGAGTTTCATACCTAAAATTTCCTTTGCCTTTCCTTTTCATGTATTCTCTTGTTCAAATAATATCATTTTTAAAACCAAGAGGTTATGAAACTCTTTTCATTTGATTTATATTGTTTCTCCCCCTTTTTCATTTCAAAAAGATAGCCAATATAACCAAGACTTTTATTATTCCCCCTTAATTTTATGCTTTGATGCTCCCCCTTAATGAGATATTCAGTTTTAAAAGCAAGGGTAATCAACACAATTTAATGCAAACCACTTATTTTTATGTCAAATTTAGCCACAATTTATTTCTCAATCATTTGCAAAGGATGTTAAGCCTTGAAATGATATGAGATCCTTTTAGATTCATGGCATATGTGTTTTGATTTCTCATCCATTTTACAAGGGATGTTAAGCCCCAAAAATGATATGAGATTTTCTTTTACGACATAGTAGGATTAAGAAATATATCTCTAATCAATAATGAGGGATGTTAAGCCCATATTGATATAGAGAGTCCATTTTAGATCAAGATAATTTAATAATCCTAAGGTCATAGCTAGTTTTTAAAGTTTGATTTGATCAAGATTGTCATAATGTTTACAAAGTTTTATGAGCTCCCCCTTAATCTTATAATCAAGATAATTTAAGAATTCTAAGGTCATAATAAGCATTAGATCATAATAAGTTAACCTTTTATGAGAGCTATGCACTAAAATCTTGTTTTCAATATACTAATATTAAGTGCAAGGAAATGATTTACAATTAATTATTTTGTCAAGCTTATTTTAGGTCGACCTTGACTTTGACCTGGGCGCCCCTCGATCGAACTTTATTTTGACCGAGAGGCATTTTTTGCAGATTTACAGTTTAAGCACTCTCAATAATCCTCTTGATTGAATATAAAGTCGTTATGTAATAGGTGGATACCAATTTGAAAGAATTTATATCAATTTGAAAGATTATAGCTTAGGATCAAAGTTTGTATAGAACTTAATTCATGTAGGCAATATTTGATGGTGTCTTGCTCTTGATTTGCTTAGAATAGGCTTTAGATAGAATATTGAAATAATTTTATTCTAAGCAAGACCTCTTATTCCACTAATGCAAGAAATATATGAAGTTTTCTCAAGGCAACATGGTTCATAATTTTCAGATTGGCCAAGAAATACTTGTAGGCAAACCATGTATAAGAACATAGCAATTGAAAATGAACTTGCAATCTATGCTATATTTGTATTGAAGTATGTCCAATTTCTATAAGAGTATATATTTCCAATCATGCATCACATAGATAATATCCTTTTCCATATGCTAAGCACATGATAATTATTAACTTAATATGTCAAGATGCATTTGTGCCATTGAGTTTTACTTTTATTCAAAATGGCATTTTCAATGATAACATCATCTTTATATGTAAAGAGCTGAGTCACTATGATCATTTTGAAAACAATATCCATTCATGATTTGTATATATAGATCAAAGATTATTTTAGGCAAACCAAGTAAAAGATGAAACACAATGATCATGATGAAACAATAAAGGCATATCCATAACACAATGATCTTGATAGAACAATAGAAGCATATCCATAATTTCATGAAATACAATGATCATGATCATTTAAAAACAAATTTCAAGACACATGGTTTCTATATAGGTAGACAAAGGAATACTTAGGACAAACCATGTGGATTATGATAAAATAGTAATTTCCTTGATTAAATAAACATGGTTCATAATTTTCAGTTTTAAGCCAAACCATGTAGATGAACATGCTTAATCATTTCAAGAGAAATAGCAATTTAGGGCTTTACAATGTGTGCATTGATTTTAAGAAAACATTTCAAATTTCTATTTGCATATAGTTTTGATCACATAATTAGTAAATTTACTGCATGTTTAATAAGGATATCAAGAATCAACATATAGATCATGATGCAAATTATCAATATGTGATTTGAGAGTTGTCTCCAAGATTTATGATTCATTCATAATTTCCAATCAAATTTCATTTATATCAAATTTGTAGCAAGTTTATGGCAGACTGAACCAGTTAAATAGGTTTTCTAGAACCTTATTCGGTCGAACTCTTTCTCGACTGACCTCTTTTCAGTCGAGATTCTTTTCGACCGAGAAGGTTCTCTAGCTTTATCAGTTAAAATTCGGTCCAATGAATGTTTGATCGAATTTATATCGTTCAAATTCTTTTTTGACCGGGATGGTTACTATTTTTAAAGTAGATTTCAGATTTTGATACATGTATTCCCTCGGTCAAAAAATTTCTCGACCGAGAAGAGTCTCGGTCGAAATATTTGTCGACCGAGGTTGTTTCTATTTGTTTCCAACAATTTCTTTATGTCAGGTTATGGGTTATTTTGTTGTTCCTTTATGTTTAGTTGAGATGGACATAAATATAGTCAAATTTAGAGTTTTTGGTCATATCTCAACTTGATATTATTCATATTCATTTAGTTTGAGGGTTTCAGAACCCATACCAACTCAACATCCTTTTTCTTGTATGGACATGAAAAAGAATAATGTCTAAGATGCAAGCAATAGTGACAACAAATGGAATCAATTTCATTTCTCTTTCTAGGATTTTGAGTTGAGTTGTTCTTGGGTACATACATAATTTTGGTCTTGGGTGCTTGAGTTCTCCTAGGTTTAGGTTGATAAAAGTTTTCCTTTAGAGCATATCCTAAACCTCTTCTTCCTGTATAACCAGAACAATCTTTTAGAATCTTATCAAGAATACCATTATTTCTCAAGCCACTAATTTCTTTTTGTAATTTAGCAATCTCATCCATTCTCTTTTTAACAGTTATATTTGCTTGCTCTAGATTAGACAACAAACTATCTCTTTCTTTCATAATAACATAATAATCTACATGAGTACAAAAAATAGGTTGAGTTTGAAGATCATCCAATTTTGCAAGTAGTTCAACCTTTTCTTGAGAACGAATATCATAGTTTGTTTCTAGAGTAAGCAAATTTATATTGCAATCATTGAGAGATGATTTCAAGGTAGAATTTTCAGAAATAATACTTTCCTTTTCAAAAATAAGATCATTTATTTGACCATACAAATCCTCATTAGTTTTAGTAACTCTTTTTAGTCTCTTTTTACAATCAATATATTTGTCATGCATTTCTTAAAGACTAACAATTAAATCTTATTTTGACAAATAAAAAAGACTTACCTCTTGTTCTTCTTCATTTGTAGTAGTAACGAAGCATTGTACCTCTTTATGCACCTCTTCTTTCTTTGACTTCCTTGGACAACTAAGTGTTGTGTGTCCCGTTCCTAAACACCAGCTACATGCTAAGGTTGGTCCAAGTTTCTCCTTTGCTTGGGGTTGTAGACACCACCACCCTCCATATACTTCAAGACTTGTGAAAGCTCCTTGAAACCCTGCTCTGATACCAATTAAAAAACCACTAGAGGGGGTGAATAGGGTTTTATGATAATTTTAAAATTAATTCAACCAAACAACCACAAAAATATTTGAGAAGGAGACACAGGCGTTTAGAGTGGTTCCACCCTTAGCAAAAACTAAGGGAGTCAGTCCACTACCCGGTTGATCCCCAACCGGGATTTTAAAAGCACTTGTATTTTATTACCTCACAAGGATGTTACATTAGATTCAAATACCTTCACCCTTAGGATAGCCTTCACCTAGAAGTAGTCTCACCAACCTTGAAGCAGCCTTCCTTGAAGTAACTCCAAGCTCCTCATTGAAGTAGCCTTCCTCTTGAAGTAGCTTCCCGTTGAGACAACCTTCTTGAAGTAATCCTAAGTCTGCCGAGCTACCTTCACCACTGAAGAAGCTCCAACAACTCCTTTTCATAGCCTCCAACCTAGGAGTAGTAAAGGAGAACAAAATACAATAGAAGAAACAAGATTGGAAGAAGGAAACAATGTTACCAATTGGGTACAGCGCTTTGATCCTATATCAAGTGTTTAATCTCCTAACCAAAGTGGATGGACGTGGATGTATAGCGGATAGGAGATATCAGCCTATAGGACACGAATTCACAGCTTGTGGAAATTTTTTGTAAGTGAGAGCTTTGCTAATGGCTTGCTGCAATGTGATCTCAAGTAAATTGTATATGCAAGTGATACTTTGAGGTGTCCTATAGCTGTCCTATTTATAGGAGTGGTTTGATAATGCTTGGGGACATTTTAGACACCTTCTAGGGTGTTCTTAGTGCTCAACTAGCTGTTAAGTGTCCACTAATTGCATTTGTAACAGCTAGTTAATTAATTCTAAAAAGTGCAAATAGAACCATGTTCAGTCGAGTATTTGTCGACTGAGAGTTTCTCGGTCGAGGATTTTGTCGACCGAGTGGGAGTCTGAGTCAATATGTTGTAACGTTTAATTCTAACTCCCAACTACTTTTATAACTCAGTCTAACGGCTAGGATGGTCTATTCTTAGTCGAGGAGTTTGTCGACCGAGAGTGTCTTGGTCGAAGTATTTGTCGACTGAGAATATCACTGATTCAATGTATTCATTTACTAAGTGTGTGTATCAGTGTGCAATTGTGATACTATCTTGGGGGATGACCTATATAAGTGTTGTGAGTGGATAGGGAGGACCTAAATGCTTGATTTACATGATATCTAAGTACTTGTACATTATAAACTTGTACAAGCTTTTACATTTGATTACAATCATGAAAATAAAGCAATTTTAGCAAATTGATCTTCCAAGTCATTGCTATCCACCACCTTATATGCTTGTCCCTGAAACACTCAAATAGCAAGTTTAAACCACAAGAAAGAAATGTTTGTCATCATCAAAACAAAGGGATTTATAATAATGTCCAATTTATCCAACAACATCAACCCTACAGTTTGGATAATTTACAATCTGTACCAAAATTGATGCACAAAGCACTAGCATTATTCAAACAAGTTCTCACTTTAGAATTTAGGCTTTCTACAAGTCACCACTTAGCATCATTCTCTTTATTATGATGTTAGAATATTTAAGGAACATTCAAAATGTGACATTTTGCAATATAACCCCTCATCTTGGGTAAATTGCACTTTACACTCAGACTGTCACATAATGCACAAATAGTTTGCAAATAAGCTCAAACTTGAAAATTAACTTCACAAAGAGTCTTAATTACTTTTCAAAAGATTAAAGCAAGTTTTTAAATGACTTATTTAAGTAAAACTTCTAGGGTTAGGGCATATCCCAGGTCAGGGATGTAATAATTATCAACCCCTAAAAATGATTTTGTCCCTGAAATCTCAAGAGAAAGTAGAAGGGTACTTCCTCCTCATCTCTTCCTCTAGTCCCCATGTGGCTTCTTCAATGCCACAATGATTCCAGAAAACTTTCACAAGAACTATGCCTTTCTTCTTCAACTTCTTGATTCTTCTTTCAAGAATCATCATAGGACCTTCCACATAGGATATATCTTCATTAAATTCTACCTCTACAGGTTGCAACACCAACTCTATATCGAGATGACACTTTCTCAGCATAGATATATGAAACACCAGATGTAGTATATGTAGCTCAGGTGGCAACTCCAACTTATAGGCTACCTTTCCAATCTGTGTTGTCACTGGGTAAGGTCCCATAAATCTAGGAGCTAACTTACCCTTCTTCCCAAATCTGAGAACACCTTTCCAAGGAGAGACCTTGAGATACACTCTGTCTCCAACTTGGAATTCTAAAGGTCTACAACATTTATCAGCATATGACTTCTATCTATCTTGTGCATCTTTTAACTATTGTTGTATTACATTAATCTTTTTAGTTATTTGTTGAACTAATTCAAGACCCAGAAGTTGGTATTCTCCTATCTCAAACCAGCATAACGGAGATCTACAACGTCTACCATATAATTCTTCATAAGGTTCCATATCAATACTAGTCTGATAACTATTGTTGTAGGCAAACTCTATTAAGCTCAAGTGTAAGTCCCAACTTCCCACAAACTAAAGAACACGTGATCTGAGCAAGTCCTCCAAAGTTTGTATAGTCCTTTAAGACTGCCCATCTATTTGAGGGTGAAAAGTTGTACTAAACTGCGTACCCAAGGCTTTATGTAGTCCTTTCAGACTACCCATCTATTTGAGGGTGCATAAGGGCCCAAGAAGGACCCTGTCCTTCTTAGGTTGTGTCCTCCCCATCAGATACATGTAGAAGGCACATGTGCCTCTTATATACAATGCCAGAGGCACTCCAATATTGTAGCATAAGGATGCACACCCAAAATTGATTTTTTGTTGCTATTCCCTCTTATCGAGGAAATTCATGCCTTTTTATGTTGTCATGTAATATTAGAAACCTTGCCTTGACATATTATGCAATCCCCACTACATGATAATTCAGATTATGTAGTTTTTGAGTATGGATCCTCGCCCACCAAAAAATGACCTCATTGTGTAACAGAACTTCAATGACAAGATGATTGTGGTTGATGACCATTTGATTTTACAAGACACACAAGTAGACAAGGTCAAGATGATTGGGCCAATCTGGATCAGAGGATCGGTCAACTTCTATGGCGGTATGATCATAATCAAGAAAATAGCATCTATCTCCTAGCCACCAACATATAGACCTCAAACTTACCCATAGATTGATTTGATAGCTGAAGATCGATTTTCCAATTTTTCTTTGCACGAGCTACCAAAACATGTTTACAACTAGTTGCACAAACTTGAAGCCTTAATTGTAGGTTACAATGCTTGCTTGGCAAAGATGACCCACAACCTTGAAACCTTAATTGTAGGTTGAATGCTTGCATGGTGCAAACAACAGCACACCGTCTTCCACATACATACATGGATCCATATGAAGGTGAATGATGAGTCCATCTCAGTCGATTATAAGTAGCAGTTGTGCCTTAAGCTCTTAGACCTGGAGCAAGTTGTGGACTCAGTTGAGGAGCACACACAAATTCTAAAACTTGCTATACAAATCCTAGGTTAGTTGGGACCAAGCCACGTTGTTCACCGGGTATCGTTGTGGCCTCTCTACGTCCATCACTACGACACTCGAGGTATTATGCATTTACAACATGGACAATACTATCCATCTTGTGACACATAAGTGTTAGCCTACATCTACCCTAATTGCAAGTACTGCAACTATTCCAGCTACTCCAACAAGGTATAATTCTTATCTTGCTAGGTCCACATGCATATCTCTAGCCGATGTCGTAATCATATGATGACAGTGACTTTGGACACAAAGAAGGAAGATGACTAGGACTATAAGGAGATGCTTATCACTAGTGAGTCTAGTGATGATGAGGATAATTATGAGGATCAAACATGTGTCTTGATGATATAGCTATCGTGCATCCACTTCTTGACACCTGCTAGGCCAACCTCTTCTACTCTAAGGTTGAGAGTGAAGACACATGTGCTTGGTTATCATCAATAGTGACAGTGACAGTGACGTCATCTCTACATCATCTATCTAGGTGGTAGTATCCAAAACCTCGATTGTCTCCATAGCGCCTACACTGGTTCGAAAACACCAATTGACATGTCATAGATAGATGTTGCATCACATATAGGTTGTTGGGCATTCCATATGGACGCCCAAGAAGCCTAAGCATCTAGGGAGAGGCCCAGGTGTTTCCAAGTATATATATATATATATATATATATATATATATATATCTACCGACCGACCACAAAAATCCTAGCTTCCACCCTAAATGGTATCAGAGCCAAGTTAGGGGCGGTTGGGATATACTTGTGTCTCTTTCTCTTTCTTTGAAGGGGTGAGAGTACGGGGTCTTCCTTCTTGGGGTTCTAGGGTCTGAGGCCTCCTTGTCGTAGTGGTATCCCATTGCACCCACTATAGCCGTGGAAGGCGTTTAGGGTTTTGTAGGGCTAGGTTTAGCTATTGACAGGCCACCTATTATCTCCAAAGAAATCAACATCCCAACACTTCTATATTAGAATTCATCCCTAAAGACCAATGGAAAGAATACTCCCCATAATTTCAACCAATTCCCATACAAACCTTTCCATAGTTCGAACAATGTCAATAAAAAATTGTGAACAATTTAATTTTGAAAATATAGAACAATCCATGCAAAATTGGGAAATGCCTAAAGTTCCTATAAAAGACATTTAATCTAAAGGTGGCTTTCGATTGATGTCCAACTATTACATCAAAACTATTGAAAAAACTATATCAGTTACATCTTCACAAGAATGCATACAACTTCTATCTAAAAGAGATATAACATGATAAAAAATAACTCAAGATACAACTTCATTCATTTAGGATTAGTCCAAGTATCTGCCAAATCCTTAATAAGAAAAGGTATAAATTGTTCTGTACTCTTGTGCCTTAGAGATTGTAGGCATCTAAAATTTTCAGATTCCCTTCTTGGACTCGTTGAATCCACATTAGACGATGGACCTGTTTACTTTAATGGATTTCCTAATTTCTCAGTTTCCCTTACCGACCCAGGCCTTTTGAAGGTCTTAACCTTGAATGTGCAAACATCAAGATTTGATATGGATCCAAATTCTGAAAATATTGTACTATGTTATAGAGTTTTCTTCAAGGCCATGAACACAGTAACTCATCAATCCTTGATTTGCCCAAAAAAGGGGCTTACAACTCTTTTTCTAACCAATATAAAAAATAAAGCCATTATTCCTAAGGCCTTGTGATGGGAGGAAGTTAAGCTTTTAGAAAATTGGACCATGCCACAAGCAAATGCACCTGTACCTAGAGAAAATACCAGAATACAAAACATTATCAAGCACATTAATGGTGATGTAGAAATAAGTTTTTATCCTTCGGAAAGACAAAATTCTACTTCATCTCAGTCTAGGGAAAACACCTTAGAAGTTGGTTCTTCTTCATATTTACATATAGATCACAATAAACCTAAACAATCCAACACTATGAATAGAAGGCCTATAAGAATATCCTACCCAGTATATGAACATAGTGAATATGAACCCTCTGAATCTGATTTCAAAGTCGCATGTCTACTTGAAGACGACTATAACAACTTTGAAATTAATAAAGAATTATTAAAGAAAGACTTTTTATCTGATAATAATAAACCAAAAGTAAAATGGTTTTTACACATTTTGATAAATATGAAAGGTCTGCTATAAGAGATCTATGGTATTCTCAAATGAAACAGTTAAATTAGAATATATATTTCTTTGATTGGTATGAATATAATTATCTTAATACACTTAAAGAAATGTTACCTACTCTCCCAAGTGAGGATCGTACTATGGTAATAGAAAAACTATCCTTAACATGGAAACATGCTTCAAACGATGAAGAAGTTGAATCAATTCATCCACCCTTTCACGCTATAAAATTTGGAGAAAATGACATCAAGGCCAGTCCATTAAAGCTAATGGAATATAGTCAAGAACCAGCTAAAACACACCATATAGCTCATATAATTGTTCAAAAAAACTATACAAATATAAATCTTCAAACCCTTAGCAAACAAACTGAAAGGATAGAGACGATGCTTATTGATATTAGCAAAGTACCAATATATCAAAACAAAGAAGAAACAAAAAATTTGCCACTAATTATTCCTCAAACTATAAATGGAAATATTATATTAGGAAAAAAGGCACCCATTAAGTTCGATAAACAACTCGATGAATTAACACATGAAATCACAAGTCGTCTAGACCAATTAAATCTTCAAAAACCAACCGTTAATACAATATATGGAGACTCATCATATTCAGATGAAGAAGAGATATCTAAACTAAATATAGTCAGTTTTGGTAAGACTGCTCGATTTTCAAAAACAAAAAAATATTACTCTAGACCAACATCGGTTGACCTACAATTTGAAGAAACTCCTGATCTTACTTTATGTCAATTTGATGGCCAATCTCTTATAGAATGGAACTTAGATGGATTTTCAGAATACCAAATATTACAAATTTGCCATCAAATGCTGATATATGCCAATGATTGTCGAGCTCATGGAAGTCTTGAAACCACAATTGCCCAAATGATAACTTCATCATTTACGGGTCAGTTAAGAGGATGGTGGATTAATTATCTTAGTGAAACCCACAGACAAGAAATACTTCAAGCTACAAAATGAAATGAGCATGGTGCTCAAATTAAGTTAGAAAATGGTCAACCCCAATCAGACGCAGTATATACTCTAATAGTAAATATAATTCAACATTTTATAGGCCATAATGGCACTATATTAGATAAACTTAGGGAACAACTAATGAACTTAAGATGTAAGAGTATGAGTGATTTTTGTTGGTATAAAGATGTTTTTTCTTTCTAAAGTCTTCCAATTCACAAATTGTAATTCTGTTGTTTGGAAAGAAAAGTTTTTATCTGGATTACCTATTTTATTCGCTGAAAAGGTAAGAGAACATATTAGACAAGCATATAATAATGTTGTCCCTCTAGAACATATATCCTATGGAGAAATAATACAAGGAATAAACCAAACAGGACTATCTCTTTGTAATGACTATAAATTAAAAAATCAATTAAAAAGACAACAAACAATAGATAAAAAGGATGTTCTAAATATTTATTGTAGTTTATATGACTTCTTCACAGAAATCTCAAAATGTGTCAGCATCAACATCTAAAGCTTGTATCCCAGAGGTATGTTCCGAATCAAGTATTTCTACTAAGGAAGGTAATGATGAAATGGAAGTAGATTTTCCAGAAAAAAAACATAACAAAATTCATATTCAAAACATCAATACATACAATAACTTTAGAAAATGAAGACTTATCCAAAGAAACAAAAACTTTACTACAAAATTACCTTCCTGATAAATATAATTTTATTCCGACAATGTTTGGAAAGAATCACTACTATTATGAGAAAATTCTCATAGAAACTGGTAGTGTAAAAATATTTCATAATTTTAGAGACAAATCAACAAAGAAGATGATATCCTTTTCTCAATTAAAAATCTAAAAAATTATCAGCATTTCAGAATGGAACAATGATGGAAATCCTAATATTTCAAGAAGATTCAAAGACAAACATCAACCCCAGTACTACAATTACTGGAACTATCAAGATGCCTGGAAAAATGTCTTATGTATTCAAAATAGTCAAATGACTCATTCATGGTTCATAAAATGGTCTTATTGTACTAACTTACCAAATTGGTTCTTCTACATTTTTTGGAAAAATTATGGAGCTACTCAGGAAATATTCCCGCAAAAGCTTTATAATTATATTCCATTATTTGAAAATGTAGATCAGGAAGATCTTAATATACTAAGATGTTGTTGTACTTATGGAATCCCATGGATTATTTAATGGAAATGGGAAAAAGAAACTAATGCCTTTTTACCCTACCTAGGAAGGCAAGTATTGATTAAATGGTGGGAAAAAATCAACATAGACCCTATTTTAAAGGGAAAGTTAATATCTACCCCAGTTTCTGATTATCTTATTGATCAAGAAACTAAACGGGGGCCTCCATATAAGAAAATAAATTATCAGGAAAGTCTCTTATGAGAGACCCTAACACGGACAATTCTCAATTAATTATATTTGATGAAATCCTAGATCCATAAAATATTCCAATCATGGACATTACTCAAGGAGAAAGTTACTTTGAAAATGGACATGATTGTTATGGATTACTCGATTCAAAAAATATGTAAAAATACCTTGTTGAAAAAGTGACAAAACAAGAAAAGACAAGATAGCTCTTCCCTATACATAAAGACAAAAGACAGTTGTCAAGACTCACAACAGAAAAGAACAAGTGGCATATGAAAAGGAAGATGACGGATATCTGTCAAAAGTCACAAAGACAAAAGAGTACGTAGTAGACACAACAAATATCGCCACTCATGTAATAAAAACACTTTTCAAAGACACGAATTGAAGCAAACAAGTGGCAAGAGTAGCACATTCGTCCACACCATCAGAAAGTTCTATAAAAGGCAACATCATGAGTTGTAGGAGACACAACACTCTTCCACCCAAAGAGCTCCCTTTGCATATTGAGCTTAGTTTTTGTAGTAGGAAGTGTATTAGCTCGAAATTATCTTCCTTAGAGAATCTCTCAAGTCTTGTAATCCTTCCTCCACTTCACTTATATTGTAATTTCGTCTATATAATCATGTGTTCTTAGTTTCCACATATTTTCTGAGTGTAAACCCTCCAGTTGCCAATAAAATTTCCATTTGTGTGACCAATTGTGTGTGCATGCTTTTCCTCTTTTAATCATAATCAAAGATCCTTTCTTTGATTAAAAGCAAGATCAAGGAGATTCATAAGCATCAGTGACATTCCCGACGGTCACTCGGTGAGATCAACGACGTGCTCTGCGTCAACTGTAAGTTCCCTAATGTTATTTATTTAAATTTACACAAGAATTCTTCGTTCACCCTAAAGAAAATTATATAAACATTATCCTTACATCATAGACCCTAATATACCTCTAATCACCTTAATCATCAACCCTAATCCACCTCTAATCATTCACTTCTATCAATTATCCAAACGTAAATCAGCCCTTCCTACTCCACCAATTATTCTGAAACTACACCAATACTCCTACACCGCATTTCACCAAATCTCTACCGACCAACCACCAAAACCCTAGCTTCCACCCTAAATGGTATCAGAGCCAAGTTAGGGACAGTTGGGATATACTTGTGTCTCTTTCTCTTTCTCTAAAGGAGTGAGATTCCGAGGTCTTCCTTCTTGGGGTTCTAGGGTCCGAGGCCTAACTTGTCGTAGCGGTATCCCGTTGCACCCGCTTTAGCCGTGGTAGGCATTTAGTGTTTTGTAGGGATATGTTTATCTATTGACATGCCACTTAGTAATCCCTTGGTTGATGATTTCAATCTCTCACCCACAAACCTTTCTGAGTGTATCATATTCAATTTTCTTTAAGAAATACCTAGGTATGAGGCCTCCTTGTCGTAGTAGTTCAACTGTTGACAGGCCACTAGGAATCAACTTATTGAAAAGAGAATAAGATTGCTCAACAAAATCATTGTTTATATCAAGCTCCTTTGGTTTTAAATTTTTTAAGATTTAAGCCTCGGATCTCTTTATTTTTTACAACTGTATCTTCAGCTATTTAAAAAATTTCTCAATAACAAAAAAAATGTTGAATAAAATGCTTAACTCACTAACATGTGTCAATGAAATAGTAAATACCCTTCAAACCATAAATGAAAGTAATTCAATGGAAAATAAAAATAATTTCATCATTGATAAAGAAAAACTAAGAGAAGAATTTTTATCTGATAGAAACCAGTTCAAGACAAACCAATTTTATGAAAACATTGACAGAAAAGAAAGAGATTACATTAGAGAAAAATGGTATTCACAAATGCAATACCATAGAAAAAATATACATTTCTTTGAATGGTATAAAAGTTATTATATCAAAGAACTTAAAGAGAAAATCTATAGGCTTGTTCGACCGTGGTATGAGCCTAATAAGTTTGACAGTAAAATTAGACCATTGCGTCATGAAAACCCTCCTGAAACCTGTCAGTCCAAAATATTACAAACAAGAGTAATCTACAATTAAAAGAAGAAAGTTCTCATTCTTTCAATAAACACATGATTGATAAAGTAAATAATCTATCTAAAACTAAAAGTAAAGAAAGTGAAGAGTACTCTATAAAGGTATCAAGCACAAAACAATAATTCATTCTTGAAACTATTAATAATTTTAAAAGTGATCAAAAAAATTAAAATTATTTTCAAAATATATCAAAATGAATAAAAAAGAAATCAACTGTAAAGGTAGTCCAAACCAAAATATTTCATATGATTCTAAAAAAGTAACTGAAAAACAACCAACTCTAAAAGACTCCAAAAGAGAACAAAAAAATATTAAAAAGGAAATAAAAGATTTAAAGAAACTAAAAAGATATATGAAAATTCAGAAAGTCAAAATAAATCCCTAAATAGCATCCAACAATATATAAAAAGGAAATGGAAAGGAGATGTTATAATTAAAATTAACCCAGATTTCACGATTAAGAAACTAGCTTTATTTGATTCTGGAGAAGACATAAACTGCATTAGAGAAGGTCTAATACCAACCAAATATTTTGAAAAAACCACACACAATGTCAATTCATGTACCAATGACAAATTACAAATCAATTATAAAATCCCTAATGTCCATGTTTGTATAAAACATACATGTATTAAAACTACTTTCATGCTAGCCAAAAATATAACTGAGGATATAATCATAGGGACACCATTCCTGAATAAAATACTACCTATTATAGTAGATACAAAAGGATTACATGCTAATATAAATGGAAAAATGATTACCTTTAAGTTCAAAAATGAACCCAAAGTATCATTTATACAACAAATAAACACTTCAATCAAATACAAAGAAAACTTCATTAACGAACTTAACGCAGAAATAGAAACTGAAAGAATTCATAATAAAATCAAAAGTAGTAATTTTCAAAAACTAATAATAGAATTTCAAGAAAAAGTTGAAAAAGAAATCTTCTCCACACTACCCTCAGCATTCTGGCATAGAAAGAAACATGAAGTTATTTTACCATACATTAACAATTTTGATGAAACTCAAATTCCAACAAAAGCCAGACCTATCCAAATGAATTAAAGACTTTTGGAAATATGTTAAAATGAAATATAAGAACTTAAGACAAAGAAATTAATTAGACCTAGCTCCTCTCCATGGAGTTGTGTTGCTTTCTATGTAGAAAATGCATCCGAAATAGAAAGAGGGGCTCCTAGGCTTGTCATTAATTACAAACCTCTAAATAAAGTACTCCAATGGATCAGATATCCAATTCCTAATAAAAATGACTTACTAAAAAAATACATGGTGCTAATATCTTCTCAAAATTTGATATAAAATTTGGATTCTGGAAAATACAAATAAGTGAAGAAGATAGATATAAAACTGCCTTCACAATACCTTTTGGTCACTATGAATGGAATGTTATGCCTTTTGGGCTAAAAAATGCTCCATCAGAATTCCAAAAAATAATGAATGAGATATTTAATCCATATAATTCTTTTAGTATAGTCTATATTGATGATGTACTTATTTTCGCTAAAGATTGTGACCAACATTGGAAACACCTAAGCACATTCCTTCAAACAGTAAAACATAATGGACTAGTAGTCTCCGCTAAAAAGATGAAACTATTTCAAACAAGTATTCAATTTCTAGGTTACACGATAGAAAAGGGAACAGTATCACCTATAATAAGAGCCATAGACTTTGCTAACAAATTCCCAGATGAAACCCTAGAGAAAAAACAACTCCAAAGATTTTTAGGATGCTTAAACTATATATCTGATTTCTATGAAAACTGGCACTCGATAGAAAACTCCTTACAGATAGATTAAAAAAGATTCCACCAAGTTGGACCATAGATCACACCAAGGCCATTCAAAGAATAAAATTAAAGGTTCAACGGTTACTATGTTTAAATATTGTTGACCCAAAAGCCTATAAAATAGTAGCAAC
This sequence comes from Alisma plantago-aquatica, assembly GCA_963693085.1. Taxonomy (NCBI): domain Eukaryota; kingdom Viridiplantae; phylum Streptophyta; class Magnoliopsida; order Alismatales; family Alismataceae; genus Alisma; species Alisma plantago-aquatica. Next base: position 1,183,563,038 of record OY856410.1, on the reverse strand, counting down.
AGATGCATCAGATATAGGACACAGAGGAATTCTTAAGCAAAAAATTGATAATAAAGAACATTTGGTTTGATACACCTCAGGAGTGTGGAATGAAACTAGAAAAAATTATTCAACTGTAAAAAAAAGAAATATTAGCCATAGTTCTCTCTATTGCAAAATTTCAAGGTGATCTTTTAAATAATAAATTTTTATTAAGAGTAGATTGTAAATCAGCAAAATTTGTTTTAGAAAAGGATGTTAAAAATCTTGCCTCAAAACAAATATTTGCTAGATGGCAAGCAATATTAGCTATATTTGATTTTGATATAGAATTCATAAAAGGAGAGAAAAAAATTTGACCTGATTTCTTATCGAGAGATTTTTTGCAGGGAAATTGTCTTCAAAAAGACTAGCATAATGACATCAATTCTGGCTACTAAACAAAGTCCTCCCGCAATGACACAGACAAGGAGGGAGAAAGAAAATATACAAAACATGGAAGTTGATTCATCAACTAAAACATCCTCTGAATTTATCTTGAAATCATCTGAAGAGGTACTTACTCTTGAGAATGAGGATCTCTCAAAAGAAATTGAATATATAATAAATAAATATTTTCCTAAAGGATACAATCATATTCCCACCCTACCTGGGAAAAACCAAATATACTACGAAAAAATACTTTTAGAAACAGGAAGTGTAAAAGTTTTTCATAATTATAGAGATAAATCCACAAAAAGAAACTTATAGTTCTCTCAACTAAAAATTCAAAAAATAATCACGTTATCTGAATGGAATAAAGAAGGAAACCTTAATATTCCAAGAAGATTCAAAACATTCTGTCAACCCCAATATTACAATCATTGGGATTATCAAAATGCGTGGGGAAAAGTTTTATATGTTCAGAACACACAAATGAGTCACACATGGTCAGTGAAATGGTCTTTACAAACCAAATTACCAAATTGGTTTTTCTATAAATTCTGGCAAAATTTTGGGGCAATAAGAGAAATACTCCCCACAATATTAAAGAAAAATATTATGGGAAACGATGTTATTGAAGAAGACTTAAACATGATGAAATATATATCATCTCATGGAATACCATGGATTATACAATGGAAGTGGGAAAAAGAAACAATCAAATTACCACCAATTCTAGAAAGACAAATATATGTCAAATGGTGGGACAAGTTCAATATTGATCCCATTTTAAAGGGAAAATTAATTCCAATACCAGTTTCTGGATCCCAACACCAAGAAATTGAAACAAATAGAATGTTTTCATTTAGTCAACTAAAGCAAGAGTTGACAAGAAAAATTCAAATTGAAAATCCAAACATTGAGGATAATCAACTACAATTGATGGTTTTTGAAGAAATGACAAAAGTTATGGATGAAAATAGTCCAAAGGACTCAAATAAACCTAAAATTGATGATGGAAAAAAGGAAGAAAGCAAAAATATAGTTACCGGACAGTAAAAAAGTTTGGGTAAAAAAGTAATGGATAAAAGTCAAAAGTAAATAAAAAAATAACAGTCTGGTAAAAGATAAAGGTGAATAAAAACAATGATGTGGTAAAGTAAAAGCAAAATATTTTAAACATTTTGCTTAAGATTCCATCTATAAAAAATGAAGTCACTCAAACATGGAAGTGACATCTCCATAAAAAAACAAATGGAGAAGAAGACAAGAATATTTTATTGCATGAAAGGCATCAAACACTTGTCTAGGGCACAAGGATGAATGAACAAGTGACAAACACATCAAACTTAGCCACTACAACACTTGTCAAAGACACAAACGAAAGAGAGTAAATGGTAAGACAAGGAACTTCGTCGACCCCATCCAAAGTTCCTATAAAAGGCAAAGAAGTTGAAGAGGAAAGCAAGAGTTGTAGGAGACACAACACTCTTCCACCCAAAGAGCTCCCCTTGTTTATTAAGCTTAGTTTTTGTAGTAGGAAGTATCTTAGCTTGAAATTCTCTTCCTTAGTGAATTTCCCAAGTCTTGTAATCCTTCCTCCACTTCACTTAAATCACAATTTCGTCTATATAATCATGTGTTCTTAGTTTCTAGATTTTTCGAGTGTAAACCCTCCAGTTGCCAATAAAATTTCCATTTGTGTGTGCATGTTTTTCCTCTTTTAATCATAATCAAAGATCCTTTCTTTGATTAAAAGCAAGATCAAGGTGATTTCTAAGCACCAGTGACATTCCCGATGGTCACTCGGTGAGATCAATGATGTGCTCTGCGCCAACTGTAAGTTCCCTAACGTTATTTATTTAAATTTACACAAGTATTCTTCGTTCACCCTAAAGAAAATTTTATAAGAATTATCCTTACATCATAGACCCTAATCTACCTCTAATCACCTTAATCATCAACCCTAATACACCTCTAATCATTCACTTCTATCAATTATCCAAACGTAAATCAGCCCTCCTACTCCACCAATTATTCTTAAACTCCACCAATACTCCACCGACGTATTTCACCAAATCTCTACCGACCAACCACCAAAATCCAAGCTTCCACCCTAAATGGTATCAGAGCCAAGTTAGGGGTGGTTGGGATATACTTGTATCTCTTTCTCTTTCTCTGAAGGGGTGAGAGTCCGAGGAAGGATTACAAGACTTGGGAAATTCTCTAAGGAAGAGAATTTTGAGCTAAGACACTTCCTACTCCAGAAACTAAGCTCAATAAGCAAGGGGAGCTCTTTGGGTAGAAGAGTGTTGTGTCTCTTACAACTCTTCATGTTGCCTTTTATAGACCTTTCTGATGATGTGGGTGAATGTGCTTCTCTTGCCACTTGATTGCTTCAATTCGTGTCTTTGACAAGTGTTTTTGTTATGATGAAGTTATCATTTGGGCAATTGTGGTATTTAGGGTGGAATCTAGGATTTTGGTGGTTGGTCGGTAGAGATTTGGTGAAATGTGGTGTTGGAGTATTGGTGGAGTTTTAGAATCATTGGTGGAGTAGGAAGGGCTGATTTACGTTTGGATAATTGATAGAAGTGAATGATTAGAGGTGGATTACGGTTGATGATTAAGGTGATTAGAGTTAGATTAGGGTCTATGATGTAAGGATAATGTTTATATAATTTTCTTTAGGGTGAACAGAGAATGCTTGTGTAAATTTAATTAAATAATGTTAGGGAACTTACAGTTGGCACAGAGCACGTCGTTGATCTCACCAAGTGACCGTCGGGAACGTCACCGATGCTTAGGAATCTCCTTGATCTTGCTATTAATAAAAGAAAGGATCTTTGATTATGATTAAAAGAGGAAAAACATGCACACACAATTAGTCACACAAATGGAAATTTTATTGGCAACTGAAGGGTTTACACTCAAAAAATATGTGGAAACTAAGAACACATGATTATATAGATGAAATTACAATATAAGTGAAGTGGAGGAAGGATTACAAGACTTGGGAAATTCTCTAAGTAAGAGAATTTCGAGCTAAGACACTTCCTACTACAAAAACTAAGCTCAATAAGCAAGGGGAGCTCTTTGGGTGGAAGAGTGTTGTATCTCCTACAACTCTTGCTTTCCTCTTCAACTTCTTTGCCTTTTATAGGAACTTTGGATGGGGTGGACGAAGTTCCTTGTCTTGTCATTTGTTCTCTTTCATTTGTGTCTTGGACAAGTGTTGTAGTGGCTAAGTTTGATGTGTTTGTCACTTGTCCATTCATCCTTGTGCCCTAGACAAGTGTTTGATGCCTTTCATGCAATAAAATATTCTTGTCTTCTTCTCCATTTGTTTTTTATGGAGATGTCACTTCTATGTTTGAGTGACTTCGTTTTATAGATGGAATATTAAGCAAAATGTTTAAAATATTTTGCTTTTACTTTACCACATTATTGTTTTTATTCACCTTAATCTTTTACCAAACTGTTACTTTTTTTATTTACTTTTGACTTTTATCCATTACTTTTTTACCCAAACTTTTTTACTATCTGATAACTATTTTTTCACTTTCTTCCTTTTTTACATCTTCTTCAATTTTAGGTTTATTTCAGTCCTTTGGACTATTTTCATCCATAACTTTTGTCATTTCTTCAAAAACCATCAATTGTAGTTGATTATCCTCAATGTTTGGATTTTCAATTTGAATTTTTCTTGTCAACTCTTGCTTTAGTTGACTAAATGAAAACATTCTATTTGTTTCAATTTCTTGGTGTTGGGATCCAGAAACTAGTATTGGAATTAATTTTCCCTTTAAAATGGGATCAATATTGAACTTGTCCCACCATTTGACATATATTTGTCTTTCCAGAATTGGTGGTAATTTGATTGTTTCTTTTTCCCACTTCCATTGTATAATCCATGGTATTCCATGAGATGATATATATTTCATCATGTTTAAGTTTTCTTCAATAAGATCATTTCCCATAATATTTTTCTTTAATATTGTGGAGAGTATTTCTCTCATTGCCCCAAAATTTTGCCAGAATTTATAGAAAAACCAATTCGGCAATTTGGTTTGTAAAGACCATTTCACTGACCATATGTGACTCATTTGTGTGCTCTGAACATATAAAACTTTTTCCGACGTATTTTGATAATCCCAATAATTGTAATATTGGGGTTGACAGAATGTTTTGAATCTTCTTGGAATATTAGGGTTTCATTCTTTATTCCATTCAGATAACGTGATTATTTTTTGAATTTTTAGTTGAGAGAACTGTAAGTTTCCTTTTGTGGATTTATCTCTATAATTATGAAAAACTTTTACACTTCTTGTTTCTAAAAGTATTTTTTCATAGTATATTTGGTTTTTCTTAGGTAGGGTGGGAATATGATTGTATCCTTCAGGAAAATATTTATTTATTATATATTCAATTACTTTTGAGAGATCCTCATTCTCAAGAATAAGTACCTCTTCAGATGATTTGCAAGATAAATTTAGAGGATGTTTTAGTGGACAAATCAACTTCCATGTTTTGTATATTTTCTTTCTCCCTCCTTGTCTGTGTCATTGTGGGAGGACTTTGTTTAGTAGCCAGAATTGATGTCATTATGCTAGTCTTTTTTAAGACAATTTCCCTACAAAAATTCTCTCGATAAGAAATCAGGTAAGAAATTATTTTCTCCTTTTATGAATTCTATATCAAAATCAAATATAGATAATATTGCTTGCCATCTAGCAATAATTTGTTTTGAGGCAAGATTTTTAACATCCTTTTCTAAAACAAATTTGCTGATTTATAATCTACTCTTAATAAAAATTTATTATTCAAAAGATCACCTTGAAATTTTGTAATGGAGAGAACTATGACTAATATTTCTTTTTTTATAGTTGAATAATTTTTTCTGGTTTCATTCCACACTCCTGAGGTGTATCGAACCACATGTTCTTTACTATCAATTTTTTACTTAAGAATTCCTCCGTATCCTATATCTGATGCATCTGTTTCTACTATTTTATAGGCTTCTGGGTCAACAATATTTAAACATGGTAACCGTTGAACCTTTAATTTTATTCTTTGAATGGCCTTGGTGTGATATATGGTCCAACTTGGTGGAATCTTTTTTAATCTATCTGTAAGGAGTTTTCTATCTAGTGCCAAATTTTCATAGAAATCAGACATATAGTTTAAGCATCGTAAAAATCTTTGGAGTTGTTTTTTCTCTAGGATTTCATCTGGGAATTTATTAGCAAAGTCTATGGCTCTTATTATAGGTGATACAGTTCCCTTTTCTATTTTGTAACCTAGAAATTAAATACTTGTTTGAAATATTTTCATCTTTTTAGCAGAGACTACTAGTCCATTATGACTTACTATTTGAAGGAATGTGTTCAGGTGTTTCCAATGTTGGTCACAATCTTTAGAGAAAATAAGTACATCATCAATATAGACTATACTAAAAGAAGTATATGGATTAAATATCTCATTCATTATTTTTTGGAATTCTAATGGAGCATTTTTTAGCCCCAAAGGCATAACATTCCATTCATAGTGACCAAAAGGTACTATGAAGGTAGTTTTATATCTATCTTCTTCACTTATTTGTATTTGCCAGAATCCAGATTTCATATCAAATTTTGAGAAGATATTAGCACCATGCATTCTTTTTATTAAGTCATGTTTATTAGGAATTGGATATCTGATCTATTGGAGTACTTTATTTAGAGGTTTGTAATTAATGACAAGCCTAGGAGCCCCTCTTTCAATTTTGGATGCATTTTCTACATAGAAAGCAGCACAACTCCATAGAGAGGAGCTAGGTCTAATTAATTTCTTTGTCTCAAGTTCTTTTATTTCATTTTTAAATATTTCTAAAAGTCTTTAATTCATTTGGATAGGTCTGGCTTTTGTTGGAATTTTAGTTTCATCAAAATTGTTAATGTATGGTAAAGTAACTTCATGTTTCTTTCTATGCCAGAATGCTGAGGGTAGTGTGGAGCAGATTTCTTTTTCAACTTTTTCTTGAAATTCTATTATTAGTTTTTGAAAATTCCTTCTTTTAATTTTATTATGAATTCTTTCAGTTTCCTATTTCTGCGTTAAATTCGTTAATGAAGTTTTCTTTGTATTTGATTGAAGTGTTTATTTGTTGTATAAATGATACTTTGGGTTCATTTTTGAACTTAAAGGTAATCATTTTTCCATTTATATTAGCATGTATTCCTTTTGTATCTACTATAATAGGTAGTATTTTATTCAGGAATGGTGTCCCTATGATTATATCCTCAGTTATATTTTTGGCTAGCATGAAAGTAGTTTTAATACATGTATGTTTTATACAAACATGGACATTAGGGATTTTATAATTGATTTGTAATTTGTCATTGGTGCATGAATTGACATTGTGTGTGGTTTTTTCAAAATATTTGGTTGGTATTAGACCTTCTATAATGCAGTTTATCACTGCTCCAGAATCAAATAGAGCTAGTTCCTTAATCGTGAAATCTGGGTTAATTTTAATTATAACATCTCATTTCCATTTCCTTTTTATATATTGTTGAATGCTATTTAGGGATTTATTTTGACTTTCTGAATTTTCATATATCTTTTTAGTTTCTTTTAAATCTTTTATTTTCTTTTTAATAATTTTTTGTTCTCTTTTGAAGTATTTTAGAGTTGGTTGTTTTTCAGTTGCTTTTTTAGTATCATGTGAAATATTTTGGTTTGGACTACCTTTAGAGTTGATTTCTTTTTTATTCATTTTGATATATTTTGAAAATAATTTTAATTTTTCTTGATCACTTTTAACATTATTAATAGTTTCAAGAATGAAGTATTGTTATGTGCTTAATACCTTTACAGAGTACTCTTCGCTTTCTTTACTTTTAGTTTTAGATAGATTATTTACTGTATCAACCATGTGTTTATTGAAAGAATGAGAACTTTCTTCTTTTAATTGTAGATTACTCTTGTTTGTAATATTTTGGACTGACAGGTTTTCAGGAGGGTTTTCATGACGCAATGGTCTAATTTTACTGTCAGACTTATTAGGCTCATACCACGGTGGAACAAACCTATAGATTTTCTCTTTAAGTTCTTTGATATAATAATTTTTATACCATTCAAAGAAATGTATATTTTTTTTATGGTATTGCATTTGTGAATACCATTTTTCTCTAATGTAATCTCTTTCTTTTCTATCAAAGTTTTCATGAAATTATTTTGTCTTGAACTGGTTTCTATCATATAAAAATTCTTCCCTTAGCTTTTCTTTATCAATGATGAAATTATTTTTATTTTCCATTGAATTACTTTCATTTATGGTTTGAAGGGTATTTACTATTTCTTTGACACCTATTAGTGAGTTAAGCGTTTTATTCAACATTTTTTTTATTTTTGAGATTTTTTTTAAATAGCTGAAGATACAATTGTCAAAAATAAAGAGATCTGAGGCTTAAATCTTAAAAATTTTAAAACCAAAGGAGCTTGATATAAATAATGATTTTGTTGAGAAATCTTATTCTCTTTTCAATAAGTTAATTCCTAGTGGTCTGTCAACAATTGAACTACTATGACAAAGAGGCCTCGGACCTAGGTATTTCTTAAAGAAAATTGAATATGATACACTCAAAAAGGTTTGTGGGTGAGAGATTGAAATCATCAACCAAGGGATTACTAAGTGGCATGTCAATAGCTAAACCTAGCCCTACAAAACCCTAAACGCCTACCATGGCTAAAGCGGGTGCAATGGGTTACCACTACGATAAGGAGGCCTCGGAACCTAGAACCCCAAGAAGGAAGACCCCAGACTCTCACCCCTTCAGAGAAAGTGAAAGAGACACAAGTATATCCCAACTGCCCCTAACTATCTAAAACTAAAAGTAAAAAAAGTGAAGAGTACTCTGTAAAGTTACTAAGCACAGAACAATACTTCATTCTTGAAACTATTAATAATGTTAAAAGTGATCAAGAAAAATTTAAATTATTTTCAAAATATATCAAAATGAATAAAAAAAATCAACTCTAAAGGTAGTCCAAACCAAAATATTTCATATGATACTAAAAAGTAACTGAAAAACAACCAACTCTAAAAGACTTCAAAAGAGAACAAAAAATTATTAAAAGGGAAATAAAATTTTAAAAAGAAACTAAAAAGATATATGAAAATTTAGAAAGTCAAAATAAATCCCTAAATAGCATCCAACAATATATAAAAAGGAAAATGGAAAGAAGATGTTATAACTAAAATTAACCCAGATTTCACGATTAAGAAACTAGCTTTATTTGATTATGGAGCAGACATAAACAGCATTAGAGAAGGTCTAATACCAACCAAATATTTTGAAAAAAAACACACACAATGTCAATTCATGCTCCAATGACAAATTAGAAATCAACTATAAAATCCCTAATGTCCATGTTTGTATAAAACACACATGTATTAAAACTACTTTCATGATAGCCAAAAATATAACTGAGGATATAATCATAGGGACACCATTTTTGAATAAAATACTACCTATTATAGTAGATATAAAAGGAGTATATGCTAATATAAATGGAAAAATGATTACCTTTAAGTTCAAAATTGAACCCAAAGTATCATTTATACAACAAATAAACACTTCAATCAAATACAAAGAAAACTTCATTAATGAACTTAACACAGAAATAGAAACTGAAAGAATTCATAATAGAATCAAAAGTAGTAATTTTGAAAAACTAATAATAGAATCATAAGAAAAAGTTGAAAAAGAAATCTTCTCCACACTACCCTCAGCATTTTGGCATGAAAGAAACATGAAGTTACTTTACCATACATTAATTGTGGGCTCTGATCTCCAAACCATGACATAAACACGATTAAAACTTAGCGGAAGCGAATCGGTAATCAGCGGAAGACAAAAATCACGGGAAATTAAAACTTTTCGTGACAAGAGCTTGAATCCATAAAAGCTTCTTTCATAAAGAGAGATAAACTGTTTATATCTCAGGATAATTACTTTTCGAGTAATTATATACATCAAGATACAAAATCTCAAGATCACTATACAAAAGACTCCAAGACCTGAGAGTACAGAGGACACATAGGACTGACTCTAACTACACCACATGGCAGGACAAATCTCCACCATCAATTCTCTGCCGAGGATTGATGATCTCTTTGACCAGTTGCGTGGTGCAACAGTCTTTTCAAAGATAGACTTGAGGTCTGGATATCACCAACTCCGTATAGGATGGCGCCTGCCGAGATGGCAGAACTCAAGAAACAGCTTCAAGAGTTACTTGAGAGAGGTTTTATCCGACCGAGTAATTCACCTTGGGGTGCTCCGGTCTTGTTTGTTAAAAAGAAAGATGGGTCAATGCGGTTATGCATCGACTACAGACAACTCAATAAAGTGACAATAAAGAATAAGTACCCTAGAGAGAGAAAGTAACTCTAATCACATAATGGTGATGCTTTTGGATATGTTAGCCTATGATGACTCAATCTAACCTGTTTTAGAGTGATGTTGACATCACCTAACATTATGATGAGAGAGAAAGTACTTCTAGAGAGAGAAAGTACTTCTAGAAAGAGAAAGTACCCTTTTTAAGTGGAAACTCGAGTAAAGTATCTCCAATGCACATAAATGAGCATAATTAGGGTATGATCCACCTGTGTGAGATCATAGAAACCCTAATTATGATAAATGATGAACCTTTAACTAATCCAAGAGTATCAATGAAGATGTTACTCATACATGATGATGTTATGAGTTTAATTCACCTTGATGTGAATAGTAAACCCTAATTCAAGGGTGATGACATGTAATGTGAATAATAAACCCTAATTCAAGGGTAATAGCATGCTTTTGACCAATAAACTCTATTTGATTTGAATTAAAGATTTAACTCTTATGACAAGAGTAGGAAGTACATTCCTTATTGTTGTATTACCTTTATCAGATGTATTAACCATACAGGTTCTGATATGAAGGTAATCATATCCAGCTATGGATGTTGATGTTATATTCATTGAAGGCATGTTGTTAGCCTTATGAATAAGTAAAGTAATCTGATGCCTTGCCAGTGGCATCCTATGCTGATAATGGGCTGTGAGAGCCATGAATACCATCAAAGTCATACCTTAGAGATGACTTGTGATGAGGATAATGAGAAATGATGATTGATATGAGTTAGGCCTGTTTCATTTAGTATTCTTCTTTTATAGCTGCTATGCTACTGGTATTGTTTGAAGAACAATGTATGTTGTTAAAGAATACTGAATGTACTTAACTAATCAAGTATAATGTAGAGCCCTGATCATAGATCCATCATTGTCAGAAATTAAGTGATGGTGAAACAGGTTTTCCTTAGGGAACTCCTGGAGCACATACTTTTGAGTATGTGGGGTACATGGATGTGTAGAACCTTACATCCTAGTGTAGGAAAGTGATGTAGATGTGGAATCCATCCATCCTTCACTATAGTTCCATACCGTATCAGTTGTAGGTAAACATGAAACCTCCTGATGACGAAGAAAGCACAGATATCCGTATCAGTGGTAGGTAAATATGAAACCTCCTGATGACGAAGAGAGTACAAAATGCCACTGTGACTCTAGAATAGCGAAGGACCAGTTTACCCTGGTAAGCTATAGTAGTAGAGACACGAGATGTCCTACAAGTGATCCTCTTACTGACTGAGGAAGGTGAAGGTCATGAGAATCTGGCTCTCTTAATGACCTATGTATGATACTGATGCGGCTTCTCAGCGATCAGTTGGAGTATGAGTGGTAAGCCTCATCTCCACAGGGCATAATGTTGTTTGTAAACCATAATCAACCATATAGTATAACTTGTTAGAGATAACTCTAAGTTAGTTGATTGATGTTACATTGCAATAGTGTTTATATTCTCCATATCTCCTAAATGGTTTGGAGATCAGAGCCCACATTAACAATTTTGATGAAACTAAAATTCCAACAAAAGCCAGACCTATCCAAATGAATCAAAGACTTTTAGAAATATGTAAAAATGAAATAAAAGAACTTGAGACAAAGAAATTAATTAGACCTAGCTCCTCTCCATGGAGTTGCGCTGCTTTCTATGTAGAAAATGCATCTGAAATAGAAAGAGGGGCTCCTAGGCTTGTCATTAATTACAAACCTCTAAATAAAGTGCTCTAATGGATCAGATATCCAATTCCTAATAAACATGACTTAATAAAAAGAATACATGGTGCTAATGTCTTCTCAAAATTTGATATGGAATCTGGATTCTGGCAAATACAAATAAGTGAAGAAGATAGATATAAAACTGCCTTCACAGTACCTTTTGGTCACTATGAATGGAATGTTATGCCTTTTGGGCTAAAAAATGCTCCATAAGAATTCCAAAAAATAATGAATGAGATATTTCATCCATATACTTCTTTTAGTATAATATATATTGATGATGTACTTATTTTCTCTAAAGATTGTGACCAACATTGGAAACACCTAAACACATTCCTTCAAATAGTAAAACATAATGGACTAGTAGTCTCCGCTAAAAAGATGAGACTATTTCAAACAAGTATTCAATTTCTAGGTTACAAAATAGAAAAGGGAACTGTATCACCTATAATAAGAGCCATAGACTTTGCTAACAAATTCCCAGATGAAATCCTAAAGAAAAAACAACTCCAAAGATTTTTAGGATGCTTAAACTTTATATTTGATTTCTATGAAAATCTGGCACTAGATAGAAAACTCCTTACAGATAGATTAAAAAAGATTCCACCAAGTTGGACCATAGATCACACCAAGGCCATTCAAAGAATAAAATTAAAGGTTCAACGGTTACCATGTTTAAATATTGTTGACCCAGAAGCCTATAAAATATTATGAAAAACTTTTACACTTCCTGTTTCTAAAAGTATTTTTTCATAGTATATTTGGTTTATTTGGTATTTCGAAAATCCATCTAAGTTCCTTTCTATAAGAGATTGGCGATCAAATTGACATAAAGTAAGATCAAGAGTTTGGTGGTTTAGGGTTGATGATTAAGGTGATACACTCAGAAAGGTTTGTGGGTGAGAAGCTAGGATTTTGGTGGTTGGTCGGTAGAGATTTGGTGAAATGCAGTGTTGGAGTATTGTTGGAGTTTCAGAATAATTGGTGGAGTAGGAAGGGCTGATTTACGTTTGGATAATTGATAGAAGTGAATGATTAGAAGTGGATTAGGGTTGATGATTAAGGTGATTAGAGGTAGATTAGGGTCTATGATGTAAGGATAATGTTTATATAATTTTCTTTAGGGTGAACAAAGAATGCTTGTGAAAATTTAATTAAATAATGTTAGGGAACTTATAGTTGGCGCAGAGCACATCGTTGATCTCACTGAGTGACCATCGGGAACGTCACTGATGCTTAGGAATCTCCTTGATCTTGCTTTTAATCAAAGAAAGGATCTTTGATTATGATTAATAGAGGAAAAATATGCACACACAATTGGTCACACAAATGGAAATTTTATTGGTAACTGGAGGGTTTACACTCAGAAAATATGTGGAAACTAAGAACACATGATTATATAGATGAAATTATAATATAAGTGAAGTGGAGGAAGGATTACAAGACTTGGGAAATTCTCTAAGGAAGAGAATTTTGAGCTAAGACACTTCCTACTACAAAAACTAAGCTCAATAAGCAAGGGGAGATCTTTGGGTGGAAGAGTGTTGTGTCTCCTACAACTCTTCATGTTGCCTTTTATAGACCTTTCTGATGGTGTGGACGAATGTGCTTCTCTTGCCACTTGTTTGCTTCAATTCATGTCCTGACAAGTGTTTTTGTTACATGAGTGGCGATATTTGTTGTGTCTACCACGTACTCTTTTGTCTTTGTGACTTTTGACAGATATCCTTCATCTTCCTTTTCATATGCCACTTGTTCTTTTCTGTTGTGAGTCTTGACAACTATCTTTTGTCTTTATGTATAGGGAAGAGATATCTTGTCTTTTCTTCTTTTGTCACTTTTTCAACAAGGTATTTTTACATATTTTTTCAATCGAGTAATCCGTAACAATCATCTCCATTTTCAAAGTAACTTTCTCCTTGAGTAATGTCCAGGATTGAAATATTATCTAGATCTAGGATTTCATCAAATATAATTAATTGAGAATTGTCCATGTTAGGGTCTCTCATAAGAGACTTTCCTAATAATTTTATTTTCTTATATGGAGGCCCCCGTTTAGTTTCTTGATCAATAAGATAATCAGAAACTGGGGCAGATATTAACTTTCCCTTTAAAATAGGGTCTATGTTGAATTTGTCCCACCATTTAATCAATACTTGCCTTCCTAGGTAGGTTAAAAAGGCATTAGTTTCTTTTTCCCATTTCCATTGCATAAACCATGGGATTCCATAAGCACAACAACATCTTAGTATATTAAGATCTTCTTGATCTATATTTTCAAATAATGGAATATAATTATTAAGCTTTTGCAGGAATATTTCCCGAGTAGCTCCATAATTTTTCCTAAAAATGTAGAAGAACCAATTTGGTAAGTTAGTCCTATAAGACCATTTTATGAACCATGAATGAGTCATTTGACTATTTTGAATTCATAAGACATTTTTCCAGGCATCTTGATAGTCCCAGTAATTGTAAAACTGGGGTTGATGTTTGTCTTTGAATCTTCTTGAAATATTAGGATTTCCATCATTATTCCATTCTGAAATGGTGATAATTTTTTGGATTTTTAATTGAGAAAATGATATCATCTTCTTTGTTGATTTATCTCTAAAATTATGAAATATTTTTACACTACCAGTTTCTATGAGAATTTTCTCATAATAGTAGTTATTCTTTCCAAACATTGTCGGAATAAAATTATATTTATCAGGAAGGTAATTTTGCAGTAAAGTTTTTGTTTCTTTGGATAAGTCTTCATTTTCTAAAGTTATTGTATGTATTGATGTTTTGAATATGAATTTTGTTATATTTTTTGCTAGAAAAGCTACTTCCATTTCATCGTTGCCTTCCTTAGTAGAAATACTTGATTGCGAACATACCTCTGGGATACAGGCTTTAGATGTTGATGCTGACATATTTTGAGATTTCTATGAAGAAGTCATATAAACTACAATAAATATTTAAAACATCCTTTTTATGTGTTTCTTATGAAATAGTAAGTGCATGAATGAAATTATCTTTATAATCTAATGCATCTATTATTTTCTTTAAGAACATAAGTTCAGGTTTCTTTCCAAACTCAAAAGTTACAAAGTTATTGTTAACTCGAGTATGAACCCCTTTTTCACTAACTAATATAGGGAGAATTTTAGTAAGAAAGGGTGTCCCAATGATAATATCCGCAGTTATATTTTGAGGAAGAATAAAAGATGTTTTAATATTATTATTGTTAATGCATATGTGTGCTTCAGAAATTTTATGTTTTACTTTGAGTTTATCTTTTGTAGCAGAATTAACATGATGATTAGTTGTTTCATAATATTTTGTTGGTATAAGGTTTTCTCTTATACAATTAACATCAGCTCCAGAATCAAATAAAGCTATCCCTTCTAGGGTGAAGTCATTAATTTTTATAGTCAATTCACCTTTCCATTTTCTCTTAACAAATTCTTGAAGATTATTAACAAAGGAATATTCGTTATCTTCCCTTGTTTCATCAACTTGGTTTTTATTTGAGCATTCTCTGAGCATTGTATTAAATATATGTTCATCCTCATCATCATCATTATACCTTTCATATATATATTTTTGAAGATTTTCAACCTTATCTTTTAGTTCAATGATTTCTATTCTGATTTTGTTTTGTTCTTTTCTCAAATCTTCTATAGAAATATGTTTATCATTAGTCTTTTCATGTTCAATTCTTCTCATTACATGATCAAATAAGTAGAATTCATTTACTTTTGATTCTATTTTATTGTCTGATTTTTTGTCTATAATCATATTGAGATATTTTGCAAGTTTAGTGCTTCTTTTTTGTTTATCTTGGATGGAATCTATGGTTTCAAGTATAAATTGTTGTTCACTAGTTAAGACATGAATTTCATCTGATGATGTTTCATTATTATAGTAATTACAATGACATCCTTCTTCATTTTCTGATCCCGAGGATTCATTTAGATTTAATTTACTAACAAAAGTATCAAGTTCTTCTGGCGTAATACCTTTTGATTCTAGTAACAGTTCGTTAACTTTTTTCTTAAAATCTCATTTAAAATGTTAAAATGTTCTTCTTACCATCGGTCTTTAGGGATGAATTCTAATATATAAGAGTTGAGATGTTGATTTCGTTGGAGATAATAGGTGGCCTGTCAATAGCTAAACCTAGCCCTACAAAACCCTAAACGCCTACCACGGCTAAAGTGGGTGCAACAGGATACCACTACGACAAGGATGCCCCGGACCCTAGAACCCCAAGAAGGAAGACCTCAGACTCTCACCCCTTTAGAGAAATAGAAAGAGACACAAGTATATCCCAACCACCCCTAACTTGGCTTTGATACCATTTAGGGTGGAAGCTAGGATTTTGGTGGTTGGTCGGTAGACCAACCAAACATTATCCTTACATCATAGACCCTAATCTACCTCTAATCACCTTAATCATCAACCCTAATCCACCTCTAATCATTCACTTCTATCAATTATCCAAACGTAAATCAGCCCTTCCTACTCCACCAATTATTCTGAAACTCCACCAATATTCCAACACCGCATTTCACCAAATCTCTACCGACCAACCACCAAAATCCTAACTTCCACCCTAAATGCCATTCTCCGTTCACCCTAAAGAAAATTATATAATCCTAGAGAAAAAACAACTCCAAAGATTTTTAGGATGCTTAAACTATAAATCTGATTTCTATGAAAATCTGGCACTAGATAGAAAACTCCTTACACATAGATTAAAAAAGATTCCACCAAGTTGGACCATAGATCACACCAAGGCCATTCAAAGGATAAAATTAAAGGTTCAACGGTTACCATGTTTAAATATTGTTGACCCATAAGCCTATAAAATAGTAGAAACAGATGCATCAGATATAGGATACGGAGGAATTCTTAAGCAAAAAATTGATAATAAAGAACATTTGGTTTGATACACCTCAGGAGTGTGGAATGAAACCAGAAAAAAGTATTCAACTATAAAAAAATAAATATTAGCCATAGTTCTCTCTATTATAAAATTTCAAGGTGATCTTTTAAATAATAAATTTTTATTAAGAGTAGATTGTAAATCAGCAAAATTTGTTTTAGAAAAAGATGTTAAAAATCTTACCTCAAAATAAATATTTGCTAGATGGCAAGCAATATTAGCTATATTTGATTTTGATATAGAATTCATAAAAGGAGAAAATATTTTTTACCTGATTTCTTATCGAAAAATTTTTTGTAGGAAAATTGTCTTCAAAAAGACTAGCATAATGACATCAATTCTGTCTACTAAACAAAGTCCTCCCGCAATGACACACATAAGGAGGGAGAAAGAAAATATACAAAACATGGAAGTCGATTCGTCAACTAAAACATCCTCAGAATTTATCTTGAAATCATCTGAAGAGGTACTTATTCTTGAGAATGAGGATCTCTCAAAAGAAATTGAATATATAATTAATAAATATTTTCCTAAAGGATACAATCATATTCCCACCCTACCTGGGAAAAACCAAATATATTACAAAAAAATACTTTTAGAAACAAGGTGTAAAAGTTTTTCATAATTATAGAGATAAATCCACAAAAAGAAACTTACAGTTCTCTCAACTAAAAATTCAAAAAATAATCACGTTATCTGAATGGAATAAAGAAGGAAACCCTAATATTCTAAGAAGATTCAAAACATTTTGTCAACCCCAATATTACAATCATTGGGATTATCAAAATGTGTGGGAAAAAGTTTTATATGTTCAGAACACACAAATGAGTCACACATGGTCAGTGAAATGGTCTTTACAAACCAAATTACCGAATTGGTTTTTCTATAAATTCTGGCAAAATTTTGGGGAAATAAGAGAAATACTACCCACAATATTAAAGAAAAATATTATGGGAAACGATCTTATTGAAGAAGAGTTAAACATGATGAAATATATATCATCTCATAGAATACCATGGATTATACAATGGAAGTGGGAAAAAGAAACAATCGAATTACCACCAATTCTGGAAAGACAAATATATGTCAAATGGTGGGACAAGTTCAATATTGATCCCATTTTAAAGGGAAAATTAATTCCAATACTAGTTTCTGGATCCCAACACCAAGAAACTAAAACAAATAGAATGTTTTCATTTAGTCAACTAAAGCAAGAGTTGACAAGAAAAATTCAAATTGAAAATCCAAACATTGAGGATAATCAACTACAATTGATGGTTTTTGAAGAAATAACACCACATTTCACCAAATCTCTAATGACCAACCACCAAAATCCTAGCTTTCACCCTAAATGGTATCTGAGCCAAGTTAGGGGCGGTTGGGATATACTTGTGTCTATTTCTCTTTCTCTGAAGGGGTGAAAGTCTGGGGTCTTCCTTCTTTGGGTTCTTGGGTCCGAGGCCTCCTTGCCGTAGTGGTAGCCCGTTGCACCCGCTTTAGCCGTGGTAGGCGTTTAGGGTTTTGTAGGGCTAGGTTTAGCTATTAACAGGCCACCTATTATCTCCAACGAAATCAACATCTCAACTCTTCTATATTAGAATTCATCCCTAAAGACCAATGGAAAGAATACTCTCCAGAATTTCTGCCAATTCCCATACAAACCCTTCCATAGTTCGAACAATGTCAATAAAAAAATTGTGAACAAATTAATTTTGAAAATATAGAACAATCCATTCAAAATTGGGAAATTCCTAAAGTTCCTATAAAAGACATTTACTCTAAAGGTGGTTTTCGATTGATGTCCAACTATTACATCAAAACTATTGAAAAAACTATATCAGTTACATCTTCACAAGAATGCATACAACTTCTATATAAAAGAGATATAAACATGATAAAAAATAACTCAAGATGCAACTTCATTCATTTAGGATTAGTCCAAGTATCTGCCAAATCCTTAACAAGAAAAGGTATAAATTGTTCAGTACTCTTGTGCCTTAGAGATTGTAGGCATCTAAAATTTTTAGATTCCCTTCTTGGACTCGTTGAATCCACATTAGATGATGGACCTATTTACTTTAATGCATTTCCTAATTTCTCAGTTTCCCTTACCAACCCAGGCCTTTTGAAGGTCTTAACCTTGAATGTGCAAACATTAGGATTTGACATGGATCCAAATTCTAAAAATATTGTACTATGTTATAGAGTTTGCTTCAAGGCCATGAACACAGTAACTTCTCAATCCTTGATTTGCCCAGAAAAGGGGCTTACAACTCTTTTTCTAACCAATATAAAAAAACAAAGCCATTATTCCCAAGGCCTTGCGATGGGAGGAAGTTAAGCTTCCAGAAAATTGGACCATGCCACAAGCAAATGCACCTGTACCTAGAGAAAATACCAGAATACAAAACATTATCGAGCACATTAATGGTGATGTAGAAATAAGTTTTTGTCCTTCAGAAAGACGAAATTCTACTTCATCTCAGTCTAGGGAAAACACCTTAGAAGTTGGTTCTTGTTCATATTTACATATAAATCACAATAAACCTGAACAATCCAACACTATGAATAGAAGGCCTACAGGAATATTCTACCCATTATATGAACACAGTGAATATGAACCCTCTGAATCTGATTTCAAAGTCGCATGTCTACTTGAAGACGACTATAACAAATTTGAAATTAATAAAGAATTATTAAAGAAAGACTTTTTATCTGATAATAATAAACCAAAAGTAAAATTGTTTTTTACACATTTTGATAAATATGAAAGGTCGGCTATAAGAGATCTATGGTATTCTCAAATGAAACAGTAAAATGAGAATATATATTTCTTTGATTGGTATGAATCTAATTATCTTAATACACTTAAAGAAATGTTACCTACTCTCCAAAGTGAGGATCGTACTATGGTAATAGAAAAACTATCCTTAACATGGAAACATGCTTCAAAAGATGAAGAAGTTGAATCAATTCATTCACCCTTTCAAGCTATAAAATTTGGAGAAGATGACATCAAGGCCAGTCCATTAAAGCTAATGGAATATAGTCAAGAACCAGCTAAAACACACCATATAGCTCATATAATTGAACAAAATAACTATACAAATATAAATCTTCAAACCCTTATCAAACCAACAGAAAGGATAGAGACAATGCTTATTGATATTAGTAAAGTACCAATATATCAAAAGAAAGTAGAAACAAAAAATTTGCCACTAATTGTTCCTCACACTATAAATGGAAATATTATATTAGGAAAAAAGGCACCCATTAAGTTTGATAAACAACTCGATGAATTAACACATATAATCACAAGTTGTCTAGACCAATTAAATCTTCAAAAACCAACCGTTAATACAATATATGGAGACTCGTCATATTCAGATGAAGAAGAGATACCTAAACTAAATACAGTCAGTTTTGGTAAGACTGCTCGATTTTCAAAAACAAAAAATTATTACTCTAGACCAACACCGGTTGGCCTACAATTTGAAGAAACTCCTGATCTTACTCTATGTCAATTTGATGGCCAATCTCTTATAGAATGGAACTTAGATGGATTTTCAGAATACCAAATATTACAAATTTGCCATCAAATGCTGATATATGCCAATGCTTGTCGAGCTCATGGAAGTCTTGAAACCACAATTGCCCAAATGATAACTTCATCATTTACGGGTCAGTTAAGAGGTATCTTAGTAAAACACACAGATAAGAAATACTTCAAGCTACAAAAAGAAATGAGCATGGTGCTCAAATTAAGTTAGAAAATGGTCAACCCCAATCAGACGTAGTATATACTCTAATAGTAAATATAATTCAACATTTTATAGGCCATAATGGCACTATATTAGAAAAACTTAGGGAACAACTAATGAACTTAAGATGTAAGAGTCTGAGTGATTTTCGTTGGTATAAAGATGTTTTTTCTTTCTAAAGTCTTCCAATTCACAGATTGTAATTCTGTTGTTTGGAAAGAAATGTTTTTATCTGGATTACCTGTTTTATTCGTTGAAAATGTAAGAGAACATATTATACAAGCATATAATAATGTTGTCCCTCTAGAACATATATCCTATGGAGAAATAATACAAAGAATAAACCAAACATGACTATCTCTTTGTAATGACTATAAATTAAAAAATCAATTAAAAAGACAACAAATAATAGATAAAAAGGAACAAAGAGAATTTTTTTATTTATTTGGATGGGACATGGATTTACCAAAAGAAAAGAAACGACACAAAATCTACAAAAGGTTTAGTGAAGATAGTAACAAATCAAAGAAAATTATACAAAAAGAAAACAAATAAGAAAAGCAGATAATAAGAAAAACATAACATGTTACAATTGTAACGAAAAGGGACACTATGCAAACAAATATTTTAAATGAGATTTTAAGAAAAAAGTTAACGAACTGTTACTAGAATCAAAAAGTATTACACCAGAAGAACTTGATACTTTTGTTAGTAAATTAAATCTAGATGAATCCTCGGGATCAGAAAATGAAGAAGGATGTCATTGTAATTACTATAACAATGAAACATCATCAGATGAAATTCATGTCTTAACTAGTGAACAATAATTTATACTTGAAACCATAGGTTCCATCCAAGATAACCAAGAAAGAAGCACTAAACCTGCAAAATATCTCAATATGATTTTAGACAAAAAATCAGACAATAAAATAGAATCAAAAGTAAATGAGTTCTACTCATTTGATCATGTAATGAGAAGAATTGAACATGAAAAGACTAATGATAAACATATTTTTATAGAAGATTTGAGAAAAGAACAAAACAAAATCAGAATAGAAATCATTGAACTAAAAGATAAGGTTGAAAATCTTCAAAATATATATATGAAAGGTATAATGATGATGATGAGGATGAGCATATATTTAATACAATGCTCGGAGAATGCTCAAATAAAAATCAAGTCGATGAAACAAGGGAAGATAACGAAGATTCATTTGTTAATAATCTTCAAGAATTTGTTAAGAGAAAATGAAAAGGTGAAGTGACTATAAAAATTAATGACTTCACCCTAGAAGGGATAACTTTATTTGATTCTGGAGTTGATGTTAATTGTATAAGAGAAAACCTTATACCAAAAAAATATTATGAAACAACTAATCATCGTGTTAATTCTGCTACAAAAGATAAACTCAAAGTAAAATATAAAATTTTTGAAGCACATATATGCATCAACAATAATAATATTAAAACATATTTTATCCTTCCTCAAAATATAACTGAGGATATTATTATTGGGACACCCTTTCTTAATAAAATTCTCCCTATATTAGTTAGTGAAAAAGGGGTTCATACTCGAGTTAACAATAACTTTGTAACTTTTGAGTTTAGAAAGAAACCTGAACTTATGTTCTTAAAGAAAATAAGAGCTGCATTAGATTATAAAGATAATTTCATTCATGCACTTATTATTTCATAAGAGACACATCAAAAGGATGTTCTAAATATTTATTGTAGTTTATATGACTTCTTCACAGAAATCTCAAAATATGTCGGCATCAACATCTAAAGCATGTATCCCAGAGGTATGTTTGAAATCAAGTATTTCTACTAAGGAAGGTAACGATGAAATGGAAGTAGATTTTCCAGCAAAAAATATGACAAAATTCATATTCAAAACATCAATACATACAATAACTTTAGAAAATGAAGACTTGTCCAAAGAAACAAAAACTTTACTGCAAAATTACCTTCTTGATAAATATAATTTTATTCCGACAATGTTTGGAAAGAATCACTACTATTATGAGAAAATTCTCATAGAAACAAGTAGTGTAAAAATATTTCATAATTTTAGAGACAAAATCAACAAAGAAGATGATATCCTTTTCTCAATTAAAAATCCAAAAAATATCACCATTTCAGAATGGAACAATGATGGAAATCCTAATATTTCAAGAAGATTCAAAGACAAACATCAACCCTAGTACTACAATTATTAGGACTATCAAGATGTCTGGAAAAATTTCGTATGTATTAAAAATAGTCAAATGACTCATTCATGGTTCATAAAATGGTCTTATAGGACGAACTTACCAAATTGGTTCTTCTACATTTTTTGGAAAAATTATGGAGCTACTCGGGAAATATTCCGCAAAAACTTAATAATTATATTCCATTATTTGAAAATATAGATCAAGAAGATCTTAATATACTAAGATGTTGTTGTGCTTATGGAATCCCATGGATTATGCAATGGAAATGGAAAAAAGAAACTAATGCCTTTTTACCCTACCTAGGAAGGCAAGTATTGATTAAATGGTGGGACAAATTCAACATAGACCCTATTTTAAAGGGAAAGTTAATATCTACCCCAGTTTTTGTTTATCTTGTTGATCAAGAAACTAAATGAGGGCCTCCATATAAGAAAATAAAATTATTAGGAAAGTCTCTTACGAGAGACCCTAACACGGACAATTCTCAATTAATTATATTTGATGAAATCCTAGATCCAAAAAATATTCCAATCATGGACATTACTTAAGGAGAAAGTTACTTTGAAAATGGAGATGATTGTTACGGATTACTCAATTAAAAAAATATGTAAAAATACCTTGTTGAAAAAGTGACAAAAGAAGAAAAGACAAGATAGCTCTTCCCTATACATAAAGAAAAAAGACAGTTGTCAAGATTCATAACAGAAAAGAACAAGTGGCATATGAAAAGGAAGATGAAGGATATCTGTCAAAATTCACAAAGACAAAAGAGTACGTGGCAGATATAACAAATATAGCCACTCATGTAATAAAAACACTTGTCAAAGACACGAATTGTAGCAAACAAGTGGCTAGAGAAGCACATTCGTCCACACCATCAGAAAGGTCTATAAAAGGCAACATGAAGAGTTGTAGGAGACACAACACTCTTCCACTCAAAGAGCTCCCCTTGCTTATTGAGCTTAGTTTTTGTAGTAGGAAGTGTCTTAGCTCGAAATTCTCTTCCTTAGAGAATTTCCCAAGTCTTGTAATCCTTCCTCCACTTCACTTATATTGTAATTTCATCTATATAATCATTTGTTCTTAGTTTCCACATATTTTCCGAGTGTAAACCCTCCAGTTGCCAATAAAATTTTCATTTGTGTGACCAATTATGTGTGCATGTTTTTCCTCTTTTAATCATAATCAAAGATCCTTTCTTTGATTAAAATCAAGATCAAGGAGATTCCTAAGCATCAGTGATGTTCCTGACGGTCACTCGGTGAGATCAACGACGTGCTCTGCGCCAACTGTAAGTTCCCTAATGTTATTTAATTAAATTTACGCTAGTATTCTCCTTTCACCCTAAAGAAAATTATATAAACATTATCCTTACATCATAGACCCTAATCTACATCTAATCACCTTAATCATCAACCCTAATCCACCTCTAATCATTCACTTCTATCAATTATCCAAATGTAAATCATCCCATCCTACTCCACCAATTATTCTGAAACTCCACCAATACTCCAACACCGCATTTCATAAAATCTCTACCGACCAACCACCAAAATCCTAGTTTCCACCCTAAATGGTATCAGAGCCAAGTTAGGGGCGGTTGGGATATTTTTATGTCTCTTTCTTTGAAGGGGTGAGAGTCTGGGGTCTACCTTCTTGGGGTTCTAGGGTCTGAGGCCTAACTTGTCATAGTGGTAGCCCGTTGCACCCGCTTTAGCCGTGGTAGGTGTTTAGGGTTTTGTAGGGCTAGGTTTAGCTATTGACAGGCCACTTAGTAATCCCTTGGTTGATGATTTCAATCTCTCACCCACAAACCTTTCTGAGTGTATCATATTCAATTTTCTTTAAGAAATACCTAGGTCTGAGGCCTCCTTGTCGTAGTAGTTCAACTGTTGACAGACCACTAGGAATCAAATTATTGAAAAGAGAATAAGATTGCTCAACAAAATCATTATTTATATCAAGCTCCTTTGGTTTTAAATTGTTTAAGATTTAAGCCTCAAATCTCTTTATTTTTGACAACTGTATCTTCAGCTATTTAAAAAAAATCTCAATAAAAAAATGTTGAATAAAACTCTTAACTCACTAACAGGTGTCAATAAATAGTAAATACCCTTCAAACCACAAATGAAAGTAATTCAATGGAAAATAAAAATAATTTCATCATTGATAAAGAAAATCTAAGAGAAGAATTTTTACCTGATAGAAACCAGTTCAAGAAAACAATTTTATGAAAACTTTGATAGAAAAGAAAGAGATTACATTAGAGAAAAATGGTATTCACAAATGCAATACCATAGAAAAAATATAAATTTCTTTGAATGGTATAAAAATTATTATATCAAAGAACTTAAAGATAAAATCTATAGGCTTGTTCCACCGTGGTATGAGCCTAATAAGTCTGACAGTAAAATTAGACCATTGTGTCATGAAAACCCTCCTGAAAACCTGTCAGTCCAAAATATTACAAATAAGAGTAATCTATAATTAAAAGAAGAAAGTTCTCATTCTTTCAATAAACACATGATTGATAAAGTAAATAATCTATCTAAAACTAAAAGTAAAGAAAGCAAAGAGTACTCTGTAAAGGTATTAAGCACAGAAGAATACTTCATTCTTGAAACTATTAATAATGTTAAAAGTGATCAAGAAAAATTAAAATTATTTTCAAAATATATCAAAATGAATAAAAAAGAAATCAACTCTAAAGGTAGTCCAAACCAAAATATTTGATACTAAAAAAGCAACTGAAAAACAACCAACTCTAAAAGACTTCAAAAGAGAACAAAAAATTATTAAAAAGGAAATAAAAGATTTAAAAGAAACTAAAAAGATATATGAAAATTCAGAAAGTCAAAATAAATCCCTAAATAGCATCCAACAATATATAAAAAGGAAATGGAAAGGAGATGTTATAATTAAAATTAACCTAGATTTCACGATTAAGAAACTAGCTTTATTTGATTCTGGAGCACACATAAACTGCATTAGAGAAGGTCTAATACCATCCAAATATTTTGAAAAAACCACACACAATGTCAATTCATGCACCAATGAAAAATTATAAATCAACTATAAAATCCCTAATGTCCATGTTTGTATAAAACATACATGTATTAAAACTACTTTCATGCTAGCCAAAAATATAACTGAGGATATAATCATAGGGACACCATTCCTGAATAAAATACTACTATTATAGTAGATACAAAAGGAGTACATGCTAATATAAATGGAAAAATGATTACCTTTAAGTTCAAAAATGAACCCAAAATATCATTTATAGAACAAATAAACACTTCAATCAAATACCAAGAAAACTTCATTAACGAACTTAACGCAGAAATAGAAACTGAAAGAATTCATAATAAAATCAAAAGTAGTAATTTTCAAAAACTAATAATAGAATTTTAAGAAAAAGTTGAAAAAGAAATATGCTCCACACTACCCTCAGCATTCTGGCATAGAAAGAAACATGAAGTTACTTTACCATACATTAACAATTTTGATGAAATTAAAATTCCAACAAAAGCCAGACCTATCCAAATGAATCAAAGACTTTTATAAATATGTAAAAATGAAATAAAAGAACTTGAGACAAAGAAATCAATTAGACCTAGCTCCTCTCCATGGAGTTGCGCTGCTTTCTATGTAGAAAATGCATCCGAAATAGAAAGAGGGGCTCCTAGGCTTGTCATTAATTACAAACCTCTAAATAAAGTACTCCAATGGATCATATATCCAATTCCTAATAAACATGACTTAATAAAAAGAATACATGAAGCTAATATCTTCTCAAAATTTGATATGAAATCTGGATTCTGGCAAATACAAATAAGTGAAGAAGATAGATATAAAACTGCCTTCACAGTACCTTTTGGTCACTATGAATGGAATGTTATGCCTTTTGGGCTAAAAAATGCTCCATCAGAATTCCAAAAAATAATGAATGAGATATTTAATCCATATACTTCTTTTAGTATAGTCTATATTGATGATGTATTTATTTTCTCTAAAGATTGTGATCAACATTGGAAACACCTAAACACATTCTTTCAAATAGTAAAACATAATGGACTAGTAGTCTCCGCTAAAAAGATGAAACTATATCAAACAAGTATTCAAGTTCTAGGTTACAAAATAGAAAAGGGAACTGTATCACCTATAATAAGAGCCATAGACTTTGCTAACAAATTCCCAGATGAAATCCTAGAGAAAAAACAACTCCAAAGATTTTTAGGATGCTTAAACTATATATTTGATTTCTATGAAAATTTGGCACTAGATAGAAAACTCCTTACATATAGATTAAAAAAGATTCCACCAAGTTGGACCATAGATCACACCAAGGCCATTCAAAAAATAAAATTAAAGGTTCAACGGTTACCATGTTTAAATATTGTTGACCCAGAAGCCTATAAAATAGTAGAAACAGATGCATCAGATATAGGATACGGAGGAATTCTTAAGCAAAAAATTGATAATAAAGAACATTTGATTCGATACACCTAAGGAGTGTGGAATGAAACCATAAAAAATTATTCAACTATAAAAAAATAAATATTAGTCATAGTTCTCTCTATTATAAATTTCAAGGTGATCTTTTAAATAATAATTTTTTATTAAGAGTATATTGTAAATCAGCAAAATTTGTTTTAGAAAAGGATGTTAAAGATCTTGCCTCAAGACAAATATTTGCTAGATGGCAAGCAATATTAGCTATATTTGGTTTTGATATAGAATTTATAAAATGAGAAAATAATTTTTTACCTGATTTCTTATCGAGAGAATTTTTGCAGGAAAATTGTCTTAAAAAAGACTAGCATAATGACATCAATTCTGGCTACTAAACAAAGTCCTCCCGCAATGACACAAACAAGGAGGGAGAAAGAAAATATACAAAATATGGAAGTTGATTCGTCAACTAAAACATCCTCTGAATTTATCTTGAAATCATCTGAAGAGGTACTTATTCTTGAGAATGAGGATCTCTCAAAAGAAATTGAATATATAATAAATAAATATTTTCCTGAAGGATACAATCATATTCCCACCCTACCTGGGAAAAATCAAATATACTATGAAAAAATACTTTTAGAAATAGGAAGTTTAATTTTTTTTCATAATTATAGAGATAAATACACAAAAAGAAACTTACAGTTCTCTCAACTTAAAATTCAAAAAATAATCACGTTATCTGAATGGAATAAAGAAGAAAACCCTAATATTTCAAGAAGATTCAAAACATTCTGTCAACCCCAATATTACAATTATTGGGATTATCAAAATGTGTGGGAAAAAGTCTTATATGTTTAGAACACACAAATGAGTCACACATGGTCAGTGAAATGGTCTTTACAAACCAAATTGCCAAATTGGTTTTTCTATAAATTCTGGCAAAATTTTGGGGCAATAAGAGAAATACTCCCCATAATATTAAAGAAAAATATGATGGGAAACGATCTTATTGAAGAAGACTTAAACATGATGAAATATATATCATCTCATGGAATACCATGGATTATACAATGGAAGTGGGAAAAAGAAACAATCGAATTACCACCAATTCTGGAAAGACAAATATATGTCAAATGGTGGGACAAGTTCAATATTGATCCTATTTTAAAGGGAAAATTAATCCCAATACTAATTTCTGGATCCCAACACCAAGAAACTAAAACAAATAGAATGTTTTCATTTAGTCAACTAAAGCAAGAGTTGACAAGAAAAATTCAAATTGAAAATCCAAACATTGAGGATAATCAACTACAATTGATGGTTTTTGAAGAAATGACAAAAGTTATGGATGAAAATGGTCCAAAGGACTCAAATAAACCTGAAATTGAAGAAGATGGAAAAAAAGAAGAAAGTGAAAAAATAGTTACCGGATAGTAAAAAAGTTTGGGTAAAAAAGTAATGGATAAAAGTCAAAAGTAAATAAAAAAGTAACAAACTGGTAAAAGATAAAGGTGAATAAAAACAATGATGTGGTAAAGTAAAAGTAAAATATTTTAAACATTTTGCTTAAGATTCCATCTATAAAAAATGAAGTCACTCAAACATGGAACTGACATCTCCATAAAAAACAAATGGAGAAGAATACAAGAATATTTTATTGTATGAAAGGCATCAAACACTTGTCTAGGGCACAAGGATGAATGAACAAGTAGCAAACATATCAAACTTAGCCACTACAACACTTGTCAAAGACACAAATGAAAGAGAG